>OY987331.1:20878148-22159148 GCA_963920685.1 Polydrusus tereticollis | reverse complement strand
TTTTGAAATGGCCCTGTACCACAACATTGCAGGATTGTCTCTAATTTCGTTGAAATGGTGTGTTATTCTTTCTATTAGATCTTTCCTGTTGTGAACTGGCGTCGAATATACAGGGTGTTACAAATTAGACATACGAGCATTGGAATCTCGGCAACCATAGTAGTTAGAGAAACGGTTAAATGGGGGCAAAGTTGTGCAATTCGGTGCTGATTAAAATGCCGCTTTAAACGTTTTAAAATTCCGAATATTTCCGATATTATTCGAAAAAGATCGCAATTTTGCAAAATAGTTTTTATTTTTTCCTGAGCTCATTTGAATAGCTATTTGAAAATAAATGACACTTTGTTGTTGCAACTTTTTCTCCTCTACAAGATGACGTTATTAAACTAAAGATCCGTTGACAGGACCGGACTGACAAATGTAAAATACGAATTTAAAGAAAAAAAAGCAAAGACAATTAATTATTATGAGAAAGTAATACCGCCATTACATTTTAAGGGTAAGAGGGTTTAAAAACCGCTTTAAAAAAACCAGGTCCGTATTAAAAAAAAAAAAAGTTGATGTTGGCCGCTCGGAGACGAAACGTCGAATCTTTAGTTTAATAACTTAATTTTGTAGAGGAGAAGAAGTTGCAATGACAAAGTGTCATTTATTTTTAAATAGCTATTCAAAGGAGCTCAGGAAGAAATAAAAACGGTTTTGCAAAATTTCGTTTTTTTTCGAATAATATCGCAAGTATCCGGAATTTTAAAACTTCTAAAGCGGTATTTTAATCAGCACCGAATTGCACGACTTTGCCCCCTTTAACCGTTTCTCTAACTCCTATGGTTTTCGAGATTTCAATGCTATGTCGAATTTGTAACACCCTGTATACCTTCCCCACCACGATGCGGCAAGAAACTTCCTAAAATGGATTAGCAAAAGATTAGCTACTTTTAGCATTTTTTTTTTTATTTCACTTGACTTTTTACCTGTTTATCTTAAGCTACGGTCAACCCTTTCAAAAGTCCTTCGGTGCGGTAAACGTCGATTTGAAAATGTATCAGAATAAATTGAAATTCTTCTCGTCTCCGCACAATTGCCGAGTGCTTGTCCATAAATTAGATGCATTCCATCATATTCACTATAGGAATAATCCTCCATTATTTAAGTTTTATGTACCTACTCAATCAATAAGACATTTAGAAAAGTGTTGTCAATATCACCTTGTTATCAAAATAAAAGGACTGAGGAAATAAGAGGAGTGACCAGAGAATTTAAAGTTTTCAGCTCTGTAAAATGACACTTGTCAAAATTTTGGCCCCAGTGTGGGGGCAAGTCCGCAAGTAGGAATTTTTTTCTATGACAAATTAGGGTTATGGTACGTAACGGCATGTTAAGATATATTTCAAAATAATTTTAAAGCGTGCTCTTAATCAACCCACATACCTTTACAAATTTTTTTTAATATTATACTGGTTTCTATAAATGGACCCCACCCTGTATACATTATTATAATTAACTTGTGGGATTTACACAATACATTTATTTTAGAACGGCGTATTTTTGGCTCCTGTAATGTCAGTTCCGTTCCTTCTATTTTCGGGCTTCTTCGTATCATTCGACGCCATACCGATCTACCTTAGATGGATCACTTATCTGTCGTACATTAGATACGGATTTGAAGGAACGGCATTGGCCACGTACGGATTTGACAGGAGCAAGCTGAAATGCTTCATTAGCTACTGTCACTTTAAATCTCCCTCAACCACCTTGCAAGAACTTGATATGGAAAAATCTAGTTACTTGGTCGATGTTGTAGCCTTGGTGGCCATATTCTTCTTCCTAAGAATTGCGGCCTATTTGTTCTTGAAATGGAAACTTAAAACAAACCGTTAGATTTTAAATTATAGTAAGTTTTATACCATCACATATTTTATAGGTACAAATCAAGTATATTCAATGCAATTATAAACCTATCCTTGAGCTTTTTTTACGGGACTTATTATCGGCCATAAAATTGAAATTAAAAATGTCATACTACGTCTAATATCATTATTTTCGCGATGGCATTGATGGCAGGTGGTCGGCTGATCCCTTTTAATTCTGGTAGTAGTTCACGTGACGGCATGTCAACAGTGTCATCTAAACGCTCGCCGTGACTCGCAGATGTTCTGCCGAACTTAGCTTATGATTGTTCTGTATTTGACATTTTATTTTTTGGCCAATCAATAGTTCCGTATATACTAGGCTTTAAATAGTAGTAGATAATAGGGCTGTGAAATTTTATCAAATCCCTCTTGCCAGTAAATATTGCCCATGACTAAAACTTTGACATTTATACAGTTTTAAATTCCGTTCGTGTGTATAATGGTGTGCTGGACCACTTCTTACAACTTAATATTTTTTTTATATTTATACTGTAATAGGTTAAGGGTATGCCTTATTATTAAGTTTAATTGTTGTTGGGATAAATTAAGAAATTATTTAATAAATATATATTTACATTAACCCTGATGGATTTTTTTTTCAAATTAAGACTATTGCTTTGTTACAGCGATGACGGGAACATTTTAGCTAGGGTTGCCAACTTTCGAATATAAAATTAAAGGACAGTCCAGGGCCACAGGTCACGCCCAAAAGTCTGTTTCTGGTCTCTGAAAAATTGCATTCATGCTGATCTAACAGGTTGGGGTTAGGGAAGAAAATTGTCAAATCGAGCAACAACTCGATAAATAATAAAAATATTGAAAATTCTTAAAAGTACAAAATTATAGGTAATTTTATTACCCACCATATTATTCTCTTCACATTTCGTCGCGTAATCAACAGGAACTGAGTTACACGCAAAAAGCATTTTCAACCTCTTCGAAAATCCTCAAATCGAACAAAAACTCGATAAATAATAAAAATATGGAAAATTCTTAAGAGTACAAAAATATGGGGAATTTTATTACAAACCATATTACTCTTTTCACATTTCGTCGCTTAATCAACAGGAACTAAATTACAAGCAAAAGCATTTTCAACCCCTTAAACGAATAAAAAACATATCGAAAATTATTAAAAGTACAATATTATACAGAACCAGTTTACTACCTTCACTTTTCGTCGCGAACTCAACAGGAAACAAGCTAAACGAGTAGGTAAAGCATTTTCACCCCTTCGAAAATGGTCAAATCGAGTAACAAATACATATCGATATCTAACGGGTTGGGGTCGAGGATTAGCCGAATTCGGGGATTCACCGGTATATTTCAACTATTGCAAGCAGGTAGTAATACATAAACGTAGAAAAAAAAAGAATACCTACTAAATATGAGGTACCTAAAGGTAACAGCTTTTGTTCTGTTAAATGTTAATTTTTTTAAGGTACCTACTTACTTAGATACCTACCTACTAGATAAATCGTTTGATGTTTAAGGATATTTACCGTCCTTTGACACCTTAGTAAAGAGTAAATAAGGACTTTATTTCGAGATAAAGGATTGTTCTTTGAAATAAAGGAGGGTTGGTAAGCCTAGTAGTACCTATATAGTTAAACAATTGGGTGCATCAAATCATCTGAACCGTTAAAAATTATGAGTTCGGTAAAATCAAATTATAGCAAAAGTGTGCATTAAAATCACATGCCATATATTTCCACACATCTTTTTGTACAAACGAAAAAAATTATAGCAAAGGTTATACATAAATTTTGTGATTCTATTCCAAAGTTAAATTCGATGCATTACTATCATTTGTCTTTTCAACGGATGCGCATTCTTCCATCGCGTTTATTTTGACATATGTATCTTCTTTCTTGATCTCTGAGCTCGCTGTACCTACATGCAAGGTGGATGTAACATTCTCCAATTTATGGTGTATCATTGACAAAGCGCTCATTTGTCTTTTTAAAATTTCTCCAGAAATATCACGTTTAGGCTCTAAAAATAAATCATAGTAAACAAGATGATTCTATGAACAGTTAATGCCTGCAGGGCAGTACATGGTTGCCATGTCTAATTCCGACACTGGCTTAGTTCTCTAGCTAGAGCATATCTGTGAGTTTGCTTATCAGCGATACAATAAGCAGGCTTGATTTACATATTATGCGTCCTATCTGGATAAAATTGCGATACAAACAAGATGCAATGATCTTAACAAATATAATAAATACAGGTTATATATTATGGGTTTGGTGTTACCTTGAGATGCAGTACATAGTTTTTTCAAATTGAGATTCATCAGTTCCATCTGTACCTCGATAACTTCTTTTGTCAGTTCCATATTAACAGTCACGTAACAGTTTGGTCTAACCTCCTTTAGAATACTACTCAACGTTTCTAGAGCATCATACCGCTTTTTTTGAACTGCATATTCCGAATCGATATCTTTTTCATAAAAGGCAACGAATCTATAATCAGTAAAATCAGATCAGTACCAGGATATTTTAAAAAGGAAAGCTCTCAGAAGTGGCAGCGGATATTTCACCTAGCAGTACCTAATTATAATATGTGTACGCCAACTATTAAATTAAGGTTCTGTGTAGCAGATGTGAGCAAGACAGACTAAACCAAAAGGATTATCGTACGATGGGGCATTGTAAAAACTAACTGAACTAACTAAACATGTTTACCTGTAAAGCTCACTTAGATCCAAACATAGATTGACATATTGTAGTGGATAATCCCTTAAGGTGTAATATAATCTAGCCCGTTTAATCCATTTTTGCATTACAGCAAATAGAACTTTTGCTTGCTGTAAATTTTCTATTACTATTGGAATTGTTGGTACGTCGACATTCAATTCATGGAAGCTAAACACTGGTTTAGCATCAGACGCTGACAATGATTCTTTAGCTGAAATAATAATGGGGTTAAAAGCATTAAGTTTCAATAACACGGTGGTCCTACTTCATGCTTAAAAAATACTGTGCAAGCGGCCTTAAGAAGTATACACTTTCCTCATAGCCATGCATGCAACGCTTTCTTTAATCATTGTTATAGTAAAGTTACATTTTTCTCCCAAGACTTCTTCAGCCTCTTCTTTTTCAAGATTGAGTAAACATTTAGCTTTTCGGCTAGATTCGAAAAGTTGTAACCCATAATACACCCATGATCTTGCCAAATCAGCTTGCACAGCATATATTTCCGGGTTGGGTATCAAACAAGCTTCTAAAGGGTTCAATACGGATTCAGCCGCAGCTAAATGGTACCTATAAAGATATTGGTTAACGTTTAATTTGCTTAAAGCTAGATTAAAAATATAGATTCGCTTTTACGCGACATAGCGTGTCTATTAACACCCCCCAAAGTATCCAAATCGGGAAGAAATGGTTTATATTAAAGTGTCTGTCATCGGGTAAATATCCACATCCAGTAAGTGTTAAATAATGTAAACAACAGTTCACAGAATTTTTAGTTTTAAAATCGCAACTGCTACAATATCAATATGATAAAATCAAGAAGTGTCTTACTATTAAAATCACAGACATCCGACGATGGTGAAGATAAATACGAAAGAATATTAATATCCCATCGTTTTAAGGTTAAGCAGGTAAAAACATTGGTTTTTAACTATAAAAATATTAAGAAATTGAAAGAGGAATTAAAAAATAGCGACAAATACAGTGGTCTTATTCTATCAAGCCCTAGATGTGTGCATGCAGTTCATTTGGCATTTGAACAGACCACCTACTTCGAGGACTGGAAGATGAAGCATAACTTTGTTGTCGGAGAAGCTACCCATAAAGAGGCAGCAGAAAAGCTTTTTTTGGACTGTCAAGGTAAAGAAGCAGGAAATGCCTTAAATTTATCCAAAATTATATTGCACAGTAAGTACCTACTGGATTATTTTTAAAGAAATACTGAGTTGGATAATTTTATTAAACTGTCTTTTTCAGACAAATCACTGTACAGTAAACCATTTTTATTCCCTCATGGAAACCTAAAAACTGACACCTTGTCTTTGGAGCTGATAAAAGAAGGTTTAAAAATGGAAGGAATTGAAGTGTATGAAACACTTGCCAATCCAAATATTGAGGTTGATCTAGCGGAAGCCACAGACCAGTTCCAGTCAATATCTGAATATGTAGTGTTTTTTAGCCCTTCAGGTTTTACCAGCAGTATAGACTATATAAGGAAAATTCCTGTAGATATCGGTAAAGTAAAGGTGAGTACAATATTGAGATGATTTCTATAGATAAACAAAGCATGAGGTTTATTAATTATTAGTTTTGTAAATGGCTTCGAGTTAGTTCAGGGAGGAAGGACCACATAAACAAATTATTAAAATCATTGACATCTATAACAATAGGTACCTACTATTTTAGTTAATTGCCATTGGTCCTGTTACTGAGACAGCTATCCTGGAAAATAACTTGCCTGTTTATAGTGTTGCCAAGCAACCCAATCCAGAGGAGCTTTTAAGTGCAGTTTTAGGAAGCTAACAATCTGTCTTTAGTAAAATTATATTAAAAACAACTTAAGTAACTAAATTTGTTAATATTTCCGATGCTCAATGTAGAACCTGATGGACAAACCCCAAGCTAGATGTTTTTACAATTATTACTTATTAATATATTAAGTAGGTAATATCTTTATTGTTCTTTGTTTACTTACCTAGCATTTTCCCAATCATTTTGAGCTACAAACATTCCTGCAAGCCTAAAACAAGATTCAGCCCATCTAATAACATCTCCTTCACCTAAATCCAGTTGCTTTTGAAGGATGTCATGTTGAAGTCTCAAATTCATGCCAGTGCTACCCAGTCTGGCATAAATCCAAGCTAACATCTGCATGTTGTTGATGGTCAGTCGGTTTAGTTTTATAGATGATATCTTGTCATCTTTCTTGGTGTTGTGGAATAGATCATCAGTACTAAAAATTTGATTGAAAGCCAGTGTTGACTGCTTATAATGTATTAGAAGTTTTAAGAATTCTTTCCAACATAATTTGTTTTACACCTAGTAGAAGTGTGTATGAGATGGCATACCTGATGAGTTGGCAGAGTCACTGTTTTGTACAGATACAGTTTAAGTTTCGCGCCGTATTCCTGACCTATTTACGTAGTTTGGTCTTACTTTATTATTATATTATATTGATTTCTAGTGATTTAAAATATTATCTTAACGGTTTTCAACAGAGTGTGGCGTTACCAGGTAAGTGATCTAAGAGTAAGTTTATATGAAATTTGATTACGTAAACTCTTTAGTTTTACCGTATAATATTTTAAATTAGGTAATTCTAATAGTGTTTACAAAAAACTAAAATCAATTAAAATAGTGCATTTTGATGAGATGGCATACCACAGGAGTGTTCAGATGGTATGGTATGCCATCTCTGCAGCATATTACATTTAAGAGCTTCTAATTGAAATAAATAGTTACTAGATATGGGTCGCTACAAACGAAAGTCTAATCGACAATCCTGGGACGAGAACAACATGAGAGAAGCTATTGAGGCGGTAAAATCAAATAGAATGGGGTGGCTCTCAGCTTCAAAAACTTTTAATGTCCCATTTGGAACATTACGTCGCAGAGCTAATAAAGAACATGGTTGGAAGAGGGGCTATATAGGAGGCCATAAAAGAACGTTTAATGCAGAGTTAGAGGAAGATCTAGTTAAACACCTTAAAAAAATGGAAGAAATGTTTTTTGGACTCACAACTGAAGATGTAAGAAAACTAGCTTCTCAAATCGCAGAAGCTAAACAAATCCCTCATAGATTTTCAACGACGAGGCCGGAATTTCTACGGTGCCGCCAAAAAATTTTAAAATACTGGCCACTAAAGGCAGAAAGCAAGTAGGTGTCTTAAGTGGCGCGGAGAGAGGCCAGCACCTAACAATAATGTGCTGTATGAATGCAGCTGGTATGTTTATATACTTTTTCTTTTCAGTTATTTTTTATTATCTAACTCGTCGGTTATAAACTAAAGTAACTGTTGTCTTTTCTTTTTGTATTAAATGTGCCTCGTTACGTAACAATGACCTATTGTTGTAGGTACATATATTCCTCCAGCCCTTATATTCTCGAGGAAAGATATGAAGCAGGAACTGATGGATAGAGCACCTATTGGATCTACATTATCCCTCAGGAAAATGGTTACATGAACAGCGAAATATTTCTTAAATGGTTGAAACATTTTGTGAAATATACTAAACCAACACAGGAACATAAAGTGTTATTGTTGTTAGATGGTCATGGCAGCCATAAATCGTTGGATGCCCTTTTGTATGCCAAAGAAAATGGAGTGATTCTCTTCTGTTTTCCGCCGCATTGTAGTCATCTCGTTCAACCGTTGGACGTAAGCTTTTATAGTCCACTGACCACATACTACAACAGTAAAATGACCAATTGGCTTAAAAATCATCCGGGGAGAGTAATAACCCATTTCCAAGTGGCTACCCTATTTAATGCTGCATACATTAAAGCAGCCAGTATTTAAAATGCACTCAGTGGATTTACGGCAACCGGTATAGCACAGTTTAATAGCAATATATTTCCTGATTGGATGTTTGCTGCAGCTGGGCACATGGATAGTCAAAACAGAGAAGATTTTTCGATATTGAGCCAAACGCATCCCGAGAATGTGATTGAAAATAACAATAAGCAATGCGTCGATTTAAAATCAGAACCAAGTACTTCGCGAAGTATAAGTCCAAGAGCTGGAAAGGTAAATCTTTCTATTCAAGAAATATCACCTATGCCAATATAACCACTCAAAATCCACGGCGACAAAGGAAAAAGGGATCTTATGGGAATTTAACCACTACACCTGAAATCGAAAAACTGAAGCAAGATGTTGCACAAAAGATGGAGCAATTAAATAGAAAATCTGCAAGAGTGGTCAAGAGACGAATTGTGGTTGAGGATAGTGACGACGGTGAAGACCAAGAGAACATAGTAGATGATGAAGACTCCGCTTGCATCTACTGCAACGAACTTTATTCTTGGTCTTTAGCAAAAGAACTTTGGTTTCAATGCGTGTTTTGCAAAAAATGGGCACCATGCCCAGGTGCCGGTTTAGGTAAGAAGGCAAAAACATACATTTGCGAGTTGTGCAGTTAGTTTATTAATATGGTTTTATACTATGCCATCTCATCAGCCACCCCTCTGATGTGATGGCATACCTATCATTTTTTAAATTTGTATATGAATCATTTATATCTAATTATAAATAAAGGTTTATTTCTTTACAAATAGTTTAAATAACAAACAGAGCGCATATACTCGTATAGCCTAAGAAAATAACTTTTTCAATAGAAAAAAACATATTTCGTTATGAAACAAGTATGCCATCTCTTACACACTTCCCCTACCTACCTAAATACTTCAGGTTTGCATTTGCCATCATCTTCAATGGCGACTACTAGAAGGTCTTTTGCTGTTTCTAAGTCACCAAGTCTTGACAACACATAGGTTAAATGGTTGATAATTCTCCTGTGTAAGAATGATACCTTAGAATGTTCAGAGTATTCTTTTATTAAATTTAATGCTTCTTCAAGGAGCTGTTTGCTTTCTGCCAGCAGTTGCTCGCCCAGTAAAATTTTAGCTTTTTCATAAATAATTGATGCTTTCATTGACATTAGTTTAACATATTCTTCCGACTCTTTAGCTTGGTTGCCTAGAGTTTCGTCGATTTTGGCCATGATAAGCGTAAATTGTTTATGCAGGGGATTTTGCAAATCATCACCGGCATTTTCGTGCAATTGTCCCAGCTTGTATGACACCGAATGTTTTTTTAAATTATTAAAACATTCTTGTAAGTCGGTTAGGGTTGTCGATTCGTCATTTTCGCAAGACATTTTTTATCAATTTAAATATTGTTAGGATGTTTTTTGTAGTAAACCTGTCACTATAATTTTTGACACATTTGATAGTTTATTCTTAAACCACCAGCCCTAAAAGTACTAGTTTCCTAGGATAAACTGTAGACTAGTACCCATTGTTATTTAAGAATTTTGATCGAATCGCTTATGATGTACAGGGTGGGCCAAATTGAACACTTAAAAGGAAACTGCTGTTTTTAAACGAGATAGTCGATGAAATCTGATGCCGGTGTCCGAGGCTTAATTTTAATAACAAACTTGATAATGATAACCGCATATAGATATCTATTACCGTTTCGGAGATACAAGGTGTTTTGTGCATTGTCGGATTGCCTCTTTTCTCCAGTAGACATTTTTTTATTTCTATGAAAACATTTCCAAAGCACTTTTTTACGTAGAATTCAATGGTGTAAGTAAAAATTGTTTCTAACGAATATTTTAATAGCAACCTATTAATAGAAAAAAACAACTTTTTAAATAGGACACCCTGTGCATTTTTACATATTTGGTAGAGCTTAAAATTATCATTCCAAAAATAGAGCAAACTTGGCATTTTGCTTAAGTTTTCTTTAAAACACTGTAGCGCCCACCTTCTATCCTCAAGTGGTTTCTTACTCTTTTAGGACCTCATCCCTTGAAGGTGGCTTCTAAAATCCTCAACGGGGTTCGCAGTACCAGTGTGTTACACCAAATACATCCAAACTGTTGTTGAGTTAAAGTAGTTTATATTTATCTTGTAAAGGGAGCAATATTTTGTTGTAAGGGAGCAAGCAATATTTACTTCTAAAGTTAAGTAGTAAAACGACAAAGTCACCATCAATTTCAATTATTTACTGTAATAGCAAATGTCGAAAAATTTAAATTCACAAACAAATATCTTTACTTATTAAAATTACAATAATCCTAACGTCGACACTGACTTTTAGAAATGCGTTCACTTTACGCTTTATTCAATCAAACTTTTTGCGTTACCATGCCAAGTCAATAAGTAAAGGTTTTCTACCGCTGCGACCATACTTTACTACCTCCGTGTGACTTCGGGTCAACGTACTTTCAACTTCCGAACTTTTCGCGACTACACTTGACTATTACGGCACGGCAACTTCCGACGGACGACGGTATTAACTTTGTAGGTATTTGAACATTAGGACGTTCAAATATGAACAAACTTTTCCACACACACGCGGAGAGGTGAGCCCTTCTGGCGGGAGTCCTTGTGGCCCTGAGCTTATTTTGCTCGGAGTCTCAATTACTCCTTCACTTATTAAAATTACAATAATCCTAACGTCGACACTGACTTTTAGAAATGCGTTCACTTTACGCTTTATTCAATCAAACTTTTCGCGTTACCATGCCAAGTCAATAAGTAAAGGTTTTCTACCGCTGCGACCATACTTTACTACCTCCGTGTGACTTCGGATCAACGTACTTTCAACTTCCGAACTTTTCACGACTACACTTGACTATTACGGCACGGCAACTTCCTACCTAAATACTTCAGGTTTGCATTTGCCATCATCTTCAATGGCGACTACTAGAAGGTCTTTTGCTGTTTCTAAGTCACCAAGTCTTGACAACACATAGGTTAAATGGTTGATAATTCTCCTGTGTAAGAATGATACCTTAGAATGTTCAGAGTATTCTTTTATTAAATTTAATGCTTCTTCAAGGAGCTGTTTGCTTTCTGCCAGCAGTTGCTCGCCCAGTAAAATTTTAGCTTTTTCATAAATAATTGATGCTTTCATTGACATTAGTTTAACATATTCTTCCGACTCTTTAGCTTGGTTGCCTAGAGTTTCGTCGATTTTGGCCATGATAAGCGTAAATTGTTTATGCAGGGGATTTTGCAAATCATCACCGGCATTTTCGTGCAATTGTCCCAGCTTGTATGACACCGAATGTTTTTTTAAATTATTAAAACATTCTTGTAAGTCGGTTAGGGTTGTCGATTCGTCATTTTCGCAAGACATTTTTTATCAATTTAAATATTGTTAGGATGTTTTTTGTAGTAAACCTGTCACTATAATTTTTGACACATTTCATAGTTTATTCTTAAACCACCAGCCCTAAAAGTACTAGTTTCCTAGGATAAACTGTAGACTAGTACCCATTGTTATTTAAGAATTTTGATCGAATCGCTTATGATGTACAGGGTGGGCCAAATTGAACACTTAAAAGGAAACTGCTGTTTTTAAACGAGATAGTCGATGAAATCTGATGCCGGTGTCCAAGGCTTAATTTTAATAACAAACTTGATAATGATAACCGCATATAGATATCTATTACCGTTTCGGAGATACAAGGTGTTTTGTGCATTGTCGGATTGCCTCTTTTCTCCAGTAGACATTTTTTTATTTCTATGAAAACATTTCCAAAGCACTTTTTTACGTAGAATTCAATGGTGTAAGTAAAAATTGTTTCTAACGAATATTTTAATAGCAACCTATTAATAGAAAAAAACAACTTTTTAAATAGGACACCCTGTGCATTTTTACATATTTGGTAGAGCTTAAAATTATCATTCCAAAAATAGAGCAAACTTGGCATTTTGCTTAAGTTTTCTTTAAAACACTGTAGCGCCCACCTTCTATCCTCAAGTGGTTTCTTACTCTTTTAGGACCTCATCCCTTGAAGGTGGCTTCTAAAATCCTCAACGGGGTTCGCAGTACCAGTGTGTTACACCAAATACATCCAAACTGTTGTTGAGTTAAAGTAGTTTATATTTATCTTGTAAAGGGAGCAATATTTTGTTGTAAGGGAGCAAGCAATATTTACTTCTAAAGTTAAGTAGTAAAACGACAAAGTCACCATCAATTTCAATTATTTACTGTAATAGCAAATGTCGAAAAATTTAAATTCACAAACAAATATCTTTACTTATTAAAATTACAATAATCCTAACGTCGACACGGACTTTTAGAAATGCGTTCACTTTACGCTTTATTCAATCAAACTTTTTGCGTTACCATGCCAAGTCAATAAGTAAAGGTTTTCTACCGCTGCGACCATACTTTACTACCTCCGTGTGACTTCGGGTCAACGTACTTTCAACTTCCGAACTTTTCGCGACTACACTTGACTATTACGGCACGGCAACTTCCGATGGACGACGGTATTAACTTTGTAGGTATTTGAACATTAGGACGTTCAAATATGAACAAACTTTTCCACACACACGCGGAGAGGTGAGCCCTTCTGGCGGGAGTCCTTGTGGCCCTGAGCTTATTTTGCTCGGAGTCTCAATTACTCCTTCACTTATTAAAATTACAATAAAACAATCCGTCCGTCGACGACGGTATTAACTCCCACATAGCAAAAAGATATCCTGTGGATATATGAAATATATTCTCTTTCGGATATGGATATTGAGTGGCACATCCTCCGCAGATTCATAAAACATACATATATATACTACGTATATGCATATGAAATGCGTTTGGCCACAAGTCGGACATGCTGAGAAAATGCGTTTCCGGACATTTAGCATATCCTCCGCACATTCACAGAAGATTCGTATGTGTATACCAATGACATACACAGTATATTCGTTTTGTCCAAAATAGGGATTACCCGATTTTTAAATTTTACTTCTAAATTTCTGGTATTTAGACCAAGAATGAAAATGCAGATAAATTAAAAAAATAAATAAATAAAAGTAGAAATCTATGAGCCGGACTCGAACCGACGACACTAGGTTGTAGGGTTAGTAGTAAATCTACTTTTCATTCTTCATCCGAATGCCACAGATTCGCGTATCTAATTAAATTATTATTTTACAGATTTATGCTTGTAGGCAGGTATGATGCCCATTCTTGCTTGGAATTTTCATCGAATATGTTGTAAATGTAAATAGGCTATACTATATACCATTCCAATGGAAACATCACTCAATAGAGCCTTTGGGAAGCTGGCAAATAATAATTTTTCGTGTCAAGGATTTTATTGCGGCTAACTACCCCTACTAAATTTAAGAATCCAGAGTATTTTGCCGACATGGCCACTATGGCCGTCGTATCTCGAAATGTTGGGTCAATCGACGTTTCTAATACTTAATATTGAAGTGTCAGTCTCATATTTGTTTAAATCAAATCAAGTAAACATATTAAAACAGGCTTTATTAGAGCACAATCAAACTCTAGAAAAACAATTACAGACATAATTATTAGTTTTTTAAATTAAGGAGTTACTGCTTTATAACGTCAGTTCCGTTTTTCCTGAAAAGAAAAACATAAATGAATGGTTGAGAAAATATTTACGTTAAAAAAATGTAGAGTAATGTCTGAGCACTTTAAAAACAGGTTTCTATTATATTGTTCACTTATTGTTTACAAATTCACATACCAAACTTTATTAAACAATGAACATACTTACTGAACTGTAAGAAAATGAAAAACAAACCACCAAAACAACTTACACGCCACGACTACGAGACGATCGAGGAGAGCAGAGAAAATGACAAAAACTGATGTTATGTAATGTCATCCCAAGCGCGAAGTGCGCAGGGCTGCCAAAAGTTGGAGATTTAAATACCAAACTGAGCAATCGCATGGCCCTAAAGAAATTTAGATATTATTTTAAAAATACTAAAGTAGGAAAATCTTTTTAATACTATTTTTAATTTCACTTTGACTTATGATTTTTATACCAATTTCTAGATATGACTTGGATATGCTATGGATATATCCAAACGAACATGATTTTAATCAATTTCTAAATATGACATGGATATGCTATGGATGTACCTAAACGAATGTGAGTTGTGGGCTGTCGATAGCATATTCTCAGGATGTGAATATACTTTTTTTGCTATGTGGGCTTTGTAGGTATTTGAACATTAGGACGGTCAAATATGAACTAACTTTTCCACACACACGCGGAGAGGTGAGCCCTTCTGGCGGGAGTCCTTGTGGCCCTGAGCTTTTATATTTTGCTCGGAGTCTCAACTACTCCTTCCAGACTTCCTTCCACGCCCCCCTGCGGTCCAGTTCCGCAGGGTCTCACCAAAAAGTACTTAAGGTACTTTCCTCTGGAATCTGGACTAACTTTTCCTCTAGCAATCTCGCCTATTTATACGAGAAAGATCAAAACAACCCTTAAAGTGCTGGCAGATGTTTACACAAGTGTTTCAGTTTCTGGAATCCCTTTGTCGGCACGAGAAAAACAAAATATTTCGGCTTCTTACAAAGGGAACAAATAAAATTTATTTGACAGTTTTCAGAAAACAGTTGCAGCTGGTCGGCAGATGTTCTGCAGGTGTTACTTGTTGACACCAACGCGATCCGTCCCCATTCCGCGATCTATCCAGATAAAACTAGTTTAAGTTAGAGTTCTGACCAATCAGAGATCGTCCTAGCGCGTCTTCTCCGAGGTGGAAAAGAGTTTATTTAAATTTTGGGAGCAGCTAATTTCATCAGTCTCTCTAGTACGGTACCTTTAGCTAGGTCAAATAAATAGTGAAGTGAAAAATAAATTAAAATTTTATTTAATTTTAATTAGAATTAAAGAACTTTCGAGACTCTTCATGGTTTCATTTTAATTCTTAATTGATTTATCAAGAGACCTAATACCCAAGAAAAAAAAAACACTTAAAAATTATATTTTTTAATAAAGTCTAGCATTCTTAGTTTTATTATTTTTTCAATTATTTTGGAGAATACACTAATGACACTTACCTATTGGCCTATAGTTATTTTTATCTTGCTTGCTGCCAGATTTATATATAGGGCTTATTTTTGTGATTTTAGAAAACTACCAGTGACCAGAGCAATTACAATTACGTTTACAGCTCTGTAAAACGACACCTATCAAAATTTTGGGCCAACGAGTGGTGGTGGCGACTCCGCAAGCAGGATTTTTTTCTATGACAAATAAGGGTTATTTTGACCTCCCCTATACGCTCCAGAGAGTATGCCTATACTTACCGGACACCCTGTATAATTAAGAGTGAGATTTAAATAAGGTAAAATAACAATTCACAAAACCACATTTTTCTAATTTTTTTTATTTAAAACAATATGAAATTGTTATCTTACAGGGTTTTCAGTTAAATCTGGGGGCTGATAAAACTGCTAAAGCCCTCTAAATTATATTGTAAACTTCCAGCCTCAAATAAAATGCCATTCGCTTAACGTAGAGACTTTTTGAGCTATCGCGAATATTTTTCAGAATTCCGTCAATTATCCTGTATAAATACGCACACAACATCAATGGAACAAGTCTTATTAGTATTAGTAACAATCTGATTATTATCCCCCATTTAATGGAGTAAAATATTGGTTTATACTTTTAATTTGTTTATTGTAACAAATAAATAAACACTTTTTTTAAATTAGTAAGTGATTTTAGTACATTGCCCTCGAAATGTTTTGTTCTTTGTTTCTTGTGATGATCGTGAAAAACAAAGCATGGAATGGGCAGTGAACTAAGCCACTATAGTTGATGCAAAACAAAAACTGATGCACGTCATCAATCAGCTGATAATTGTAAGTTCATGAGAAAACACGAGGAAATTAAATTTGGGCCAAAAGTATTAAAACTTGATGCGATATTAAATTTGCTACAAACAAGTATTTTTCTTTGATACGAACCCACTTATAGCAAATATTTTGTGTATTTAAGCTTGTAAAAATTAATATAACTTGAATTTTATTATTATTGGAGTCACCTAAAAGGAAACGTTCTTATTTAAAGAGAGTTGTAAATGTGTCAAGATTGGATATAAGTTCTATCAGTGACACTATTTATGGAATGTATGAAACAAGTAAGTTGTATTATTCAAAAACTAATATTTTACATTGGTTATGCTTAAGCTGTAACTTTTTTTAGAACATCATGTAATTTTGATAACTTTAAGTAAGAAATTAAAAGACAGACAACTGTTTGATGGTTGTCCTAACTCTTTAAGAAGCCTCTTAAAGGAAATAGGCTTCGAATGGAAAAAAGATGAACCGAGGCGAGGGCTTATGGAACTTTCCCATGTGGCTTTCAAACGATTAGTATTTTTAAAATAATACATTAAAGAAAAAGAAGCATCCTTGTACCAATTCGTTTTCTTGAATGAAACTGCAGTAGTTCCCTCACTCGGATATTTTGGTTACAAGCTGGCAACACTGTCGATATCTGACGTCACTCGAAGGGTATGACGTGCATCGGTTTTTGTTTTGCATCAACTATATATAAATAATTTGTTCAACTATTCTATTCATAAATAGGTTTTAGTTTGACGTCAAAAAGTCCCGACATTTTAACATAATTTATAACATGTGTAATTGTTTTAAACGTTGGTTGTTCATTAATTTGTCCTTTCTTCTATCGGCTGATCTTCTAGCGAGGTTTTAAATGCTGGAAGTTTTGGCACATCGTTTCCTGGAAAATATCCGAAATTAGATTATTATGCAGAGTCAACCCGTACAGCTTAAGCTTTCCTTAATTTTCTTGAACGGTAAATATTGTCCAAGGTTAAACTTACTAACAATTTTATTACGGGCTAAGTAAACACGGCACTGTTTTATTTATGCGTAAAACATGTCAAATGTGTAGGGATCTCTGATTTTACGGCCTCGTAAAAGTAATTGCGAAGTGGATGGACAAACGAGTCCGCTCCTAATCACGGATACAGAATTTAGAATTTCGCATGTGACAACAATAAAGGGCAAATGGCAAATCCTTGGCTGATGCTTTTCTTGATATTTATATACCTAGACGAAAAATAAAAATAAGAAACTCAGCTTTTTGGTGTTAAAATGGTCATGTCTATTTTAATGCTAAACCCAGCAACCGCATTGTATAGTACGACACACGATAAATGGTCATGACTGACTAACGCCTTTATACTTTATACCTGCTTTTGGCAAATAAACCATTTCGGTCCAGGGTGGTAGTAGGAAGATTGAAACAATGTTTGGATATGTACAAAAATTTATTGTGTATCTAACCCGTAATATATAGTTTTTATTATACAGGGTGTCCTACGTAGAAGTTCCACCCCCCTCCCCTTTATTTTCTTAAGTTTTTGAGACATCGGAATAATTTTTTTTCTGTTTGAAAATGAATGGCAAAGGCTTTTTTTACATCTGTGTAATTACCGGGTTGAAAATGCGGAACTTCTACGTGGAACACCCTGTATAAAACCGCATGAGTAAAATGAGTCATCTCAATAGTTTGAATCTATACTATCACTATCATCCACTGATATATACACTATCGGACAAAAGTAGAGCAACAAAGTGCTTTTATTTCTTTGATTTTAAAAAATTAATTATATGATTGTGATCCCCAGCTAATTTTAATGAAATATTATCCCCGCAATATTAGTAATATTTCACAATATTTTGGTACACTTTAAACAAAGTGAAGGTAGAGAAATATTTTAATTATAAAAATCGACGAAATGAAGTGCGACAAAAGTAAAGCAACATTTTAATATTTTCCTAAAAATGAAAGGTTTTAGTGAAAGTAAAGGTTAAAATATTTTTGCAAAGCTTATATTATGTTTAATTAATATTTCTGTGCTGGATTAATCATGCCAAGAGGTATTCCAATTTCGAAAGAATTAAAGCAGAGAGTTGTGAATGCACACTTGGAAGGTACAATACAAGCCACAATTTCAAGACGATTTGTTTTACCAAGATAAAGCGTATCCAAAATAATTTCAAGTTACATTTAAAGGGGACATTTAGAGAATCTACCGAAATCGGGAAGGCCGAGAAAAACAACAATTTGGACAGACAGACGCATTAAAAGAATTTTTCAAAACGGTCCTTGGATGTCTGCACCTAGAATTATTGCTGAAATTCCAGAAATTATAATTAGTCCACGGACAGTTCAAAGAAGGTTGGTAGACGCAAAGTTATTTAGTAGACGCCCGGCTAAAAAGCCCCTTATTTCGGCCAGAAATAGAGTGGCTAGGCTTGAATTTGCACGTCGACATTTAAATTGGACAGTAGACGAGTGGAAAAAAGTTTTATTTAACGATGAAACGCGTTATAAAATTTTCAATTTTGATGGAATGAAGCGTGTAAGACGGCCAATCAACACAAGGTTTAATCCCAAATACGTTACACCCACAGTTAAACATGGCAAAGGCGGTGTTTTTCTATGGGGTTGTTTGTTATGGAACGGGGTCGGTCCTTTAAACTTCATTAATGACACCATGGATCGATTTGTCTATAGAGATATAATGCAAAATGTAATATGTTGCCTTACGCAGAGTGGGAAATGCCGTTGCGTTTTATTTTTTTTAACAGAATATCGATCTAAAACACTTTTCACGAATTATTCAAAAGTGGCTTCAAGAAAATAACGTACGGGTTTTGCAGTGGCCGGCACAATCTCCAGATCTTAACCCCATTGATTGATTGATTGCCTCAATGCCGCGACGTTGTCGGCAAGTAGGTAATAAAAAATAATGGATATTCTATTAACTATTAACATAATACTTCTAGCTATTGTAATTATTAAATGTGTTTAATGCTTTTTTAATATGTAAAATAAAATACTGTTGACACAATTTGTTGCTTTACTTTTGTCGCACTTCATTTCGTCGATTTTTATAATTATAAATATTTCTCTACCTTCATTTCGTTTAAAGTGTACCAAAATATTGTGAAATAATACTGATATTGTGGGGATAATATGTCATTAAAATTAGCTGGGGATCACAATCATATAACAATTTTTTTAAACTTAAAGAAATAAAAACACTTTGTTGCTCTACTTTTGTTCGATAGTGTAATTACAGATTTTATGTTTTCCCAAAATTTTTTATAATTATTTTCGACTTCAAGTACATGATTAACGCACGCTCTCCAACTGCTCTCTGGTATTAATTCACACTGAGTTTTAAATACTTCAATTACATTAGCGGACATTTTTGGGTTTACATTTATGCGTCTAACTTTGTTTTTTAATTCGGACCATATCATTTCCATAGGATTCAAATCGCAATGGTAGGGGGGCAATCTAAGTGGTATGTTACCGGATGCTTTTATATCCTCATCCAGGCAATATATTTTATGATACAAATTGGTTTTTAGTACCTCAACTAGTTTTTCTTTGTATAAGTATCTTCAAAATAGAGGCCATGTTGGCTAAAGAACTCTTGCAGTACCTCTTTTTTGTTGCTTATGGTTGGTATTTTCAAATGATTTAATAATAATTCGACATCAGTTTCTAATGTGTCGACATTATCAAAATAAAAACATAATACTTCCCTGTTACTGAGAAAGGCTTACAAATCAGCCCTTAATTGCTTTATGGGGGGTAAAGTCACCCGACCGTTATAAAGCAGGTAAAATCATGACCATTTATCTTGTGTCGGACTTTAACAGCTGCATTTTAACGTCATTTTCGCTTTTACCTTGAGACTCCAAATTTCTTTTTACATTTTTTGATAGTGCCTACATACTATTCAATAATACAGGGTGTCCAGTAAGTTCTCTCGGGAGCGTATAGACTAGGTCAAAATACCCCTAATTTTTCATGGAAAAAAAAATCCTAAAGTGCCCTAACAAATATACAGAGCCCACATGGGCTACCCAGCGACTTACCTTTTCGGCTCTAACTTTTGAACCGACATGTATATGTATATGTAGGCCATAAAGACTCATAAAATTTTGACAGGTGTCATTTTATACAGCTGAGAACTGATTCTTTAAATACTTTGGTCATTCCTTTTTAAAAAAGGTACCTACTAATTTTTTTGTATAACACGTTTAAGCATTGACTTTCGAAATTTATTTAATAATTAAGTTTATTAACATACGCTATTTAAAAACATTAACTAATTGAATAACAGCGTAACTAATAATTCGCATTAAAATAATAAAATTTGCCATCATTACATCTCATTAATGCTCACATGCATCTAACTTAGGGACAAACACTCAGCAATTGTGTGGATGCAAGAAGAATGTATTCTGATACTTCCAAATCGCAGTGTGCCGCATAAAGGAGCCATTGAAAGGGTTGACATTTCGGAAACTTAAAGTCCGTTTCTTTGCAGTTGATAGCTCATATCGAGGGTTGAAGCCATAAAACAACCGTGAACCATAGGCGTTGGTAATTAGTATATTAATATTATAATAGTAATTACCTACTATGCCTTATTTAATAAGAAAATTGGCCTCTGTCCATTGTTAAATATACATTAGGAATATTAGGGTTAAAGTAGGTACAACAGGAGTAATTAGTAATTAAATTTACCTATTTTTGCCTGCTTTAGGATATTATTACGCCATTTGATGTGCGTTTGTCAAACTATGTTTTTAGTGTATTTAGATACTGAATTATCCCAAAGTTGAATTATTTCCTATACTTGTGACAATGGCTTCAAGTTTTTCGCCAACTCTTCGTCAAATTAGCAAGAGTGCATATTCTCTCCGAGAAATAACATTAATATTAAACGTGCATGATGCTCTAGTGCACCAGAAACCTGCAAGTGATGTTCGTAGCATCATTGCAGAGTGTGCCAATATGGTAGGAGTTGGAGAGGCTATATATAGGTTCTTGCGTGAAAGAAAATCTAAGAACCTCAGTGAGCCAAAACCACTCCCAGGAAAGAAACCGTTAGAAATGGACGATTTCATTAAAAATGGTATTAGAAGAAAATTACATACTTTTTATTTTGCCAAGGAAATACCAACTATAGACAAAATTTTACAAGTCATTAACTATGACGAGGACTTACCACAGCTATCACGAACGAAACTATGGAAAATACTTCATGATATGAACTTTCGTTGGGAGAAGCAGAACAGAATATATTTTCTTATTGATAGAGCAGATATTATTTGCTGGAGACGTCAATACTTAAGGTCCATCCGAAAATACCGCAGCGAAGGCAAAAACATTTTCTATTTGGATGAAACTTGGCTGAACGAAGGGCACACCGTATCTAAAGTCTGGCAAGATGAAAATGTCCTAAGTTCTCGACAAGCTGTCATGGAAGGCTGGTCAACAGGACTTAGACCACCATCTGGAAAGGGACGCAGACTTATTATAATTCATATAGGAAGTTCAAATGGCTTTTTGGATCAAGGATTATTAGAATTTCAGTCGAATTCTACAAAAGACTACCATGATCTGTAAATAAATTAGTTTTCTTGTAAAACATTGTATTTATTCTAGAATAAATCAATCAATGGTTATAATTTACCAAAATTCATAAAATCATAAAATCTATTATATTTAAATAAAATAATAAGCGGTTAGATTATATTAAAACCCAACTCTCCGACCATGGTGGGCCGTTTTAATCATTATCCTTTCATTTCATTTTATGGCTCTATTGTTACTTTATCTATTACGGGGTGGAATAGGTCAAAATTTCTTCATCCTTATGCTAGATGTACCTACGTAAAAAGACCATTTTATAGGTAAAATATTTTAAGCCACCCGAGCCTTGTTTTGAATCTTTAATGAGGGTATCGAGCTATCAACGGCAACGAAACGGACTATAACCGCAAGAATGTTAAATATGTGAAAGACTTGCTTCTTCTTTTCTTCATCAGATCTTCCCTGGTGTGAACTGGCGCCAAATATGCAAGCCTCTTTAAATTTCCCCCAAAAAAAAAATCCAATGGATCCATGTCGGGCCACCTCGGTGGCCATAAAATAGGTCCACCTTGACCTTTTCATCGAATTTGATAAGTGCTGACGAACTAAATTGCTAAAATGGTGGTGCGCCGTCGTGCATGTACCACATCTGATTTCTAATTTTTATGGGCACATTTTCTAATAAACCGTTTAAGTTTTGTTGTAAGAATTGCAAATCCATGACACCATTTGATCTGCCTTCAATAAGTAACGGTCCAATGAGATGATTCCTATTAATCCCTCCCCACATGTCATCAACCTTTGTTGGTGCTTTGTCTGCACGGTTGCATGAGGATTCTCTTCTGGCCCGATATGCAAATTATGGCAATTTATTACTCCGTCTCGGGTGAAACCGGCTTCGTCCGTGAACAAAGTCATACTAAAGAAAGATGGTCTGGTTGGGTGGATAGCTCGATTGCTACGAGATGTCGCCAGGTGTAACATCTCGCATATGTAGTCATACTAGTAAAATTATGATTTTGCCTAAATCCTTGTAAAAACCAATTTGCTTAGTTGGCTCTTGCAGGATAATCGGCGGGAGACATGGCTTGCACATTTTGGACGTGATAAGGATATAGCAGTTGTTCTCGAAGGGTCTCATGAATACAGAACAACCCACTTTGTCGCATGAACTTTTTTTCGGGGTTCGATTTTCAGCAATCTTATCCATAATTTCCTACTCTAACTGAGGGTTCCTTACTCTTTTTGAATGCCTTTCTCCACCACGATCCAGCAAAATACTTCCTAAAATGGATTAGCATTAGATTAGCTACTTTTAGCATTTTTTTTATTTCACTTAACTTTCTACCTGCTTCTCTTAAGCGATAAACCCTTTCAAAAGTTCTTCGGTGCGGTAAACGTCGATTTGAAAATGTATCAGAATAAATTCTTCTTGCCTCTAAACAATTGCCGAGTGCTTGTCCATAAATTAGAATCATGTCAGCATGTTCACTTCATTACTGAAGTCATATGTACTCAATCAATTAGACAATTTAGAAAAGTGTTGTCAATAATAACACATCGTTAACGATATAAAAAGTCTGGTGTTTTATTGTGGTATTCTGATTTATTATTTCAATAAGGTATTATACGGTATTAAACGGCTAATTTTATCGAAAGAAATGTAAGAGGAATGACCGGAGTATTTAAAAAATCAGTTTTCAAATTATAGATACATGTCTTGTTGGTTCAAAAGTCGCTGGGGCTCTGTATCTCCATTACGGGACATTTTAGGAATTCTTTTATGGTAAATTAGGGTTATTTTGACCTCCCCTATACGCTTTAGAGAGTATGCCATACATTTACCGGACACCCTGTATACATAGGTCAAAAATTAACGAAATTTACATTATTAATGTATAAGCCACAGTATAAGACTGGTTACTACAATAAAACAATTTTTATATTTAAAAATGTCTTTGCGTTACACACACGAGAATATTGCCACTACTTGGCAGGAGAGAAACAGCCTACTTGCTGAATAGCACTAAAGTGAATTTGTATTACTGAGCGGAGAAAACATCACACTTTTGTGTTCTGAGGAAAGATCGTTCCCGTGGAACCAGTGGAGAGCGGACTTCTCTCGTCGAGATACGCTCATTGACACGCTATGTCGCTATGGCAACGGTGGCCATAGTTTTTCTTTGCCAATAAGAAGTTAGCACAAATATTGAGGTAAAATAGTAACCCAGCGGTAAGTCGGCGTTGTTTCAAAGGAACTTAGTGTCGCGTTCGCACAATAGCAGTTGAATTATAAATAGATTCACTTTTATTTGTATTATACTGTTTCTGTATTACTTGGAGAGATAAAATTTTACAAATACAGTACAGAAAGCAAGTTAACATACAGATGCAGTGAAAAGTTACTGATGGCTACAATAAAATATATAAAATATAAAAAAAAACATTGACCTACAAAATCTTCGCCATTGCGAACTTTTGGAATAAGGTAAGTTTAATTAAATACTAATATTTTTCATAAGAAAAATAAACATTCCTACCGTTAAGCATTACATAGTTCCAAAGGTCAAGCTCTTCATCGTTCGATCTGCCGAGTCTCGGTCCAAACCACAAATCCGTAGCCTTAGGATCGCTTCTTTTCTGTAGATGGATCAGAGGACGCAGTTTCCAGTGTCTGTCATTTTTGCCCACTCGTGGATTCAGCAGAAAGTGCGAAACGGACCGTTTTGGTTCTGCAAATAATTAAATTATTCTGTGTAGGATGTTTCTGAAATATTACATTTTCAAAATTGGTACTTTTTATAATTAAACCTGGGCCGGCTGTAGCGTTGTAACATTTAGTGGTTCAACCTATAATCTACAACGAAAGTTGAAGTTTGCCAACTGTATTTTCTTTGACTAATTTTTAATGGCTTGATATAATATATAATACATTTTCGGATTAGGGCTAAAAGAAAAAAAATCGATGAATTTTCATAATGTTCCGTTATTAAACGACAAACCCTCATCTATCTCATTTTTTAAATAGGACACGAAAAAACAATTAGTGTGTTAATTAGGTTACATCCGACGCTCGACAGGAGATTCCTCTCATATTAAAGGGATTTGGAATTTAGTTTAAGACTAAGAAGTTCGTACTTGAGGCGGCCCCTTAAGGGAGATTTCAATAAACAAAAGGGTATTCGAAATCTAAGAAACATTATTATTTGAGAGTAATGGTCGATCCAGAGTGGCATGTGAACTATACCCAAAGTCCACAAATATTGTCAGTGACAAGTAAATAATAGCAATCACCAAATCTAGGAAGCGGCTGAACAAAAATATTGTACAAGTAAATGTTTTTTATTCATATAATAAACTTTGCCGCTACAATTACAGTAAACTTAAGAGCCGACGTTGTCATGAAAGCCGCAATCAGTAAAATGTATTTAAAATAGCACAGTGATTCCGATACTGAATAAAGATGTGAAATAAAGATGTGAAAATAAGCGTCCCGACAGGGTTTTCGCACTGCCCAATTGATTTGTGTTTTATTATTAATTTATCGATAGATTTTGTGAGAAGTATAGGTGCGGGTCGTTCGCATAGATATTGTTTTGTGTAAATATATATACAGGGTGTCCCATAACTTATGGGCCGTAGAGCAACTAGAGATAGATACCTGACATCAAACTAGACCGATTAAGTCATTAAGATCTTAGATGTGTTTGAGTTCAAGTTTCTCAAAGAAGGGCAATTTCTAAGCTAAAAAGGTATACTCGCTTTATCTTAATATCTCTCACCGTTTTCGAGATATTTCCATTTGAACATCACAAAGCATAGAAAAAAACAAAAAAATTAAATTCATATTTTAATTATCACAACGCAATAAATTAGAAACAATGCAACAGTAACAAGAAGCTCACTTTAGTAAATGTTGAAAGTGGCCACCGTTGACCTCAATACGCTTTATTCAACTTTTAACTAAGTGACATCTTACTTTTGGGAAAATGTTTTGCTTGTTTTTAATCACATTAGCGGCTTTCCCAATTTCTTGTAAAAGTTCATCGCGTGTATTAGTTTCGTCCTTATAAACTAATGACTTCATGTGTCCCCACAAATAAAAATCAAGCGGGTTAATATCTGGGCTACGAGGGGGCCAAGGAAAGTCACTACCGCGACCAATCCACCGATGTGGAAAGCGTTGATTCAGGTGATTTCGAGCTACAAGTGAAAAGTGAGGTGGTGCCCCATCTTGCATAAACCACATATTTAGTCTTATGTTTAAAGGTACATCATCTAATAAATTAAATAAGTCGTTTTCTAAGAACTGCAAATATGCATCACCAGTAAGTTCAAATAATTGCCAATGATATCCGCACCAAACATTCACTGAAAATGTCTTTCTCTTACCAGTTGTGGATTCTCAAGAGATGGATATTTCTCCAGTTGAAGATTCCACGTCTCGTGAACGTCGCCTCATCAGTAAATAATATGGTTTTTAGGAATGACTTTTTTTTTTTTAATTTAATAATAACTGACAAAATTCCATTCTGGATGGTAAATCATTTTCCAGTAAATTTTGTACAGGCGTAAAATGGTAAGGGTACAATTTTTCAGCGTGGATAATTCGTGACACAGATGATTTACTTATTGTAGTAGCAGCTTTCAAGCGTCTAGTGCTCAAATGCTCAAAGAGGGATCATCCGCAACACGAACCAAAATCTCTTCTTCCTGTGAAACAGTTATAGTTTTTGGTCTGCCACCAGGATTCTTATTATAGAAGCTACCCCTGTCGCCTAATCAGCGTAAATACGTTAAAATATTTTTCGATCTGGTTGAATTCTGTTTGGATATAATCCTAAATATCTTTTCGCAGCAGCAGCACAATTATAATTTTCTTGAGCATAGACGCAGAGCATATCTCTCAATTCTCTGTTAGCATATTGATAATGCCACGGCATATTCGAAAAAAATAAACTTTGTATATGCAACAACATAAAACTCTTTATTAACATTCGTTTGACATAAATTATTTCGTTGCTAGGCAAAATTCACAACCAATAATCAATTGTTTCAATTATTGATTTTGTAGTGCACAGCCAACCTCGTCAATTAGTTCAAAAATATGGCATGTGGTGAAGTATTAATACACAATTATCTTAAATACTTCTTATTTCTAGTGTGAAACGAGTCAACAGTGGCCACTTTCAACATTTACTAAAGTGAGCTTCTTGTTATTGTTGCATTGTTTATTGTTTCTCATTTATTGCGTTGTGATAATTAAAATATGAATTTAATTACTTTGTTTTTTTTTTATGCTTTGTGATGTTTAAACGGAAATATCTCGGAAACGGTTAGAGATATTAAGATCAAGCGAGTATACCTTTTTAGCTTAGGAATTGTCCTTCTTTAAGAAACTTTAATTCAAACACACCTGATAGCACAGGTAAGAAAAAAAATCATAGATTTATGAAACCCAGTGTATGTAACTAGCGCCCTCTAGTGTGAAACTTAAAAATTTCTACAAATTCTTATTTCTTACTCATTAAAACATAATACTGCCAACTTTCAAATCGATTCATTGAACCATTTTGAAATTATGGCTTATTTTCGAAAATAAACTTTCACTTTCAACACCCTGTATTTCTAAAACGAGTAACATTTCGAAAAAACTTATATGACCTAATCGGTCTAGTTTGATTTCAGGTATCTCTAGTTGCTCTACGGCCCATAAGTAATGGGACAACCTGTATAGTTATTAAACTTTATTTAGTGTTGTTAACTGCTTTTAATTGAATTACCTAGGGATATTAACGAACCTTCAACTAATTGTTCGCCTGCAAAAAGCCTGAGTAACATTACAAGAACGAATAATAGCTAAAAACGTATACCATGGAATTCGGAAACGAAATCCTGAACGAATCACATTGGATGTTGCAGAAATTTGTGGCACTTTAACGAAACTTTTCTCGCGCACTGTGTGCAGGGTTTTGTAAGGTCGTCATCAAGAAAATGATGAAAAAGAAAATAGTCAAAGAGCCCAGATAAGAGGACGGAAAAAAATAATCCTGAATGATGCTACAAAATACGCCATTCCTCGCAAAATCCATGGATGGAAAATGGTTGAAATTAAGAGGGGCACATCTTTACCTAAAACATCATTAAGAGCTTTAAAAGAAATTAAATTATCGTATGGTGGCGAAAATATTTGGAAAAAATACGGGAGTTTCGGGAAAAAGGGCAAACATCTTATTGCACCAACGGAACATTGCTCAATGAAGGGCACGAAGTTGAGAAGGTATGGCAAGATCTAAATATTACAAGTTCAAGACATTTATGGATGGATTTTCGCAAGTACGAAGAAATCCTAGTGGAAGAGGTCATGGTCTTATAGGATCAGGTTTTAAGGGTTGATAAAATAAATTTAATTTATTAAGATGTATAAGACATTCCAACGAAATTTCATTATTGATTATTTTTTTTTAATGCACACCCCCACTGGAATTCATTCCCCTGATGTCGCACAACCCAGAGCTCTCTATATATTAGTGATGAGTAACTGACAGAAATTTTGAACTTGGAGTATTGATCTACTTTCTTTGATCTATCTACGAGTATCATTTCGAAAAAACTTATAATTCCTGCAAATAAAACAATTTAGTCTTCCTTCATAATAGGTAATTAAATTGTGGATGAAGACTGTATTGTTTTATTTACATTATTTTGACTCCACTGAAAATATTAATTATTTCTTCAAACTCTAATTACTTAATCGGTCTACTTTGATGTCTAGTATCTCCATGGCTTATTAATGATGGAATACCCTGTTTAAAATTATATAGTTAAGAGGAGATACAGATTGTAACCCCGCCTAAACTCGAAAACCAGAACCTGACCGGAGTATGACAGAAGCACAACTTTGAGTCTTGGAAATAAAGCATAGAATTAAATGTATCGTTTTTTTGATTAATTTTAGAGAGGTAAGTGAGAACATAAGATTTGTATTTAGTATATTTATGTTTATCGTCAGTTCTTTTATCTACTTACTTACTTATTAAGAGTGTAATCCGTTTCTAAATTACTTAAAACTAAAATCGTCTACCTGTGATAAATTCTTCTAATTCATCATAGTCTGGTTCAGTGTTAAGTTGTGTTTGTGGTGATAGTGTGTGATCTTGATCGTCATAGTTAAAGTTTCTTTTGCCTGTACGAATTTGAAATCGAAGATGTCTTTTAGGAGCTGAAAACAATTATTTAGAAGATTGGTGTAAGGATTTTTTTTGAAATTGATGACTGAAAGACATACTGGGTCTCCCAAAAGTCCCGCATAAAATTAATATCAATTAAAGGAAAACGATCTAGGAAAAATGCTCGGACCCGTAAATTATTATTTTTAATTGTTTATTTTTTGACATAAAGAAATATTATACATAATCTTATAGAACGGTTGTCACGTCTTTGACAATTTTTTTAAATGAAATGCCTAATTTTTTATTAGGTTTTCAAATTCTACGAAAAATTCTAAATATTTTTTATGTAGGACTTGCTATCCCGATTTTCAGCTGTTTCCAAGATATTGACATTTAATTTGAAAATTGAAACAAAAAGGTTATTCATAAAAATTTGTTACTTATGTATTACTAAAATGAAAATTCTAAAAGCGCAACAAATGCTGGAAATGTCCACCGCTTTCTACCTGACACGCCCCTAGGCGATGGTAAAATCCGTTAACTGCATTCGTTATAAAATCAGGAGGTATTCTATTTGTTTCTGTCCTTACTCTTTCTTTGAGATCTTCAATGTTGTTAGGTCTGTTTCGGTACACTCTTTCCTGTAAATAACCCCAAAGAAAATAGTCCAGCGGTGTTAAATCCGGCGACCTAGGTGGCCACTCAATAGTACCCCTACGACCAATCCAACGGTTTGTAAAGGTTTCATCTAGGTACCTTCGGACCTCCACGCCAAAGTGTGGAGGAGCACCATCTTGATGAAACCATACCATCTCCTTTGGAATATCTGGATCCATCTGGTTAGGAAAAAGAACTGCTAATGCCGGAATTAAATCAAATGTTAAAAAATGCAAGTAACGTTCAGCGGTAAGGTTCTCTTGAAAAAAATAAGGTCCCAAAATTCTATTTTTTATTATGCCTGCCCCGACATTAACCTTACCATAATCGATAATTTTGTCTATTGACTTGCCCGTTCAGGCAAAATGTAGCTTCATCAGAAAATAATATATTACTTGAAATGGCATTATTAGTATCAATCCTTATCATCATTTCTTCGCAAAATTCAAGCTGTCTATCATAGTCATCTTCTAGTAGTTCCTGTACAAGAAGAGGTTTATAAGGATGTAATTTTTCGCTCTTAAAAAATCGATGTACTGTACTACAAGTAAGCTTCATTATCCAACGCCAAAGTAACAACTGAAGAGTGGGGGTTTTCAGTAAGCGATAACATTAAATCGATTTTTTTATCCTCGGTTAGAACGAGTGGTCGACCGCTTCTAGGTAAATCTCTAACTGTACCGTGCTCCTCAAATTTATGGAATACCCTACTTACAGTCGACTAAGTAATTTGGTTTTCTGGATACTTTTCGTTAAACAAAGTAAAAACCTCAACTTGACTTCTAATTTTGTCCCCACACCCCAACATAATTAAAATTTCGATGCGCTTCTTTTCTGTTAACATTTTTAGGTAATTGACAAATTACTTAAGTCAAAGTCAGTATTGACATAATTAAGGACAGTTGATGAGAGGAAGATACCTGATTTATTTAACATGTTCTAATATACAGTGCGTCCATAAAGTCTTGCACAAATTCATTTAAAATTCAGGTATTTACTTTTTAAAAACGCTCGGACACGTCAATTAGTACTTTTATTTGCGCATTTTTAACGTAAAATGTTTTTATACAGGGTGTCGCACGTATGAGGTATGAGGTCATCAATAAATGTGTTTAAAATAAATTTTCAAACGTCAATATTTCGGAAACCGTGATTTCCAGAGGTGTTAAGTGTTCATCATAGAATTCAAAATTGATATAATATACAGGGTGTTCCATTAAAAAAATCCTTGATGACCTCATACCTCATACGTGCGACACCCTGTATAAAAACATTTTAAGTTAAAAAATGCGCAAACAAAAGTACTAATTGACGTGTCCGAGCGTTTTTAAAAAAAGTAAGCCCTTGAATTTTAAATGAATTTGTGCAAGACTTTATGGACGCAGTGTAAAATACAATTATGTACTAAAAGTATTACCTTTATTAAAAAAAAATTAAATGTCAATATCCTGGAAACAGCTGAAAATCGGGATAGCAAGTCTTACATAAAAAATATTTAGAATTTTTCGTAGAATTTGAAAACCTAATAAAAAATTAGGAATTTCATTTAAAAAAATTGTCAAAGACGTGACAGCTGTTCTATGAGACACCCTGTATAATATTTTTTTATGTCAAAAAATGCACAATTAAAAATAATAATTTACGGGTCCGAGCATTTTTCTTAGATCGTTTTCCTTTGATTGATTTTAATTTTATGCGGGACTTTTGGGAGACCCAGTATACAGTGCTGAATTTATAATATATCCTAAAATACTAGCCGTTCTCGAGATAATTTTACATGTATGAGAGGTACTTTCAGTAGCTATGAATTCACTTAATATGTTAAAAAGTTCCTCTCATAATAGCAATAAATTTGTTGTGCGTTGTAATGCTGTAAATATAAATAGTTGATTTGTCAGAAAACTGCTTAATAATAAAAAAAAAAGAATTTGAAGCGTTTTAAAGCCCTCTGTCTCTGTTGATATCTAATTCATATCTGTGCAATCTGCAATAAAAATTAAAACATCATGAACCTGTGGTTAGATTTAAATTCTGTAAAAATGATTTAACTGGGTTTACGCAGACCACTTTACTGGTGTGTGTGTCGGTGGCTCATTAATATTGCGAAAAAAATCAGGACTAATTTCCCTGCTTAAGAATATGAAAAAAGTTCCTATAAACATATGCCCAGAAATGCTTCGTTTTGGAGATACAGGGTGTTTTTCATTTTTGTTTTTTGTAAATAATTCTTGAAATATTGTTGATATTTGAACTAAAATTGGTAACTAGGGGTTTTTTCAAATGCGAATTCGAATTTGATGTTAGTATGGCTTCCACTTGTATAGGGCGCGACCTATACGTATTTTTACTGTTTCGAGGAGTCATAACTTTTTTATACGTGCACATTTTTAAGCAAAAAAAAATAGATTTCTTTATCATTTTTAGGTGAAAAAGGCATACTTGATAGAAGTCGCTACGAGCAACCGTTCGCAACAAAAAGAATAATACCATTGTCGGGAGCAGGAAACAGAAAAAGGTAAAAGACATCGCATACCGACGTTAATTATTAAGGTGTTTATCAAATCAAATCAAAACAAAAAACAGCTTTATTATCATAAGACGACAATCTCATTGACAAAGCAAACTACAAATACAAATACAATACAACTATAACATACTTATTTATAACGACCATTCAAATCGTAATGGGAAACCGTTATAAATGTTTAAAAAGGAAGCTCAATAAAATAAAACAGTCCAAGTATGTTCCATAAAAATAAAACAATATCCTAACTAATAACATAACTTAGGGCAAGGGCCCAGCGACACCTAAAGCACCGGTTCCCGTCAGATCACCGAAGTTAAGCGGTGTCGAGCGCGGTTAGTACTTGGATGGGTGACCGCTTGGGAAACACCGCGTGCTCTTGTCTTAGAGAAGAGTGTAAAATGAATCGACATCAAAACCATCCTATTCACGCCGGACAGGCCGGATGAGATCGGATATCTCGTTGGATGAAGGTGCCGTTTTACACTCCCCAGTCGGTAGACCGTACGATTAAAAACCGTACGGTCGATGACCGGTTCAAGATGGCCTCAGATACGCCGACAAACCGTAAAATAGTAAAAAAAAAATAAAAATAAAAAAAAAATAACATAACTTATCACATTATAAAAAAGTAAAACATACAACCTTGCCCATAAACAATACATGATAATACTAAAAAAAGAAAACACGAATAAGGTATATAGAAAGTGTTTTCAGAAGGAATCAGGAAAAAAATCTGAGACAGAGTAATATGCTTTATTTAGAAGCACTCTCTTGACTTCTGTTTTAAACTCACCAGCATACATGATCTTTCTAACTTGTCGTGGAAGGTGGCTGAATATTTTTTTACCATTATAAACAAAAGAGTTTTTAACTAAAGTAGAGGTTGGTATAGGAAGTGCCGTGGTGTGAGTACTTCGCACAGAGTAAAACGGTGTGGCTCGAATTCCATGTATATACTTCTTATGAATGAGGCAGGCTGTCTCCTGGATAAAAATACAAGGGAGTGTTAAACGATTATTGTGGACAAACAAAGGCCGACAAGACTCCCGTCGTGTAATCTTCAGCATGAATCTGATAGCTCTTTTCTGAAGAAGAAAAATAGTCCTAAACAAGTAACCCGAGCATGCACCCCAAAAACATATGCCATACCTCAAGTGAGCCTCTATTATAGCGAAGTAAACCCTTCTGGTAGGTGGGCCATCCATCTCCTGAGAAATGACCCTCAAAGCATAGCAACCTCTAGACAGTTTGGTGAACAATTGCAGAATATGCTGATCAAATTTTAATTTATTATCCACAAATAAACCCAGAAACTTACAATAACTTACACTCCCTATCCTCTCTGCATTCAAGGACACCTGCTCCATCTCACATTTAAAACTAACAATATTTGTCTTTGACATATTAATAGTCAGGAAATTTGCGTCGCACCAGTTTTTAAGACTTACGAAATCGTCACTAATAACATCTTCCACATGGTCATTACATTTGAAATGCCACAAAATGGTTGCATCATCCGCGAACATAGTGAATGACCCCGATACATTCAAATCATTGATATAAATCAAAAAAAGCAACGGCCCAAGGACAGACCCTTGCGGGACACCGGTAGTTAGTCTTAAAGTTAATGATACTTCGTTGTTAAGAATGACTGACTGATGACGATCGGTCAAGTACGATCTCACCTAATTCAAAATGCGCCTCGGAAACCATAGATTTCAAGCTTGCCGAGCAGTACTCCATGATCCACACAATCGAAGGCTTGAGTGAGATCACAGAATACCGCAGCGGCAGCCTCTCCCTCATTCAAGCAAATATATAGTTCTTTTAGAAAAGAGAAAATTGCATCATTAGTGCTTTTCTGAGCCTGGAATTCGAATTGAACCATACAAAGTGTATTATGTGTTTCCAAAGAGGTGGTAATGCGTTTCTTGACAGCGTTGGAAGTAGCGACACTGGCCTAAAGTTAGATGGGGACTTAGGATCTCCCCCCTTAAAAAGTGGAACGACTCTGGCAATCTTTAAACAAGGTGGGAAAATACCAGAAATAAAAGATAAGTTAATAGCTTCCGCCAGTGAGCTCAACGCGTTAACCGGCAGGGCAAGAAATACTCTTAAAGAAATATCATCCCAACCCACTGCATTTTTATTCTTTTTTTCGCAAAATACCTGCTTAATTTCGTCAATATCAGTGGGTTAAAAATAAAACGAATCGCTCACTGCCACATTACGCAGATAGTCTAATGCATTCGCTCTCGGAAGGATTTGACTAGAAAGATCTGAGGCCACGGAACAGTAGAAAGTTTGTTTAGTTGTCAAATTGTCAAATTTTTCGAAATGAATTGCACAAGTAGCGATATGCATGTCGTTTATGGACTGGCCAATGGTAATTTATTAGCAGCCAGGCCTCTTTATGAGGAAAAATACCCTAATCGTGAAATTCCGCATCATACGATGTTTACCCGTCTCCATTAACGTCTTAGTGAAACTGGAAGTTTTCAAAAATAAACCGCTGGAGACGGGCGGCCCCGCACAGCAGCAACTCCTTAAGTAGAAGAATATGTGCTTCATAAGATTGCGGAAACTCCTAGAAAGGGTACCAGAAAGATTGCCTTAAACGTAAATGTAAGTTCTTCCACAGTTTTCAGAACTTTAAAGATCAATCTCTTTTACCCATATCACATCCAGCGGATACAGGCACTCTTAGCGAGTAATTTTCCATTAAGAGTGGATTTATGTCAATGGATGCAACCAAAAAATTGGTGAAAATCCCCAGTTTTTAGGACAAATATTATTCACCGATGAGGCAAATTTTTGCAGAGATGCCATAATGAACTTTCACAACAATCATGCATAGGCGAACGAGAACCCACGTGCAATTTTAAAAAGTCAATCAACACCAGGGTGAATTGTCCATACTTTTGGAACATATCCCATTGCCATTAAGGTTGCAAATTTATTTCAGGCACGATATGGTGCTCCACCTCATTTTAGTTTAGTTGCTCGTGAATATTTGAACACAGTGTATCGTTGGATAGGTCGAGGAGGAACACAACCCTGGCCTCCCAGGTCTCCAGACTTAAATTCATTGGATTATTTCTTTTGGGGTCACCTCAAACATTTAGTTTATTTGACCCCAATAGAATCTGTGGAAGAAAAAAGGAATCGCATGTTGTAAAACAATTATACACACACCCGGAATATTTGAACGCGTTTGTCAATCAATGCGTCGTAGGATAGATGCCTGTATTACAGTTAGGATGCACATTTTCAACAACTGTTGTAACTTAAGTGAAGTATTTTTCAATAGGATTGTCCTTTGTTAAATATTTTTTCTTATGTAATTGTTAATATTAATGAGTAAAAATGGTAATATTATTTGGTGACTGACTGTTTCATAGTATTATTGTAAAATATTTTTTTTAATGTAATTATTATCCTCAAGAAAGTAAAAAGACCTGTACAAGTGAGAGTCATACTAACATAATTTTCTGATTCTAATAGTTGGAATGGGTGCCAGCGATTAGAACCCAAGCCATTTACATGCCTAATAATTGGCACTCCAAAAAAGAAATGAATATCAAGTTATTTTCACAGTTTTTTAGCTTTAACATTAGGTTTATCCATAACATACGACAGCTACAAAGCTCAATTTGTCTGTTTAAAGTAGAAAAATATCACATAATTACCAACGATATTCTTACCGTGACGCTAATTTTTCAGGACTTTCGGTACATCGAACCACACTTTTCACCGGCTATATACTGGCGCCAAACTGCGAAATGGTTTCCAAATATTGGGCAGGGTTGCCGCTATCTCTCTGATATTCTATGTTTTACTTCTATTTTAGCAGTATTTTTAAATTAATGAAAACTTGAAGGACTGCCAATAATTGGCCTAGTGCCAATGATTGGGTATTTTACCCTACGAATTTTAGGTCAAATATCGACATTATTTCAAAAATTGTTTGGAAAAATACTAAAATAAAAATAAAACTTTAACGCCCTGTATCTCCGCAACGAACCATTCCCGGACATAGGTTTATAGGAACTTTTCTTCAAATTTTTAAGTCGAGAAATTCATCCTGAATTTTTTCGCAATATTAATAAAACACCCTGTATGTGAGACACGTTGTTCTCTCTCCACTTGCTGAGACTTTATGCAATAATAAATCATACTAAAACAGCTGTTCTCTGAGATATATGCTCCAACGAGCGCTGAGTTACAAATTTTGTCTACAACAGTTAGATAACCAAATACAAACTCAGACTGTGGAAGTGAAGTCAGTGGAAATAAGGATTCCTTCTTGAATGAATACTACTCCTGCAGATCGGTTTCAAACTCTTTAGTTCTCATCAGTACAGGACAAGCAACCACACCTACCGTCGGAAACATTGTCCCTATCGTACTGTGTGAGAAAAGCGTTTACACAAAATTTAAGAACAGCGTAACTGTAATTTAAATTAAGAAAGTTGTGTATAAATGCCCATTTTATCATGTGACGTCATTAATTTGCACTAAATTAAAAGTAAATTTAAATTGTTCTGCCTAAACCCACCTTTTAAGTGACACCTACATTTTATTCCAAATCCACCCAATTTTGCACAATCACATTCTTAGTCTTAAACAGAATTTTATTAATCTAAACAAATATCCTTGGGAATATTTTGATTTATTTGCCCCCGCTAAGGGTGTTTTATGCTAACTAACTCGGTGAACAGTATGTACACTGGAAAAAATGTCGCTCACAAACAAAAAAAAATGATCTACCTTTTACAGAAATATCCTCGATTGTTTCGCCTTGGTGAGGATTGGTGTAAAATTGTGTCTGTTCAGGATTGCCATAATTTCGTTTCCCAGGCCGAAAAACCAGACGTAGGCGCCGTTTAGGATTGGGAAGTTCCCGTTTATTAATCACTAAAAAAAACTTGCTCGTTAATGTGTGTTTACTCGTATTTCAGTGTGAGTGATGTATTTCTTTTCGTTGTATATCTAGACTATTGAAATTTCTAGCATTTGAGAAATGCAGACTGCGGACATTCTGAATCGTATGTTACGCCACTGTCTAGGGTACATTCGCGGTAAATTTCGATGGATCGTGTGACCGATCGAGGTTGATCATGAACCATAATACTAATGTTCAAGAACATAGAAACGCAGGCATTCTATTCAGATACTGAATACCTTGATATTGATAAAACTAGTTGTGCAATTTTGAATCTGATTTGATTACATTCTTTTACTTCTACTTTTCATTGTTTGATGTATGCCCTTATTTGTTTGTCTTTTTGTTTGTAGTGAAAGATAACTGTTTAATATTGATATCCCTCATCTTAGGCTGTCGCGGTGGCAAACATTGAAACTACCGATCAAATTATATAACATATTACCCATATAAATTGTCTAAGAAGACTTAATGTAACAGTAAAAACAATTTTGATCAGTGGAGCATTTTATTCTGTATCGGAGTACCTGAACTCTTATTCATAAATTCTTAAAGCAGGTTGTTTCTCTTTTTTCTTTTCTTTGACGTAAACCTGAGGTTTACCGAGCATGTCAATAACTGTATAAAAAACTTATTTACTATACAGGGTGTTACAAATTCGATGCATGTGAGATAGAGAGTTGGTTAAATTGAGGCAAAGTTGAGCATTCTAAAGCTGAATAATTTGATAAAAAGAAAAATTCAAAATTCCAATTACTTCCGGAGATATCCGAGAAAAACCGAAAAAATCGATTTTGGATTTTATTTTTTTGCGACCCTATTACTGATTATTTTGGGAAACTAAGAACACTTTCTCAAGGCACATACTTATCGTCTTCAATAAAGTAATTTAATTTTTCAGAAACGACGTTTCGTTTTTAAGATACCCACATCAACTTTATTTTTTTAAATACGGACCTGAACCATTTATTGCATTTTTGAGTAGCTTCCGACCTTCCAAAACTAACGATATATCACACACGTCACTGAGTTTTATGCTGAAGAAGTTATTTCAAGTTCTTTAAAAATTGAAGTGTGGGCCTTGATTTTAAAACATAAGAACGTGTACCTTAACTTTGACAACGGATATTAATAAAAACGTACATCCTTAACAACTTAACCTTTATGTAGGTATCAAATAAAATTATAAAAACTAAGAACAACCTTTTGTACCTAAGTATACAAATTAAATTTTAACAAATTAACTATCTAGTTTTCTAGATGCTCAAAAAGATTACCGTTGACGTGAATACACTTGTCGATTTTTTTTTGGTTTTTTATTTATTGCCCATTGAACAGAACGCCTTGGTATGATGCAAAAAGTGTTTCTAACTCGAACTATTAGTTCTTCTAGGCTATTTATTTTCGTTTTGTAAATTACGTTTTTTAGCGCGCCCCACAAATAGAAATCTAGCGGTGATAGGTCGGGCGATCTCGCTGGCCAGGCAATGAAACCACCATGTCCAATCCATCTTTGGAAAAATTCTTGATTTAAGAAATTCCTTACAGCCCTTGTATTGTGGGGGGGCGCGCCGTCCTGCTGGAACCAGATTCGGCGTAGCCTGTTTAGTGGAATATCACTTAAATATTCCTGGAACTGAGTATTTAGGAATTCTAAATATCTATCACCATTCAAATTTTCTTCAAACATGAATGGACCAATAATTTTCTCATCATAAATCCCAGCCCACACATTAATGCTAAATCGGACTTGCTTTCTTATTTCTCTATTCTCCCTGGAATTTTCAATGCTCCAAACATGCTCATTATTTCGATTGAAAATGCCACAATTTGTGAATTTACTGAATTTATTTTTATCGGACCATAAAATATCTTTTAAAAAATCGCCGTTTGTATTGATTTGTCCCCTTAACCACGTGCAGTAATTTAATCTTCTTTCCGCATCACCTGGAAGCAATTGTTGTGATACGTGAAGTTTAAAAGGTTTGTATCCATTACTTCTTAATATTCTCCATGCATTTACATTATGTAACTTGGGTTTATTGAGATTTACCTTAATTTGCCGCGTAGACACGCAGTTATTATTATTTACCTAAAACAATTTTTACAATGATTAGAATAGATATCGTATTCTTTTAAACAGTTCTAAAATAACCTACCTGATTCAAAACCAATTCTCTGTCTTCTTCACTAACTTTACTTCCATATTGATTTCGCTTTTTTTGAAATGTACCATCTTCTCTTAACCTCCTATCCAATCTTGAAAACACTGATGGGTAAGGTTGCCGGCGTTCGGGATATTGGTGAAGATAAATTTCCGCTGCAGTTTTTGTGTTCAAGTGACATAAGTAGTAAACATTCAGCATATCACGTTTTTCTTCGTTAGAAAAGTACATTTTTATAAGAGCAAAAGATGTCGAAGTAAAGTAAAGTAGTAAAGTGTTGTATGTTGTCAAAGGTAAGGTACACTTTCATATGTTTTAAAGTCAAGACCCCCTCTTCAATTTTTAAAGAACTTCGAATAACTCCTATAGCATGCAACTTAGTGACGTGTGTGATATACCATTAGTTTTGGGAGGTCGAAAATTACTTAAAAATGCAATAAAAAGTGCAGGTCCGTATTTAAAAAAATAAAGTTGATGCGGGTGTCTTAAAAACGAAACGTCGTTTTTGAAAAATTGAATTACTTTCTTGAAGATCATAACAATGTGCCTCTTAAGAGAGTGTTCTTAGTTTCTCAAAATAATTAGTAATAGAGACGTAAAAAAATAAAAACCAAAATGGATCTTTTCGGTTTTTCTCGGCTATCTCCGGAAGTAATTGGAATTTTGTATTTTTTTTTTATCAAATTATTCAGCTTTAGAATGCTCAACTTTGCATTAATTTAACCAACTCTCTATCTCACATAGCTACCGAGATAGCAATGCTAATGCATCGAATTTGTAACACCCTGTATACTATAACCAAAGGCACCTTCTAAATCCTGATCTCAGAAAATCGTCTTATCTCGATTCACTTTTTGTGCTGCATTTTACGGCCCGTGTCTCTTGGAGAGGGACGCCAAACGTATTCAGATGATTCAGAACTGCTATACAGTTGATGCAAAACAATTTCCAATGCACGTCATCAATCAGCTGATAATTCTAAATCCGTAAGAAAACACGACGAAATTAAATTTGGGCAAAAAGTATTAAAACTTTATGCGATATTAAATTTACTACAAACTTAAAGTATTCTTCTTTGATACCAACCCACTTATAGCAAATATTTTGTTTATTTAAGCTTGTGAAAATTAATATAATTCGAATTTTATTGGCCAATAGTTGGCAACATTACTGTAAACGGTGATTTTTTTAAAGGTTCCAATGGCTCAACAAATCGACAGAAACCTATTTACAGTCTAAAACGTCGATTTACGCTATTTGCGGTCATTTACGGCCATTTGCGACATATTGGCTTTGCTTAGTCCTCCTCAAGATGGAAAAAAATTATTTTCTAAGTTATTGCGGCAAATAAAATTTTTTGAAAGATCATTAGTATGTCACAGAATTTATTTAAACCTATATACGCCCTCAAATCCTGAGTTTGGCTATTTTGGATTTAATAATAATTTATTTCCAACTTATTTGACTACCTTGATTTTTTTTTAAAGGTTCCAATGGCTCAACAAATCGACAGAAACCTATTTACAGTCTAATACGTCAATTTACGCTATTTGCGGCCATTTACGACCATTTGCGACATATTAACTTTGTTTAGACCCCCTTAAGATGGAAAAAAATTATTTTCCAAGTTATTTCGGCAAATAAAATTTTTTTCAGAGAAATAGTATGTCACAGAATTCATTTAAACCTATATACGCCCTCAAATCCCGAGTTTGGTTATTTTGGATTTAATAATAAGTATTTTCCAACTTATTTCGGTGCATAGATTTTTTTTTAAGGTTCCAATGGCTCAACAAATCGACAGAAACCTATTTACAGCGGTGGCGCCAGCTCGTTCGTTGGCTTGGTTTGACGTTTCATGCAAAACTAACCTTAATTGTTCGTGGTTCCGTGTCGATGTGCGTCTATTTTTTAACAAAAACTTCAGATCTTTTCATAAATAGCATTAGAAAACTGTTCTATTAAGAAAAACAAAAGCGCGTCTCTGTCAATTACATTGTTTACTATTTGTGAAAAATGCCGAAGCATTTAAATAGTCGGTGCAAAGAAATAATAGCTTCTCTAAGAAGCTATTTCCAGGAAGAACTTAACAACAATGGCCTATAGATACCCTTGACAGCAGTACAGAGAAGTAAATTTAAAGAGTATGTTAAGGTCTAGGTATTTTATTTCTACTTTACTAATTTTTAGCGTGTATCAGCTGCCCTAAATTTGAGTATCTTCACAGTAAGCGCAATTTCAACAACAGTTAAGGAAAATAAATTATTAGAATCACCTTAAAACAAACGTTCTAATTCACAGATAGTTGTAAATGTGTGAAGATTGGATATAAGTTCTATCCGTGAAACTATTTATGGAATGTACGAAACAAGTAAGTTGTATTATTTAAAAGTTGTAATATTATTCACCGGTTATTCATAAGCTGCAACTTTTTTTAGAACATCATGTAATTTTGACAAATTTAAGTAAGAAACTAAAAGACAGACAACTGTTTGATGGTTGTCTTAATTCTTTAAGAAGCCTTTTCAAGAAAATAGGCTTCGGATCGTAAAAAGATTAACTGAGGCGAGGGCTTATGGAACTTTCCCATGTAGCTTTTAAATGACTGGTATTTTTGAAAGAATATATTAGAGGTTCTTGTACCAATTCGCTTTCTTGGATAAAACATGGATTTTTCAGAATGGTACCATTGGTCGATATTGGTAAGATGAAAATAAAAGAAGTGTTAGATCTACTATAGTTGATGGTAAAAGGTAGTATGCAGTAAACAAATGTATAAACTATGGGAAATTTTTGTATATTTATCTTGTTTTTATTAAAAAAAAAACTGTGTAATTCCCTCACTCGGATATTTTGGTTAGAAGCTGGCAACACTGTCGATAACTGACGTCACTCGCAGGGTATGACGTGCATCGGTTTTTGTTTTGCAAAGAGTATAAAACCTACGTATATTAAGTGGAATAAGAAAGTATGATAGAGGGGTGAGTGATACAATGAGAGAAACAGGATGGCTTAACATGAGAGAGAGAAGAATGTTTTATAGCCTAATAATGCTTAATAAAATATTCGTTTATAAATGCCCGGAATATTTATATCAGAAAATGAAATTTAGATATGACTCTCATGCCTTGGACCTTCGGCATAAATCTACTAGTACTCCTCCGTTGCACAAAACCACTCAGTTCGAAAGACCATTCAGTTATCAAGTCTCCTTAACAACATGACAAATATAATCCGATACACAATAAACAGTCCACATATATGTTGCTGCCCCTCAGTGCCCTCCAGTTCCACCTTGCCAGCTATAGTTAACTTATATTATTTCAATTAGGTAAATAACGTGTTATTGCACATTAATTGTACATTTATTGATAGTTTATGTCTTATAAATGCATTCAATTTATTGTTCCCTTAGTGATTACTACTTACGTCATAGTTTAGAATATGAGGTTAAGTGAGGAAGCTTTGCTTCAACTTCACCTTTTGTAATTTTTTTTCTTTCTATGATTACAATAAAGACATAATAAATAAATAAATAAATTCGTCCGGAGGTTTAAGGGATCGTTTTATCTTATAAGTATTTTCGGCCGAATTTAATTCTAATATTTTCCCTACATAATGGGACGAACATAACACAAGTTGACGGGACCTTAGGTCTCCAATAATTAATTTTACAAATGAAATTTCAGCATTATGTAAGTACAGACATTATTAATAATTTTATTTCATTACTAATTACAAATTTCTTTCTTTTTACAGAATTTCTCATAAAACGCTAACAAAAATCTTTCTCTTTTCTTCTACTAAATAAAATAAAAAACTTATATAACATGACCTAGAATGTCCAAAAGATCCTTTTATATATCTTAACTTATGACTTTCAAATAACGAATATCTTCCCTTTTTAAATTCGATCACAAATTGACAGAGTCTTCACAGAAATTTTGAATTAAATATGACATTTCAATTTTCATTTACAATTTCAGCATGCTGATTGCATTCAATTTTTAATATCTTTTCAAAATATTTTTTAAAAAAGCTCCATCAGCGTCACTTTCCACCAACAGTTTTCTCTCTACTGCTAATAATAACTGCAGCACTACTTTTGTCTCCTGAAGATGAAGGTTACTACCTTCGAAACGTGTAGAGACGTAAAATTGAGCCTTTGATAGCTCTTCTCTTATAACATTAAAAATTTTATCCATATTATTGGGATCTTCATATTGAATTAAAAATTTTGAACTTTTCTTTTTATGGCACTTTTCACATCCTCATCAATCAATCAATCAATCAAGTTGAAAATATTCTACTATGAAATAATGTGTGTAATTTAAGACCAGGTATCTGTTATTATCACGCATATGTTTTATTGCGATTTTACGACTAATGGCTCTTCGCTGTGCTGTCAGCCATTTAGAAATAGAGTATAATTAAAAATGATCTTACCGTCATCTTCTTCATTCGCGTCGCCAAATCGTTTCCCAACTCGCATGTTCAATCGCATCGTACGATGATCTTTGGAAGGCACTAAAAAAGAGAATTTGTTTTAAAATAATTAGACAGCTTTATTTTGCTATCTACTAGATTTGAGTTAGATCTAATAAATACAATCCTATATACGATTTCGTCTTGGCACAAAGCCCTGAAAATGAATTTAGACTATTGCTTTGTTATTGTTTTATTCTCATATTATGTAATTTTTGACTCCTGCCCATCGAATTAGACCGATTTTAAATTTAAACCCCCTCCGCAGTCATTGTTTTGCATACCCAAAATATGTGACTAGCTACCAGCTAATTGTTGCTGACCGGAACTGATGAAGTTATTCAAATTTAAAGTACCCTTTTAAAGCATTTCAAAAATTTGACTCCGCAATATTAACCAAGTTAGGCAAACCCATAACTTGTTACAAAAAGCTATTGTAATAAACTTTATAAAAGCTCTTATTTATGAGAATTGGTTTTTGTTTGTAAAATCATATTCATTAAAGTTTCCTAAAAGGGATAACATATAACAATAATTAGGTAAGGAATTAATGCTTATATACAGGGTGGCGCATCGAAAACGAAACAGAGACATTTACTTGCAGCTCAGTTCTTTTTTGGAAAAACGTTCAGACCCGTCGATTTTGTTTTCGAGGGGGGGCACAATATTGGCAAAAAATCACCCTGGGCCGGGGTGGCACCATTCCTAAAATCTTAAATGGAAATGGGGGTCGAGTGATGCCTTATTTTAAAGGTCTTTCAATTCCCTTTATAATGATGTAAAATTCATGTACTTCAGTTTAGTAGTTTTGAAGATTTATTGATTTAAAGCTTAAAGTAGACTTTAATAGGTACATTAGATTAGTTTGTACTACTTTGAGAAAAAATTGAAGTAAAATAATTTACTTAATAAATAAATGCTTTTCTTCGCTACGCCCATGGTTTGTTTATCATTTTGGTGTTGAAAATAGCGATTGGAGCGTGTTTTGTGGCAAAAAAAGTTGTTTCTTGAAGAAAGATAAAAAGGGAATGTCTCGTACTTTTTTTAAATAGGAATTTAGTACATAGTTTGCGATTAATTCGACCAAACTTTGTTGTTAAAATACCTTTTAACGCTTTATATATAAATTAACCATGGTATATTCCACGGCAGAAAAGGTTGAAATTATCAAAATATTTTTCGGAAATAATCAGTGCGCTAATAGAACAGCACAAATATTTAATGTGCGACATGAGAACAGTAACGTGCATCGAAAATATGTTCTAGTAGCTAAATTTCGGGAAACTGGATGAGTCGCCAATAAAAAACGCAACATTGAAAATCCCATAAGGAACGAAGGAATGGAAGTGGGGGTTTTAGGGCAAGTTTATGTAGATCCTACGTTAAGTACCCGCAAATTGGATACTGTCCAACGGATTCTAAAGGCCCATAGTTTTCATCCTGAGTTTTCATCCTGAGTTTTCATCCTGAGTTTCCATCCGTATAAAATTCACCTTGTACATTAAGAACTTAATGAAGACGATTTTGATCGGCGATTACAATTTTGTGAAGATGAGTGAACGAATAATAAACGATGAACATTTTCTATTCAACACTTGCTTTTCCGACGAAGTAAATCGTCATAACTGCCGATATTGGTCCGATTCTAATCCCAGAATTTATCGTGAGGTACACGCGCAGCAGCCACAAAAATTAAATGTTTGGGCTGGTATTTTCGGCGATCATTTAGTTCAGGTTAGTTCAGGTCCTTTTTTCTTACCTGGAAATTTGACCGGTGAAATGTATTTGGAATTACTGCAAGACGCCATAGATCCTGCATTAACAGGCATAATTGAAAATCGGAATGATCGGCGGTACATTGCGAATAGGTTGATGTTCCAACAGGATGGTGCGCCACCACATTACGCATTACGTGTTCGACAATATTTAGATCAGACGTTTCCAGGTCGATGGATTGGTAGAAGAGGTGCCATTGAATGGCCCCCAGGATCGCTAGATTTATCACCTTTGGATTTCTTTCTGTGGGGTCACTTAAAAAGCAAAATCTATGCTACTCAACCAACATCGTTAGAAGATTTGCGACAAAGAATTGTAAATGAGTGCCTTCAAATTACTCCTCAAATATTGCAAAATGTGCGGCAACGTTTTGAGCAAAATCTTTATTACTGCATGGAGAGTCATGGTGGTCATTTCCAACATTTAGTAGGCTGACGGGTCAGTTCATTTTTCATTTTTACACTGCTTTGCTGCCAAATGTATTGATCTCCACTAATGATGATTTATTAGAGTTTTATTTAAGTTTTAAATCAATAAATCTCCAAAACTACTGAACTGAAGTACTACATGAATTTTACATTATTATAAAGGGAATTGCAGGACCTTTAAAATAAGGTATCACTCGACCCCCCCTTTTCATTTAAGATTTTAGGGGTGGTGCCACCCCCGCCCTGGGGGCTGCACGTGTTAACGTGATTTTTTGCCAATTTTGTGTTCCCCTCGAAAACAAAATCGACGGGTCTGAGCGTTTTTCCAAAAAAGAACTGAGCTGACAGTAAATGACTCTGTTTTGTTTTCGATGCGCCACCCTGTATGTATTTCTGAGATATTCTGCAGAACTAGATCAGGTAAGATTGTTATTTTAAATGTTTTCGATCGTTTACCCATAGAAAAAATGGTAAAAGTGCATATTTTTGTCTTTGAATACTTACTTTATTCTTTTACTCATACATACATTTTTAAGAAATGTTCAGGCATAATGAAAAGGGAAAATTAAGAAAACTGGCGTAAAAGTAAATTTTGAAAATTAAAATTTTGTCAACGCATTTTAAAATAATTATAGTCTATCTTTAAATGGCGCGAAGTAATGAATGTACATTAAATATACAAAACGCATACCGGGGTATCAAGAACAATTGAAACCATCCCTTAAAATGTATTGTGTTTACACTAAAGGATCCCAATAATGAGCATTCTTTAGGCAGGTCCACCCTGATTTTATCGCAAGCTATTGTTATATTTAAGGATTTACCATTGTTATTGGGACAATCCCTTAGCCTTAGGAGCGTACGTTGGGGAAGTTTTTGTAATTAAAAATCTTAAACATGCCTATTCCCCTAAAATTGTATTATATTATATTCGTAGGCATTTATAACATGTGAAAACATTTAAAAAATCGTATTTACTAATAAATTACAATAAGTGGTACTATTTTACATAATATAATTACAAAAACAAGATATAAAATAGAATCTTACAAACAAAGCATTTTCAAATATCGAATAATACTTTGTCGTTATGGCTTAATCATAGATGAACTTTTATTAACATGGTTTATAATAAGAGGTTCAACCATTTCTTGGATTATTATATCTTCCTGCCACATTTTGGCTTCTTCTTCTATCGCATGATCGATACACTTTTCCACTTTTCCGCACTGATTTTACCCATAGCTTAATTAAATAATCTTTTTAAATCCACCATTTTATTATAAGTCGTGTTTTTTCTGGCGACTGTCTTTATTTAAGCCCATATAAGTTCAATCGGGTTTAATTCGCAATGGTAAGGAGGGAGTCTGAGCACAGATATTCCTCGTAACTTTGCCATTTCATCGACTACATATTTTTTAAATGCATTTTTATGATAATTGGCTAGTATCAACAGTTCTTTTAATGAAAATTCTATTTGTCCTAAATTTAGCCATTCTGTTATTTCACTTTTACGCCACGCACTTGTCGGTAATTTTTCCGTCAGCCTAGAGTAATAACTTGCATCATCCTTCCTTCTTTTAAAAGTTTACCTATGTATTGTTGTTTTCCCAACGTTAAGCATATCTGCTGTAAATTGCACTGCATTATCAACACTCAAATCCATATTCTTACGTTTAGGCAATTGTTGAAAATTCTCCATATTTAATTAAAAAAACACTGACACTTCACACTTTGACTAGTTTCACTTAGAAACAAACACCCAAGGTAGTTATGTATACAGTGTGGCCAAATTGGGCCTACATGTATGGGGATCTTGGAAACTATAGAAGATAGAGAAACGGTTAAATGGGGAAAGTTTTTGACAATTATATTTCTAACTGAAAACCGTTTAGTACGCGGCCCTATCTTTTTTGGTTTTTGAAATATGTTGAAAAAACCAAAAAGATGTATTTTCGAAAATATGCTGTAGATTTCTTATTATTCACTATTTTGGCAATCTGTAAAAACATTTTTAAAGCAACTTTTTAAGTAGATTTCAGTTCTGCAATTTAATTTTGAACACGACGTTTCAGTTATTTTATACCATCATCAGGTTCATTTTTTCTTATGGGCGCCATATTGTATTTTATACTTAAAAGGTAGCTTTTGACGTCAGCTTTTCAACGATGTATTATTTGTTGGAAAATAAATGAAATTGGCTTAAAAAATAAAGAAAATTAATTTTCGCAACACGTCAAATTTGAGAAGAACACATTAGGCAGGGTTAAATTTGTTTAAAATATCATAATATTATAATACATTATTTTATTTTTTCCTTATGGTTAAAAATCTCATATTAACATTTCAAATAAAGAAAACTAAAAACGCAATGAATAATAATTATTGTTTTGAAAAGAAAATAAGAAAAAATATCTAACTTACTATACTTATTCGAAATGTTGGCCGTTTTTATTAATACATTTTTGACACTTTTTTAACACAGTATTGATGACCCTGCGAAGCGTGTTGCCATTTATGCTCGTAAACACATTCCTTACTCTCTCTTCTAATTCTTGTACAGATTCCGGGGGTTCAAACTCATATACTTCATTTTTTACATAACCCCATAAATAAAAATCGAGAGGAGTTATATCAGGGGATCTAGCAGGCCAATTAACTGGTCCGCCGTTTGAAATTAATTTGTCATCAAATATCTGTCTTAAGAGAGTTTGAACTTCCCGAACATTATGTGCGGAACAACCGTCTTGTTGAAACCAAATATTATTCAATTGATCTTGAGGAACTCTTGCTCTAATTGCCGGTAATATTTAATCTTCTAACAGCTCCAAGTATCTTTGGCCATTCAACGTATGATTATAAAAGAATGGAAATGTAAGGAGAAACGTAAAGCTGGGTTACTTAATACCTGCTATGTATTTAGCAAGCTAGGTGACATTACTTACCATACATACCACACCATACATTAAAACCAAATCGGGTTTGCAGTCTTCGTTGAGCCAATTGGTGAGGGTTTTCTGTTGCCCAAAAATGATGGTTATGTCTATTAACTACCCCGCAGTTAGTAAAATGTGATTCATCGGTCCAAATTGCAAGACGACTGAAATCATGGTTTTGTTCGCATTGATTCACATACCAATTTGAAAACTGCATTCTTCTTGGATAATCCGTTTCTCGTAAACCCTGAACTATAGTTGGCTTGTATGGTCGATATTTATTTTCCTTAAGGACTCTTTATATGGTACTTCGCGGGGTTGGTAAGTCTCTTGCTGACGCTCTTGTAGATGATGTCGGAGCGGCATTAAAATAGGCTCTGACATTTTCGTCACGCTCGTTATTACCTGCTTTTTCGTAACTCTTGGGCCGCGGTTTTTCAAAACTTCCATGGTTTCTCAGGTTCAAAACAATTTTTGGAAAAAGTCTGACACTTGGCTGCGGTCTTTCAGGAAAATTTTCAAAATACCTTTCTAATGCAAGGTTTGCATTTCTGTTGCAATGAATGTAACATTCTAGCAAATCAAATTTTTCTTCGTGAGAAAAACGCAATGCCATTTTCTTTTAAATTCAGAATACACAAATAAATCGTTATTATTAGATAATAATAATAAAAACTATTATACTTTTACTCGTTCTGACAAATAATATTTTTGTTTCATTTTCAAACGGTAGTGGTTGGTCATAGGCTACTGAATTTTATTTTTGATTCATAGGTTATTGTAAGGTCATAGGCTACTGGATTTTATTTTTGATTCATAGGTTATTGTAATATTGTTGATTGAAACAATGCAAGCAGTGTTTTGTGAATACTACAAAATGTAAAGCTTTTAATTGGTATTCAATTTAGGGAGTTATAGTGCAGTTGTCAAATTTGACGTGTTGCGAAAATTAATTTTCTTTATTTTTGAAGTCAATTTTATTTATTTTCCAACAAATAATACATCGTTGAAAAGCGGACGTCATAAGCTACCTTTTAAGTATAAAATACAATATGGCGCCCATAAGAAAAAATCAACCTGATGATGGTATAAAATAACTGAGACGTCGTGTTCAAAATTAAATTGCAGAACTGAAATCTACTTAAAAAGTTGCTTTAAAAATGTTTTTACAGATTGCCAAAATAGTGAATAATAAGAAATTTACAGCATATTTTCGAAAATACATCTTTTTGGTTTTTTCAACATATTTCAAAAACCAAAAAAGATAGGGCCGCGTACTAAACGGTTTTCAGTTAGAAATATAATTGTCAACAACTTTCCCCATTTAACCGTTTCTCTATCTTCTATAGTTTCCAAGATCCCCATACATGTATGCCCAATTTGGGCCACACTGTATCTATACATAGGTGTATTATTCCAATAGAGGCACCCATAAAGGCATAACAACCACATATCAGCAAACAGGTAACCAGGATTAGGTAAAAAAAAGGAATACAGTTATTAGAGCAGAAACGGAAAATGTACCTAGACTCTAATTAGTATTGATAAAATTGCTTTCTAAAATTCCAGGTAAATGGTACGGCGGTACATAATTTTAAGCTTAAAAAATTTCATATTAAAATATATATTTGAAGACAAAACTTGAATTTAATGTCGATACTTGTACTAATTCTGCACAAATTTAAAAATTCAGGCCTATTTAAATCTATACGTGCCGAAAAAGCTTGCACGCTCATGGAGAAGAAGGTTTTGATTGATTTATTACTTTGCATCATTTAAAGATATACTATAATTTAAACCAAACTAAAATGAAAAAAAGTATATTAAGCAAGACTATAATTATATAGGGTCTCCAAGATAAGGATCGTGCTATGGGAATCTCAACTAACCTGAACTAACCTAACTTTAATATTTACGCTGGAAAACGTTTAAGGTAAATATCCAAAAAGTCTGTTTTTTTATTTAAATATTTTAAAACATAAAAATGTTACCAAACCTTTTAAGCGTCATATTATTAGTCCTTTAATTGCGCAGCTTTTCACCCATTTACCCAAGGTTGTATCTCTTACCATTAACGACCATACTCTTTGACACCCTGTATAGCAATCTTAATTACTTAAAATTGACAAAATTTCTAGGTCTTTATAAGTTTTACCAAATTACGGGGACCCCTTCCTCCTAAATTACCCCTTTATTCGGTATCATTGGTACAATGTCTTGCTGTATTTGACAGACTCACCAACAATGAATTAATTTTATCCGTACTTTCGTCTCAATGGTTTCGATACGAAATTATATAAAATGCAGAGGATAAAGATAAGGTTTATCTCCGGTAAGCGCTTTTCCCTAACCACTTAAAATATATTTTTTATGCGTAATTATCCAATTTAAAGAAATCCGCCCTGGATCGACGGAATAATTCTGTTCTTTAAATGATGCTGATGCTACCAAAAGAGAGGTGATATAGTTTTTTCTTGTATATTGTAAATCTCCATTAAAATAGCATCGTTTCTTTGCAGATTACTTAAGAATGAAAAGCGAGTATTGACACACGAGAACTTTCTTACAAGTTATTAAAAAACCGCAGTAAATAATTGATTTTTGTGGTTTTAAATTACTTAGGATTGCAAACAAAATTAAAGACTTATGAAGGACTTGAAAATTATATTTTATGTAAAAATGCAGGTTAAAAGATAGGATGTGAAATGCCGAAAGAGTAAACTCTAGTTTTGTTAATGTTTTAAATTAAACGGCTGACCGCCTACGGTTTTTAAGAGGCTCTTTCAAATTTCATTGACAAAAGTTTGGGTCGATTATGACATCTAAATAAAATAGGAACTGTTGAACACAATTTGAGTGGTTTTGTCGTATCTCTGATATTAGGCAAAATTAATCATTTTTTTTAAAAGAGCATTTGTTTTTCGTTTTGCCCTGTGTTATCTTGACAAGAAACTGTATAAAACTTGTCATGCTTGGAATTGCTTCACGATTCAGATCCCCTTTTACCTTCTGAGACACCTGCAATGCAAACACAATATACAGAGTGTGCAGAAATGATTGATATCGCGGTTGGATCATCTTATACCAGGTGATGCATGGTTTAGTTTGAGGTGGCTAAATATTGGCTCCCCTGTACATTTTAGAGAAAAATTGTATTTTAATTTCTTGCCAAGTTTTAATAAATTTTAATAAGCCAATTCTAACTTATTCAATTAAATGTGATGGCAAAATTACGAAATTTTCATATCTTAGGTAATACAGCAAACACCAGCAAATTCTTATTTGGCATTGACACAACGAAAAGTAGCGCGAGTGACAACATTTTCATTGAAGGCGCTTTAATTATAGCTAATTATGAGCTATTCCATTAAGGAAAAAGTAACTATGATTAAGTGGTATTATACAGGAAACAGTTTAAGAGCAGTGTCTGAACTAATTTCAGTTCAATTCCCTGATAAGCCTACCCCTTCCATTTCATTAATTAAACTTATCATTAGTAAATTTGAGTCCAAAGGCATTGTAATAAGTAACTGTAAATGCTTAACTCAGAATATCAATAGAGCTGCACGTGGAGGAAAATAAAATGATTAGCACCAGGATTCTTGGGCAAGCCATAGGAAAACATAAAACTACAGTGTTGCGCACTTTAAAAAAACATAAATATTTTCCTTACAAGTATGAAAACCATCAAGAGCTATGGCAAGGTGATGAAGAACGAAGAATAGTATTCTGTTTTGAGGTAATGGAAAGAGCAAATAATAATACGGATTTCTTGAGAAATATTTGTTTTACCGATAAATATACATTGCCCTCAACAACGAACCAAATGTTCAAAATTGCCGGTATTGGAGCCAAGAGAATGAACTTCGTCTTGCTCATACTCGGACGCAATATCTACAAAAAATAAATGTTTGGGCGGGAACTGTATGACATCACATTATTGGACCATTTTTTATCGAAGGCAACCTTACAGCAGTAACCTATTAGTAAACAGTGTGTTTTACTCTTCTTTGAATTTATCATGGAATTCCACCAAGTAACGGCAGAAACAGTACAGGGTGTTTCATTAAGGTCGAAGAGCGGCCATATCTCGGAAACTATTGGGCATAGAAATTCAGGAAAAAAAAATTTATAACTAAAGTGGCCATGGGAAAATCCTGGAAATAATTTTTAAGTTCCGCATTTTGCCGCAAGGGGGCGCAATTGAAAAGTAAATTTTTAAATTTTAGATATCTCCGAAAATTGCACGTTAAGGTATATTTTTGATAACACCATTAAAAAGCTTGGACAATTTTGCATAATTTTGGTCCCATGCTTATTGGCGTACCGACTTTAGTAAGAGTGGGGGAAGCTGTTGAATGTGTAATCATTTAAATCGCTGTAACTTATCAACGACTTATCCGATTTTAGCAAACTAAAACTTGTTTGGAAGAGAAATGTAAGTACTTTTAATTATCGTCTTCAGTGGTCCATGATACTTCTCAATAAAAATACAAGAGGGCGCAATTTGCAATAATAACACATTTCTTAACTTTATTCATTTATTTCAAATCATACGGTATAATTATGATACCATAATCGAAAAGTAGATGAAATTTGCTACAAAAAATGTCAAAACCGCAGTTCGATATCTCCATCCGTTTCAGAGTTATTGCCAATAGAATAATTTTTAAAACTTTAAATGAAGAAGCGGTTGTTTTCATAGTTTCGTGATCAAGCATTCCATGACAAAAAATATTTTTAATCTTTATGGTTAGGTAGGTTTGTTTCTCATTATTCCAATGTCAAACTCCGTGCCTTCCTTCACACTTTATCTAGGCTTAGGACTAGTCCAAATCATGTAAAATACAAAATTTGGAGCGTGTTTCAAGGCCAACGGGCCATAAAACAGTATTGAAATAATTATCGGAAACTATTGAAGGAAACAATATTCATGGAAAGCTTCTTAGGAAAACAATTGAGAGACTTTATAAATGTTCAAAATGACCTCCGTTGTGCAAAATACAACGATTAATTCTTTTTCTAGAACTAGAGACAGCTGTTTCAATTTCAGCTCGTGAAATCGAATTTAGTGCATTTTCAATTCGCTCAATCATGTTGGCTCGTGTGGTTGGTCGCGTTTTATATGCAATGTCTTTTATTCGCCCCCACAAGTAAAAATCTAACACAGTTAAATCCGGGGATCTAGGTGGCCAAGCAAACAAACTACCCCTTCCAAACCAGCGATTTGGGTATCCAATATCTAAAAAATCACGGACCATATGCGAAAAGTGTGCCGGGCATCCATCATGTTGATACCACATGGATGTTCTTAGGCCAATAGGAACATCTTCTAAAAGGATAGGCAAGTCATTTTGTAAAAAGTTTAAATAAGATTCACCATTTAGATAATCATTAAAAATAAACGGTCCGATAATTCTGTGTCCTAATACTCCGCACCACACGTTAACACTCCATCTGTTTTCAGGCGCGGATCTAGGATTTTGTCCAGGGGGGGGCAAAACGGAAAAGCGCCGAAGGCGCTAAAAAAATAGCGCCGCAGGCGAAAATTTTTTGGGTGCCACGCCCTTTTTTGAATCATGGTGCTTGGTTCTCAAGTGGGAAAATAAAAAAATACAACACAAAATCCTCAAGAAAATCACAAAAGCAACCCCGTGCGTTTAGGAGTGAGGGAGTTAATTTTTGCGATTTTACCTATCTTCCAGAGAATTCGTTGTAAACAAACAATTTCATAAAATTTTAATTTGTTATTTATGTAATAATGCATTTGATTTGAATAATGCTGTCTAAAAAAAAAAGAAATACAAACAATTTAATTTGAAGTAATTAAGTATGCACTTAAATACTAAATTCCAATCTTGTCCTAGGGCCAGCTTTTGCAAATCTTGAAATTACTTTCTCAACATCAATGGGAACATGCCTATGGATGTGCATTAGGGCAAGACCGAGGAGGCGGTTTTCAGTCATGGTTGCTCTTAAATATGTTTTAAGGCGCCGCAACGACGAGAATGACCTCTCAGCAGATGCATTTGTCACCGGAAGGGTTGCAAGGATTAGTACAAATTCATGTATTATAGGAAATACATCCTTATCGCAACAAGCCAATATATCCAGAGCTCTTATGGGAAGCTCTTTTCTGAAGCTCTGTTCTTGAATCCATTTCTCTCTCCACAACAACAATTCACCTTTTAGCAGAAAAGAAGCAGCGCCCTTGTCAACTTCAAGAAGCAATCCAAAGCGGTCGAGGAGGGACTTTATACTTATGTCATTTTCACCAGCAGAATTTTTGACAATATTTTCTGGAATGAAAACTGATAGCTGAAAGATGTCCAAGGTTTCGGCTGAGAATCTTTCTCGCAGATCTGTGAGAACAAAGTTTAGCAATGGTGCATAGATTGATACTCTGTAGTATTCCTCCGCTGAATTCATTTGATGGTTGGCACGATAAATTTGGCGTCCACCATGGCGAGGGATCCGAGGAATATTCAGCTCGACACCCAGTTGATCGGCTAGATTTTCTGCACGCTGCCAGATCAGATTCCCTATACCCTCTTGGGAATTTGCGTTTGCGACAGTTTGCATAGCTCTGGTCTGGGACCGCATCAATAAGTAATTAAAATTAACTTGCGGAACTGCGGAAGGATACCAATATTCTAGTGGTTAGCGCGTAGACTTTCAAGAGTTTAAAGTACAGAGTACAGAAGGTTTAAAAGTAGACTTTCAAGTCGTGATCCCAGGTGCAAAGCTGGTGAAGGGAATTTTTTGTTTGTTTCTTAAAGTTTATGCAAAAAAAGGAAAAAGTCAAAAGGTGGATTTATTGCAAAAAGGTTAAAAGGTAGATCTATTCTGTAACAGGTTAGAGCTTGTTATTGGTTATTGCTTGTATACATCGTGTTACCTATGTGCTTTGGTCGGTCTCAGGGGGGGGCAATTGCCCCCATTGCCCCCCCCCCCTGTATCCGCGCCTGTCTGTTTTGGTGATCCACTTCGCGCATCCAGTGAGGATTTGTCTGTGACCAATAGTGCATATTGTGTAAATTAACTTTGCCACAGCTACTGAAAGTGGCTTCATCAGTCCATAACACGTGGGAGAGGAATTGAGGATTCTCGTAACACATCTCTCTTAGCCAATAGCAATAGTCGAGCTGTCTGTCATAATCACTTTCTGATAGCGCCTGATGTAAAACTATATGATAGGGATGCAGCTTAAAATCCCTTAGAATTCGGAACACTGCAGTACAACTTATACCTAGGTCTAAAGAAATTGCTCTTATGCTTAAATGCGGATCGGCCTCTACGTACGCAAGAACGTTTGTAATGTTGACTTCATTTCTTACTGGACGTCTTCTAAAAGCAACTGAAATGCGTCGTACACTTCCCGTTTGCCTTACGCATATTGCCAGTCGCTGAAATACTGCTCTGCCATAGTGCCTTCGTTCAGGATATCTGAGAGCATATTCGCGTTCCGCTATAGGCGCATTTTGAAAACATTCAAAATATACGGCCAGCATATCGTAAGCTTCGGCATTGGTATAAGCCATTTTTGAAAGGTACGTATCACAATTTTCTATCAAGAAGTTTAAGATGAATTACGGATAAACTTTTGTCAACACCTTTCAAAATGAAACTAGTTGACAACTATTTGCATTATTTGTCTTATCTCCACGGAAACTTTCAGATTTTATTTCACAGCTATCTAGATTTATTTTTTAAAACACATCATATTGTTAGAGTTACGCCTAAATGACACGTTTTCCATGATTGCCATTAATTCTAGAGTGGTTTCTGGGCCATTGGAATAATGAGAAACAAACCTACCTAACCATAAAGTTTAAAAATATTTTTTGTCATGGAATGCTTGATCACAAAACTATGAAAACAACCGCTTCTTCATTTAAAGTTTTAAAAATTATTCTATTGGCAATAACTCTGAAACGGATGGAGATATCGAACTGCGGTTTTGACATTTTTTGTAGCAAATTTCATCTACTTTTCGATTATGGTATCATAATTATACCGTATGATTTGAAATAAATGAATAAAGTTAAGAAATGTGTTATTATTGCAAATTGCGCCCTCTTGTATTTTTATTGAGAAGTATCATGGACCACTCAAGACGATAGTTAAAAGTACTTACATTTCTCTTCCAAACAAGTTTTAGTTTGCTAAAATCGGATAAGTCGTTGATAAGTTACAGTGATTTAAATGATTACACATTCAACAGCTTCCCCCACTCTTACTAAAGTCGGTACGCCAATAAGCGTGGGACCAAAATTATGCAAAATTGTCCAAGCTTTTTAATGGTGTTATCAAAAATATACCTTAACGTGCAATTTTCGGAGATATCTAAAATTTAAAAATTTACTTTTCAATTGCGCCCTCTTGCGGCAAAATGCGGAACTTAAAAATTATTTCCAGGATTTTCTCATGGCCACTTTAGTTATTAATTTTTTTTTCCTGAATTTCTATGCCCAATAGTTTCCGAGATATGGCCGCTCTTCGACCTTAATGAAACACCCTGTACAATTAAACAGTAGTTGTTTTTCACTATTTTTTAAGACATTGATATTGACGTTGCCATTTTTATGGAAATGGAACGTAGCTTCGTCGCAAAAAAAAAAGAAATGCGCAAAATTATCTTGCTCCCTTATTTCATTTTGCGCCCACGCACAATATTCAAGTCGCCTATCATAGTCCTCAATATTAAGCTCTTGCAGCAACTGGACGTGGTAAGGATATAATTTGTTTGAATTGATTATTTTTTGAACCGCCGTTCGTCCAATGTTCAGTTGTTGTGCAAGAGGACGCTGATCAATATGAGGATATAAGAACGTTGAATTCATTTTCTTCGGTGCATACCCGTTTTCTTCGGCAATCTTTTTTATAAGCCACACTTCCTGTAGTTTCAAATCTCTCTATTAGCTTTTCGAATGTCTTTTTATCAGGGTGTCTTCGCTCTGGGTATCGTTCTTCATAAATTCTTGTAGCTAATAAAGCATTTTTATCACTATGGCACCCAAAACATAAATCATACCGATCATTTCTACATTTGAATAATTCATTTTTGTCACAATATAAATTTAACTTGATAAAAAGTAAGAAATAAAATAACAATGATATCTTAATAACTAATAAATTTTATTATTACTTTTGCTATTATTTTCTTTTGTCTGTCATGTAGTAGTAGTAGTAGTAGTAGTAGTAACAAGATTTATTTTAGCAATACTGCTACAATATTATAAATTCTAGTTTTTTTAACAATAATTAAAACATTTAAAATTACAATTTTATGCACCAAAAATATTTTTAAATAAATTTCATCAGATATTTTGTTTTCTAAGTAATGATATTTTTAAGGATTTTTTAAATTTACTTAAGGAATTTTGTTTCTTAATTAAAAAATCTAAATTATTATATTCGTGAAGTCCTTTAAAAAAGATTAATTTATATGTCAAATTTTTTGTCACTTTTCCTAAACAAAAATTTTTATTGGTTCTGGTTTGATAGTTATGATTTTCAAAGTTTTGCGTTATAAAGTCTTTTAAATGAGATGGTAATAAATTATTTTGAATTTTATAAATAAAAATACAAACTAGGAAAAATATTAAATTTCTTATATTCAACCATTTAAGTTTATTTAACATATAATTTATCTTTGTGTATTTATCAACATTTAATATTATTCTCATCGCCTTATTTTGTAAAATTTGAAGTCTACTAAAAATTCCTTCATTTGCAGTATATAAAATTGTAGAGCAATACAAATAATGAGGTAAAATTATTGTGTTATATATTGTCTTTTTTGAAAATAAACTTAAATTTTTACTTACTCTTTTGAAATAATTAATTTTTTTCCAATTTTAGATATAGTGTTTTCAAAATGAGTATCAAATTTTAATTTAGAATCCATTATCCATTATCCCTAAATATTTAAAAGACTGAACTATTTCTAATTTTTGGTCATCTATAAAAATATTTATATTTTCATAATTTATATTATTTCCTATTGCCATAAATTTCGTTTTAGAAATATTTAATTTTAATTTATTTACTTTTAGCCAGTTTGATACCAATTTTAATTCAGAATTTAGACTATCTATGCAACTTAAAATATTTTTACCTTTTACGTATATTAAAGTATCATCAGGCAAACATTTGAATATTAGTATTCGACAAAATATTTGGCATATCATTTATATATAAAATAAATAATAAAGGACCTAACATACTTCCTTGTGGTACACCGATATTATTAAATTCCCTTTTTGAAAATGTTTCATTTATTTTAGTTATTTGTTGTCGAAAATTTAAATATTTTTTAAACCATTTATATACAGTCATAACATTTTTCTCAGACTTTTTATTAAAAAAACAGATTACGCCAAAGTGAGCAAAAATAACTAATGAACCTTTTAACAAAAGTTGTAGAGGGCAAAAAAACTCTACAAGATAAAATATTAAAATATAGGTTGTTCCATTTGAAAAAAAGAGTAAATTAATTTTAAAATTTGAAAAGTTGACACGTTTGTAGAGCACACCCTGTACAAAATATCATAAGTCTTGAATTAGTCTTTATCTTTGATACCCTCGAGAATGTTTCGAATGTCTTGAGTTAATTCAATTATATTTCAAATTTTAAGGTGCCAAGTTTTTTCTTCCAAAAATGAATATTTTTAAATAACTTGGCAACATTGCAAAATAATTAAAAACTATGTTTGCCACGATACGCAGAATATCGAGGGGAATTTAATAGTGCAAAAATATACAGGTTGTTCTATTAAAAAAAAAAAAATCTTGTTCCTCTTTGTTAAGCCACCCTATAGAGTCAAAAATAGTTTTACGTCATAACTCACTGTCCTTCAACTTTTATATTAACGTTTTTTGTGTATTATAAATACAAACGGAGATATTCTACTTTGCCACACTAAACGGCCACCCTGTATAGTGGCTGAAATTTCTATAAGTATTTGGTTGTTTTAAGAATATATATAATATATTATAAGCGTGATATTAATCAATTCTCGATAGTTTTCTGGACACTAATACAGGCCAGCATGTGCAAAGTGCTATTTTTTAAACAAATAATTTATCTTTTCTGATATTACAGATACGACAAAACCACTCAAAACGGTTTTTGCAATTTGTCTAGTGTTCATTTGTGTGGTAAACCAATTTCTACAAAAATGTTGGCAAGTTTTCAGAAGCAATGAAGTTTCGCAAAATTGTAATGGGTTTAATATGCAACAGTTCCTATTTTATTTAGATCTCACGATCGAAACAAACTCTTGTCGATGACATTTGAAAGGAACTCTTAAAAACCGAAGGCGTCTATCTCTATTAATATAAAAAATATTTCACTTCGAAATGTATTTATAATGACGTGCAGCCTCCGTTTCATCTGTTCCACTTTACCGGGTATTGCTGACTTCAAGCAACATTTTTAAACACTTAATTAACTTAAACTAAACTTTGATTAAAGCCTCGCACGCATTACTAGAAATTTGTTAGTAATACTAAAAGGCCTTAGTCAAAATGTAAATGCCTAAAACTAATTGTCTTGATATTTTAAATATTATCACCCAACTTAGCAACAGATATTAAAAATTTAAACAAAATTTTCGTAAGTGTAAAGCCTTTCTTAAAAATGTACTTTTTAAGTGGCGGTTATTTTGTGTAATTTTGTCCACGAGTATCTAAATAAAATACGATACAATAGGTCATTAAAAACTTACACATGAATTCACTGTAGTCACTGACCACCTCACATACCAGGCAAAAAGCAATGAAAAAAACACTAAAACAAAAAATCCTCATTTTAAACAATTTTAAAACCGTGCTAGATTTCGCAAAAAACCTTCTCTGTTTCTTACACTACAATTAACACTCCAGGGTGGTTTTCTGTCTTTTATAACGCGCCGATTGCCCGCCAAAAGAGGGTAGGTGAATGCGCTGGAGGACATTGTGCGCAATATGTATCACCTGTAGAGTTTGATAATGTGTTTAATCCTGAGTTTAAACTTTAATTGCATGATATGAATATTTAAAACCAGTTAAAGATAGGTTAGGGCATGATTAATAAAAATATCTAGAATTGATTGTAGAAATCACAAATGTGAAAAAATATAGTTTCTCCTTAAAAAAAAACTACTTTAATTACACTATTACACTGGCAACTAATGAAAGGTTATTTATACAGGACATAGAAAAGTATTTTAGAGATAATTTAAAAAACTCAATGGAAATATTTGTTGGAGACATGAATATAAATATTTGTGACAATAACAATGAAATTGTAAATCTTTATTTATCAACTCTAAACGAATTTGGATTTTATTCTCTTATAAACTGTCACACAAGAGTAACCAACACAACATCCACATGCATTGATCATATATTTATTAGAAGAAAGCTGAAATCTAATCGCATAGGATATCAATCTTTTATATTGGATTCTGATCTAACTGATTATTATCCGGTGATGGTGAATATTGCATTGAATCAAGAGGGCGAATCTGTCGAACCAAGAGCAATTCAAAAAGAGATCAAAATTGAAAATATTGACCTCGCAAAACTTAACGAACTATTAAAAATACAAGACTGGCAGAATTGTACGGGCACAGTTAATCCTCAAGAGGCAACCAATTCATTCTATGAAACTTTCTACGAAAATCTTAACAAAGTGAAAACATCAAAAAGAATATTAATTAAAGATCATAAAAAAATAAAACCATGGATAACCAACGGTATTATAAATTCAATCAAAAAACGCGACAAAATGAAAAAACGACTTAATTTGCGTCAGAATAATGCGGAATTGCTTGCTGAATACAAAACTTATCGTAATTTATTAAATAAACTTATTATTAAATGTAAACATAATTATTACAAAAATAAAATAGTAAATGCTGGTAACAATGTTAAAAAGATTTATAATATTGTGTCTGAAGCAACAAATGAACAAAAAACTAAAAATAACAACATAAATATACTAAAAAATAACGAAATAAAATTTGACTCTGATAAGGATATGGCAAACTATTGTAACAGGTTTTTTATTGATGTTGGAATGCGGATGGCTGACAGAATCCCTCCTGCAAATGAAATCAGAAATACTGTAATATCACAATCATCCTTGCTTTTATACCCTATCACTGCAAGGAACTCATAGGTCATATTAATTCATTAAAAAACAATAGTGCACCTAGAATTGATGGAATATCTTCCAAAACAATCAAACATGTCCACGTCAATATTTAAAAACCACTGGCTCACATTATGAACTTAATCTTTAAATATGGCACTGTCCCAACACAATTTAAGACCACAGTAGTCACTCCTATTTACAAGGGAGGAAATAAAAATGATATAAATAACTATCGACCGATAAGGGTGATGAATAATTTCGGTAAGATATTTGAAAAAAGTCTTAAAGATCGCCTTATGAAATTTTACACAATAAATAATATTTTACACAAAAATCAATTTGGTTTTGTTGGGGGACTAAGTGCCACTGATGCGATGGGTGAGCTAAATTACATCTCATTTTCGGCAACTTTAGTTGGCCGTCCTGACTTTTCTACTATCACGGTGCAGAATTTCGAAAGTGACATAAAAGAGGTTTCTAGTACTAAATATTTGGGAATAGTTATAGATAAACAATTAAAATGGAAGAACATATTAGTAGTGTCGTAATGGGAAGAAGCACAACCCCCCTCCACTTTTTATGACCTTGACCTTGACCTAACCCGAATGACCTTGGATGACCTTGATCTAACCCGGATGACCTTGACCTTGGATGACCTTGAGCTAACCCGAATGACCTTGGATGACCTTGAGCTAACCCGAATGACCTTGGATGACCTTGACCTAACCCGAATGACCTTGGATGACCTTGACCGAACCCGAACGCCCTTGACCTTGGATGACCTTGACCTAACCCAAACGCCCTTGACCTTGGATGACCTTGACCTAATCCGAATGACCTTGGATGACCTTGACCGAACCCGAACGCCCTTGACCTTGGATGACCTTGACCGAACCCGAACGCCCTTGACCTTGGATGACCTTGACCGAACCCGAACGCCCTTGACCTTGGATGACCTTGACCGAACCCGAACGCCCTTGACCTTGAATGACCTTGACCTTGGATGACCTTGGACTTGACCTTGACCTTGACTTTGAACTTGCCCTTGGTCTTGACCTTGACTTTGAACTTGCCCTTGCGAATGACCTTGGATGACCTTGACCGAACCAGAATGACCTTGACCGACCCCGAATGACCTTGAATGACCTTGAATAACCCGAACGACCTTGACCGACCCCGAATGACCTTGAATGACCTTGAATAACCCGAACGACCTTGACCTTGGATGACCTTGAGTTGAACTTGACCTTGACCTTGAGTAATCCGGCCTTGACCTTGAACTTGACCTTCAGTCCTATGCAGGTGTTAATTTGACCTCGAATGACCTTGACCGTAATTTGTACCTTGAATGACCTTGGTCGCAAACGTATGCAGGTGTAAATTTAACCTTGAATGACCTTGTCCACAAACGTATGTAGTTGTTAAATTTGACCTTGAAATGACTTTGGTTGCGAACGTATTTAGTTGTTAATTTGACCTTAAATGCCCTTGGCAGCAAACCTATGCAGTTGTTTAAATTGACTTTCAAATGATTTTGGGTGCAAAGACGTGCTAGCCTCAATGTCAGGTCTTGAAAACAGGTGTGCTAAACTCGACGTGTGACGTCAAAACCCGTAGCCTTTAATGCAGGTATGCTAACATTGGCTTGACTTTGACCTTGAATACCCTTGGTATCAAACCTATGCAAGTGTTAAATTGACTTTCAAATGATTTTGGGTGCGAGAACATGCTAGCCTCAACGCCAGGTCTTGCAAGCAGGTGTGCTAAACTCGTCGATAAATAATGTATAGGAAGAAGAATGAGATTTACAATATTCTGCAAAATACGGCTTTAGAGTAATTACCAAGTAATTCAAAACATGGTTAAAATAAACATAAAAAATATCTTTATTTCCCAATGGCATAACAGAATGAATTGAAAACACCGGCAACACAAAGGATTACAAAAAAAAATACAGTAAATCGTAGTTAACATAATATAGATATACACAGGTCGCTTGGGTTCTTTTCAACTGGCACTCGACATTCTTGGAATCAAAAATGTATTTTTAAAGAAGGCACCCCGTCTCAGGTATTCATCTCGAATTCCCTTTGTGACGCCAAACTGTTGTATGCCCTTCTGACGTCACACGTCGAGGTAGCCTTCAATGCAGGTGTGCTAGCCTCGACATTGAATGTGCGACAACGACCTACAATGACATTGAAATGTATTCTAAAGGTTGTTAGCATGTTCAAAACTTCACGATCATCTGGCAACACTGCAAGACTTTCACGTTGACCAAATCAATACAAAATCTTAAACCGTGCTAGCAGGATGCACCTTGCAACACACGCATCCGTTCCACCGCCTTGTCGATGTTGCCGAATGTTTACGATTGTAGAAAATGGTCAGATTTTTTTGTTATGTCATCCGTATTACATAATTTATTGTAAATTGGATATCTTGAGAATTGGGTATTGGATTCATGTTTTAAAGATTTCCAGCAACTTTAATTAAAAAAAAAATGCTTAAAATAATAGTAGCATCGCGAACCGCCACACTTTTAAAATTTAGAAAATGTCAACATTAAACTACAATAATTTCTATATGCATGCATGCGTGCCTATAAAGCATAGTACTCGCAAAAATCATGACAAAATTTGACAATGAAAGGGAGAGATATATTTTATAATTTTATCGGCGTTCTCTATTGAAACGTTTCGAATATACCTGCTGTGTAGCCTACGGGTTCGCTCTGGCTTATCTCCGCGTACAATTCTTGATTAAAAAATATCGTTAATAAATAATAAACTTTTACTTTTAATACTTCATTTGCTATTCTATTGTCAACAAAGCAACATGCACAGTAATAAAGTTAAATTTAGGCTCTTGCAAATGTCTGATGAAGATGTCTTTGGTTTTCGAAATGTTGGAAAAGGATGGTATATTGGGAACATTCCTATATCCTTTAGTGAAGATATTTTAATTATTGACAGCGAGCAGTATACATTAACAGATGGGCTGTTGGATTTATTAACCCTTCAGCGCCCGAAAAAATATTCGAGCCTGGAACTTATTAAATATAAACAAATTTTATTATTATCAAATTCACATAGACGTGGCTTTGAACGAAATTCACATATCCGCTCAAGTAAAGGCTTTAAATACGTCAATATCATACGCAAACTGTTTCCACCAAAAAGAAAAAACCACACAAAAAGTAGTACATGCCAAAAAATGCTGAAACACAGCGGTTACAGCAGCTGGAGTCAAAGATAATTAAAGCCTATAAAAATTTCCTGTATTTCTTATAGATGATTATAGCTGATAAATCTTTGTACTTAATAGCTTTTGTGTCTGTAATATAAATATCAGTTTAATTATCTTATTTTTGTTTTTTTAATGCACAAATATACCAGTATTCTACGTTAAAATTTTAGCGAAACTTTTCAATATATTATGTGCAACCATGGAGAAATTCTTTTAGCTCGGAATTGAATAATATGCTTCTCGTTTGTTTCTCACTAGTTTTAGACTGTGTTAGGTTAAAAAATAAGAAAAAATAATAAAATAGGTCATAAGACATTCAACATAGATTTGTTTAAAGAAGTAGACATAAAAAATCGTTAGCTTAGGTGTATCGGCTCTGCATATCCATCAATATTACTCTGCGATCAACTGAAAAAAGATGTTGTTTTGCCGAGCAGACTGAACTTTTAGCTTGGAATTGAATGGTATATGCATCTTTTTCGTTTCTCAGTAATGTTGAAAACTAACGTCCGTAAAATATATTTTCGGCAGAGAGTTCAAAATAAAAAAAAACTCCCAAGTCAAAATATTTTCCCCGGAGCGTCTGTTTCGGCCTTGCATCTCCATCCGGGGGGGGGGGGGGGGTTTTGGTGTTTCTATCAGAGAAGAAAAATAATAAAAAATATATATGTACGGCCAAGATGACCTCTCAATCCATATAACTCTGCGAAAACCTAAAAAAAATGTTGTATTCCCTAGCAGATAGTTTTGGAACTTAGTTTATAACCATTTTTCTTTATCATTTAATTTAACTAGACGAAAATGTAATAAATTAGTTTTTGTTTATCTTTATAGAAACACGTGTACATCAAATTTATGATTATCTTTGAGGTCAATTGAGGCAAACTTGAGTTAAATATGAAATTTAATACAGTTTTGATTACCTACTATAAAAAAAAAAAACCGAACACTTGGCATGTCAATGTCAATTATAAAAGGTGTTTAACCAATACATGAAGGTAATTTACTTATCCCTCCATTTTAGGTTAAAAATGAAAAAAGTTCCTGTGTAGGTATAAATTTTTAGGTAGATACTACGATGCTGTCATAAACGACGGCGAATTTTCTCCACCATTTAATTATTCTAGGTACCTACGTTAAATCTATGGAGATCTTGAGGTTAGAAGCCCGAACGCAATTCATTGGTTTCGGTCCCAGTTTTGCAACGGAGATTCAGCTTTATAAATTGGTCGTAAGCAGCGCAGCGCTAGCCTAGAGCTTGAAAATGCATTGGCTCTTATGAGAGCGATACCTATTTTTATTAAAATTAGTTCTTTGGAGAACAAATAACGACTTTTATATGAATTTATAGTTACTTGACATACTTATTTTAAAATTCAGCCTCTATGAACTTCCAACGACGCTTGGTTTTTAAAATACAGTGAGTTCTTTGGAGAACAAATAACGACTTTTATATGAATTTATAGTTACTTTGACATACTTATTTTAAAATTCAGCCTCTATGAACTTCCAACGACGCTTGGTTTTTAAAATACAGTGTATTAAAGGTTCGAAGACAAAGAAATTTCTATAATGTATTTAAAGTTGCCTATACTATACAACGATAATCTATTACCGTCAAGTGCAAAATTTATAACAGTAGGTAGTAAATGTAGGGAAAACAGTATTTATAAAATCGACACCATATTTTCATGAGTTTGATATCCTTTACTTAATTATTATGGTTTATAAGCTAACTTTAACTTACGTTTGGAGCTATGAAACGGTTTTGATTGTCTTGACCTAGTTCTTTCTTAAGCTTTGTAGCGGAAGAATATTATACTGTTTCATACCCAGGCGTGTGCCTAGACAGAACAGAAGTTTTAAGAATGAGAGTTCAAATGAATAATTTACAATGTCACTGTCAAATTTGGTATTTTTATGGATTAGTAATAGGAAGGGGTTTAACAATGATTCATTACTTTTACTAGATTATAGAGATCTTGAGGTTAGGAGCCCAAACGAGGGCATTGGTTGCGGTCCCAATTTTGCATCGGTAATTCAGCTTTACAAGTCTCGCAGCCTTGATGCGAATTTACCAATTATTCCCTTTGTGACGCCAAACTGTTGTAGGCCCTTCTGACGTCACACGTCGAGGTAGCCTTTAATGCAGGTGTGCTAGCCTCGACATTGAATGTGCGACAGCGACCTACAATGACATTGAAATGCATTCTTAAGGTTGTGTTAGCATGTTCAAAACTTCACGATTATCTGGCAACACTGCAAGACTTTCACGTTGACCAAATCAATACAAAATCTTAAACCGTGCTAGCAGGATGCACCTTGCAACACACGCATCCGTTCCACCGCCTTGTCGATGTTGCCGAATGTTTACGATTGTAGAAAATGGTCAGATTTTTTTGTTATGTCATCCGTATTAATTAATTAATTAATTATTAATTGGAGATTGAGCATATTTGGGTTTAATAATCGACAAAAACTTAATTTTAAATACTGCCATTGCCGATCGGTCTCCTACCTCAAGAACTATGAAACTGACATAAATCACAAAATTGTAAAGGTGAGATTTGAGGGCGTATATAGGTTTAAATAAATTCTTTACCAAGAAGTAATAAAAATAAATCATTTTATGTTGTTTTTTGAACACAATTTATAACTTAAAAAGCACTTACCCCCACTACATTTATCTGCTTGCCTGCTTATTTCCTCAATACAAGTAACATGTAAGTATATCGAGGGAATCACACTTGCGACTTTTTTTTTTAGCACTAAGTACACCAATTAAAACTTAAATGAGACAAAAGTTTTTTGTATGGGAACTTTCCTAAAATAATTAGGAAAGCCAATAATGTATCGCTTCAAAATTTACATGGCAATTCCTATGTCCTGCCTCACGGTGCAACACCCGGTATACCACAAAACATTGCTTTTTATCATTAACGACTATAGATATTCACGACTCATTTTTAAGTTATAATATATTAAATTTAATGGCTCAGTTTAACCTATATGTACGCACAAACACGCTGAAAAATGATCGAATACTAAAGTCCAAGATGTTAGCAGGTAGCAGGTACCTAATTCCCTTCAAACGGTGTGATAAAACTAAACGATCGACCTCAGTAGACAGGTACCTATTATTTGTCAGTGCTGGCGTTACTCCAGTAAATATGTATAAAATTTAAAAATTCTATTTACTAAATTTTTTACAACAAAATGAGATAAATATTGTATCATGTAGACCTCGATCATCTCTCTATAAAATCACATGCCCCGTTTTTACCAAAAGTACACAAATCCTTGTATAATGGTGTGGTGAAAACAGGAATTTCAACCAAAGAGTAACAAATCCGTGAACTATTAATTTTCGTCAATTTCAGCGGAATTTCTCTCAAAAAGCAACAAATCCATGCAGAAAATACGAGCGCAGTGTTATAACCCATGCAAAAGTGAACAAATCCAGAGGTATTTCAGAACTTTCCCAAGTTGGATTACTGATAAAATAGGTGTTTGTTTATTTGTAATTTTTTCTAAGTTGATTTAATAAATATTATAGTATAGTATCAGTTTTCCATGTCTCTAAGTGTAGATACATTGTTAATAAATTATTGTCAGCAACCCTATGATAAAAAATATCGTCGCACACCACTGTGAAGCCATAAGCTGAAAGCGTCAAAGTTTTATTTTTACCCTGAACTGAACCAAGCTTTTGTCTGTATCCATAAACATAAGATGAGTGTGACAGAGATGGTATGATTTCGCAGAAAAACAACAAGAAGGTAGGTAGAAGGTTTAACCTGAATTTTATTGTACGGTCTTGGAATATAGCAGTCTTTTCTCTCGAAAATTATTCGTATTTACAGAAAAAATATTTTTTTATCCTATACAGGGTGATTGATAGTGGATGGCCTATTAGACGTTTTGGACGAACTAACCAACGGATCACTTTGAAAATTTGGTTACATGCATAAGTGGACGTGCTCTCTCCTTTAAAATAATTTTTAACTATGCAGTGTTGCCGGTTCTACTAAAAAGTACTAGCTACTTTGATATTTTAAATGGAATACCCTGTATATTAATTTTTTTTTACAATCCTTATTAATTTCTTAATAACTTCCCTTAATATTTTCCTATACCTATCTGTCATCGTTTTCGAGATAATAATTAATTTCTTTCTTTTTTTTTCGCAAAACATGACCTTTAAAAACTGCCGATATTCTTGACTTCGTGACAGATTAGAACATGGATATTTGGCGGAAAATTAAGTAATATCCAAAGACATATTACTTTGTATCGATATCTTAATTATTATAGTACAGGGTGTTTCAAAAATGCAAATATTTTGATGATTTGGAAAAATTATCGAAATTATACTTTTGTTAATGGAACACCCTGTATTTTATCTCTGATCCTAAAAGCTTTTAAAATTTTCTATCTTTCTATGTATCATGTTCCTATACCCATCTAGAATAGTTTTTGACTTAGGAGCATTTATTTGACAAATTTAATTCTTTCAATGAACAACAAGAAATTTAAACGAATTCAAAGCAATTGAGTACATTTTTAAAATCTTAAGAATACTTAACCAAATTAAGTTGTTGCGTATCTACAGGGCGACATACAAATAATTTTCCTTTCACTTTTTACAAAACTACTAAAAAAATTTTAATAATACCTAATTAATTTTTAATAAATGTTCAAAATGTTGCCCGTTGACATCTAAGCATTTTAGAACTCGAGTATTGACACCATTTGAAGTAGTTAGTCTAAGTTCATCAGCATCTAAACTTTGAAAAGCGCGATTCACCCGATCTTCCAACTCTTCCTTTGAATTAACTGGTGTTTTGTAGACAATTTCTTTGATAGTACCCCAAAGGTAAAAATCCAAAGGCGTCAAGTCTGGGGACCTTGCAGGCCAATTCCAAGGTCCTAAACGCCTGAACCAGCGATCTTCAAAAATTCTCCGTATTTCCGCACTTACTTCGGCAGTGCAATGTGCGGGAGCCCCGTCAAGTTGATACCAGCTACTGCGATACTGAGCAAGAGGAAGATTGTCCACGAAATTTTCAACAAACGTAGTTAAAATTTCTAAGTATTATCTGGAAGTTAAGTTTTCATCATACATCAAATATCGAATCTTGTCGTCCATCATTAAAAAAAAAACATTAAATCCAAATTTTTCTTGAAATGCTGAATCTCTTGTAACATGGGGATTTTGTTCTGTCCAATAATGAATATTTTTCCTATTAAAAATTCCTTCGCGAAAAAATTTGGATTCATCACTCCAAATAATTTTCTGAAAGAATTGTGGGTCTTTCTGAATATGAACTATTAAGCTTTCGCAAAACAAAACTCTTTGTGGAAAGTCCTCTGGCTTAAGAAATTGAACTTTGGTAAACTTATAATCATGCATATTATGTTTGGACAATATTTCTTGTACACAATAATAATAGGTTAAACCCAAATCTTCTTTGGCACATCTTATTGAAGACTGTGGATATGCATGAACATAGGCCAAAACATTTATTTCATTTTCCTCGTTGGACGTTACAGGTCTGGGTAAATTTCTAGTAACTTTCAACGACGATCCAAAATTTTGAAAATTGCTTTGAATTCGTTTAAATTTCTTGTTGCTCATTGATGGCAAATTTGGATACATTTCGTTGAATCTTCTGCAAGTATGGCTAATTATCTTATCACACTGACCATGTAAAACAAATAAATTCATAAGTACTGTATTTGAATAGTTGTTGTTTTCTTCCATTTTTCTTAAAACTTTAAAATAGACTTGTTAAATAAACTAACTGACAAATAAACCAAATGAATAATAGCAGAATGTCAACCATTTCAAAACAAGAGTTTTCATAGGCTACTTGTTAAATTCGACTGAAAAGTCATAACGATTGTTATCTGTAAGAATTAAATTTGTCAAATAAATGCTCCTAAGTCAAAAACTATTCTAGATGGGTATAGGAATATGATACATCGAAAGATAGAAAATTTTAACAGCTTTTAGGATCAGAGATAAAATACAGGGTGTTCCATTAACAAAAGTATAATTTTGATAATTTTTCCAAATCATCAAAATATTTGCATTTTTGAAACACCCTGTACTATAATAATTAAGATATCGACACAAAGTAATATGTCTTTGGATATTACTTAACTTTCCACCAAATTTCCATGTTCTAATCTGTCACGAAGTCAAAAATATCGGCAGTTTTTAAAGGTCATGTTTTGTGAAAAAAAAAGAAAGAAATTAATTATTATCTCGAAAACGATGACAGATAGGTATAGGAAAATATTAAGAGAAGTTATTAAGAAATTAATAAGGATTGTAAAAAAAATTAATATACAGGGTATTCCATTTAAAATATCAAAGTAGCTAGTACTTTTTAGTAGAACCAGCAACACTGCATAGTTAAAATTATTTTTAAAGGAGAGAGCACGTCTACTTATGCATGCAACCAAATTTTCAAAGTGATCCGTTGGTTAGTTCGTCCAAAACGTCTAATAGGCCATCCACTATCAATCACCCTGTAGAATGAGATACCACAAACAAATATCAATCAAAGATTTTTAATTTAAGAGCCATGAAAATTACATAATTATTATTAAATATACATGGATGATTGGCTATGATAATGCGTTTATCAAAAATAATTAGTGCGCGTTCCAGTTCGACTACAAATAAGACTATCCCAGCCGCGACGGTAAACGATTTTTGCCTCCATACTCCATCCTTAGATATCCCCGATGTGAAGGATATTTTGTATGAATGTGTTACTTTTCCACAATTAGTTTCACCTCTCCCATCCTCTCAGTCGGACCCTGAAACAGTCATGATCTAACCAGAATTAGTCATGATCGAACCAGAGTCCCTGCTTGAAATTGAAGCTGATGGGGCAGACATTTTGAAAAGTCCTATAGTAGAAGCTATTCACCAGGAGGAGAGTACAGCAGGTGTAATGGAAATACAATCAGTGCCAGTAAATACAACCCCCTTCGATGATGAGAATGCCACAGTCTCTACGATCCAGAGCATAGCCGAATTTTTCAGTTCTTTTGAACCGTATGCTGAGGATACACTCATTCCACCATCTTTACAACAACCAGAACAACATGATTTAATACCAGTTCAAGCAAAATCTTGCGCAGAAGAAAATGAAAAAATACTTCAGGTATGTATAAGCAAAGGTATAAAGCAGAAAAACGTTTGCGAAGTGATAGCTATTCAAGCTGTGAGGAATTCTCAACACCCTGTCTAAAGCCAAATTGCCACAAGAAAAATAAATTAAAAAAAAAATTAAAGGGCCTAAATCTTAAACAGTAAAAATGCGGTATTCTATCAAAAAACGTCTACAGCAACAACTGGTCTCAAGGTAAAAGAAGTGCGCATATTCTCTGGGACAAGGAAAAAACATAACATGAAAATAAAAAGATGCTATGGGAAAGGTATTGAATGCTTAGGTGGTCGTAAAAGGGTTAAGGTGTATTCTTTGAGTACAACTTTCGTGCTTTTCAATAAACCCTAATACATTTTATTGTTAAAATAATTAGGGAAGTCAAAAATTGACCACTTCAAAATTTACACGGGAATTCCTATGTCCCGTCCTACGGTGCAACACCCAGTATAAAACGTATCTTTTACAATGAATTTTTAAAATCCATTAATTCAATCTATAAAATATCATAGCCAATCATCCATGTATATTTAATAATAATTATGTAATTTTCATGGCTCTTAAATTAAAAATCTTTGATTGATATTTGTTTGTGGTATCTCATTATACAGGGTGATTGATAGTGGATGGCCTATTAGACGTTTTGGACGAACTAACCAACGGATCACTTTGAAAATTTGGTTGCATGCATAAGTAGACGTGCTCTCTCCTTTAAAAATAATTTTAACTATGCAGTGTTGCTGGTTCTACTAAAAAGTACTAGCTACTTTGATATTTTAAATGGAATACCCTGTATATTAATTTTTTTTACAATCCTTATTAATTTCTTAATAACTTCTCTTAATATTTTCCTATACCTATCTGTCATCGTTTTCGAGATAATAATTAATTTCTTTCTTTTTTTTTCACAAAACATGACCTTTAAAAACTGCCGATATTTTTGACTTCGTGACAGATTAGAACATGGAAATTTGGTGGAAAGTTAAGTAATATCCAAAGACATATTACTTTGTGTCGATATCTTAATTATTATAGTACAGGGTGTTTCAAAAATGCAAATATTTTGATGATTTGGAAAAATTATCAAAATTATACTTTTGTTAATGGAACACCCTGTATTTTATCTCTGATCCTAAAAGCTGTTAAAATTTTCTATCTTTCGATGTATCATATTCCTATACCCATCTAGAATAGTTTTTGACTTAGGAGCATTTATTTGACAAATTTAATTCTTACAGATAACAATCGTTATGACTTTTCAGTCGAATTTAACAAGTAGCCTATGAAAACTCTTGTTTTGAAATGGTTGACATTCTGCTATTATTCATTTGGTTTATTTGTCAGTTAGTTTATTTAACAAGTCTATTTTAAAGTTTTAAGAAAAATGGAAGAAAACAACAACTATTCAAATACAGTACTTATGAATTTATTTGTTTTACATGGTCAGTGTGATAAGATAATTAGCCATACTTGCAGAAGATTCAACGAAATGTATCCAAATTTGCCATCAATGAGCAACAAGAAATTTAAACGAATTCAAAGCAATTTTCAAAATTTTGGATCGTCGTTGAAAGTTACTAGAAATTTACCCAGACCTGTAACGTCCAACGAGGAAAATGAAATAAATGTTTTGGCCTATGTTCATGCATACCCACAGTCTTCAATAAGATGTGCCAAAGAAGATTTGGGTTTAACCTATTATTATTGTGTACAAGAAATATTGTCCAAACATAATATGCATGATTATAAGTTTACCAAAGTTCAATTTCTTAAGCCAGAGGACTTTCCACAAAGAGTTTTGTTTTGCGAAAGCTTAATAGTTCATATTCAGGAAGACCCACAATTCTTTCAGAAAATTATTTGGAGTGATGAATCCAAATTTTTTCGCGAAGGAATTTTTAATAGGAAAAATATTCATTATTGGACAGAACAAAATCCCCATGTTACAAGAGATTCAGCATTTCAAGAAAAATTTGGATTTAATGTTTTTTTTTTAATGATGGACGACAAGATTCGATATTTGATGTATGATGAAAACTTAACTTCCAGATAATACTTAGAAATTTTAACTACGTTTGTTGAAAATTTCGTGGACAATCTTCCTCTTGCTCAGTATCGCAGTAGCTGGTATCAACTTGACGGGGCTCCCGCACATTGCACTGCCGAAGTAAGTGCGGAAATACGGAGAATTTTTGAAGATCGCTGGTTCAGGCGTTTAGGACCTTGGAATTGGCCTGCAAGGTCCCCAGACTTGACGCCTTTGGATTTTTACCTTTGGGGTACTATCAAAGAAATTGTCTACAAAACACCAGTTAATTCAAAGGAAGAGTTGGAAGATCGGGTGAATCGCGCTTTTCAAAGTTTAGATGCTGATGAACTTAGACTAACTACTTCAAATGGTGTCAATACTCGAGTTCTAAAATGCTTAGATGTCAACGGGCAACATTTTGAACATTTATTAAAAATTAATTAGGTATTATTAAAATTTTTTTAGTAGTTTTGTAAAAAGTGAAAGGAAAATTATTTGTATGTCGCCCTGTAGATACGCAACAACTTAATTTGGTTAAGTATTCTTAAGATTTTAAAAATGTACTCAATTGCTTTGAATTCGTTTAAATTTCTTGTTGTTCATTGAAAGAATTAAATTTGTCAAATAAATGCTCCTAAGTCAAAAACTATTCTAGATGGGTATAGGAACATGATACATAGAAAGATAGAAAATTTTAAAAGCTTTTAGGATCAGAGATAAAATACAGGGTGTTCCATTAACAAAAGTATAATTTCGATAATTTTTCCAAATCATCAAAATATTTGCATTTCTGAAACACCCTGTACTATAATAATTAAGATATCGATACAAAGTAATATGTCTTTGGATATTACTTAATTTTCCGCCAAATATCCATGTTCTAATCTGTCACGAAGTCAAGAATATCGGCAGTTTTTAAAGGTCATGTTTTGCGAAAAAAAAAGAAAGAAATTAATTATTATCTCGAAAACGATGACAGATAGGTATAGGAAAATATTAAGGGAAGTTATTAAGAAATTAATAAGGATTGTAAAAAAAAATTAATATACAGGGTATTCCATTTAAAATATCAAAGTAGCTAGTACTTTTTAGTAGAACCGGCAACACTGCATAGTTAAAAATTATTTTAAAGGAGAGAGCACGTCCACTTATGCATGTAACCAAATTTTCAAAGTGATCCGTTGGTTAGTTCGTCCAAAACGTCTAATAGGCCATCCACTATCAATCACCCTGTATAGGATAAAAAAATATTTTTTCTGTAAATACGAATAATTTTCGAGAGAAAAGACTGCTATGTTCCAAGACCGTACAATAAAATTCAGGTTAAACCTTCTACCTACCTTCTTGTTGTTTTTCTGCGAAATCATACCATCTCTGTCACACTCATCTTATGTTTATGGATACAGACAAAAGCTTGGTTCAGTTCAGGGTAAAAATAAAACTTTGACGCTTTCAGCTTATGGCTTCACAGTGGTGTGCGACGATATTTTTTATCATAGGGTTGCTGACAATAATTTATTAACAATGTATCTACACTTAGAGACATGGAAAACTGATACTATACTATAATATTTATTAAATCAACTTAGAAAAAATTACAAATAAACAAACACCTATTTTATCAGTAATCCAACTTGGGAAAGTTCTGAAATACCTCTGGATTTGTTCACTTTTGCATGGGTTATAACACTGCGCTCGTATTTTCTGCATGGATTTGTTGCTTTTTGAGAGAAATTCCGCTGAAATTGACGAAAATTAATAGTTCACGGATTTGTTACTCTTTGGTTGAAATTCCTGTTTTCACCACACCATTATACAAGGATTTGTGTACTTTTGGTAAAAACGGGGCATGTGATTTTATAGAGAGATGATCGAGGTCTACATGATACAATATTTATCTCATTTTGTTGTAAAAAATTTAGTAAATAGAATTTTTAAATTTTATACATATTTACTGGAGTAACGCCAGCACTGACAAATAATAGGTACCTGTCTACTGAGGTCGATCGTTTAGTTTTATCACACCGTTTGAAGGGAATTAGGTACCTGCTACCTGCTAACATCTTGGACTTTAGTATTCGATCATTTTTCAGCGTGTTTGTGCGTACATATAGGTTAAACTGAGCCATTAAATTTAATATATTATAACTTAAAAATGAGTCGTGAATATCTATAGTCGTTAATGATAAAAAGCAATGTTTTGTGGTATACCGGGTGTTGCACCGTGAGGCAGGACATAGGAATTGCCATGTAAATTTTGAAGCGATACATTATTGGCTTTCCTAATTATTTTAGGAAAGTTCCCATACAAAAAACTTTTGTCTCATTTAAGTTTTAATTGGTGTACTTAGTGCTAAAAAAAAAAGTCGCAAGTGTGATTCCCTCGATATACTTACATGTTACTTGTATTGAGGAAATAAGCAGGCAAGCAGATAAATGTAGTGGGGGTAAGTGCTTTTTAAGTTATAAATTGTGTTCAAAAAACAACATAAAATGATTTATTTTTATTACTTCTTGGTAAAGAATTTATTTAAACCTATATACGCCCTCAAATCTCACCTTTACAATTTTGTGATTTATGTCAGTTTCATAGTTCTTGAGGTAGGAGACCGATCGGCAATGGCAGTATTTAAAATTAAGTTTTTGTCGATTATTAAACCCAAATATGCTCAATCTCCAATTAATAATTAATTAATTAATTAATACGGATGACATAACAAAAAAATCTGACCATTTTCTACAATCGTAAACATTCGGCAACATCGACAAGGCGGTGGAACGGATGCGTGTGTTGCAAGGTGCATCCTGCTAGCACGGTTTAAGATTTTGTATTGATTTGGTCAACGTGAAAGTCTTGCAGTGTTGCCAGATAATCGTGAAGTTTTGAACATGCTAACACAACCTTAAGAATGCATTTCAATGTCATTGTAGGTCGCTGTCGCACATTCAATGTCGAGGCTAGCACACCTGCATTAAAGGCTACCTCGACGTGTGACGTCAGAAGGGCCTACAACAGTTTGGCGTCACAAAGGGAATAATTGGTAAATTCGCATCAAGGCTGCGAGACTTGTAAAGCTGAATTACCGATGCAAAATTGGGACCGCAACCAATGCCCTCGTTTGGGCTCCTAACCTCAAGATCTCTATAATCTAGTAAAAGTAATGAATCATTGTTAAACCCCTTCCTATTACTAATCCATAAAAATACCAAATTTGACAGTGACATTGTAAATTATTCATTTGAACTCTCATTCTTAAAACTTCTGTTCTGTCTAGGCACACGCCTGGGTATGAAACAGTATAATATTCTTCCGCTACAAAGCTTAAGAAAGAACTAGGTCAAGACAATCAAAACCGTTTCATAGCTCCAAACGTAAGTTAAAGTTAGCTTATAAACCATAATAATTAAGTAAAGGATATCAAACTCATGAAAATATGGTGTCGATTTTATAAATACTGTTTTCCCTACATTTACTACCTACTGTTATAAATTTTGCACTTGACGGTAATAGATTATCGTTGTATAGTATAGGCAACTTTAAATACATTATAGAAATTTCTTTGTCTTCGAACCTTTAATACACTGTATTTTAAAAACCAAGCGTCGTTGGAAGTTCATAGAGGCTGAATTTTAAAATAAGTATGTCAAAGTAACTATAAATTCATATAAAAGTCGTTATTTGTTCTCCAAAGAACTCACTGTATTTTAAAAACCAAGCGTCGTTGGAAGTTCATAGAGGCTGAATTTTAAAATAAGTATGTCAAGTAACTATAAATTCATATAAAAGTCGTTATTTGTTCTCCAAAGAACTAATTTTAATAAAAATAGGTATCGCTCTCATAAGAGCCAATGCATTTTCAAGCTCTAGGCTAGCGCTGCGCTGCTTACGACCAATTTATAAAGCTGAATCTCCGTTGCAAAACTGGGACCGAAACCAATGAATTGCGTTCGGGCTTCTAACCTCAAGATCTCCATAGATTTAACGTAGGTACCTAGAATAATTAAATGGTGGAGAAAATTCGCCGTCGTTTATGACAGCATCGTAGTATCTACCTAAAAATTTATACCTACACAGGAACTTTTTTCATTTTTAACCTAAAATGGAGGGATAAGTAAATTACCTTCATGTATTGGTTAAACACCTTTTATAATTGACATTGACATGCCAAGTGTTCGGTTTTTTTTTTTTATAGTAGGTAATCAAAACTGTATTAAATTTCATATTTAACTCAAGTTTGCCTCAATTGACCTCAAAGATAATCATAAATTTGATGTACACGTGTTTCTATAAAGATAAACAAAAACTAATTTATTACATTTTCGTCTAGTTAAATTAAATGATAAAGAAAAATGGTTATAAACTAAGTTCCAAAACTATCTGCTAGGGAATACAACATTTTTTTTAGGTTTTCGCAGAGTTATATGGATTGAGAGGTCATCTTGGCCGTACATATATATTTTTTATTATTTTTCTTCTCTGATAGAAACACCAAAACCCCCCCCCCCCCCCCGGATGGAGATGCAAGGCCGAAACAGACGCTCCGGGGAAAATATTTTGACTTGGGAGTTTTTTTTTATTTTGAACTCTCTGCCGAAAATATATTTTACGGACGTTAGTTTTCAACATTACTGAGAAACGAAAAAGATGCATATACCATTCAATTCCAAGCTAAAAGTTCAGTCTGCTCGGCAAAACAACATCTTTTTTCAGTTGATCGCAGAGTAATATTGATGGATATGCAGAGCCGATACACCTAAGCTAACGATTTTTTATGTCTACTTCTTTAAACAAATCTATGTTGAATGTCTTATGACCTATTTTATTATTTTTTCTTATTTTTTAACCTAACACAGTCTAAAACTAGTGAGAAACAAACGAGAAGCATATTATTCAATTCCGAGCTAAAAGAATTTCTCCATGGTTGCACATAATATATTGAAAAGTTTCGCTAAAATTTTAACGTAGAATACTGGTATATTTGTGCATTAAAAAAACAAAAATAAGATAATTAAACTGATATTTATATTACAGACACAAAAGCTATTAAGTACAAAGATTTATCAGCTATAATCATCTATAAGAAATACAGGAAATTTTTATAGGCTTTAATTATCTTTGACTCCAGCTGCTGTAACCGCTGTGTTTCAGCATTTTTTGGCATGTACTACTTTTTGTGTGGTTTTTTCTTTTTGGTGGAAACAGTTTGCGTATGATATTGACGTATTTAAAGCCTTTACTTGAGCGGATATGTGAATTTCGTTCAAAGCCACGTCTATGTGAATTTGATAATAATAAAATTTGTTTATATTTAATAAGTTCCAGGCTCGAATATTTTTTCGGGCGCTGAAGGGTTAATAAATCCAACAGCCCATCTGTTAATGTATACTGCTCGCTGTCAATAATTAAAATATCTTCACTAAAGGATATAGGAATGTTCCCAATATACCATCCTTTTCCAACATTTCGAAAACCAAAGACATCTTCATCAGACATTTGCAAGAGCCTAAATTTAACTTTATTACTGTGCATGTTGCTTTGTTGACAATAGAATAGCAAATGAAGTATTAAAAGTAAAAGTTTATTATTTATTAACGATATTTTTTAATCAAGAATTGTACGCGGAGATAAGCCAGAGCGAACCCGTAGGCTACACAGCAGGTATATTCGAAACGTTTCAATAGAGAACGCCGATAAAATTATAAAATATATCTCTCCCTTTCATTGTCAAATTTTGTCATGATTTTTGCGAGTACTATGCTTTATAGGCACGCATGCATGCATATAGAAATTATTGTAGTTTAATGTTGACATTTTCTAAATTTTAAAAGTGTGGCGGTTCGCGATGCTACTATTATTTTAAGCATTTTTTTTTAATTAAAGTTGCTGGAAATCTTTAAAACATGAATCCAATACCCAATTCTCAAGATATCCAATTTACAATAAATTATGTAATACGGATGACATAACAAAAAAATCTGACCATTTTCTACAATCGTAAACATTCGGCAACATCGACAAGGCGGTGGAACGGATGCGTGTGTTGCAAGGTGCATCCTGCTAGCACGGTTTAAGATTTTGTATTGATTTGGTCAACGTGAAAGTCTTGCAGTGTTGCCAGATGATCGTGAAGTTTTGAACATGCTAACAACCTTTAGAATACATTTCAATGTCATTGTAGGTCGTTGTCGCACATTCAATGTCGAGGCTAGCACACCTGCATTGAAGGCTACCTCGACGTGTGACGTCAGAAGGGCATACAACAGTTTGGCGTCACAAAGGGAATTCGAGATGAATACCTGAGACGGGGTGCCTTCTTTAAAAATACATTTTTGATTCCAAGAATGTCGAGTGCCAGTTGAAAAGAACCCAAGCGACCTGTGTATATCTATATTATGTTAACTACGATTTACTGTATTTTTTTTTTGTAATCCTTTGTGTTGCCGGTGTTTTCAATTCATTCTGTTATGCCATTGGGAAATAAAGATATTTTTTATGTTTATTTTAACCATGTTTTGAATTACTTGGTAATTACTCTAAAGCCGTATTTTGCAGAATATTGTAAATCTCATTCTTCTTCCTATACATTATTTATCGACGAGTTTAGCACACCTGCTTGCAAGACCTGGCGTTGAGGCTAGCATGTTCTCGCACCCAAAATCATTTGAAAGTCAATTTAACACTTGCATAGGTTTGATACCAAGGGTATTCAAGGTCAAAGTCAAGCCAATGTTAGCATACCTGCATTAAAGGCTACGGGTTTTGACGTCACACGTCGAGTTTAGCACACCTGTTTTCAAGACCTGACATTGAGGCTAGCACGTCTTTGCACCCAAAATCATTTGAAAGTCAATTTAAACAACTGCATAGGTTTGCTGCCAAGGGCATTTAAGGTCAAATTAACAACTAAATACGTTCGCAACCAAAGTCATTTCAAGGTCAAATTTAACAACTACATACGTTTGTGGACAAGGTCATTCAAGGCTAAATTTACACCTGCATACGTTTGCGACCAAGGTCATTCAAGGTACAAATTACGGTCAAGGTCATTCGAGGTCAAATTAACACCTGCATAGGACTGAAGGTCAAGTTCAAGGTCAAGGCCGGATTACTCAAGGTCAAGGTCAAGTTCAACTCAAGGTCATCCAAGGTCAAGGTCGTTCGGGTTATTCAAGGTCATTCAAGGTCATTCGGGGTCGGTCAAGGTCGTTCGGGTTATTCAAGGTCATTCAAGGTCATTCGGGGTCGGTCAAGGTCATTCTGGTTCGGTCAAGGTCATCCAAGGTCATTCGCAAGGGCAAGTTCAAAGTCAAGGTCAAGACCAAGGGCAAGTTCAAAGTCAAGGTCAAGGTCAAGTCCAAGGTCATCCAAGGTCAAGGTCATTCAAGGTCAAGGGCGTTCGGGTTCGGTCAAGGTCATCCAAGGTCAAGGGCGTTCGGGTTCGGTCAAGGTCATCCAAGGTCAAGGGCGTTCGGGTTCGGTCAAGGTCATCCAAGGTCAAGGGCGTTCGGGTTCGGTCAAGGTCATCCAAGGTCATTCGGATTAGGTCAAGGTCATCCAAGGTCAAGGGCGTTTGGGTTAGGTCAAGGTCATCCAAGGTCAAGGGCGTTCGGGTTCGGTCAAGGTCATCCAAGGTCAAGGGCGTTCGGGTTCGGTCAAGGTCATCCAAGGTCATTCGGATTAGGTCAAGGTCATCCAAGGTCAAGGGCGTTTGGGTTAGGTCAAGGTCATCCAAGGTCAAGGGCGTTCGGGTTCGGTCAAGGTCATCCAAGGTCAAGGGCGTTCGGGTTCGGTCAAGGTCATCCAAGGTCATTCGGGTTAGCTCAAGGTCATCCAAGGTCAAGGTCATCCGGGTTAGATCAAGGTCATCCAAGGTCATTTGGGTTAGGTCAAGGTCAAGGTCATAAAAAGTGGAGGGGGGTTGTGCTTCTTCCCATTACGACACTACTCATATTAATAAACTGAAAAATAGTATAAGAAAGTGAATTCATAAATTCTACCAATTACGTGAAATATTACCTGAAAATATTCTTATGATGTTGTATAGGGCGCTGGTAGAATCATTAATCAGATATTGCATAGTTGTGTGGGGAGGGCTTTATGGTAATGCATTAAAACAACTTAATGTAGCACAGAATTTTATTCTTAAAATTATACAAAGAAAACAAAAAAGATTCCCCACACATATGTTGTATTCTGTAAATATTTTTAATGTTAGATCCTTATATACACTATTGGCAAGCATTTATCTTACATGCGGAGGTTTTCAGTGTGATAAAACGGTATAGGCAAAGGCTCGAGAGAAATAAAGAGAGACAAAATCATGCTCTAGCCGATTCCCCTTCCACCGACCAATACGCTTTTATGGTAGAGGAGAATACTAGCTGGCACGTATCAGCCAGATATTGGAGCAGTAGTGATTGTCAATCGCATTTTGTGCGATGTTTTACGACGTCGTTTTTTTGCGGTCATGTTTATCAGTGGTAGTTCTATTAATCCATACAACTAACAGTAATTTTAAGGTGTTTAAATTTTTATCGGCCTTAAGCATAAAAGTAAAATAAAACCTGTTATTCTAAAAAAAAATAAACTCATGAACATTCTTAAAAAGAAATAAAATTAATGGTAATTGTAATTAAAAAATAACTTTAAACAATAAGTATTCTTAAAATGGTATAAAACCAAAAAAGTCATTTTAATAAATGCTCAAAGACATTGCCTTGCTGGGCTTCGCAATACCCGAGCCGATCATAAAACTCCGTCCTAACATTCTACAATACCTCCGGTGTTATGGAATTAGTAATGTCGAATATTTTTGCTCTTAAGTCAACTAAATTTACAGCCCTCTCATGTGGATACCTGTAAATTAGTTGAGTTAAGTGGCCCCACAAAAAAAAGTCGATGGGAGTCAAATCCGGTGACCTTGCCGGCCATGGTATGGTACCTCTGCCACAAATAAGCCGTTCAGGAAATGTCATACTTAAAAACTCCTGAACTCGCCTTGCATTGTGAGCAGGGCAACCATCCTGCTGAAACCAAATTTCTTCGAAATTAACATTCAAGGCACGCACAGCTGGTATTATTTCCTCTTGCAGCATCTGCAAATATTTTTCCCCATTTAAGTTGCCGTCAATGACAAAAGGTCCTACAATATTGTCGCCCAAAATACCCGCCCAACAGTTTAATTTTTGGGGATATTGTGTCCGCAAAGGCGCACTTAAATGTTTATTTTCCCGTGACCAATATCTGGCGACTGCAGGATTATGATAACCATGAAGAGAAAATGATGATTCATCCGTAAACAGAATATTTTTTAAAAAATCTTCATTTTCATCAATTTGCCTTCTCATGGTCTCACAAAACTCCATTCGCCTCATAAAATCATCTGGAAAAATTTCTTGGGTAGTTTTAATTTTATAGGATTTATACCTATGCTTTTTTAAAACATGTCTAACTGTGCGGTCTGGAATGCCAATTTCTTGAGAAATATGGGTGCTGGAACATGGCTCACTTGCTTCCACAAAAGCGCATACATTTTCGTCCCTCTCGACTCTTTCTTTAGGAATAGGACGGGCTTGTTGATCCTCGTGATAGCATTTACCACATTGGTTAATGCACCCGGATTTTTTAAAACGATTATAAATATTAATAATCGTTTGGCGGGAAGGAACCTGTTGATCAGGGTACGCAAATGCAAATTGCCCAACAACACCTTCGGCACTTTCAGCTTTGGAATGCCATAAAACTATATTAATTTTCTGTTCACGCGAATACATTTTTTTTAAATATTAATTTACTCCTTTCTATGCAAAAGACTCTGTGAATATGAGCCTTGCCGTAGCCGTCCCCACCAGTCCTTACAAGTCTTGCATAGTACCGCCACCCGCGAAAGCAAAGGGCAGGGTTTCGATCAACCAGTAAAAATGAAATTATTTATGTTGTCTTCCCCAATAAAATATTAAAAACTTAGGTTCGAAAAGTCTACGTGACAACGTCGCAAAATCCAGCAGTTCCGAGGCCGCGCGAAAGGAATACTCTCGTTTGTTCTCGTCGTATTGGAAGGGGAATAGGGGAAATCGCTGTCGTTCTCTTTTTAATCTTAGGCATTTTATAACCATACTATTCTATTGCATTAAAATTGGCCTGCAAAGTTTTACTTTGCCGATAGTGTATATTATCAGCATGTATATACATTCACAGCGAAAAGTATAAAAAAAATTATATCAGCCATAAACACGAAACTAGAAACAAAACTCAAAGAACTATTCAAATTCCTAATAGTAATAAAAAATTAAACCAAAGATTCTTGGCTTATCTAGGACCAAAGTTTTATAATATGTTGCCATTGGATATTAGACAATTAAGAAATAAAAACAAATTTAGCGATCGGTGTAGAAACTATATTTTTGAAAATAATATAAAATTTGCACAGTTTTGGTGATATAAATCACACTATATTAAAGCCTGACTAGTTATAGGTAGTTTTAGGTCATAGTTGGTGTTTGTATAATTTTAGGATTAGTGATTATACAGTTTATTACGTTAATGCATATATACGTGGCAAAAGGCACATACAGCTGTTAAATCAGTTAGGTGCCAAATATCGGTTCTTGACTTGGTATGACAATTAGTACTATCCACATTGTATTGTTATGTTATATATTTATTGAATAGATTTAAATTTGAATTGAATTTTTGCCGTACGTTTAGTACACACCCTGTATTAGTCACACAATCAGTGATAAAAAAGAACATTGCCACTATCCACATCTGTTCTAGACCGTCGCGTCGCACCATTTTATATTTACTACAGTAAAATTGTTATTTTAACATAGTCTTGAACATGTTTTGTAGTGATGGTAGGTAAAAACTTTTTAGACAAAAAATGTTGGAATTAATATCCACGATTAGGTATGCAAAAAATTTAAAGTACATCGAAAATCGATTCATCAAATTTCTATCAATCGACCTTAATTCGTCGCTGTTGAAAAAACATCGACTGAAAAGCATCGATATACAGGGTGTCCGGTAAGTATATGGCATACCTTAATCTCATAGAAAAGAACATCCCAAAGTGCCCCTCAACTGATCCGACATGTATAATTTAACGAAATTTTAATATTTTATGTAGGCCATAAAGACTCATAAAACCATACGACAGTAGACGTTTTACATCGTCAGGGAAGTCAGGAACGGACTTGCCACCACACTCGTTGGGCCAGAATCTTGACAGGTGTCATTGTACAGAGGTGAGAACTGATTTTTTAAATACTCTGGTCATTCCTCTTTAAAAAAGGTACTTTAAATTTGTTTCGATAAAATAAGCCGTTGTTTGTTATTGAAATAATAAATCAGAACACTACAATAAAACACCAGTCGTTTTTATTTCGTTAACAATATGTTATTGACAACCCTTTTCTAAATTGTCTGATTGATTGAGTACAAAAAACTTAAGTAATTGAGGATTATTCCTATAGTGAATATGCATCTAATTTATGGACAAGCACTCGGCAATTGTGTGGAGGCGAGAAGAATTTATTTTGATACATTTCAAAATCGACGTTTACCGTACTGGAGAACTTTTGAAAGGGTTGATCGTAGCTTACGAGAAACAGGTAAAAGGTCAGGTCAGATTAAAAAAATGCTAAATATAGCTAATCTTTTGCAGATGCATTTTAGGAAGTTTTTGCCGCATCGTGGTGGAGAAGGGCCTCCAAGACGAGCAAGGAACCCTTAGTTAGAGAAGGAAATTCTAGATGAGATTGCTGAAAATCCCTCTAATGGTATAAGAAAATTGTCGGTCCAAGTTCATGCGACAAAGTGGATTGTTCTGTGTTCATGAGACCCTTCGAGAACAACTGCTACATCCTTATCACGTCTAAGAATTAGATCCTTAAGACGTCCATCATGTTAGAAAATTTTAAAATTTTAAATGTGGTTACAAAAGATTAAATATAACCTGTACGTAATCGCAACCGTGGTATCTGCTACAACGTGATTGCTGTCAACAATTAAAGTAATATTTTAAATCTTTATACTAAAGGTAAAATTTAATAACTTCAAAAAAATCTAAATACTCCCATAATAAAAAACCTTTCTCCTCCAAATGTTATAGCTTAATTTATTATCTTTATCCACAATGTTTCTTCACTAATCAAAATTTCACATTTATAATCAGAACTTTATTTATATCTGAATCTCGATACAATTAATATGTTAATATGACCAGTTTGTACACCAAGTCTCCTACTTTACATTTCTCATCCTGTAAAGTTGTACTCATTAATATGAGATAACTTATATTACAGTTCCGCTAAACTTGATGTTAGTATCCCCTGATGATGAGTGCTTTAGCATTAGTAACATGGAGGGAGCTTTTTATTTACTATTGCAATCATTAAACTGTGGAGGAAGACTGCATTGTTTCATTTACAATAATAATAATAATTTGTATATCTGGCATGAAGAAAATCCCCATGCAACAGTACAGACAAAGCACCAACAAAGATTCATGGTTAACGTGTGGGCGGGGATTGTTGGGACTTATCTCATTGTACCGTTCTTTATTAAAGGCAGGTTAAATGGTGCCATGTATTTGCAATTCTTGCAACAATAAGTGATTTCTGAAATGTCAACCCTTTCAATGGTTCCTATATGCGGCACACCTCGATTTATAGGATACGATTATAGGATTAGGAAAATATTTTAGATGCTATAGATGACACTCCATCAACGAGCACTAGTACATGAAGTTCTTGAAGAACAGCTGTTATATCTATATAATTTGCAATAAGTATATGAACTGATTCATAAAGATTTTCCTCGTAGAATACAGTTTGTAAACTGGCTATTGGATCAGCAACGAAATAATGTAAACTTCATTAGCATTATTCTTTGCACGGATAAAGCAAGGTTTACCAAAAATGGTATTACCAGTTTACACAACACACATGTATGGGCTGATGAAAATCCTCATGCCACTTACACTTACCACTGGAATTCCGCCGAAGCATGTACTTCATGCACGATGGGGTACCACCTCATTTCAGCGTTGGTGTGCGGGAGCACCTAAATAACGTCTATCCAAACCGTTGGATAGGCAGAGAAGGACCTACTGCCTGGCCTCCTCGATCTCCCGACCTAACGCCGTTGAATTTTTGCCTGCGGGAACACCTGAACAACTTGGAGTATTCCACTCCGGTTGGCACTTTCTACAGAGAATCACGTTTTATTGTGATGTCAGAAGGGCCAAGGCTGGGTTATTGTGGCAGGGTATTAAAAATTTAAGCATTAAGTGGTAAAGCTTAGTCCCCCCCTGGTAAACTAAAAAAGTTAAATATTTTTCAAGGACACAATTTTAAGTGGTCCTTACTAGTGTCCATCACATTAAATTTTTATTAAATTATATTAAGTACCCACCTTGAAAATTATTCAAAACAAAACGATTTCCAACGCCAGATTTTCCAGATTTTCCGGACACCCTGTGTTTTACTGGACAATTTTACTGTACTAACTGCTTACTACTAATTGTGACATCTTGGTTTCGTCAATTGGATGACGGTTCGCAGACGTCGACAAAGCTACGTCATTTATTGGTGGCCCGACTTAGTGATGAAAAATAACTTTATAATATAATGTCGTTAATACATGCATTAATGTAGCTCATCTAGTCATTTTTTTGATATTTCCCTTTAACATTTAAAAAAAGAATTTTCATTATAGGATACAAAATAAATACGGCGTTTTATCTGAGATAATAAATTTTCTTATCAGAAAAACATCCAATATTACATCGTGTCTGGGCATGAATTAAGACAATCAAGGTGTTTTAAAATAAACTTTAATAAAAATTTTGCTTTAAATAGAAGGACAGGTTGATTTACACCTTTGGTATAAGTATAATTTTTACTTAACGCGTTGCTGGTAATAAATTGTTATTGAAAATAGACAGTAAAAACTTTAATATTTTCTCGTACTATTTTCGCCATCAGCTAGTCTTGTTCGGTATAATTGTGTAATATCTTGCTTAATCTGCAAACACATTATTTTTATTAATTTGCTCCAAAAATGTAGAAAATGGCCCATTTTACCCCTATAGCGAGCATTCCCTTAACGCAATATCAAACACTATGTAATAGGCTGAAATGATTTAAATCGGCTGACATTTTTCAATTTAAATCTTGATAAAAATCAGAATTTTTGAACTGTGATGTTTATTTTTTAATTATAAATATTGGTTTCTTTAACACAGTAAAAACGAACTTCTTTTCTTTAATCCTAAAATCGTTTAATGTCTATGACAACAAGTAACTCTCAATATAAATGCAAAATACAAATTTTGGGTTACAATGGAACATATTATTTTTAGACTGAAAGTATACAGTGAGGACATAAGCTCTGGAAAGAATCTTTTTCAGGTAAACCAAGCACCTGAGTAAAAAACGCTCGGACTCGGACCCGTCGATTTTATTTTATTTTCTTATATCTCTTAAGACCTCTGAAAACTATACAGGGTGCTTCAAGAAAACTGGGCGGCTGTTAATTGTATTTTTTTAAATAGAACATCCTGTATGTTATTGCATTTTTGGATTGTACGGAAAATTCTAAGCACATTTCATGTAGGATGTCTTCGAACTATAGGAACAGTAATATTGAAAATCGGACTTTTTACCACATTATCTAATTATCCTTTGAGGTAAAGAAAAATGAACTTTACTTTCCTGTCCTAACATTTTAATATGTATTCAATAATACTTAAAGTCTGTGCGTTTTAAGAAGTCCGATATCGGATTAAATCACCAAGGGATGTTATCGCTTTTAAAACAGTAAGTCGGTTAAGTTACAATATCTTCGCACCTTCGCTATACTTGATCACACCGAACATCCCACTGGTTTATTGTATTCTATTACTGGGCGAAATCAGAGGTTTCAAAACAAAATTATCTTAGAATTACGCGTTGAGCATAAATAATAATTAAATAGATAATTAAATTATTTTGCTATTATTATAGTTAAATCTAAAGCAGAAAAAACTTTGCGGTATTGGAACTAACAGTTTGTCCATCATCTTAAAACATATGTGTTTCAAATATAAAAAAACGAACAACAGAAAACTGCTTTGCGAGCTGTCCAATGTTGTTTCGAAAAGATGGCAATTTTTAAGGGATTATTTAAACAACAAAAAATCGGAATTGTCAAGACAAGTTGTTTTTCTTGACGAAACATGGGTATTTGCAAACGGAACTTCAACAAAAACGTCTTGGCAGGATGACTCAAAGCATTGTTATTCAAGTACCCCTGCAAGTAATGGAAAAAGGTATATTATATTACATGCTGGTAATGAAGAAGGTTTTGTTTTAAATGCCAGTTTGATATTTTCATCAACAAAAAAAACTGATGATTATCACGGCAATATGGATGCTGAAATTTTTGAGCATTGGTTCGAGGAAAAACTTTTAAAAAGTTTAGAAAAACCTTCCTTAATGACGATGATGTTGATTCTGATAAGTCTGAAAGCATGGGTGAAATTTCAAATGCAGAGGAAGACTACTTTTAGTAGTACCTATCTACAAGTAGGTACGTTCTGTCGCAAGACTACAAAATCGGTTCTTTTTAGAACCAAAACTTTATAAAAAAGAATTCGTAAAACTAATTTGTCTGAATACTACAAAAGCTAAAAAATTATTATTTTTCTTTACCTAAACTAATTTTTTATTTACTTTAAATTATTTTATTTAGAAAATGTAATTCATCAACATCCAAAATTACCTTCAATATAATTTATTGTTTGAGAGCCACCGACATAATGCTCAAGAGGTTTTATGGCTTAGCGGACTTCTTAAAACGCACAGACTTTATACAGGGTGTTAGTGAATAAGTGCGACAAACTTCAGGGGGTGATTCTACATGAAAAAATAATGATAGTTTGTTATATAACTTTTGTCCGCAAATGCTTTGATTTCTGAGATACAGGGTGTTAAAGTTTTTATTAAAAAGTGACGATTTATTTATTGCTCTGAAACCCATCGAGATATGCAAATGAACTTTGGTAGGTTTTAAGAGGTAGTTATTGCGCATTTTCTGACATGCAATTAAGAATTTTATGTTTATCATTGGCGCGCATAAGGGAAATAATCTCAATTTTTTTAAAGAAAAAAATGATACGCCACTGAGATATATCAAACTAAAAACAATTTTTGAATTTTTCATTTAATTTGTGACAAAAAATCTCTCTTGCCTTTTTTTCGTATTGGGCGCCGTTTATATGCAAAAAAATAAAACATCTTAACGCGTATTTTTCATTTCTTTAATACATCATCTAGTAGGCTACTGTCAACATTCTGTTAAATACGAATATTTCAACGAAATGTCAAATTATTAGAGTTTCTTCATTTTTAAGCTTTTAGTTTGGTATAGCATTAATGTTAATAAGTAATTAATTTTTCTTCTATCGAAAAGAATGGAAAATGATACAAATGCGGAATTGTCAGACATGCATTTTGTCTATATGGTCGAAGTAATGGAAATGGTCGGCAAGCTCGACGATTGTATGCTAAGTTGTATCAAAGAAACTTATAGCTACGCAATAGAAAACCGACGCAATGTTAATAATTCGACCTCTCGATGGATCCCGGTTTTCAAAGCGGGGATCCCTCTTCGTTAAGCGGCGAGGTTTTGCCGAATGCACGTCCAGAGTTGTCGTCTTTCCGGGTGCGAAGCAACGGATACCATTATAATATGTAATATAATCTTCGGGATTATTAATTGAATTTTGTAGACTGGTTCTTGAAATTACTAAACCCAATAAAACAATACGGCGCGGCCGGCGTAAACCAATGTTTTCATTTTCGAGTTTACCAAAGAGCTGAGGTTTATATAAAAATGATTAAATCTAGGAGTTTATTGTAATCTTTAATTTTACTACTTCAATCGATTTTTTTGTACAAAGTGTTCACGAAATATACTCCTTTTAACTTATACGAAATCTTTTGGCATACTCTCTTGACGAATTCTAGCATGTTTGAAATATGTACTACTAATACTTATGAAACTGACTAGTTATTAATTTGGTCCAATGACGGACAAATAAATTAAAAATCTATAAGAACTGTATTAACAACATAAAATGGGATATAAAATGTACGTTTTTCTGCATATAAGGTGGTTCAAAAAATATTCGTTTGTAAATCTAAGAAACTTTACAGTTTTTTATGTATCTGCCGAAATTATTTTATGGCATCTAGACGTACCTAAGTAGTAAACGTTTTTGGTCATAGGTCTAAAACGACCATACTAAAAAAATTGAAATCTTACTTGTTGCCACAAAATGACCTAACATTCAAATAATTTGATTTAATAGGTTTTAATTAGAGACGTATTTAGTTTGGATAGAAAAGTACGAATTACTAAACCTTATTGGTCAAAGATCCTAAACAACAAAGCCATACCATTTTGACAAACGCGATTCTAAGTCAAAACTTCCCAAGTTTAAGGCTCGTTCAGAGTGGCAGCGTCGAGCGACGCGTTGCAGTCGCGTTGCAGTCGCGTTGCAGTCGCGATGCAAAAGAGTATTCGGCTGCTATCAGAAGTTGCGAAGTCGCGTTCTAGTAACTTTGCAAACTGTTGATGTTTTACGACAAGACTTTAAAACTTCTGATAACATATGCTGTCATTCTGAACACTGTTTCGCAACACGGCCACAACGCGGTGTGGCGTTTGATGCTCTCACTCTGAACGAGCCCTTAGTTTGAATTGTCGCTGTTGGTCGAAAGAAAGCCGCCGATTATCAGCGCGGACGTCAACATAATTAGCTTAAAATTCAAATAACACATTTTAAATCAAAACTCTTTCGTATCAAGTAATATTTTACCCTGTCACAATCGCACCAAACAAATAACATTTATAGTTACAACTTGTTGAGATCATATTCTTTCATAGGGAATATCTCTATCATCCCTCTCGGAGGAACCGAGTTGTCTCCCGATTACGAAAAGGTCAAAATAACCATAGGTAAATTCACTCCCAAGGGTAGGTAAGTTGTCTCCGAGGTTCGGGTGACCCTGTTAGGCCATAAACCGAGCCATAACCCTCCTTTGTACACAAAAGATCTAATTTACATTCAATAGAATTTATATATTAAATATTAAAATTGTTTAAGAATTGATAATATTTTTCATCAGTACAATTTTGTTCTTATAGTTAGAGCCGCGGTGACAAAAATGCCTTGGAACTCCCAAACGGATGAAAAGCACGTTTTTGTATAGTTTGAGTGTTGTTCTCGAAATCCGTGTTGTCGAGTAGGGGTCTGGCGCTCGGCGGTGAGCGGCTATAATATTTTTTCCAAATTTTGACCAGCGGTTTAAAAAAACATTTCCCAAACGGATGAAAATTACTGGAGGGCATCTAGGCAACCCCCCAATTACCGGAAAAATATTTTCATTCGATTTGATCCTTGCCGTAACCTCCAGTGCAATTAAATGGACCCAAACTCCAAAATTAAAAAAAAATCAGCCGCATGCATGCAACCGGACTGAAATAATTCGTTATTATTTATGTTATTAAAAAAAAAAGTTTTCATGCAAAATGAGCCTGGCTAAACTATGCCAAATAACAAAAAACCTCGCCAGCACGCGTGATTTTGATCCCGGAGTTCTTCGTAAATTTTCTGCGAGATTTAGATGGAAGTTTCGTAAACTTATTTCTCTCTGGTTTAAAAATATAAAAAAAAATTATATGGTCCCGAGAGGCGGTAAAATGTTGAGTAACTATTCAATGGTAAGTAAAAATTTTTTTAGATTTTGTAATTGAGAGTGAGGAATAAATTCATGAAACGCGAGGCGATCAAGCAACAGAGAGAATCTTTCTTGTTTAGAAAGAAATAATCAAGATATTTTACCGGCACACGTGTTATTCTGTTCTCAATGTTGAAGGCATCGTACACGCCATGATCGTTTTTAGGTGGAGCAAGATGATTGTAAATACTTGTTCTCTCCTGGGCCCATTCTCCCAGTCTGTTACCTGGCTTTTCACATTTCATTCTTTTAGTTTTGTCAAACCCAGATAAGAACAATGCAAAGACGCTGGCCGGTCATAAAAGTGAGACTGGGTCGCGGGAACAAAAGAGAGACTGAGACAGTGACGCGCCGCTGCACTCTCAGATCGCGGGAACAAAAGAGAGGCTGAGACAATGACGCGCCGCTGCACTCTCGTGAGATTTTATGTCCTATCGGGTAAACACCGATGCACCCTACTCCCATCACACGTATAGTCCGCCTTACGAGTCTGTGGCTACGACGGATGAGGAGACAGGAGGGTAAAAGGCATAAAAAAATCTGGTTTAACTGTAGCGGCATAAGCGTGCGGTGCCTCGATTCATATAAATATTATAAATATATAAGTTAATAAATTAAATTTACTTCCTCTTATTTTAATAAATAATTAAACCACACCACTGTTCACCCTCAGTGGCAATAGGTAAAAAAAAACGCAGTGGAACACACATTTTTTAGGCATTATTTTATTCCAGTGTCGACAACAATTATTTCATCGACTAGAAGCGGCCGCCGGAAAATGCGTGGGCGGGAAAAAATTAATACGCGGTCTAATCAACATAAAATTAGGTTGTTTTTATTTAAAATGTATTGGTAATCTTAGCAGACCCGGTACATTTTTTTTATTCGCATTCCATCCATAGCCACAGAACCGTAAGGCGGACTATACCGATGGACGATGCGCGTTTTGCGGCTGGCGATTTCAGAGTATTCCTCGGAATGGCACTAAACTGGATCAGAACCTTCCTCTGATATCCGAAAATATGTGGCTATATAGTTATATACTTTGGTATCAATCGGAGCAACCGGAAAAACGAGACGCTGGGACGATAGCTGAAATTCCAATGATCCTGCTGTCAGAAGCAGATTTTTGCTTGGGGAGTTACCAGGATGGAAAGCAACCGTATTCTAATATTAATCTAGTCAAAATCCGAATCTCTAACACAAAATATAAGGTGACTATAATAACCAAATTTCATCCACGAGCAAATAAGCGAGTCAAACCCTACTAAAGAAATACTAGCTGGGGCAGACAGGCTCTTTTTCCAAATTCTGCTTCCACAGGAGGGATTTTATAACCCGTAGGTTGCTGAGTTCTCGAGATTGGAAAACAAACAACACTGTTCAATTCCACAACAAAACATAATTTATTCACAACTGAGAGAAAACACGTAAATTACACTAACATTCGCTTAACTAACAAAACATACACTTCTTCGAGACGCTCAAGTTACACTACCTGGTCCGTTGCACCCCGTACATTGACATAATATTACACCTGCTTGTAGGTCGTTCCGTACGTATGCTGGTTTATTTGGAAGCTCAATATCCGTTTTTGTCTGTCGTGTCTTTATAGTAATATTTTATCTGTAGGGTGAAATGGGGCAACTGCGACTACCTAATTTAAATTTTCAAACCTATTTTTGTTTGGAATATTTGTTATGGTAGGTACTAAAAGAGTTTCATATATTTTTTAGAATGAGCTGCTAGTCTTAGCTAAAGATTAACGCAATAAAAATACTTCTGAATTAGAAAATACATTTTCCATTTACCCATAAAAAAAAAATTCGACCTAGGCGCACTTACCCCATATCCGGGGCAAGTGCGACAGAAGCTTTTAAAGTATTCACAGCCTGCATATAAGACAGTGCGGGGTAAGTGCGTTAAACTTAAAATATCTACAAATCTTTTGCAATTTACGGCGTTGTGATATCTCTTTAAATAAAAGACGTATTAAGTTTTTTGTAGTGTAATTACATGACACCTGTCAAATGCCAATATTTCGCATGAAAACAAAATTTATTTCTTGGAGTTCCGCTTTTACAACAAACATATTTTAGGAAAAATATCTCATAAAAAATTATAAAATATTTGTTTATTTTGTTAAAAAAAGCACATTAAAGACATAGAACACGTAGGTAACTATATTATAGGATACAAAATGCAATGCTTTATTTATTCTAAACAATAATTATTGAAGAAACTAACCGGAAATTTGTAACTTCCTCTCCGTGTGAGTTCTGGTGCAGGTAACATCGAAATTGTAGATTCGTCGGCGACATTTGAAATGTCCTCTATATTCGGCCAGGTAAATCTGGGTTCCGTGATTGCAGATTTGGTTTTTAACCTCCTAACGAAATTGATTTCTACAGTTTTGGAGTCTAGTTCTCCTTGAATTTGACCAATATAATATTTCGTAGTATTTCTCTCTGTCGTAAGACTAACCAGTACCCAATCACCAATTTTTCGTTCACTTCTTTCATATAAAGACTCGTCATTATTGGTTTCATTAATAATATCCTCCATGGTTTCAAAGTCACTTTCAGAATCATTAGCTATAAAAGCATCTAAAAAAAAACCTGAAGTATTTTAACGACATCGACTTACGCCGTCTACTTCCATGATTAGCTAAAACCGTTTCATCTTTTTCGGGTAGAGCTGTCGGTCTTCCCATTGACTGACTTTTAACTCCTCTTCGTCCTGAGTTGTGATCACGTATTGTGCTTCTGGGTATTTTAAAGATTTTGCTGGCTCTTAGTGTACCCATTTAGCCATTTCTCACTGCCTCGACTGCTCGTGTTAAATTATCTTTATTATATTCGGCATTTTTTGTATTTCTCTTATAATTTCTGACCATGGTCTACAAGGATTTATAATTAATTTACGTCTTGGGGAAAGTGCACCTAGTAGGTGCACTTTCCCACTATAGTGTAGGTGCACTTGCCTCTTGTAAGCAAAAATTGGGGCAAGTGCATCCACCCACTTGCTGAGATTGGCATTTATTGCTAATTGTTGTGCTATAAAAAAACATGATAAGTATGATGTAAAATATGACACAAGAATAAAAAATATTAAGAACCTACCGTTTTTCACCTTAATATCCCAAGAAAACCAAAACTATTCGGATTTATTTGGCGAGTGGAAAAAACACGTGCTCCTACCGACGCCGTTAACTAGACACTAAATGATCAGAACTCCGCGGGAATAGAAAGCGCGGTTACCAGATCTTCGAAGACTATTCTGTGTAATGTTCGAGAAGATATTAGCAGGTATGATGTATTTGTAGGCAAGTGGCGTACTTGCCACTAAAACGCACTTGCCCCACTTCACCCTAATATTTTGAGATGCAAATTTAAACTAAATCATAGATTAAAAGTTGTGGGTTCATTTTACTTGCAAAATTTGGCCAATCCAGTGTCGCAGCTAGAATGGAAATGGAAAAACTATAAATGTTATTTGTTTGGTGCGATTGTGACAGGGTAAAATATTACTTGATACAGTGTTCAGAATGACAGCATCTGTTATCAGAAGCTTTAAAGTCCCGTCGTAAAATATCAACAGTTTGCAAAATGACTCCAACGCGACTTCACAACTTCTGATAGCAGCCGGTCAACCCTATATGGCGCTCGAAGGTGGTTCCGTAGGTATGCTGGTTTGTTTGAAAGCTCAATATCCGTTTTTGTCTGTCGTGTCTTTATAGTGATATTTTATCTGTAATATTTTGAGATGCAAATTTAAACTAAATCATAGATTAAAAGTTGTGGGTTCATTTTACTTGCAAAATTTGGCCAATCCAGGGTCGTAGCTAGAGTCGAATGGGAAGTGGAAGCAACATTTTGGTGGTGGAGTCAATGTGTAAGCTGGAATAATTAACAACAAAATTATATGACTATATTTCTTTGACAAAAATCATTTTACTCAGCGTTACCTAGATGTCTCTTCATTTGATTTAACCTGGAAAGTTTTGATGCAAAATCGTGTTTGTCAAAAGTTTTTAAGGCTACGTCAGATAGAAAGCCGGCTGCGGTCTGACATGTTTACATTTACTGTGACTGGTATGGCTGATATGGAACAGCTAAACCGAAACCCACTTTCTGTCTGCGGGGCCCTTAAACTGAGTCATTGGCTAGGATTCTCATTACACCTGGTTGTAGGTCGTTCCGTAGGTATGCTGGTTTGTTTGAAAGCTCAATATCCGTTTTTGTCTGTCGTGTCTTTATAGTGATATTTTATCTGTAATATTTTGAGATGCAAATTTAAACTAAATCATAGATTAAAAGTTGTGGGTTCATTTTACTTGCAAAATTTGGCCAATCCAGGGTCGTAGCTAGAGTCGAATGGGAAGTGGAAGCAACATTTTGGTGGTGTGAGTCAATGTGTAAGCTGGAATAATTAACAACAAAATTATATGACTATATTTCTTTGACAAAAATCATTTTACTCAGCGTTACCTAGATGTCTCTTCATTTGATTTAACCTGGAAAGTTTTGATGCAAAATCGTGTTTGTCAAAAGTTTTTAAGGCTACGTCAGATATAAAGCCGGCTGCGGTCTGACATGTTTACATTTACTGTGACTGGTATGGCTGATATGGAACAGCTAAACCGAAACCCACTTTCTGTCTGCGGGGCCCTTAAACTGAGTCATTGGCTAGGATTCTCATTACACCTGGTTGTAGGTCGTTCCGTAGGTATGCTGGTTTGTTTGAAAGCTCAATATCCGTTTTTGTCTGTCGTGTCTTTATAGTGATATTTTATCTGTAATATTTTGAGATGCAAATTTAAACTAAATCATAGATCAAAAGTTGTCGGTTCATTTTACTTGCAAAATTTGGCCAATCCAGGGTCGTAGCTAGAGTCGAATGGGAAGTGGAAGCAACATTTTGGTGGTGTGAGTCAATGTGTAAGCTGGAATAATTAACAACAAAATTATATGACTATATTCCTTTGACAAAATTAATTTTACTCAGCGTTACCTAGATGTCCCCTCATTTGATTTAATACCTGCATTAGGAGTTCTTTTTCCTAACAAGGATGATACAGATATTCCCTATGAAAGAATATGATCTCAACAAGTTGTAACTATAAATGTTATATGTAAAATATTACTACGCGACGAAAGTGTTTATTACTTATTCGTATCAAATAATATTTTACCCTGTCACAATCGCGTTGAAGTCGCCTTGCAGTCGCCTTGCAGTCGCCTTGCAGTCGCCTTGCAGTCGCCTTGCAGTCGCCTTGCAGTCGCATAGCAGTCGCATAACAGTCGCATAGCAGTCGCATTGCAATCGTCGCGACTACTCCGCGAATATCTCGCGACTATTCCGCGACTATTCCGCGACAATCTCGCGACTATTCCGCGAGATATTAATACCTGCATTAGGAGTTCTTTTTCCTAACAAGGATGATACAGATATTCCCTATGAAAGAATATGATCTCAACAAGTTGTAACTATAAATGTTATATGTAAAATATTACTACGCGACGAAAGTGTTTATTACTTATTCGTATCAAATAATATTTTACCCTGTCACAATCGCGTTGAAGTCGCCTTGCAGTCGCCTTGCAGTCGCCTTGCAGTCGCATTGCAGTCGCATTGCAGTCGCATTGCAGTCGCATTGCAATCGTCGCGACTACTCCGCGAATATCTCGCGGCTATCCCGCGACTATTGCGCGGCTATCCCGCGACTATTGCGCGGCTATCCCGCGACTATTGCGCGGCTATCCCGCGACTATTCCGCGACAATCTCGCGACTATTCCGCGACTATTCCGCGATAATCTCGCGACTATTCCGCGACTATTCCGCGACAATTTCGCGACTATTCCGCGACAATCTCGCGACTATTCCGCGATATATTCGCGGAGTAGTCGCGACGTAGCCGCGTATTAGTCGAGAGTAAGTCGCGGAATAGTCGCGAGGTAGCCGCGGATTAGTCGCGGGATAGCCGCGGATTAGTCGCGACGATTGCAATGCGATTGCAATGCGACTACAGTGCGACTGCAGTGCGACTGCAGTGCGACTGCAGTGCGACTGCAGTGCGACTGCAATGCGACTGCAATGCGACTGCAATGCGACTGCAATGCGACTGCAATGCGACTGCAAGGCGACTTCAACGCGATTGTGACAGGGTAAAATATTATTTGATACGAATAAGTAATAAACACTTTCGTCGCGTAGTAATATTTTACATATAACATTTATAGTTACAACTTGTTGAGATCATATTCTTTCATAGGGAATATCTGTATCATCCTTGTTAGGAAAAAGAACTCCTAATGCAGGTATTAAATCAAATGAGGGGACATCTAGGTAACGCTGAGTAAAATTAATTTTGTCAAAGGAATATAGTCATATAATTTTGTTGTTAATTATTCCAGCTTACACATTGACTCACACCACCAAAATGTTGCTTCCACTTCCCATTCGACTCTAGCTACGACCCTGGATTGGCCAAATTTTACAGATAAAATATCACTATAAAGACACGACAGACAAAAACGGATATTGAGCTTTCAAACAAACCAGCATACCTACGGAACGACCTACAACCAGGTGTAATGAGAATCCTAGCCAATGACTCAGTTTAAGGGCCCCGCAGACAGAAAGTGGGTTTCGGTTTAGCTGTTCCATATCAGCCATACCAGTCACAGTAAATGTAAACATGTCAGACCGCAGCCGGCTTTCTATCTGACGTAGCCTTAAAAACTTTTGACAAACACGATTTTGCATCAAAACTTTCCAGGTTAAATCAAATGAAGAGACATCTAGGTAACGCTGAGTAAAATGATTTTTGTCAAAGAAATATAGTCATATAATTTTGTTGTTAATTATTCCAGCTTTTGCTAAAGAAATATAGTCATATAATTTTGTTGTTAATTATTCCAGCTTACACATTGACTCACACCACCAAAATGTTGCTTCCACTTTCCATTCGACTCTAGCTACGACCCTGGATTGACCAAATTTTGCAAGTAAAATGAACCCACAACTTTTAATCTATGATTTAGTTTAAATTTGCATCTCAAAATATTACAGATAAAATATCACTATAAAGACACGACAGACAAAAACGGATATTGAGCTTTCAAACAAACCAGCATACCTACGGAACCACCTTCGAGCGCCATATAGGGTTGACCGGCTGCTATCAGAAGTTGTGAAGTCGCGTTGGAGTCATTTTGCAAACTGTTGATGTTTTACGACGGGACTTTAAAGCTTCTGATAACAGATGCTGTCATTCTGAACACTGTATCAAGTAATATTTTACCCTGTCACAATCGCACCAAAAAAATCAAATTTATAGTTTTTCCATTTCCATTCAAATAACACATTTAAATAGCAAAACTCATTCAAATAACACATTTAAATAGCAAAACTCTTTCTTTGAAGTCGCATTGCAGTCGCATTACAGCCTCATTGCAGTCGCATTACAGTCTCAATCAGAATTCAGAATCGCAAGGATACCGCGACAAAGCCGCGGCGCAACCACGCAGTGTAATCGCGAGATAGCCGGGGACTAGCCGCGAGATATCCGCGGAAAAGCCGCGAGATATTCGCGGAGTAGTCGCGAGATAGTCGCGAGATTGTCGCGAGATTGTCGCGGAAAAGTCGCGAGATTGTCGCGGGAAAGTCGCGAGATTGTCGCGGAAAAGTCGCGAGATTGTCGCGGGATAATCGCGGAAAAGTCGCGGAATGGTCGCGGAAAAGTCGCGAGATTGTCGCGGAATAGTCGCGAGATTGTCGCGGGATTGTCGCGGAATAGTCGCGAGATTGTCGCGGAATAGTCGCGGAATAGTCGCGAGATAGTCGAGGATTAGTCGCGGGATAGTCGCGGAATAGGCGCGAGATATTCGCGGAGTAGTCGCGAGTAAGTCGCGGAATAGTCGCGGGATAGCCGCGGATTAGTCGCGACGATTGCAATACGACTGCAATGCGACTGCAATGCGACTGCAAGGCGATTGCAAGGCGACTTCAACGCGATTGTGACAGGGTAAAATATTATTTGATACGAATAAGTAATAAACACTTTCGTCGCGTAGTAATATTTTACATATAACATTTATAGTTACAACTTGTTGAGATCATATTTTACACATTAACTCACACCACCAAAATGTTGCTTCCACTTCCCATTCGACTCTAGCTACGACCCTGGATTGACCAAATTTTGCAAGTAAAATGAACCCACAACTTTTAATCTATGATTTAGTTTAAATTTGCATCTCAAAATATTACAGATAAAATATCACTATAAAGACACGACAGACAAAAACGGAGCTTTCAAACAAACCAGCATACCTACGGAACGACCTACAACCAGGTGTAATGAGAATCCTAGCCAATGACTCAGTTTAAGGGCCCCGCAGACAGAAAGTGGGTTTCGGTTTAGCTGTTCCATATCAGCCATACCAGTCACAGTAAATGTAAACATGTCAGACCGCAGCCGGCTTTCTATCTGACGTAGCCTTAAAAACTTTTGACAAACACGATTTTGCATCAAAACTTTCCAGGTTAAATCAAATGAAGAGACATCTAGGTAACGCTGAGTAAAATGATTTTTGTCAAAGAAATATAGTCATATAATTTTGTTATTAAATATTCCAGCTTACACATTGACTCACACCACCAAAATGATGCGTCCACTTCCCATTCGACTCTAGCTACGACACTGGATTGGCCAAATTTGGCAAGTAAAATGAACCCACAACTTTTAATCTATGATTTAGTTTAAATTTGCATCTCAAAATATTACAGATAAAATATTACTATAAAGACACGACAGACAAAAACGGATGTTGAGCTTCCAAATAAACCAGCATACGTACGGAACGACCTACAACCAGGTGTAATGAGAATCCTAGCCAATGACTCAGTTTAAGGGCCCCGCAGCCAGAAAGTGGGTTGCGGTTTAGCTGTTCCATATCAGCCATACCAGTCACAGTAAATGTAAACATGTCAAACCGCAGCCGGCTTTGTAACATCCCAGGTTTATGGCTCGTTCAGAGTGAGAGCGTCGAGCGACGCTTCGAGCGCTATATAGCGTTGCAGTCGCGTTGCAGTCGCGCCACATTCGCGTCGCAGTCGCGACCTTATCGCGTTGCAATTGCGTCGCTGTCACGTTGCACTTGCATTGCAGTCGCGTTGCTGTTGGGTTGTGGTCGCGTAGCGAAAGAGTATTTACAGTGACCGGCTGCTATCAGAAGTTGTGAAGTCGCGTTATAGCAATATTTTACCCTGTCACGATCGCACCAAACAAATAACATTTATAGTTACATCTTGTTGAAATCATATTCTTTCATAGGGAATATCTGGATCATACTCGTTAGGAAAAGTACCTAACTGCTAATGCAGGTAATAAATCAAATGAGCGGACATCTAAGTAACGCTGAGTACTAAGATCTTTGTCAAAGAAATATGGTCCTATAATTCTGTTACTAATTATTCCAGCTCACACATTGACCCAAATCCCCAAAATGTTGCGTCCACTTCCCATTCAATTCTAGCTACGACCCTGGATTGGCCAAATTTTGCATCTTAAAATATTACAGATAAACTATCACTATAAACATAAGGCAGACAAAACGGATATTAAGTTACCTATCCAATAATCAACAAACAAACAAACCAACATACCTACAGAACGACCAACCACCAGGTGTAATGTGGTTGCATTAAGTGTCTTGTTTCACTGACTGTAGCCAATCTTAGCTTTTATTATTAAGATTAAGCTAATAAAAGATCTAATGACTTTTACTTCTATATTTCCATTGCCACCTTTTAAGAAAGTATACAAATAATGGCAACGTAGCTATCCATTAAGCTCAGCACAGGACACGCCAATTCAAATTGGCAACATCGTCCGTTTATTAACCTTGTACAGCGGCCTCTCGCGGTTTTAAGCCGCTCATAAAGATTCCACTTCTATTGCGTAGCTATAAGTTTCTTTGGTTGTATCCAAGACGTAGAGTACCCCATCACACAATATTTGCTCGTCTGCACCAACGTTTGCGCGAAAATGGTACATTTAAGAAACAAACGGCTGACTGCGGACACCCTCAAGAAGTACGAACTGTGCAACTAGAGGAAGCAGTTCTCGAGTTAATTGCGGAGTCACCTGAAACAAGTACTCGAAAAATTGCCAACATATTGAATGTAAGCAACTTCACTGTATTTAAAATTCTTAAAGAACAGCAATTGTATCCGTTTCACATTCAACGTGTGCAAGCTCTACTAACTGAGGCGTGTCACCGCGAAAGGGTTTATATCCACTTCCAGTCATTCTTCAGTATTTGCAAAAAACTGTTGAAAAGAAACTATAGTGATAATGGCTACAAAAACTTATTTAAATTATTCATACCAACTCATATTATGAATAATAACAAAGAACGTAAACGTAAAATGTAGAAAATAGACGTTATTTGCTTTAGAATTTGGATATAGAACCTTTTGCTGTAACCAAATAGATAAAGGCACTTTTGCACCAACAACATTGGGATTTAGGCTGGTTTGGCACTCTATCATAATATAAACATGCTCACATTTATTTTTATTAAAAAAAAATAAAACTATAAATCCTTCTCCAAAATTAACAAATTATATTTTGAAAAACAAGTTTTTAAAGAATTACACTCGTTCAGCAAGTGTCTCATCTACATGCCCTTCACAAAACTTATCTTGTCCTTCGGGGTCCTCCATGTCGCTTGTTCTTGTTGCTGTGTTTTCTATCGACATCTCGGCTGTGTTTCCCGAAATCACATTTTTATAGATGGAGCATTCTTCCAGTGTGTTCCAGGCTTCGCCGAAGTGCTTCTTCAAAAGGTTTTTAACATCAGCAATCTTCGCTGCTTTTAAAGCGACTCTCAATGGTATTTCATCTGGCAATGCAATCGCACTTATTTTGACACCTTTTTTAATAACCAATTTTCCATGGGTTAAGTCACTGTTGTAACTTGATTCACCTCTAACCAAGATATTTTACTGTTTTGATTTAGTGAGAATAAATCGTTTTGCTTCATTGAACTTGAAGTGCCAAGATGTAGTTTTTTTGAAGTAACTCCCAACTAAAGATTTCCAGTCATAGACTTTCAAGCCAGTGCCCAATTTAAGAACAGTGGAGTGCTCCGAAAAAACGCTTTCATATTCTGTTGGTTGTATTATCACTGGTAGCTTACGAAGTTTCTTCTCTATGGAAGCAAATACGCGGTCGGGTGGCAAAAACGAATGACCAGTGATTGGGAAAATACTTTCTATTTTTTGAATGTTAGGAGAAGCGACTTGGGTCAAGAAGTAACTTAGCATTCCAATCATGATCGAATTACGGTTTTGACCACCGCAACCATCAGCGCAAAGTATAATTGTTGAGTAGGCTGTCAAATCGAGGACTGACAATAGATGAAAAAGTGCTGACGCAATTTCATTCGCACCCTTCTTGTGCTCATGCTCCATCCAAGTATAGCAATATACATTGTCCTGAGTCAAGGAATCTTTTGAGGTCCCCTTTACGATGGTGAAATTGTATATGTAAATCTGCCTACTGTAGTAGGCACTCTAATCTTGAACCTTTGGAAGAACCAGGTTCTTCTGACAGTCAAAACACAGCGTTAAGAGATCTTCTCTTTTTTCTTGAAGTTTTTTAAAAAACGCTCTATATCTCATTCTATGAAATGCAAGTTCAGTCATCAACTTATTTTTATCAGAAGGATTGCTCTCTTTCGTGGTCTTAGTTTTAATTTCTATACATTTAGAGCAGGCATCCGTGATGGGTGTGCCAAAACCAATATTGTACTGTGTGGCAAAAATTTTCTGAAAAAATGTTTTTTTCGTTTTAAGTGATTCGTCAGTCTGCTCGTTGTTATACATGCGATATAATTTATTAATACTTAAATTTCCTGGTAAATATCTTCGATTAATGGACTTTCCTCGAGAATAATGGCTTTCACAGGATTTTAATTTTTCTATGAATGCTTTAATAGAATTTCTTCTCCTTTCGTAGATAGGATTTCTTCTTGCTTCACCTCTATTCTCAATAGGCATTTGACCAGTAGTAAAAAAATTTCTAGCCAAAGTCTGAACTCTCTTGCATGATATTTGGAGGACATTGACAAAGGTTTGCTGACACAACTAGAACAAATTTGTTGGTACCGGAAATTCGAATGTAGAAGTTCGTACTTATTTTTTTTTTAGAGGTAGGTCTCTTCATAGGATGGGGCCTTTTTGCAGCTGTTATCTTCAAGTGCTTGATAATAAACGCATCTTGTAGGTTTTTTGCACGTGTGGAATAAAGGCTCTGGTGGAACTCATTAATATCACTCATTGTTAACTTCCTGCACTTGTAAGACTTGTTAAAGTGGTTACACTGAGGATATGTTGGTGGACCCGATGGATTGTATCTGGAACAACAAAAAAACCTGACAATTTGCAATAAAACTTCAATAATATTTATTCAATAACAATATTGTCCCCAATATGTATAAATGTTACATAGTATGCAAAACCTCATAATAAATACGAAATATAGGGATAAAAACAAACAATTACCCTTCAGCGTAACGTTATAACATACCTGTTTGATTTGTCAATGTTCCGTTTCCATTTACTAGGATCCCCATGGTTCCGTCTAGCTTTTCTCGGTTCCGCGGGGGTAATACTATCACTCATATTTAAAGAATCTGAAGAAATATAGGTAATCACGATTCAGAATTTTGCAAGACTAAAATATATTAATATAAATACATGAAGACATGACTTAAAGTTAACAATCGTTTCACACAATGATAGTGAATATACCAAACCTAATGAGTCTATTACGATTATTACGAAGCTTGACCATCCGCGTGGTATTTCTCTAGAGATCTGATTGGTTCGTTGGATATAGGCCTGTTTGACGCGTTCATGCTTGTAAATATAGAACCTTCTGCCGCGACACCCGATATTCGATAGTAGTTTTCAACTGGATAAAGTCCTCTTTGACACGCCACAATTTACCAGTATATGCTCTCAACTGCACAGATTTGAAGACAAGGTCGAACTTATTTTTAACGGAAAATGTATATAGGCACTTTTGCTGTGATTACTAGAGACTTTTTTCCGCGCCTAGTTTTTTGCCATTGGATTCTTCATCAAATCGCTCAAATTCCTAATTTTTTAATTGGCGTTTTGTTTACTGACGAGGCTAATTTTGGACGACAGTATATACGAAATTTCCATAACAATCACTTATGGGCTGAGGAAAATCCTCATTGAATCAGTGAAGCTCATTTTCAGTATTAGTTTTCAGTAAATGTATGGCTTGGGGTAATTGATGATCATTTAGTCGGTCCATATTTCCTCCCACAACGACTAACAGGCGACTCTTACCTTAATTTCCTACAGGAAGAGCTACCTGCTCTTTTAGAAGAAATCCATCTACAGCTGAGACAACACTTCTGGTTCATGCATGATGGCGCACCAGCTCATTTTAGCATTAATGTACGTAATCACTTAGATACAGTATATCCAAATCGTTGGATAGGTAGGGGAGGTACGGAAAATTGGCCTGCTCGATCGCCGAATTTAAATTCTCTAGATTTTTGCATTTGGGGTTTTCTTAAGTCGTTAGTTTATTCCACTCCCGTCGAAAATGTTGAAGACCTGAGGAATCGAATTATAGCCGGCTGTGAGACAATAAGAAATACACCAGGAATATTTGCGCGAATACGACAATCAATGAGGCGAAGAGTTGAATCTTGTATCACGTCTGAGGGAGGTCATTTTCAACATTTGTTGTAACTTTGCGCCTATTTATTTATTAGTGTTATTTTCTGTTATTGTTCTGGTTTAATGTTATTGTATTAGATAGTTTTTAATAATGTATTAAAGAAATGAAAAATACGCGTTAAGATGTTTTATTTTTTTGCATAAAAACGGCGCCCAATACCAAAAAAAGGCAAGAGATTTTTTGTCACAAATTGAATAGGAAATTCAAAAATTGTTTTTAATTTGATATATCTCAGTGGCGTATCATTTTTTTCTTTAAAAAAATTGAGATTATTACCCTTATGCGCGCCAATGATAAACATAAAATTCTTAATTGCATGTCAGAAAATGCGCAATAACTACCTCTTAAAACTTACCAAATTTCATTTGCATATCTCGATGGGTTTCAGAGCAATAAATAAATCGTCACTTTTTAATAAAAACTTTACCACCCTGTATCTCGAAAATTAAAGCATTTGCGGACAAAAGTTATATAGCAAACTATCATTATTTTTTCATGTAGAATCACCCCCTAAAGTTTGTCGCACTTATTCACTAACACCCTGTAGATCGTATTGTTAAAATTGTCATAAAATTATTAAGAACGAAAAATAGTTTATTGAATTTTTTATAACAATAATCCAAATGACACATTTTAACGTAACGATGCTGAAACTGTTATCCGTTAACTTTCTGGCAATATCCTAACCGATCGATAAACTCTTGTTGTACGTTTCAAATGAAAAAAGGTGGGATTTGACGAATTTCATCCCTTGTACGAATTCTCAACGCACCTATGTTAGGAGCTCTGTTGAAATAAACTTCGGTTTTTAAATATCCCCACAGAAAATAATCTAGGGGAGTCAAATCCGGAGGCCTGGCCGGCCATTAGACGGGGCCACGACGTCCTATCCACCTATTACCCAATACTCAATATATTTCGTGACAAGTTACAAAAAAAGTTTTCACACGTCAAAATTACAATAATAGTCTAAGTCTAATATAACCTGCCATTTCAAAAGATAAAAAAATATAACACACTAATTGATATATCTTTACGTTAATGCATTGTAAAAAGAATAAAACACGTAACTCTAAAAAGAAAAAAAAATACAATACAGCAATCAACTATGTTAAAAAAACGATACTAAGTAGAACACATTAAAATTTGTATAAACTAAAATGTAAAGTTTAAGAATTCACTAAAAGTATAGAAGGCCTTTCTCACTAGTATCCTTTTAATTTTGTTTTTAAAACTATTGAAGGGTAAAATTTTTAAGCTGTCAGGCAAATGGTTAAAAAACTTGACTGTTCAATAGCCAGAACCGTTCTGACAGCTCTTAAGGCGCCAGTAATGGGGTACTATATTTATTCTTGATCGGGTGTCGTACTCATGGTTATCAGCATGTGTCTGATATGTTCCTATATTCCGTCTTGTATATAGGACATTCTCTAGGATGTACAAGGATGGTACTGTGAGTATCTTCATAGAAATAAATGCTTCCCTGCAATCATTCCTGTAGCCCAGACCTGTCATCAATCTTACGACCCTTCTCTGCAACGAAAACAATCCGCGAACCTCCGAAGAACATCCCCAAGCTACAATAGCATAGAAATTGTGTGTGTGAAAAAGTGCGAAGTAGGCCGTTCTCAAAACATCCTGGGACACACAAGAAGCCGTATCATGTGCAGCTAGGTCATTGATGTAGATTAAGTGTGGCACACCAACAGTAATTCTCCTCTCAGCCGATGTCACCCCCCCCCCTCCTTACTACCTTCTGTTGTCAAGATAAGATGCTTTAAGTTTTATGCTATCAGATGAAAAGTTGTAAGCTTCGAGTTTCCTCAGAAGAATAACATGGTCAGCACAGTCAAAGGCTTTGCTCAGGTCACAGAATAATACAGCACTGTATTGAAGCTTATGAAAGGCCTCTATAATGTTTGAAACGAGATCTAAAATGCATATTACCGTGTTTTTATCTTGGGGAAACTATGGCTTTCTTCAAAACGTGTAGGAAGATAGTTTCTCGGAAGCAGCCATTAACGAATTTAGTAAGCGGTACTAAAATGATATTTTTACAGTTTTAATTAGTTTGACATTAAGTCCATAGATATCTCGACTTTATTTACTTACATCTATTAGGAAATATCTCATTAAAATGCTGCCGAACAGTTAGCGCTTAGTGTTGAAACCACATAGTTGGAGTGCGTATGTCGGACTTATTACCTGGATACAGTTGAGCTAAGGCAGGAATCAACTCCAGTTGCAAAAAGTCGAAATAAATTTCGCCGTTCAAGTTTACGTCGAAAAAACAAGGACCTATAATCCTATTTCGAGCCCAATGAGTTTTCTCTGTAGACCAGTATCTACAGTTTTGTCGGTTGACAGTACCATGTACAGGGTTATCCAACCAAGACTAGACAAGGCGATTTTTTGACTTTTCCTGTACTTTTATAAAAAAACTGAAATAGCCATCTTAAGTCATTTTCTCCCGCGAATTCGAATATCTTCAGCAAAAAACAATTGAACATCAAACAAAAGTACTAGGGGTCACTTTGATATTTTTTTAAATGGGATGCCGTATTTTTAATGAGCTTATCCGATTTCTCATATAAATTTTGATCTAAAATGTTGGATTTTTAATTTATTTATTTTTTTTTTTTTTATTTTTAACATTTTCCGAATTTAAAACTGAAGAAAAAAGGCGTTTTTGAATTAAAAATCCAACATTTTAGATCAAAATGTATATGAGAAATCGGATAAGCTCATTAAAAATACGGCATCCCATTTAAAAAAATATCAAAGTGACCCCTAGTACTTTTGTTTGATGTTCAATTGTTTTTTGCTGAAGATATTCGAATTCGCGGGAGAAAATGACTTAAAGTGGCTATTTCAGTTTTTTTATAAAAGTACAGGAAAAGTCAAAAAATCGCCTTGTCTAGTCTTGGTTGGATAACCCTGTACAAATTTAGCAGCTTTTTCGGTTCCTGATCGATTTTTGAGTTTAGAGGACTTTATGTTTTTTATCTTTTGCGGTTTTGCATATTCAGCGGTGCTCATCACAGCATCGCTCAAGAGTACCATCTTTTAAAAAAATTATAAATTAAAAAAAAATATTTTTCATGCAACACAAGTGCGCATCGCAATTTTGTTTTTAAGTATATGGTGGAACATAATATCAGTAAAAGGTTCTGATCTGGCAAAAAAATTTGAATATAAGTGATAGTAAACTACTATCAGGATAGAATTCTTTGGCAGCTTCTGAAGCCAGAATTTTTCATCTCTATTCATGTGTGCTCTGTTGCCCTTGGAACAAGAAGAAATGCTACTAAATAATGTGCAGTTATATACTCCGACACAAGGTAAATGGTCATGACTAACTAATCCCCGAGCTAATTCCTTTATACTTATACCTGCTTATGCTTCTATTTTGGAAAATAAATCATTCCGGTCCAGGGTGGTAGTAGGAAGATTGAAACAATGCTTGTATATGTACAAAAATTTATTGTGTATTGCTGACTTTAAAGTAAATTATTAACATGCGTAAAAGTAGTAAGCCGTAATATATAATTTTTATTATACAGTGTGTCATACGTAGAAGTTCCACCCCCCTTTATTTTCTTTAGTTTTTGAGATATCGGAATACATTTTTTCTTGTTTGAAAACGAATGGCAAAGGCTTTTATGACATCTGCCCACTTGACATAGTTTGAGAAAAAAGGTTTTTTTACCTGAAAATAGTAATGTTATTTCCCTTTACCAAAAACTTCGTTTTAAAAACGTGATCTTTTTTTAATACTGTTATTTTAATGTAATTTTTGTTCACGTTGTAATTTGTGTTACATTTTTACATTAATTTTATGTAAATAAAAGTAACGTTACTTATAAAACATTTAATTTGCGTTATGTTTTATAACGTCGAAATAAGTAACCTATTTTTCACTTTATCTTAACATTTTTAAATTTCGCGCCTAAAACCCAGCGATCGGCGATTATCACGTCTGTCATAGACGTTTGACGTTTGTGTCGTGAGCAATGAACTAATAACACTTCATTGGTCGTGAGTGTATAGTGGAAGGAGCAGTTTTTGGTGAAAATTTTGGATAGCACCGAATCTCTTTTAAGTTTTGTGAGTTTTCGTTTATTGTAAGCGTAAGTTGTTCTTAATTTTATGATTTAGTCTTTATGAAATAACTGTTGTTTGTTCTTTATATATTTCACGAGTTCATTAACCCATTAGCGCCCAAATACTTTTTTTTTATATATTTGTTCTTTTTCGTTGGTAATGTTACTTAAAGACACACTATAAAGCTGAAAAAAATGTTTAAAAAAAATATGGCAGTATAGTTTTTAAGATATTCGCTGTTGCCATATGGCAACGCTGGGCACTTATGATAAGTAAATTATTAAAATGGAAAAGTTGTAATATTATAAGTCCGCGTTTTGTTGCAAACAATAAAACACAAGTTTTTAGGCAAAAACACAAAGAATTTATTTTTAATCCTATATTATAACAATCATACTATACTAACTTGAATTAAAAGGTATAAGACAGTCTATACATAGTGCAACTTCACACACATGGTTCTTATTATTGATTTGCATGTACTTGCAGCGCACCGTTTTTTTTATGTCCCTCTGTATGTTGGACTAAGTGATCAGTACGATCGAATCTGATATCGTTGGATATTCGGCATGTAGAGGAGGATCCTTAAGAAGCCGCTCGTCTTCCAGGTCCTTTAGAAAGGACTTGATATTTTTTTAAGTATACGTTGGCTACTTCCCTTCTAAAGCCTTTTTGTGACGCCTTTTGTTTCCGTGATTTGTTATACAATAGCCAACTGTTTTCCATCGCAATGTCCAAAAGTAAATAAACGCCAGTACCATTTCTTGCCCCTAATTCCTATTCGATAGCATGCAAGATTCTGATCCATTTGATCGGTCCCTCCCATATATGTATTATATATATAGTTTGAAAAGAACCGCGGACTTTTTTTGCAAACAAAGTTTTGTTGGTTAGGGGCTTTGAATTAGAATTCGGTTTTCCCGATTGTACCAATAGCGGAGTATCCACAAAATCTCAAAAAAGAAAACAGTGCTGGATTCGAAAACAAATTGTCCATATTATAAAAATGATGGCGTAGATTTTCCAATGGAAGTTCGTCCATCCTTATCAGCATTGGGCTCGCAGCAACTCTCACGTAGGTTTGAAATTTTGTTTTTGGTTGCGTCTCTCGTTTAGCCAATATTTTTCTTGGTCATCCAATAGAACCGATGCGGAAGTAGGCTCTAACTCCTTCGAATATTGAGCGTCAGAAAATTCATTTGTGCATCATATTCTACTTCCATTCTATCATTATTTGGCAAGTTGATTTCGGCAGTAGCGCGTAATTGCCGAGAAACTTATCAACTTAGCTACAAACGTAATGCATATTATATAAAAAAATACTGATTATTCTTATTATGACTTACCCTCCGTCGTCTTCGTCTGCTGAGTCTTCATCTGTTTCAACATTAGGTTCTGGCGGCTCAATGTAAATATCCCCTTCGATATCCTCATTACATGCAATATCTAAAAAAACCTTTTCTAAATTTAGAAAATAAATTTTATAAGATTTACAAAGTCCAAGCGCCTAGTGTTGCCATATGGCAACGGTAAGATTTACATATATATATTCAAGTGTAATTTAACTAAACGTTTGCCAATTAACAGAATAAAATAAGCTCTTGTACCTATAATTACTCGGCTACTGCGGTATTACGATTTATTTGTTTTTTATTAGTCAAAAATATACTTACGTAAAACGAATGTCCATATTTTTTCGACTATATGGGCCACCAATATTTTAGAACACACGAACCATACTTATTGCGTCCAAACTGTAACCTCCGCTCCACATTTTACGAATATAATATTGTGTACATGGAATGGTATCCCCAGCGCTAATCCATCTGGTGCCCCACCCTCTAAACAGCAGTTTGAAATGTAGTGTGTATACCGTTGCCATATGGCAACACTGGGCGGTAATGGGTTAATTGTTCTTTACCACAAACGCTTGAAGGGCAAAATGGCGTCTCGTGATTTTTATTTTCATTACAAAAAAAATGCTAAAAGGATCCCTTTAATGTAACAAAAATACCAGCCTTTTGAAGTTAATTCAAAATATAAAACGAGATACGCGCCACTCTATTTTTTCCTTTAATTGAATAGTTCTCTAGATTCTACATTTTAACCTCTACAAAAAATGATTATTGTAGTTCTTTATTACTATTGAGGACCATGGAAAATGTTTCCTATGTAATGTAATATCTCGTGTATAGGTTGTTGGAACAATATTTAAAAAATTTTTCGTTTTTAATTTAGAAATAGCGCAAGTTCAGTTTGGAGGAACTACTGAGTACTCGATGGAAAAAATAATAATGGACCACTTCAGGTATGCCGCGAACCGTTAAAGAAACAAAAAAATGAAAACTTATATTATATTTTAAATTAAAATAAGTTAAAATTCGTAAATTGTATACGGTAAACTAAGGCAACTTGAAAAAATAAAAGTTCATAACTTGAATGTTTTGTTGTTTATTTATAAGTACCCAAATAATAATGTATGAAATAATACGCTACTTTCCTGAGGAAAAATTTAGTTTTATAAGTTAAAAATATGTTACAAAAACGCAGAATTGTACCATAATATAATACGTTATAAAAACGTTAAAATTAGTAACGTTATTTTAACCAACGTCAGAACACCGTAACATTAAGCGTGTTTTACACATTGAAAACACGTTCATTCGTATTCTAACGTTTTTCAGTCTGACGTAAAATTATACATGAAATTCACGTTTTCTTGCCAAGTGGGTGTGTAATTACCGGGTTGAAAATGCGGAACTTCTACGTGGAACACCCTGTATAAAACCGTATGAATAGAATGAGTCATCTCAATAGTTTGAATCTGTACTATCACTATCATCCACTGATATAATTAGAGGTTTTATGTTTTCCCAAAATTTTTTATAATTATTTTCGACTTCAAGTACATGATTAACGCATGCTCTCCAACAACTGCTCTCTGGTATTAATTAGCGGACATTTTTGGGTTTACATTATTGCGTCTAACTTTGTTTTTTAATTCGGACCATATCATTTCAAATCGGATTCAAATCGCAATGGTAGGGGGGCAATCTAAGTGGTATGTTACCGGATGCTTTTATAGCCTCATCTACGTATATCTATCATCTACATAGATTTTATTATACGATTTTGTTTTTAGTACCTCAACTAGTTTTTTTTTGTATAATTATCTTCAAAATAGAGGTCATGTCGGCTAAGGAACTCTTGCAGTACCTCTTTTTTTGCTGCTGTTGGTATTTTCTCAGCTAAGGTGCTGTGATAACTAGCATTATCATAAACGACTACACTGCCTGGTGGAATATTTGGAAGAAGAGAATTTTTCATCCATTTTTCAAAAAGCTCACTTGTCATGTCCTGATGGTAGTCTAACGAGCAGTCCTTAATGTTTTTTGCTGAATGTAGCAAAGCGTTCGGCACCCAGCCATCCCTCGAGCCACAGTGTAAGATGGATATTCTTTTTCCTCGAGAAGCAGGTACATCTAAAATGCACTTTGATGAAGAATCTTGCCATCCTTTTTTTATAGTGTCATGGATATCGAAACAAGTATTATCTAAATAGTATATATTTCGGTTTTCTGCGCGGAACTGATGATTTTGTGTTAAATATTTTTGTCTCCATTCCACTAACCGTTGGGTCTCTTTAATGCAAATGCGCTTGTTAATTTTTTTAAATCGAAATCCAATTTTGTGCAGGAATCGGCGTAACGTTTCGCGACTAGCAGCAAATCGACCATTTGCTAATAACTTTTTTCGCAAAGAATCAAGTGACGGAATCTGCTTAAGCTCATACATCGCATACACTTCCCTGGGAATCAACTCTGCATCACCATTTCCAAACACTTTCAATGTGCCTTTGTCAGATCTGTCCTTCCTCTCCAGTGAATTGTCCTGGTCAAGGAACCGACGCAAGGTAGACCTTGAAATGCCGGTTAACTGCACTGCCCTTTTAATGGCAGCTTCTATGCCCTCTGACGTTTTTAGAAGACCTGCAGACAAATATTTTCCGTAAGATTTTGACCTGATATTTTTGTATCACTCTGTGTGGCTACAAGGTCGGTCCAATGAAAGAAAATGCTTATTTCGACTTCCAAAATAACATACTAGAATTTTAAAAAAATCTGTCCGGAATTCATAAGAAGTGTAATATGTTCTTTCATATCAAAACTAAAAAAAATATAAATTTTACCTTGATATACTCGCAAAACAATCCTCTTGAAGCACATCTGTAAATGACACATTGTTTTTTGCTCGTTTGTGTCTTCAATTCCGTCGTCGGATTCACAGTTTTCAACCCACGGTCTGAACATTTTAAAAATTACTAATATTAATAACACCACTGAACACCGTTGAATGACACGGTTCAAATGATTTAATAATAATTCGACAATTTCTAATATGTCGACAGGTATAATTAATTATACCTTAAATACGTACATTATCAAAATAAAAATAAAATACCTCCCTGTTACTTAGAAACGCTTACAAACCAGCCCTTAATTGGTTTATGGTGGGTAAAGTCGCCCGATCGTTATAAAGCACAATATTCAGATAGTCGCCTCGGACACGCCCACACATTACCCGTATAATGGCACCACGCCTACTTTCATTGATTTTTATCTAAACAAAAATATCATGGACTTGTCCGAGGCGACTGTTCTGAACGAATTAAACTCCGATCACCTACCAATTTTAATCGAATGGCAAGTACAAATGCTTTTCGAATCCCGGACAAATACAATTATTTTAAAAAACACAAACTGGAATACGTACAGACAAATACTAAACGACAAAGTTACGATAAATAACAATATTGAAGATATAACAACACTAGAACACGAAGTGACAAAACTGACAAACATTATGCAACAGGCACACAGACAAATAGGACAAAATTAAAAATAAGACATAAAGAAGACAGACTACCACAAGACATACTAGACTTAATCAAATTTAAAAATCGACTAAGAACAATCTGGCAAAGGACACGCAGACAAATTGACAAAAGAAGAATGACAGAATTACAACAAACAATACGTGACAAAATCAATGCATACAAAAACAAGACATGGAATGACACACTGACAGGACTAACAGCACAGGACTCGTCACTGTGGCGCCTGACCAAGCGCCTCAAACGTAAATTTAATAAGATACCAACAATGACAGGTCAACAAACACAAACAGACAAGGAGAAGGCAAACTGTTTAGCGGAAGCGCTTGCAGCAGTTTGTACTTCTCCCGACAACACGCAAAACGAAAAAAATCATATAACTAATAGAATGACTAACATTACGAGACAAAAATACCCCATACCCCCCCCCCCCCCCCCCAGCCCTATCCAAACTGCTCGTCACGCCCAGGGAACTTAGAGAAATAATTCGTCTTATTCCTCTGAAAAAAGCCCCTGGACCTGACGGGCTTCCTAATATCTTAATAAAAAACTTACCCCGGAAAGCATTTGTACAAGTCTTGTATATTATAAACGCAGTAATTACGCTACAACACTTCCCTGTAGGATGGAGAGAGGCTATAGTAATTCCACTACTTAAACCGCACAAGGACGCTAAACTACCGAACTCTTACAGACCAATTGCACTGACCAACACACTTTCAAAAATTACAGAAAAGACTATACTACTTAAATTGAAAAAACATAAACTTTTAGACAACATACCTAACGAACAATACGGTTTTAGACCAGAACACAGCACAGTCCAGGCACTGACGAGAGTCCTGACTGATGTCAAAAACAAATTTAATCAAGGCCAAAACACAGTTTTACTGTCCTTAGACATCAGTCGGGCTTTCGACACTGTCTGGCACGACGGACTGTTATTCAAACTATTAACAATACATAACTTTCCAGTATACCTAATAACTTTATTACATACATACCTACAAAACAGGACCTTTTTCGTCAAAGTAGAGGGTGCACTGTCCGTTGCAAAAGTGGTTAATGCGGGGGTCCCTCAGGGAACCGTGCTGTCACCACTGTTATATAACCTGTACACAGCCGATTTCCCGAGGTATCCCCTCACCAAACTTGCATTGTACGCGGATGATGCACTAATCTACGCGCAATCTTTTTATGCGGAAGCCGCTAAGCGACAAGTCCAGTCGCATATTAACATCCTGGACCCCTATTTTAAAAAATGGAAAATAGCGGTAAATCCAATTAAAACAGTTTGCGCAATTTTGACGAAAAAATTTACTAACAATAAAATTTTTGTACCACTTAAAATTAATGACACAACAATTTTACCACAAAGACGATTCAAATACCTAGGCTTAACTATCGACGAAAGACTATTCTTCAAACCCCACATAACAGAAACCCTTAAAAAAGGCTTTGCAGCAATGCAAAGCCTTTACTCCATCCTGTCCAAAAATTCCCACCTCTCACCGACAAACAAACTACTTATTTATAAACAAATTATTAGACCAATACTCACATACGGTGCTCCCGTATGGTGCAGTGCTTCGATTACTCAGCAACATAGGTTGCTGAGACTCGAAAACAAGATCCTGCGATGCGTGACGTCATCGAATCGATACGTCACGGTCGCAGACCTGCACCATATGGCAGCGATTGACGACATACTAACATACATAACAGACATATCAAACAAATTTTACACCTACAAACTACGGGCCTCACCATTGACTAGAAATATTACTGACAGAAGAGCAGACAATGATGAACAAAACACACACAAACCACTGTACTATAAACTGCCCATTTACCAAACACCACTGCCAGACATACGGCAACAATAACAATAAACAATAAATAAACCAACCTACAACCAAAAAATAATACAGACAAACAAACAACAACATTTAAAACTGACCAACAAACATACAAACAAATGCATAAAAGACCACAAAGGTCACGCTGGACTTCCAACATTACCGGGTCGTTCGGCGGATTTTTGCGGCCCAAAACATGCATTTGAAACACGAGAAACGGCAGTGGGACGGACTTACGAGACGCCAACTGACCCAGACAACAAGACACGCTACAAATCTCGGCCTTTCTCCACCTGGAGCCTATGGCCTATGCCACAGTGCATTTTTGATTCTCCGCTGTGGGCGAAGATAATTGTTAGTACCTGATTTAATCTTACTGGGTTTTTTCCAAATTTTTCCCAGCGTGCTTTTCCCATTGACTTTCCAAACTCATAATAATAATTGTGCTCGGACTTGTGTTCATGAGTCCTTTTAAGCTCAACTGAGCAACAAACGCATCCTCAACACCCGTAAAGGCGCTTGCCGGTACGGAGTGAAGTGCTAAGTGATACCTAATCACTAGCAAACAACCAAAAGGCCATAAACATCGGCCGCCTGGCTCAAAGCCAGGTATTTGGGCGCATTTTGGGCCGTATGCTTACGGTCCATATGCGCCCCAAACATTGTAAATAGACTAGTTAGTTTTAGTTCACGTAATTAGGCTAAGTTAGGATATTTTAGTTGTAAGTTAGTGATGTAAAATTATAGGAAATAAAGAATTTTAAAATGGAAATGGATCGTTATAAAGCAGGTAAAATCATGACCATTTACCTTGTGTCGGAGAATACACTGTTTATATCGCAGTCAGCAACATCCAAATGAATTTCCAATATTTTAAATTGTTCTGAAAAACTGGCATCAGACAAAATTTGTTTATCTTTCTACTATATCAACCCCCGAGTTGATCATACCGTCATTATCCTTATCATATTAAAAATCCTAATTAAGAAGTTTACCCTTTTTGTTAACCCATAAAGTAAAAAGGGTTGTTCTACGTCCCTCGCCTTTATATTACAAGCTCTCGCCATTGATGCTTTACGGGTGCATTATCTTAGTGGAACTTTTAATTTTCTAAAACCCTCATCATTTGTAAAGGCATTAAGTTCAAAAAGGACTTACTTACGGAAAGTTTCAACTAGAAAATGTGTGTCTCTATTGAGGGCATTGACAAAGTCTTAATTACTTAGAAGTAGTGCCGTTGGTCCGTTGGTCGTAATAAACAATACTAACTATTCTGTATAGATGTTGTTTTTAATGTGAATTTTGTGTTGTAATCGAAATTCCTCGGTAAAGAAAAAAGTGCAATCTTTTGCGAAAGTTCCTGAACTAACCTGAACTAAATAAGAAACAATTTTGTTTAAAATAATCACTGCAATAAACGACCATACCCTATGGATTGACAACTAACCAACCGGTACAGCGCTTGATTTAGCAGAAAACTTTTTAAAGGCTTATTTCTTTTTACATGGTAAGTTTTTTTATTAAATTGTTATACTGTGCTTCCTATTGCCTGATAGCCAGTAGCCCTTATTATTTACATACAAATTTTAGGTTACAGTGTGAACATATTATTTTTAGTATGTTAATAGTTGTTAGAGAGTTAGAGTCCGTCTATCTATCTTACAAGCTCTGATATTCCCTAATGCCGATAAGACCCAGCGGGTGATCGAATGAAATCACGAACGCACTTGTTGCTGATAGAATATAAGGTTGCGCTGCTTTAAGATAATAATATACAGACTGTCCACGGATAGGGTTTACAATAGCACAAATAAATGAAAAATTTAATTTTTCGGGAAAAAGTCATTCTTGATAAAAATTTTTGCTTGTAAAAAAAATGCAATTCACGTAGAGAAAATTTTGATTTTTTATACAGGGTTCGAAAAAACTTCAAAAACATGATTTTTCTTTAAGAGTAAACTACCTTTATTTTTTATTTTTGACCAAAATGCCAATTAGAAAACTTATTTAGAATAACGTTTGTAATTTAAATACGAGATTTAAAATAAATCTTCGATTTTTTTAGTTTTTTCAATTTTTAGAGGTAAATGAAAATTTTGCTGCTCAATAAAAATATTAATATTAAATTTTATTAAACTTTATTTTCATAATGGGTGGTGTGTATCTTATTTTAAAATTTTAAACGCATTCCTACTATCTCTTGTTAAAACAAGGATTTTTTTTTACCTTTTTATTACTTTGCTTTACGTATGGGGCAAATTTGAAGTTGTCAAATAGAATTTGATGTGTTTTGAAAATGTTGACCTTAGAACAAAGGGTTTATTTAGTTCAATGTTACGGTGCGGGCGAATGTTATTACAACTTTGTGACAGAGAAATTTAATCAAAGATATCCTAACTTTTACGTCTCAAAAATGGGACTTCATAAATTATTATGAAAATTTCAGCGAACTGGTTCAGTTTCCAATTTAAAAAAAAAAAAAAAAACTATGATCAGAATGACGCAGCTTCCCTAATCGTATTGCAGTATGTTGCTGACAATCCTACCCTTTCATTAAGAAACCGAGCTCAAGAACTTGATGTAGTAAAAAAACAAACCGGAAAGTGTCTTCTGCGCATATTAGATACTGGAGCAAAAATAATTCCCGTTTTAGAATTCCTGCTAGAAGACAATATTACAAAAAAGTAAATGTCTGTTGTGCGATTTCATATTATGGCATTATTGGTCCATACTTTTTTGAAAATACGTGTAACCGTAGGAGTTACCGTGAAATGTTGGAAACATTATTTTCTGACAACCTAGAAGAATTGCCTCTCCAATTTAGGAACGAAATGTACTTTCAACAAGATGGATGCCCTGCGTATTTCGCAATTGAAGTGAGAGAATGGCTTGATAATACATTTGGCCACAGATGGATTGGTCGGAATGGTCCGGTTCTGTGGCCCCCAAGGAGTCCCGATTTAACTATTTCAGGTGCCTATCTTTGAGGGCGCCTCCAACAATTAGTGTACTCCCGTCCAATTGAGAACGACATACAACTTCTAAAACAGCGAATTGTTGAATCTGTTCAAACAATTTCCTTTGAAGAAATTCGAAGAAATTTTGACCACATTCGTTTACAGCTGGAAAAATGTGTTGAATATGGAGGGAGGGGGGTGTTTGAATAGCAAATTATAAAATTATTATTTGCTGTTATTTTAAGACTTTGTTGTGATATTTCCGGGGTCATTTTATTTGTGAAATTCAAAATACATATTTCTGGTAACACGACAAATCAGTTTTTGAAACTTTTTGATGCCCCTCTGATAAAGTCATTGATAATGTATGTATTTCGACCGCTAATGCTATCCAAAAAAAATTTTCATTTACCTCTAAAATATGAAAAAACTAAAAAAATCAAAGATATATTTTAAATCTCGGATTTAAATTACAAACGTTATTCTAAATAAGTTTTCTAATTGGAATTTTGGTCAAAAATGAAAAGTAAAGGTAGTTTACTCTTGGAGAAAAATCATGTTTTTGAAGTTTTTCCGAACCCTGTATAAAAAATCAAAATTTAATAATAAAAAATAGTTTTTCTTTATCTACCTGCAACAAAAGTGTCGTACTGATTTTTTATGTTAGAAAGAAAACGTAAAAACATATTTTAAACGTAATTTAATAATAGGTAATAATAATATAACAGTATATAAGATACAATACAATTAAAATTATAACATACAGGACGGTTATTAATTAAAACAAAACATACACATACCTACAAAAAAGTACCGTGTCAGAAAAATAATTATTACATTTTAACCCAAGTCAGTTTCACTGCCACTGTCGTCATCCAAGTTCACAATAATTCGTTTTCTGGGCAACAGATCTATATTTACGTATGATTTTTCTACTTTTTGAACATGCTGTAAGTCCATGCGCGGCAACAGAGACGCGGCCGTTTTCAAATCAAATTTTTCACTCATGTTTCTAGCTTCAACAAAACAATCAGAATCGGGATTTTTTGCTACAGATTCTGTTTCTTTCGTATCGGCGGTTTTTAGCCTATCCTGTAAAACTTCATTAATAGCTTCAAAATATTTATCTAACTGTGTGGCATAATCTTTGACTTGGGCTATTAATACGGTTTTAGTGAGGACGGGGACCCTATTAAATTCATTTTTTAAATTGCTAAACTCACTTACAAGTGTCTCTAGTTTTCCTAAGTTGCTTACGGTGACAGTCCTAGAGCTGCGCCTTTCGATGGAGTCCTTTTTCAGATTCCTATACAGTACCCTTGCCTCTTCTAACAAGTACTGGAACTCCTTGATGCCCATGAACTAATCCCACGTTGCGTACGAGCGGCTTTTGCCTCACCTTCCATTAAGGCCTCACAAGTACGTTCTGCTTGGCTGTTGCTCGACTTGGGACTGCTACTACGCATATGCAAATGCGGTCAAAATGAAATGGAGTGACTTTTCTTCTTCTATAGGCTTATCTGCGGGGTTTATAAGAACTTAGATTGCTTCAGGATCCCTAGGTGCTGTCCTCAGGTACATACTCCTTGATAAATCCTTCTTCAGTGTTCTGCGGTACATCTGTTTGAGCTTCAACACCAACAACAGGACGACTGCTCCAGTTAGGATATACAACAGTATGCGAATGTCCAAGGGTGCCTGGATCGCCTCTTGTTCCACAATGAAATTCGAATTAACGACACCAGAGTCTGTTATTTCTGCGTCTTTTGAATTTGTTGTCCCCATCTGCACTTGTTTCACTTCACTTGTTTCACTTGTTTGCTTTCACTTAGGTAGTCACTTTATATTTACCAAGGGCTTAACTTAAGCCCGCTGGCAGGATCGCCATGTAAGATGATTACCTGGTTCGAAATTAGCACACAGGTTTTGGATGACGAAAATGACGTATATTCATTACGGTATTAGTACAATAGTAGCAAAATGTTACAATTATCCAATCATCATCTCTTAACTTCTCTTCTTTTAAATCTAGTTCATCAAAATATATATATATGTTTGGGTAACCTTAAACTATGGTACGGTTTGTTATATGTTATATGTTTATGTTTATCAATTACAAGCAAAGCTGGCACCTTACGTTCATGGTTGTAACCTTGTCAATCTAAACCAATGTTTAATAATATAAACTAATTTAATAAAATAGGTAAAATACTGTAAAATACTAATGTCTTAATTTTAACTTATACTATACCTTACTTACACTACACCTTATACTACAATGCGCTACACAATTTTCGCAGCTTTTGTTTGAAATATTTTGCATCTCTGACTGTACTAAAGCTGTCACAGAAGAACTTAAGGTTAGCGAAACATTATTCCTCCTTACCGATGCTTTCAGCTGATGCCACATATGTTCAATTGGGTTGAACATGCAATGATGAACACGGAACTTTATTTAACCTACGACTGTGATAGCTCGCATCATCCATCAGTATCAAACTATTTGGTGGTATATTTGGTAATAATTTGTTTCTAAACCAGTCTTCAAATAGTTCTGCCGTAGTATCATCCTGGTAATCAACAAGAGAGTTCTTAGACTGGCTCCCGCCCTAACACTGCGCAAAACAATATAGAAGTAGTTCTAAGAAAATCAGTACCTTCTAAACTATAATTCTCATAAATCACCAAACCTAAAACAATTTTGTCAGTTTCCAATCAAATGTAAATCAACCCAAAAATATCTAATTCGTCAACGTATCAACAACAAAATAAATAATTAATAAGAGTGAAACTTTTATTAAAACTATTTAAAGAAGCTATCCATACAAAGCTAAAGCCAGTGAATTGCCATGCACATTTTTATCTAAGTTTAAATGTCCCCTTCGCGTTTTACCCGAAGTTAAATGTTTTTTTCACTTAAACAATAACCAAAAAGGCACCCAGTTGATGATCTATGAGTATATGATATACACAATGTTTACCGCTTAACTCACAATATAACAGATTATGACATACACTTTAACAAAACTTAAATATTTGATACTAATTTATTATCTCAAATATTTACTTTTGCTTGAAAATATGCCCGAAGTAAATAATTATCGGTGAGCCAGATGATTAAGGGGGATCAGCTAACAAAGGGGTTGTTCACTGGCAAAATATCTCTCTATATTTATAGTATTTAAGTATCAAAATTCTGCCGCTTTCTTGCAGCCGAAATTACCCGAATTTCTGAAAGATAAAAACGGAAATTGGTATTTGTTAGGAATTATTGCGGTCTGTGTAAATAAGATGTTTTGAAATTCTCCTGTAGTGTAAGGTATAAGCTAGAAGCACTAGGTTTCTTAAATTAATTAAGTTCTTATGTTGAGGTCTGTTTATTAGTGGCCCTAGAAACATAGCCAACGGTAAGATGGGATTAACTATCTTAAAATTATTTCGGGGCATTAAGGTGAGAGACAATAGCTAAAGGGGTAACAAATTTTGTAGGCGATAATTGTTTTATATTTGAGCTAGTTTCTGTTGGATTCTAATTAAATTACTTAGAAATGTACTTTTTTGCCAAATAAAGTTGTACTTTTTGACGCTGAAAAGTGAGTTTAGAGATCAAGTTAAAAGCTAAAATTGGAAATGTTAATTTAGTGTAGGCCTCAATTACTTACCTTGAAGTAAACGACTTAATTCGTATTCGATATGGTGATTCTGGAGCAGAGAAAACGTTCAATAGGAAATTGCAAATGCCAAGCATGTGTCGCAGGAATACTCTTCAAAATTAACTCGGTGTACGAAACAAATGAGTAACGCTTTGTTTAACTTAAAATTCAAAAACATTAGCCCTATATTGAAGGATTTTGGATTACATACCCTAATGATAAAAATCGCACAAAAAATACTAGCATACGTAAATACACTTTTATGTTCGTTTACTTCCTTCTCAATTTTTGCGGTCCTTGTAGTTTCGCCTCTGACAATGTGAGTTGATTTTCAAGGGATTCATATTTTGAAAATATTTAAAAATTTCGAATATTGATGAGGATATAACGATAAAAGTGATACAGCTGTATATACACGGTGTTATTTAATAAGTGTCCGATATTTTACAGGACGATTCCTCAGTTATTTATAAGGTGAAAAGTTCATATAAGCATGGGTCAGCATATAGGGTGGGCCGAAAAAATTTTTTTTGGAATTTCTAAAAGCGGTAGTAAAAAAAAGTTGTCTTAGAATTACTAAATTACGCACACAAAAAATAGGATTTTTCTATTAACGTTCAGCCGCGCCCCGCGGGGGGTAAAAGGAGATGATTTTGTACATATATATTTTAAGGGACGGGTAGTCATAAAAATATTTATTATTATTCTCTCATTACGTATAAAAATTTTGCGCATTTAATATTAATGTTTAGCCGCGCCCCTGTATCTTATTTTGCTTTATCGCTGCGCTTCCCGCCACTGAGCGCTGAGCACGTGCGACGCGCGGATTAGTTTAATACCTAAGCTCATTTGGTTTGGACGTATTTTCTGAGCAATATTTAGTCGTTTATTTTTTATTAAATCTTATCTAAAAACATAGTGATTTATGTGATTATGCCTAGAAAAACTTTAAATACTCGTGCTTGTAATAGACTTTGTTTGTTTGGCAATGCAGAGGATCTTGGTTCAGACTATGTGCTTTTTCTTCCCACATATGAACAGATTGTTAAATGTTTTCGAAATGTTCGCCTTGAACTGAAAGGTGACGGAAGCAAGGAACCTCTTAGTAATGAAATTGCAACCATTGTGGCACAAAAACTTGAAATTATATGGCAACGTGCATCACTTTCAACCCTAACTAATAAACGTATAGTAGAAATGATTTTAGCATGTTATGGCAAGTACAGAAAAATCATTAAACCTATTAAAAACCGTGATACACCTTTTTTTTATCAGCAAAGCTGGAAAAATTCTAGTCCGATGCGCAAAAATTATTTAATATTTGTTCTTGCAAATGTTTCAGTCCCCTAATTTGCAAATGTTGCAGGGAAACGAAAATACCAGCAGCAAAGCGGAAGGTTGATTTGCCTGAAATAGACAAAAAATATCTTAGTACAGACCAACACTATTTAGATTTAATTTCGCAATCATTAAATTGTGGTTCTTGTTCAGAAAATCTTGCCTCCCGAAATCCTGGGAAAATGAGTCACACAAGATGGTTAACGGTTAAGTACTGCGAATCGAATACTACGACTGTATATTTCCACTGAGGAACCAACGGAATACATTTCTTCTGATAGTTAAATTCATCTTAAAAGTTTATGTACCTTATGTGGTTTAAGATTAAATCAAAGCCGTTCAATATGGTGCACGACACTTATGGGACACAATACGGGCCTCTAGACATTTTCCTGACAATATTCAGGCAATTATTAATAAGGTTATAACAGGTAACGCGTACTTTGCCCATGCAGTGATGCAGAAAATATATAGATGATAGCCTTGTTGGCAGATAAACGGCCACATATCAGAGAACTTGCCGAGAAAAGAGTTTTAAAGGCAAGACTAAATAAAGCAAAAAGTGGCATTAGAATTTTTAGAATACCAAAGATTAACTTTGACGCTGCTGATTACATGAATCTTATTGACTGGACTCAAAATATAACAGAACCTCCATTAACGATGCATATTGCAAACGATGATCTTCAGCTGATGATTCGCGAAGAAGTTCCGACTAAAAAAAAATCCCCTGTCATACCCAGGCAGTTGAAAGGGCTGTAAAGTTAATAACGGAGGCTTCTTCTACAGTCTGCGGCGCTCAATCTCGCGACGAATTTATAAAGGCAAAGCTTCTAGCTAGAGCAGACTTGCCAAGTTTCGAAAATAAAGGGCAATACTACAGCGCAAATCTCAACTAATGCATATAAGAAGGGAAGGGTGCGAGGGTGAAACTCGAGGTGCGGCCAACTCCCCGTGGTGAGTTCTGGGCTGGTTAAATATTCAAATATAAATCCTACTAAAAAAACTGTCATTAAAAATTGAATATTTAACTAGGCGAGGAGCTGCACATCGCACAGCTAAAATAAAATAGGTATATGTTACTTATTTATACTGAATAAATAATTTTAAAGTAATAGGGTCGCGGTTAAACTGTAATGTTTAGGGCTAATTTTTTTTTGCCAAAAGAGCGAAACGTTTTTTTACTGTCCGTAATGAAAAAAGTAAAATTAAAAAAAAAAACTTTCAACCCCCAGGGGCGCGGCTAGATATTCGTCAATATCATCCAATTTTTTTCTCTGCTTTTTATTTCATCTAAGACAACTTTTTTTCACTACCGCAATTTATATTTGCAAAAAAAAAATTTTTCCTTGATTTTCGGCCCACCCTAGAGTCAGCAAGCCCTTCATTTTTGAGATACAGGGTGTTAAAAATTGCATACAGCAAGGAGGTGGACATTTCCAACATTTATTGTGATTTTGATTTAGTTTTATGTCTAGTGTTTCATTGTGAATTGTTGTTTAAAAATTACCGTTTGAAATGTTTCTATGTCGATTAAAAAAAAAGTTTTTAAAATTGTTTCACTATATGTAGTAATTGTGTTGTTGCTTTTAACAGTGTCAAACTCGAGATCGCTGTCTTCGTCCTTTTCCGGTGCAGGATCGTGGTCAATCATGTTTTCAATCGCATCGTCAATGTTCAAACTTATTTCTTCTGTTGCTGCAATATTGTCGCTTCCAACATAACTTTCAAGATTTTCTTGTGTTATGTTCATTTCTTTGGGACACCTTTCCATTTGAACTATCGTAGATAAAGGAAGAAAATCTTCTGGATCCCATTCGAATGATGTAGAATCGCCATTATTTTTGTGAAACCCAGCTTTTTTAATACAATTTTGTATTGTTGCCGACGAAACTTTGTTCCAGGCTGTTTAAATGTAATAAAGTGCCTCTAAAACATTTATGGATTTCGCTAACTCTGTAGCTTTACTTCACGAGGGTGGGACCCTGCGTTATCCAAAAATAACAAAATTTTTCGGTTTTGCCTGATCATTTTTCTATCAAATTGGAGCAACCATTCACTCATAATGTCTTGTGTCAGCCATGCTTTTTTGTTGCCGGTAAATCTTTCATTGATACATTTTTAAATGCCCTAGGTCGCGCCGCCTTTCCGATCACCAGCATATCTTCTGTTTGCCCTGCATATTAGCACAAAATAAAATTGTAAGCCTTTCCTTGGAAAGTTTTCCACCGCTACATTTTTCAGACCTAAAGGCAAGGGTTTTGTCCGGTAGAGCTCGGAAGAAAAGGCCAGTTTCATCGGCGTTGTACACATTTACTGGCCGATACCCAAGGAGTAGCGATGGCAACCTAATTCTAAACTGATTAACGTCATCTTGACTGACATCTGCTGATTCTCCGGAAATACACTTAAAACTTATATCGTGTCTCTTACGCCATTTTCCAGCCAACCATTAGATGCCCGAAAAGTGACGACATTTAATTTTTCTGCTGTTTCCTGAGCTTTAACCTTCACTAAACTTCCTCATATTGGAATGTCCTGGCTACGAGAATTAGAAAACCAACATTTTGTCAATTTGAAGTCCATCAGCTCTTAAAATCCCCTTTTTTTTTATCAGTATTGCTTCCTGACTCCCATTGTAGACGAATGTTGTTTTTACTTAGAATAATTTTCGAGGCTTGAGTTTTTTTCGATCTTAAATTTTTCGGCGAGCGTCCGCACTGATAAATGTTCCTTTTCGGAAAAGTTAACAATTTTTTCACGCAAACTAAGAAGTTTTTTACTAGGCGCCATTTCAAAAATCTTTAGCACTCACTATTTGCCTATTTGCACAATAAAAATTAAACAAGCAACGGTCGCTAGTATTGCAGAACTAAATATGCAATACGACAAAAATCCCCAACAAATCAATACCCGCATTAAAACGAAAAACGGTAATTCCCCGGTTACAGAGTGCAGTGTCGCGAATATACACACATTATTTTACTACATACAGTTCGGTTGTTAGAGGTTCGCGTCCGGTTATAGGAGTTGGTTTTACATGCAAATAAATAGGCAATACTTTTGTTCCAGTAAAGTTGTCCGGTTAAAGGATATGTCCGCTTAATACAGGTGTCCGCGAGGAGAGGTTTCACTGCATAGCTATATTTTCAAACCGACCCTGCACCCATTCATTGCAAATTAAAGAGGTTAGGATCTGTACAATGGGGTTTAATAAAGTAGTTGATTAACTGTAGTAAAGGTCAACGATATAATGTAAACTTTACTGTAACTACTGCATTTTGAGTCCCTTTGTGCATAAGTATTCACCTGGGTGCCTTTACAGGGGTATCGTCAAAGTTGACTATTAAGGGTTCTTAATAGGATTATTACTATCTTTTATTATTGATTTTTTATTAACAAAATGGCAACATCAACTTAGGAATTACTCCGTTCTTAATTTTGCACAGTCAATTTTTATAATAATTGTCACTTATAAGTAAAATTGCTCGATACGAAAAGAAGCTTTTCTTCTTGGGGAAACTTTTATTATAGCAGAAAAACTTTCTGAAATTTTCATAATAAACAAAAGTTTTCCATGTGTTGCCAACTTTTAGACAAAATGATCAATTCTCACCCTTACATTATCGAATTAAACGAACCCACTTTCAACTGAATAAAATTTATCAAAAACTAAAAATAGTATTATTGACAAAAGATTTTATTTTACACCGTTATCTGCGAAACGTGATTATCCAAAATAAAAGGAAACATATTTATGATTTAAAAAATGGCCGAACGTGCTCTATTGAATAAAAAATGGCCTTAAATTCTATTTGCTTATTGCAAAATATACGATTATTTAATATGTATAATGATCTACACTAATATTTTTATGAATAATATACACTCAGTTCCAAAAAAAGTGACGCACCTAATTTTTGTTGCAAATTTGAAGCTTTGTCATTTCTAAACGAATTGACCGATTTTTATTTTACTTTTATTTTTATTTATTACTTCTTTATTTCAAGTTATGATTACAAAAACATAAAATGAAATGACGTCACAAAAAATGGAAAAGTTAAAAAATACATTCCAAAAATTCTCTTATTGAGTAAGGTTCTAGGTCTATGATTTTGATTTTCAATGTTCTCTTAAAACTATTTATACTACTTACACTTTCTATACACATTGGCAGTTTATTGAATAATTTAATACACATATAGTATGGACTTTGTTCCGTCAGAGTAAGTCGATGTGCTGGCAATAAGAGATTATAATTACGTGTGTTAAACTGATTCCCTGTTTCTTGAAATATATCTCTGTTTTTAAAAAGAAACATTATATATATAGCCCGTATACTGTGAAAATGTTTAACTTTTTAGATACACCCCTGCACGATTCCAAAAATTTCATTCTATTCATAGTCCTGACTACCCTTTTTTGTACCACAAATATTCTTTGTAAATCGGAAGTGCCACCCCAAAAAATGATGCCATATCTCATAACACTCTCAAAATTAGCGCAATATACTATTTTAGCTGTACAGGGTTATCCAACCAAGACTAGACAAGGCAATTTTTTGACTTTTCCTGTACTTTTATAAAAAAACTGAAATAGCCATCTTAAGTCATTTTCTCCCGCGAATTCGAATATCTTCAGCAAAAAACAATTGAACATCAAACAAAAGTACTAGGGGTCACTTTGATATTTTTTTAAATGGGATGCCGTATTTTTAATGAGCTTATCCGATTTCTCATATAAATTTTGATCTAAAATGTTGGATTTTTAATTTTTTTTTTTTTAATTTTTACGGTAGACGAACATTTTCCGAATTTAAAACTGAAGAAAAAAGGCGTTTTTGAATTAAAAATCCAACATTTTAGATCAAAATTTATATGAGAAATCGGATAAGCTCATTAAAAATACGGCATCCCATTTAAAAAAATATCAAAGTGACCCCTAGTACTTTTGTTTGATGTTCAATTGTTTTTTGCTGAAGATATTCGAATTCGCGGGAGAAAATGACTTAAGATGGCTATTTCAGTTTTTTTATAAAAGTACAGGAAAAGTCAAAAAATCGCCTTGTCTAGTCTTGGTTGGATAACCCTGTACACATGTTAACGTATTTAGTTATAACATTAATTCCGTATTATTACATTAATTATGGACAATGGAATATTCGTGAATGGTCGAATGTCTTGTTTACGGATGAATCACGGTTTTGCCTTAACATGGTGGATGGAAGGAAAAGAGTATGGAGAAGGACAGGTGAAAGGTTTAATCAGAATTTAATAACAGAATGTGAAAGTTATAATGGTGGATCGGTTATGGTGTGGGGAGGGATTTCAATGAATGGAAAGACACCCCTCCATGTTTTTCCAATGAGTCAGTCGATGACAGCGCTAATCTATATTGACATTTTACAGCAGTATGTCTTACCTCATGCAGAGTTAGTGGGCAATAATTTTATATTGATGCAGGATAATGCCCGACCACACACCGCAGCAATTGCTCGAAACTTCTTAGAAGCTACGGATATCACCACATTACAGTGGCCTGGCAGAAGCCCCGATATGAACCCTATAGAACATTTGTGCGACGAACTAGGGAGAAAGGTACATTCTCGCCAGAGGCCTGCTGAAAATCTCGCAGAATTAGCATATGCATTAGTGGAAGAATGGAATCGTATACCAATGGAAACGATAAGAAACCTAATTTCTAGTATGCCGCGTAGATTAGAAGCTCTTAGAGTTGCTAGGGGAGGCAATACACGGTATTAAGCAGTTATCATTGTTTATAATTTTGTGTTTAATAAAAATGTTTTTAAAATTCGTATCTGTTAAAAACTGTTTCTCGATAAATTCATAAAGTTGGTAATATGCAAGGTTTCAGCAAAAAAAAACTGTAATTCGGACAATTTTAGAGATAAATTAATGAACAAAAAATCAAAATGCTCGTAAAAGAAGCGACTTTCATATAGAGTATAAGCGCTTTCTATACATTTACTTGATTAACGCACAGGGTGAGTCAAAAATTAAGAAAATAACATGGCTTGAGTTTTTCCACTATCATCCAGGGGGCTTTGAAAAAATGTCTACGAGTTTATTTTTTCGTAAAGGTGACGGAATTACCTACCAACAAATGGAAAGATAATAAAAATCGGTCCATTTGTTCAGAAATGACAAAGCTTCAAAGTTGCAACAAAAATTAGGTGCGTCACTTTTTTTGGAACTGAGTGTAGTTAAATTTCAGTAAAAATCTGTAAATAAAGTGTCTTAATAATTCCTAAAATATCATAATATATAGGATGTCCAAAATAGATCGGGTTAAAACAACTTAGAAATGCGAAATCGCTACTTACAGTAGGATGGCGAACCAACTCACGTAACTCTTGATCATTTTAATTGTATGGAAGAATTTTTCCAAAAACGAATCTTTAGTCGTAATATATGGCAGTGGCCACCGCGGCTTACGGCCCCGACCCACGTGTGCAAGGCCGGGGCCGCCACTGGAACAGGTTCCTCATTACCAGGCAAAGGTTTATTGGCTGGAATGTTAAAGGTTCCATTTCATATTTTCTAACCATAATTATTGAAGCTTCAAGAATACCACCATCACTATTTTTTTTAGTGCCGACATAGATGGAACTGAATAGTACAGACCCACAATTGCCATTAACACTATTGAAAAATAATTTAAATAACAATAATGCAAGGATCCACTAATAGACCCTTAATAGTTATAGTTGTTCCAAGATTAATTTGATCACATAAAAAAGCGTTAAACTCGTGATCATAGGCGTCGCTCCTACCAAATAATTAAAATGCGGATTGTTGTAAATTTTTAATACGATTAAATAGTAATAAATAGTATATATTATTACAACTTGTACATTATAGTTTATATTGATAAAAGGTTTGTACCCGTGACTTCGCCTGTAGAGAATATTTTTAAAATTAAAAAAAGAAAAATGCTAATCTTGTCAAAAAAAAATTAAAAATATAGTTAAGATCGATAAGAGGTTTGTACCCGTGACTTCGCCTGCAAGGAACACAGGCATTTAATATTTTTAAAATAGTCTTTCGGTAAAAAAAAAATGCTCATTTTGCCAAAAAACAATTTAAAAAAATTTTATTTTCCTTGTCAAGAAAGGATAGGGGCAGATATTATGTTAGTTGGAATATAAGTTAGAAGATATAATTCACTATACACTACACAAATTGATCGCATCAGGAGAATCACGGTAAACGTTCTGTAATATAACAAGTTTTTAACGAACATAATTAATTTAAAATTCATAAACAATTTAATGACTGGAACAGTCAGAACTTTCAGAAGTAGAATCGTTTTCAGGTTGGATTACTACTGGCGCTATAGGTGGTGAAAGAGAATATCCATTTTCTGTTTTTCTAACATGAGCTACCCAGTTGTTCCATACTTCGCTAATCATTTCGTTATTACCTGCCGAATATTATCAAGGACAACTGCGCTTAAAGTTGGAGATTGAATATTGAGCGATATTCTTTGCTGACAAGAGCAACACATTAGGTACAAAGCCATCTTTACTTCCAGCATGATAACGCGTTTTCCTTTCGAAGACGGAGTACCAAAAATACAATTTGTACTGTCTACCCAACCATACTTAACAACATCATGAGTATCAAGCCAAGTTTCGTCTAAATAAATTATGCTTTTATCGGATTCATGGTACTCCTTTATTTTGCGCAAATAGTCCTGTCGTAGTTCAATGATACGCAGGGATTCCATTGTAACCATTAGATTATCTAATTTTTTATATTTAAAGCCACATATTAACAAGACACCACGCAATATTTCTAAAGATTGGTACTTATAATTAAGGTAACCTCGAAATTTATCACGAACCAGTTCTAAAGTTGGCACTATATTGTCCTCGTAAAAGTTGTAAATAGTTCGCAGAATAAAATCCCTTGTAGTATTGTCAGCCGTTATGAATTTTTGATGTATTGGTTTGCGCTTTATGGAATGACCGGTTACAGCCCCCAAATTAACTACGTTATAAATTTTTATAAAGCTCAAGCTGTGTTAGTTCATTACAAGTAAATTCTTGTACAAAGCACGTTTTCTGGTTTTCCCCGATTTTCTTTTTTTAAACACGCGTATATATTTAAAATAATGCGTTGACATTGAACATGTAAATCTTTGTTTCTTAATTCCGGACTTATTACGCTTTCGATGCCCGACTCTGGCACCGACATTATATTCCTGCGATAATTCACCTTGACCTTCTGTTTCAAATTGTCACCACAAAACCATACTGATATAATGAAATATAGGTACCAAGTAATAACTTACTTGTCGGAAACCACACAGTTATAGCAGAAAATGAAATATGTAAATTATAGTAAATCGTTTCAACCAGTCACGCCGCTGTCCGATTCAATATCGCGTACCTCAAACATCAACTGATTTTACAGCTGATAAGGGATCACCCAATTGGCAGATCCTTTAACTATTTGCTGTTCTTGTCTACAGCATATAAATTTGTATTTGCTGCTGCTCTATTAATTTTCCCACTCGGAAAAAATAGTTCGCACTTTAAATTGCCGGTGGGCCTCGACGGTCTATCGACAGGGTGTTGCCAGTTCTACAAAGTTTTCATAAGTGTAGGAACATAAGGGTTTGTTAATTGTTTATTTTTTTTGTTTAACAACAGTGAAATTCCTTTTTAGTTTGATATAAATTATTTTTGTATAAATAATCTTTCTGAAGTACTAAATAAATTATTATAATATTAATGAATGACTTGTTCCTTTTTTCTTTGACATTGAAAATTTCTTTGTTTAAGTACATTTGCAGACTAGCTTTTAAAAGAATTACTGACTATTAATTAAATACTGACATAAAAAACCCTTTTAATAATAAAAACTTAAAGAATTTTTAAAAAAAGATCTGACAACCAGTACTTTGTTGACTATAATAACAGGCAAGTATTCAATGTAATTATAAATATCGAGATAAATAAAATTTTTATTGTGTCTACAAGAACTAATAACTTCAAGCAGAGCTATATGTTTTTATTTATGTACTGTAGAAGTAAAGCATACATTTACCATGCCCAAATTTAAAAATCTACTTTTTACCGGTCCCTAAAGCAAGATTCCCTAAATGTGACTGCCAGTACTTCTAAATTTAATAGTTAATTTTGTAGTGCCAAGAGTAATTCCAGGTCAACGAAATGCTCAGTCCTCGGCACAGTCAGTACATTTAGAAAATCCTGCTCAGGTTAGTTCAGGTTCCGTGCTTGGATGATTGTTGCCCCCATCCAATAGTTTCACTTTCACTTTCAATGTCAGACCCTTGCTTGACCCTTTCCGTATGTAATGAGGGCACTGTGGTGGCTACACCTAATATGCCATCCGATAATGATGCCGGTCCCTTGAAGCCCGGTCGAAGCTTTTTCATGTCATCAAACTGACTTCGGAAAAAGTATACATGTGTGTTGTCTTTAAATAAAAACTTACCCACGGTTTCTATCATGCTGCAATTTCAGTTGTTCTTCTTCATTGGTGGCTATCACAAGCAATTTTTACTCTTTAATATCCTTAGTTTCTAAGTATTTATTTAAAAAGTGATACCGCGAATGTCACCGCTCATGTACACTATTGGACAAAAGTACAGCAACAAAATGCTTTTATTTCTTTAAGTTTAAAAAAATTGTTATATGATTGTGATCCCCAGCTAATTTTAATGAAATATTATCCCCACAATATCAGTATTATTTCACAATATTTTGGTACACTTTAAAGAAAATGAAGGTAGAGAAATATTTATAATTATAAAAATCGACGAAATGAAGTGCGATAAAAGTAAAGCAACAAATTGTGTCAACAGTATTTTATTTTACATATTACGATAAAAAAAAAGCACTAAACACATTTAATAATTACAATAGCTAGAAGTATTATGTTAATAAATAGAATATCAATTATTTTTTATTACTTGCCGACAACGTCGCGGCATTGAGGCAATCAATTTTGGAACAGTATTTTCGGGAAGGTTTGTCCAAACTTCATTGATTTTATTTACCAATGATTGTTTATTTGGAAATAATTGTGTACGAATTCCACGTTCAACTTCTTCCCATAGATTTTCAATGGGGTTAAGGTCTGGGGATTGTGCCGGCCACTGCAAAACCCGAACGTTACTGTTTTTGAAACCACTCTTGAACGATTGGCGAAGAGTGTTTTGGATCGTTATCCTGTTGGAAAATAAAACGTAACGGCATTTCCCACTCGGCATAAGGCAACATTACATTTTGCATTATATCTCTATAGACAAATCGATCCATGTTGTCATTAATGAAGTTTAAAGGACCCACCCCATTCCATGAGAAACAACCCCATAGAAAAACACTGCCTTTGCCATGTTTAACTGTGGGTGTTACTTATTTGGGATTAAACCTTGTGTTGATTGGCCGTCTTACACTCTTCATTCCATCAGAATTAAAAATTTTATAAAGCGTTTCATCGCTAAATAAAACTTCTTTCCACTCGTCTACTGACCAATTTAAAAGTCGACGTGCAAATTCAAGCCTAGCCACTCTATTTCCTGCCGAAATAAGGGGCTTTTTAGCCAGGCGTCTACTAAATAACTTTGCGTCTACAAACCTTCTTTGAACTGTACGTGGAATAACCATAATTTCGGGAATTTCAGCAATAATTCTAGGTGCAGACACCCAAGGATCGTTTTGAGAAATTCTTTTAATGCGTCTGTCTGTCCAAATTGTTGTTTTTCTCTGCCTTCCCGATTTCGGTAGATTCTCTAAATGTCCCCTTTGAATGTAACTTCAAATTATTTTGGATACGCTGTATCTTGGTAAAACAAGCCTTCTTGAAATTGTGGCTTGTACTGTACCTTCCAAGTGTGCATTCACGACTCTCTGCTTTAATTCTTTTGAATTTGGAATACCTCTTGGCATGATTAATCCAGCACAGAAATATTAATAAGACATAAAATAAACTCTGCAAAAATATTTTAACCTTTACTTTCAACAAAACCTTTCTTTTTTAGGAAAATATTAAAATGTTGCTTTACTTTTGACGCATTACAATACTGTATTTGAAAGTTTACGTCAATATCAGTTCATTTGTTTTGACTGTTGAAAGAAGCTGTTGCCGCCGATAACAGCAGCCTACTTTGATATTTAAGACACGATGTATTTAAATACGATATCATCCATTTAATATTATAAAATCGAGATTTCTTTCATTTCTCGAAAGTGTTGCTCTACTTTTATCCGATAGTGTATGTGTTTCGTGCTTACCGCCACCGCGCATAGGTGGTCCAGCCTTAACAACTCTCCTAAGTGCTCACCAACGTTTTCGATTCTGTAAGAAGATAAAAAGAAGAATTAGAAGTAGAACATGTTTGGAAGTAGAAGGTGGACGCGTCTTATTTATTTAATATTTTCAATTTTTAGGTTTTTTGTATGTGTATGTTTTTTTTTTTAATTCTGTATTATACCATAAAAACCGCCTTAAAATGAAAACTTCAAAGCTTGACAGTAGTACTGTGTAAAATGCGTTGTTGTTTTGTTTACGTTATTGTTTTTAATAGCAAATTTTATTACTGTAATTTATAATTTCTTTTCGTCAAAAATAAAAAGGAATTACATAATCGTAACATATTTGCAAGAGTCTTATATTCCTTGGAAATGATTTTTTGGTTTATGTTGTCATACTATATTAAGCGCCTGAAGACTGGGTACGTGAAACGCATACAGATATTTTAGATATGTTGGTAGACAGCGTAAATTCGGGTTTAAATGAACAAAGACTTAAACCCAATTAGTATTCCATACCAACTAATACAAAATATAGGTTATCATTAAAATGCAGGCACATAATAATACCGGGTAGTGCACCGCCAGACCCATAAGAAATGCCATGTAAATTTCGCTACCCTCAAATATTGGCTCCCCTATTAATTTGACATAGAAATTATATTAGACTTCTTTGAAGGGTCTTGTATGATGGACTAGCACACCAAATTTTATTATCTCTATTAAACCAATTAAAAGATATATAAAAAACTCTTAAAAATTAAATAGGTACATACCTTAATGAAACCACCAGTAATAATTATATTAATTTTAAATGTTACTAGACATTTTAAAAACAAAATATTAAGTATTTAAAAATTTCGAATATTGATGAGGATATAACAATAAAGCTGGTACAGCTGTATATACAGGGTGTTATTTAATAAGTGTCCGATATTTTACAGGACGATTCCTGAGTTATTTATAAGGTGAAAAGTTCATATAAGCAAGGGTCTGCAAGCCCTTCATTTTTGAGATATAGGGTGTTATGACTCCTCAAAAGAGTAAAAAGACACGTAGGTGGCGCCCTCTACAAGTGGGAGCCATGCTAACATCAAATTTGAATTTCGCATTTCAAAAAACCGTAGATACCAATTTTCGTCCAAATATAGACATTATTTCAAAAATTATTTACGAAAAACAAAAATAAAAATGAATTCTTAACACCCTGTATCTTAAGAATGAAGGGCTTTGCAGACCCATGCTTATATGAACTTTTCACTTTATAAATAACTGAGGAATCGTCGTTTAAAAATATCGGACACTTATTAAATTATAAAAAAATACAGAGTGTCATTTAAAACACGCGACTTTCCTGTCAAACCGGAGGTGATATTCATAATATTTTTAATGAAGAGTTTACATCTCCCAGAACCATAATTACTATTAACATACTTAGCGGAAACACGCAAACATCAGACACGACAATTCAAAGCTCCGGCCAATTAAACATTAAAAATGAAACAAAAATGCTGAATAATCAAACAATGACCAGAAAAATGTCAAAAGGTATTTACCTGGCGTAAAGATTCCAAAGATCTTGTATTTATATTTTTATACTACTAACACTTCAAACTCACAGCGAGGCTGTGCAAGCAAGGGAAAAATGGTACCGTTCAGGTTAAATTCTACTTAAATTGCATCTTGATTGCATCCATTGCCCCCGTGACTTACTGCTTATTGCTAGTTGTGTATAAATAAAACAAAACAAAAGAAAATAAAAAAAATACATATATAAAAATTGAAAATATGACTATAGACGTTTTAAACCAAATGAAAGTGAAGATCAGTTATTATAATAATCATATTTTGAGACATAATAATTGATAATAATATTTCTTTTAATATTTTATTTTACTTGGTGCCATATTAGTTCGATTGGATTGAATACATAATAGTAGGAAAGAATACGCAACACTTTTTCTGTTAGTTTGTCAGTTTATCGCACAGGTATTTTTTAAAAATTTTAAAAGCCTGTAATACTTCTAAAAGATCCCGTATTTTGTTGAAATTTTTTCAAAATGTATACACAGTGTGTAAAAAGTCCCGGACCGGTCAATTATTTAGAAAATGGCGCGCAATATAAAAAAACTTCCGGTATAAAAGTTATAGGGCTTAAAAAAAATTATAAAACTAGGACATCTGTAACATAAATACAACAGGTACAAGCTGGTTCCAGAATGTTTTGCGTTAAAACTGTAAAGAAACATAAAAATTGTACTAAATGTACCCACGCAAGTTTTGTCAAAAATTTATTAACAATTAAATTAAATACAAGCAGTAAAATAAATAACAAATTTACAAGAACAAAAATAAATTTAAGTAAGTGGTTATTTCATTAAATTTTGAAAATTTGCCCCTTCCACAGTTTGACAATGGGCTAGGTATAATAAAATTTGTCGATGACTTTTGTAACATTTCTTGGTTAGTGGATTCACATTCTTCAATAATTCTTCGTCTCAACTCGTTCATATCTGCAGGTTTTGTAACATACACTTTATTTTTTAGTTGTCCCCAGAGAAAATAGTCAAGAGGCGTTAAGTCTGGCGATCTAGCGGGCCATTCTATGGGGCCCCTTCGCCCTATCCAGTAGTTAGGAAAAGTATTATTTAAGTAAACTTTTACAGCTCGCCCAAAATGAGGAGGAGCTCCGTCCTGCTGAAACCACGTATGTCGTAAAAGTGGTCCTACCATATCGGTTCTTGCTGGCACAATTTGATTTTGCAGCATGTGGAGATAATATTCTGCATTCAAATTACCTTCTATAAAGAAAGGTCCCACTAATCTATTGCCAATAATTCCGGCCCACACATTTACTTTCTGGGGGTGTTGAGTGTGTGTTTCTCTCATCCAATGTGGGTTCTGATCAGCCCAGTAACGACAATTATGTCGATTGACATTCCCGTTTAACATGAAGGTTGCCTCATCCGAAAAAACTATTTGATTAAAAAAACCGTTATTTTCTTCCAGTTTTTGCATCATTACTTCGCAAAATTCCATTCTACGTTCGAAATCCTCTTCTGGACTAAAGTTATTTTATAGGGGTAAAAATTACCGTTTTTTAAAATAATTTCAACTGATTTAAAACATACATCAACTTGGGTAGCAACTTTTCTCAACGACAAGTGTGGATCTTGAACAAAATGAAGTAATGTCTCTAAATTTTTTTCATCACTAGTTGCCGATTTTGGTCTTCCGGAACGAACTTTATCTCTGCAACACCCGGTTTCCTCGAATCTTTGAACTGTTCTCACAACTGTAGATTTTGATATAGGCTGTCGGTTTGGAAAAGTTATATTAAAAAATTGCTTTGTTTCGGTAAATGATCTTTGTCGGTCTCCAAAACCTCTGATCATTAGTAAAGTTATACGTTTCCTTTCGTTGAGAGACATTTTCAGAAATTAATATGACAGCAGTGGCGTAACTATCATAAGACAAGTGAGCGCAATGCGTTGGGGCCCCCAAGCTTGGGGGCCCACTGTAGTTTTGTCTTATATCCGTCGAAAGTGAAGCTGCGAACAAATTAGACCTTAAAGGTTTAATTATAATGAATTTGCAATGTGTAAAGCGAGAATAAAATCATTTTAGGGTATAATAAATTTAAGTTGAGTTTTGTCTTAAACTCGGGACATTTTATTACAATTTGCAACTTCGTTAATAACTAATTATTGGACTTGGATTGGTTTAAATTTAAAGTTATTTTAATTTTTTTTTTATTTTGACGAAAATAAATATTTTGTTATGTTATATGTAAAATAAATAAGAAAAAAGCTCGTTGTTTTATTGTTATTTAGTATTTGTGATTTGTGATGGAAATAGGGGCTTTATTATATATTTTGCGTTGGGGCCAAAAAATTCTAGTTACGCCACTGTATGACAAAGACGCATATAATATAATATCTTACCTGTTGTATTTATGTCCTTTAACTAAAATTATTTCTTAAACTAATGGGTTTAGCCACATGACATGTTTCATAATTGTTGTTTAGAATGTTTAGAGGAATCGGAAAACGTGATTTAAAAACCAAAGTTTTGTTTACCATGACTGTTTGAGGCAGCCTGTATAATTACAGATGCCCTAGTTTTATACATTTTTTTAAGCCCTACAACTTTTATACCGCAAGTTTTTTCATATTGTTCGCCATTTTCTAAATAATTGACCGGTCCAGGACTTTTTACACACTGTGTATATTACTAATTATCATAAAATTTTGGGTTTCTGCTTTTGTACTGTTAGAACTAGGAAACATTTTTAATTGACGAGTATAAATAAATAAATTAATTAATTTTCATTTCAAGAGACCAACATTTACATTGGTATACAGTGTCACCATTAAAGTCCGCACCATATGGAACTTGTTTTTATTAATGAGGTTAGTTAAAATTAAATTTCGGCAATCGTTTTTGCTTCAAATTAGACTAAAAATTATATAATCAAATGTCACCATCTGTCATTCGGTATCTGTCAAAAATTACATTTTAATCAAAAAATGCTGAAAAATGGCATTGTTTTACCGAATTTCAAAAAATTTTATTAGAAAAAGTTGTTTCTAGTACAATTCTTGGCCTAAATACAAAGTTTCAGTTTTCTAGCTCAAAGTTGATTTTTTTGCCATTATTTCTAATTAACTTTTTTTTTATTTAATGTAAGTTCGCTTAATGGATATTAAACTATTTGCTTATACCATACTCAATATTTTATTTAGTTTGTATGAGCTTTTTTCTATTAGAATTCCATTTTTTTTCGAAATTTAAAATTAGAGGCAAAAAAATTTGACACAGGTGGTGCAAAGTTATCCTAATTTAAAAATTTTAACAGATAGACGTCAGATATTCCATTTTTTTGATAGTACATACACCTAAGAAGTTTAAAAAACTTATAATAAAATTCCCAGATATCAGATTAGTTCAAAATTTAGACACATTTTCTTTTTATCCACAATAAAATATCAAGGCAATTTTGAATTTTATAAGTAGGCTATGGAAAAAAAACGAATTAGAGTGCCGAATAAATAAAAGAAATGTCATAAATTTGAATATTTTCGCAAGTTATAGTTTTCAGTGTTATCACCAATGTTGTCCATTCAAGAAAAAATAGAAATTGTCTTAATTTGTGGAGAGAATATGCCTCACCGGCAAGTATCTGCCATTTTTAATGAGAGGCATCCAGAAAAAAATTTGCAGCATAGCACTGTTTCAAGAATAATGTCAAAATTTAGAGAAACTGGATCTGTTCAAAATAATTTTAAGAAACCTCACGCGGCAAGTAAATACGATGAAGCAGCACAACTTGATGTTTGTTTAACTGTTATTGACCATGGTCAAACTAGTGTAACCAAGATAAGTGATTCAACAGGGTGCAAGAGGGAAAGCGTTAGAAAAATTCTTCAGAAAAATCGATTTCGGGCACATAAACCCAAGTTTATAAACACATTAAAAGAACGCGATTTTGATATCCGACTTGATTTTTCGTTTTGGTATCAGGGACAATATGAGGAGAATATTATTTTTCCATACAAGATATTATGGACAGATGAAGCCACTTTCTCTTCGAATGGTACCGTGAGCTCACAAAATTGCCGATGGTGGTCCCAAGAAAATCCTAACTTTACAATTGAATGTCGCGACCAGTATCATTTTAAAACCAATGTTTGGTGTGGAATTTTGAAAGATGAGCTTATTGGACGATACTTCTTTAGAGTAAACTTAACTGGTGAAAGGTACCTGAATTTTCTTGATAACGAGATTACCGAAGTTTTGGATAACATGCCCTTACACCATAGACATAACTTATGGTATCAGCTTGATGGTGCACCCATACATCAAACTGTAGCAGTGAAAGAACGCATAAACCAATTATTTCAAAACAGAATTATAGGACGTGATAGAGAATGTCACTGGCCACCCAGGTCGCCTGACATAACCCCACTAGACTTTTTTTTGTGGGGTTATCTTAAGCAGAAAGTTTATAAGAGTCGACCGTTTAGAAATATCGAGCATTTGGAACAAACGATAAGACAGTGTTGTGCCGATATAAGACCAAGCTTTTTACAAAATGCTGTCAAAGACGTTTATAGACGGACGGGTGTTTGTATAGAGCGAGAAGGACGTCACACTGAAATGTGAAATTTATATTGCTTTTGTGTTACCTATTTAAAATGATTAAAGTTCCTTTTTGTTCCTTTTAATAATAATGATAGTTTTAAGTATAAAATAAAATTTTTATCAAATATTTAGATGTATTTGTCATTTGAAAGACGAAATATCTGACGTTTAAATTTTTAAATTAGGATAACTTTGCACCACCTGTGTCAAATTTTTTTGCCTTTTTTTAAATTTCGAAAAAAAATGGCATTCTAGTAAAAAAAAGCTCATACCAACTAAATAAAATATTGAGTATGGTATAAGCAAATAGTTTAATATCCATTAAGCGAACTTTCATTAAATAAAAAAAAAGTTAATTAGAAAAAATGGCAAAAAAATCAACTTTGAGCTAGAAAACTGAAACTTTGCATTTAGGCCAAGAATTGTACTAGAAACAACTTTTTCTAATAAAATTTTTTGAAATTCGGTAAAACAATGCCATTTTTCAGCATTTTTTGATTAAAATGTAATTTTTGACAGATACCGAATGACAGATGGTGACATTTGATTATATAATTTTTAGTCTAATTTGAAGCAAAAACGATTGCCCAAATTTAATTTTAACTAACCTCATTAATAAAAAAAAGTTCCATATGGTGCAGACTTTAATGGTGACACTGTAGAAGTCAATTTCAGTCACAGACAACTGTGGAAAAAACGACTCTTTGAATTTATAAGTACAAAATATATATATTAAATTACAGTTAAGACATCAAATCACAATCCATATACTCACGAGCATAGTACAAAACACGAGAAGAGTTACATACGATTTTCTTAAAAAGTACCTTGCGCGCGCTATATTTTTGATTTCCCTAGGCAACTTATTGTACAGTTTTGTTCGCATGTAGAATGGGCTCCTCTCAAAAATAAGGCCATGTTGTGCGCAGATACAACAAAGTTCATATTGTTAAACAATTATTGTTACGCGTCTTACAATTATGAACATTTTTCACCGATAAAAAACTATTTAGATTATTTTTTACGTACATAAGAACTTCTAAAATGCATACACTCGGCAAAGTGAGCAGTTTTAAATAGCCTCTGGCATGAATAACGACAAGACACTCCCATCATACTTCTTATAGCTTTCTTTTGGATTAAAAACTCGATGGAGAGGAACCCCAAAACAAAATTCCACTTTTCACTCGAGAAACAAATTGGGCATGGTAATAAGACAAGAGAATATTCCTGTCAGCTACACCACGTAGGCGGTAGAGAGCATAACATACCGGAGAAACTTTAGAACTTAGTTCAGTACAGTGAAAGCTCCACGATAGGGCATTGTCAATATGTGTACCCAGTACTTTTGTTTGAACAACCTGTGCAATCGATTCGCTACTCGCCCTGACAAGAAGACTTATATAGAGATTAAAGGTTGACCGGCCCGGAGTGAAGCTGATAAACACTGTTTTGGTTGTATTCAAACATAACCCATTGCCGGCAACCCATGTATTGAATCTTGCAAGCATATCACGTAATAATGTAATCAAACTCTCGGCGGTACTGTTGCAACTCAAATAAGAATTATCATCAGCGAACATAACAAGTTCTCTTTCGTTATGAACCAAGTCTGGGAGATGATTCGCAAATATTAGGAGTAATATATGATATCTAGCATTGTCCATTAACATAACACTATTTATGGCCAGGGGAATAATTAGGGTTTTATGGCAGTCAAAAGGTCAACGGTATAATGTAAACTTCACTTTACCTCCTACAAACAAAGTATATGAACCTGTCATCACGCCACTGGATTCGATTGAAAGTGCACAGCTGTACCTATATAGAGTGTTACTTATTGTTATGCACTTATTTTGATGGGTGATTTTAGGAAAAAAGTTCATATAAAACTAATTAAGTAACGCTCTGTATACAAACCTGATTTAATACAACTAAAAATAGTTTTTATTGGTTTTTTAAATTAGGTCCTAATACGTAGTCATCTTAAAAAATGTTTAGCCGGAGATTTTAGGACGAGTCGTAGATTCGTTTAGTAAAATACCACGTTTTGCACTGTCCTAGTAAGTAAGGCATTATTTACGAAACTATTCAATACTTATTGTTTTATTAAACCTTGTGGTACCATTATGCTTACTAATTAGCGTATTAGATATTAGGGATTTGCAAATTAATCATAATAATATTATGCGAAAAGAGGTCTCCTTAATTAATTTACTATAGTATTATTATTAAAGCTGTCGATATTAGTTAAAGGAATGACGCAAAAACAATACAATTAACAACATCAATAACAACAATTAATAATATGGATATTTAGTTTTTAATTTTAATTGTATAGTCTATCTTTAAATGATGCGAACATCGACATTAAATTCAAGTTTTGTCTTCTTCTGCTCTAATCATTTTATTCCTTTTTTTTGTACCTAATCCTGGTTACCTGTTTGCTAATTATGTGGTTGTTATGCCTCTTTATGGGTGCCTCTATTGGAATAATACACCTATTTAAATCTATACGTACCTACCTTGGGTGTTTGTTTCTCAGTGAAACTAGTAAAAGTGTGAACTATCAGTGTTTTTTTAATTAAATATGGAGAATTTCTAAAAATTGCCTAAACGCCCTAGAGTCGGTCCCTGTAGTAAATGAAAAAAAAATTAATCCTTAACTGTTACGGTTCTATTAAAAGTAAGAATGCGTCAGGGCGTCAAACCTCCAAAAACTTCTTTAGGACGACCAAAACTTAAGCTGATGACGTTTTAATACATAGAATAAGGCGAAAATTTAATAGTTTCTTTTTTAAAAAAGGAATTCCCACGCTAGCCAAAATTTTGTCCTCAACCCGAGAAGACCAGGACTACCCATTTATGTATAGAAATACGCTTTGGAAATTATTAAAAAAAATGGGTTTTCGGTGGAAAAAACATAATAGGCAATCGATTTAATAGACAGAAGCGATATCGTCTGTTGGAGAAGAAATTACTTAGGAAGCATCCGAAAAGTCAGAGAAGAAAACAAAAAATATTTTACCTAAACCAAACATGGCTAACTGAAGGCCAAACTGATTAAATTTTGGCAAGATGAAAATATTAAAAGTTCAAGGCAAGCTTTTTTGGAAGGACTGTCCACAGGATTAAGACCGCCATCTGGAAAAGGACATCGACTTATCATAACCCATATTGAAAGTTCCGAAAGTTTCGTTAAAGATAGTCAGTAGCTAGAAACGGACAGTTCTGGCTCAGGTGGTGCTGGTGGTGCTGGTGGTGCAACTAACCCAGGTGGTTCGGTGGTGCGTTTTACGATCTAACCCAAGTGGTGCGGTGGTGCGTTTTACGATCTAACCCGGGTGGTTCGGTGGTGCGTTTTATAACCTAACCCGGACGGTTCGGTGGTGCGTTTTATAACCTAACCCGGGTGGTTCGGTGGTGCTGTTTACAAAATAACCCGAAATTAAACCCGACTTTTTACGACCTAACCCGGATGCTTTCATGAGGCGGCTTCTTATCTAACCCTAATTTGAACCTGAATATTTATGAACTGACCCGAGATAAAACCCGACTTTTTATGATTTAACCTTAGTGAAACGCCGCTGCTAAAGCGGGATAATTAAATCCCAATTTTTATAAGCCATCCTTAAACCCAACTTTTTACGATGCGACCTAAGCCATCCTTAAACCAGACTTTTTATGATTTAACCTTAGTGAAACGCCGCTGCTAAAGCGGGATAATTAAATCCCAATTTTTATAAGCCATCCTTAAACCCAACTTTTTACGATCCGACCTGAGACATCCTTAAACCAGACTTTTTATTATTTCCCCTTAGTTGAAACGCCGCTGCTAAAGCGGGATAATTAAATCCCAATTTTTATAAGCCATCCTTAAACCCAACTTTTTACGATCCGACCTGAGACATCCTTAAACCAGACTTTTTATTATTTTCCCTTAGTTGAAACGCCGCTGTTAAAGTGGTATAGTAAAAAACATTATTTATATTTTCTAAATTAGTGAAACGCCGCTGGCGGGTAGTAAAGTGAAATAAATCCCTAATTTATATGGTCTAACAAGATAAGTATAATAAAGCGGTACATTTGTCACCCCACAATAATTATTTATACCTAAATGACCCTTCCTTTTATGGTATGCTCAAACCTTAATTTAAAATTCGATTAGTTAAGGTAAAATAAAATCCATAATATAATTTAATCATAATTTATTCAAAATTCAGGATTATACAAACTACATAATATGTTATGTTCTATACTACTATAATTCTTAATTATATTATTAATCTAAACTAATTAGTATACATTTATCTACCCAAAAAATTACACCCGGTTCGAACAGAACCATCTAAAGCATTATAGCTTAAAAATGCATCGTGTAACACCAATGCAAAAACTTTAATGTTTTTTGCAAATTTGTTACGCGTTTCAAATTCAATTTTTATGTCTACTGTCGAATTTTTTATGTTATTATCCGCTTGCTGACTGGAATCAATGACAAAGACCGGGTTTGCGAAAAATTCATCTAAATCAAGTAGGGGGCTACAATCTTGTCGATTATAGTAACTACGCTGGAAATTTTCGTATGCGTAGTATGCAGGGCCACAAAGCTTTTTGCTAAAATCCAAGTTCCATCTTTCATAAGGAAATACGTTGCTATTTAAATACACGCGAATATCTCGAATACCCGCGTTTATAAAATCTATCGCATTCTTTTTGTAGTTATCCAAACTATCGGCGCTTATAAAGCTGAGAATAAGATATCTTGGTTTTTCAAGATTGGTACTCGTTTTTAAAGCCCATATATCTGAAGTCGTTTCTCGTAGTGTTGGAAGCTCATATAGATCCCACATTCTATAAGCTATATTTACTTGAGCATTATTGCCACCTTTATTTATACGAGAAAGCAGTTTAAGCTTTTCTCGATCTTCGGGGACAATATGACGAACTTTCCATTCAATTTTGCTTACATTAATAGTTGCTTCTACTTCGCCGACGTAGCAGTTAACATATGATCTAGATAAAACCATTATTAATTCCTGCTTTACATTAAGGACTCCTTTCAAATAGTCTTCTGCAAAACCCAATAGATATTTTAAGGGTAGCTTTCCGCTAAATATATGGCTTGTTTTGTCCAAAATAACTTGACATCCCTCATTTAAACCCCATCCTGTGGTAAGTAAGTTTTTACTATGCAGTGGATTAAATGATACCAATGTCTTTAACGCTGTGGTGATTCCAGGTTTTCTGACTATAGATACTTGTTCACCACCCATTTCATATCTAATTTCATCAAATAAAAATGCCAAACAATTATTTGACAAATAGCATTTTTTTGTAGCATCACTTGAATTAAATGTGCCCTCAATATATATGTAACTATCTGCAATATTGAGTATTAGATCTTGAAAATGAATTGGTATACGGATTTCATCAGAATTGCTATATGTTGGTGACCCATAAGGTTTATATGTATGCTCATTTAAACTGACAAGTGAATAATCAAATACAGGATCATCGAAAACCTCCAATTTTTCACTTGTTGAAATGGTGGCCATATTTTCTTAAATTTTTAGTTGTAAACCCAAGGATTTCAAAAATTCGCGATCTTCGATGCTTATATCACTTCCTTTCAGATCAACGTTTCTTTTTAGAATGCGTGCTATAGTTTTAGGTTTACTGCTTTTATTATCTTTTATTATCTTAGACGATTTTTGATATTTATAAATCTGAGAATTATATTGAAATCCCATTATGTAATTTTCTTTAATTCTAATTTAATTATAATTTTCTCTCCTTGGAAATTAACCAAGTCTCCTTGATCGTCCAAGATTCTCAACGTAATGTTATCTATAAACTGACGACCCAAAGGTTGTATGGGCATATATATTATATTATGGGGCTCCTTAGAAAGTTTATAACCAGGTTCAACGTCAATATCAAATTCGAATAAAGTATGAGATTTTGTTGAATTCAGATATGCTCCAGAAATAATATTACAGTCAACTCGTATCATTCGAACTTTCATTATATCCACTGGTAGAGTGGATTCATGAAGCTTATTGGCTTTAAACACTTTCTCTGCAAATCCAAGCGTTCTTCCTAAAGAGGATTTTATTGAAAAATCTAAATCCAATGTAGATTTAAGCTGACACTTTAAAGTGTTGTTATTAGCCTCCAAACTAAATATTCTATTCATATCATCAATTTCATTATTATTTTCTAAATATTTCTTTTTCTTGATTTCTTTCTGAATTTCTTTATGGATTTCATCAATTTCATATGCACCTGGTTTAATTCTAAAGTAAGTAAACTTTTTCTGATCAGGCTCGCCAAATCCAAGTAAATTATTATTTTCATCTATGTTAAAAATTGAATTATAAGTGTAAAATCCCAACAATCCTAAACCATATATTGAATTCTTCTCAAGCTCAAGCGAGGGAAAAAAATTAGCACTCAACACGCTGCTATGATCTGATAAGGTAAACGTGTACGACATGACTACAAAAAATTTAGATGTATTTCAATATTTATTGTAATATACAACGTTTATCCGATGGTAAAACCTCGATTTTATTTTCTGTTGCTATATTTATATCCTTCATTTTACAATAACAACAGAATAATTTTCGCTTCGGAGGACCATCATTTACATCTCCTTCCTCACTATCATCCTGCTCATGCTCAGTACAAAATAAATAGTTTTTTAAATCTGGATCTTCCTGTAAGTGTTTAGGAAGCTTAGACCAAATAAACGGGATTTCTCGAAATGCACAATTTATAATAACTTCTTTGGGCATATAAACTAACTCCTCCTTTGTCATATTTAATAAGCTTCTCGATTTGAAAAACACTTGCATAGATTGAGAGATCTTTTTTATAGCATCATTCTCCATTTCTTAACTTTTTTTAGCAAGAAACTTTAAGCATAAATGTCCACACCAGACTGTATCAAAATCTTGCTCGCGAATGTAGTTATAGAAGATATTTTCTGTTTTATATCGCCCAGTATACAAATAACTAACTAACTCACTTGGTGGAGGTAAATCTCCGAAGCTATCGTAATAATATGTTTTATCATTTTTCTTCTTATATGCAACCCAATGCGTCCCTACCCCCTCGGCATCATCCAAATTAACAATTCCACTTTCAAACTTGTTAGGACCTGTTTTTGGCATAGCATCTCTCATATATACACCTCTAAAATATGGAATATTTAGCTGTAATGCATACTTAGACAAGTCGAAATTTGTAAGCGCTTTTGGAGGTAGGGATTTTATTAGTTTTTTGAACTTTTATATGGTTTTAGATATAGCCCCAAACCACTGCGATATGGCTTAAGATATAATCCATTACCCTTTTTTCCTTCATCTATATTTTTATCATAACGCTTTCCCGATGAAACATCTTTAGCTGTTTTTATCGCTCTTATAATTCCAGCGGCCCCGCCAGCTAACGAACCCAAGGCAGAAAGTCCTGCAAATATAGGAATCAGAGGTAAAATTCCTCCCTGCTTTGGTAATGGTATGATGCGCGGAGTTTGTATTTTTCTTTTACCTCCGTGAACTTTTAATGTTTTTTGCGCCACTATTATTCCCATTTTTACCATTTTTTGTATATCCGAATTTTTCGGGTCTAAATTTAAACGTTTCTTTAAATTTTTACGAATTTTATTTATAATCCCGCTACCAAAAACTATTTTTTTCTGTTTTTTATTTATTTTAATACTCTTTTTACGTTTAGGTAATGCTTTTTTACATCCCATGCCAAGCTTTCTTTTTATTTTCATTCCAGTCGTTACTAGCCAAGCTGCAGTTTTTTCGCCAAAACTAGAGTTTGCCGACTTTACACGTTTCCAAGCACTTTGTTCAAGTTCGTAATCTGCTTTATGTCGTTCACTTAACTTTTTATGTCTTGCATAGGCTATATCATGCTTTTTACATGCAATATCTAATGAATTTATTCCAGGATCACCGCGGCTGAGTCTTTTCTCTAACTTTGTTCCAGGTCCGCAATACTGATATCCAGGTAAATGTAATTCAATTGGCAGCTTATTTATTACAGTATCAACTAAGCCTTTACCACTCGCCTTGGTGCTGCTGGAGCGAGAGGATATACGTCCTAATCGTTTGGCGGCTGACATTAAAATAAAATATAGTGTGCAAGTAACGTATATTTACAGCAATATGTTTATTGAAAAATCAGGTTATGAATTGGAAGTTGACAATCTGGATCAGACCGTTGGAGCAGGGTTGCCGACTACTAAAAGGAATGGACCTTTATTACCAAATTCAATAAGAGCGCTTTTAATAGGTCCTTCAAATTGTGGGAAAACAAATGCTATGATAACCCTTCTAACACATCCTAAAGGACTTTGTTTTGAAAATATATATATTTATTCAAAGTCCTTATATCAAGCAAAATACGATTATATTCACAAAGTACTCAAGCCGATTAAGGAAATTGGTTTCTATACTTATGCTTCCAATGAGACAATAGTTAATCCCGCGGATGCTAAACCTAATTCTGTTTTTATATTTGACGATGTAATTTGTGAAAGACAAGATACTATTCGTTTATATTTTAGTATGGGGAGACATAAAAACATTGACTGTTTCTACTTAGCTCAGACATATTCTAAAGTTCCAAAACAATTAATTCGTGATAATGCAAATTTTCTTATTCTGTTTAATCAAGATCAAACAAACCTTAAACACATTTATTTAGATCATGTTTCTCCAGATATATCATTTTCTGAATTTCTAGAAATGTGTGCAGAGTGTTGGAAAGAAAAATATGGTTTCCTAGTTATTGATAAAGATAGCGATTTAAAGAGAGGCAGATATCGAATAGGATTTGATAAATACATTTATTTTTAAAATTTTATATCATTTAACATTGAGGCAGTAAAGGGAGAGGAGTAAAAAAAAAAAAAAATGAACGATACTTCAGAAATTGAGCTTAAACGCAAACTGATTGAAGCAACTGATGCTGTGCGTAAAAAATATTATAGCATTAAAAATAAGCAATTTGAAAACAAGAGTGGACTTGAAGAATTTTATCAGCCTGTTACAACTCGTTTAAAATCTATTTCTGATGCTGTTCAAGTTGCATCAAAAAAATCTAATATGCAGCCTCCCTCAGCTAACAAAAGCCAAACCACTATTGTAAAAACAACTAGCCAGCCTTATTCGTCTGATGATGTCGATGTTCATGATGCCAGCTTTGATGAGACATCTGACGCTGTTTCACCGCATATCAGTACAATACCTGCAGAAGATATTTTCTCAACACCGGATTTAAGTGATACACCTCCTATTATCAAACATGATAAACAGCTAAAAACAAGAAAGATAGACTTTTCCTCGCATGCTAGTCCACATTCAATTTCAATGAGTTATGTGGAAAAAATAAAACGTAATATATCCAGGTTTGATGTAAGATATGGAATTCGCGTAGATTCAAAAAATAAACTTCACATGGGGAACACTGAGGTTAGATTTCCTCCTAGTGAGATTTCCTTTTGGCGCGGTAGTACAAATATTGGAACATATCCAGCATCTGCAGAACTTTTGGATATACTTTTTTTGAAACATCCAAAAGCGTTAGAAAATCCTGATGCTATAAGCGAGCAAACAAAGGGTATATATCAAGAAATTCTACATAAAACAAATGTAATTTTTAATCAATATAATCCAACTCAAGGACTTAACCGCAGTAAATCAAAAAAATATTTATACTTAATAAGACCTCTTATTTTTAAAGAAGGAAAATCAATAGCAAGATTACCGCTAAATACCAAACAACTAAACTTTAAAAATAAAGAATTTGTTTACTGGAATACTCCCCAGGAATTGATCGAACGTCTCCGCCTCCTTTGGGCGTCTAAATTAGCTGGAAGCACGGCACATGATAATGAAATTATATCCATTTTAGAAGAACTACGAGAAGCTAATATAATATATTAAACGCCTTATAATACGTAACATTCCAATTTTCATCTCAGTTTATACATAAAATGATGAGTGTTAACACAATAGATAAATTTGGTCGTAAACGTAAATGGAAAGACTCATTCCAGTTTAAACTTAGAGAAACCCCTATAAGCGCCTACAAACTAACTTCTGACGGAAATTATGATTTACAAGGAATACGGCTAACCAATGTTTCGCCACCTACAGACTTAAATGATGCTGTGACAATGAATTATTTGACTGAAAAAATGAAAGTATTGGAAGAAAAAATGGGAAATAAACTATCTGAAACCACTGAACGAATAAACAAAAATCTAAGTACATATATTGGCTTAAAAATGGAAGAAGATTTAGCTAAAACGCTAAAGGAGATTAGAAAACAACTTGCAAATATAATAAACAATGATGTTATACCATATGTTCATAAAACGGTGATTGAAGAGCAAAATGAGACTCTGGAGAAACTACTTACAGAATACATAGATAAACATATAAACAATTTATTAGATAAAAGTAATATCCCAAAAGAGATGGAGCGAATCATAAATGAAAAAATAAAAGATACTAAACATTCAAAAGTGGTGATTAAAAAATAATGTTGAAATAAAAAATGAATTTAACGCGCTGTATATTGGAAACCTTTCTAGTTATCAAGCTACTCTAGTCACGTCAACAATTTACAAGATGATCTCTAAAGAAAAAAGACAAGTCGTTGAAGAACTCCATAAACCCACACGTCGAAATTTTTCTAGGCGTAAAACTGTAATACGAGATTATTATGACTATTTTCAAATTGACCTAATGGAGTTTCAACCATATTCGCTTCTTAATAGAGGTTTTCGTTACGTATTAGTGGTTATAAATTGTTTTTCTAAATTTGTTTGGACTAGACCGCTTAAATCAAAAACTGGAAGCGAAGTTACTAAAAGTATGAAAGATATACTTGAATCGGCAGGATATTCACCTAAAAATATAGGTTCTGATATGGGCTCAGAATTTAAAAATTCACACTTTAATTCTTTAATGAAAAAATATAAAATAAATAATTTTTTTATCTATAGTAATAAAAAAGCGGCAATTGTCGAGCGTGTTATACGCACATTAAAAAACCGAATATACAAATATTTCTCTTTACGTGGAACTCACATTTGGTTCGATATCTTACAAGAAATTACGGACGATTACAATAATAGCAAGCATCGCACCACAGGAATGAAGCCTTGCGATGTAAAACCTAATACACGGCTAAACGTATATAATGTTCCAAAAATAGTTGTTAGAAGAAAGATACTAAAAATAGACGATATTGTCAGGATAAGCAAATATAAAGGTGCATTCAGTAAAGGATTTGAAATTAACTGGTCTCCAGAGTTATTCAAAATAGTTAAAGTGAATATTAACAATCCACCAACGTTTCTTTTAGAAGATATGAATGGTCAGCCGATAAAGGGTTGTTTTTATCAACAAGAACTACAAAAAACCAAACTTCCTGATGTTTATTTGGTGGAGAAAATTATAAGAAAACGAACAAAAAATGGCGTTAAGCAAGTTTTAGTTCGCTGGCTAGGATTTCCCAAACCTACGTGGGTTAATGAAACTGATGTTATATTATAGTATTTTTATTTCTTAACCTAACTTATTGTAGTATTTTTTTAAATTGTAATTAGTCTATTGTTTTATAATAGTATTATTCCCTAGCCTAACCTATTATTTTTATTGTAATAGCTTTGAGGTAAATAAAACAACTTTTTTACTAAATACTTTGTTTTTTATTTTTAGGTTATTCATTTCATATACAAAATTTTCGTAATATCACATAATATATTATGATAATTAAAAGCTAAATATTCTAACATGCAATAATTCTGAACAGATAACTGTAAACTACATACATTTTTAATTTTTTCGGAATATGTTACATCACTATCATAATCGGTTACATATAATAAAATACTAGTATAATGACTTGAGAAATCAATTTCTTTTAAAATTTTTAGTTTATAGTCAATAACATGAGAATATAATTTAATTTCCTGAAGCCATTCTTTACAAAAATATAAAATATTATTATATTTTTCCAATTTTAATAATGTTTGCCCTTCACATGGTATACTTGTAAGTTTAAACTGCTGAAAAATCATTACATTCTCAGTCAGTGTTCCGTCAACATTAACTAATGGAGACATATTCAGCATATGTTCAAATAGTTCATGCCAATCTATATCCATGAATGATATAGAAATGCTATCCTTAGAGCAGGGAGCAACATATGTTAGCTTGACTGTCGGTAGAAAGCCCTGCATAGTACTTAAGCCTGTAGAAATTTGTATGGGAACTGTGAGGAGATGTATAATGCTCTCGTTAATCAAATATTTTTCTTCCTCTATTTTTTCGCTATAATTTGGTAGCAACATATTCATATATTCAGGATAGCAGAAATCTGATGAAGTCATAGAAGATTGACTAGCCATGTTATAATCTTAGTTTCTTTAATAGATATATAACCTGCTTCTTTTGTTCGTATTGTTTAATATCTTTTTTCAGTTTTCTGATTTTTTTAGAAAAATTATTTATTTCTCTTTGAAGATGCGGTGACTTGCTCATCTGGCTTACTATAGCTTAAACCATCTGCTTTAAGTTCTTTTATAGTTACAGTCTCCCTACCCATCCCACCCTCGTTTACAAATAAGTTTCGACAAGTCGAAACAAATATCAACCGATGGAAATAGCCTTCAGCAATATGAATCAGCTTTAGATGAGTTGAAACAGTCCTCGACTTATCGAAACAGCTTTCAGCTTTAGGCGAGTTGAAATAGGTTTAGACTTGTTGAAACATGTTTATTCTTGTTTAGACAGGTTTTAGCATTATACCCAACTTGAAAAATAGCATATGGTTAATATTTTTGAAAATATAGTATAATTAATAAAAAAATATTAAAAACCTTCATGTATAGCATTTAAAAAGTCGATTTTATAATGACCCCACGCAAGAGTACTTATTCCATCAGGCAAAATGTATCTCTTATCATCGTTTGCAGACAAAGCTATTTTATTAACCGTTTCTGTATGTATGATATGTTTTATTGATCGAAATACATTTTGTCTAGCTAAGACAATATTCTTGCTAAAGAGGCAATTTTTATAAGCACTATGCTTAAGTCTTTTAATAACAGATTTTTTAACTCCTTTTCCTTTTTTAATTACTTCACCATAGTATCCACTACTTTTTTTAGGCTTGGCTACAACATAATCATATAATTTGGGTCTAAGGCCGACAAATTCAAGAATTGGTAGACCTTTCGCTTCGTCTTTAAATACTCCCAACACTGCTTTATTTACTAATGGTATTGAATACGGATTGTTTAAGTCATAATTGGAAGTATCAAATTTATTGAGATTTTCTTTTATGTCTGAATAAAAATCTTTAGTATCAATTTTATATATTAATGAGTCAGTATCAGTATATAAGAGTTTTGCATTATCTTTATATTTTTCTTTCACAAAATCATAGTGAAAATCAAACATCACAGTTTTGGAAATATCGAGAACGCTAAAACCTACATATATAGGTTTATTGAAAAGAACTTTATCTTTTTTAAGTTGAATGGCAACAAAATTTTCATTAAAAACTTTAACGCTATCTATTTTAGATTGTGAAATAAAAGTTTGAGCACCCTTTTTTTCACGAATATTTTCCCATTGTTTTAGCAACTTGACGCTTTTTCGGTTTTCGACAGCTTCCATACATTTACCAAAAACTGCGTTATTAGCTAATTTATACATATCTTTAGCGAAATCATTTGTAGCCGCTTGCCTCATCGCCGTATTTTTATCAACATATGTTTTTAGCCAATCTGACTGCCTGAATTCAACAATTCTATGGATTTTTTCCAATTTTAATCCATGTTGTAGAGCCTGATATAAATTTCTATAATGAATTACATAACGTTTTTTATCATTTAAATTAGGTATTAGCTTAGCTAAACGACTTTTACCATTAGGCGCAACTATATTTTCAGGACAGAAAGGAAGCTCATTGTGTAAGTCGTGAAGTTCTTCCGGATAAATTAAATCTACTTCTAAAATAAATCCTATTGCGCTTTTTTCGTTTGAACATTGTGTTAATACATTAAAATTTTGAACTTCTTCATCTTTGAGCCATCTGAAGCCTCCAAAAGGCAAGTACTGAGAAAGGGCTTGTCCATATAAGTTGTTGGCATCCAGATACGTGATGTATGAGGTAGGTTTAGAAGCATCATATTTTATATAATTGAAATCATCGTCTAAGTTATGTGGTAGGTAACGGTTATTTGCTACCGCATGACGGTGCGCACATTGTACGACGCCACCTCGGATCCCCTTTCTAATTAGGTGTAACATATCTGGATCGGTAAGAAGTTCTAGTTTTACCTGCAATTAAAAAAAAAAATAAAGCATTAAACCTTGTGATGAAAAAATGGAAAGTTAATCATCATACCTTTGTATAAGACAGCATACATGACCATGCCAACGCTGGTAGGGTGAAATAGAAGCAGGCTTCTAGATTGTATAGAGATCGAAATAGCTTTCTGAATGATTCAAATATGTCCGCCAATAAAAGCACGTCTGTTTTTAAATATAAATCTGAATATTGGCCTAAGTTCTCGCAATTAAATAGTTGCCAAACTTTTTCTGCGTGCATGTAGTCTTCCAAGCTAATGGCTTCTTCACATAACGTGCTGTAAAAATCTGCCATTGCTGGTAATTCTTGTGTAGATTCTAGTTTATCATATGAATCCACAAACTCGTAGGGGAAAACTCCTTTTCGTCGCATTAAATTAAACTGCTCATCATCTGTAAATAGTCTTCTGGTTTCAATTAGTTGGTTTTCATTTAAAGTTTTCGCTAGGCTATCTAAGCTGGAAGGCATAAAGCGGAACGAATCCAAGAAGCGTAAGTAAAAATACCTTTTCTTCTCGCTTTCAGCATTCAAATTTTTGCCATCACTCGGACTTAGCGCAATTTTCGCTGTAAATGCGATATAAAGTTCTTTATTTTGTGGGATGACTTCTATGGACTCGGATTTTTTTAATAGTTCTTCGATACATATGTGAAAGTCGTAATGTGAGCCGTTATGGAAAAATATAGGTATAAACTGTGGCGTTCTATATTTTAAATTGCACTTGCTATGTGCTGCACCTCTGTACAAACCTAAAACAACAATATTTCATTAGCATCTATGTATTATTAAATTTTATAACTAAAATAGTTTGTCATAATTAAAAATTATTTAAATTAATAGTATCTACTAACCTGAAAAATGACAGTGGTCTCTCACTTTTTTTAGTGAGACGTCTTCAGTATTAGGTTGGAATATGTCTTGGCATAAAAAGCAGTTTTTTGCATTTGAAAAGTTTTCTTGTTCTCGAGCTGTTAGTTTTGTCATTGGCTTCGGCTTTGCATAATATGTTTCATGTATTTCTCTGACATCTTGGATAAGCCACTCTGCAAAAACTTCGGCGCAATCCAAGCCTCTATATTGTTTCAGAAATGATTGTGAATTATCATGTTCGCATTTCACAAAATAGGCAAAACTGAATGGTTTGTGTACATGCGTATCCACTGTATATTTCTTGGATGGGTCTGGATTTGCTATATGGATAGGCTCGAGTAAAGTTTCAAAATCTGCGTATATGCAGAACGGCATAGGAAATGCCTTATGATGATCCTTAAATTCGAGAATATTATTAAATGCATTTGGAAGCTCTGTTCTAACTTTTAGGCAGTCATTTAGATCTAAATGCATTTTTAATTTATCTTCTGTTAAAAATGTAACTAAACAGCCATCGCATACATAAACTCTTCCGTCATGATTAGTTCTTTGTTGTGAAATTAGTCTGCTTAAATTTTTTATGTAACAAAAATGTGATGCCCCCGTTGCGGGATCTTCAATGTATAGGAGATTCACATGATTAATTTTTCGTTGCTTAGTATGATATAATGGCCCTACAACGATATGTTTATCTTTTTTCTTACTAAGCCCAAAAACGTTGACGCTTATATCCATGTTTTGTTTTTCAAATTTTTGAACATTATTTAATTCCATGGGAAATGATAAATTATTAAAATTTAGTTTATCCAAATGTTTTTCATAGTTGCTAACTCTTTCGGCATTGTCGGCAGCAGGATATAGATGGCAGAGAATACTATAGGCGAAGCATTTATTATCGCTATTTTTTATATTAATAACAGCTTTTTTATCTTCTATATCTTTAGGGAGTGGTATATAAGATGATCCTCGAAATGGTTCAAATCTGAGCATATTTACTTCTAAATATAAAATTGCGAGCATTGACCATCCGGAATCTTTTTGCTAAAATAAAATAAATTTTTTTTTTAGATATAAGAAATCGAATAATAATATTTGTACAACTTACCTGGAACTCTTCGCTTTTCACTTTTAATATTTCTGTAAATTCAGAATACATGTCTTCCAAATCCGACGATACTGTTGCAATACGATATTTGCTATTAAATGATTTTGTTTCATTTTGCACATCATTCCCATCTTCATTTTGTTTCGTCGATAGCATATATGAGGCAAAAAGCTCAAAATTAACTTTAAGGCCATTTTCTTGCTCGGTAAGCTCTTTTTTTATTAAATTTAGGGCATCTGCTTTAATTACTGTCATAAACTCGTTTACATTTTGTAGTGTTTCACCCTCGTTGTTTATTCTATAGCTACAAATATTTTTTTTAAAAGCTGAATTAATTAATTGCACATTTGTTCCAATGCTAACACTGCAATGTTTTTTGTGGTATAATGTTTTTAAGTGGGCGCTCATATTTTTTCTATTGACATCTATCTGGCATTCCTGACATCTAACAGTAGATGATGATGTCGAGGCTCCATCATTTATTTTAGCTTGTTTTTCATTTGTCTGATTAATCTGTTTTCTATTTACATTATTAGCTAAAGTGGCAGCTTTTTCGGCTTTTTTTGCATCGCTTTTTTCATGGGTTTTAAGATGTTTTTTAAAAGTATCCTTTCTATTGCTAGTTAGCGGACATAAATGACAACTAAATTGCTTCTGACTACTTGAATGCTGCTGTTTTTGATGTCTTTTTAAAGCTGACAGCGTTGAATAACTTTTATGGCATGTAATACATTCCATTTTAATGTAAATGAAATAAAATAAAAGTTAGCAAAATTTACTTTGAAATTATTAATCTTGTAAGGTTAGTTTAGTTTTAACAAGTTGCTTCGGTATCAAGTTTAACTTGGAACTGAAATCTCTATGCGACCAAAGCCGCTTTTATACCTCTTTTTTCCCCGGTCACGGAGAAATATGTTAGGGGAAGTTTGGGTATCCTCAGACGGTTATATGCAATGATTCAAACTTCTAAAAAAAGTACTAAGACAAGTAATTATCAATCTTAATTTACGTATATCGAAAGTAATGTGTTAATGATAAATATACATGATGAAAACATTTATTGTTCGATTGCATCTAATTTTTAAGAGTCTAGAAATAAGCAAATAATGTTCTTTATAAACATCTCGAGTTACCTGTCCTTCCCCTACATCATAGAAGGGTATTTGCCGACAAAGTTTGACCATTTTTTTATGATTCGAGGGTTGTGTATTCTCTACAGATGTAAACTGACGTCATTTGACTAGTCTGAACTTGTTAGATTTTAGCTTATATTCTTATTATGTGATTTTAAAATTATGTTTGTGTTTGTTTAATTCATTGTAAAGGATTTGTTATGCTAATTTCAAAAGTTAAATGTTGGTGAGAATATTGAAATGTGGTGGTCGAGAGAATCACGGGAAATGATATTCACAAAGTTTCTCATACTTTTTAACCCTATGCGTAGGTGACGCTAATAATATTGAATTTTTTTATTAAAATATCTAAAGTAAATATCTAATTGATTTTTTTTTAGCGCTAATTGGGATTTTAATTAACTACCTCAGAGTCGGTATACACTATATTTTGCAGCGCAATTGCTTTCACACCCAGTAATGTATTATGATTTTTTTTGGATGGTCGTTATATTGTGAGTTTCTTAAGTTAGCCAGATTAATAATAAATTAAAAAACCAACGTGATTTGCTTATTGTTGCCTACGCCTGATATTCATAATTTTATTGGGGGTTCTACCTGATGGCGAACACAAGTTGTATAGTACCTATACCTGCTTGGTATTTTATACGTATTTAAGTTTTATTTACTTTTTATTACTCTGTTCTCATTACAAGATAGTCCTATAATTTATCCACTTCAAGTACAAAGAAATCGCTAGTTAATGGTTCTAGATGGTAATTATTTTATTGTATTTTATATAAGTGGTGCAAAAATTGGAATCAATTATTAGATATGCTACTGAATTTTAATGAGGGTCCTTCGGAATAATAAATAAAGGTTTATGTCCCTTTCTTTTAAATCCAGTCGGCAGAGGGTTTGAGAGGGTTATTTAGGTATAAATAATTATTGTGGGGTGACAAATGTACCGCTTTATTATACTTATCTTGTTAGACCATATAAATTAGGGATTTATTTCACTTTACTACCCGCCAGCGGCGTTTCACTAAGGGGAAATAATAAATAATGTTTTTTACTATACCACTTTAACAGCGGCGTTTCAACTAAGGGAAAATAATAAAAAGTCTGGTTTAAGGATGTCTCAGGTCGGATCGTAAAAAGTTGGGTTTAAGGATGGCTTATAAAAATTGGGATTTAATTATCCCGCTTTAGCAGCGGCGTTTCAACTAAGGGGAAATAATAAAAAGTCTGGTTTAAGGATGTCTCAGGTCGGATCGTAAAAAGTTGGGTTTAAGGATGGCTTATAAAAATTGGGATTTAATTATCCCGCTTTAGCAGCGGCGTTTCACTAAGGTTAAATCATAAAAAGTCTGGTTTAAGGATGGCTTAGGTCGGATCGTAAAAAGTTGGGTTTAAGGATGGCTTATAAAAATTGGGATTTAATTATCCCGCTTTAGCAGCGGCGTTTCAACTAAGGGGAAATAATAAAAAGTCGGGTTTTATCTCGGGTCAGATCATAAATATTCAGGTTCAAATTAGGGTTAGATAAGAAGCCGCCTCATGAAAGCATCCGGGTTAGGTTGTAAAAAGTCGGGTTTTATCTCGGGTCAGTTCATAAATATTAAGGATCAAGTTAGGGTTAGATAAGAAGCCGCCTCATGAAAGCATCCGGGTTAGGTCGTAAAAAGTCGGGTTTAATTTCGGGTTATTTTGTAAACAGCACCACCGAACCGCCCGGGTTAGGTCATAAAACGCACCACCGAACCGTCCGGGTTAGATCGTAAAACGCACCACCGCACCACTTGGGTTAGATCGTAAAACGCACCACCGAACCACCTGGGTTAGTTGCACCACCAGCACCACCAGCACCACCTGAGCCAGAACTGTCCGTTTCTAGCTACTATAGTCTACTGATGTTCCAATCTAAAAAAAACAGGAGCCTATCACGAAGATATGATATGAATGCCGAAGTCTTTGAAGATTCATGAAATGTTGGATCTTATACCAGAAGATGCAATAATTGTATTGCGGATAATGCAAGTTACAGGGGCGTAGGCACGGTTTTTCATTGGGAGGGGGGGGGGACATTTCACATAAATATATCATATATATATATATATATATCGTCCATGCACACGCGATATACATGTATGAAATGTGGTACGTACAAATGAAGAATTGAAACATCTGAACGTAATAAACAATAGTACTGTATGGCAAAAATTTATTGGGAAATTAACATATGGAAGTAAGGACAAACGTAATCATGAACCACGAATCAGAAAATGATAGCATCAAATATCTACTTCCCGAAAACAGAAGTTCGATAGTCATTGAACTTGACAAACTCGCGGTTTCGAGGCACTTCTACGCACGAACGTCAAAAATATATGTAATTTTTATTTAAAGGAATATAGCAACTCGGTTTTTTTTTGGGGGGGGGAATGATATTGTGTTCCCTCCGTCATTATTTGGGGGGAGCAATGCCCCCCCTCCCATGCCTACGCCCCTGGCAAGTTATCACTCTAGGCTGACGGAAAAACTACCGAAGTGCGTGGCGTAAAAGTGAAATATCAGAATGGCTAAGTTGAAGACAAATAGAATTTCCATTAGATTCCTGAAAAAAAGAACTATTGGTACTGGTGAATTTATATAAGAATGCAAAAAATGTGCAGTCGATGAAATGGTAAAGTTACAAGGGATACCTGTGCTCAGACTCCGTCCTTACCACTGCGAATCAAACCCGATCGAACTTATATGCGCTCAAATAAAGACGGATGTCGTCAGAAAAAACACCACTTATAAAACGGTGGATTTAAAAAGACTCTTTAATGAAGCTACGGGTTAAATCAATGCGGAAAAGTGGAAAAAGTCTATGGATCATGTGATAGTAGAAGAAGCCAAAATGTGGCAGGTAGAAATAATAATCGAAGAAATGGTCGAACCGCTTATTATAAACGATGTTAATAAAAGTTCATCTTTTGAATCGGATTATGATTAAGCCATAACGACAAAGTATTATTCGATTTTAGAAAATGCTTTGTTTGTAAGATTCTATATTATATCTTGTTTTTGTAATTATATTATGTAAAATACCCCATTGTTATTTATTAATTAATACGATTTTTTAAATGTTTTCATATGTTATAAATACCTACGAATATAACCAGACGGCACCCTATATTCCTGGAATATGTACAGAATATCTCAAATGTATCTTATCTCATAAGAATATTCCATATCTATGCCATTGTAGATATGCCTGGAATATGGCGCGGGTATATTTATAGGATATGCATTGTGGAATATATTCAATGTTTTTTTTAATACTTATTGATAATAATATATATAATATAAATACCTATTCAGAGTGATTGCGGTCTTAAATTCTATTTTTACATAACTTGATATAGGTATAGGAACTATTTATTTATTGATAATATAGAGAAAGGTGCATATACAGGGTCGTTGGTATGTATGGAAACGGTCGATTTTCAAATTTCTTAAAGTATAACAGTTAGCAAAAAATATTTTAGACAAAAGTTTTAGGGTTTTTTAGGGTCTATCAGAATTTTAAACAAGCAAGTATACAGGATGAGTCAGAAAACCGTAGAGAAGCAAAGTTACGTTTTTTTTAAATGGAACACCCTATATCTTAGAATATTTTTGGATTTTACATGAAATAACAATTATTTTTTAATAAGTGCAATATAAGCCTAAACCTAATAGTTTCCGAGATATCGACTTTTGAAAAATGAAATTTTTGAACTTTGACAGCTTCTAGCTTTCTAACGGTATGTCTTAGAGTGAAACAGCTTACATGTCCCTATCTTACTTTTTTATTATCTTCCCAAAAAAATCAACTTCCGGTTAAATCGGAAGTACTGTATTTCCGGCTATTGAGTTACATCCGGATTAACCGGAAGTTGACACTTTTAGGAAGATAATAAGAAACTAAGATAGGGACATGTAAGCCGTTTTACTCTAAGACGTACCGTTAGAAAGCTAGAAGCTGTCAAAGTTCAAGAATGTAATTTTTCAAAAGTCTATATCTCGGAAGCTATTAGGTTTAGACTTATAATGCACTTATTGAAAAATAATTGTTATTTTATGTAAAATCCAAAAATATTCTAAGATATAGGGTGTTCTATTTAAAAAAAAGTAACTTTGTTTCTCTACGGATTTCTGACTCATCCTGTATACTTATTTTTTTAAAATTCTAATAGACCTTTAGAAACCCTTAAACTTTTGTCTCAAATATTTTTTGCTAACTGTTTTACTTTTTGAAATAATCGCCCATACCAACGACCCTGTATGAATGCACGTATGCACCTAATTAAAAAACAAATTTAAATATGAACATGTTTTAGACTTCATAAAGTTCTTGGGTAGGCATTTTCTGCATTTTATTAGTATTTTGTTAAAAATGTAACTTGATTTTTTTTATTATATTATTTAGTCAATTTTTGGATTCGAGCGGTGATAAACGAATTTGGCGTTTTATACGGTGTTGCTAGATTCCGCGTTTTAACCCTAAAATAAATTCTAAACTAACACATATTATGATTGCAAATAAATTTATACTGAAAGTTTATATTTTATATATATGTGCTTAATTGAGGACTGCTCTTCTAGAAAAAAATTAGCAATCGTTATTTTTTAATAACAATTTTTTTAACACAAGTTTAACTAATTTCTGTTGCGTAACTCGGAAACGCTGCCTGTACGTCACAGAACTGACTGAACCTGCTTTAGTTAATTTTTTTTTACCTTGTTTTAAAGAGTATCTAGTTTTTAGGTTTTAATTTTTTTTTATTTATAAAAATAAAAAAAAATAATTTTAGTGATGTTTTATTATACCAAATTTGTAACTCTACCTACTAAACTAACTGACCTGACCTAAATTTAATATATTTATATGAAAAAGAAAAAAAATGAATATTTTTGGCATAATATGCCATAAATATATTTTGGCAGATTAAAAGATATTGCAGGCATATATTTCATGGTGACCTGGAATATGCATACAATATGCCAGTCATATGCCTTGGCAGATATGGAACATTTATGGGATATTCTAAAATGCCAACGGAATATTCATGGAATATGTATGGAATATGTTTGTGCCGTCTGGGTAATATAATACAATTTTAGGAGAATAGGCATGTTTAAGATTTTTAATTTAGAAACTTCAATACACGCTCCTGGCTAAGGGACTTTCCCTATAACAATGGTAAATTCTGAAATATAACAATAGCTTGCGATAAATTCAGGGTGAACCTACCTAAAGAATGCTCATTATTTGGATCCTTTAATGTAAATACCATAGATTTTAAGGGATGGTGTTTAAATTGCCAAAAAGTAATTGAACAGGATTTTTCAATTATTTTAATTCAATTAGCGACAGCTCTGCTCGGTAGGTACTAAATTTTTGTTAGGTTAGGAACTATGAAGAATAATCCGAATTAAAATACTTCAACAGCTTTGCGTATAGAATAAAACGAAAGAAAGGAAGTGAAATTTATTGATCACATACAAGCGTTTCGTAACTAGCGAAATAACTTCCCTGCTAAGAGACGGAAATTCCGCATCCTACCAGAAGTAAGAGAAAGTAATCAAATCACAAAAATTTACGTTTCCCCCACCACTGATTCAAAGTGTAACCGGCAGTCGATCAGTACCATCGAACTGAAGACTGTGTTGCTATAGGCGCGAACGGTGAAAGTACCGAGACCATCAAACAAATCATAAACAAAACTGGGTTTGTTTTAATTGCATAAGATTAACGCGTAATGTACCTGGTGTCAAGTTTATGGTAAATTATTTTTTTGGTTGTTGGAAACAAAACTCTTTAAAATAATTGCACAGAAAAAACATTATGGAGGTAATACAAGAAAAGGTACCGTTGAGGTACGAGCTGCCTCTTGAGCAACTCAATATGATCGCGAAAACACCTTCGATGAATATTGAGTTCCAGGATCTAACGTACTCTGTGAGGGATGCCCGTTGTGCTTCAGGTGAGTCTGGGGGTTAATTTTGTATAAATGTCACAAAACTAAACTTTTAGGATTTCTAAATTCCTAATGCAGATGTTTTATTTATTTGTACATTCATTCGTTCATGTGTTTTTTTCGAAAAAACGATAAATTTTTTATTTTATTTCTGCATTTTTTAAGCTTATTTTACGTATACATATTGTCCCAAAAACAAGTTATGACGTTTTACTTTATTTTTTTGAGTGATACCCCTATTTTGTAATATTTTTTTGGATTCTGCATAAAAATCTAAACATATTTCATTAAGTATGTCATATACTTAAATTCAGCCGTTTGCGAGAAAACTGCGTTTTAACTTAAAACAACAACTCATAATTTCTGGAGCTTGGTAGAAAAAGAGCCAATGTCCAAAAGTTGCATGCCTTGCCAATGATTCTGCTTAACTACTCACTCAGATTACATATTATGTTAATCACAAGAAAGGCCAATGTCCTTAACTATTATACTAATTGATCTTACTTATCTTTAGTTTATTAGAAAAAGGGCCAATGTCTGAACATTGGCTCTTAGAATAATTTTAAAATCTTGCATAAACAGCCATTGTCACAATGGACATTGGCCCTTTTCCGCCAAGTTCCAGATTTATTATTAGCAAAAAGAAAAGAAAATTCAAAAGAAACTAAAAGTCACTTTATCAAATGTTGGAAATGACCTCCACCGACAGTCTGGCAGTACCCGAGAGGATCTTCAAATTCATGTAGAAAATTATTAACGACGTAAGGTTCTATCAATTTTATTTCGCCTCTTATTATGTTCTTTAAATCTTCAATATTATTTGGTCGGTAAACATATACCTTAGACTTAAGATAACCCCAGAAAAAAAATCTAAAGGGCCAAGTCTGGAGATCTGACCGGCCATTCAATTGGACCTTGTCGGCCAATCCATCGATCAGGAAAAACTGCATTAAGGTACTCACGCACACGGCGGGGTAATGGGTCGGAGCTCCACCTTGCTAATAACACGAAAAATTGTTCGATGGATCAGGATCTTGTGGATTAGGGTATTATGTGGCAAGGCACGGTACTAGATCATTTTCTAAAAATTCTAAATATGTTTCACCTGTCAAAAATTCATCAATGCTGGCCTAACCATTAACTTTTTGAGGATATTGGGTGTGACATTCCATAATCCAGCGTGGATTTTCTGTAGTCCAATACCGAGAGTCTTGTTTGTTTACACTTCCATTCAAACGAAACGTTGCCTCATCCAAAAATACAATTTGTTTCAAAAACTGTGGATGATTATTGCACATATTATTATACATCATTATCTCGCAAAATTGGACTCTTCTGTCTGGATCATCTTCATTGAGTTCATGAACCAATTGGACTTTGTAAGGATGGAATTTATTTTTGTCTTAATACTTTATTACGGATGTTTTGCAGATATGATTTTCTAAAGCAATAGTACTACTCGCCTAATGGTGGTCTTCTGGAACCGACAATAACACATTTAATTGTGTATCTTCTAATACCGGAGGTCGACCTTCCGTATAATTGTCCCTAACGTGACCTAAATCTCTATATTTTAGTATGTATTGTAAATTATTTAAACAAGTCTGTTCTTAAACTGGAAACTATAAAAACTATCTATGTGACAAAAAATGAACGATATTTATAAATATAAATCAACCTAAATGCTGCAAAGATAAAAAAATAGTATATTATTAACCAAGGTTTAGACAGCCATCATTATTGCCCGAGCGGCAAAATCACGAGGAGCGAAGCGACGAGGGATTTAAGACGCGAGGGCTATAAGCTGTCTAAACCGTGGTTAATATGATATCTTTTCCACTACTACAAACTTTTATAAGACATTTATCTTTATAGTATTATTAATTATAAAAAATTATAGGTAGGTATAAGTATATTTTTTAATCAAGTTACCTGCGCTTTGGAATTGGCAAAATATTTTGTTGTTTTGTCAGATGGCTTTGTGAATGTCAATTTTTGTTCATTTATGTCATCAGATGTCACGAGTTTTCCGTTTTGTTTAAAAATGAGCGAAGAAAATGTTAGTGTTATTATTATGTGTACACCTCCAGAATTAAGGATGGAAGCAGAAAAAATGTTGATTGTATCGATATTTTACAATATCAAGTAATCTAATATGTATTGATAATTATCTGGTTGCCTAACCACATTCATGTTTATGAATTCATGTTGTAGAATCAAAAAATCAAGTTACCTGGTTTCAAATAGATTCTTGAAGATCGGTCAATAATGGATTTCAATGCCTTATTATTGACCATGGTCAATAATAACTTATAAGGTAGGGAAAAACGATTTCTAAAGTTAATAATCGGTCAATAATGGCGATGTTATAGGTTAGTAGTGGAAAAATATGTTAAATATATTACGTTAAATACTTTTTTAAAAGCAGTGACATATAATGCCCTAAATATTGTTTATAGTAAATACAAAAATATTGCGTCAAATTAATTATTAGGTGTATATTATGTTAATAAACACAAATACTGAACGTAAATTCTTAATTGTTTAACTTCAAAAATTTTCCTATTAATAGGCAGATAAAAACATCAAAGTTAATTAAAATAATTTTTGCATTCGTTAAAGTTCAGGTTGGTTTATAATAAAGCTGTGGAATTACCATTTTATTGGATTCGTAAGAATATTTAAACGTAATGCTGGTTTTACATTTGTGCAATTTTTGGTGTATTTCCTCATATATTTAATAAACAGTGTTTGTATAAAACGGTTCAATAACCTTACAATTTATTGGCCGATTTAAGCCAAATTTGGTACAGTTGTCTAAGAGGATCTTACGCGACTTTGGCGTTGTTGCCAGCTGCTTACTTTGTCTGGAAATCAAACGAATTTTAAGTTTTTATAAATAACACTCTGTATATTTTTTAATTTATAGGTTCAACGTTATATTTGTTACACTTTTAATATTACATAATTTGTTCCTAATATCAGTAGTTTTTGAAATTACAAGTATAATTTAAAAAAATTATATTAAATGTTTAAACTGTTTTCCCTGTACAGCTTGACAGTGAACTAATTAAAAATAAACTTTTTGAATTGTGTTATTAATTAAAAATCGTCCAAAATTCGACGCTGCAAGCCAGCCAAATTTTAAGGTTTTGTGGTATAAACTTTGTTCTTCAAGTGTCCCCATAAAGAGTAGTCATTAGGCGACAAATCAGGGGTTTTTGGTGGCCATTCGATTGTACCCCTTCTACCGATTCACATATTCGAAGAAAGTGGGTTTCCAAAATTCGGGCACGTTTCAACCAAAATGGGGAGGAGCTCCGTCCTGTTGGAAGACTGTACTTGCATAATTAGGACCCAACACATTTTGTATATTAAGGTACTATTTGCATTTCCAAGGGCTCAAGGTAAAGTTCTGATGTCAAATTATATAAAATGGACCGACAGTAACCACAAGCCCAGCCCACACATTTAATTTTTCAGGGCGTTGTGTATAGGGATGCACAAAATTCAAAATACATCGACAATGGATGCATCAAATTTCTTTCCTTCGATGTAGCCGAAACATCGACCTTAATTCATCAATGTTGAAAAAACATCGACTGAAAAGCATCGATATACATCAAATTTATTGATGTATTTTTTATTGCATTTATATTTTTGGCTGTGGAGCAAAAAATTTCAATTTTGCGCTTGCTAAATGATGGTTTTCATGACAACATTGGCAATAACAATGACAACAACCATGCATAGACATGAATGACTAGACAACGTCATTAAAATTTGTATCTTAGGTGTTTAATAAAATGTCCAACAAAAGTATATAGAAGAAATTCTGCTGGTGACATCAGCTTCTGCCTTCCTTCTAAGCTCGTGGCGTACTTTGCAAAAATTTGGTTGTCACGTCTCCCTCACTCTTTACTAGCATCTTTAAATACGCCGTGCACCTTTCAGTCTTTTATGTGGCATGTCGTATGACAATAGCCAAGTAAAAAACGAAGAACTGTTACCAGACGTGTTTAACGTTTGCAGCACAACATCAATTATTTAAAGATTAATAAAACAAGTCGACACTGTTTTAAACTAAAAATCTAATTTGATTTCATTAATTTACAAAACAATTGATGTATTTTCAAAAACATCGATCTAGCCTACCATTGATGTCATAAAACATCGATCTTTTGACCCGATGTATCGATGTTTTCGATGTATCGAAAAACATTGTGCATCCTTAGGTGTATGGCCTCCTCTCATCCAGTGGGGATTTTTATTGGCCCAAAACTTACAGTTGTGTCTATTTAAGCGAAAATACTATAAAGTTGAAAAACTGTTTATTTTGGTTTGGTCCCAACATCATAATATCACAAAAATTCATTCTTCGCTCATAATCATCTTCTGATAACTCTTGAACTAGATGTATTTTGAAGGGGTGGTATTTATTTTTAATAAAACATTATGGACGGATTTGAAGCAGACGTCACTTACTTGATACATTTTTCTTAATGAGAAACCAGGGGTTTCAACAAGATGTTGCAAAATTTACAAACTTTTTATCTTCATCTACTATTGCTGGTCTTCCTGATCGTCGTCTATCTCTACAATTTCCAGTTTCTTCCAACCGTCGGACAGTTTTTAGAACAGTGGCTTTTGAAATTGGATTTCGGTTTGGAAATGCGTCATATCCTCTCATCATAAGAATTGTAATTCTTTCACTTTCAGTTAAAGACATTTTTGCATGTAAAAACGACAGGTTTAACTTAACATTATAACTGGTATTTTATTTATTAATTAATAAAACACAATTCGATGATAATTTTTAAAACACGTTGTTATGTCGAAAACTACTGATATTAGGAACAAAGCATGTTAGTAGTAGTAGTAGTAGTGGACGGGGAGGCTTTGACGCCGAGCAAGTAGGCCAGTTTTGACCCTTTTTGCCAACCCCGTTTTAACGTCTGGGTAATGTCAGCCAGACGGGACCTACAGTTTAACGTGGGTTCCGAACCACAATATAACCGACAGATGTTATTCTCGGTACAGTAATTTACGGTCTTGTTATTATTAACGTCTCTTTGCTCACCACAAACCTCGACGAGCCGGCCCTTAAACGTCCTTGTGTGCAGCTAAGAGAGTTATGTATGTCGCGGGGACCCTTGAACCATCCGGGACAGCATCAGACCTGTGCACTCGAGACTCCGCCGCCAATTCTCTGGTCAAGGTTTTTACCTCAACCATACGAATATCAGGCAGTGTCCGAGATACACCATCCGCACCACTGATTATCCTTCATTTGGCTCAAGGGTCCCTCCTTCGACAATATGCCGTTTCTAGAGTACCTACTAGACTAAAGTGCCGTTGAGAATTTGTCGGAGTGTGTTGCATGCGCAACACTACGTAGTATGGTGACCTGGGCCCTGCAAACTGAAAAAGTCTGCTGGGCCAGCCCGGGTTTGAACCAGGTACCTGTAGCATGTGAAGCGATTTTTAATTTTAATTTTTAAAACTCTCTTTATTGTCCTATTATTTCACAATTCTAATCCTTACAACTAATTATACCTAGTCTAGCCTAGTTTACATACTAAAAACTAAACTTAACTAAATATACAAAGTGTTGGGCGCATATGGACCGTAAGCATACGGCCCAAAGTGCGCCCGAAAAAACCTGGCAAGCCAGGCGGCCGTTATTGTGGCCTTAATGGTTGTGGATTAGGATTTAGGTTAGTTACACTTATCAAACCGGTTCCGGCAAGTGCCATGACGAGGTGTTGAGGGCATTTATTACACCGATGGCGACAAAAAATAGTTAAAACTATCATACTTTATTACAACAGTTTTCAGATATGGAAAGTAATGGAAACACTCTGGGAAAAATTGCAAAAAACCCAGTCAGATTAGCTATCACAACCCTTGGTACATTCGCCTATAGCAGATGATTCTAAGAATGCTACCACGCGACCAGGCCGTCACCTAAAGCATGTTATATCAAAAGTGTAACAAATGAAACGTAGAAACTATAAATGAAAAAATATACAGGGCGTAACATGTAAAAACTTAAAATTCGTTTTATTTCTAGACAACCTAAATAGCTGGCAACAACGCCAGTTATTAAGGTTAGTTGTCAAGTTTATCTTTTCCATCTTTCACCGTTATTTAAACACAGTTTGAAATATGTCAAAACTTTACTGGGATTAAAAAGAATACATAATATCATGATTAAGTGTAAAACACAATACCTACAAATGTCCACCGCGGCTTTGCTGGCAGGCCCTTGCCCTTTTGACAAAATTATTGATAACATTTTCACATATTTGTGGACGAATTTCATCAATGACGCGTCGAATTTCGTTCTTCAAGTCAGGAATTGCTGCTGGTTTATTGGCATAAACACGAGATTTAAGAAAACCCCAGAGAAAGAAGTCGCACGGTGTTATATAGCAGGATCGTGGTGGCCAATTCTGATCACCATTGCGAGATATGACACGACTAGGAAAATTCAGTCGTAACGAGTCCATTGTTTCACGCGCAGTGTGACAGGTCGCTCCGTCCTGTTGAAACCATAATTTTTCCACATTAATTCGGTCTAATTCAGCCCACAGAAACTCTTCTAACATTGCACGATAACGTTCGCCATTCACTGTTAGTGCAGTTCCAGCCTCGTCTTCAAAGAAGTATTGCCCAATTATTCCGCCGAACCAAAAACCGCACCAAACGGTGACTCGTAGAGGATGCATTGGTTTTTCGTGAATAACACGAGGATTCTCTTCCCCCCAAATTCGACAATTCTGCTTATTGACGTATCCATTTAATTGAAAATGTGCCTCATCACTAAACAGGATTTTCTTCAAATAATCTCTGTTTTCCAGAATCCAAATAACAAATTCACGGCGCAACCCATGCTCTGGTGGCTTCAATTCTTGGGTCAATTGGATTTTATAGGCATGCAAATGAAAATTATTTGTAAGAATTCACTGCATACTGCTTTTGGTAATGTTCACTTGCTGTGACCGACGGCTAATCGACGTGCCTGGATTCTCACCAACATTTTCCGACACTGCTGCAATATTTTCAATAAATCGAGCAGTACGCGGCCGCCCTGTTGATTTTATGTTTCCAACTGAACCAGTTTGCTCAAATTTCTTGATCAATCTTTGCACTGTCGTATGTTTTGGTGCATTATTTCTTCCAAAAACGACTCGCACTCTACGAACTGTTTTCGCATAACATTATCCACATTTATATTACGTTTTCACGATAACAACGCGCTGTTTTACCCTGTAGCGTCCCATGGCTATTAATTACATGACAGCTATCAAGTTTTCAGAAGCCTATTATGACAAAAACGAAAATGCCACAATATTTAAAATGTGCGTACATTTTGGGACACCTTTTATAATCCATTTCTCACATTCTGAAGAATAACCTTAGCGGCCGCATATCATCGGTTACCAGAATCCTTAGGGCAACGGTAGAATTTTGGACATGCTGTACCTATCTATAAAGTACACAGCTTTATCATTAATGAAAATTCCTGAAAATAGTTGTTCAATTTTTTTTTCTACCACCCATGATTAATACAACTCGTGTCCATAATTAATTTAGAATTTAGATTAATTTACCTCGTAGCATAATTCGAATAACAAAAATTAAAACTTGTATTCTAAAATCGCCTAAATTTGTATCCTTACCAGCCTTATAAAACCGGATTTGCTATAATCGTTTTTGACCACGCACCGGTACTGGTAACTTGCGTAGATTGAAATCACACCTATGGAAGAGTACTGGTTCATTGTTAGTCACTTTTTAATTGCCAGATCCGGTACCCATTTTTTATAAATATCTACTAATGATATAAATAATATCCAGACTAATTTTTACTTGGTACACCAAATTTTTTGGAACTTTGCGAAATCCTAAGAAACAAGCAAATAGAATTATTTGAATTATTCCTATTATCCCTATCAGACATAGACAATTGAGGAGCAAACATGCAAAAAACGATAAATCCACTTTTTACATTTTTAAAGCAAAGTACCGATTCTTACTAATTTTGATGCCCTCTTTTTCCCTAGCACAGCACATTTAAGCAAAAACCGATAAATCTCCTAAAAAGTATTATTAGAAAGTGGTCCATTCATGCAAGTACCGATAAATCCAAACTTCAAGCATAAAAGTAACACCGATAAAAATTTTAAATATGTGTTATACTAAACACACAACACTTGCAGGACGTGGCTACATCTCGTGGCGATCACACGCGTTCCTTTTCGTCAGACCTGGAGCCTTGCTGATGAGTTGTCAAACGGCGAAACACGATTAAGGATTGGGTCTGACGGAAAGGATGAGGGACAACTCTATACACGAACTTATTTAAAGATTGTTTTTAATGTGTTATACTAATTATATCCTTTATACGCGACATTTAAGCGCCTACATGTGAGGAAATTGCCAATACCTATTCAATGAAATAGTTAATAATAATAATCTTTATTCAAAAACAGCACAAGTTACAATTTACACAATATGATTAAAATTAACTGTAACTTATAGTTAGGTACTGTATTAAATAGGCGAAGATAACAAAAATAGTTGGATCCACTATTTGGCGGACATTTCATGGTTACATGTTTTCCATCGATACTGCCTATACATACAGTGGGGAAATTGCCATTTTTCTTAAAACCCTGAAATTATGTATTGTCATTGTTGCATCGTAGGTTCCGGCATATATATTGGTTGCAGATTTTTCCAAATTGCTTCACACGTTTCCCTGATAATGTTACTAATAGTAGAAAAGCCCATACGAAAACTGTGACCGATTGTGATAAGTGAATCCCCGGTGGCAAGAAACCTAAAAAAGAAATGTACCTTGCACTACCACTTATTTCACATTATGCTACAGTCACATGGACACTGATAACGCAAAATCAAATTCGAGACATTTTCGTTAGCATATCTTTTGTTGCGAAAAATATATTATTTATTTTTTTAACGATATCCTTAAAAGAGGTAAAGGTTGGTCGTACACTTAACCTGAGAAAAAAAAACTAAACAGTACTTCTACTTATTTAAATGCTCAAAATAAGAAAAAATATAAAAAAAAAAACAATAAATAAAGACTAATAAAACATACAATCGGTCAATCGGTACACCTGAAAAAGCATTAATCACGGGAATAAACGTAGTAAGTATTTATATGACATAATAAAGAAAAACAGCAAAAAGTATATAATAATAATATATACCAGAACTAAAAGAGAAAGAAAAGTTTATTAACTATTCTATACGTAATACACTTTTAAGCTTCCTCTTAAATACAAATGGGGACAAGCTTTTCATACTATTCGGGATTTCATTATACATTGCTGGAACGTTATATGTGAATGATCTTTTAAAAAATGTTGTTCTATGAAGAGGAGGTGTCAGGAGACCTCGAAATCGCAAATTCAAAGTGTGTACGTCAGATCTAAACATTAACCTTCTGTGAAGATATGATGGTGTTTTTGAAACAATAACTTTATGATAGAAAGTTACACAATGGATACGTCTTGTTTTTTTTTTTATTAAAAGCCATCCCGCATCTTTTAATTTATGAGAAATGTGTTGATATTTCCGAATGCCATATATGAATCTTAAACAGTAGTTTTGAATTTTTTATATTCTTTGAGAGTTTAGAGCCGTCAGACATGGACCATAAACTGTGCTACAATAGTTGAAGTTAGATAAAACAAGGGATTCACATAATTTTTTTTAAGTTTCATATTTAGTATTTTTCTGAAACTATATATAACAATTTGAGCTTACAAATAGACCCCCTAATACATTCTGAAATATGCTTTGTAAATCTCAAGGATGAGTCCACCCAAACTCCCAAATTCCTAGCTACAGTCAAAAAGGGCACAGGTACGCTATTTGTAGAAATCCCAACCCGGTCAGCATAACGAGCTCTATCAATAGGTCTTCCAAATAGCATAGCGTTACACTTACTGGGATTTAATGATAAACAGTGTTCAATGGAAATATTATGTATTATTTCTAAGTCTCTATTTAGAACCTGGCAGCCGTAGTCAATATTTGCGGGCGAGAAAGAAAAATGCAGCTAAGTGTCATCGGCATACATTTAAGCGAAAGAACCGGTTAAAAACTGTGAAAATAAGGACGTCTATATGGTATACAAAACGGGTCCCAAAATAGAACCTTGCGGGACACCACGTTGAACCATTAAAGGTTTAAAAAAATTTTCATTAAGTACAACATGTTGTTTTCTGTTTTTTAGGTAGCTACTAAAAGAAGCAACCACACTCTGGTCAAGCCCGATATGTTTTAATGTAGAATGGTCTAACGTGTCGAAAGCTTTTGAATAATCGAGAAGCACCAAGACTGTAAGATTACCTTGGTCGGTTGCACAAAATATATTATCAGTTACATTAATAAGGGCAGAGGCACAACTATGTCCCCTCCTAAAACCTGACTGCGTTTCTGGAAGAATATTATTTTAATTGAGATAGTTAACTAGTTGTTCTTTTACAATGCGTTCCAAAATCTTTGAAAGTACTGGCAAGATACTAATTGGTCTTTAATCTTTCAAAGCTTCAATAGAACTGGTTGTAGGAAAGCTTGTTGATAGGAACTAAAAAATGAAGGTGGCACTGGTGTAGGTATTATTATGCACATGCTTGGGAGATCATGTCTTTGACCTTGTTCTCTGTAATCGTTTTCTTATTTTTTTCTTTATTTTCCATTTACTTTTGCAACTTTTGTTGAGTCTCCATAATAGAGCTCTCTCAGCGTATTAGATATTAGCACAGGGAGTAGAAAACGGAAGCGAAATGAGACGAAGCGGTTGAAGCAGAAAAATCAGTGGTAAAAATTAAAATTAACATTTTTGTTTTTACCGGTTAGTTACATTCTGTTTTGTTTTTGAGTTATGTTGACGATGATCCTGACTTGATTAAGTTTAAAAGGATTTGCAATCATAATGGACCTACACATAGGTGTGAAAATATTTCAGTCAGTGACGTCCAAAATTTGAGAGAGTATTGAAAATAAATATAATGGACCAGAATATTAAATTGCACCACGTAGTACCAACTAATAGATAAAGATCTGCGAAAGGGAGATAATCCAGGAGCCGCTATTTTCCGGTGCTTTATTTTCTGCCCAAACCACTGTCTAAGAAAAAATTCAGGTATGTCAGGCTTTCTTTATAGAATGTGTTAATATGAAGCATTTACTAGAGTCAGGTGCAAGATGCCAGATGCCTACATAAAAATAAAATATTTTTTTCTTACAAAAGCATGGCTTTTGGAACTTCTCTTATTCTAGTCACCCACGTTCAACCAACCGGTACCTACTATTTCTCTTAGGTGAGTTAGTGCCAAGAAAGAAATATTTTTACAAAATTGCAATGTGTGAGAGATCTCTGCCATGAGAATGATTCTAAGCTGGTTGAGAACGACTACGACACAAGAGAGATTTGTCCCTCTTGTTCATAGAAAAATATATACATATCGACTTAGACAGTGTTGTGGACGCTTTTAATGAACAAAATTGGAAAATTAGTTTAAATATATAAAAAATAAACTAATTTTTCTACTTTCATTCCGATAAAAAAATATTTGAATTAAAAAAATATGGAGTTTGTTTTAATTAAACCAATATTGTTTTGAATAGTTTTAATAATATTAATTTTATTAATTAATGTATAAAAATTGTCTCAAAGAATATCATGCTGTAATCTATATTAAAGCTTTATAAAAATAGTTACTAACTATGCAACATGGAAGCGTTGGAAGCACCGCTTCCTATATTGATGAACCTTCAACTAGTTGCCCGTCTACCAAAAGAAAATTCAATTAACAATAAAAGAACGAATAATAATTAAAAACGTATACCATGGAATTCCGGAACGAAATCCTGAACTAACCACATTGGATGCTGCAGAAATATGTGGCACTTTAACGAAAAACGTTGAAAGCACCGCTTTCCCTGATTTAATATTATAAGTAATAACTACAAATTATTGTCCAAATATCTGAAAACTTGGGCGTGGTCCGAACACAAATTTCGCCTGCGCCGCGCTTTCCTACGACCATATCCCCCTCCCGAAATAACAGCTAGTTACGCCCCTGCAGGTGATGGAAAGCTATAAAAATACTTTCCATTATACCTACTCCATGTAAAGTAAATTGAAGCAGTAAAAACATTCAGGTAATCCGCTTTACTAAATAATCCGCCTTCAATTAATAGCTAGGAAACATGCCGCACTGAACTCTTTTGCGAGAAAGTCAAAGTTCAGCTAATTTGTTGTTTCAATTGATATTAGTTAAACTAGACACTGAAAATAGGCAAATTTATTTATTTAAAACAAAATCACGATTTAGCTAATCTGTTTTTTTATAGTCATGGGACATTTATTAGTTTTGTCCAAGATATTTAACCTTTTGTTTCCTATTTTGAGCACACCATTTCCGATAACTCGATTTACAAAACAAGCTAACTAAATCGTGATATCCTATAAGTTTTAAACTCTTTAGCGACCCCTAGTCTTTTTTTAATATGATTGAAACGTGTCGGAGAAAAAGGTTCGAATACATTTAATTTGCGCACCTATCTGATCTTACTTATGTACAATACAGTTCATATAGCACTTATTCCAGCTAAACATTCATGGTCGGAAATCATAAATGTAATATTTAATTATGGTAAATTGCGGTAGAATGACGAATATTTTAAGGTAGCGGCTTTGGCAGTCCATTGTATTCTTAATTCTTTAATACAAAAACATTTTTACAATCCGCAAACTTATACAGGAATTTTTTTTAAAACCTGCCATAGGTTAACTTTTAACATTGAAAATGTTTATATTATCGCACGGGCACGTAGTATGGGTACGGAATTCGAAATTCTTGTGTTGCATTTGTCCCTGACGTCACACCGAGTTAAATGATCGGGATCAGACCAAGTCGAGAGTAATCGTATGGTTTCGCTGGAGCAGTCAGCGGGTGCAGCTCGCGTTCGCGATCGAGCGTAATTCTGCCGTCGCCACAGGGTGTTTCGGCTGGCGTGGCTGGAGCGCGCTTCAGATCATATTCGTATTTCGTAGTGAAAGCGCTTATGTATGACTTATAATGAACGCCGATAACATTAGTTGCATGCTGTTGTTGGAGGAAGAAGACGAAAAGGAGATGTTAGCCCAAATTCCTCCATTTCGACAAACGTCATATTAACACTTGAATTTATACTATAGGTCAGTGGTTCCCAAAGTGTGCGCCGCGGCGCCCCGGGGCGCCGTGAGGAGTAATCAGGGGCGCCGCCAGGCGCTCCTGACCAGCCAGGGTTTGACTTACCCATCACATTGATTTTTTTTTTAATGATGATAAATGTATTCTTGTGTGTTAGTTCAATAATAAACCTATATGAGCGTTAGATTGAAGTTGTTTTCATTTATGTGTTTTGTAACTAGTGTCAATATATGTAAAATCGCGTTCAATAGAAAGTTGTACAGTACAACGTTTGTGCCTTGCTAGGCAAGTTGTAAAGCACATACTTTATTTATACATTGTACGTATGCAGCACTTTCTTGGACACGACTGTATACATATTGCGAGTGAGGGCGCCCTGACAAAATACTAAACCTGTAAGTGCGCCGCAAACTGAAAAAGTTTGGGAACCCCTGCTATAGGTACCATATTTAAATCAAAGCTGCAGCATACCAAGTAAACAAATCAATTTGATTAAGACGTCAAAGTATCAAAGCATTTTAAAATTGTATCATTAGTTAGTATATCCGAAAAAAATATCAAAATTAGAAAAAAGTCAGTGGCGTGCATTTTAACATTGAAAATGTTTACATTATTGCACGGGCACGTTAGTATGGGTACGGAATTCAACAAAATTCTTGTGTTGCATTTGTCCCTGACGTCACACCGAATTAAAATGATCGGGATTAGACCAAGTCGAGAGTAAACGTATGGTTTCGCTGGAGCAGTCAGCGGGTGCGGCTGGTGTTCGCGATCGAGCGTAGCAATCGGCCGTCGCCACAAGGTGGTTTGGCTGGCGCGGCTGGAGCAGCGCGTTTCAGATCATATTCGTATTTCGTAGTGGAAGCGCTTATCTATGATTTATAATGAACGCCGATAACATTAGTTGCATGCTGTTGTTGGAGGAAGAAGACGAAGAGGAGATGTTAGCACAAATTCCTCCATTTCGACAAACGTCATATTAACACTTGAATTTATACTATACCATATTTAAATCAAAGCTGCAGCATACCAAGTAAACAAATCAATTTGATTAAGACGTCAAAAAATCAAAACATTTTAAAATTGTATCATTAGTTGGTATATCAAAATATCAAAATTAGAAAAAAGTAAGTGGCGTGCATTTTTTTGTCAATAATATCTGTTGAAGTGTTTCACGGGACGCCACTGGACTTTATAAATTTAATCTAGTTAGGGCTAATCAAGCCTCTTATCATTATGAATGACGGTACCAAATTGCAATAAAATCGGGAAAAGGATATTTACAGATATAAAAAAAAAACGATTTTTTTAAAAAAACTTTAACACTCTGTACATCAAAACGGGGCAACTCCGGACACATATTCAGGTTAGTTCAGGTTAGCACTTCTGAAACACCCTGTATACAATCAAATACAACGGTCAAAAACACAAATATTTATATCAAAATATTGATAACAAACAATAACACCAAACGATACAATGCAATAATGCGAAAATCACGTGTAAACTAAATTCAACCCTGTCGCCCAGGGCCTTTTAGTTTTATTGCCGCTTGACCAATCGAAATAGAGGTACGGTTGTCATTAAGTACTGATCAATATTTCCTTCGTATGCATAATCTTGGAATTGAATATGGTATAGGGTAGACTGGGGCAAGTGTAAAAATGGGGTAAGTGGAAAATCAGAGCGCCAATCAGGCAATATTGAAAGTTTACTTGTCTGTGTGGTTCGAGGCAACTAACTATACGTTAGCGCTGTTGAATTATCTACTTCCGGCGAGTTACCAGGTGTTTTTTTCTTTCTGAGTAGTCATTTGTAACATAACCTCCGAATCGGTCCGTTGAATAGTGTGTGATATCTCCATAAAAAATGGGTCAAAGGTAAAAACTTATAATATACTTTTAGTTTTATTGCATTTTCTTGTGTTTAGTCAATTGTTGTAGCTTTAAAATCCTATATACCGACCAAATCTAAAAGCGGTTTTTACTTACGAACAGGTTTGCACTTCCCCCATAAAAAACATAATGTGGGGCATGTGTGAAAGTTGTAATGGGGAAAGTGTAAGGGTTAGTTTACACTTGCTCCATTTTCCTGGAAATGCTAAAGTTCATTGGCACTGACACTTAAAGCTTTTATTCTTTACAGAGAGTTGACGTCATGGTATGAAATTATAAAAGAAAGTCCGATAGGGCTGCCTATGGGGAGGGGCAATTAAATGCTGCAGTAAATGCCGTCAATCAAGGTCAATTAACCATGTCGATGGCTAGTACCGAATTCAGAATCCCATACATTATAACCTACTGTAGAATAACTGGCCGCCGTTCAAGAAAAAGTTCGGGACTTTGTAACTTTAAATAATATTCCCAATCCTTTTAAGAACAATATGCCAGGCACAGACTAGCTAATAAAGTTTAAACAACGTCACTCTTTGAGTATGAAGAAACCACAAAGCTTAGAGTACTGCAGAAAGAAATCTACGGACCCATTCATAATAGACCAACATTTTGTTTTATTGGAAAATGCTATATTGGAGTTGGGTCTTCAGGATCGTCCTGAATGTATTTACAATTTAGATGAGACTTCACTGTGTACAGATCCTTCTCGTCTTAAAATTGTTGGCGCGAAAGGCAACCCCTCTTCAGTCTCGCATGCGGATTGCTTATTAATTCAAGCAGCAAGAGAAGAAAATATTCATATACTTAAACTGCAGCCCCTACAAGTCATTTACTTCAACCTCCCGATTTAAGTATGTTCAGATCCTTTAAGGCAATATGGGAGAGGGAAGTTATAACATGGCAAAGACGTCATCAGGGACAATGACTACCAAAAAGGGACTTCGCCACATTGCTAGTGAAAACCTGGGCTGAAGTAGATTCCGGAATCATAAAAACAGGATTCAGAAAGGGTGGTATTGTTCCATTTAATAGACATGTTATTCCTAAAGAAAAGTATGACATCGATGCCCTAAAAAGATGACAGGATTCAAGGTGGCCAAACCATTGCAGGTACTATCGCAAGTAGTCAGTCAAAAATATCTACAAATTCATCTACTATATCTAAACCAGCTATGAAAATCGACCGAAGGAGTAAACAAAGTCGGCCAAGTCCGTGTCAATTTGAATCCAGCTCCAGTGAATCAGATTATGAAAGTGTACCTTTTATGGAATCGGATCAAAGTTTCACTTTAGAATCGGATTGCGAAGATCAGATTCCTGAAATAAACGAAGACAATATTTCCATTGAAGACTGGGTACTGGTTAAATACACATTACCAAAAGCAAAGAAACATTTTATTAGCCAGGTAAATACTGTTGACAACGGCTTTGAAATCAAGTTTACTAGAAAACTAAAATACAACTTTTTTATGGCCACTCACCGATGATGTCGATGTTGTAGTATAGCTAGACGATATAGTGACTCGTTTACCTGAACCGGTAGTAACACGCCGAGGAGGTTTTCATTTTAATGTGAAATTTGCAGGATACAATATTTAACAAGTTCCATAAAATTATTCGAATTTTTAAACTTTAATTTTCTTTTCTGTTTTAGTTTCTCCTTGGGAATAACTCCTACTGTTTCAGAGATTAAAGCCAAACATTGGGTTTTGAACGGATAAATACGTTTATAAAAATATTATTCTTGTTATTAGTAATTTTTTGAGGGTTATTTTGGATTACTTATTATTTTTCAGAGGTACCTTTTAATTTTTCGTTTTTATGATTTGCTTGGCTAACTATTTCCCAACAATAAAAATTCATAACTTCCCAGATTTTTATTTTTTTTAAGTATGTAAAAAGAAAAATTGGCATGGGAGATATAAACTTCATTTACACTTTCCCATTACCACTTCTGCGAACATGCATGGAAATTGTATTCCGATTTTACACTTTCCCTTTTTGGGGTACCTAAGTGTAAAATTTCGGTACAAAAAAAAATCATTCAAATCTCAAGATCTCAAAAATAATTCATGAGTGCCCTATGCAGTATGAAAAGTAAACATATTAAACTATTACTTTCTTACAAAGACACTTTTATAAATATTGTATATTTAAAGTAGGAAGGAAATAAACTTGAACTATTAAAAAGGGCTTCGCAGTTGCCCCAGTCTACCCTAATTATAATCTTTGTAATGTAATGCTGAAAAATAAACAGAATGGTTTTGTACACTTTACCGTTCTTCCCTACACTTGCTGCCACTTTTTTTCATGCATTTTCTTTCATTACAACATTTCTGTAATTATCGTTCTCATAGCTGTATAAAGGGGGGTACTTTTGCACCTCCTCTATCAAACACTCGTCAGCAATTGCGGAAAACGGTGGCATTCTGCTGAGCGATCGCGGATCGATTGGTCTCTCTAGCAGTCCGAACGCAGCCACTACAATTGACGGCGAACGCTGTGTCGCTGAGCTGCGGCAGTGAAACCGTGTATATACAAATCGCATTAAACCAGTACCGAGCTACCAATCGCGAACGCCAGCCGCGGCCGCTGACTGCTCCAGCCAAACCATACCTTAGAGGCACGTTAGAGTTTATAACCTTTATTTTACTATTTTTTTATATTATGAATCAATAAACCTTATATCAGCTACCTAAATATAACATTCAAATCTTTGAGTTTTCGCAGATCACAAATCTCACAATAGTCACAAGCGTTGCACTCTGCTTCGGCATTTTCAATGTCCTCCCCGGTTGCATCTTTGTAAAGGACTGTAAATTTTTTATTTAAAGAGCGAGGTATAATAATTGCAATAGCGAAATCCTAAAGCTTTTCCGCTGTTGCCATATATATAACGATATAATTATTCATTTGTAACAATGATTATTTATATTGTGCTGTTTCAATGCTCTGCCTTATTTTATTATATTCTGTCGAACTTATAATCTTACTGTTAATACTGTCACAACTGAGGGGGGGGGGGGGGGTTGTTTTCCTAACGGGACATGAATGAAACGCTGGCTAAAAACATAGATCTTTATATTCATATTTATAATTTGTTATCAGGTAGCCTGAAGGAAACCCGACATGATCCGAACAGATATTGTTTTACTCTTTCTGCCGCCACTGTTTTTCCAATCATGAAATCGCTTCTACTCAACAATTTTATCCTCTACGAACAATAGACTGAAAAAAGCTCAAAAGCAAATGGGGACAGTGTATCCTTTATTATCTAGAAGTAGTAAAGTTAACAACTCGACAAAACTCACAATATACAAGACAATAATACGACCTGTCCTAACATACGGAGCATCAACATGGTGCACAGTAAACAAGACGAGACTCAAAGAACTATAAATAATACAAAATAAGACGTTACGAATAATAACCAATTGAAAAAGACATGCACCAGTGACAGTACTTTATAACGATGCAAACTTAGAGACAATGGAACAACACATGACTAAACTAATAACAAGCTACCATAGACGGACAGACGTATCGACCAACCCACTTATAGTAAACTCACACATACCTTCAAATCCTCTACTAAACGGAAACGGCGTGTTTCCTAAAGATTGGTTCCCACCCTAGCTCAACTAAATGAAATAGAATAAATTCAAAAATGACAACAAATTAATCTTAAGAAATAATGAAAATAAACAAAGAAGCAATAAACACCTGGAAGAACAATGAATAAGGAACACCCAAATCCAGCTTCAATAGTCACCGAAAAGGAATACACGAATAATGAATAAAAGTAAAAGCCAAATCTGGCTAAACAAACTGACAATATAACAACCTTTACGCAAAGCAGAAAAAAATGTAAAATATAAGTAAATTCCAGTATGGACAAAGGTTTAAATAAAAACTTTGCAAATCCTTACAGTTCTAAAAAATAAAGCCTTTAAACCACTTAAAAAAAATAAATCACAAAATTATAAGCCAGTACCTACTCTCCACTTAAGCAATTTCCGTACCTATAAACTAATAATTTAAAAAATATTAACAATTCTCGCCATAGAAAAGCACAACGTTATCAAAACATGCGACATTTAAAAAAATCCTTTAAATACAATAATATGGCCTACTAATTAAACATTGCCTTTAAATTACATGTCGTTACCTAAAATAACAGTTATAAACAATCATCAGCATTTTTAAAATAGATTGATTTAGCCGATAGGTACTTGATGGAAATCCATTATAAACTTTGTTTCTGTTCAAAAATCAGCATTTTTGTCATTTTAATAAATGATACACCTTGCTTCAATTTAAAATAATGGCTAAGAAACCTTTCGTAAAATAAAAAAATTAAATGTTATAATACGAAAAAAACGCACTGTCAGATACGCGCTTATCGTAAACAAAGAATGAATTAATATTTCCATACCCTTCTAAATTATTATTGGCTCTCTGCGACCGGCGAATGGATGGTTTCTACCTTTAATGTCCATCGTCCAATGGTGATCGCTGACTTGGCGGGGACAAATAGCTGACCCCTACTCAGTTCAGAACAACTTCTATTTTCCCGTCTAACCACATCTGGTAGTGCCCTTTTAGCACCACCTTGTTGGCTGCTTTTGAAAAAATCCATTAGTGCCCTTTCTTCTTCTTGAGTGATGTTTCTGGCTGATGGTGACGATTGTTGACCTTCGTCCTCCCGGTCACCCCTCCGCTGGCTCTAGCAGATCCTGCCTCTATGACGGTTGATAGCTTCTTCTCAGTGTAATGTTCATTGTTCGGAGTATTTGGTCATATGGCTTCGCTACTAGTTGACCGTGTCTCCCGGGTTGATAGGGTGGCTTCCATGCAGGTTGGGGTGGCTCTGTCTTATCCAAATTGACCCTTGACTTTTCTTTTCTTCGTAATTGGACCTTAACCAATGCATTTTAGCCTGCATCCACCAAATTGTTAGCTTCTACTTCTGTTAGGGCTGGTTGGGGGTCACTGAGCTCTTTGTCGTGGATGCTCCTCAACCATTGTATGAGCCTAATAGGAGGATTACGCTGCTCGGAAATCGGTAGGCGCCTTCACCACGTCACAACAGGGGGGTTGTTTCCCTAACGGGGCGTGAATGAAACGCTGGCTAAACAACATAAATCCTTATATTCATACTTATAATTTGGTTACCAGGTAGCCTGAAGGAAACCCAGCATGTTTCGTTGGAGGCTGTCAGACTAAAAGGCACCATTAGCCTGAGAGGCTTTAGGGAAACGTGGCCTGAAGGGCTTAACTTGAACTACGCCTCCAGAGGATCAGTAGACGGGTAAGCATCCAGGAGAGAAGCTTTGGGTCTATAAGACGTAGAAGCGCTTCTGATGGTAATGGAGGTGACCCGTCCAAAAGGCAAAGGTGCCGTGTCCAGCCCATGTTCGGATATTTATACACCGAAACTGTTGATAATTGTAATGTGGAGCCCGCCATTCTGCTGACAATACCACTGTCTAAAGTCGCAGTATTTAAAAATATATATTGCAACACATAACCTCATTTTAAATATGTGACCCCCTTTCTTACTGGATTTTTGTTATGGGGATCATTTAAGTAAACACATTTTTCACAATATGCGCATACATTGATAAGTTTCAGTTAATGTTGACTTATAGAACGTAATTTCTTTTAAGCGTTTACGACTTTCTTTTACATCTAGTTCGGTCAATTAATTATATCAATAATATGAAAATTAATTATCGACATCGCATAACCCTATTCGTTTTGAATTATTTGTTTTATTGACCTTTAAGTCAAATTTACAATTTGTTATCAATATATTTTGATCTAGGATAGCAGGACTAAATTAAATGCACTTCTGCCGCGCGCGACAATTTTTACACAATCAAATGTTGTTGCTTCCAATTCGTTTCAATATTTCCATATTCTACTTTATATTAACTGAATGTAAGTGCCTTGTTGATATTGGAAAATTATACTAATTTATGCAGTATGCGTTTCGAATAAAATTAAAGCCATAAATATTCTTCAACTTGTTTATGGAATTACTACGTACAAATGGCCACACACAACACAAGCTATGAAAATAGTTACTGACCAATATTACGTGACTAAAAACTTTAAAGGCTACAATACCATTTTCATTTAAAATTATAAGGGAGCCAGATGTTTCAATCATTTAGATGTGTTCATACATAATGCCTCAGTAACTTAGTAACTACATTATGAAAAGCAGTCGTGCAATGTGCTTGATTGATTTAAGCTTGACCTAATTAAACGAAGTGTTTGGCAAAAATCCATGTTTTTTAAAATTTAATCGGTATTAGTCTTTTTTCTGACTAATTAACGCCCCTTGGCCGTTATGGGAGGTGACAATACATCACTGAGTAAAGTAATTCAGAGTTGAAAGGTTTTCAATATTATGAATATTATTTTATTGATATTTTGGATAAACTAGCGCAGTCCGTGTATTAAAAGATTTACTTCAGAAACATTCCAACCCCTAAGAAGAGATGAAACAAAGTATTTTATACTGTGTTTTCTATTGGCTGACAGCAGTAGCCCTCATTATAAATGCAAAATGCAAATTTTGTACAAACAGTGTAAACATATACAGGGTGGTCCAACGAAAACTTAACACCTCGATTTTCCTGCTTTAAAATGAAAATGTGGAAAATCGCTCGGACCCGTCGATTTCTGATTCGAGGGGGAATAACTTTTCCGCTTTTTTCGTCTCCGTAACTTCAACCCCCTAACGGGGGCAAGCACAACCCCCTGATTTTGAATAGGGATAAGGGGTATTGCGATACCTCATTTTGAAGATCTTATCGAGTACTATCTGACCCTAAAATTTCGCTTCAAAATTTTAATCTTTAACGAAATGACGGCTAAAATAGTGGAAGACTACTTACTTTTGTGATTAGTTTATTAAATGCTGAAAATGGCCACCATTCACTTGCATGCAGTAAAGAACGCTGGTGTATCAGTAGAGAATGTGGAATTTACCTCGAGGATATTACTCTTATCAGACGCATTTGAATTATTTATTTATTTGTTAATTTTATTGTCCAAAAAAGTAGACGGACCATGTCTTTGATTTACCTTAGTCTATCGTGAATTTTTAAGAACGTTAAAACTGTGTCAAAGCGATTGTAACTTTGTAGTAGAATTAAAATGGTGTATTCCGTAGAAGAAAGGGTGGAAATGATAAAATTTAATTTGTTTACACTATGGTTCTTCTGAATGAGAAATAACGAGTTGAAATTTTAATAATTAGCGGTTACGGAAAGACGAAGAGATCGCAAGATCAGGTTTATCAACTTTTCAATGAATTATATCCAAATAGACCTCCAATAAACCAGTCAACGGTGTGTCGAGTGGTAAAGAAATTTCGAGAAACAGGGAAGAAGAAGGGAAGCCGCTAGATCAGGTCGATCTAAAACAGCAACCGGGGGAGACAAAGCTTTGGATATCATGTTCTCAATACATGAAAATCCAACACAATCATCCAGACCAATGACAATGGATTTTAATGTGTCTCATCACAGTCAGTGAAAAATTTGTTTAATATGATTTAATGATAAAGTTGGTGCACGAGTTAAACGAGGACGATTTTGATAGAAGAGCTGAATTTTGTGAGCTGATAATGAAAAGATGCAATAACGATAATAACTTCGCAACAAATATCATTTTCTCGGATGAAGCTAGTTTCCATTAAATGGAATTGTTAATAGACACAAGCATTGTTATTGGTCTGCTGAGAACACTAATGTTTGGGCGGGCATAGTTGGTAGACATATTGTGGGACCCTTTTTCATAGAATTTGAAAGGCGAAAAATATCTGTACCTCCTCAGGAATCACATAATTCCTTCTTGTAGAATGGTTTTACCGGGTGTAAATAATGGTATAAACGAACAGGTATGATTCCAGCAAGATGGAGCACCTGCGCATTATGCAGCAAATGTCAGACAATACATAAGCGAATAATTTCTAGGACGTTGGATAGGCAGAAAAGGTGCTATTGACTGGCCAGCGCGATCCCCGGACTTAACCCCGCTCGACTTCTTTTTGTGGGGACACTTATAGAACAAAGTCTACGTTAAATGACTTAGAATCTTTAAAAGTCAGAATTAGTGCTGAAATTCGGGCCATTCCAGAGGACTTTCTTCTAAACGTTGTAGACAGGTTCAGAGATCGACTGGCCCTCTGCTTAGCAGAAAATGGTGGTCAGTTGGAACACCTGATCCACTAAAAAGGTTTCACTTGTTTATTATTCCGATGTTAAGTTGTTCCATTTTCTAGGCTATTTATTTTGTTATTATAAAGTTTGTTACAATTTTAAATACATAATAATTTAGAGTTTTCCCAGTAGAATCCAAATATGCAATCATATGCCATTTAAAAATTAAATAAAAATGACAACAAATATTCATGCAGGTAGAAATGTGGAGAATAATTTACTGAACAACCAAAGGTAGATTACTACCTAAATAATACGATAGCGTGAAAGAACAAAGTACTAAAAAAATTGACCGCTGTGGCTTTCATGGGCTCATATATTCGCCATTTTTATAGTAGATCCACAAGTTTTCGATAACACGTTCAAAACTAAATTAAGTTGGAAATATTTTACTATGAAATAAAGTACCTGTGTAATTTAAGACCAGGTACCTGTTATTGTCACGCCTATGGTGTATTGCCATTTTACGACTAATGACCCTTTGCTGTGCTGTCAACCATCAAGAAACAGAGTATACAATTATTTTAGAATGTCTCTGGTATATCTGCTTGTAATAATTAATTGACACAAGCTTACGTCTCGAAATACACTAATAAGGCTGAATTTATTTTATTTATGCACCTATACTTATAAAAAGCATAACAGTTTCTATGCCACAATTCTCTCCGCAAAAATGCCATTTAAAGTAATATTCACTATTAAAATTAATTTAGGTTGAAGTTGCCGTGGAAATTAAGACTGCTTAGTCTTGCAAGTTCGTCAATTTTCTCATTGACCTTAGATCGCTTATGTTCTTTCTAGGTGAGGTGAATATTTCCAGGCAGTGAATTATACGTTAAAAAACACCATAAATAAATAATTAGCAAATTTGTAATAAAATAGCTCGTTACGTTGTTTAAAGCAATTTAAACACGCTTAAAAATAAATAATTGCGAATATGAAAACCAAACATAAAAACTGTTTATCGTTTTTAAACATTGTAAGATTCATACAAATTTTATTAGCTTGATGAAAGTCGTAATGCAGTGTAAATTTTCCTTTCATTATGTGCGTATAGAGCAAAAAATTGATAGCTTCATACGAAATGTTTTAACATTAAAAATGTTTATATTATCGCACGGGCACGTTTTATGGGTACGGAATTCAACGAAACTCTTGTGTTGCATTTGTCCCTTACGTCACACAGTCTAACGACGTCGAATTAAAATGATCCCCAAGCGGAACTACGCGAACCGCCGCCGCCAAGCCGGTGCACTACCACCGACCGGTGGTAGTGGCCGGTGGCCCGATGATGACAGGGAAGGGAGAAGGGACGAATGACGACGGGATCAGACCAAGTCGAGAGTTAGAGGCGCGTTAGATTTTGTAACATTTATTTTACTATTTTTTATATTATGAATCAATAAAACCTTTATCAACTACCTGAATATTACATTCAAATTTATGAGTTTTCGCAGATCTTAAATCTCACAATAGTCACAAGCGTTGCACTCAGCTTCGGCATTTTCAATGTCCTCCCCGGTTGCATCTTTGTAAAGGACTGTAAATTTTATAACCTTTAACCTGATTTTTCGCCTGATTTCAGGGGCATGATTATAGTAAAGCTAATTTCAAAACACAGGATATACTGTGTTTTTATAACTTGCGATATTATGGTATAAATCTGTTTTTTTAATACGGAGTATCTCCTTAGTAATGAACGCTAAAAAGAAAGAATACTATAGATTAGGGACGATTAAAATGTTGGTGGTGAGTTATTATAATGCAGCGTGTTAAAAAATATTACCATTAAATTTATCAATAATTTGAGAACCAATTAACGTATAAAAGTATTTTTTCTACTACTAACATGAGAAAACCCTATTATTTTCCTCATTTGTCTAATGAGTAGTTCATTATTAACCTAGGTATATAATAATGATTCATTATTTACCTAAGTTAAAAATGAAGATTTTTTTTTATCTTTTTAAAGAAATTGACTGAGACTTTATTGATTTAACAAAGTGGATAAGAAAAATGAACTCTAGAAAATGTCCTAAGACAATGAAAATTATTAAAAACTATGAAAATCATTTAAAATAATAGTTGATTGTACAGTTATTACAACTCATGTGCACTGCTGCATTTCCACTAATAATATAATTACCATTATTTATTATAGGTACATTTACTTCAGTATTATGAATATTTTCGATAATTTGTGAACGTTCATTAACACTTGGTACTAAGTCATCAGTCTGTAAGTTCTCTGCCAGACCATCTTGACGTGCGAAAGAAGTGGAGGGTATACTTAAATTTTCATTGGATAAGATGGGTTGTTGTACTAGTTTGGCTATTCTCTTCTTGTCCGCTATCGATTCCTCAATCTATCCTTCAGCTACTGTTGCAGACTTCCATCCACCGTGTCTTTTTAGGCTTAGTAGGTCTCCTCCATTTTCTGCTAGAAGTGTTGCCGAGCTGCGCCGTAGAGAATGACCAGTGAAACACTCAGGATATTGTAACTTTAGAAATTGAGCCATAACATATGGTACTTCACTAATAGTATTGTGGACAATATTTTGTCTATGATGTTTACCTTTGCGGTATAAAATAAATAGTTTTCTAATGTCAGTCGGTCGGTTAGCCTAAAAGTATTTTTTACGACGTTAATCTATTGCGGTTCGACAATGACAAATCTCCTCGATAATCCATTTTTTGAGTTAGGAATACTTATCACAATAATCCCATCTCGGATATCCACATCATCAAGAACCATATTGCAAAGTTCGTCTGTTCTGCAAGCACCGGCTACGGCAATTATCACAATAGCACAGAATTTAGAACTTATTAAAGCAGGACAAAAAATGAGTATAATAAAATCCATACCATTTTTGATAAAAATTCATCATCAGGGGCTTCATTTAAAAATGTATCAATTTCTTCTTTCGAGAATATACGTGATTTTTTAGGTTTATAGGCGACATTTTTCTTTTTCAAAAATGCTACTACTTTAAAATACTTCGAAATATCGATATTTTCTTTCAGTAAAAGAGTTGATTTCAACATTGAGTAGTTTGCCCACAACGTTGATACCTTATTGTGTTCCGATTTTTCCTTAAAATAGGCCAGCATGACATTTTCAGTAATTTTAACGGCTTTTTTTTCACACCATATCTTTAATTGAGTGTATGCCTTCACTTCGCTTTGATTTATCAGGCAACAAATCATGGCACGCACTAGCCGCTGCCTCTCGGAGCTCAGGCGGGGTGCAAATCTCCATTTCTAAATCACTGTCGCTTTGGTCGCTAAGATTCTCAGCCATATTTTGATATTTTATTGTAAAACTTTTACTTAAAACCTTCAAAAGGTGGCCATAATTATTTTAGAATAACGACGTTTATTGAAACCCATCAGTTTCAATTGTTTTATTCGCTGCCTTGACAACTGAGCCCCAGGCTACTTGATATTTCGATATGGTGGAATAATAGGGGAAATGGTTAATTTTAAAATAAAAATGAGATCTTTTGGTGTTAGTTCGGCTGTTAGTAGTAGTAGAAAATAGTATATTATTAACCAAGGTTTAGACAGCCATCAGTATTGCCCGAGCGGCGAGGCTATAAGCTGTGTAAACCGTGGTTAATATAATATTTTTTCCACTACTACAAACTTTTATAAGACATTTATCTTTATAGTATTAATAATTATAAAAAATTATAGGTAGGTATAAGTTATATTTTTTAATCAAGTTACCTGCGCTTTGGAATTGGCAAAATATTTTGTTGTTTTGTAGGGTGGCTTTGTTAATGTCAATTTTTGTTCATTTATCTCATTAGATTTCATGAGCTTTCCGTTTTTTTAAAAAATGAGCGAAGAAAATGTTAGTGATATTAGTATGTGTACACCTCCAGAATTAAGGATGGAAGCAGAAAAAATGTTGATTGTATCGATATTTTACAATATCAAGCATCTCTAAGAATCTAATATGTATTGATAATTATCTGGTTGCCTAACCACAATAATTCACCTTTCAGGTTATTCATGTTTATGAATTCATGTTGTAGAATCAAAAAATCAAGTTACCTGCATCCAAATAGATTCTTGAAGATCGGTCAATAATGGATTTCAATGCCTTATTATTGACTATGGTCAATAATAACTTTAAGGTAGAGAAAAACGATTTCTAACGTTAATAATCGGTCAAGAATGGCGATGTTATAGGTTAGTAGTGGAAAAAATTGTATATATACCTCGGTTGAGAAGGCCATTATTGACCTCGCACATTATATCCCTCGGCGCTGGCTCACTTCTCACCCTAGGTATATAGTATACTATATTTCTTACCGGGTTATTATTAGCTTATCTCGTTTTGGTTACGCGACCAATAAAGAGGGTCATAACTCCCTTGGGATATTATTGAAAATTAGAGAGAATTAAGGATTAATCTACCAAAAACAGTACCATTTCTTAAAAATATGCAATGAATACAGTTTTGTCCTAGCATAACACTTCTCCGTGCCAGCCACTTTAGATATATTTTAAAAATTTAAACATTCATTCCGTTTTGAACAAAGAAAACAAAAATTTTTTAAATTCGGTCGGAAATAAATAAGTCTTTAATTGCCTCGGGCCAGAAACTTTGCTCTCGATAATTAAGACCCTTATAGTTCCCTTGATACATAAATAATAACTATAAGTTTCACATTGGTGGATTTCAATCAGAAACGAAAAATGACACCAGTAGAGAGAGACGGAGAAAATGTATTAATAGCTTATTCACTTTGTTCCAGGATGGAACCAACTCCTAAAGTCCATTAATGGCAAGTTTCGTTCAGGAGAGTTAACAGCCATAATGGGACCATCAGGTGCTGGGAAGAGTACCCTATTAAATATTCTAGCTGGATATGTGTAAGTGATTTATAAACGTCTTTATTTTTCTAATTGATCAGTCAAAAATATAGGAATAGAGGTTAGGTTTAACGGAGGAGACTAGTAATGAGTATTGTTAGTATTTTCTTCCTATAATACTTTTGAAGAGAAATATCTTCTTCACTAGAAGTGTCTCCTATTGCTTCAGGACCTTCCTCATCTGAGGTTGGGTAGACGTCTTCATATCTCAGTCGATCCCCGGTAATTGCGGAAGCGTCTATAAATAAGAAATAAATGTTAACTTAATCCCTTATATCGTATTGTTTCTTACCTTCACTAAATGACAGCAAAATTTGAACTAAATTGTAGTGGCAGCAGGATTCATCTGACCTACAGCCCAAGCTCATTTGGAGAAGATCGAGAGATATTTCGTGGCATTTCATTGTACCTTTGAGTGTAGGTAGACTTATAGGAAAGAGACAATCAATCGCAAGAATAGTACTCTTATCTAGTCCCAAAACTTTAGTTGAAGGTGCCATGCCCACTTTTACTAGTGCAATCTTAAGACATCAACCTTCAGTTGTTTAGTGAGATAACAATCCATGAGATAAAACAGTTTCTTGTTTCTGTACCAGTTTTCGGAAAAGTCGACATGAATTAATACCTCTTTTGCGGATAAATTTTTCTTAATAGTATCTTTTTTTATTTTTTTTTATTTTACTATTTTACGGTTCGTCGGCGTATCTGAGGCCATCTTGAACCGGTCATCGACCGTTCGGTTTTTAATCGTGCGGTCTACCGACTGGGGAGTGTGAAACGGCACCTTCAACCTACGAGATATCCGATCTCATCCGGCCTGTCCGGCGTGAATAGGATGGTTTTGATGTCGATTCATTTTACACTCTTAATAGTATCAATTGTCTTGTACTGATGTCTTATATTTCTAACCTGTAATAAAAATTTGGAAATAGAGTCCTATACAATAGAGCATAGTTCCTCTTTCTTACACAGTATTCTCTCCTTGACAGTTCGGGTACAGATTTTCTCCTTTCCTTTTATCATTAGAGTTTCTTCTTTCATCATCCATTTTTGATAGCTACTACATTCAGTTTTATTGTATTCCAGGAACCTTATTGTTTTATTTTTTCATTCGAAACAATATCTTTCCACGCATAACTCATTATTGTTTGTGCAACACAAAGTATTTATAAGTTTCTCTGGGCTTCCTTTATTAATTATTCATAGAAATTTCAGTTTTGAAATCAACAAGACTATGTTGGTATGAGTCATGCACATGCAAGTATTACGATCCTTAACGTTCGATTGTAGCACCGAAAATGGTCGAAATTGAAAGTTTCAAACTGATATACAGATTTTTGAGTGAATCATTAAGATATCCTGTCTGTTCTTTGATCTTTTGAACGGTTAAAGTATCCCCTTCACCGACTATTGCCTCAAAAATTAAATTACTAGCTTTCTAGCACGTGAGGCTTTATCAATAATAGTATCATATTTAACTTTTCTTTTGCTGTTGTATAATTTATTTGTCGAAGCAATTTTGCAACGATATCTTGTGTATTATATTATCAGAAATATTTTGCATAAACTTTCTTTTATCTTTTACTTGGATTTGTTGTCTAAAATTTGCTTTAAGTTGAAAGGTAAGTACTTCTCCAAGCAGTAGTCTTTTTTTTTAATTTCTTTGTGGACATTTAGGGAATGAACTAGCTTATTAACTTGCCGTTTCTCAGAACTCTCTTCTTTAGTTTCATTATTAGCAGTCTTTAATCTATAATAACGTTTTCTGTATTTCCTGGCATTGATTCCTTTAGTTTTTTTTGTAAGTAAATCAATTTTCATATTTACTTTTTGTCTATTCTTGCGTCTTGGTTTTTGCCCAGTTAGGCTTCATCTACTGTCTGATCCGGAAGCACCTGAATCTCCCTTGTCTAGAATGGACTGTACCTTGGATTTACTTCGTCATATTTTTCTGATGTGACGCTGCTCTCTTGCATTCATATCATTAATGCTTTTAATTTTTTCTATTGCTCTTCGAGCATGATATCTTTTTCTTTCTTCTCTTTAATTCCTCATACATAATTGGATCTTTTTTATTTCTTCTCCAAGTCAACTCTTTGCAATTTTCTCTTTTGTTTTAATCTCCGATTCGTTTTTATTATTCGTGTTCGTCTTTGCCATTCTATGATAAAAAAAAAATTACTACACACAATAGATTAGGATAATACTATAACCATAAACATACACTCCGTTATTACTACTCGCCTTCGTTACCAATAAGAGTAATGGAGGGGAGACTAACGAAGGAGAGAATTTTTAAATCTCGCGCCATTTTCACCTAAACGATACAGATTATGTAATTATGTATATCCACATACTATGTCACAAGAGTTGTTTATGATTATTCTTGAAGCTTGTTATTAAACATTGTAAGACTACTTCAATTAACTATAGTTTGTTGCTTAATGTGAGATGCACTATATCTCACATTAAGCACACGGGTTATCGCCGATTTCTTTTTAACTATTTTTCCTTTTTATGGCCCCGTATTTGCGGGCACCAGTCAAGGTAAAAGATGACTGTCAAATAAAGTTGTCATTTTGAAATGTGTGCTTTATTGTTATAAAAACTCGTATATCGAAAATATTAAAGGTGTATTTATGGGTAGAAATTAATCTGAATAAAACTAAAATAAAGTATCCAATTACAAGGTTAATTATGACATTTTACATGTTTCAATATTTTACTAATTAATAGGTAGGTACTATTAAATTGTTAAATGTTCAAATATTCCTCAAAATGACAACTTTATTTGACAGTCATCTTTTACCTTGACTGGTGCCCGCAAATACGGGGCCATAAAAAGGAGAAATAGTTAAAAAGAAATCGGCGATAACCCGTAAACGGGCTCATCAAAAATATCCAAGGTTATTCTTTTGAATGTGGGTTTTAGTGCTCTTTAATAAACCTAAATAGAATTTTTCTCTAAAATAATTAGGGAAGCCAATAATTGACCCCATTTAAAATTACATGGGATTTTCTATGCCCCGCTCGACGATGCAACACCCGGTATGGTTTAAACGCTGGGCATTGTGCACGACAATTAATTACTGTTGGCATCGCTTCTAAATGGTACAATTCGACATATTCCATTGCACTGTCTAATTTTGCCTGATTTAGATTTTCTCCCCGAAATCGGTGATCCAGTAAGTTTGCACAATAATGAGCTGGAGTTCTGGCCATCTCCGAACGATATTTAACCTTTTGCACATCATTGGGGCTCAATTCTCCTTGTGATTCTTCCACTTGGAATGATTTAGAGGTCAATTAAAATTTCTGTAGCTTCTCCTAGATTGCATAAACTTCTTTGTGTTTTATCCAGTGCAACAGCAATATATTTCAATTTCTTAAGATAGTTGTGTGCTTTCAGATCCATATCATTTACCACTTTGTCGAGAACAACCCTGTTGTTTGAACAGACACTATGTAATGTTGGCCAGTTTTTTAAATAACTTTCTATGCAGTCTGCCAAAGTGTTCTAGCGGACGTCTTGTGGTAAAATCGAAACTGACCCACCAGCTTCTTTAAATTTTGCGTTAGCAAAATGAACGTTCCTGGGTGTTCTTCCAAGTCATGAGCCAATAAGTTGAGTATGTGGGCTAAACAACCATAGGTTATTATATCTTTACTGTCTAGTTCTTCGAATAAGTCCTTTCTCATCTTTACCATATTGGCTGCACTGTCTGTTACTACGCTAGTCACGTTACATCGATACTCTTCGTGGCACTTCCTAATTGATTTTTTCAACAATTCTAGTAGATATTTCGAGGTATGACTGTGCCCAGAAGTATCAAATAATTCCATCATATGAACTTAATGAAATGAATGAATTTAATGTACCTATGCATATTTATATTGTATTCGGTCCTTTGGTTTGACGACTAAATAAATCCGTTCAAATTTAAAATTTAAGCCAAGTTCGGGATGGAGCAGAGTTTAAAACAAGTTTTTTAGTGTGTTGTTTTAAATATGACTTTTTCTTTGAATTTAAAACATGTTTAAAACAAAAAAAGAAAACTGTTATAACCATATATAACACATGTTTTGTTTAAAAATAAAAAAAAAACATGTTTTTTTCCAACCCTGCATGCGTAAGAAGAAACTATGGAAAACTTTGAAGCAAATACATTTTTGTTATAAAGAAATTAAAAACAGAAAATCACTTTTAATTACAATATAAATTGGACCACCCTAATGTCTTATCCTTTTTAGTGGCAACTGTCCAACCCGGTTTTGAACGGACGACATTTAGCTTTATACACAAACGCTCTGTCGTGGGCATTATAATATATATTATTACAGAATTATTATTATTATTTAATATTATTAATTAAAAATAAATTATCAATACATATATCAACATGTTAGTCTATCTTGCAAACCTACTAGAAAAATTATTTTCATATTAAATTGGTTCCCTCATTATCATTACTTATGGTAACTTATTAAATATCGACGCGTTTGAATCAGAGAAAAATATTTTTTTGTAATTATGTCGTAAGTTTTCTAATAATTAGGTAATCTATCGGAGGTAATTAATGTAAATTGATGTTTTTTCTAGACTCTAATAGTTTTTTAATAGGTTATAAAAAGAAGAGGTTTATTGAGTATTAATTAAATTAATAATTTAGATAGAACAGCTTGAACAAATCGTTTTAAAAGCCTGGAACGGGTTATTATAATTATACAGGGTGTTCGGTAAGTATAGGGCAATATTTCTTCAGCGTACAGGAGAGGACAAGTTAATACTAGTAGGTAGTTCATATAATTATTTTACCTAATGTCGCTTGTAACAAAGATAACGGGCCCCAAAAACGCACCTGAAGATTTACCTTTTCGATTATACCTTTTAAGCAACCTTCCCAACTAGCAAAACAAATTTTAAAAAGGTAGAAGAAATTTTATAGAAGCTTAAAATTCCTATAACGTGGTTAAGTAAGTACCCTTATATGATATTTATAGGATCAGAAAGGGTCCACTTTTATAAGACATTTTGATACTATAAGAGTTCTATAGAAGTTGTGTAACACACTTTTAAAGCAATTTAATGCAACAACTATAAAACTGTTTTGTAGTGTGTATTTGGTGATAATTATACAACAATATTTTATCGACACTTTAAGAGTCTTACACAAATATTGTATAGTGATTGTATAATGCAGTCTGATAACATAGTAATTTTAAGAGATATTTAATTCTTTAGTGCAGAATTTTAGAACGAAATTGTTGTAAAGGAGTGTATAAGAACGGAGATTATAAATATGTAAAGTCTGTTCCGAGATATAAGAAAGTGACTAACTGATCCCTATTAGGAAAGAACCGGGGCAACTGTAAAATTGAAATATGGCCGAACAGGTCCGTATTTTGCTTAGAATTTAATCATGGTTTGTAATAAAAATAAGTAAGACATTAAATAGTATTTTATTGAAATTACAAGTTATTTTATATTAAAAAATTATATTTATGATTAGGTACAAAAGTATACAAATTATTCGGTACTTATAATAATTATTCACTTAATATATCAATATCACTATCGCTATCATCATCTGGTCTAATTATTATTTATGCTATATTGTTTATATGGATATAGGATTTTTCCACTTTTTCAACATGTGTAACAGAATTTGCCCAACTTTGTGAAGAGATGTTAAAAACTTCAGATTCTTTAAGCTCAAGTACACTGGAGTTAATAGTAGGGCAAATATTGTTACGACGAATGGCAGATTTCAGTTGGTGCCAAGCATGTTCGATGGGATTAAATATACAATGGTAAGGTGGAAGCCTTAAAACTGTATGCCCTAGATTTTTTGCATAATTATCACAAAAGTATTCCTTTTGTAGTTTTAAACTTTGTAAAAGCTCAATTAATTGCCTTTTGGTATAATCTTCCTGTATAAATGTCATTATCATACATATAGTTTTGGTTTGTTGCTTTTGTGTCATTGAGGAGGGAGTCTTGGTCAACTGCCTACTATGGTAGCTTGCATTGTACATTACAATTACTCTATTCGGAGGTATATTTGGAATTAGCTTGTTTTTAAACCAATCTTCAAATAAATCAGCAGTGGTGTCCTCATGGTAATCCAGAGAAGAATTTTTAGTGTTTTTTGCAGACAGAGAAAGTCTATTTGAAATCCAGCATGCAAAATCGTAATTCGTTTACCTCTTTTTGATGGCGCGCTTGTTTTACACTTGCCGCTTGAGTCAACCCAATCCTTTTCGGGGGTATCATATGTCTCGAACCAGGTTTCATCCAAGTTAATAATCGGCCTTTGCTGATCTCTGTAAATCCTAATTTTTTGTAGATATTCGGATCTCCATTCCCAAATTCTACTGGATTCCATTAAAACTTGTCTTTTGTTAATTTTTTTAAATCTAAAACCCATGTGTTGGATACACTCCCATAACGTTCTTCTGCCACATTTAACGCCGGTTTCAAGCCTCTTAATTAAATTATCTAATGTAGGCACGCTTTGTTCCTCGTATAACTAGTAAATTTTACGCCGCATTATATTATCTTGATCACTTTCATCTACCTTCGAGAAAATGCCAGTATCGGTTCTTTTTTTCCTCGCTAAAATGGGATTATTCACAATTTTCCATACGGTTGATGTTGGAATTTTTGTTAATGTGGCCGTTTCTTCTAACGCTGCTTGCTTGCTGACCCCACGTTCATTAAGGGGTTGAATAATCATTTTTTATAGCTTCTTTAGTTTCCACAGAAAAGTGTTTTCTGCTTTTCGACGGGGTTATCTCCTGAGATACATTGGGCTCGCACATATTTTCTATGACTCACACACGATTAAACAAGCGCTGTATTACATACAAAGTAAGAATAATTACTAAGCTTAAAACTAACTAGAGTGGCTATATACCGGGTGTTGCATCGTCGAGCGGGACATAGGAAATCCCATGTAATTTTAAATGGGGTCAATTATTGGCTTCCCTAATTATTTTAGAGAAAAATTCTATTTAGGTTTATTAAAGAGCACTAAAACCCACATTCAAAAGAATAACTTTAGATATTTTTGATGAGCCCGTTTACGGGTTATCGCCGATTTCTTTTTAACTATTTCTCCTTTTTATGGCCCCGTATTTGCGGGCACCAGTCAAGGTAAAAGATGACTGTCAAATAAAGTTGTCATTTTGAAATGTGTGCTTTATTGTTATAAAAACTCGTACATCGAAAATATTAAAGGTGTATTTATGAGTACAAATTAATCTGAATAAAACTAAAATAAAGTATCCAATTACAAGGTTAATTATGACATTTTACATGTTTCAATATTTTACTAATTAATAGGTAGGTACTATTAAATTGTCAGAACTTTAGGATTTAAGAAGATGTTCAAATATTCCTCAAAATAACAACTTTATTTGACAGTCTTCTTTTACCTTGACTGGTGCCCGCAAATACGGGGCCATAAAAAGGAGAAATAGTTAAAAAGAAATCGGCGATAACCCGTAAACGGGCTCATCAAAAATATCTAAAGTTATTCTTTTGAATGTGGGTTTTAGTGCTCTTTAATAAACCTAAATAGAATTTTTCTCTAAAATAATTAGGGAAGCCAATAATTGACCCCATTTAAAATTACATGGGATTTCCCATGTCCCGCTCGACGATGCAACACCCGGTATACAGTCTTTAGAACATAAGTTTGAATCAGGTAAAAATCGTTTTAAAATCACCAAACTATTACTTTAATAATGAAATTACGTCTTCCGGATTTGCATTTTACTTTAAGACATTTTTAAGTACGGGCCATAATTTACCTGCATTTATTCATTCATTCATTGTTTGTTTATGGCCCCTTGGATAATCCCATTCAAAGGCAAAGTGTAACTTTCTTATATCTTTGGACAGGCTTTACTTACTTATTTAAAAATTGATCAGTCTAAACTTAATGGCCCTCGTTTGTGAAAAATTATTAATATTATATTACCTTTATCATTTTAACAATCAACAAGTATTTTTTAGTTTTCCAAAACTGACACCTATTTTCACGAGTGTGGTGCCAACTCCGTTCCTGGCTTTGCAGGCTATGCACAAGAATGATTCTAGTATGAGTTTCTTAGTCCACATGGGCTATACAAACTTACAACATTTCATTAAAATACAGAGTTGCCTTAAAGTTATGTAAATCACCAGGTGCGTCTTTGTGGCCCGATATCTTTGTTAGGAGGAACATTAGGAAAAATGATTATATGAACTATTAGTATTATTTTGGACTCCCCTGTACGCTGGCGAGATCCCGCCCTATATTTACGGAGCACCCTATATAATTATATTAAATGTGGACTTCCCTTCCCGTATTTGCGTTACTGGCTGAAACTAAAGCAAAATCAAATTATAAACTAGAATTCTGTTAGCCGGTATTCATATTTATCTTAATCGATCAACTATGTCAACTTAAATGCAATTATTTGGCCCCTTTTTTAGGAATAAAGGTTATATATATACCAAAAAAATATATTATGCAAAAAGATTAGTGGATCACACATGGGGCTTTTGTAGATACTTCTCTTAAAGCCGAAGGAATAGTCTAAATTATCCTAAGAGTGTGTATAGGGTGAACCGTTTTCTTTGTAACTTTTTTACTTCGAAGATTTTCATCCAGTTGCGCTTTTATTACTTCGCTAGCCATTAGTTTTCTTTTTTGCTTTATTCGATACAGTTTCGCTATTTTTACATTTCATTTACCCTGGACTTAGGATTAAGCTTGTTCTTATAAGGTTCGTAATTATTCTTTTTATTTTTTAACCGATGGTCTCTTACTTTATATTTTGTTACTTTCTTTTCGGTCTTTCAGATCAGCTCTTTCATTCGTACTAGCACACTGTAGGTTTTCGATCTATTTCTTAAAATTTCTTTCTTCCCCAATTTTTCCTTGACGATGAACCCGAAGCGGTTAACAGAGTAGGTGGCTCTGGTTCAAGAAACCCCGTCGGCGTCGATGGTGGTGTTCTGTTCTCAATACAACTTAAAATTTCCATTCTTCATTTTTTTGCATTCTATATTTAGTAGAAGACACTCCCCAGCGTTTTCTTAACTGTCTTTACTTCCTTAGGGTAAGTTTTGTTACTAATTTGACTTGACTTTGCCGTCTGCCTTTCTTTTATGGTACCTTTCCCGTTCCTTGCTTTATCAACGTTGTATAACTCGTTGGTTCCTATTTTTTTACGCCCTCGTCTTCCACTACCTCTTTTTTGCGTAAGAGGATTAGGAAAGGTATGTTTTCTGGCCTGAAGTGTCAAAATCGAAATATTGTGTAGGGATTAGTTAGGTAAGTAGTAGATTATAAAGTTACGCTTTGCGTTTAACAGGTACCGAGTTTGGCTCTGGCCTCTTTGGCTGGATCATATAAATAGGTGGTAATTTGGAATAAACCTTATATATCGTGTGTGTGTATGACCTTAATTAGTATATTTGTTTAGTTTAACGCATCAGTATTTGCTGTTAAGCCGTATATATTGTTCACAGTATTATAGGATTAGTAATAAAATGGCGACATTCACACCAACAAAAAGATGTTCCAATAATTCTCCACTATCAGTGAGTGAAAAAGTTACTATTTTAAATGTACATGATTGCATAAAATACGATTATCCGAATTTTACTGTACAAGAAACTGTCGAACGATGTTCCCGAATGACTGGAGTTGGAAAGTCCACCTTTTTAAATTATTGCGGGAGAGAAAGACAGCAGGTCAAGTGGAACCTCCCAAGAAAAGTCCAGGCAGACCAGTAAAAGTCCTTGATGAAGACACCAAGTATTAGAACTTAAAGACTTGGTGAATTGAGGTTAAAACTCATTTGGCTTGAGAATATGCCTTGTGGTTGACGAATGTCTAATTATTAGTTGACTAATTTATAGTTCGATATATAAGTACTCCTAATTTATATTCAAATTTGCATGTTAAAATCAACAATATGGAAAGAAATAAACCTATGATTTATTAAAAATGTATTCTTTATTCTGGTTATCGAGCATTGTACATGAATAAATAGGGGGGTGGGGGGGTCACCGTCACATGACGTTTAGGGAAGTATTAGGAGGGGATCTGGTCAAGCGTCACGCTACCGTCACAGGGGGAGGGGGGGTCAGATTTAGCAAATTTTAGCGTCACGAGATTTATGGACGGCCCTTTATTTATTAAATTTTTGTTAGTTTTTATCGAGTAACAATAAATTCTCCCAATTTGGTAGAACCACCCATAGGTGTTAGTTGCGTTGAGTTGTGGTATCGGCTGTTGTATTAAATGTGAATTAAAGTGTACTACATTTTTAAACGTTTCCAACATTTGTTATATATCTAGGAAATATCTCTATTTGTTTTATGTTAGTTACACGCTTCTTGAACCCTAAGGAAAATTTATAATAAATCGAAACGTCGGCAAAGTGTTTCTTTACTAAATTGACCTGGTCCTGTAACCTTGGTAATAAATCTTACCCATACAAAAAATTGTACAAAATAAATCGCACACGCTCGATAGTAAAAATCGTGACCTTCACCTTGTATAATATTTATATTATTCATTTTTTGTGAAAAATGTTTGCCTATAAATTCGAGGTTAATATTCATACCACGTATTTTCTATTAGTCATTCGGTTTTTGGGTATTTACACTTTCAATAGAAGATATAAACGGTTGACGCAAAGAGTATTTTAGGTCGGGTTTAGTGACTCGTAAGAATAAAACCAATCAAAAGTCAAGGATAGATTAAAAAAGAACTGAAAAAGCAGCAGTAATAAAAACCTTCGCATCGCTGAAAGAGTAATTAAAAAGTACTAGTCAGTGGTTAAAATCCTCACATTGCTAAAAGAGGAATTAAAAAGTATCAGTAATTAAAACCCTCATATTGCTAGCAGCTAAATTAAAAAGTGCCCGTAGTCAAAACCCTCACATTGCTAAAAGAGAAATTAGAAAGTACCAGTCAGTAGTCGAAACTCTTGCATTGCTAGAAGATAAATTTAAAAGTACCAGTCCAGGGCGTCGCCATTGAAGGGCAGGGAAGGGCTACTGCCCCCCCCCCCCCTAGAAATTTAAAAAAATATAAAAAAATAGATTAGAGATACCTTGATACCTACCACCTATACTCCAAGTCTGTTGTATAATTTCTGTCAGTGATTCATCATTAGCGTATAGAGAGCTCCGGGTTGTGCGACGTCAGAAGAATGAATTCCAGTGGCGCGCGCATTTCAAAAAATTATAAATAATGACATTTCGTCTGAACGTTACCTATTTTTTAATAAATTTAATTTATTTCATTAACCCTTAAAACCTGATCCTAGAAGACAACGACCTTTTCCACTGGAATTTCTTTCTTGCAAAAATCCATGCATAAATGCCTGCGTTGAACTTTTAATATTTAGTTCTTGCAATACCTTCTCAACTGTGTATCCTTTATTGACCCATGTTTTGTCGGTGAATTAAATTTCTTTCCCTTTTTGCCGAAATGCCCGTATCTTTTCGAAATATTTTCGCCGCCATGCAATAATTAATTTTTTTTTCAATTAGTAGGTAGACTTTCCTCTTGCTCCTCGATTATTTTTTTTTCGTCATTTTCTTCGTGAGGGCCTTTCAAAATACTGAACATAGTGCACGAGAAAAGGTTCGTTAAAGTACCACACATTTCTGCAGCATCCAATGTGGTTAGTTCAGGATTTCGTTCCGGAATTCCACGGCATACGTTTTTAACTATTGTTCGCTCTTTTAATGTTAATTAATTTTTTTGTAGACAGACAACTAGTTAAAGGTTCATAAATATCTATAAAATTTAATCAAGACAATACAGTTTGTCCGCTTAATTTTTTTACATATGGGAAACCTTTTTAATATTAATTTTACGAAAAAAAGTTACTCTTTATAAAAAGTTATGCTTACCGAAAAAATAATATTAGACTATTTAAACTTGAGATAGTATGTACAGAATGATCAAAAAGTAAAAAAATCAAAACTGACGTACGAGAAAAGTACCCTTCATTTTAATTTTAGAGCAAAATAGAATAAGAAATTGTTGATTGGCATTAAAAATTATATCTGTTTCTACTCTTAGTAAGACTATTATTGAAAATAAATTTGACATTTCAAAAAATATCATTTTTTGAAATGATTTATAATTAATAATTGTATTTTTTATGCAATTCAAGCTAATAAACATTTATCAGTTATTTTTATTCAAATCGTAACCTTTGATTCTTTATCCCTGTTTTGTTGTAATTTTATGACGCATTTAAATAATTGATAGAAACATGATAATTTATTTTGGAAAAATACAATTATAATAATAAACATCTCCCTCCATGTCAATACATTTAGCCGTTCTTGCAGAAAATTTTCTTAAAACATTTGTAATCATGGCAGGAGTTATATTTGTAATTGTCTCTGTAATTACCCTCTCTAAATGGTCAACATCTTGAAATGGTCTTTGTAGGTATACATTCTGTTTTAAGTATGTTAAGTGTTATTTTAAGTTTTTCGGTTACTAAACCCACGCCCAGCTCGGGTATAGCGCTGCCTAGCGAGCACTCCTGCAATTGTGACTTAATGTCTTTGTAGGAGATCCTCTAATATTTGTGGCTTTGTAAGTCCATGTCAGAGGGTGCAGGTATGCTTAAGAATTGGTGTTCTTTACCAGCACCACGAGATGGAGCCATCTGGCTTCATTCTCCGTCTCATCCCGTTTTTTCTGTTTTAAAACAGACACCTATGCTTTTTCGTTTTGTCAGAACCCATGGTCTCACTGACGAGCTGTAATACAGCGAAACGCGTCTGAGGATGGTTCTGGCAAAAGGAAAAAGCAAACCCTTGATTTTTTTTTCAGTATCTTAATGACTGCTCCAATAAAAGGCTGTTTCCTATCGCTGAGATTAATAATAGCCCCAGAAGACATGCTCTGTATGACGAGCATTTTGAAGCATTAGTTATTTTGAAAGCAAATTAAAAAAATAAATTTTTGTATGTGCGTATTTTTGGTATGAAAAATTTCGTATTTCTTTGTGTATCTGCCTAGTTTTTTTTTAAGGTAAAGGTATCTTAAAATTTGAAGTCGAAGTTTCACTATTATGTAGCGTAGAGAATAAAAATATTCAAAATTTTTAATCTTCTTTCTATAATAAAGTGATTGCAATAAAAAAAATATTAATTATTCAGTTTTTTGGATAGTAACATAAAAAAAAAAACAGCAATTCAGTAGCTCATATACTAATTCAATTATCAAAATGTAATTGAATTACTTGCAGAGTAATTTAATTACCAGAACATGTCTGATTTATAGATTCAGAGTAATTCAATTACTTTTAGGGTAGTTCAATTGCTAGACAGTAAGTGAATTAAACTTAGTAATTCGGATGGAGTAAATGATCAAGGAAGTAATTACTTTTAGTGGGTAATTGGTAAGTAAAATATAATTATCATACTGTTAGTAATTGGTAAATGTAATTGATGCTTTTTTTGGAGTGTAATGGATAACTAAATGTTTTAATATAGTAATTGCTACAGCTCTGCTTGACGTCAACTAGTTTTTGATTAATATACGCGTCGGACCAATGAAAGTCATTCAAGATTAATCTGTTTATAATTCCACATTATATCATCACTAGTATTAATACACGAATCACTGCATTGTTTTTATACTACTGCCTTACCGTGAAATAACTAGGGTATTAGTTTTTACGTAATTTAACTTCTCGTAGCTATATAGCACCATATTATTTGGATTCACCACATCATAAAATTTGAATAGCATTTTCTTTTGACACATGACACTTCTTTTTCATTGAATATTCGCCCTTTAACGACGCAGCTTTAAATATTTAATGGCTTGAAAGGTAAAAGAAAAATTGCGTGCGAACTTGTATGTTAGAATGTCAGGTCTTATAAGTATATTGCCAGTTGTCGTGTGGTGTATAAGTGACACACTTAGAATCAAACTGAATGCAGAAACACTTACCTAACATTGAAATTGAGGTGGGAAACTTGTGACCTGACTTTCAGTTTCGCAGGTTGATCCAAATAGTGGAAATTTTTTTATTTAAAATGCTCTGAGCATACTATAATATTTTAATATACAGGAGTTTTCCTTGTATTTTGGAGCACATCCCCAGAGCCTTTATTTTAAGTGCTAGTAATAATTTTAGCATTCGAAAGTTGACTGATTTTCCTAACCGTCAATATTTGTCATAGCATAAAACAAAAGAACTTCGTAATTTGTTTTAAAACACCAAATTTTGTTAAACGAAGCACCCCGTGTATTTCTGAATATATTGATAGGGCTTAAAATTATATTTAATAATTATAATAATAATAATAATAAAAGATTAAACAATTAAATAATAAATAAATCTGGGTAGCCTGCACCTATAATGATAAAATGAACCGTTTTCGATAAAAAAAAAACAATAAACGAATTCATGGTTTATTTTTAATAAAATTGACCATGCTTTCTCGTTTGTTTCTTGACAACAAGGTGTGATACGAAAGTCATTCAAACAACAGAGAAGCTTCATATTAAGTTGTTTAATTCGCAAAAATACAAAAATAAAAAAAAAAAAACGCAGTGATGTAATAGGAGGCACCTTAACGAAATTATTTAATTTTATAAAAGGGTTCAACATGGGCTCCGTCCTTATCACATCACAATGAAACGTGATTCACTGTAGAAGTTCCTCCCTAGTGTTCTATATACATGGTTAGGAGTTACAATGAAGAAGCATATATATCAAGAACAAAAATAAAAATAATTACAAAAAACCAAAATTAGACAAAGATTAAGATGACCGGTCACACATAGTAATTATTTTTCTTCTTATTTTCCTTTTTTTTCCTGTCAGAGAAAACCGGAATAATATTAGTTTAAATTTTGATTTGGCCTGCCTACCACCAACACCAGATTTCACAAAGAATCATTATTCAAGGGTCTACATTCAAATTTGAGAATGGTTAGACAACAAAAAAAAAACGGCGGGCGTAAAGTGGGCACCAAATTAATGGATTTACCTACTTCGAAAAAGGGTCACCTTAATCTGATATGTAATTTGGGCACTCCGGCACCTTTGTTGATTTATGTAGCATATACCGAATTGGAACTAAAAAGGTGGATTAGATGCCGTGTTAGCGCTGTTTAACCAATATAAGTCTATAATTATTACAATTTTTGTCGAGTGACTAACAGCTAGAGAAACATAACCTCACTTGTCACTCTCACTGTGCTTTTCGGTAGACTATTTTCACATTTTTACAGTGCCCAGTTTACATATAGGCTTTGCACGTGCGTTTTTAACTATAGTGCCCAGATTACATGTAGGATTAAAGAATGCAGGTAGGTTAGTACCCAATTTACATCCGCCCAAAAAAACTTTTTGATTGGGGTTGAATCAGGAAAGATAGTTCACTGTGCCTGATAACAACATCTATACCCATGGCTTAGTTGCGGAAAGATCGCTTACGCCACATATCGGATGGCACCTGAATAATTTTTAAAATAAACACTTTAAATTATTACATTCATTTAAAAGACTGATTATTAAAAAATCCCCAATTTTATACTTAAAGCAAAACGTAATTTTCTATAAATTCATTAAAATGCATACTTGGATGGTTTCCTTGATCATTTCTGCAATTGTGGGCGAATCGTTTTTAATCAACTTTCTTAAAAAAATCTTTTTGCATAACATAGACTGTGATTATGTGTTTGTATCTAAAATAAATCACTCTTACAGAAAGTACAAATTATTAATATTATTGTTTTAGGAAATAAAGAGAATTGCGATGCGGAATTATTTTATAATGTTAGGCAAGCTACTTTTAAGTTTCTTATGCAATTATGCAACTTGATTTTGTTCACTGAAAAGATAGTCTAAAAATGATTTAATAATACCGTAATATCTTATCCGTTCTCTCATAATTAAGCATATCCATTATTACACTGGTGGAGTAATGAACACATTACTTTGCGAGTACCAAGCCATAAATAGAATTTCAGTAGCAAACCCTTTTTGAATGCCATGAAAAATACGGCGCGCAGATGCGGTTGTAAGACCACTTAAAATGTCTGTAAAATTATCATTAGTTTTTGCACGCTATATTATCAAACCTGTAATAATTAAACATTTAGCTGTCATTTTTCGATGTTTAAATCCCAAAAATACGAATATACAGGGTGTTTATTAAACACATGGCATGTTTTATGGTTTGTAATAATTTATACTTATACCAGTTGATGTGAGTATACAGGGTGCCCCAAAAGTAATGGGACACAAAGCAACAGCAGACTCCTTATAGCGAAATATTGGGATTTATTCAAGCTTGCCTTATCCCAAAATTGATAACAACCAAGATACAGGGTGTAAAATTTTTAATTTTGTTTTCGTTTCTTGCGATTATTTCTTAACGAAACGACATAGCAGCACAAAATTAAGGGTTTTGGGGTTTCTTGAGGTGAGGAATTCAAAATTATCCATAGTTTTTGTGTAACCAGTAGAGGGCGCTATCTACGGCATGTCCCATTTTAGCTGGCAAAACTTCGTTTAGGCTTCTTATATCGATCCGACTAATAAAAAAATAAGTTACTTTACTTCTTTTACATCAAAAACGTATAACTTATTGAAGTCGCTAGGAGCAACCATTTTCGAGATAATGGCATTTCATATTTTTGATGCGAGTTATCCCTGTTATTTATCACAGCTGGCCTTGATTAAAAACAACGACGTTTCTAAGGCAACAACATGCATGTTAAGCAAAGTATCATCTGTCAAAGTTATTAATTTTCTAAGTAAAATACGCAGATATTACTCAATTTTCTAGTAATGCCTCGACATAATTTATTTTCCAATGCGGAAATGCGTGACATGCTTTGTATTTACCCACAAGAAAATTTTAACGGTCGGAGTGCAGGGCGCAGATACCCAACCGCAAATTATCTCAAAATGTTTATGACCGACTAGGAGAGACTGGTTCGTTTCGATAAAAAAGAAGAGGTTTCGGGTCGTCCAAAAAATATAACACCAGAACAGGCAGAAGAGATTTTAGTTCGTGTAGCAGAAAATCCAGAAGTGAATTCCAGGAGATTGAAGGCGGCTACAAGTGTACCCATACCACTCTACACCCGTACAGTGTTTACTGCCGCCTGATCTTCCAGCCAGACTTCAGTTTTCTCATTTCTTCCAACATCTGCAAAATACAGATCCAATGTTCTTAAATGGTGTGTTGTTCACGGATGAGGCGACATTTACTCGACGGGGTGTATTCAATTACCGAAACAAACCCATTTCATTGCTGCCTTCATTGTCGAAGGTCATAGAGTCACTGGTCAAGTTAAGAATGATAACTTTTGTGAAGAAACACAGGATATTAAGCAAATATCAGTTCGGCTTCCAGGAGGGCTTGGGTACTCGTGAGGCTATGTTTAGCCTTCTGGAGGACTTATATCTGCGTCTGAATGCAGGAGATGTAGCCGCGGCAGTCTTTTGTGATTTTTCTAAGGCCTTTGACTGTGTCAGTCACAGGATACTGTTGGAGAAACTTTATCGTTACGGCTTTAGGGGTGTTGCGCTTCAATGGTTCGAGTCATTCCTTTCTGAGAGAAGGCAGCTGGTTAGGTCGGGCTGTGATTTGTCGGATGTTCTCATCATAAAGAATGGGGTCCCACAGGGATCTATACTTGGTCCTATCCTGTTCTTACTTTATGTAAATGACCTAGCAGCACTAAATATACAGGGACAATTTACAGTATACGCAGATGACACTACAATTTTGTTAAACATTGTCGCTGATGATCTGGGGAAGGTCAAAGAATGGTGTGATGCAAACCGTTTATGTTTAAATGTTAACAAAACAAATGTACTTAGTTTCAGATTTCTATGTGACAATCTTACTCTCAATGGCTCAGAAATAGAGAGTAAACAATTTATTAAGTTCCTTGGTATTCTGATCGACAATAAGTTAAAGTTTCATAAACACGTGGAAGCTCTAAATAAGAAACTAGCAAGGGGATGTTATGCGGTTAGGATCGTGTCCAATGAGTTGGGAAAGTCAATCTCCAAATCGGTTTATTTCTCGCTTGTGGAAAGCCATTTAAGATATGGAATTGCTTTCTGGGGATTATGTAGCCAATATATATTTAATTCAGCATTTGTCTTGCAAAAAAGAGCAATAAGGTATATATGCAGGGCAAAATCTCGAGATTCTTGCAGGCTACTGTTTAAACAGCAGGGAATTTTAACGCTACCTTGCTTGTTTATACTTGAGACTGTTTGCCTCATATTTAAAAAATATTACAATGTTACCAGCTTTGCTTCTCGTAATCCCTATAATACGAGACAAAATAATCTTCCAGTACCGATTCCCAAAAGCACACTCACCAAGAACTCTTTAATTTATGAAAGCATTAAAATATTTAATCACCTCCCTGAAGGTATAAAGCAGTCTCCAACACAGATACAATTCAAAAGATCTGCAGCGTTTCTTCTTAAGGAGAAAGCCTATTATAGTTTAACAGAGTATTATTTAGATGACTGGTCCTGATGTATTGCCCTGTGAGACTGGATGGACAATTTTTGTTTTTGTTTTGGTTTCTATATGAGCATGTTGGTTGGCAGAGTTTATTTTTTATTTATTTATTATTTATTTTTTTTACTTTTAATCTGTTTTACTCTTTTTTGTAACAATAACTATTGAACCCATTAAATATGTTGTTTTGTTTTTTTTTATTATTGTGTGTGTTACTACATTATTGTCTCTGTAGGTGTTATTAATTGCTTTTATTTTGTTTTTTGTTTTATGTTCTATGATTTATATTTCTTTATACTCCAAAAAAGCTTTGTCTATGAATACCTTGTATTTTTATGGTAATAAAGCATGTTTTGATTTGATTTGATTTGAAACATGCGTGGGAAAATGAAACCCCGCATTTAGTTGTTGAACGTCACTTCCAATTCGAGTTTAAGGTCAACATTTGGTGTGGAATAATCGGAAATCATCTTATAGGCCCCTTTGAATTACTCGCCAACGGAGATTCATATTTGAGTCTTTTACAAAATGAACTTGGAGGGCTTCTAAAAGATGTACCACTAAACGTCCGGCGAAATATGTATTTCATGCAAGACGGGGCGCCGGCACGCTTTCCAGACAAGTGCGAAATTATTTAAATGAACAGTTCCCTGAACGTGGTGGCCCCTTGACTTGGCCGGCGCGAAGTCCGGATTTTAATCCAATGGACTTCTGCATTTGGGGTCATTTGAAAACCATTGTTTATAACAGTTCAATAAACAACCGTAATGCGTTAAATCCAAAAATTATAAATTCTGTTAATCTGCTCAGAAATGATGAAGATCTCTTGTTTAAATTCTTTTGTAAAACGTATAGCGAACTATTTTGTTACTTTTAAATGTTATTAAACTAAAATTTCGTATATGAAGAAGCGTGTTTATTAGAAAAAAATAGTCAACCTTAAGTATCTACATTAACTTTGACACTTAGCAAATGTAGCTGATTTACAATAATTTTAAATCAGAAATTCACAGTTGCTCGATTTTCCGTTGCTTTTGGACCACGTACTTTGTTTTATTGACATATGAAATGCCATTACCTCGAAAATGGTTGCTCCTAGCGACTTTAATAAGTTATACGTTTTTGATGTAAAAGAAGTAAAGTAACTTATTTTTTTATAAGTCGGATCGATATAAGAAGCCTAAACAAAATTATGATATCTAAAATTAGGGGGCATGCCGTAGATAGCGCCCTCTACTGGTTACACAAAAACTATGGATAATTTTGAATTTCTCACCTCAAAAAACTCCAAAACCCTTAATTTTGTGCTGCTATGTCGTTTCGTTAAGAAATAATCGCGAAAAAACGAAAACAAAATTAAAACTTTGACACCCTGTATCCAAGGTTGATATCAATTTTGGAATAAGGCAAGTTTGAATAAATCGCATTATTTCGCCTCAAGGAGTCTACTGTTGCTCTGTGTCCCATTACTTTTGGGACACCCTGTATAAATAGAAATATTGGGTCGAAAATCTCCAGTTTGCTATTCATTTAATGCAGATTTTAAGGAAATATAGCTAATCAAAGGTCAGACCCCGAAGGCACGCCTATGTCTGACAATACTGGCTGATTAAAACCCACTTTCTATTGTATTTGGGCCTTTTACAGGGTGAGGTAAGCAAACAAAGAAAGAAATGGTCTGATAGGCAACGTAAATTGTTATAGAAGCTATTAAACTTATTCTTACCACCTTGTGAGTGTTTTGCATATTAATTAGGGTTTATTAGTCTCTCCCAATGTCAAACAAAGTATAGCCAGCTGGTTTCAGGAGATTTTACATTCGACTCTGAGAAAAAGGTGGCTTGGGTTTTTACGTGCGTCGTTTAAACGGATTTTCCATGACTCTTTGGCGGTGGATAGTTTTACCTTATATTTCCGTCTATGAAGAATACCATGCTTTAGGCGCAAATAATAAAAAAGTACATTTCTTTCACGGAATAGTATATTTTATATAAAAATGGTAAATTTAAAATTGCTGTTTGGGGAAAAGAGTTTCCCTTAATTTTTCTCCTCTGTATAGGGTTATACAAAAATATAGGATTAGTATTGAAAACTGTTATTAGTGGTTGAAACGTAAAATTAACAAAACCAAACCAAAGTGGATATATCTTAGTAATAAATAAATACACTTCCACACACACGTTCTTACACTTCCGTATAAAAATACTCAATCCGTGCGTTTGTTTCAGAACCGCTGGTGTTAAAGGAAGCATAAAAGTCAATGATAGACCAAGAGATAGGAAAGCCTTCACAAAAATGTCCGCATACATTATGCAAGAAGATATGGTACAACCTCGACTTACAGTGCGGGAATCTATGATATATGCTGCAAAATTGAAGCTGGGTCATGCAATTGGCGAGAAGGAAAAGGAAGCGGTGGTAAGTTATTACAATATTTACTAATTAAACAACAAGGACTAAGGACATTCCTTAAACTCGTATATTTAGTATTTATATAGTCTATCTATATATAGTTGGAGCGTTTTTCAAAAAAGGAAAAATTTAATTTTTTTCACAACTAAATTTGCAAAAAAACTTTTAAATAATATACTAGGTCCATGGTCTTCTTTTTGCTTTAATATGCACCTTAAAAGCTTTTGTGCCTTTCCTAATATCCTAAATCGACCTTACGAATTTTTCTGGACAATTCGTAGCCTGAGATGCGTGTCATTTTGGGCTTTTTACCCATTAGGGTTAGTTAAAAGTTACCTAAATTGTTTGTCTGAATAAGTTTCAATGCAAGGAAAGTTTTTCCAAACGGGTTTTAATGTTTTGTATACCTTTTTTCTCAGTAGTTTAAGTTATTTTTTGTACAACTGTCAAAAAAAGTTGACATTTTTTCATCGCTATCGATACGTAAACCTTTTGTTTTTTTAACAGTGAAAAAAAGACTTTTTTTCACGGTGAAAAAAAGACTTTTTTTAACTGGAAAAATGATTTACAAAAAAAACGATAAAACATTATTTTTTAAAAAATGTATTGAATTTTTTTGTACAAATTTACTAATTAATTACCAACTACCAAAAAATCTCATTTGTTACAATAATAATTGATGGTGAAGTTCGAACAATTGCTTCCAATATTAATTCCCGAAGCTAGTCCACCTTGCTGCTGATCAGAAACGCTAGATATTCCTTGAAAAGTTGAGTCCACAATTGTATCAGTTATATTGATTTGTTTGGAAGTAGAGGAACAATTTAATTTATTAGAAATATCAATTTTATTACTCAAACTATCTTCTATATATCCTTCTGCTATGGCGGCAGATTTCCAACCACCGTGGCGTTTTATAGATGTCATGTTACCCCCTGCATTGGCTAAGAGAGTTGCAGAACTCCTCCTAAAACAGTGACCTGTGTAGCTCTTATGCAATTCTTTTCCCAGCCATTTTGCAATCAAGCTAGGAATTTCCCCTATTTTATTTATTCCCACATGTTGGTCAACACATTTTCCTCTTGAATATTTTAAAAATAATCTCTTTTTGTGTGTATGGGACGGCCTTAGTACTCTATACTTGCGATATATCTCAATATAATCAGAATTTGAAACGGTAAACATTCTTGGGCAATAGGTCTTTGTATCCGGTATTTTAACAATCAATATAGACCCGGTATTTTCAATGTCATCAATAGTTACCTTCAATAATTCTTCACGGCGACAAGCACCGCTGATTCCCAAAATTAACGCAACCTACAATTAAAAAAATATTGAAATTACTGAAATAATACAAAATTTTGATCATCTGTACCTTATAAAGTAAATTTGTTTCATCATCAGCTTCTTGAATGAATTTATTAATATCGTCTCTCGATAAAACTTTAGATTTCTTCCCTCGGTATCCGACGTTTTTGTTCTTAATAAAAGGCACCAATTTTGAAAACTTCTTTATATCAATATTTTCTTTAACATTCAATGTACTCTTCAACATTGAGTAGACACTCCATAAAGTAGAAGATTTTACAGTTTTTGATTTCTCCTCAAAATAGCATATAAGTACCTTTTCAGACACTTTTTGTATATTTTTCTTGCCGCACCATTCACGGAATTGGTTATAATTTTTCTCGTATATAAATTTTGATTTCGCCGGTAACATGTTAGCTATAGCCGAATTTGCTATATCGGCTATATCTGAAGGAATCTCGCTATCACTATCGTAATCTACATCCATTTTAAGTACTTATACTATTTATTTAAAAAATTGCAATAAATATGAACAGCTATCAACGTATGACAACAAAACAAGCAACGTGCCAACAAACCATTTCTATAGTAACGACAGGGCTGTTAACTTGATTATGTGAAATTATATGGTAAAATTTTTATTATAATATACAATTTTACCGATTAATTCAAACTTTCAGTTGTACAAAAAATGTTGTTTGTATTTCGTTTGTGAAATTCGTGTTTTAATGGCACATTCGAGAGAATTTTTCGCCTCGACCTGCGGTCTCGGCAAAAAATTGACACTCTCGTATGCCATTAAAAAAACACTCACTTCACGCACTTAATACAAAAATAACTATTTTATTTGTTTTTTTTGCATTTTCCAAAGTACAGTAAAATCTCTCAATAGCGATCGCCCTCGGGGAATCAAATGTTGGTCGGTTAACAGGGATAGTCGGTTAATAGAGAAAAATTAAAACAACTCGTCTGCATTTTACAGTGTTTGTTTATTAATAAGTATCTACATATAAGTAAATGATTTTAAATATTTTTGTTTAAATTTATCAGAACTAAAATTAAATGAGATGAAGCAAATTTACCAATATCTATACAGTATGTCCACGGATAGACATCCCCATAGGAATAATGGACCAAAAATTTCGTTTTTCGACAAAAAGTCATTCTTGATAAAAAGTTCTGCATCTCGAAGAAATGTAGCCTACGAGGAGATTTTTTGATTTTTTTATACAGGGTACCCAAAAAATAAAAAAACATGAAATACCATCAAGAATAAATTAACTTTACTTATCGTTTTAAAGTAAAATCGCAAATAAAAAAAGGTTTTAAATCATATTCAGTGCTTACATAATAAACGTATTAAACAAAAACATTGCACAACAAAAAGAACTGCATTGCAAAGCAAGAACTATTATTTATTCAAATACGCCTCCCCCGTTTTCGACGCATTGTTCAAATTGCCTTCTAATGTGATCATAACTTCTTCTTACCTCCTCGAGGGAAATCATTTGTACTGACTGTAAAATCCTCTGTTTCAAAATATCAACGTTACATTCAATGGGTTGCTGAAAAGTTAATTGCTTTAAACGGCCCCAAAGGTACGCGTCTGAAATCGTGAGGTCAGGACTCCTTGCAGGCCACATAACTGGACCGTACCGGCCAATCCATCGATTTCCAAATTTCATGTTAAGCCACTCTGTAACTTCGCGTGCACAATGCGCTGGGCACCCATCTTGCTGAAAGTACATTTGTCCCCTGTACTGCAATGGCAGCTCATCTAACTTATTCGAAAAAAAGGTTTGTAGCATTTCCATGTATGAATTCCTATTGCACGTGTTCTCAAAAAAAAACGGACCTATTATTCCAAAATACGAAATTCCACACCATACATTAACTTTTTTAAAATATTGGCGATGGGCAGGAATTCTAAATTGGGGATTTTCTGTGCTCCAGTATCGTACGTGCTGGGAAGCCACTGTACCATTTGTTGAAAAAGTCGATTCATCAGTGAATAAAATAAGTTTGTGAAATTGGTTATTTTCATTTAAAATTTTGTCCCCTACCCATAAACAAAAATCCAGTCGTTTCGCATGGTCTCCATCTTCTAAAGCATGATTAAAATGCGGTTTGAATGGGTGAAACTTATTTTGTTTTAAAATTATTTGAATTTGACTTTTTTGGACAATAAGCAAATGTTGAGCTCGTTTCCTTAGTGAGACAAGTGGGTTCTCCTCAACAGATTGTAAGACCACAACGGTATAGCTGCATCATCCTCATCAAACAGTTTCTTCTTCCATTTTAAGTTTTCCACCGACCCCGTGTGTTTGAATTTCTTGATTAATTGTCTAATTGCATACGTCGAAACATAAACTCCAGGAAACTTTTCTAAAAACCTTTCTTGTACATAATTGTAAGAGTTTACACCGGTACCATAACACTGGACCAAAAATATTTTTTGTTCAACGGACAGCATATTTCTTTTAATATTTTAAAATGAAATTTTTGACAACTTCATAACATTACAATAATATCATGACGTTTTATCAGATTTTTATAGGATACCTGCATTAGGTGGGATAGGTAAAAAAGGTAAAACCACAGAACAATAAAGGTTAGGGTAAAACTAGAGATTGTTCAGTAAAAATAATACACGTATTAATATGATGCTGGAGTAGAGAAAATCCCCAACTCGGAATTGAATATGATTTAAAACCTTTTTTTATTTGCGATTTTACTTTAAAACGATAAGTAAAGTTAATTTATTCTTGATGGTATTTCATGTTTTTTTATTTTTTGGGTACCCTGTATAAAAAAATCAAAAAATCTCCTCGTAGGCTACATTTCTTCGAGATGCAGAACTTTTTATCAAGAATGACTTTTTGTCGAAAAACGAAATTTTTGGTCCATTAGTCCTATGGGGATGTCTATCCGTGGACATACTGTATACTGCACGTGCATACTAACATATATAATAAACAATGTACTGTATATTTGCTTTCGAATTCAGTTTCAGGTTCCTCCTCATCTATCTCAAAGTTGGGAGTAGTTTCATCCGTTTCTTGGATCTCTTCAGTACACTCGATGATAGTAAATTCTGCACTTTCTATTGGCAAATCGTTATCAGTAGAGGCAAATTGTTTCAAGATCACAAATGTGTTCTTAATGTTAGGAAACAGTTATGCGAGCGGAATAAAATCTTCTCCTTTGTAGTCGTCAATATTATCTGTATTACTTATAAATCCGGCTTTCATAAAGCATTGTTTTTATTGTCACTGGGGACAAATTGCGCTACGCCACCGAAACCCATATCAAGGCGTTGGTTATGGTAACATTATTTTCGATTTCTTAAAGAGGACAATCACTGTCTATACATGTTAAAAACCTCTTAATAAGGTAGCTTCTGTAGAGCATTCTATTTTGCTTCTTTATCAAATCTGTGAAGTCATGTTGTCATGATGTTTGCTGCAATCCACGCTTTTTTGTTCGATGCCCATTGGAGAGATAACTTATCGATATGTGCGTCCTTAAAACATCGGGGATTTTTGCTCTTGCCTATTATTATAAATAGTTCTTCCTTCTCACCTTCCATATTTGCACAGAACAGAATTGCAAATCGTTGTTTTGCTGTTTTTTTTCTTTCAGTACCTTTGTCATCTTTCAATGCAGATGTTTCTGTTGGCAAGGCACGATAGTAGAGACTTGTCTCATCTGCATTAAATACGTCCCTTGGGGCATCATCCTTTAAAATGGTCAATAGCCTTGTCTCGCTAGTTCAAACATTGAGCAGATTCGAGGGCTTTTGCTTGAATTATGGGCCCGGATTGTTTCGCGCCTTACAAAACCAGTTAAAAACAACTTGGTCCACTGCCAGTCCTTCGGTTTTGGGAGATTTTCTTTCTTGTTTACCGTTGCCACCTTCTTGAAACAAACTTCTGCTTTACTTTGAAGCAGCATAGTCACTTTAAATTTTTCACCCAATATCCTGGTACTTAAACCAGTTATTCACTTTCCTCGATTATTTAAATTTTTTTGCTTAAACAAACTAAAACTCCTTTTTCCCGCTGTCTTAAAATATTCACGCTAGTCCCAAAACACAAAAAAAATCGATTTATCAGCCTTTAAAGCAAGTTGAATGGATCCGCCTACAATAAAGTAATTAGTGTAGGTAAAGTCTGTTCGGAGATATAAGAAAGTTACACTTTGCCTTTGAATGGAATTATCCAAGGGTGGCCATAAACAAACAATGAATGAATGAATAAATGCAGGTAAATTATGGTCCGTACTTAAAAATGTCTTAAAATAAACTAAAAGTAATAAAGATAAAGTTTTGAAACTAAATAATATGTTATATTATGATGTATTTAGGTATTCACTAACTTATTTTCTTATGTTATACTCTCATACTATACGGCACTGTATTATTCTGTTTATATTTCCCTGTAAATTAATTGTACAATGCAAGAAGAAATACGTCATAATAAAATTGTCCAGGCTGGTTGTATTCATGTATTAATAAATTACACAAACAAATTCCAATATCAAAAAAATTTTGAATGATTTAAACAAGAACCAAGCACGTATCCATCCTATTATTGCTCTATAAATAATAATAGATTAAACGTCACATAATGATTTAAGTTTTAATGTGTGATTCGCTTTGCTCTGAATTAATTAAAATAAGTCCACTTTTTTGAATGATTTTCGTCCTTGAGCCCCCCCCCCCGAAACGAATTTCTGGATACGGGCTGACAAGAACCTCAACTAACTTGGACGAACCATTCCGGATCCGGATGTCATAACTCTCACAAATAGAATTTAACAAATAGGCTCCAAACAAATGATTTTGAAAGACTTTCTGTACTATGAACATTAGGAAACAATTCGAACAAGGACAGTAGAATTTCAAGGGCCTAGCGACACCTAAAGCACCGGTTCCCGTCAGATCACCGAAGTTAAGCGGTGTCGAGCGCGGCTAGTACTTGGATGGGTGACCGCTTGGGAAACACCGCGTGCTCTTGTCTTAGGGAAGAGTGTAAAATGAATCGACATCAAAACCATCCTATTCACGCCGGACAGGCCGGATGAGATTGGATATCTCGTAGGATGAAGGTGCCGTTTCACACTCCCCAGTCGGTAGACCGCACGATTAAAAACCGTACGGTCGATGACCGGTTCTAGATGGCCTCAGATACGCCGACGAACCGTAAAAAAGTAAAATAAAAAAAAAAAAGTAGAATTTATTAATTTATAATATTAATATTTTGTATTATAGGTTGAAGAAGTCATTCAACTATTAGGTCTTGAAAAGTGCTACGATACAAAAAGCGAATTCTTGTCTGGAGGACAAAGAAAACGCCTCTGCGTAGCTCTAGAATTAGTTAACAATCCTCCAGTCATATTTCTGGATGAACCAACCAGGTAAGGTTTTTAACGTGTGCAAGACAAGGTGATCGCACATGCATTAAAGATGATTGGTGGTAGAAAATACTTCTCCATGGATCTGTTGTTAAATATTTTCTCTTTTAGTGGACTGGACAATGTGGCTATCAAACAATGCATGGAATTATTGCGACAAATCACAAAGTTGGACCGAACAGTGATTTGCACGATTCATCAACCACCAGCATCCTTATTTCAAAACTTTGACCAGGTAAGCGCCAAAAATAAATACAAATCAGTAAGCTAAGATTGAAACTAAAGAGTAATAAATACGCACATTTTGAGAATTGCAAAGAGCCTTTGATGGATTTTTTTAGCTTTAAGGTATTAAATACACCGACCTGAATAAACCTCGATATTCTAATTACAAACAATTTTATATTTAGGAAGGTACATTATTATTAAAGCTAAACATTCACACGTACCTACCTACTTAATTATTAATAATTTAAACATAGTAAATTAAATTATTAGGTACCTGCTCGTAAACCTTGACGCGTGTAAGGAATAAGTGGTAAAACTCACAACATAATTGCATATTCATGTAAGGGTATCCACAACTAAATATTTACTAAATCTTGCGCAAGACGATACACGTAAAGTATATACGAAGTCAATCCGAACAGCAAAAAACCGAAAATCGAGTTAAAGCCGGCAACTTCTTTCAGAAGCATGGTCGGCGTGCAACACAATGAATGGAAAATATTTTACCACATTAATTAATTTTTATTTTGTGTATACAAAACCAATTGGAAGAACATGAAAACTATTGAAGTCGGCATTGTCGGGCAGCATTTAAATTATAATTACAAAAAGTTATTCCCAATAATTTTCATATAACTACACGGATATATTTTCTTTAAATTAGCAATATATATAGTGATAATAAGAAAACACTTAACACCCATTTATCATTATATTTAATTTTATGTGAATTTGATAAAAAGTCAAAATTCACTTTCCGAATTTCCATAGCTTAAATCCGTATTTGGGGATATAATAATGGGATCAATTGCCGGTAAAATACAATATTCATCCTCCTTCTCTATGACATGTGGATATATTTCATCCATATACCAATGTCGTTTACTTCATCAACAAATGTGCTTATATTTCCAAGTACAACAGCATTGGGGATTGGTTATATTTTCTCAGTTTGTTCTTGACTGCAGCCCAAATCATCTCGATTGGATTAAATATACAGTAATAGGGGGAAGACGTAAAATAGTATGACCATGTGCTTCGCATACTTTGTCGATTACATATTCCTTTTTAAAGTTCTCTTTTTTTTATAGCTTCCAATAACACATTTTTTCCAGCATTTTGAGGAATTTCCATGTTTCTATTTTCCAAGACTTTCATCCTTCTTTGTGCTACTGTTAGGAACTTTGTTATGTAGACGCGAATGATAGGACGCATAGTTCATATCAATGACAGAATTGGGGGATAGATTTGGCAGCAATTGTTTAATAACTTCAATAAACCACTTTTCGAATAGACTGGCGTTCATACCTTTACGGTATAGTCAGCCGATGAGTTCTTTATATTTTTGGCCAACAATAATAAAGCGTTAGGAACAAAACCCTTAGTATTGCTTGCGTGTAGTATGATAACTCGTTTACCACGAGAGCAAGGTCCACTTAGTGTGCACTTATTACTGTCATCCATCCAACCATATACACTACCTATATCCCTTTTTAATTGGCGGTATACCTCAATTTTACGTAAATATTCTTGCCGCCATGCTACGATAGTACGATTCCGTTATATCATTCTTTTGTTCAATTTTTTGAAGCCACAATCTAGTAAATACTACGTAAGGTGTCCAGAGATTTATATTCATAATCAGAATAATCCCGTAACTTATCCCGAATCACTTCTAATGTCGGGATTTAGTTTTTCTCGTCAAATTGATATACAACTCGGCGTATAACTTCATTGTCACCATTATCAACTTTTTTAAGCTTCTGATTAGCTCTTTTTCGCTTTACGAATGGTCGATGATTAACTCTTGCTCTAATCACTGTGTGAACTGTAGTTCGAGCAAGTTTAGTGAGCTGACAAATCCTTTTTAATATTTCGTTTTGGGAGGCCTCAGGACTTTCACTTTTTAAGCAGGTGTAAATATTTCAAATAAGTCTCTGGGTTTTAACATGTAAATCTTTATTACAAAATTTCGCCGGCTCCGCCATGGAATCGGCTTCCACATTGTTTGTTTCATTATCAGAAACATCAAAGGGTCTTCACAACGCCATTTTGATTAAATATTTAAATAACAACAATAACAACACGAACGGTAACAACAACAAAACAATTTAGAAAAACACGACTCTCAATAACAACAGGAACAACAGCAACGGCAACAACAACAAAATAACTCAGAAAACACTACAATCGGGCACACTCTTAAGATACTTTCTAAAATTTCCAATAACGAATAAAAGAATAAGCTAAATTTTTTTTCCCCTACTTTAATGATTAAACTACACCACTGTCAGGGGCATTTTTTTGGCATTATTTTATTTTTTTCTCCACCAAAATTATTTCATCAACTAGAAGCGGCCCCCATGGAACGTGTGGGCGAGAAAAAATTCATACACGGTCTAAACATCATAAAATTAGGTAATTTTTATTTAAAATTTATTGGTGAACTTAGCAGACCCGATACATGACTCTTTTTTTTGCTGTTCGGATTGACTTCGTATAGACTATAAAAACAATGTGAACAATCTTATACGTGTTCTTATCTGATTTTCATTTGTTTTCAAGTTATAGCGTAATTTGAAATTTTATTATAGATTTATTGTTAACCTTGACCCTCGTTTCAGGCAGCCTTAGTCTCGCCTTTGAGAAAAATATTGTCCGTCTCTTCCCCTCGTTTAACCTTATCTTCCAGGTCCCCAGCCAATTCTGCAGAAGCAGGATATAGCGCTGCATGCGTAAAACCACTCTCCAGGGCACTCCTGAGGTGGCAGTAATCGCAGTGTCATCAGCAATCAGATACAGTTGTGTAAATCTGTTGTGCGGAATGTCCGCTGTATAAATATTGTATAGGATCGCAGCGAGTGGTGACCCTTGCGGGACCCCCGCTCGCGCGACCCTAGTGTTATATATTTACCTATCATACCTAATCACTGGTACCTATAATAACCTTATTACATGTCTAATTATTGTCATTAGTTAACGTTATATGTCATCCTCAGTTTTGCTTATTAAAGCCTATTTCTGAAGGTTTTGTCTTATTTCAATTTAATAAGCAAGATGGACAAACTCCTAAGACCCGAAAGATTCGATACTGACCCTAATTCCTCCAATGCAGCTCAAGAATGGACTCACTGGAAAACAACTTTTAGTAACTTTGTATCATCCATTGAGAAGTTAGAAAATGATGATAAATTAAAACTACTAGTAAACTATATAAGTCATACAAACTACCAATACATGGCTGAATGTAGAAGTTATCCAGATGCTATAAAAATTTTAGATTCCATCTTTATTAAACCTAAAAATGAGATATTTTCCAGACATTGTCTTACCTCAAGAAAGCAACAGCCAGATGAGACAGTTAATCAATATTTACAAGCCCTAACGCGACTTAGTAAGGACTGCAATTTTAAAGCAGTAACAGCTGATGAAAATCGAGATGATTATATTAGAGATGCTTTTATTAGTGGATTAACATCTGTTAAAATTCGACAGCGTTTACTTGAAAATGAGACATTAAAACTTCAAGACGCTAAAAATCAAGCCCAGGCATTAGAATCTGCACAGAAGCATTCAGAAGCTTATACATCATCATTAAGTTATGCAAATTCAGTGTTTTCAGAAAAGCATGACGAACATCACGAAAACATCTCTTCTTCGGCATCAACCAGAGAATATAAATGTTATTTTTGCGGAAATAATAAACGACATCTACGAAGCTCGTGTCCTGCTAGAGACTCTACCTGTAACGAATGCGGAAAACGTGGACATTTTTCTAAGGTATGTCAAAGTAAAAGAAAGGTTAAAGCTTCTTCAGCCTCAATATTACCTGAATCTAAAGTACTAGCAGCTGCTCCAGAAAGTCTAATCAAGTGCCTTATTAAAGTTAAAGTAAACGACATTGTTGCTGATGCTTTAGTTGATACAGGCAGCTCAGAAACGTATATTAACAAACGTTTTCTCTCTAATGCTGCTATTCCTGTATTTCATAGTACTGGGTTTATATTAATGGCTTCAACAAGTTTACAATCACCAATATCTGGACATTGCACAGTAGATTTGGAAATATTGGGTCATCAATATATAAATCAGCGAATAATAGTCCTACCAGACTTGTGTGCTGATGTTATAATCGGTCATAATATACTGAAGCAGCATTCATCTCTTGAAGTAACTTTTGGAGGAAGGAAATCATCTTTGTCAATATGTCCGCTTTCAACGATTTGTAGCTTAGCTTGTTTAAATATAGAGCCACCTAGTTTATTTTCAAATATGTCAACCGACTGTAGGCCAATAACGACGAAGTCTCGGCATTTTTCCACTGAAGATGCTAATTTTATTTCAAATGAAATCGGAAACCTTCTGGCTAATGCCATTATTGAAGAGAGTAATTCTCCTTGGCGAGCTCAAGTTCTAATAACAAAAAGCGAAACTCATAAGAAAAGAATGGTGATAGACTACTCCCAAACGATAAATAGATTCACCTATCTGGATGCCTACCCACTTCCTAATATCGAAAACATAGTACTGTAGATCTCCAAAGTGCTTATCACCAGGTCCCCATACGTGAAGACGAGAAGATGTATACGGCATTTGAGGCAGATGGAAATTTGTATCAGTTTCGCAGGATCCCTTTTGGAGTTACGAATGGAGTGGCCAGTTTTCAACGTGTTATAGATAATATAATAAAATCTGAAGATCTAAAGGGGGTATATGCATACTTAGATGACATAACAGTCTGTGGATCAACTCTATCAGAACATGATGAAAACCTAAAGCAATTTTTATACGTAATAAAAAAATACAACTTTACTATAAATGAAAAGAAAAGTTTATATCGTTTAAAATCGATTAAACTCCTGGGATATTTGATTCAAAATAAAACCCTTAAACCTGATCCATCCAGACTTGAACCTCTGCTAAAGCTTCCATTGCCAACAGACTCGTCATCGCTGAAAAGGGCCGTTGGAATGTTTGCTCATTATTCAAAATGGATACCACGCTTTTCAGAAAAAATACATAGATTAGTCTCCTGCAAGGATTTTCCGATGTCTAGTACAGAAGCTAACGATTTTCAGACACTAAAAACAGATATTGCGAAATCTGCTATTACCTCAGTCGAAGATGGAATACCTTTTGTTGTTGAAACCGATGCCTCTGAACATTCCGTTGCAGCATCTCTAAGTCAGGCGGGTCGACCAGTGGCTTTCTTCTCAAGAACGTTGTCGAAAAGTGAACGTGGCCATTCTTCAGTAGAAAAAGAAGCATATGCCATAGTCGAGGCTCTTAAAAAATGGCGTCACTATTTAATCGGTCGACATTTTAACCTCATCACAGATCAGAAATCAGTTTCATTTATGTTTAATATGCGGCACTGTAGCAAAATTAAGAATGAAAAGATCCTAAGATGGCGACTTGAACTCTCTTGTTATAGTTACGATATAATATACCGGGCTGGAAGTGATAACGTAGTAGCTGACACCTTATCTCGAGTTTGTGGCTCAAACAGAGAGAAAACATTATTTGATTTGCATCAAGCGTTATGTCATCCCGGAGTTACAAGAATGGTACACTGGATCAGATCTCGAAATATGCCCTATTCTGTAGAAAATGTCCGAGCCATGACGGCCTCTTGTCCAATTTGTGCAGAGCTTAAACCAAGGTTTATTAAAAATACTGGAACTCTCATCAAAGCTACTTCGGTTTTTGAAAGAATAAGTCTAGATTTTAAAGGCCCCCTTCCTTCTTCTACTAAAAATAAATATATTCTCACCATTATTGATGAATACTCTCGTTTTCCATTTGCTTATCCATGTCCTGACATGACGTCAGCGACAGTTATAGAATGTCTTAGCAAATTATTTTCTATATTTGGAATGCCTGCTTATGTACATTCTGATCAAGGGCCATCATTTATGTCGAACGAACTAAAATCATTTCTTCATTCAAGAGGAATAGCTACAAGCAGATCCACCCCTTATAATCCACAAGGTAATGGGCAAACTGAACGATACAACGGGATTATTTGGAAAACTGTTTCTCTAGCTTTGCGAACAAGAAACTTAAAAACTCACGATTGGGAAAAATTGTTAGAAGAAGCACTACATTCAATTCGATCGCTTTTGTGTACAGCTACTAATTGTACTCCTCACTAGCGAATGTTTAATCATGCAAGAAAATCTACTAATGGTACAGCTATACCGTCTTGGCTAACAACTCCAGGAAAGATTTTCATTAAAAAACATGTCAGAATGTCAAAATATGATCCTGCAGTTGAAGAAGTAGATTTAATTCAAGCTAATCCAGAATATGCTTTAATTCGTCACTCAGATGGTCGAGAGGCCAACGTCTCTTTAAAGCATCTAGCTCCATGTGGAGATAAGGCTCTTTTACTAGAACAGCATCAAAATGATGAAGCTCTTTCTACTGAATTAGAACAATGTGAGAAAAATCATAACGAAATTCAACCGAACCTTAATTTAGATGAGGAAGCCACATCAGAATCAAGTTTAGAGAGTACTAATTTAAACAACCAAGAAAACAATGATCAAGTTCCACTAGAAGATTGTCGTTTTCCTCAGCCTCGTATTAGAAAACTACCAAAATACCTTGAAGATTATGTTCAAAAATAAACCTGGGGAGAATGTTATATATTTACCTATCATACCTAATCACTGGTACCTATAATAACCTTATTACATGTCTAATTATTGTCATTAGTTAACGTTATATGTCATCCTCAGTTTTGCTTATTAAAGCCTATTTCTGAAGGTATTGTCTTATTTCACCTAGTATCAGATATTGAGTTGTCTGTTGATACCGCGAATTTCCTGTCCTCAAGGTACGATATAACAACTCTGATTAGAGCATTTTGCATGCCTAATCTAATCAATTTTAGGGAAAAGCAAAGGGACCTTACTGAACTTGTGTGTGAACTTCATCACATAATGCATAAATACATATGTGAGATGTTGCACGTGGCGACATCTCGTGGCAATCAAGCTACCCACCCAACCAGACCAGCGAGCTCTTAGAGAAGACCAAACGCTGGAATGGAACTCGCATAAGCAGGTTTCTAATGTCAGGTGGCGCTGAAAGTCAACTGGTTGGGTGAATAGCTCGATTGCCACGAGATGTCGCCACGTGCAACATCTCGCATATGTATCTATACATTATGTGATGAAGTTCACTGTAAGGTCCCTTTTCTTTTCGTCAGACTCCAGACTCTATAGCCTTGCCGAAGAACCGTAATACCGCGAAATGCGTCCAAGAATTGGGTCTGACGGAAAGAAAAGGGACAAACTTCTTTCTTTTGGATTTATCAGACTTTTCAACAAATTGTGCGTGGCCGGTATCCCAGTGCTGGAATAACATCTGGACGAGCTATTCGACAAGGTTTAGGAGAGGTAAAAAATATTCTGGATTTAGTAGAAGAAGATGTAACGACGAGCTCATAAAGAATTCGTACTCAATTGGGCATTCCACAAAAAAAAAATAATAAGCACACTTCACGAGCAAGGCTTATATCCATACCATGTAGAGAGAGTACAGCACCTAAAACCGGAAGATTATGCTAAACGTATTGAATTTTTTCGGTGGATAAACAATAATCATAGTGTTGTATCGCGTATACTTTTTACGGATAAACCAATATTTACCCGTGACGGTGTTAATAATACTCGTAACTCTCCTGTATGGAGCTCCTGCACATTTCGCTCGTCAGGTCAAGTAACTTTTGAACGAAAGATTTCCAGGGCGTTGGACTGGTCGCGGTAATACTAATAATTGGCCTCCAAGATATTCAGACCTCACAGCACTAGATTATTCTTTATGGGGTTGATTTAAAAATGAAGTGTTTAGAGGTCAATGGCGGTATTCTTGAATATTTGGGTTTTCTCACATTGTTTTCGTGTGTTGTTCACGTTGCAAAATTTGACAGTAAGTAGGTACAGTTAAATATAATTAAACAGGTATATATTATGTTAAAAAGTAACTGGACGTTATATTAGGTAGACTAATTATAACGGTGAAGTTCAAGATTAACACATTTTTTAACAACCAATAATTATGCACACTTTATTATATTAAGCGTATTCATAGCTTTAAGAGAATGACTTACTGCTTCGAGTTGCCATCGCCCATCTGGACTATTTTCCAACTTAAGAGAAGTGAATGCTCTCTCGGGAGAAGTGACTATTCACATCATATTGATCACATCACATATTATGATCCCGTTCTCTTAGAAAATTCCAAGATAACGCGTTCTCACAACTCTTAATGGATGTGAATAGTCGTTTTAACTTTCAAGAATACGGGTTAAACATCGTTAATCATAAGTACTCATAGTCACTTTTTCCTTAACGTAATAGCTCAAATTTAGCTATAATTAAAGCGCCCTCCATGAAAATGTTGTCACTGACGTTATTTTTCGTTTTATCAATGCCAAATAATAATTTGCTGGTGTTTGCTGCATTATCTAATTCTAAACTATGAAAATTTCGTAATTTTGCCATAACATTTAATTGAATAAGTTAGGATTGGCTTATTAAAATTTATTTAAATTTGCCATATGGGTTTATTATATCGGCCTCTTCAAATAATTATTATACAATTTTTCTCTAAAATGTACAGGGGAGCAGATATTTAGCCACCTCAAAATATACATGGGATTTCCTATGTTCAACAAGCCATGCATCACCCGGTATACTTATTCAATTATCAAAATGTAATTATTGAATTACTTGGAGAGTAATCTAATTACCAGAAAGTCTGTAATTTATAAATTCAGATTAGTTTAATTACTTTCAGGGTAGTTCAGTTACTAGAAAGTAATTGAATTATTTATGAAAGTAATTGAATTAAACTTAGTAATTCGAATTCGGTAATTGAACAAGGAATCAATTACTTTGAGTGGGTAATTGGTAATTAAATATTTTTATTATATTTTATCATACTGCGTAATTGTAATTGAATTGCTTTGTTAAAATAAGCTCTGCCTATAGATTTATAGGTATTATATATTTTATATTATAATTCATGCGGTTATACAAAAACAATGTTTTTGGTTCACACAACTGGTTTTGCAACTATCTAATTCGTTTAATTTCCCATCGGAAACATTTTAATTGGTTCCTAGAAAGAGTTTATTCGAGGAGTACGATCTCAACCCGAACAATAAAATTATTTGTTGTAGAATGTCCATTGAATTTTATGATGAACGATAACTAAACCCGGTCTAGAGACAAGTAGTCATTTTCTTGCACTTTTAAAATAGGACCTATTCCATCCACTCAATCTTGAAAATTAAAAAAATAAACGCGTTTATAAATTATTATTTTTAAAATTTTTAACCCCCGAATCTCCGTAAAAGACCGTAATTTATTAAATCTGCTCGTGTTACAATACGGCCTGTAATCACCTTCCGAGAAGGTCAAATGGAAAAACATTTAAATGTTTTTATTTAACTATTATCTATAATTAATATGGCTAATTTTCTAAAGCTGTAATAAATCCGTTAACTTGCAAAATTTGAATTGAATTTGCAAAGGGAATATACAGAGCGAACCTAAACCTTTTAAGGTCGCATTTTTCTTATAAAAATAAAAAAGGGTTCCTATCCTATCAACAACGCCTGGAAATGCGTCTGTACCGAAATTGTATTGCAGCTTCAAGAAAAATGTCATTGGAATTAAATTTTGTACATGTGTGTGAATTCCATATAAAATTTAGTAGTCTAAAAACTAAACCGATATACGGTTAGAAAACGGTAGTTTTGATAGGGGGAAGGGGTGTTTTTTGATGAAAACTTTTCCCCACTTAGTTGTTTTAAACTTTATGTGAATAATCTGAAACAGGAGACAGTTTTGAGTAAAAAAGCTATTCTTGTCTCAAAGCCATAAACTCAACCGTTTTCGAGGTAATATTTACTTTTAAATAATTTCATGCCCTTCTCAAAGGAAAATTATGTTTATGTGGCGGTTTTCTTCGAACTCATAAACAAAAACTAGGGAGCTTGGGCACTCTTAATTAAGACTAGGCAAAGTGTACAGTGCACATTAAAATATATTTAAATTCAATTACCTCAGAAGCCATTGCCCCATTTCAACAAAAGATGAATTGAAATAAGAATTTATTACGAGAAATTTAATACACCGAGGAGGAAAAAAGTTATGAAGCTTTAGATGTGTGCGAGGTGCTGTTTGGTGGCGCCCTCTGCAAGGTACATCAAAATCAAAATGTATTTATTTGTCAAATAATACAGTAATATTGTGAACTAAAGCAAGGTTCAAGGGCAAAACAGACAATCAAATTATTGTAACAACAAACAAAGTGCATTCCTGTGCTGGGATCTCCCTGATTTCGCACTGAGATCGGAGAGCGCCCAGTATAGGAGTGCACGCTCACAAACAATGATAACGCCCGTGGGAGGAGGCTCGACACTGGACTACACACTAGAGACGCTTACCGAATAAAAGGCCTCTCTTCGCCGTGCATGGCGGTTGAATGGTCATTTCCACTCCATTGCGATTGCCTGCTGCGGGCGGGCAGAAAATTTCAGTACCTGAATTAATTTTACTGGGGTTTTTGATCTTTTCCCAGAATGCTTGCCATTGACATTCCAAGTCAATTCATCGAAACTTTTTGCGAACGTAACGATTACACCCCTCGGGGTAATAAAAACTTGTTAATACCCGTTAAGGCACCGCCAGGACGCGAGTGAAATGCGCTAGTTGTTAAGTGTGTACTTAGGTCAAAATAGTTAGTTTTAGTTAGTTTTAGCTAGATAAGACTACTTAGACATAGGCTTAATATTATAAAAGAAATACGAGAATAAAGATTTTAAAATGGAAATGGAAGGTTCAAGGGCACACTGGATCTTGCAAGATCTGTGTTCGCACTATTGTTATCTTAAATATTTCCATCCGTATTTACAAATGAAAAATATTACAAATCCATCATACATTTAGACTAGATACATTCATGTTAAAATCAAAGACAAAACCAAAAATAATAAAATATCAAAGCTGTTATCAGATATGTATCTCACATGTCAAAAAAAAAACTCCCAAATTTCGTGCAAACTGTTATACAGGGTGTCCGGTAAGTAACAAAGTCAAAATAACCCTAACCTTTTACAGACACCCTGTATAACGAATTAGTCAATAAAATAAAAACAAGATCTTTCCATATTTTGTATATTATGTTTTGTTATATGTAAATAAATCCACAATTCTATTCTGATTAATTTTTTTTGAGCAATAAGAATTAGAATTAATTAAAGTTACGTATTAGATATTTAATTTGAAAACACGCATCATTTTTTATAAACAAAATCTTTAAATAGCCATAATTAAAATGAATAGGTACTGCGTAGATATTTTTTTTTTGAAACCCTTCCAATTTTACCAAAAAATTATTAAGTAATTTTTCAAATTCTTGTCTATATAGGTATACGTGCTGGCAAAAGGATACTGTGTTTACAATGGATCGCCATCGAATTTGGTACCTTTCCTATCAAATGCAAATTGTCCTTGTCCATCTACTTATACGCCTGCTGATTATGGTAAGTAAATTTATGTTTACTTTAATGGAATGTAAAAGTACCTAATGTAATTGTTTTTAACTAAAAATAATCACGGTTATAGCCTACGTGCAAGGTTTCTACCAGAGTTGTGAAAGACACTTCAGAAAAGTAACTAGGTACTTTAAAGATACATTTGCATAAATGTATCAAGATACTTAAAAAGAATAGTTACTTTTTAACAAAAGGTAACTTATTTCTTAGTTACTTCGTTACAGTAACTAGTTATTGTAACTAAGATACTTTTAAAGTAACTATAGATAGGTATCAAGAATTTACCAGGTTGTAAAAACATTATTTATAACTCACATAAAAAATTAACTAGTTTCTAAGAAAGTAACTACAGTTATTAAGTTACTGATATGGTCACTTAAGAATATATTTGTTTAGAAATTTTAAGGATTTTTATAAGGCACAGGGTGCGCGGTAAGTATATGACATACTTTCGGGAGCGTATATAGGAGGTCAAAATAATTCTAATTTGTCATAGAAAAACATTTCTAAACTGCCCCTTGACCGAGATATAGAGCCCAAAGGGTTGCTCAGCGACTAACCTTTTCAGCTTTAACTTGTGAAACGACATGTACAATTTAATGGAAATTAAATATTTTATGTAGGCCATAAAGACACATAAAATAATACTACAGTAGATGTTTTACATCGTCAGGGAAGTCAGGAAAGGAGTTGCCACCATACTCGTTGGGTTAAAGTTTTGACAGGTGTCATTTTACAACAAAGACAACATTAAAAATAAAAAAAAAATTAATAAAAATGCAGTATACAAATTAAATTGTGGATCTTGCCCCAAGTAATATATAGGCCAAACTGGTCGTTTATTTTATACTAGAATTAAAGATCATTACGATTCTTTCTCTAAAAATAATAAACATTCAACTTACGCGGAACATCTAAAAAACGAGAATCATACATTTGATAAAAATTTCCAAATCTTACACATTGAGAACAAAGGCAAAAAATTGGATTTATTGGAGTCTTTATCTATTAATAAGAGTAGAAAATCCCAAAATATCCTAAATGACCAACTAGACAATAACAACTCACCTTTGTTAAACTTGTATTGAACCCCTAAAAATTCCCCACAATTATGAATTATTTCATTAGTGCAGGTACCTTAAATCTAAGTTTCTTATTTAATAATTTGTATACCTTCCTCACATCTGAAGAAGCCACTCTGATGCCGAAACATAATATGTCTTGGACCGACAGTTTTCCTACACTGTTAGGGAGATTTTCAGCAATCTCATCCAGAGTGTCCTACTCTAACTGAGGGTTCCTTGCTCGGATCCTTGGACCACAATGCGACAAAAAAACTTCCTAAAATGGATTAGCAAAATATTAGCTACCTTTAGCATTTTTTTTTTATTCCACTTGACTTTTTACCTGCTTGTCTTAAGCTACGATCAACCCTTTCAAAAGTTCAGAATAAATTATTCTCGCCTCCACACAGTTGCCGAGTGCTTGTCCATAAATTAAATGCATGCCAGCATATTCACTATAGGAATAATCCTCGATTACTTAAGTCTTATGTACTTAATCAATCAAGCAATTTAGAAAAGTGTTGTCAATAACACATTGTTAACGAAATAAAAACGACTGGTGCTTTATTGTAGTATTCTAATTTATTATTTCAATAACATGTTATACAAAAAATATATGTTCTTCGAACACGGCTAATTTTATCGAAACAAATGTACAGAACCTTTTTTAAAGAGAAATGACCAACGTATTTAAAAAATCAATTTTCAGCTCTGTAAAATGACACCTGTCAAAATTTTGGCTAAATGAGTGTGGTGGCAAATCCATTCCTGACTTCCCTGACGATATAAAAACTTTATTGTCGACATAATAATTATTTATCTACAAGCGTAGATACTGATTTGAGTGCGGTATGTATCACTTTACCGCACTAGTGCTGTAAGTAATTACATACTATAAAAACAAGTTCTTATATCATTCAAATGTATTTTTTATTTTTAAAACTATTTAACATTATATGTATAACAAATACTTACATATTTAAATTTCTAAACTAATCCAAACTTATAAATTAAGAAATATTAATATTAATTGTAAAATTTGTAACATTTCCAAACGATATCGATGAAGGAAGTGTTTTACTATCCGATGAGACACAAGAATTGAAATTTACAGATTTACTAAAACATGAGGTTCTCTCTGCATATTCTTCTACACCATTTATTTACTTTGCAATTCCTATTTTATTTTGCACCGAATTTTCAATATAGCCCTCCGCAACACTGGAGGACTTCCATTCACCATGTCTTTTTAAACTCATGATATCCCCGCCAGCATCTACGAATAATGTAGCTGACGTCCTTCGATAACAATGTCCCGTATATTCTTTGGGACTGGACAAATTTAAATATGATGCAATTTGAGAAGGTATTTTTCTAAAAGTAATTATACCCAGTGGTTGGATAGTGCATCTTCCTTTTTTATATGCAATAAATAACCGTGTCTGGGCAGTATGATCGGGTCTAAGGGCTCTATACTTCTTGAAAATTGAAATATTATTAATTTCTGATGAAAATCCTTCCACGTAAAACACGAACTGTCGATCTACAGGTGTCTTTGTATCCGGGACAGTTACAACAAGGTGGGTTTCAAATTCCTTAATATCTTCAATTTTCATTTTACACAACTCCACTCGTCGACATGCCCCAGCGATGCCCACAATGAGTACCACCTGAAACAAGCAAATAAGTTATTATTTAAAAGTAGATTAAAAAAAAATCAATTAAGTACTTTCATTAATAAAAACTCCTCATCTGGTGCCGTAACAAGGAATTTTACAACCTCATTCTTGGAGAATGTCCTTGATTTCTGAGCTTTGTATCCCACAGACTTTCTTTTTAAATATGCCATCAGTTTTGCATACCTGCTTATGTCGACATTATTTTTGATACTACTGATAGTAGGTCTGAGCATTGAGTAATAACTCCATAAAGAGGATGATTTACTGTCCTTAAATTTATCCACAAAATAGGCAAGCATCACATCTTCACTAATTGCTTTAACTTTCTTTGATGAACCCCAGTCCATGAAGAGCCCATATTCCTTCTCATATCTCTGCCGTGATTTATCCGGCAATAAATTAAGGGTAGCTGCTTTAACAATGTCCGGAACTTCCTTCGGAATTTCATCATCACTGCTGCTGCTGACTTCCATTTAAAGGACGTAAAACACACTTTCACGAAATTGTTACAAAAATAATTATCGTTTATTCCGTTGTCAAGTTTTATATCTGTCATATAAAAGCCAACTATTAAATTTCTATAATTTATTTCCCTAGCAACCTGATGTTAATGCATTGTTGATAACGACTTACGAGGCATCTACGAGGTAAATTAAAACAGTGCTCTTTTAGAGTTTTTAATATTGGTGCCCTAAAACATGCTTGTGGATAAAATATCGTACAATACACTTACGGTAGGTGTCTTTACCGTACTTGTATTGTAATATACTATAATGGTACAAGTGTGTTATGTTATATATAAGTCACGCTGGGAAATGGTTAGCCCTTGAGGCCGTAGGCCGAGGGGGCTAATTCCCAAGTGACTTATATGACTTAACATACGAGTGCCATACAAAATTTTATCCAACACTTGATAGATATTATTAAAAAATAGAAAATTATATTGTTTCAATGTAAACTGGAAAACCCTGTATTACATTATAATTCCGTGGTCGGCGCTTAAAAGGACATAAGTCGATTTTTGACAATTCGGGTAAATCAATGTTAAGTATTTTAGGTTCTTGTAGCACTTACCTTGGGTTGAGTTTTATGACTTATTTGTGAGGTATTTCTATGTTGACCGAAGTTACGAAAATAATGCCAAATATAATATTTACAAGAAAAACATCAAGTTATTTCCTTTTAATCGACGAAAGCCATAATATCTTATTTAAGATTTTTGATTTCTAGAACTTTTAAAGGATATTTTTTTTTAATATTTGGAGGAAAAATATATGAAAAATGGATATACCAGGTTAAAGATTTTCGATTCCTGGGTTCATATAGCTAAAAATGTCAATTTACAAAAAAACTGACTTATGACTTTTTAAGCGCCGACCACAGAATTGACATATTTTTGAATGAGAAATTTGACACGTAAAAGTAGTCTAAGGTGATTTTTGTTGTTATGGAATTAATAACAATAAAAATTTGAAGGCCGTAAATAAAATTATTATTTTTGCGATTCTCGAGGGTAGTTTTTCAAAATATGGAAGAAACTTCAGCCGAAATTCAAAAAGAAGCGAACCTTGCGTGTTTATGTATTATTCCCCACAAGTCAAGAGGCAGTTATGACAAAGCCTTATTTGAATGCATATTTTACCAAAACCCACCAGTGTGTTATTTGTTACTTTACTTGTCTAAAATGACATATATAATAATTCTATAAAAATTACATAAATAATAATTCTATAACTAGCAGACGTTGGATAATAGTTATTTATGGTACAAGTGTGTTATGTTATAATAAGTCACGCTGGGAAATGGTTATCCCCAAGTGACTTATATGACTTAACAAACGCGCCAAATAATTTATTTACATAAAAAGTAATTGGACATCTATTTTTTTTTTATAAATCAATTACTTTAAAGAGAAACTAAACATTGTTTGATTAAAGTGCAGTTAACGACAAAGGTTTGTCTTTGAACTCGGCAGCTGCTTTTTGATGCTTTTATCACCACATCAATGCGATTAATAGTTATTTATGGTACAAGTGTGTTGTGTTATATATAAGTTACGCTGGGAAATGGTTAGCCTTGAGGCCGAGGGCTAATTCCCAAGTGACTTATATGACTTAACACATGAGTGCCATACAAAATTTTATCCAACACTTGATGATATTAATAAAAAATAGAAAATTATATTATCTCAATGTAAACTGGAAAACCCTGTATTATATTTTAATTGACATATTTTTTAATGCCAAATTTGACACGTAAAAGTAGGCTAGTGTGATTATTGTTGTTATGGAATTGATTAATAACAAGAATTTTAAGAGAGTAAATCAAATTATTATTTTTACCATTTTCGATGGTGGTTTTTCAAAATATAAAAAAACTTCAGCCGCAATTCAAAAAGAAGCTGACCTAGCATGTTCATTTATTATTTCCTACAAGTCAAGAGATAGTTATGACAAAACCTTCAAAGAGTTTATCGACTGGTGTAATAAGAGATGTGCCTGCGTGAGTTATAATCATAACCCACTAGTGAGTTATGGTTATAACCCACGTGTGAGTTATAACCTACTTTATTAGTCGAAAATCGAACTAATAATGTTCACATTATATGTAAGTGTTGGATAAAATATTAAAATTGCATTAAATTATACATGTCGGTTCAAAAGTTAGAGCCGAGAAGGTAAGTCGCTAGTCTGGGTCTCTGTATATCCGTTAAGGGCACTTAAGGATTTTTTTTCTATGACAAATTAGGAATATTTTGGCCTCCCCTATACGCTCCCGAGAGTACACCCTGTATATTGCTGGTACTTTTTTTGTTGTTTGTGTTATGGCTCTGGTTAAACCAGGTTTAAGTTCATAATTAATTAATAACTTGACGCATTTTATATTCCTTTTGAATACCTATAACTTTATTAAAATTTGATGTAGGTACTTAATGTAAATTGCAACTTACACATAATTTGTAATAATTACATCGTACCTATGTTTAAGACTATTATATTATTACTAGTAACTAGTAGATACATTAAAAATATACAGCTTATATTCTAGCATGTCAATTAAATAGCTAAAACAGGTCAATCTTTAAAATATAACTTTAATAATTGCAATTACCAATTATACTATGCGATTCAACGTAGATGGGCTTTTAATGGCCCTATTTATTTAAAATAATTGAAATTATTTACTGTTTTTATCAGCAGTTGCGAGAACAACATTTTTTCCAATCTCTGTTGTAAGCTTTATAACTCTTTCTGCTTTAGTATTCATCTAATCTAACTCAAATAGCCCTAATAACTTTTCATTATTTTTAGTAATAGAAATTGTTCACTCTCACCCCGAAATGATAAAAGCATTAAGCGTCCAGGTGCAAAATGGGAAAACCAACATGACAAATAAAAAGAGTCGTGAAGTTGGTCTTTCTACAAGGGGAATAGATCTGTTTGAAATTGACGACTCGACGCAAACAGGTACATACTTGCTTTTGACCTTAATTGCTTGTTATATCCATGTTTGACACGCCCTGTTTTTTTAGATCAAAACCAGAGATTTCCACTATCGGTTTGGGGACAGTTACTCGTTCTACTATCCAGAACTTTTCTACAAATGCGGCGCAATCATAGCGTGATCGTCATTCAATTTTTCCACCATCTGGCATCCGGACTTTTAATCGGGGGGATTTTTCTTGGCCTGGGAAACGACGCTGGACAAGTAATGGCCATATTCAAATACCTTGTTAGTGTCAATGTATTTTTTATGTACACATATGTAATGGTGCCTGTATTAATCTGTAAGTATAAATAATATTGGGAGAAATGTATAAGTATCAGTAATCTGGAAAAACTCCGAGTTGTCGAAAATTGTATTGTAAAAATTGTTAAGAAACCAAACCTTTCACCTACAAATCAACTTTATTCCAGAGAACTTTGTAACATTAGAACATTGCTACGATATGTAATCTCTTTCTAAATTTCAAAAAGTTAATAATGTCAGACGATCATCAGATTATAGGCAATACAAATGAACTAGTACACATTTATAGAACCAGGACCATAATGATGCAACATTTTGTAAAATACTATGGTCCAAAATTAATACCTAAGAAAATTGAAACCTAAACAAACAAATAACATTTTAAAAAACAATTCTGTGGGTGCCTCTTTAAGAAAATCGCTACATTTCTTCAATTTTTTTAGTTACCTTTTACCTACCTATTCTGTTACCAAAAAAAAAATAAGAAAAGGAAAGTTATAGTGCGTGGTATTATTAAAGATGATCTCTATAATCTACGCTTTAAAATGTAAGCTAAACAAATACATAGAGGTGTTCCACACCTAGGCGTATTAATTAAGCATATTATATTATATTAAATGTTTTTTTCTACAAACATGTTAAAAATGAAACTTTTAACACTGTCTACTAGCCTTAAAAATATTACTTTAAGGCACTAGTGTTAAAAGTAAATTTTTTCAAAAAAACGTCGTGAATTCCTTCCTCAGTTCTGCTGTCCTTCGCGGTTGAGGAGGATTGAACAGAAACAGCAGCATGTCCAGTTGATGTTGAAGCATCATCGGCTGATGTCGTTTGTACTGTAAGCAATTTTCGATAAATATATTTTCTATTTTCCAAGGAATTCACGATGTACCCTTCCGCGACGGTTGAGAATTTCCATCCCCCATGCCGCTTAATTGTCGTCAAATTTGCTCCAGCATCGGCAAGTAAGCTCGCAGAGGAACGGCGAAAGCAATGTCCCGTATAGAGTGTTGAATTTGGAAGTTGCAGAAATCTTGCTATAGCAGCAGGAAATTTTCCGAACGTATTAATTCCGACCGGATTTCTGGTACATTTACCTTTTACATATTTTGAGAAGAGCCGCCGATGTACGACATCTGCTGGACGAAGATCAGTATATTTTCGATAAAAATCCACATAAAATTTTTCAACGATAGTGAAATTTCGTGGTACCTTGGTTTTGGTATCTGATATTTTAATAACTACTAATGAAGTCTCCATATCTTCCACGTTGTCAAGAGTCAACTGACAAACTCCTCCCTGCGGCAGGCACCAAATACTCCTACAATCGTAGCTACTTTCATTAGAAGGTACTCATCATCCGGTGCGCACTTCAGAAATTGTTCAATTTGGTATCTAGTAAAAATTTTTGATTTTTTGGCCTGGTAACCCTCTCCTTGACGCTTCAAGTAGGCAATCAATTTAAAATGTTTGCTAATATCTACGTCGTTATTTACACGTAGCTAGCTTTGATCATTGAATAATGGGACCAAAGAGAAAATTACTTCCATACCTTTGCTTTTTCCTCAAAGTAGGACAGGAATATGTTTTCGGAATACTTTTAAGAAACGCTTTTGTTTTCACACCATTTTATAAATTGATTATGAGCAATCTCATATTGAATTCTTGATTTTCGTGGCAGTAAATCCAAGGTAGCTCTGTTAGCAGCTTCTTCTATGTCTTTAAGTGGAGCGATTTCGTGTATTTCTTGCATTTTTGGCAAATCACAACAGCCAGCGCTAGCGTTTTAATAAAACTAACAGGACCTTTCAAATTTTCAATTTTTCTGTAAACAAATCAGTCAACAATACTAGGTTTTATTGACAAACGTCAACTAATTTAATATAAATATACGATGGTAATTAAAACTACCTGGATGTAAGAGATGCTAAATATTTAATTTTCAGTTATTGTATGCTTTTCATTGCCGTTTGTAGAAAAAATATTGTATGATATTTGTGTTAAAAGTATTTTTAAGGCACTCTTGTGGTTTGCAGAACGAGCGAAGCGACACATGCGTACCATAAAAATGTACTTTTAACACTTATGTTATAATAGTACATTACGTATCAAGTTTAGAAAAGTGGAACTTTACTTGACGAGTATGGTTAGTTTGAATCCGAGCGAAGCGAGGATTGAATTTCCATACGAGTCAAGTAAAATCACTTTTCTGACGAGGTGCGTATACTATTTTTTCGCATTTTGTAAGTAATTAATTATTTTGCATTTCATATTAAAATCTAAGAAGAATAGTTACTGAAGAAAATCTACAAAAACTTAGTAGTATGACTTCTCGGTAACTTAGCAATATAAACAAGATGTTTTTTTGTGTTTGACGACTATTGACAGCATCCAAATAAAATCATATTCGAAGAGTGAATTTCACAAGAATTATGGAAATGGCTAATGAAAACGACTTGGAAGATATCCTGAATGCGGCCCGCGAAGCTTCTTCAAGTTTGCTTCCAGTAAAATCCAAGGAAAGATACGAGAAAGCATATAATATGTTCTGCGAGTGGAGAAACACCAAGAATTTTAAAGGCATTGACGAAAATGTGATGCTGGCATATTTTTACGAGAAGGTAAGCTATTTTATATGGTTAAAGTGTGGTATATAGGTACTAATTTTGTTATTTGTTTTAGGCAAAAGTCCTCAAAGCTTCCAGTTTATGGTCTACGTACTCTATGATCAAAAGCACAATACTTATCAGTGAAAATACGGATATTTCACAATATAAAAAGTGAATCGCTTTTTTGAAAAGTCAAAACGACAAATATGAACCTAAAAAATGAAAAGTTTTGACCATGGAAAACGTCACCAAGTTTTTGAAGGAAGCTCCAGACGACACGTTTCTGTTAATGAAAGTGGTATTAATTTTTGGGCTGAATGGCGCATGTCGGCGTGCAGAACTATGCAGTTTAACATCTGAAGATATAGAGGATTCAGGAACAATGCTAATAGTAATGTTACATGATACCAAAACAAAGAAAAACGTGTATTTACCGTAGGATCAGATGGCAATGGGTATAAAATTTACCACAAGTACTTACTGTTAAGACCTAAAACAGTAAGGCACAATCGATTTTTCCTGTTTTATCGTCATGGCAAATGTACAGTACAGCCTGTTGGCATCAACACTTTCGCAAAAATCCCACAAGAAATTGCGAAATATCTAAAACTTCCTGATGCTTCAAGCTACACCGGTCATTGTTTGAGAAGAACATCTGCAACTTTTCTTGCTGACAATGGCGCTGATATTCAGGATCTCAAACGGCATGGGGGATGGCGGTCCACAAGCGTAGCTGAAGGATACGTGGAAGAAAGCATTGAAAATAAATTGAAAAATTCTCAAAGGGTATTCAAAAATGCCCAACTGGGACTACCCCAAGAAGTCCCCATAGGAATTGTGGTGAATGAAAAAAATGTTCAGCAACAACTACTTAATGAGGCGAGGTCAGCAGTTGCATCCTTCTCTAACTTAAATAATTGTTCTTTTAATATTTATTCTAATAAGATTTAAAATAAACGAATTTCTTTCTTGTAAAATTGTGTTTTGAATGACATTGACGTTTTATGCAGTAATGGTTGCTATGCTGTAAAGTGACCCATTACTGTACGATTTTGAGGTCATTAATCTAGTGCATTACTGTATAAAATGCGAAAAATAACTATTAAACTTTTACATGCCACATTGTATTGTTGCTACTTGCTGCCTCTACCAATGTAAAAATCTTTTTAGTTCCACTGGAAGTTAAATTAATGGAAAGGGAGTATTTCAACAGATGGTACAGTTTAAAAGCTTACTACTTAGCGTTTACGATTGCTGGGCTGCCCTTAATGGCAAGTATTGATATTCAAACGAGGGGTAATCCACTGACGTCAACTTTGTACAGCCATTGCTTAATATTGCATCAAAATATTGCACATTGCTTTAAAAACATTGCACGTCGGTAAATTTTCGCGTTTTCTTTGCATTGCGTCACACTGCTTGCATTGCGTGTCACCGCTTAGACTAAAATTTAAACTAGAATGGTACAGAGCGTCATCCGCTTACGCCACTGATTTATCCATCTCGAGCGACATGTGACAGGAACATTTTAAAGTCAAAGTGAGATATAACACGTTTTACATCTTCAAGCGGGTGACGCTCCCGTACCATTCTAGTTTACATTGCCTTTTAACCATGTTGCTTGCGTTTTCCTATAGTCGAGGTAGACGCAATTGTTGTGTATAGTTACTATGACCTTATGACTGCCATAGTGCCATCATTTTCAAATCTACTTGTATGTACAGGGTTATTTTTTATATTTGCACACCCACCACAGGGTTAATATAAGTGACAGAAAAAAAACTTTAAATACAAAAGTTGCATAGTTTTTCCCGTGTTATCTTTTAGACTTGTCAAAAAAACATAGGCGGATAGCAAAGTTGAAAAACAATCGCAAGTTTTCTTTTTTTTAATACACTCTATATATTTTTCACTAGGACAAAAGTTCTTTCTCCCTTGATTTCAAAGTCAAAGTCAAAAAAGCTTTATTGTACAAAGATCCTTTACAATCTCATTTACAAAGCTGCAATTTGTTTTAATCATGCAGGCTTTGAATATGCGTTTGGTGCGTCCCAACCCTAACGAATCTTAAAATAAGGAGTCAAAATAACAAAATATATAACGAATAGACAGGAATACACTACATATTAAATTAAATGGCTATATAAGACTGCTAAATATCCACGGAACTATAAATAATTAAAATAGTTCAGTCAATATTCTAAAATTTTGGGCAAACTATAATCACACTCATAAAACAGCCAAAGGTTACCACACGCAACATTATTAAAATTTTATCCAAAAGTAACATAAAGATAATTAAAAAAGTGCCATAAAAATTGTTAAATTAAAAGTTGCACAATTGCCAGAAAAATAAAATAAATATTAGGAACACTGAGAAAAGAGAAGCAGATTTAAGTACACTAGGAACTATCGCAAAACAATTCTTCTATGGTATAATAATAAGGTGATTAACGTTGTAGAATATAGAACTTTTGGTTTGACTGGAATGGGGTATAGGTAAATTAATTTCAAATATTTGACGAGTGTTGCGTACTGGGGTTGAATTAATTTCACTCTTAAATTTCTTATAAATTTAGCAAGTTGTCTCCAACAAAAACAAACATAAGAAAGTCAAAATTTTATGTGATAGAAATAGTGGTCTGCTAGAGTGTCTAGTTTTGGTTTTACACTTATATTTAATGGCCCTTTCTTGCAAAACAAATATTGTGTTAAATAAATGCTGGGGAGCAGCAGCCCCAAAAACTTATGCCATACCTTAAATGAGACTCAATTAGGGAGAAATACACGGTCCTTGTGTTATAAAAAATTAACCTAATCGCATAGCATTTGGAGCCCAGTTTTTTGCTTAGGTTAATTATGTGTGATTTAAATTTTAATTTATCATCTATAACCCTACAAATCTATTTACTATTTTGTTACGTTGAGAGATAAAAAGTTGGCGTCTGCCCATTTTTCAACCACGACAAAATCATTTTTTACATTTGACTCAAGTTCACTCAGATATTTACCTGCCCAAAGTATTGTTGAATCATCTGCAAACAGAGTAAATTTACCTTTCAATTCAATATTTGTTAATTCATTAGTAATATAGGTATATTAAAAACAATAGGGGGATTGGAAGACTTATTATTATAGCTTACAGTTTGGAGCCGTCCAACAAAATATGATTCAAACAACTCCAATGCTCTTCCCCTTATTTCATACTTTTCGAGCTTAAAGAGCAGGACTTATGCCCGTATTCTCCGTTATGTAGAAAAGCTGGCTTAACTAAAGTTGACTTAATTTCTTAAACTCACTTAACTAATTTAAGGTGAGCACCGAAACAATTATTGTCGGGTTTAATTAAGCCTCCTTAAGATTTGGCAACCTCGCATTTTTCTCTTCTTTTTTGCTCAGAGACTGAGGCCGTCAAGTGGTAGAGTACAGAGGAAGAAATTTGTAACATTGTAACCTTATTTTTCGTTTCATGTGCTTTGTGTAATATAATTGCTGTATGCATTACTTGTATATGTATATTACCTGATACCTTATTTACGTGTTATATATTGTAACCTGTTTGTAATATATTTATTAGTTTATAAGTCACTGTCATGTCAGTATAGTTTTAGCCAAGTTCTGCTAATTAAAGCCTACAAAAGCAAAGGCCTATTATTACAGTTTGTGCTGTGTTTGAAAATATTTGTTAAAAGTTTTGGATTTTACTGTTTGTTTTTTAATTTTATAAATGCGCAGATGCAAATCTTAAGCCCGATATTAAGCCTCCAATATTGTGGGCTTAAAGTTAAGTAAGCTTACGGTTCTTAAGGTTAACGGTGCTTAAGAAAACGGCATCTTAAAGCGGCTTTCTTTTTAAGCCAGCTTAAAACATTACGGAGAATACGGGCATTAGTGATTAACATAATCGAATGCCGTAGACAAGTCGCAGAATACTGCCGCGACTACCTCAGACCACAGTATACGGAACTATCGTTATACTGTGCTCAGACTAACGAACTTTAAAATAAATTAATTTTAGGTGGTATATTAAACAAAATCGAAAAAGCCGACTAATTGAAAAAAATTAAATTATTGTATGACGGCGAAAATATTAAAAAAAAAATACGAGAGTTTCGGTCAAAATTGCATTACATCGACGAAACAGGGCTTAATGAAGATCTAAATATTAGAAGTTGAAGGCAGGTATTTATGGATGAATGTTCGCAAGACCTAAGAAATCCTAGTGGAAAAGGTCGTTGTCTTATAGGATCAGGTTTTAAGGGTTAATGAAATAAATTTAATTAATAAAAAATTATATGACGTTCCGACAAAATTTCATCATTTATTAATTTTTGAAATTCATACGCCACTGGAATTCATTCCCCTGGCGTCGCACAACCCGGAGTTCTCTATATGCTAGTGTTGAGTTACTGACTGAAATTTTGGACTTCGAGTATAGATCGCTGATAGGTCTCGGATAGTTTTTGAGAAAAGAATATTTACTCTTTTTACTTACAAGAACAAGTAGAATATTTGCATGGAATTCTTAAAATTTTGCATTGCCAATGACATAATTATCACTTGTAGAACTCATAAAATACACTTATCTGCTAAAATAAATGCAAACTGACAAAAAAACGCGGAAAACCGCACAAAAGCATGAAATATGTTGCCACGTCAAAAATGCCAATGAGCCGCATTGCTAAAAGTAGTACGCGGATTATTTTTATATTGCTCAACATTTTCAACATCGCTTCACGCATTTTCTTACATTGCTTTGCATTTTCTTATGTTGCTTGGCATTTTCTCACATTCCTAGAACATTTTCGCTATTTTTAATGCATTGCTAGTAAGTTTTATCATTGCTTCACATTGCTTGCTACATTTTCTGACGCGTGTACACCACATCGCTTCAGCGGTTTACCCCTCGTATTTAAATTTAAATTAGTAATGTTAAAACCTTAAGGTATTTGGTCTAACCATTTTTGTTTTGTTTCAGCTAGTGTTCAGTACAATGTTTCTAGGAATCGTGTATGTTTTATCTAACCAACCGATGGATCTAGACCGATTTTTTTGGTTCAACGCCATGGGCCTCTCAGTTGGGCTCTGCTCACAAGGCCTTGGTTACATAATTGGAACTACATTTAATATTACAGTTAGTATAACATACAGTTTAGCTTAACTCAATTGAAATTGAAAGTTGCTGATAGAATAAAATAGTTTTTTATCTACCTGTATGCAACAAGAGTGTCGTACTGATTTTTATTGTTAGAAAGAAAACGCAAAAACATATTTTAAACATAATTTAATAACAAAATAATAATATTGAATGAATTAAATTAAAACAAAATATACATAGGTATACCCACAGAACAATAAAGGTTAGGTATACCTACAAAAAAGTACCGTGTCTGAAAAATAATGATTACATTTTAACCCAAGTCAGTTTCACTGTCACTGTGGTCATTCAAGTTTTTAACTTATCTTGTCTAACTTTGCTTCTTAAAGGCTTATACACACGCCGACGCGGCCACGGCGACGGTAGCGGTGGCGATTATATTAGCGGTCGGGCGACCAAAGCGGTGAGTGGCGTTGTAGCCGTTTACAGATTTTATGTATACGAAAATATATTTTTAGACGTCCAGGTTTCATTTTTATTTCTATAATTTGATATTATGATAGACGATGTTAAAGAAGAGACTTTGTTACTATTAGCTCTTTGTCCCACACTTTGTTTTTAGCCCTTATACTTTTATAATTTGGATGGGATATAATTTAACATTTTCTATTAATAATTTTATTATATTATTTGCCATTACTGTCACTTCTCGCAGTCAAAGTTGGCACGTTGTATTTGACCGTCACCGCATATCAGAACGCTGCCCTAGGCCGCTTGATCTAGACTTGCCCGCGCTGGTATGATTTCATTAATTTATTTCTATGTGTTTAGATTGGCCGCCACCGCCACCGTGGCCGTGGCCGCGTCGGTGTGTTGAAGCCTTAAATGTCAATAACTTCTGATTTGGACCAGGATGTTGAAATCTGATTCACTTTATTTTCAGAATGGTTCCGTTGTTGGTTCATCAGCATTGGCGCCCCTTCTCGCCTTGGCTGTTTACGGAATGGGATATAGGGCAACCATTGAACCGTTTATGAGAGTGATCATGAGTTTCACTTACCTCAGGTTCGGTGTAGTTGGTTTAAGTGCAACCATATTTAGTAACAGAGAAGAAATGCAGTGTAACGATATATACTGCCATTATAAAAATCCTGAGGTAAATTATTAATAAATCCTTTGAAATATTTATCTGCAGGGAGCAGGCCCGTGGAGAGCAAATCCGGGCCCGGGGGCTGAAAATTACGGGCCCCTTCATGTAATTTCGAAAGTTAGGTTTTTAGGCTGCGAAAAAACAACCTTAATCATGTCATATAATTTTATATTAAAATAAATACAATCATGAGTTCAATGTTAACAAATTTAAAATTAATTCACAGTTCAAATATTGCAACATTTTCAACTAGTCTAAAGATATTATAATTATGTATAGTAAAGTAACATTCTTGAAAGTTATGTTGCTTCTTTATATATTTATAATAATATATATAAAATGTTATTTATTACATATTTATGTTCAAAAAACTATACTACTTTGCCCGCGCGGGATATTTTTTTCATTCACTCAAAAATTACATTACGTTCAAAAAAAGTTTTTTTGGGCAGTCCCGAAAAATCCGCCCCCTCCCCCCCCCCCCCAAAAAAAAAAAACCGAGCCCGGGAGCAATTGTCCCGTCACCACGTAAATGTTTGTGTATTTAGCACAAAAAATTCGAATATTCTGATAACTTATATTTGTTCTAGATGCTTCTTATGGACATGGGAATGGCCGGTGAATCCTACAAAGTGCAATTTTACATATTGATGGGATATTTACTATTTTTCCGAATACTGGCGTACTGTACCCTAAAGTACCGACTAACTTCTGAATTGTCTAACAAAATTGTATATTATGCAACAAAAATAGTGCGGCAAAAAGAATAACCAATGTTTATTAATTAATTTTAAAGATATTACCAGAAAAGCTGTGAAATATATTAGCTGTCGCTTGCCTTACATTTTAGGGCACTCGCAAACGTAGCCACAAGCTGCTTGCATGAATTACTCGACAAGTTACAAACGGTGCATTTGCGGAGTCTTATGCGCATACGTGTGGCGGCCACGAGTGGCTACATTTGCTGACAGCCTTATTATGGTCAGTGATGCCGTTGCCTTCTTTTAATATGTGTGTTTAGAGAAGATAGTTATTTGTTTATAGTTTATTAATTATTCATAAATTCTTTAAAAATATTTGTCCTGGTGAGAATTTTGATCTAAGCGGTATTATTTTAAACACGCTGTACCTGCATAGTAAAATTAAATACTTAATTTATTGTAGTAGAGGATTAATTAAAAAATTAGCAACTATACTGCATTATTGTGTAAAGTTTTAGCTCTCTGTTGAATCATAATAATTTATCGTATACCTACTAAGGTTTACATCATAATATATCATCATAGAATGATAAAGGTACTGTGTTACTCAACTTAAAAGCTATTAAATATTAATTAATAAAATATGGTATACCGTAGTTTTTTTGTTATGTCCGATTCAAATATGATGATAAAGTGCGTCAATAATAGACGTGTTGTGGACTTCCATTGCCATTATTCATCGAAGAAGTCTTGAAAAAAGGGCACAACTGGAGCATCCCAAAGAACTCTACTACCATTGAAGGAAGAATTTACCGTACACTGGAGAAGCACGAACGATACATTCCAGATAGAACACGAACACGCTTAACACCGCATCACAGCAAACCCCACATTCATACGGTTTACCAAAAATATACAAGCACAACATTCCTCTACGACCCATATAGGCTCCAGAAATTTTCCAACATACGAACTGTCCAGATTTCTGCTCCCAATACTACAACCACTTCAAGAACAGAAGTAAAAAACTCGCAATATTGTGGAAAAAACATACAACCAGATGATCGATTGGCTTCGATGTCGAGCTTTGGCTTAGTTTAGCTCATCCGAAGGAAACTTGAGGAGGACCAAATTCTTGATTAAAATAATGGAAACGATGACGAACTCCAAGCTTTTTTACATCACGTGACTAACTTGGCACCAACAATCAACTTTACCATGAAGAAAAAAGAAAACAACAAACCTCCGTTTCTAGACGTCATTGTACAGAAAAACAGCGATAAAGTCTGTGCGTTTTAAGAAGTCCGATATCGGATTAAATCACCAAGGGATGTTATCGCTTTTAAAACAGTAAGTCGGTAAAGTTACAATATTTTCGCACTTTCGCTATACTTGATCACACCGAACATCCCACTGGTTTACTGTATTCTATTACTGGGCGAAATCAGCGGTTTCAAAACAAAATTATCTTAGAATTACGCGTTGAGCATAAATAATAATTAAATAGATAATTAAATTATTTTGCTATTATTATAGTTAAATCTATATAATAATCGCTATTTTCCAAGAACCAATTAAAATTTGCTCAAGTGCGGGATGGTTAAATATGTTAAAGATTTTGTCAGGTATACTTTTCCGATAATGACATTATTTTGGGATTATTATAATTAAATCTTCATAATAATTACTATTTTCCAAGAAATAATTAAAATTTGCTGAAGTGCGGGATGGTATTTTCTACTTTATTTTAAATAAGTAGTTGTGCTTTTCACTTTTAGTTTGTTTCTCATTGTGTGTGAATTAAAATCAGTTATTAAGCAAAGTTATGGAAAATGTTCAGCAAGGTGGCACATCGCCTAGAAGGCATTTATCTCCAGGTGAACGCCGTTTGGTATTACAAGTGGAACGTTATTTTACTTTAGAAAAAGATAACTCGGGCCCGTTAGAGTCTGTTTTGGCAGTGCAAAAACGAACGTCTGATGCTTGCGGCATTTCAGAGAAGACCTTAAGAAGACTTCGAAAAAAGAGTGAAGAGGATTTGGACAGACCATATAAAAGGGTTCGACTCCATTCAAAAACCTTGGATTTATCCCAAGGGATAAAACTCTATTAGGAATATTGTTTATGATATGTATAAAGCCAAGGAATATGTTACCCTCAAAGCTATTCTTGAAAAGATAAAGCAGAAAAAACTTTGCGATATTGGAACTAACAGTTTGTCCATCATCTTAAAACATATGGGTTTCAAATATAAAAAAACGAACAACAAAAAACTGCTTTGCGAGCTGTCCAATGTTGTTTCGAAAAGATGGCAATTTTTAAGGGATTATTTAAACAACAAAAAATCGGAATTGTCAAGACAAGTTGTTTTTCTTGACGAAACATGGGTATCTGCAAACGGAACTTCAACAAAAACGTCTTGGCAGGATGACTCAAAGCATTGTTATTCAAGTACCCGTGCAAGTAATGGCAAAAGGTATATTATATTACATGCTGGTAATGAAGAAGGTTTTGTTTTAAATGCCAGTTTGATATTTTCATCAACAAAAAAAACTGATGATTATCACGGCAATATGGATGCTGAAATTTTTGAGCATTGGTTCGAGGAAAAACTTTTAAAAAGTTTAGAAAAACCTTCCTTAATTGTTTTAGACAATGCCTCTTACCATACGAGACTCTAAGAGAAATTCCCTACAAGCAGCTGGAAAAAGGAAGAAATAAAAGAGTGGTTGTCAAAGAAAAACATAAACCATGAAAATTTATATTTAAAAAGTGAACTTTTAAGCAAGTGTAAAGAGCAGTCATTTAAAAAAAAGTATGTTGTTGACGAATTAGCCCTCAAATATGGGCATCAAGTTTTGAGATTGCCGCCCTACCATTGTCATTACAACGCAATTGAATTGGTATGGGGTATTAGCAAGAACTATTATGACAAACATGCCTGTAAAAATATCGGTAAGCCTAGCGTTATAAAGTTATGGGAGGAGGCGCTTAGCCAAGCGGGCAAAGAATAATGGCGGAAATGCATTGAACACACAGAAAAAATTATTTTTGAATCTTATGAGACAGAATAGGTTATAGACGAAGTAAGACCGTTAATTATTACGAATGATGATGATGATGACGATGATGTTGATTCTGATGAGTCTGAAAGCATGGGTGAAATTTCAAATGCAGAGGAAGACTACTTTTAGTAGTACCTATCTACAAGTAGGTACGTTCTGTCGCAAGACTACAAAATCGGTTCTTTTTAGAACCAAAATTTTATAAAAAATAATTCGTAAAACTAATTTGTTTGAATACTACAAAAGCTAAAAAATTATTATTTTTCTTTACCTAAACTAATTTTTTATTTACTTTAAATTATTTTATTTAGAAAATGTAATTCATCAACATCCAAAATTACCTTCAATATAATTTATTGTTTGAGAGCCACCGACATAATACTCAAGAGGTTTTATGGCTTAGCGGACTTCTTAAAACGCACAGACTTTACCATCCAAATATCGGTATATAGAAAACAAATTGAATTAATAATTATGCCTCAAATCATTCAAATAGCACCAAACATGGAATAGTAAAAACACGTGTCTATGGGGCATTTAGATACTCTCTGCAATTCCCAGGAAGCTCTTACACAAGAACTCAAGAACGTCAAAAAGGACCTTAACACAAATGGATATCCCACGAGACTAGTAGACCACGATATCAAGAAGCGTAAGATTCACACAAATAGACAAAAGGATAACGTCGAAGCTGGATCCACCACAAATGATGTGACATATTATGTCAAATGAATCTCCGAAAAATTCTAAATTTAGGACAACATTCGAACAGTATTTAGCTCCAAAGATTCCTTAAAAAGCCATCTGACGAAGCAGACAAAACCTGCAAGTGCGAGCGAGGACAATCCTATGTTGGTGAAACTCTACGACCCCTAAAACAACGCTAGATGATTGGAAAATTCGTCAAAATGTACAAGTTCCCGAAAGTAGAAGCAAAGTAAATAACACAGTAATAAACTGGAGTCAAAAAGTTAAATACCTGGGATCGTAACAGCTGAGTGCCATCTACTCACTCCAGTGGCGGCTCGTGAACTCTATTAGTAGGTGTGCTGCATAGATAAAAAAAAATAACGCGGCAGGGAAAAAATTTTTTTGGACCACGCCCATTTAATAAAATTTTAAATTATAAATTTTGCCACGACTTTTACCCGCAGTTTTAATATTTAAATCGGGCATAGGGCGACCACGCTTTTGCACAACTAATTGTTTTTCATACGTAAGTTTCAGTGGGTCTCTGCTATTGCTGCTGCCAGATTTAAAGTACATTTTGCGCCACAAAAATTATTAGGTGCCACGCCCTTTTTTGTTGACGAATCTTGCTTTTCAAGTGGGAAAATTAATAATACCTAGATAAAAATATTAATATATTTTTTAAAACAATACTAAACTTACCTATTTTTTATAAATCAAGTCGATCTTACGTTCTTTTCGGTTCGCAAATCTTGTAATCACTTTGTCATTAAAATTGTCTATTTCGGAGATAAACTTTTTTTCAATAGATAGCATGCATGGAAAGAGCTGTTAAACGATCTTCGGTCATTGAATTGAACCAAAAAGTAAACAGGAAAAACAGTATAAAGCATTTTTGTTGTTAATTTACATGTATAGCTTTTTCCTCTACTTTATACTAGATTTTTCAATAATAAATATCTGGTAATGGTCTACCTTTTGCTTTTAATTCTATCTTTTCTTCGTATGAATATTTAAAAAATCTCTTCACATTAATTAAATTGAAGACCACTTAATAGTACACTACACAGTTAATAATTGTCATAGCAATACACAAAAACCACCCCCGCACTTAATTATTATTGTTTTTAAGTTCAACTCAGCCGCATACTAAACAGTCGCGTAAAAATTCGTTCGATACTATTCAATACCGTATCCCGCGAACCGCACTGCGCTGGACTAAATGCAGCGAACTCTCCAGTTAAATCACGGCTTTATTTTAGACCGTTACGGGGGAAGCGGAGTGCGCGCGGGTGTTCGAAGGAGCTCACCGAGCCCGATCGTGTTGCCCAGATCAAAAATAATTTAGCGACAGAGGGTAGTGTCGGTACGATATTCCATTGGTCGGCTTTACTTTGGCGATCGCCGCTGTATGTACAGTTCGCCACACACACGAGTCTAGAGCTGGCAAAACAATCCGAGCAAGAATTAATACAATTGAAATGAGATATTTTTTATAGATTATGTAATTATTATTATTTTTCTTCATTTTTTTGGAAGCTCTGCAGCACTGCAGCGCTTATGCACCAGCCGCCACTGACTCACTCATAAAGAGACAAAGCAAAATAATTGACCTACGAGCCAAAATTCTGTACAAAGTCATCGTCAGACTAGTGCTGACGTATGGCTTTCCTACATGGTGCGCTATAAATGAAACTAAATAAAAGAATTAAATTGCAAATATTTCAAAATCGAGCACTAAGAATCATTGCAAATGTACCTATATAGTGACATATACTTCACAAGGACCTAGACACGCCGACGTTAAAATACTACTTTTGACTAAATCATAGTCAACAACTCCCACATAGCAAAAAAGGTATATTCACATCCTGAGAATATGCTATCGACAGCCCACAACTCACATTCGTTTAGGTACATCCATAGCATATCCATGTCATATTTAGAAATTGATTAAAATCATGTTCGTTTGGATATATCCATAGCATATCCAAGTCATATCTAGAAATTGGTATAAAAATCATAAGTCAAAAAAGTGAAATTAAAAAGATTTTCCTACTTTAGTATTTTTAAAATAATATCTAAATTTCTTTAGGGCAATGCGATTGCTCAGGTTGATATTTAAATCTCCAACTTTTGGCAGCCCTGCGCACTTCGCGCTTGGGATGACATTACATAACCTCAGTTTTTGTCATTTTCTCTGCTCGTGTCGTGTAAGTTTTTTTGGTGGCTTGTTTTTCATTTTCTTACAGTTCAGTAAGTATGTTCATTGTTTAATAAAGTGTTTTTTGTGTGGGAATTTGTAAACAATAAGTAAACAATATATATATAAGTATAATTTTATAACGTACCTAATCATATTGCTTTCAACAGCCGAAATTTTACTCTTTCTTTAATATTATGTCTTCAAGCAGCAAAAGTAAGATGTCATTTTGTAGGTTTATATCCCGAAAAGCATAATGATTTGCTGTCATTAGAAGTATTAGAGCATTCACCCGAAGGTGTAATAGCAGATGATATTTCATTAGCAGAAAATGTCTTAGTTTAAAGGTGTTTACTAACAATTCAATTAAAAAAAAGTTTTGAGGTACCTATTTAAAATCGTCCATATTTTCGGTATTCTTTATTAAAATAATTTATTATTTACTAAAAAATATAGATTAACAAATTCCTGAAATGTTAAGATACTGTAATAATAAGTTCTGTAATTCTGTAGATGTTGTGCGTCAAAATAACAGAACAATTAATGGACGCATGTGGGGACGAAGTCATAGTACACATTCAAAAATGGCTTGTCAAAGCGAAGGAAATGCTTAACAATAAAAAGAAAAACAACCTTGACAAGTAAGAATTCCTTACTCATTTTTTAAAAACTGCAAGAACATACCTAATATAATAGAAACCTGTTTTTAAAGTGCTCAGACATTACTCTACATATTTTTAACGTAAATATTTTCTCAACCATTCATTTATGTTTTTCTTTTCAGGAAAAACGGAACTGACGTTATACAGCAGTAACTCCTTAATTTAAAAAATTAATAGTTATGTCTGTAATTGTTTTTTAAGGGTTTCATTGTGCTCTAATAAAGCCTGTTTTTAATACCTTTACTTGATTTGATTTAAACAAATATGAGACTGATACTTCAATTAAAAATTATTATTTGCCAGCTTCCCAAAGGCTCTATTGAGTGATGTTTCCATTGGAATGGTATATAGTATAGCCTATTTACATTTACAATCTTTTCGATGAAAATTCCAAGCAAGAATCGGCATCATACAAGCAGAAATCTGTATAATAATCATTTACTTTTAGATACGCAAATTTGTGGCATTCGGATGAAGAATGAAAAGTAAGTAGATTTACTACTAACCCTACAACCGAGTGTCGTCGGTTCGAGTCCGGCTCATAAATTTCTACTTTTATTTATTTTTTTTTATTTTATCTGCATTCTTGGTCTAAATACCAGAAATTTAAAAGTAAAATTTAAAAATCGGGTTATCCCTATTTTGGGCAAAACGAATATACTGTGCATGTCATTAGTATACACATACGAATCTTCTGTGAATGTGCGGAGGATATGCTAAATGTCCGGAAACGCATTTTCTCAGCATGTCCGACTTGTGGCCAAACGCATGTCGTATGTATATTCGTAGTATATATATGTATGTTCTATGAATCTGCGGAGAATGTGCCACTCAATATCCATATCCGAAAGAGAATATATTTCATATATCCACAGGATATCTTTTTGCTATGTGGGCTAGATAAGGATCGACGTTTCGACTAGCCCACACCATTATAAATTGATCGGCAGCACATAAATATTCCTCAGACTGGTTTCCACTGTAGCCTAATGCAAACCTAGAATACCTAACAAAAAAGTCAAAAATGCAAACAAAAATTCAAGATCAACATTATCAAACCAAACCAAAAACAAAATAGTCAACCATGAAACTTTAACCTCCCTACACAACATCATGTGAAAAGAACAAATATTAGAACCAGGAGTAAAAGGCAGCAGAAGCCTATAGTATATATGTACAACGAACATTAACAAGAGACAGACATGACATACACACGTAGGCTTCACCCTTCCGCCCACACGGCTATCAACGGGTCTTTTCCACGGTTATCACACCTGTTGTCGGCATCAAAGGGATAGCACCATGGGTGGTCTTTCCCACGGTCACCTCAAGATCAAATATAGACTCGCAAACGTATGCTATCAAAGTCATTCAAGATCAAATCCCATTCAAAGGTCAAATATAGGCTCGCAAACGTATGCTATCAAAGTCATTCAAAATCAAATTCCATTCAAAGGTCAAATATAGGCTCGCAAACGTATGATATCAAAGTTGTGTCATGGGTGGTCTTTCCCCACGATCACCAAAATTTTCCCACGGTTATCACACCTATCGGCATTTATCAAAGGGATAACGCCATGGGTGGTCTTTCCCACGGTCAAAAAAATTTTCCCAACGTCATCAAAAAGTTCCCACGCTCAACTCCGGCTATGCCTACTAGAGTCTCTTGTTAATGTTCGTTGATATGTATAAGTAGTAGTGGATGGGGAGCTTGGCGCCAAGCAAGTAGGTCAGCTCAGACCCTTTTTGCCAGTCCCGTATTAACGTCTGGGTAATGTTAGCCAGATGGGACCTACAGTTTAACGTGGGTTCCGAACCACAATATTAATTTTGCCAGAGAAATACTCTCGTTCGTGTTCGTACTGCACAATTGCAAAATTTCCAACAATGTAGCTTTGGCCTCTAAGCGCTCCCTCAACATTAGTAGTTAATTCGCCCTTAGATGTACTTATTGGCTTTGATGTTGCCTTCTTATTGTGCTGGATCAGCCCGGGCTTGAACCGGTTACCTGTAGTATGTGAAACGAGAATGCTGCCACGCGACCGGGTCGTCACCCTCAGCAGCAGCCTAACTCGAACATGAACGGGTATGATCAAAGACGGTGATATAGTATAGTAATGTTATTATTATGTTCTATGGAAATAAACTGTCGATTACCGGTACACAACAAACGATTGTCGGCTCTGGTAATCGACGTCTGGTGTTATAATTTTCTATGATCAAGAATTTGTCAGTTAATTATTCCATAATAGTTATTTTTACGAGATGCAAATTATAACTCTTTCGTTGTTGCTATAACAACAAATAATCAATACAAAAAAGTTAACAAACGGGGGTGGTCTCACTGATATTTGATATTGTAAATTCAATATTTTCAGGACTGATGATGCCTTAAAGGCGAAACATGTAACCTTGTTATAATACATTAATTGAGACCTCGACTTTGCGGTTATATTTTGCTTCAATAGTGTTTCATTTGCAATAAAAAGTTCACATGTTCAGGGAAAACATTTTTAAACTGGGTAACATCGCCAAAATATCACTTTAATTATGGAATTTAATCGGACATAATGAGAAATCCTCGTAGGTAAACCAAATATTCTTAATTCAGGTTTAGCAGTACTAGCTTTTGAGTTGCACGACTTTTGAATAACCCTGTAAACTAAGGTGGTGCCTCAAAGTCAAAACCCCCGAGTTTTCACACTACATTAACATTGAGATTGCTAATGTTGATTTCATTTTCTTAAAGTTCAAAAAAAAAACGTCGGTATTACACCTAATATAGGAATTATACAGTTTCTAGCAAGACACAATAAAGGAGAGATTTGAACAGATCATTTTTTGGTTGTTTGAAATTCACATTTCTTGGTATTACGTGACAAGTGTGGTTGATTCAGGACTTTGTATCTCTTACCATTTTATAGATTAAATCAATTTATGCTAGTGAGTAAAATGTAACTTTGTAGGCAACAAATTCGTAGATATAATTTTAGTGGCGGCTCATGGCCTATTCTACAGAAGGGGTACTGGAGGGTGTCGATAAAACAGGCATATTAAATTTTTTAAAACGTATCCAAGCATTTTTGTAATAATTAATTAGGTATATTTTATCTTGATAATGAAAAATGTCATATTTGCGAATATTGTATTAATTTAGTTGTTTCTTTTTATAGTTAACGTACCGAAGGCATTGTGTAAGGACATTCAAATTTTTAAATGGTTCAAATTAGCAGAGTTTTTAAAATTATTGTGAGGGGGTACCTACCAAAGTAATCAAATCAAATAAAATATTTCTTTATTTATACATAAAAAATATAGATTCTTATCTTAGTAAGTAGGTACCTAACTACGTAACTTATTTTTTATAAGTCCAGCCTACTATTTTTTATCGAAACGAGAAAGAACTATTTGCCATAATTATTAACCTATACTACCATTATTATACGTAAATAGCGCGAAACAAACGACCAACACACAGCTTTTATCTTTTCAAGCCGACTGAAATTTCCTCAGCCCTCAGTACCATTAAAATTGCATTTAGCGAGCATGACCGACGCCGCACGATCTGGCGCTTGTTACGTGTAAATTCATGGCTGAAATAAGTCGAGCCCTCATGAGGCTTCATTATGTTGAGAAAATTGCCAAAGTAGAGTGGTCGTCAGAGACGGACTTCCAAATATAAAACAACAGAGTTAAAGCAAAATATGGACAATAAAACCAATATATTTATAAATAGGAATGTACATTTTCCCGTTGTGTTGGGAGGCTGCAGCCCTGCAGACCGTGCGAAAGAGCCGCCACTGTATGATTGTGGCATCGATTTTTCCTGTGGGACTATTTATCCACTCATGTAAAAGTAGTTATGCAACTTCTTATACTTAACACAAGACATCGGCTAAATCATACCTATGGGCTAAATACAGTTGCGCCCGAGAAGAGCGAATCAACGAGAAGCGACAAAATCCCGAGTTCAGTATTGATCAAATCGGGACCAAATTATATATCCTTCACTTTGAAATATTGTCAGTTGACCGGGTTATTACACTAAGAGAAGCACTAAAACGATGAAGAAAATGCTTTACACTGAAATAAAAAATGTGGGTACCTAGTAAGAAGTAATTTTTTCATGAATATCTTTTGTGTTTCATGTAATTGGCTTTCCAGCGAATTTCGTAAAATCAAAGAAAAATTTAAATAAAATGAAAATATTTTTGAAATGTTTTATTGATTGGGCGTTACTTACTGATAGTACATTTTAGAAAGAAAATGAAATAGTATATTACATACCAAGAGTGGTAAGAAGCCTATTACACACGATTTCGAAAATTAGGGTACATTAAGCGTTAGGGAAAATTATCCTTGTTAATGCAGACATTATAATATTACGTAACTGGTCTTACGCACAGCTTGGCTTCTTACAATATAGTGTGTGTAGTTAGAGTTTTACGGATAAAGTAGACAGTGCGTAAGTAGGTTCTTACTAATTATAGTAGTAGAAAAACAATAATATGTATGTTTACCATTTGTAAAAATATTAAATTACTGGGGTCCTTAATTACTCTTGAGGGTGAACCTACCTGGAAAAAGGGTCAGTATACCTACATTCTGAACCATTATGCGGTTTTAATTTGATATGTATGCAGGTAGAAATTGTTTCTTATAGCCCACTCCTACAAACTTTTTTTTTTTTGTAAAGAGTATGTTGGATATTTGTTACAGATAAATCTGCTATTTTTCAATTCTTCGATAGGTACATAGACAATAATTATTATAGGTACTTAGAATTTAAACGGTAGGTAGATAATATGATATTTTATTTGGTTTAAACAAAATAAGTTGTAAATTTTGGAAAACCTTATGATTTTTTTTATAATGTTTCTATTATTACTTACTCTTTACTTATTTTACCTGATCTACGCGTAGAAATAATATGATATTATAAATATAGATAAAAACTACTAAATGAGAATAAGCTTAGTACTTGTGCTTTCAGGAATATTTTCCAAAAAAACACCAGACCTGTTAGGAAAATAAAAACAGTTTCTTTTAGATTAGTTTGATATTTTTTCCTTCCCGTCGCCTTTCCTTAAAAATACTTGTTTTTAAACATTTAATATCAACTTCACTTGAATAACATAATAAATAATGGTAGGTCTTTTCCATATACCTTTCACGTAATAAAATACAGCAGATAAATACAACAAAACAAATACAGGGTGTCTCAAAACTCAGTATCAAGATTTTAGGGGCGTATTTGCCAGGTCAAAATAAGCCTTTTTTTTCCTATAAGCATGTGTCCGCAAACGCTTTGTCACCGATCTACAGAGTGTGAGATATTAAGATAAAATTTAAAACATAGATTACGCTTTAGGGCTTACATCATCTAGTATACCGAGTGATTGTAAGAATCTACAGGGAGATATTTTTTCAGGGGTCATGCGCCCTTTTCTCCGCATAAACTTTTTTATAGTGCGCTGCTGGCGGATTCTGAAATATGCAGTACATTCTTTGTTTTGTTTATAAACTTTTTTATCTCTTATAATTTTTATGCATCTAAGATCGTTATCGAGAAAAAAATTTAAACAAATTTTTGTAATTAGCTACATTTAATTAACATTTATAACAACAGGGGGGAATAAATACCACAATGAAAACAAAAGACGCTATACTTATTTGTTATAAGATTATTTAAACATTACCTCAAAAATAAGAAACTTAATCAACTTTGACTTTTTATAAAAGATGCTGGAAATGCCCTCCTCTTTCTGCGATACAACCCTCTACTCTTCTTCTCATAGACTGCCGTACGCGTTCTAATATTCCGGGATTATTTCTTACCGTTTGAAAGGCATCCATAATTCGTCCAGTTAGAACTTCGATGGAAGGCACTGGTCCTGCATCATAAACTAGACTCTTTACATGCCCCCATAAAAAGAAGTCCAGCGAGTTGCAATCTGGGGACCGTGGGGGCCAAGCAATTGGACCTGCTCTGCCAATCCACCGATTGGGAAACACTGTGTCTAAATAATCGCGGACGGTGACTCGAAAATGAGGGGGGGCCCCATCGTGCATAAACCACATTTGTTGACGAACGTGTAAAGGCACATCCTCCATTAATGCAGGCAATTCATTCTGTAGAAAGTTTAAATATGTGTCACCATTTAAAATTCGCGGTAAAATAAAAGGACCAATTAAAGTATCTCCTACTATTCCTGCCCATATGTTTACGCTAAACTGTTCCTGTTGTCGAGATTCTCTGATCATGTGTGGATTTTCTAGTGCCCAAATATGAACATTGTGGTAATTCACTACTCCGTCGCGTGTAAATTGAGCCTCGTCGGTAAAAAGGATACGAGATAAAAATTCAGGATCCACAGTACACTTGCGCAGTATCCATCTGGAGAACTGCAAGCGCTGTGGAAAGTCTCGAGGAAGCAAACCTTGGACGCGCTGAATATGATATGGGTATAGCATGTTTTCGTGTAAAACCCTCCAGACAGTTGAACGGGAAACATCCAAATGCCGTGCTATTTGTCGAGTACTCATACCAGGGTTTTCGTCGATAACATTTAAAATCTCTTCATCAACTGCTGGGTTGCGTGCTTGTCTTGGTCTACCAGTATCGTGCATTGGAGTCTGAAATCTGCCGTATTCCCGAAGGTGTTGATGGGAATTTATAAAAGTTCTGTAGTTGGGAAGCCGGCGATTAGGAAATCTTAGCGCGTACAACCTCTGAGCATTAAGCCCGTTACCATTAGCCAGACCATAAACGAAATGGATGTCAGCCAGATGTTCAAATGAATATGGTCCATTTTCCATTTTAATGTTAAACAAATCAAAAAATATACGATAAGTTATAAACCAACTTTTAAATAATGTCAAATGCATAAACCAACTTTTAAATAATGTCAAATGCTTCAAAATAAGCGTAAACGTCAAAATGAAAATAGCAGTCAAAGCCCACTAATTGTTTTTTTTATTGTTTCATTGAAAAATTTCAATTAAATATGGCGAATTACAAAAATTTGTTTAAATTTTTTTCTCGATAACGATCTTAGATGCATAAAAATTATAAGAGATAAAAAAGTTTATAAACAAAACAAAGAATGTACTGCATATTTCAGAATCCGCCAGCAGCGCACTATAAAAAAGTTTATGCGGAGAAAAGGGAGCATGACCCCTGAAAAAATATCTCCCTGTAGATTCTTACAATCACTCGGTATACTAGATGATGTAAGCCCTAAAGCGTAATCTATGTTTTAAATTTTATCTTAATATCTCAAAAACTAAAAGAGCTATGAAGGAAAAAATAAAATTTTTTTGAAAATTTAACACTCTGTAGATCGGTGACGAAGCGTTTGCGGACACATGCTTATAGGAAAAAAAAGGCTTATTTTGACCTGGCAAATACGCCCCTAAAATCTTGATACTGAGTTTTGAGACACCCTGTATATCATAGCGGTGTAAATGTACTTACTGTTCAGGATCCTTTGGAAATGAAAACATGCTTATCCCTTTACCTTCTTTTGAGGGACACCCTCGAAATGCACAGGTATTACCAATTACCAGGCATAGTTATATAATTATTGCACAGCACTCACAAAAATAAACAGTTAAACAATATACTTCTTTCAACAAATAAGACAACTAAACTCGATAACGATAACTCATCGACTACCGGGCCGACTTAAACTTATGACAGTTGTCCGGATTACCTCCCACTACATTGATTTCGCCAAATGTCATATTGTCGCTTATCGTTTGGCTCTTCTCGGGTTCTCGGGTTGCGTAGCCAGGTTCTGAGAGCGAGAACAATAGCCATTAATTTTACAATGAAATGAGCAAGTCGAGAAAGTTTGTAAAAATTTAGGAAATTTACTTAAAATGTTTATTAAATATTTTTTAATTAACGCACTTAGGCTGTGAATAAAGGCTGTTACAGACTAAATAAAGTTCAATTTTAAGGATATCACGGTATATAAAAATTATATTTGATTACAAAGCGGAGACAAATAAGGTAAAAAGGTTTAAAAAAAATGATCATTCAAATATGTTTAGGTTTATTAAATAATATTGTCATTACATAGGTAGTATTATTGTACTGTAACATACTTTTAATTAAAGCATTTTGAAAGTAGTTTGTGTACTTTTGACTACGCCTGCACAGATCCACATAATCGGTAATCACAAGAAAAATAACTTAACATACATGAATTGTAATATTCTCTATTTCGTATGTACAAAATACTGACTATAAACCATATCACATTTTATTCTTTGATTTTAATTGTCTGGTAAAAATATAATACCTACTACACTTCTTCCATATCTAACAATTTTTGTTTGTCCGTTGTATTGCAGGCTGCAGATTTATGTAAGTTGAAAACTGGATTTTGAGAGTACAAATAAATGGCATACATTACAGTACCAATGGCAAGTGCTGTATTTAAATGAACGGGTATGCCGAAAAAAATTAGAGACAATCCTGCCGTCAAAACTAGTTCCAAAGCACTAGCAAAAGTTTTTAAAATAGAGTTTAGGGTTTTTAAGAACATACTTGTCACTATGCCAACTACGGCATTATTAAGCATAACTAACAATACTTTATAGTGTAAAACTTTCACTATGTTGTCATATAAAAACGCACTAACAATATTACCATTACAAACTAGTAGTATAACATTACAAATAATCGAGTCTAGGTACATAAATATATTTTGTACAAAAATATTAACATCGCTTCCTTCATTTTTGAGCAAATACTCGTTATAAACGCCAGCGAAACAGGAACAGAAAATTTGTACTAAAATGAGGATGGCGTTTAGGCTTAAAGCTAATGACTGCGATTTAGAATTTTCTGCGACCGTCTCAACTTCTTGATTAAAAGATATTTGTTTTAGCATGCATCCTAGAGTTAAAATAATTAGAGATATCCATTGCTTCTTGCTTAGCAACTTACCAAATATTATCTAAAACAAAAATACTACCTTGAAAAGATACAGTGTGTGTATAAAGTCTGGAAACGGCTTAATAACATCACAATTTTGTTTATTGGCCGATTTTAACCAAATTTGGTAAAGTTGTGTAAGAGGATCTGACGCACCGAATGACGATATTGGCGTTGTTGCCAGCTTTTTAGTTTGTCTGGGATTCGAACGAACTTTATATTTTTAAATGTAAAATGTTTATTTTTTCATTTATAGTTTTTACTTTAAATTTGTTACACTTTTGGTATAACATACTTTGTTCCTAATATCAGTAGTTTTCGAAATAACGACGTGTTTTGAAAATATCAACAAATTGTGTTTTATTTATTAATAAATAAAACACCAGTTCAGTTTTGATGTAAACTCATAAAAGCTGTCATTTTTACATGCAAAAATGTTTTTAACTGAAAGAATTACAATTCTTATGATAAGAGGATATGGCGATAGGGTCAGGTCTTACGAAGAGGTTAAAAATCTCTTTAATGACGCATTTCCAAACCGAAATCCAATTTTAAAAGCAACTGTTCTAAAAACTGTCCGACGCGACGGTTCGAAGAAACTGGAAATTGTAGATAGGCGACGATCAGGACGACCAGCAGTAGTAAATGAAGAGAAAAGTTTAGAAATTTTACATGTTGTTGAAAACCCTGTTTCTTCATTAAGAAAAATTTCTCAAGTAAGTGACGTCTGCTTCAAATCCGTCCATACTATTTTATTAAAACATAAATATCACCCTTTCAAAATACATGTAGTTCAAGAGTTATCAGAAAATGATTATGAGCGAAGAATTGAATTTTGTGATATTATGATGTCAAGGTTTGTCCAAAATAACCAGCTTTTCAAATTCATAGTATTTTCGGACGAAGCAACATTTATGTTAAATGAAAGTCAATAGACACAACTGGATTAGAGAAGGTCATACACAACGCCCTGGAAAATTAAATGTGTGGGCTGGGCTTCTGGGTAACCACAAGATCGGTCCATTTTTTATTGATGGAAATTTGACATCACAACTTTACCTTGAGCTCTTGGAAACGCAAATAGTGCCTACTATACGAAATGTGATGGGTCCAAATTATGCAAGTACATTCCTTCAACAGGACGGAGCTCCTCCCCATTTTGGTCGAAACGTGCGCGAATTTTTGAACAACACTTTTCCGAATAGGTGGATCGGTAGAGGGGGTACAATCGAGTGGCCACCTAGGTCCCCTGATTTGTCGCCTAACGACTACTTTTTATGGGGACACTTGAAGAACAGAGTTTATACCACAAAACCTGAAGATTTGGCCGATTTGCAGCGTCGAATTTTGGACGAATTTGAATTAGTAACGCCAGAAATGATTTACAACACAATTGAAAATTTTTATTTTCAATTAGCACACTGTCAAGCTGTACACTGTACAGGGAAAACAGTTTGAACATTTAATATAAAAAATATATTTTTTCTAAATTGTACTCGTTATTTCGAAAACTACTGATATTAGGAACAAAGTATGTTATACCAAAAGTGTAACAAATTTAAAGTAAAAACTATAAATGAAAAAATATACAGGGTGTTACATTTAAAAATATAAAGTTCGTTCGAATTCCAGACAAACTAAAAAGCTGGCAACAACGCCAATATCTGCCCGATAGAGAATTAACTGGTTTTGGTGAATACAATCCGAGATACAAGCATTGATAGGAAGTATGCCTATGTAAATTATGTATTGCTTACCTGAAATAATACTCCAGTTACCACTACACGTAATTGTAATAAAAGGTAGTATGTAGTTGGATCAAAGGATGATAAATTTATAAAAGCCAAATTGTTGTACAGACAATATAAAAAGGCAGGGACAAAATACAGGACTAGAACCTTTCTATTTGTTATAACTTCTTGTACCAGATGTGTTGGTTTATTCCTAAAAACAATACATTAAGGATTCTACAAAAATTTAAATAAGTAGGTACTGGAAACCCCCACCTATATGTATTAGCTTTTTATTTGGTAATTATTCTACAAACAATGTGGATATATTAGGTATTATGTACTATACTTACTCCCGGCAATAAAGTATTGTTGAGATTACTAATTTAAGTACTTCAGTCAGCAGAACCACAGTAACAATATTATAATCATATTGGTTGTCCGACTGCTGAGAAGCAGTGACTAGTAGTCCTAAAATTACAGTAAGTATTAAACTTAGGGTGGGTTTATGCAGATCGACACTCAGAGGTAAAATTTATTATACACAATTTAACTCTTTTAATTGAATTTAAGAACTTGTGTGTAACTTAAACTAAATTACATTAAAATTGTTTTGCATGAACCCACCTTTAATCTTAGATAATCTATAATTTCTGCCAACTAACCTTGATTTACGAACAGTAAAATATACACCACAAAAATAATTTGGCTAAACGTTGATGGAAATAACTCTCTCCATGATACTCCACTCATGATTTTGAGACAGTCCTCCTTAGTTTTTAAAGTACAACCTTCCAAAACATTTTACTAAAAAACGGAATAGATTTTAGCTACGTGGCTTAAGAGAAACAACTACAATAGCACAGATTTTGTTTACAAGGTGAATAGCACATCATCAATATACTTAGTGCAAGGAACACCTAGGAAATCACTTTGGGTCAAATTAATCATTGTAATCAAAAATTATCAAATAACAAATCAAAAACCTCTCTAACCTTAACCTAATTTTTTTGAAACAGCAAAGCGAAGTTAGCAACGCAACATGCAATATTGTTGACTTATGCCTAACAAACAGGTAGGTTAACAGAGTCGCGGTTTTAGATCTACATACAGAGTTTAAATAAGTATATCACGATATTGAAAACGGTATCGAAACAGGTCTGTTATGAAACCAAAATAGAAAAAGTCATAGTTGGATTAAACTGATCAAATTTTACTAAAATTAATTTCCTCTTGGGGATTTTCATTCTCTTTAGACCTATGCGTTTTCTTTTAGACTCGTTCTAAAAATATCTGATTAATTGTATTAAATGATACAATCACATACACACAGAGCATGGATAAGAGGAGAGATCAGATAGCAGAAACTAAAACGGGAAACTGGGAAAGTGTTCTCACACAACAAAATACAACTGTACCTACACGCAATTCCATTGACTTACATCAATATATTACATCGAATTATCAAAAAACACTAAATCATATAAAAGTTGTATAACCTTAGGCATAATAAACTCAATAAAACATATAGACAGATTAAAAAATATGCTACTAAAAGAATACAGCATACAGACCTGGACCAACCATACAAAACATACAGAATTGCACTAAAAAAGATAAATTGTACCACAAAAATTTATCAACTAAGTAATTAAAGATGCAACTAATGAAAATAGGAATGAAAATAACAGAAAAAGGAACTGGTGGATAGCAGAGGGGCTAAAATTTTAAATGAGAAGCGTATGGCTAACTACAGTAGGAAAAACTAATGGCTGAGAAAATTAAAACTCCCATTAACTATTTTAAAAGAACTCTCAGCAATTTATCTTCGATGGATCTCACACCCGTAAATGAAAATGAAATTGTAACCTACCTATATCCCCTTATTAAAAAACAATAGTGCTCCGGGAATAGACATTGTCACTACAAAAACAATAAACATACCTATCCAGATATATTAACCCCTCTTACATATATTATTTACTTGATTCTTAGTACAGGATGCATACCTATAGACACACTACAAAACTTCTATAGTAAGACCAATTTATAAATCGGGGAATAAAAACCTAAATATAACTAACCTGACATAACAACAAATTATCGTCACAAAATAATATTTTATTTAAAAAGCGATAGGGATTTATAGGAAATGGAGGTACAAATGAAGCAATGCACGAGTGGTTAGTAAAGGAAAGTACAAACAACATGAATAATGACAAACAAACAATCACTGTTTTCCTGGATTTGGCGAGGGCGTTTGACACGGTGCCCGCATAATGCCTTTCTGGAAACACTCTCTGGGGCCACGTACCCCATGGTCCAGTGTTAAATATGTTTGGGTCTTACCTGACTGACCGAGTATAGGCTGCGTAAGGATCAATGATTGTTTAAGTGATCCCCAGATCATCAAATTAGGAGTAGGTATACCTCGACAAGGAACGGTCTTATGCCCTTATCCTCTTTATATCATCCCCATACCACTTTTTAGAAATATCTCTGATATATTTCAAAGGACTCAAAAACATAATATTTCACGAAATAATTATGAAATTTTACATTAATATATTAATTATATAATATTTTATCGAGAATATTTATAAAATATTTCAGATTCATTAAACGCAAAATCGTAGCTATATTATTATTTTCTGTGATGGTAATCCTTTTCAGAAAAACATAGGAGTATGTAAATTTAATTTATTATATCCGTATTTTTATGAAGTGGAAATTTTGGTGGCGAGGAATTTTTCATAGAACGATTTTCTTCAAATGCAAAGCAATTCACTTGACAGTTCACACCCCTGCCTTTGAGACTTAACGGGTGACAAACCAGATCCAGAAAAACCAACCTGTCCCCCCCCCACTCTGGTTCCCCTTGTTTTATATTTTGTGCAATGTTCAATTAAGAATTATTATACATTATTTGTGAGGGAACTGTGTTACTACCGAAAATAGTATATTATTAACCAAGGTTTAGACAGCCATCATTATTGCCCGAGCGGCAAGTTTAAATCACGAGGAGCGGAGCGACGAGGGATTTAAGACGCGAGCTGTCTAAACCGTGGTTAATATAATATTTTTTCCACTACTACAAACTTTTATAAGACATTTATCTTTATAGTATTAATAATTTTAAAAAATTATAGGTAGGTATAAGTATATTTTTTAATCAAGTTACCTGCGCTTTGGAATTGGCAAACTATTTTGTTGTTTTGTCAGGTGACTTTGTTAATGTCAATTTTTGTTCATTTGTGTAATCAGATTTCACGAGTTTTTCGTTTTTTTAAAAAATGAGCGAAAAAAATGTTAATGATAATATTATGTGTACACCTCCAGAAATTAAGGGTGGAAGCAGAAAAAATGTTGATTGTATCGATATTTTACAATATCAAGCATCTCTAATAATCTGTATTGATAATTATTTGGTTGCCTAACCACAAGAAATCACCTTTCAGGTTATTCATGTTTATGAATTCATGTTGTAGAATCAAAAAATCAAGTTACCTGCGTTCAAATAGATTCTTGAAGATCGGTCAATAATGGATTTCAATGCCTTATTATTGACCATGGTCAATAATAACTTATAAGGTAGAGAAAAACGATTTCTAACGTTAATAATCGGTCAATAATGGCGATGATATAGGTTAGTAGTGGAAAAATTATATTATGGATAATGGCACTAAGGTAAGTCTCTATTTTAATAATAGGTATAATAACAACTGTACGTTAGGCTTTATTGATTTTTTTCGCTTTAGTTTATTTATTATACTTGACTTGTTAATTAGAATATTGAACAGTAAAGGGACAGAAGAAGAAGGAACATTTTTTTAATTACAAAAACATTAAAAGTATAATAAAAGATGCACTTGCAACTTCGTTTGTCCCGTGAAATGTAAGAACTTTGAATACAAACAGTTGATAAGAAATTGTGGCTAAACTTTCCTGTGTTTATAAGGGAATATGTATTTCTAATACTGTCTATATATCAAACATTGATATACGCAGCGTCCTTGATATTTTAGGGATTGGTATTTTTCTATCCGGAACCTACAACACAATACCTATATAATTTTATTATAATTCATATTTAAAACTATTAATTTTTAAATATCTATTTTGAGCGTCCCATATAGAAGAATTTCAGAGATAACTAAGAATCCTATTTTGTATATTCATATTTTTAAATAATAGTTTATATTTTTTTTTTAATAAATGTGTTCTTGATATTGAATGAAATATTTACTCCATTTTTTTGAAATATTTCTGAAAAGTACGTGCCTTTAATTTGAAATATTTCAGAAATGCAATTTATGAAATGTTTCAGAAACATAAAATGAAATATTACTTTATGGGGCATTTTTGGGGTTCTGAAACATTTCACCAATATATCATAAATGTTTTGGAATATTTATGAAATATTTAAAATCTTGCGGAGAAACTAATATAAAATATTTCTGAAACACATTGTATTTGACTGGTTTTGTAAGGCGCGAAACAAGCATTTACCAATATCCGGGCCCATAATTCAAGCAAAAGCCCTCGAATCTGCTCAATGTTTAGGACTAGATAACTTCAAGGCATCAAATGGATGGTTAGAAAAATTTCGTCGTCAGCACGATATTACCTTCAAGAAAATATGTGGCAAATCAGCCGATATCAATATCGAAGACTTCGAAGAAGAAGATAATATTCCGATATTCCGCTCGCACAAGTGTTTCCTAACATTAAGGACATATTTGTGGACTTAACACAATTTGCCCCTATTGATAACGATTTGCCAACAGAAAGTGCAAAATTGACTGTCATCGAGTGTATTGAAGAGATCCAAGAAACGGATGAAACTACTTCCAACGCTGATACAGAGGAAGAGGAACATGAACTTGCTTCAGTGTCGAAAATATCTGAAGCCTGCGCAAGTTTGAGAGACTTTTCTAATAATGTTAACAATTTTGACAAGTCTGCAAATATTTCTCAATTGCTATTAAAATGTGAATCTGAATTTTATAAAAATAAAATAAGAAATATAAAGCAAACTGTATAATATGTATGTAAAGAATTTTTCACAATAAATGGTTGACTCCGTTAACTCCGTTTAACTACCTGGGACGTTTTGCAAGAGCTCGGCCATAAAAATGCAAATAAACTGTCGGTCAGGGTCGGATTATAGTTTGTAATTAAAGCAGGTAATATTTAACTATCTTGTGCTTGCGATAACATCTTTCAGTCTTTGTGTTTCTTAGGAAGTGTTCAAGTTATATAAAGGTAATAGAAAAAATTATGAATATCAAATTATCAGAGTTTTTAGAAAATAAAAATTTATTTTTTTCTGGTCAATACGGCTTTCGTCAATATAGAGATACTGAAATTGCAGTAGCAGATGTCATAACAAAAATTCAATCTCACGTTGATAATAATAAAAAATGTTGTCTCTTATCACTAGACTTATGCAAAGCCTTTGATACTGTTAATCATAAAAAATTAATGCAATGTCTGTATAATATTGGGGTAAGAGGAATGGTTTACTGTTGGTTTGAAAACTATCTTTATAATCGTAAACAATTTGTCCAAATTGAAAGTAACAAAAGCAATAAAAAAACTATAACTTGTGGAGTACCACAAGGCTCTGTATTAGGACCGATCCTCTTTTTAATTTACATTAATTCAATAGGAAATTTAAATTTAAAAGGGAATATTAAACTATTTGCCGATGATACGACTGTAATATATTTTTCAGATAATATTTTTCAACTGGAAAATGATATAAAATATGATTTAAATATTATTTTTGCATGGCTTCAATCGTATAAATTAACTCTAAATTTCAACAAGTCCTCTTACATGCTGATGAGTAAGAACAATTCAAATAAGGAACATATTTCACAATTAATGTTTAACGGCCAAATTATCAAGTATACAAAGACAATTAAATTTTTGGGATTATATTTAGATGAAAATCTAAGTTGGAAGTACCACATTCAAAAACTAAAAACTAATATATCTCCATTAATAGGAATTTTATATAAAATAAGACATTTTGTTCCCTTAAAATATTTAAAGAATATATATTTTTGTCTTATTTATTCAAAAATCCAATATTTAATATCAATCTGGGGCTCTGCCTGTAAAACTAATTTAAAACCATTACAAAAATTACAAAATAAAGTAATTAAATGTATACACAACTTACCATTTTTAGAACCAACATTGAATTTATATAGACCAAGAAGATATCTAGACCTCAAGCATTTGTATAAATTAAAAATTAGTATATTAATACAGAAAATAAACTTAAAAATAAAAAATTCAAATATAAAATTATTAAAATCAATTAGCGTTCACCAACATTATACAAGACAATGTAATGATTTCCAAATTACCCAAATTAGATCGAATTTTGGTAAACGATCAATTTTACATGAAGGAATTATTATTTATAATCAATTACCAACGTTTCTTAAAAATATTCAAGTAATCAAAAAATTTAAAAATAAACTAACAAAGATAATTCTGGAAGAATGATTTTGTTAAAAGTTTGTGAAACAGATATTTTATTGTGAAATTATTATTTTAATTTTAATATTATTTTATCTATCGTTATGGTTAATCGTATTCTACGTTGTACTGTATTCCCTGTAATGAACTGTAATAGTTAGTTGGGAATAAACAATTTAATAAGTTGTGCTACGGTTACGATACAATAATTTTAAATTATTTACCAAAAATTTATACGTATAAAAACAAATATTATGTGGCGTCCGTGGGTAAATATTAATAGTGGTTCTTCTAGTGTTCCGTTGAAGAAAACCCACTTATCCCTTGATGCTAAAAACATTGTAAAAAATGTATATAGTTCTTTACTTGACCAAGGACTTGAGGCGAGTGCTGCCGCAAGTGTAACAAGTGATATGACTAAGGTGCCTCTTAATACAGTAAGACGAATTGCAGTAAATCCTGTCAAATCAAGAAAAAAGCGTATAGATACCGGTTTCAAGAAAAGTATCGATGAAGGCGATAAGGACCTAATAAGACGAAAAATCTACACCATATACGAAGAGCAACGTGTCCCTACATTAAATAGTCTAAAACAGCGGCTCACTAATGACGAAACCCAAATAAACTGTAGCATCACTAGTCTTTGGAGAATTTTGTCTGAAATGGGCTTCAGATAGGTGAGCGGGGGCCACCCTGACCCCTACCTGGCTACGCCACTGCTAATACAATAATTGCAAAATTGACAATAAATGATTTTAAATTTGATATGTATTATTTATTTAGGATATTTCATGTCATTAAATAATATATTATTTAAACGTAGCAATGTGTGTAAAATTACTTGTTCCCTAAAAACCTCAATAATTTTAATTAGATTGCATAATTACCTTCATATTATATTATATACCGAATTAAAAATCTAAAGTCCTACCCTGTAGTGTATTTGCTTGTTGATTGTGTATAACAATGGGATTAAACCGGTAGTTTTATTGCAGTCAATAAGTCGATACCATTTAGGGTGAAAAATATTTAACATATTGGTAAATTGGCTTCATCTCATTTAATTTTACTTCTGATAAATTTAAACTAGATACTTATTAATAAACAAACACTGTAAAATGTAGACCAGTTGTTTTAATTTTTCTCTATTAACCGTCCACCCCTGTTAACCGACCAACATTTGATTCCCCGAGGGTGGTCGCTATTGAGAGATTTTACTGAAGTATTGATGTTAGGTTAAAAATGATTACCATAAATTTTGACTTTTCCGACATGGATTGGGAATCGAGGACTTGTTAGGTGGCCAGCACGATGCCTGACTTAGAACCTTAAGATTTTTAATTGTGGGGGGCACTTAAAGCAGGTAATGCTTATACTATACGCCAATTTGAGCGCAATCCTTATTTTGATATCAAACTTTTCTCTTGCTTGACGACAATTATAAATAAAGTAGGTACCAATAAATGAAAGTAATCAGCGCTCCACGTTAACGAAGCTGCCGGCGAATGGGAAATGCTAGGTATATTTTAGTGAACACAGAAATTAATATGCAATCATTTTATTGCTTAAATAGTACTGCTTGACTAGCAGTTCAAAAGGATGTATGAACTGATTACAGTGATACGTTCTGTTATCTAGAATCTAATGTACGAAATTATTATTGAAGTTGGACTTTGCCTGTTGCTATCATTTACACACTCTCAACCGAACGCAAGTACTATAAAGAACAGCTTGACAACCTGAACGCTGTAAACACGGTTCTTAAATTCCCAAGCTAGTTTGTAAACACATGCGTCCAGTACCACTGAAAATATTATTTCTAAAACAGTTAAAACTTTAGTTCTCGTCCGACGACTCATCTGTTACTGTTAATATATGAAATAAGTTTTCACGTTGTTGTTCTTTGTACGGTGCTGGTCGTTAATTTATTAATATAAATTGAAGTAAAATTAAATAATGTCGGTGTCTGTGATGAAAAGAATATTAGTTGGTAACAAATTTAAACATTGTAAAAGGATTAATAGCAGATCGATAAGCTCAAGTTCTTCCCGGAGGAATGTGAATCAAAATAATATTCTGGTTAACCCCAAGAGCATAGACATACCAAGAGTTAGTCTTCCTGAGTTTATATTCGAGCGTACTGGCAAATACTCTCATCTAACAGCATTCGTAAGTAATTAAATTATTAATTTACATACATTAGTTTTTACTAGGTAGGTGTGTATATTCAATAGGTACTTAAACCTGTATAATGTACGTACATATATTGGTAAGTCACATTTAACAAAGGTGTAATAAAGATAAATTATATATATATTTTACAGTGCAATAAAAGAAATTTCAAAGCGTTCCATTTTTAAATAATTGGAATTACACTGTGTTTCCTATTGCCTGGCAGCAAAAGTAACTCTCATTATAAATGCCAAATACATATTTTGAGCGTGAACATTAAATTATTCTTAGACTAAAAGTATATCTTTTCAGTTACAATACAGGTAGCCTTTCTTAACATTGTATAGATCGACACACCCGTAATTTTATCTTTCACAATAGGGTCGAAAAATTATAACACTAGAGCCAGCCGATAATTTATGACAGTGGTGGACGTTTGGGCTTCTATTAATAAGTATGCAATTTTTATGGCGTTCAAAGGAAAGCTATATATTTAACTGCAATAAGTTTATTTTCTTGATATAAACACTGTACAGACCACATTTACAAGAATTCACAAATTAAAGGTCTAACCACAACTAAATTCGAAGGATTCGTTTGTGGACTCATGTAATATGTGGTTCTACCGTTTCTTCCATCATGTTGTCCAAGTCCCACATTTTTTTCCCCTTCAATTACATGTTTTATAGCTTCTTGCCAATTTTCTCTCGTGATAATTGGTAATGAATATTTCAATAGCTGACGTATATCCTTTAGTTACTTCTTGCTACATAGCCTCTCATTTGTGCCCATATCAACTCAATTAGATTTAATTTACAATGCTAGGGCGGCAGTCGAAGTAAAACAATACCACGCTTTTTAGCCATTTCATCGATAACACATTTTTTAAAACTTGCCTTATTTCCTCGTACTATTTTTAAAAGTCCTTTTTTAAAATAGTGTCCTCAAAGGGTATATTTTTCTCAGGTAGACAATTTATAGTATTCCTTTTTTCAAAGAAGTCCTAGGTAGTTTTTCTAAAAGCCTTGGATGATAGCTGGCGGGAATTAATTCTATCAGTTGTTATAGTCTGGTCTTCGCCGTATTCCATAGGTGTAGTCCAACTATTATTTCATATAACATTCCGAGTTGCAAAAATAGTTTGTGTTCGAATATGACCGGAGTCGGACAGTCAACAATATACCGATTTGTACACGAGGATAAACGCGGCCCCATCAGGTCGCCAAAGAGAACTACAGGAAGAAAAAAAATGCAATTAATAAGGATGAAAAGACTACCATCAGAAGAAGCATACACTCGTTTTACTTCAAAAAGAAATAGCTACCTTGGACAAAATAATGTCTATTTCATTCCACGCATGGGTAAGAAGAAACTATGGAAAACTTTGAAGGAAATGAATTTTTTTTATGAAAAAATTCAAAACAGAAAATCATTTTTAATAGAGAAAGACGAAATCATCTGCTGGCGACGACGATATTTGAGGACAGTTAGACGATTTCGAAGGGAAAACAGGAATATCTATTATATGAATGAAACTTGGTTAAATGAAGGATATACCCTTGGTAAAATATGGCAGGATAAACATATAACAAGCGCGAGGCAAGCTTCCATGAAAGGATGGTCCACTGGAATAAAAGCACCCTCCGGAAAAGGTAAAAGATTAATAATTACTTACTCATGTTGGTAGCAAAAATGGATTTGTCGATGGCGGCTTATTAGCATTTAAATCAAAATGGACTGGAGACTATCATGAAGACGTGAACGCTGATGTCTTTGAAGAATACTTCCAGCAAATGCTAAATATTTTTCTTCCTGGGTTTGTTATAGTCATGGATAAGGATAATGCCAGTTACCACTCAAGAAAATCCGACAAAATACCAACGTCTTATATCACTGTGAATTAAACCCCATAGAATTGGTGTGAGCGCAAGTAAAAGGGTTTGTAGCCAGGCATAACACCACTTTTAAAATGAGACGTAGGAAACCTCTTGCAAAAGGGAATAAAGACAGTGGATTGTGAAAAATGAAGTAAGTGCGTCGAACATGTGATTGAAACAGAAGAAAGAATATAGGAAGCTGATAACCTGCTAAAAAACACTGTAGAGCCCCTTATTATTTCTCTAGACCCCAACGACGATAGTTCATAGGACTACTCTGAACATGATCACTAAAATTTAAAATTAACTTATTGTACTGTACATAGTAGATTTTTTGTATAAATTAAATTCATTCCATTTTATCTATGTTCATATTATTCTTACTTCTATATAAGTTATTATTTACTTAGTATTAGAATAATTAATATCTCAATTATCTTCCTATCTCTATAATTATAATCAAGTATAATAAATTATTGTTATACTTTTATTCTAATACCTGCAGTAACGCCGCTGTTACGTTACTTTCATTCACCAAACTTGTCTTTCCATTGTATGTAAATTAAATTCGGGGTGTGTAGGTCTGAAATACGGAATTTTTAAAAAATATTATTGCAATTTACCTGAAAACCTATAAGCCCACCCTACTTAATAGGTCCTGTCATTGAAAATTTACATTTTAATACTCTCTGGAATTAAGCAGCAGAGTATAAAAGTACCCTTTGAAGACGTCAGCAATCATTTCCTCATGATAATCTTTAGTTAAGTTTGACTCAAATTCAAGCCAACCACCGTTCACATTTCAAACCAGTAGACAAACCCTCTAACCCTCTATAAATGCTTGACGAGGGCTTAAACTATTTTTATCCTGCCATATCTTCACTGAATGTCCTTTGCTGAGCCAAGTTTCGTCTAAATAAAAAGTGTTCTTTTTTTCACCTCTATATCTGCCAATATCTCTTACTAGAGACTACCGTCTTCAAAAAATAATATCTTGTCTATCCAGAAATATTGATTTTCGATTGTGTTTTTCCCAAGAAAAATTTAATTTTTGTAAATGCAAATGTAATATTTGCCACAATTCTTTTTTCCTAGGTTGGGTAAATTCTCATATTTTCTTATAACATTAAAAATTGTATCCAATGTTGGGATCCTCCATAAATTGAAATAAAAATCAATCAACAATTCAATCAATCTGTAGGTACAGGTGTCCTTCCTGGCGACTCTTCAGGAGAGGCTACCATTCCAGATTCTCTTTCCCTAAGAAGCCTGTTGATTCACTAACTCCCGTCATGTGCATTTAAAACTATTGTCTTTGCTTTTACGTCAAGTACATCCTTACAAAACACTGGGGAATAATTATTTGGTATTTTTATAATAGACCAACAACCTTTCGATAACACGTTTCAAACTAAACCGAGGAAGTTGGAAATATTCTAGTGTGAAATAAGGTGCCTGTGTAATTTAAGACCTGTTATTGTCACCCCTATGGTTTATCGCTGTACTGGCAGCTATTAAGAAATAGAGTAAGCATATTTTTATAATATGTCTGGAAGTAGGGAACCTGATTTTTATATTGGTATTTAAGGAAGGTACCTCTTGATGTAATTCCGTTGTTGGCCCTTAATTAAATCTTTTCATCCCAGAGTAGAGATTATTCATGGCTTTTTACTATATTTAAAACGTTTCTTAAAATTAAACTCCATAGAGACGGTTCCGGTTAGTTTGTGCTCATATGTAGTTTATGCAAATAAAGATTCCACTGACCTTACTTTTTATCTCAATTTATGTTATAGTATAGTATTACATATTTTTTAAAAACTTATAATACTTGGTACAATTAAAATACGAATAATGGTTCTGATTTCATGACTGGAATAAAATGCGTGGTCATAAAAACTGTCGATGGTCAAAATAAAAGTGCAGTGAAAGCTCCCATAAGCGGACAGTCACTGTTCCCGCTTGGTTATAAAATTCCAAATATTCCTGATAAAGATATGTACGTGGCGGTTTCTTTGGTTATGCAATTTTTATATGGGTATTCTGTACTCAAAAACTGTATGAATGAATGAAAAAATGATAGTTTAAAAAATTAATTGATTGCTATTGAATTTTTACTAATTACTAAATTTGAATATTTGTTTTACAACCATTGCGAAATTAAAATTAAAGGTAATAAAGTCTGTGCGTTTTAAGAAGTCCGATATCGGATTAAATCACCAAGGGATGTTATCGCTTTTAAAACAGTAAGTCGGTTAAGTTACAATATTTTCGCACCTTCGCTATACTTGATCACACCGAACATCCCACTGGTTTACTGTATTCTATTACTGGGCGAAATCAGAGGTTTCAAAACAAAATTATCTTAGAATTACGCGTTGAGCATAAATAATAATTAAATAGATAATTAAATTATTTTGCTATTATTATAGTTAAATCTATATAATAATCGCTATTTTCCAAGAACCAATTAAAATTTGCTCAAGTGCGGGATGGTTAAATATGTTAAAGATTTTGTCAGGTATATACTTTTCCGATAATGACATTATTTTGGGATTATTATAATTAAATCTTCATAATAATTACTATTTTCCAAGAAATAATTAAAATTTGCTGAAGTGCGGGATGGTATTTTCTACTTTATTTTAAATAAGTAGTTGTGCTTTTCACTTTTAGTTTGTTTCTCATTGTGTGTGAATTAAAATCAGTTATTAAGCAAAGTTATGGAAAATGTTCAGCAAGGTGGCACATCGCCTAGAAGGCATTTATCTCCAGGTGAACGCCGTTTGGTATTACAAGTGGAACGTTATTTTACTTTAGAAAAAGATAACTCGGGCCCGTTAGAGTCTGTTTTGGCAGTGCAAAAACGAACGTCTGATGCTTGCGGCATTTCAGAGAAGACCTTAAGAAGACTTCGAAAAAAGAGTGAAGAGGATTTGGACATACCATATAAAAGGGTTCGACTCCATTCAAAAACCTTGGATTTATCCCAAGGGATAAAACTCTCTATTAGGAACATTGTTTATGATATGTATAAAGCCAAGGAATATGTTACCCTCAAAGCTATTCTTGAAAAGATAAAGCAGAAAAAACTTTGCGATATTGGAACTAACAGTTTGTCCATCATCTTAAAACATATGGGTTTCAAATATAAAAAAACGAACAACAGAAAACTGCTTTGCGAGCTGTCCAATGTTGTTTCGAAAAGATGGCAATTTTTAAGGGATTATTTAAACAACAAAAAATCGGAATTGTCAAGACAAGTTATTTTTCTTGACGAAACATGGGTATTTGCAAACGGAACTTCAACAAAAACGTCTTGGCAGGATGACTCAAAGCATTGTTATTCAAGTACCCGTGCAAGTAATGGAAAAAGGTATATTATATTACATGCTGGTAATGAAGAAGGTTTTGTTTTAAATGCCAGTTTGATATTTTCATCAACAAAAAAAACTGATGATTATCACGGCAATATGGATGCTGAAATTTTTGAGCATTGGTTCGAGGAAAAAGTTTTAAAAAGTTTAGAAAAACCTTCCTTAATTGTTTTAGACAATGCCTCTTACCATACGAGACTCGAAGAGAAATTCCCTACAAGCAGCTGGAAAAAGGAAGAAATAAAAGAGTGGTTGTCAAAGAAAAACATAAACCATGAAAATTTATATTTAAAAAGTGAACTTTTAAGCAAGTGTAAAGAGCAGTCATTTAAAAAAAAGTATGTTGTTGACGAATTAGCCCTCAAATATGGACATCAAGTTTTGAGATTGCCGCCCTACCATTGTCATTACAACGCAATTGAATTGGTATGGGGTATTAGCAAGAACTATTATGACAAACATGCCTGTAAAAATATCGGTAAGCCTAGCGTTATAAAGTTATGGGAGGAGGCGCTTAGACAAGCGGGCAAAGAATGGCGGAAATGCATTGAACACACAGAAAAAATTATTTTTGAATCTTATGAGACAGAACAGGTTATAGACGAAGTGATGACGATGATGTTGATTCTGATGAGTCTGAAAGCATGGGTAAAATTTCAAATGCAGAGGAAGACTACTTTTAGTAGTACCTATCTACAAGTAGGTACGTTCTGTCGCAAGACTACAAAATCGGTTCTTTTTAGAACCAAAACTTTATAAAAAAGAATTCGTAAAACTAATTTGTCTGAATACTACAAAAGCTAAAAAATTATTATTTTTCTTTACCTAAACTAATTTTTTATTCACTTTAAATTATTTTATTTAGAAAATGTAATTCATCAATATCCAAAATTACCTTCAATATAATTTATTGTTTGAGAGCCACCGACATAATGCTCAAGAGGTTTTATGGCTTAGCGGACTTCTTAAAACGCACAGACTTTAGGACCAGGTACTAATGGAAATAACATTTTAAGATCGGCAGTCTATTTGTTGGCGATAGGCAAGGATTTTATAGTGTGTCGTATACAGGTTTCCTATACACAGTGCACTAAGAAATCAACCTATATTACGCTATTTCAGAACATTTTTGTATCATAGTCCACTCATAAGCAGTGGCGACTTTTCAATAAGAGCTGCCCGCACTGCCTAAAATAATTATTATTCTATTTTTTAAATTAACATTCTACAATAATATGTATTTCTAATACTTCTGTACGTACGAACTCGTTGGCTATGTTAATTCGCACACCTTGTTGTCGCTACTGCTTAAGCAGTTTGGTAACGTTGCTTTCCATAATATCAAAAAAAAAAAATAAAATAAAATTGTGCACACTACGAGCTGCCAATGTATAAGTAAGGTATGAATAATAACGTTAAATAATTAATTACTTATTAATGTTTGCAAATGCAAATATGTGGTTAAAATCCCTGCCAATGTGAATGAGATAAGGGGGAAAAATATTATGATACTTGATATATTATTTTCACAAGAATACGATAATTTTAGATATATATATAAACTATTTGTAAATGATAAAAGAAGCAAACATTGTCGCTTTAAGTATATAAATAAAAAGATTTACCGCTGGCAATTTTAAACTTTATACCCTTCCACGTTCATTAATAATGTCATTACAAAATTACAAACAACAACTTGCTCTAAAATAAAAATTGAGGGTACTTCCCTCTTAACGTAATTCTGTGTTTCTATATTTTCTTGCCGCCCTGTACATGATATCTTAAGTTTTGATATGTCAATATTATTTGCGTATCAAGCAGAACTTTTTATAAAGAATATCTTTTTTTTGGTAAAATCAACAATAAAGGAAATTCCCATATGTCTAGAACTTCTCTGGACACGCTGTAGACCTATTGCTCTTACTAGTCCCGTTTGTAAAATCATAGAAAAATATATAAAAAGGAGACTGTGTAGCTTTCTGAATACAAATGGGTTAATGTCTACTTCGCAATATAGATTTAGGGAGGGAATGGGTACCAATACTGCCCCAAAAGAAGTCAATAATTATTATATTGTAAATTGTTTTAATTATAGCTATAAAGCATTTGATACATCACATATTACTACTACTAAACAAACTGGAATTAATAGGAATAAGGGGTAAAGCTCTTCAATTGTTTAAGTCATCGTGATTAAGCACCTATGCTAATTGTTATATATAAGTATATAGAGATAATTGTTGAGTTGTTATTATAATTTTTTGTAGTTGTTGTTTTGGTTTATCAATGTTTTAATATTCCTGTTAACTGGGTTTTTAATATACCTATTATCAGGGCCGTAACTAGGGGATATTCTACTATAGGCAAGGTTTCTTTTTTGCGCCCCCTAAAGAAATGCGCTGCAGTAGGGAGGGGGGATACTTTAACATTTTTTTAAAGTACACACAAAACTTATATGTATAACTTTATTTACTTTTTATTAAATAAGTTATAGGTAAGTTTATTAGTATTCTTTGGTTTAAAAAAATTTTATCAGTTAATTATTAAGCTTACTTAATAATAAGAGAAAATTATATATGTATGGTAAAACTAAAAAACAAAAAATTAAATAAAAAATGGAAATATTGGAAATGTGTAGGTATAAATAAAATACTTACAAATAGACTCTACGCTCTACTTAAATATTTGATTAGGAAGATAATTTTACAAACAATATTTTCTGACTTTTTGTGTTGCGAAATCTGATATAAATTTATCAAAGAAATGGATTCTGCAATAAGCCTATCTGTGGATAATATGAGAGTATTAGATAATCTTTCTTGGGACATCGTCGATCTTAAATAATTTTTTATAAGTTTCAATTTTGAAAAAGATCTTTCACAAGAAGCACTGGCGACTGGAATTTTAAGAAAAATTTGTAATGCTGTAGCAAAATTGGGATACTCTGCCAGTAGCTGAAAACAATAATAAACATTTTTATATTTATCATTATTCAGAATAATTTTACTTATGATTTTTGCGCCCATAGGCATGGGCCTACTCTGCCTATACCTAGTTACGGTCCTGCCTATTATAAAATAAAGGAATAATGAATCAATCCATGGCCAACTAAAAAAATGTTTGTTTTTTGGTATTTTAGCTATTTAGAACAAAGCAAAATATTAAGTGTTATATATTGTTGCAATCGCAAGAAAAAATTCACCACCCAGATACCCTGTCCCATTTAAGAAAACGCTAGTTTTGATAATACCTCAAAAATTAACACATCTATATTTTTTTTTAAATACGCCGCTGGATTCTACGTAAAAAGTCATAAAACTTTCGTATCGGAAGTTTCTTTTTATCTCCATAAATAACCGAGTCAAAAGACGTAGGGGTGGGCAAAATAATCGATTAATCGATTGTGGAAATTTTAAAAATCGATTAATCGATTATTTTTCGATTAATCGATTGTTTTTCAATTAATCGATTATGAATTTTCATAATCCTAGTCAGTAGCCTGCTAAGAGAATTTTCCTGTTGGAATGAACTATCTAATGTACCTACATATAAACATAATATAATGTTGTGCTTTTTTTTTCTTGAAGAAAAAACAGTAATATAACGTTAAAATAAAATTTGTGACCCGTATTATGTTTACTATTTGAAAGAAAACAGAGTAATAAAAAAACCCAGGCTAACCAAATGAGGCAAATATAAAAAATTTAACAAAAAATTAAATCATAATGGTATAGTGTGCAAGTAAAAAAAATGGATAATTTGTTTTTACAATTTCTTCATTCATATTTTTTTCAACATCAAAATTTGCAGAAAAGAAACTTCCTTTTTAGCAATTTTGGACAGATTATATTAAAAATAAATCACAAAATTCAAGAAGGGGGGAAGCTAAGTAAGATCAATTCATCAATTAATTGATATTAACAGATAAATCGATTGTTTCTTAATAAATCATTTGTTTTTTATTTAATCAATTGTTTTTCGATTAATCGAATGTTTTTTGATTAATCGATTATTTTTCGATTAATCGATTTGTTTTCGTTTAATTGATTGCTTTTCGATTAATCGATTGTTTTTCGTTTAATCGATTGTTTTTCGATTAATCGATTTAATCGAAATAATCGATTATTTTTAACAATCGATTGTGAAAATTCATAATCGCCCAGCCCTAGTAAAGGAGATAATAAAAACCCTGTATCTTCTAAACCAATCTAGTTAGCGTAGACCTGATTGCGCCATTTAACTAAACAGTAAAAAAGAGAACGGACACATATCTTAGTTTTTTGGTATCTCTTACCGTTTAGCCTATACCCTATAATATCAACGAAAAAAAAACACCATGTACAGGGTTATCCAACCAAGACTAGACAAGGCGATTTTTTGACTTTTCCTGTACTTTTATAAAAAAACTGAAATAGCCATCTTAAGTCATTTTCTCCCGCGAATTCGAATATCTTCAGCAAAAAACAATTGAACATCAAACAAAAGTACTAGGGGTCACTTTGATATTTTTTTAAATGGGATGCCGTATTTTTAATGAGCTTATCCGATTTCTCATATAAATTTTGATCTAAAATGTTGGATTTTTAATTCAAAAACGCCTTTTTTCTTCAGTTTTAAATTCGGAAAATGTTCGTCTACCGTAAAAATTAAAAAAAAAAAAAAAATTAAAAATCCAACATTTTAGATCAAAATTTATATGAGAAATCGGATAAGCTCATTAAAAATACGGCATCCCATTTAAAAAAATATCAAAGTGACCCCTAGTACTTTTGTTTGATGTTCAATTGTTTTTTGCTGAAGATATTCGAATTCGCGGGAGAAAATGACTTAAGATGGCTATTTCAGTTTTTTTATAAAAGTACAGGAAAAGTCAAAAAATCGCCTTGTCTAGTCTTGGTTGGATAACCCTGTATGTACATGTAAGATGTGTTAATTTCAGATAAAAAGTCATATCTTACCAAGTCAAAGCTGCTTAATTATATAAATGATTATATTATTAGGATACGTTGTTTGTTTATTTGTTTAAATACTGATTGTATGTATGTTTCAGTATTTCTCTTTTGAATAATTTAAAATCAGATTAAGTATGTAAGTTATTTAATTTTCTACACACACTTTAATATTGTACGTGCCATTAATTGTCTCTAAATATCTTACACTGTTCTATGCCAATTAGTTTTTGTTTAAACATATAAATTCTTATGAATATGATTATTTAAATATAATATATATATTTACTGGTGAAAAGTCCACAATACACAAGATTCTTAAATATGTTGGTCATAAACACGGTTATTTAAATTAAGTAAGTAATAAAGGTAATTTGTTAGCTAATAGCTATCGAAGTCCAAGGGAAATTTGAAATTAGTAGTAATAATCTAGTTGCATGGATAATTTTGTTTTAGTTTAGTCGATACAGGGTACAAGGAAAGAAACATTTTTAAAAATACGACTGTACCAATTGTTTTACTATTCTCAACACGAGATGGTCATTTGATGGAAAACCGGTTTTAATCATCAAGATTGTTGCGAATCTTCCCGTTCGTCAGTCGTATTTTTACAGACAGTCCCGCTTTTAAATACTGCGTGCTTCATAAATTTGTAAAAAAACTTAGTTGTCGTATGCAGGATATTATATCCTTATAATGATTTGGACATTCCTACTATAAAAGACCACCTCGACCAACTGACGTATCGACGAACATACTATTAACTTAATAACAGATACACGCACCACACGAAAGCACTTATAAATATCCAAAGGATTGGCTACCTCCGTGAAATATTAAAAACTCAGAAAAAACAAAGATTAATAACAGCAAACAAGAAATTAATCAAAATCAATAGCAACAAAAACAGAATCAGAAGAAAAAGTCCATTCAGAAACACCAACCCTCTACATTAAGATATTCTTAACAACTAACTTAAAGAACAAATATGATCCAGGATATACCGGGTGATGGATGGTGTTCGTGATTTGTTTGAGGAATTAATTTAATTCCTCAGTTGAACGTTTTGAAGGCGGTCGTATTTAACCACACTAAATGAATTACTAGTTTGTTTGGTTTTACTTTAGATGTAGTTTTATTTCATATTTATTAAGAAATTAAACACGCGTGTTTTAAAATCATAATTTAATATACCTAAAATAAAAAAAAAAAAAAAAAAATCTTACGATAGACGAACATTTTCCGAATTTAAAACTGAAGAAAAAAGGCGTTTTTGAATTAAAAATCCAACATTTTAGATCAAAATTTATATGAGAAATCGGATAAGCTCATTAAAAATACGGCATCCCATTTAAAAAAAATATCAAAGTGACCCCTAGTACTTTTGTTTGATGTTCAATTGTTTTTTGCTGAAGATATTCGAATTCGCGGGAGAAAATGACTTAAGATGGCTATTTCAGTTTTTTTATAAAAGTACAGGAAAAGTCAAAAAATCGCCTTGTCCAGTCTTGGTTGGATAACCCTGTACGTATTGAATGAGCGACTATTTAAAACTTACTGTTAGCCTGCCAATATCTCACCCCGATGGGTAATTTTATTGCTATATCATAAATCTGACTAGATACTGGTCATCTCAAGTGTTTACCATCTGTCTTCATTATTAAAGGCAGAGAGTTCGTGTCGAACTTTTAGATTTTCAGTAAATTTTAAATGACGCCGTAGCTATTATAAAAAATACCTAAGATGAACAGATTCTCAGAGCTCATAAAAAATTATATAAAATTTTATATTGATGGGCCTAAACAGATGGCTAGGAAATAGGAAATCCCATGTAAATTTTAAGGAGGCTAAATATTGGTTCCCGTGTACATTTTAGAGAAAAACTGTATAATAATTTTTTGAAGAGGCCGATATAATAAACCTATGTGCCGAGTTTGAATAAATTTTAATAAGCCAATCCTAACTTATTCAATTAAATGTGATGGCAAAATTACGAAATTTTCATAGTTTAGGTAGTAGGGGAAGTTTACCTAAAACGGGATACTGTGGTAAAACGGGATACCCTAATTATTTTGTGTTACATGCAGCGCCATCTGTTGTGCAATTGACATAATACTTCCTGTTAGTGTATAAGTAATCCTCAGCAGTTTAACCAAAATCGTGAGTGGTGCAGCGTCACTAGGTGAGTTTTTAGGTTTTTAACATATTTTTTGTAATAATTTAAATATACAAACATAAGCTTTTTGTCTTCATGGCGAATCAGATGACGGCGATAATTTTTTTACCAGTTGCTAGGACATAAACGACCACTTAACGTATGAAATTTTAAGGTTATATTTTTATATGTAAAACTTGCAGGCATTGTTTGTTTACATGTCGATGTGTTGATAAAATGGGACGCGACGAGGGCTTCTAAAACGGGATATCCCATTTTAGAAACACAGTGCTCGTTTTCTGTTTTAATTTGAATACGATTGCGGTGGACATTGCTGTTTTTTTTTTAATTGCAGATTCAAGTTACTATTAGCAAATATGGCACCTCGGAAAACAACTCGTCAGTCTTGGTCCGAGGAAAGAATGACGGAAGCAATTAGATCGGTTTCGAGTGGCAAATATGGTTATTTAAAAGCGGCAACAGTTTTTTCTGTACCAAAGAGCACCCTTGAGCGGAGAGTGAAAAACTTAAACAAAAACATTACCGGGCATGAAAAAGGCTTGGGAAGTCGACAACGAACTTTTTCGCGCCAAATGGAAGAACAACTAGTTGACTACGTAAAAACTATGGAGAGCATGCTTTTTGGGTTAAGGTGTACAGATGTGCGTAGGCTGGCGTTTCAGTTAGCAGAAAGGAACAATTTAAAACATTATTTTAATGAAAATAAAAAAATGGCTGGTTGGGTTTGGCTCCGATCATTTATAAATAGAAATCACCTTTCCCTAAGGAAACCTGAAGCAACATCGGCAGCTCGCGCTAGGGGCTTCAATAGAACTGCCGTGGGAAAATTCTTTGATTTGCTGGAGCCCCTGCAAGATAGATACGCGTATACACCATCTAGAGTATTCAACGTTGATGAGACGGGCTTAACAACTGTACAGGGGCGTCCATCTAAGGTGATTGCTATGAAAGGTAGGAAGCAAGTAGGAACGTTAACCTCAGCAGAACGGGGGACACTATGCACTGCGGTAATATGCATGAGTGCTGCAGGGACATATGTTCCACCCATGGTCATTTTTCCCAGAGTTCGTGCCAAGGAAGAATTTTCGACTGGGCTACCAATGCCTCAAAAGAAAATCCTTCGTTACTTATAATGGATGGTCATAAAACTCATACTCAAAACATAGCTGTAATAGAAAAAGCCAGGGATCACGGTGTTACAATGTTGTGCTTACCGCCACATTGTAGTCACCGCATGCAACCGCTAGACGTTTCTTTTATGGCTCCTCTATCGACATTCTACAGCCAAGAGGTTGAAACATTTCTAAGGAATAATCCAGGTAAAGTCGTCACAATTTACCACATAGGCAAATTATTTGGAAAGGCCTTCTTAAGGGCAGCAACACCCAATAATGCAATTCATGGTTTTGAAAAAACTGGCTTATTTCCCGTTAATCGCCACGTTTTCACTGATGACATGTTTATAGCTGCTGATCCCACTGATCAGCCAGAAAATGAATCAACTTTAACAGAAGAGGGTTCACCAGAAAGAGAACCATCATTTGCAATCAGGCACCAAACACCACCTCCATCAACTTCATATTCTGCCCACACACTGCCAAAATCAAAATCAACTTGTCCTCATGAGTCAGATGACAGCTTCTCCAGTGATGATGATAAACCTCTGAGCAAAATTCTTAAAGATTATGTTTCACCAGAAAATGAATCAACTTTAACAGAAGAGGGTTCACCAGAAAGAGAACCATCATTTGCAATCAGGCACCAAACACCACCTCCATCAACTTCATATTCTGCCCACACACTGCCAAAATCAAAATCAACTTGTCCTCATGAGTCAGATGACAGCTTCTCCAGTGATGATAAACCTCTGAGCAAAATTCTTAAAGATTATGTTTCACCAGAAATGATTCAACCATACCCAAAAGCAGCATTAAGAAGGCCTGTGAAAACTGCAAGGAGAGGTAAAGCTGCCATCTTAACGAGCACACCTTATAAGAATGAACTGAATGCCAGTTTAGAGGCGAAACGACGTAACGTGCCAACCAGTAAATTGCCATCTTTGAAAGGAAAGGGACTTTTGACGGGAGAATCGGTAAAGAAAATCTTCAAACCACAGAAAAATAGTTCGACCGAAAAGAAGACCGGTGAAGCAACAAACAAAACTAGGGACCAAGAAGATGTGAATGGGAAAAACAAGACCAAGGACAAAAATACCAAAAAAATATGCATAACCAAAGAAAACAGTGACGATGAAGAAAATCCTGTGTGCTTTTATTGTGAAGTAGATTTTCTAAGTAGCAAACCTGGTGACCCGTGGATTCGGTGTACTTCCTGCCAGAGATGGGTCCACGAAGCTTGCGGTGTATCAAAAAACGAAGACAGTTATTTTATATGTGATCTGTGCTTGGAAATATAATCCCATTTTAGAAACACTACTGATCCCGTTTTAGATATATATGTTCCTAAAATGGGCAATTTGTATTGCGCAAGAATTTATTTTTTTTTGGTTTTATGTTTAATACTTTTATATGTTACGTTTATTTTTTGAATAAAGTTATGTTTGGTATATCCATCATGAGTGTTGTCCATGACTTTGTACTTCAACTTTTTTTTTAAATTAAATCCAAAGCTTAAGTATCCCATTTTAGATAGACTTCCCCTACAGCAAACACCAGCAAATAATTTCTATGACGCTATTATCGAAAATTGACGTAAAGCTGGACATAACGAATAAAGATTATTTCACATTAAAAATACATTTTCATTTTACCAATCCGGCAATCACACATCCAAAATAAAAGACACCATTATGTTTTTCTTACCAAGCCTTTAATCTAACATAACATACCTAAGACTACAGATTTTCACAAAAACATTAATTAATTAAATGTTCAAGCAACCCTTCAATAACAGCTAAACAATATAATAACCTATCATAAAATTAATTTCTAACATTACCTAGTGTCCTAGTGAGTTGATATTGAGAGATTCTGTGAATTCTGTCACCATCCAAAATACAGTTTTTTAGCTGGTCCAGATTTTCAAATTTTACATCTTTAAAAAAAAATTTTTTTAAGTGATCCCACAGAAAGAAGTCGTTTGGCGAAAGGTTAAGAGACCTGGCTGGCCAAAGGATTAGATGCCATGGGCCACTAATAATTCCATTAAAAATATTTTGCAAGTATTCCCTAACCATCAGAGAATTATGGGCAGGGCAACCATCCATTTGATACAAAAATAATTTTCATAATTCACACCAGAATAAATGGTATACTTTCTTCATCCACGCAGTATTTTTATCTATGAATTGAAATTTATCACTCTTCTTTTGGTAAGTTAACTGAATTTTTTTCGCAATGGAATTACACCCAAAAGTAAAAGTCAAGTCTATATCCCCCCCCAAAAAAAAGGTCTCTGGATCCGTCACTGCCCTAAGTTGTTATAGTTTTAAAATTTCTGTGTGAAATTGCATGCTAATCGATTCCACGTTAAACCATTAAAGTTTCCTAATTTGAAAGAAAAACCCATACATGGTTTTTTTTCCCTGAAACTGCTACCTACTGAAATCTTTTTTTAATGAGATATAAATTATAAATCAATTTATTTTCCATATTAGGATTCAGTAATAAAGCAAAATATCTCGGAAAAAAGCTTCATAGGACAGTTTATTGCCCTAAAAATCATCGACTTCATCAAGATAAATAATCAAAAACGTTCCTGCCGCGAGTGTGTACGTTTGTTTTTGGAGTCGACTAGGATTTTAAATATTTAATTGGCCATGATATAATGAATAAAAGATTTTTTTTTAAATCACGTTTTTATTCTCTGGTATATTAAGAGACAATCATTAATAAAATTTGTTCCTATGATTTAAAATCCTGATGAAGGACAACACGATAGGTTCATAAAATATCCCAAGCAGGACGAAACTCTATAAATACATGTATATCATAATGGGTATATTCGCGACAGTTCAATGACAGATAAACAAACAATACTCTACATATTTTAATTGGGGTTAACAGTGCAACTAAAAGCATTTACGTTACGGGGACAGACTACCAAGAATTTCCGTGCTAAACATAATTCAATGATTTCTGCTATAATCACCAGTCATACATAGTAATTAATCAATAAGGCTGTCGATCTCACAGTGAGTGGACTACCAGACCGGCTTACGCACAGGTAAAAGCACCGCACATTACCAGCGCTAATAATAAATAATAATTAATATATTGCATTTGTTTTGACTACAGGCACAGACAACATTTAAAAATAAATAAATATAGGTAGTAATAGCAAAGACGGTTTAAATTTAAAACACTTTGATGATTTGGGTCTAAATCAAAAGATAAACTATCGATTACCGGGCGTCATCTGGTACGGTAGTCCAGAGGGGATAGTCGTGTCCTGTATCTCAAAAAACCTTTCATTAAATCAAGATAATACTATTGTGGGGACCCGGGGACACACTCGTGTTTTCACGATACCCTGTATATGTATATATCTGTATTTTTGTAAATATTAAATTTGAGTTAATTGTAAGTTGTAAATAGTAACAGCAGCAATTAACCGAGGTACCCTTCGTGAATCAAGTGAATCACAAAACAGATGTGCGTTTCTCTTCAGTGGAGTTTTAAAAGAACGATGGTTTCTTTCTCGGACCAATAAAACTTTATTTTTACCATGCAATAAAACGACTATTCCTTATTAAACAACACAAACTATGAGGAACACACATCTGGTCTAATAGTTTTCTCTGACCGGCCATCGGTTAGGAAAAAACAGTTGACACCTAGCGATTATAACAGAGCTAGTCAACCCGAGCCTTCAGTCTCTTCAGCACTCTCATAGGGATACCCCGGTTAACCTTTTTGTACAATAAAATTACAATGCCAAATAATAATTTGCTGGTGTTTGCTGTACTACCTAAACTATGAATATTTCATAATTTTGCCATCACATTTAATTGAATAGGTTAGGATTGGCTTATTAAAATTTATTCAAACTTGGCACATGGCACATCGGCCTCTTCAAAAAATTATAATACAATTTGTCTCTAAAATGTACAGGGGAGTCAATATTTAGCCACCTCATAATTTAAATGGGATTTCCTATATTCAACTAAGCCATGCATCACCTGGTATAGACGTATGAAAATACAGGTATACAGGGTGACATTGAAAAAAGTATAATGCACAGTATGACAATGTAAAATTTTCATATAAACATAGGTCCGTATAACCGCTTTATTTTGAGATACAGGCACTGTTACAATTTTTAAGCGAAATAGAAACTACGCGACTGCCGTTTTCTTTTTTAATAACACATTTATAAACACAGTCCATAAAAAAGTGATCTTATATCTTATTCCATATATTTTAAGTTTAAAATGTGGATTTTCGTCTGTGGAACCACAAATTAAGGGAAGTTATAGGTGATTTTCAGAAAATTGGTATCAAAAATATGCATGGCTACGGAGGGTGAAACCACAGACGTATGTAGCTAAAATAGGTCCGTAGTGAAACCAAAATTGAACTGTTTTATTGGTCCGGCCCTTAAAAAGACTTTAAAAAGGAAAAAATGAAAATCCGTAGTGCGAACTCTTACGGGCTCATCAAAAGCATGATATTTCCAAGGAGCATACACGTATGATTTATTTTATTTGGTAGACAAAACATTTACCTATTCGGCTTGACTCGATTGTCAGCTACATCTGTGTCAAATAAGCAAGGATTTCGTGTCTAAAGCGCATAAATCAATGATCAATTAGTTGTTGTAACATTGTAACAATTGTACTTTTTTCCAGGAATGTCCAATAACTCAAAGAAAATACACATTCGATGATGTAAGAACGAAAAGCCGCAACTTAAGTAAAGCTTTAAGAAAAAAGTTAGGTTTAAACAATGGAGATGTAGCCGTAATATACATGCCAAATACGCCTGAATTTCCCGTTGTCGCATTGGCATGTCTAGAAGCTGGCATAGTAGCATCAACTGTGAATTCGATATATACTCCAGGTACGAAAACGACATTTGAAATTTTAAGAAATCATACAAAAGTTTTTGGATACCCTGTATAACAAGCCCTTTATAAATGGATTGAGTTGTGTAAGACCTTGTTATGTTTAAATCAGGAATAATTATTGCGGTTGTCGACCAGAAAATGTATGCAAAATGCATTATTACCAAAACTATTATGCAGGGGATATAATAGCAGAGTCCACTTTTAAACTACGCGTTTATAGTTATTAGTTAGAAAATATCAAATTTCTGCTTGAACATGCAGTGAGGAAATTGTAATAGGTATCATCACAGCCTTGAAATGGAAACTAACTGATCATAGCAACCTTATCATTTGGGTATAAAAAAAATTGTTGAACCTAGATAATTATTATATAATATGCAACTTTAATGTATTACGTCAAAGATTAACTGGGAATACTATGGACCCAGCTACGGGCATCGAAAGATCTGTCTTAATCGCCATCATTTTATCATTTTATTTTTCTAACACTTATTTGCAGTGAGGTCACAATAGTTCAAATTAAAATTGCTCCTAATATTCAAATGTATTATTAACTCGTTTATTATGTTATAAAATTTAACTGTAAAAAAAATAGGTAATAGGTATAGTTTGCACAAAGTTTTACCTTCTAAGGCAATGGTAAAATATCATTGCGTGGTCATAATGTTTGGTAAAATACAAAAGAGGGCTATAGGGTCGGAGTAAAGTAACTATGTGTTTCATTTATAATAAACTAATTCATGAAATAATGTAGGTATACAGGGTGTAACAAATTCGAGGCTAAATACAGGGATCTCAGAAACTATAAGAAAAACAATGTCGGTTAAATGAGGGCAAAATTCCGAAAAATGCCGCTGAAAAAACTTGTAAGTTCCAAAAACACGAAAATTCGCAAATTCGTTTTTATTTTTTCCTGGTTACATTTGCTGGAATAACTTGTCACATTTTTATTGCCACTTTTTCTTCTCTCCAAGTTGACATAATTAATTTTCAATTCCGACATTTCGTTTTCGGCCCACCATAATCAACTTCATTTTTTCGAATACGGACCTGGAATCTCAATTGAATTCTAATACCCCTCAACTTAAACCTAATATTTGATGTCCCCTGAATGCCATCCGGACATTTCGTTTCTTAAAAATACATCAGCAAGGTTTTTGGATTTTTTACAAATACTATCCTGGTGAAAATCAGAACAAAACCAGCTACTTAAAGGATCAACTCACTTTAATAAGGGACTAATAATTGGAATGAAATTACAAATATCTGTGAGGTGTATTCATACACTGACATAATTTTGGCGTTGACCCATATTTATCATACGTAAAACCACAAGAGCTTTTTTTTATCCGATCTTAAAAAAAAGATCGAGTGATTTTTAGCTAGAGAAATTCACGAATTTTGGCACGAATAGATTTTTAGATTAAAACAGACGCCGATGCTTTTCCCTTTTGTCAGAACCTATAGCCTCACTGACGAACTGTTATACAGCGAAACGCGTCTGGGGATGGTTCTGGCAGAAGGAAAAAGCAAACCCTTGTTATTGTGATAAGTTTTCGGTTACTAAACCGACAAGACGCCCAGCTCGGGCATAGCGCTGCCTAGCGAGGACTCCTGCAATTGTGACGTTCTGTCTTTGCAGGTTTTCCTCTAATTTTTGTGGCTTTATACATATACATATATACAAACAGACATTTTATTGTAGGAGTGAATTTATCGTATTATTAAATCCTAATCTTTGAAACAGCAGATACACTGACAAAATGTTGACGTTTATGAATTTATACTTTGTTTTAACTTTTTGAACCTCATAATTTAAATTAGATTCATATGGTTTTTGTTACGTGGAAGTAATGATGCATCGGCAAAGAACCGTCGCTTGGACTGTATGCGAAAAACACACCCATAAAAAATGAAAAATAAAAAAATAATGACATTTACTTTTATTTATTTATCTATTTTTACATTACAGATCAAGAAATCCAAATAGTATAGGTACATTACTTAGAACTAATTTGTGTGATATAAAAGAACATTTTGCAAAATAGGGACAAACAGGACAGATAAAATTCGCCCATAAAAGTCAGGAACATCGGAACTGCAATTGTTTGCATAGTGTGAACAATGAGTAATATTAGGCCACTGTACTTAGCAATAAATTGAGTTTTCTTTTGAACGTTATCAATGAACAATTAAACTCTGTGTTAAAGGGGATATGGGATATGTGTATTTAGGTTTTGCATGATTTGGTTCATCACACCGTTTCTCGTTTCTGCCAACATCAGTTCGGCTTCTATTAATGAAAAATTCCTCAGTAAGTCGCGTATTGCGCGGAGGAACGCGATTAAATTAACTAATGCTAGAAGTTCAGCGCAGTCTATGCTGTTTATATATATATATATGTATAAAGCCACAAACATCAGAGGAAAACCTGCAAAGACAGAACGTCACAATTGCAAGAGTCCTCGCTAGGCAGTGCTATGCCCGAGCTGGGCGTCTTGTCGGTTTAGTAACCGAAAACTTAACACAATAACAAGGGTTTGCTTTTTCCTTCTGCCAGAACCATCCCCAGACGCGTTTCGCTGTATAACAGTTCGTCAGTGAGGCTATAGGTTCTGACAAAAGGAAAAAGCATCGGCGTCTATTTTAAAACAGAAAAATTGGAATGAAACAGAGAATGAAACCAGATCGCTCCATCTTATGGTGCTGGTAAAGGACATCAATTTCTAAGCATACCTGCGCCCTCCGACATGGACTTATAAAGCCACAAATATCATCAATAACAGCTCGTCAGTGAGGCTATTTTTCTGTTTTAAACAAACGCCGATGTTTTTTCCTTTTGTCAGAACCTAGAGCCTCACTGACGAGCTGTTATACAGCGAAACGCGTCTGGGGATGGTTCTGGCAGAAGGAAACAGCAAACCCTTGTTAAGAGGGTCTCCTATACCATATAATCTCAGCTTTACGTCACTGCGGTGATCAAGTTTGTTGATTTATTATTTTAATGCCACAAAATGCCATCCTCCAACAAAGAAGAAACTGATATGCATTTACATTTTATGCCAAAAAAACTGTTATAGAGCCTCTCAGATGTATTTCGAACAATATTCAGAAAAACCTTCACCACACATACTTTAAAAAGCTGCATTTTTATATGGAGGAATATGGGTCATTTATAAAACCACGACAAAAGTATTGCAAATTACTTTGCAAACGGAGAGATTGAAACAGCTCTAAACCAAATTTTTATAAATTATTATAATAATACGCTTTTAATTCTCTGTTGACCAGACAAATTAGGTCGGAAGCAAACTTGCACTCTTTGCATCATATTAAATGTTGGCGAATATTAAAATCAAATAATTTCAAGCCCTACGAAATTCATATTTCTCAAATATTACATCCTGGAGATGCAAAGAGAAGAGTTACTTTTTCCCAGTAGACAAGGGATCAAGCCCCAATCAATCTGAATTCTTAACATCACATTATCTGGACACATACATCAAAATTCACAAACTGTGGTTTATTTAACAGAAATAACGAACATGTTTGGGCTGTAGAGAACCCCAGCGAAAATAGAGAACTTCGTCCTCAAATCGGGGTTTCCATAAAAATGTTTGGGCATCTTAATTTTTTAAACAACCAATTTGAAGATTTTTTAATGGACATTCCATTGGCTACGCTACCACATCTTTAATTTCAACATGACGGGGCATCTCCCCGTAATGGTAGAGATGTGCGTGCATTTTTACAGCAACATTTCCCAGAAAAGTGGACAGGAAATCGAAGTGTGGTGGAATGGCCATCGAGAACACCCGATCTTTCACCCCTGGATTTTTTTTATGGGGTGCAATAAAGTGTATAAAAATGGCCCTGTTGAAAACTTGGCACAGTTACGTGAAAAAAGTACCTATATCTTCATGCCGATCTTTACGCAGAAGATCAATTTTAAGGGCAGCAAGAAAAGTAAATAACAAACCAGTTTAATGTTTAAACGTAAACGGCAATCTGTTCGAACACTTAAGATACATTTCAAGGATATTCAAAAGTTGTGTCTTAATTTTTTTATGATATTATCGTTGCCTTAATCCTGTTTTATTGTGACGTGTATCCTTTCTAAGTAACTATATCTAACATATATCTGTTTATCTTGCCCAGCATTTATTACATTTACTATTATTAAATCAGTACTTTAAATACAGAAAATATTTTAATTAATTTCCTCTTATACACTGCATCTGCTTAATTTCAAACAATTGTTGGTGAAAAATTCAAAAACCTTGCTGATGTATTTTTAAGAAACGAAACGTCCGAATGCCATTCAAAAGGCATCAACCATTAGGTTTTACGGGTATGAGAATAAAAAAAAAATGAAGATGATGATGGTGGCTTGAAACCGAAACGTTGAAATTGAAAATTAATTATGTCAACTTGTAGAGGAGAAAAAATTACAATAAAAATGTGACATTTGTTTGAAAATATTTCAACAAATGTAATCAAGAAAAAATTAAAACGAATTTGCTATCTTTCGTTTTCTTTTTTCGGATACCTCTGAAGGTATTCGAAACTTTCAAATTTGTTCAGCGGCAATAAACCGACTTTGTATTTCGTATAGTGTATTGTGGACGTACTGTATCGATATGCGAAAAAATTATACTATAAAAAGCGCTTGTAAATCTAAAATTACTAATTTTAAATTCAACGAAAACAAACAAATATGTGTATGTAAATTTGAAAATTTCTACATTAATATATTCATAATTAAAACAAAAACCTGATCTGATATAAAGTCAATAACCCAGTAAAAAAACCTACGTATTGTTATTGAATTTAACTAATTTCAGATGAAATTGCAAGACAACTTAAAGACGCTGCAGCAAAGATAATCATAACAACCAATGAACTGTATGCCAACGCAGAAAAGGCAGCAGCAAAATTATCTGTAAAATTACCCATTATTTGTGTAAAAACACAGGTACGTATTTCGTCATTTCTTAATTGACATATTCTACAAATTGTATGTGAAATAAACATTATTATATTATATCTTTATTCGTTATGTCAATTTTGACAATAGCATCATAGAATTTTTGCTGGTGCTTGCTGTATTACCTAAACTATGAAAATTTCGCAATTTTGCCATCACATTTAATTGAATAAGTTAGGATTGGCCTACTAAAATTTATTCAAACTTGGCACATAGGTTTATTATATCGGCCTCTTTCAAAAATTATAATATAATTTTTCTCTAAGATGTACAGAGAGATGTATTTAGCCACCTCAAAATATACATGGGATTTCCCATGTTCAACTTACAGGGTAGCAAAGGAAAGAATTTAAATCGAAATTATATTACATGTAGGGACTAAGTTAAACAAAGGGAAGAACAATCCAGATTAAAGTACAACTACCAGAAAAAACCGAGTTTAAATTTCAATATGACAACTAAACCCTGAATATTTATTGTGAACTTTGGGTTCAGAACCTTGAGATTTGTCCGATATTATTTTTTTAAATATTTGCCATCCTATTTCAGAGGAGCAAAGAACAAGGTTCGCCATAAAAGAAAAACAATAAAAATAAATACCTAGATACATAATAATAGACTTATCATATCATAAGATGTGATTAAAGTCTAACCTGATATTTAGATAAAATTTTACATTCTAAGCGGACCCTTTAAAAAAATCTAACAAAATTTGCTTGGATCTGAGAATCATGTAACCTCATATAACAGTAAATTTAAGGCATACACTAATAAAAATAAGTATGCCTCTTGTCTTGAAAGAAAGGTAGTGATAACACCGGGCAACTTATATATAAAATATTTTCAGAAAGATCAGTTACTGCCTAGAGGAGCCATAGACTTTACCGAATTAGCAAATACTGTCATAGACATTCCAGATCTGGAACCACCCAGTCCAGACGACATTGCCATTTTGCCTTATTCAAGTGGGACTACCGGGCTACCTAAAGGAGTTCAACTTTCACATTACAACATTGTAGCCAACCTGAGACAAATTAATGAACCAGAGATTGATTACCTACGAGACGCGACAGGCAAGTAACTTTAGTCATGTCAATCGAAACTTTTTTTCGTGCTTTAATCGTTTGCAACGAGTGTTTGCCTACTGGTTTTTGCTTGCTTTGATTGTATACTAACACTTTTTTTTTGTTATTTAGATGAATTTCAAGAAGTCACCCCAGGAGTACTGCCCATGTTCCATATTTACGGATTCACAATAACAACCCTTAATGTTATGCTAAAGGGGACAAAGGTTCTTCCATTACCTAAGTTCCAGCCGGATACATTTTTGAATGTTTTAAAAAACAATGAGATTACTTTAATATTCGCTGCTCCACCACTAAGTAAGATATGTATGATAGTGCACAAGTAGACAAGATCATTATTATTACCAAGTAAAAACAACCATGTACAGGCTAGAAAAGAGTAATACCCAGATAAGAATGAAGCAATATTTCGACACCACATCTGACCGCGGTCGGTAATTACTAGGGATTGAACGAACGTCCCGCCGAGGTACCGAGGTTCCACCTGCTCGGCCTCTTTACTGGACGTCCAGTGTGGTCGGATTTTTGTTTTAATAAAAGCATACCTTCATTCATACATACAGTGTGTATGAGCGAAATGGAATAAACTCGATAAAAAATACATGGGGGCGTGTCCGAAAAAACGCTCGGACACGTCGACTGGTATTTCTAGTTGCGCATTTTTTTTCAATAAAAACTATTTATACAGGGTGTGTCATGTAACAGTGGCCAATACTAACTTTCTTATTTTAAATGCAACACCCTGTATATTATTCAATTTTTGGATTCTTCAGAAAATTTTAGACATATTTCATGTACAATATCCTATACCTATCTTCAACTGCTTCGGAAATATTAAGTGTTTTCTGATTTATTGCTAAAATCAAGAACACACCCAAAAACTAATAAGTAAAATACTGTTTATTTCTTAAAAATGTAAAAAACAAAAAAAAAAAACATTAATGTATGAGATGTTGAAAATGCTCGCCGCGAACGTCTTGGCAACATCCTAATCTTAAATAGAAATTTCTTCTAACGTTACTGAACATCTCAGGCGTGAACGATCTAATCGCAAGTGTTATTCGTCTTCTTAAGTCAGCTAAGTCGAAGGGTTTAGTTTTGTATACAATATTTTTGACATAACCCCATAAGAAGAAGTCTAATGGCGTCAGATCAGGGGATTGTTTGGCCATTCCATCGATCCACGCCTCCCTATCCACCGATTTGGAAATACTCGGTTGAGGTACTGCCGGACATTGATTTGGTAATGGGGCGGTGCTCCATCTTGCTGAAACCATATCATATTCGCTGAAAGTTGTGGGTTTGCTTGATCAGGATATAAGTTTGTCAAAGTTGGCAAGACATTATTTTGGAGCGGTGCTAATTATCGCCATTTAAATTGCCATTATGAAAAAGGGACCTATGATTATGATCTCCAACAATTCCTGCCCAAGCATTAACCTTTTCAGGATATTGCGTATGCTCTTCTCTCATCCAGTGAGGATTTTCCCTAGACCAATAGCGGCAATTCTGTGTAAAGTGTAAAGGTGCACTCATCATAAAACAAAACATGTTCTAATTGGATCACATTATCACAGTATCATTTTATAGGAATACATTTTATTTTCTTGTAATGTTCGAATAATCGATGAATGGCAAGCATCGAACATTGGGGCTGTTTTTCGACTAGAAGTATGTGGGTTTTTCTGAAACTCAAGCATAATTTATCTAATTTGGTATCATCACTTATTGCATTGGCAGCTACTTTTTTTATCTGCTTTACATGTCCAAGCTGGCGAAACTGCTTTTCTATTTTACTAATTGTTCCTTGAGTTATAGGCGGCAAATTTGGAAATTTTTCATGAAATAAGCGAGCAACTTCCATTTGTGTCCGTGAACTTTGACTAAAGGTGCAAAAAAGCCAATGTCATATCTCAAAAACCAGTAGACAGGTCTGATTTTCACAGATGCCAAGAATAAAGCTCAACTGCTCGCAGAGTTTGTCAGCGAAAATCCAACAACGGACCCACATAGGGATGAGAGGGTCTCCAAAACTATTAAAATTTTTGAGTCTATCAACCATCCGATTCAGAACTTCCCAGAGCTGATGCTAAACGAAGTCAAATCAATAACCAGTGTTTTGAACCTCAGAAAAGCCCCGGGCTTCGACGGTATCAAAAATGCGGCGTTGCGAAACCTACCGGACAGAGCTTTGGGGAATATTGCAAGCTTATCCCAGGCGATAATTAAAGAAGGCCATTTCCCATGTGCCTGGAAACACGCAAAGGTAATCTTGATACATAAGAAAGGGGACCCAATTGAGCTATAGACCGATCATCCTACTCTCTAGTTTGAGAAAAATCACCGAAAAACTGATTTTCTCTCGTCTAAATGACTTTGCGTTTGAGCGCAATGAACAGTTCGGTTATGCACGCGGGGGGCGGGGGCGGTTTTCTTTGACGTCAGTAAGGCTTTTGACAAGGTATGACACAACGGTTTACTATTAAAGCTAATAAGGCTCGGAGCTCGAAACTATCTCGTTAAGATTGTGGCTTCATTTCTTGAAAATAGACGGGCTGAAGTGCCGCAAGGCTCATCTCTATCTCCGATGATATATACACTCACGCGATACCGAAAGATAGACAAAATGAGCTCTATTTATTTGCCGACGACACTGCAATTACTGCGAAATCAAAACAACCGTGGTTGATAATCTCGAGGTTGCAGCGTCACATTAAACTTATAGAAAAATGGCGTTCGGCTTGGAAAATTCGCCTGAATTCTTCCAAGACGAGGGCCATATTTTTCTCAAAAAGCAACGTTAAATGACCTGAAACTAGGCTCAGCGTTACCCCCTGCTTCGCAGGAGGAGTAGAATTGGCAACAGGACAGAGGTCAACCTCTACAAGGTCTTGGCCAGGCCAGCTTGGACTTATACTGCGCCCTCGTGGTGTAACATAAGCAAAGAGAAACTGAACAAGTTCCAGGTAGTTCAGAACAAGGCACTAAAACTAATAGCAAATGTACCGAGAGACTACAACACAACACAGTCACATACAAGAGTAAGATTTGACTCGACATACAAACTACCTAAAGACTGGCTTCCTATTGGCGAGCCCATTCAACAGTGGGGAGGCACTAGAAATAGTGGAGAAGCACTATTAATACAGCACCATCTAAAAGGACGGTAAAAAAAAGGCGCCAAAAACAACAAGCGGCACCAAAATCCTAGATAACCACGCACGACTCACAAAGCAATAGAGCTACTGCCGAATAATAATAAAAAATGTATATGAACAATACCGACAAAGTAAACCAGAAAAGAAAAGAAGTCACAGGTCTAACCTAACTTAAAAACACATGGAAGATGCCCTACTATATCGCCACAGCATAATGAGACCAGCAGACGCACTCAGCAGAAAAATATGTGCCGACAGCGTCCCAAGCAAAGGTGATTCGGGATGCAGACTGTCTCGCTGCCAGTCTCGCTGAACGAAGAGCGGATTTTTGCGCGCTCACGCTTTTTCGTTTGCGTGCGTATGCACCCAGAAATATGATCGAAGTGGACGAAACCTTACTTATTAACTTTTAAGGATTTCTTATCGCGGATGCCTGCTGGTCTCTTTATGCTGTGGTATCGTTGTTAAATTCGGGGATTTACAGTAACAAGTTGTCCATACTATAGTAAGAACTAAGAAACGGCCACCGCGTCATCCGAATAAAAAATAAAACATATTCCATCTCATTTTGACTTTATCTCGTGTCGCTCGAGACTAGGGTTGCTAACTTTCGAATATAAAATTATAGGACAATCCAGGGCCGCAGCCAACGCCCGAAAATCTGTTTCTGATCATCATCAAAAAACTGTATGCGGGTTGATCTCTAACAGGTTATGGTTGGTTGGGGACGAAATGGTGAAATCGAGCAATAACTCGATAAATAATAAAAATATTGAAAATTCTTAAAAGAACACTATTACAGAGAATTTTATTCCCAACCAATTTACGATCTTCACTTTCCGTCGGGAAATCAACAGGAATTGAGCTACACGTGAAAAGCATTTTCAACCCCTCTAAATTAGTCAAATCGAGAAATAACTCGATGAATAATTAAATATTGAAAATTCTTAAAAGGACAATAATATACAGAATTTTATTACCAACCATATTACTCTATGCACTTTTCGTCGCGAACTAAACTGGAACCGAGCTACACGTGTAAAGCATTTCAACCCCTTCGAAAATGATCAATTCTAGGAATAACTCGATAAATAATAAAAATATCGAAAATTCTTAAAAGAACAACATTATAGAGAATTTTATTCCCTACCAATTTACTACCATTACTTTTCATCACAAAATCAACAGAAACCGAGCTACACGTGAAAAGTATTTTCAACCCCTTCGAAAATGGTCAAATCTAGCAATAACTTATTGAGTAATAAAAATATTGAAAACTCTTAAAAGGAAAATATTGTACAGAATTGTATTCCCAACCATTTTACTATCTTCACTTTTCGTCGGGAAATCAACAGGAACCGAGCTACACGTGAAAAGCATTTTCAACCCCTTCGAAAATGGTCAAATCGAGCAATAAATGCATGCCGATCTAACAAGTTGGGGTTGGGGTTGGGGAATTGGCCGAATTCGAGGATTCTTCGGTATATTTTAACTATTGCCAACACGCAACACAAAAACGTAGAAAAAAAAAGGAATACTACATTTTTAATCTAAGCCTTAGATGTTAAATAAGATTTGTTAGGTAAAGGTAACATGTTTTTATTTTATTAAATGTTAAGTTTTTTAAGGTACTTAGGTACTAGATAAATCGTTTGGATTTAAAGGACATTTACCGTCCATTGGCACCTTATTAAAGAACAAACGACTTTATTTCGAAATAAAGGACGCTCCTTTGAAATAAAGGACGGTTGCAAGCCTACTCGAGACCGATATTCAGTGGCGTAAGCACATGACGCAGTGGTCCTGTCTTAGTTGATTCTTACTCCACAGGCATCATCTACTAACTGGTATTAGTAGACTGTGGTATAGGGACGGAAAGAGCGAGAAAGACCAAATTAAAACCATCTTTACTAGTAATGGGCAAGCTAATTAATATGGAAATCGTCCAGCAGGACGTACGGTTAGTTCAGGTTAGTCCGGTAGTCCGCACAATGCAGGTCCGTTCCATCTCGAGTAATTACCGAATCATTACCCGTTTTGGTTTTGTGCCTAAGACTAAAACGATAGCCATACACTCTTATTCAAATAATGTTATTTCAACTGATTGTGTAATGTTTAAAAATAATAAAGCAGTAACGAAGCAAGATTTTTGGACGTATTGACACTATTATGACCATGTAAGATTGGCTATAGTATGTGTTTTATATTAAGGAGTAAAATATATTACAATATTTGGTGGAAATTCAGTGTTGAAGCATAATTGACCGTTTATGTTTTAGTTTTGTTCCTTACACATCATCCAGAAGCAAAAAAGGAATATTTTAAATCCCTCAACAACGTAATGAGCGGTGCTGCGCCTTTAGGAGCACTAGATGAAGAACGATTTTTAAAAAAAGTAGGAGGAAACGCATTTCTATCGCAAGGTAAATTTCTATTCCAAATCGAATTTGAAGAGTAGTCTGTATTAACTAAACATTGTGTAGAGGCGGGCCTCCTATTGGGACAGTTTTATTGTCAAAAGTCTATTGAGGTACATACTTAAAAGAGGTTACGGTTTTAGGCTATGGACTAACAGAAACATCACCAGTAGTAACCACAACGACAAGATCACTACGAGCAAAATTCGGTGCCGCTTCTGCAGGGTCAGTTGGTGACGTCCTCGTAAATACACAGGTCAAATTGATCAAAACGGACGACAACACTGGAACACCGTTAGGACCCAACGCAACCGGAGAAGTGTTGGTTAAGGTAAATTAAAGAAATTAAGACTGAGAGCTTTAAAAACCTGTGCCATAGCTGTTATGGATTCCTCATCTCAAAATAGTAAAGAAAGGTACTTTTTTTTACTCCACTATCTCGGGTTCGTTCAGGATTGGTTCTGAATATTATGTCAGCATATATGTCTCAATGACCTGATGCCAACTATCATCCAGAGGGCAAATAATGTGCGAAACTCCCTTTTAATACCACAACAGTAGAGATCTCCTTTATACAGCGTATTTAATTCGGATATGAGCCTGTAATTATCTCTAGCTGGTTCCTGGTTACATTAAGCAGTTGTTTTTCGAGTCAGGATCCCTTATAACATTTTCGCTGATACCAGCCCTGTCTACTGTTCCAGAGGACTTTATGCTAATTTTTAACATGGTATCTACCTGCACTTTCAGAGCTGACTAGACAGCACGTAAAGAAGCGCTGGCTTCTTCAGACACGAGGCTTTGTTGCAATGATTAGGATTATGTGTAAAGTACTTCCCAACATATTTCGTTTGGCTTAATAACTGCAATAAAACCCCTCATAAACTCGGCTTTCGCTTTCGCAGAGACGTATTAACCCACATTTATTTTTAATGCCAGTTTATAATAACATTTACACATTACTTGATTTGTTATCAAAATTAATAAACTGTCTTAATAAGGTTTTCTAGAAACAACTTAATTATTGGGATATTTCTCAAAACTAACCTGTACTGTGTAGCTTATATAAATAGTAAACATAATATTCGAAATAGATTAGTACCTATCTATTTTGCTTTGAAACAGTGTGTGCAACAAGTTATTATTAAAAATATGTCGAGACCTTGGAAATCTTTAGCTAATGCGATATCTAGCTACCCTAAACATTCCAGGAAGCATTTATCTTCTGACGCCAAAGTGATGTGAAAAATGTATGTGAATCGTTATTAAAGAGCGGCCACCCTAAAGTAACTGCCATTAAAAATACCAGTGAAATGACGAAAGTTCCATTATCGACGGCACGAGATATTATGCTAAAAGGACATTTTAAAAGAAAAGTTCGCAAAGATACCGGAAAAATTAAGTGCGTAGATGATTGTGACATTTTTAACCCTATTGAACACATGTGGCATCAAATTAAATCGAAAATGAGAACGGAAAATAGCACACCTACTTTTAGTGGCAGTGAAATAGAGCTAATAAAGAAAGTTCTCGGTGAAATTTCAGATGAAATTGGAAAAATTCGGTTAATTGAATTAGGAATAGATTAAAACGTTCGACTATAATTACAATTAAACCTTCTGTGTATATATGTAAATATATTTTTTTAAGTAGGTATATTAATTGTTACTATTATTTTTACCTAAGTACGTGCGAAAAGTTGCCCTTTTCCACACGCAAACTTTTCACACTTGTTTTGTACTTATAATAAATTAATATACATATAATACAAGTAATGGTAAAAATAAACATAATACACATTGCTGCTATAAGGTATTACTATGGCTTTTCATTTAACTACAAAATCCGTTCCTGTGCAAAGCAGTACCCCTTATTTCATTTCAGTATATAAACAGTGATGCCAGCTGGTAAAAGGTAGATTTCGCTGGTTGGCACGTTCATCGACAGTTTTATATGGGCAATTTTACCAAGAAATTCTTTAAAAACGTAGGTCTAGCAATCGAACAGGTAACGGGGTTTCTTTGGGTGTTTATAATATAATAAAACTATTATTGCAGTCGAACGAAATATGTTCGGATGGACTTTACTTTTCAAAGATTCACAGCTCTTTGGCCTAGAGGTACTCTACGCGCAAGGCCTTGTTCAGAGCGAGGCCCTGAGCAATCGCTCAGACTAGCCATCCCTAATACCGGCACTGAGCTTCCTTTTATTTGGAACTACCTATAAGGTGACAATTCTATCGCCGGTCTTGTTGAGAACTACAAAATCAATGGAATAATTCTTTGACTTGGACTCTTTTAGAAAATGAATACAGTTTTATCTACATTTTTACATGATAAAATTTATTTTAAACAGGGACCGCAAGTAATGCAAGGTTACCATAACAACCCGGAAGCTACAAAGCAGAGTTTTCAAGACGGCTGGCTTAAAACTGGAGATTTGGCTTATTATAATGAACAGGGATTGCTATTTATTACAGACCGAGTTAAGGAACTAATCAAAGTGAAAGGTTTTCAGGTAAAAATGCAATTTATTTAAAATAAAATAGAGTCAGCTTGAATCTGTGTGATTTAGTTTTTAATTTAAAATAATAAAAATAAAGAAAATAAAGCACTATGGCTCCTCAGCGGAAGCGGATGTGATATCAACCATTTATTGACAAGCGACAACGCTCTCCTTTATCGGCAGTTATTTACAAAGAACACAATATCCTTTATTTTTTAGGTGGCCCCAGCAGAGTTAGAAGAATTACTCAGAAGCCACCCTAAAGTAGCAGATGCAGCTGTAATAGGCATACCACATGTCTTCTTCGGAGAGGTACCAAGAGCCTACATCAAACCGCAGGGAGACGTTAATCCAGAAGAAATTAACGAATTCATTAACGACAAGGTGGCCAAATACAAACGACTTGAAGGCGGAATTGAAATGATTGAAGACATCCCTAAGAACTCTGCAGGAAAAATTTTGAGAAGACAATTAAAGGAAAAATATCTGGGCCAAAAGTAAACTTAGAAATGTTAATATTTTAAATTTCAGTTGAATTCGGGTCATGAAGACTGTGGTGGGAATTGTATTTTATAGGTATTTAGGCATTTTTTTTTAACAACTTGTATTAAATTTTATATATTTAAAAGAGTTTAGCCTTGCAAATGTGTTCTAAAAATTTCTCTTTATTATTTTTTTACGTAACTTGTTCAAGTGTTATAATTCTTTTTTACGCTGATTATTTATACAACTTAATTCTATGCTTCCTTTATAAAAAATGAGTCACTATCTAGGGTCAACTAACACAGGTTTTAACGATATTAGGTATATTTTTTTATACATTTTTGATTTCGTATATTTTTTTAATACGAGACATTTCCATTTAGTTAAGGCAAAAATTGAAACATTATTATATCAAAAAGTTTATTCTAGGAATAAATTTTATTTTAAAAATCCCGAGTAGTTTATTTTGCTTCATATAAGTATCACAAATTTTTTAAATAAAAATAAAATGTGATCTAATACTGTACAGACAGATAATACCCTGCGACCAAAAATTATTATCATCAAAGTGTGCTTTACATCTCTGCTTAGCGGTAGAGCTTAATACCTGTTGGGTGTCAGTAAATACCAGCATTATCAATCAATCAATTATTCCGTCGTCCTTTACAGTCGTTACAAGGAGATTCATCGGTAATTTAGCACAAAAAACTCATGGATCAAGCATATTTTCGAAACGGGGTAAGAGTAAATGGTGAGTGGCAATACAATCAGCGTTTGTGCATGGACTACTTTCGCGACAATTTTCCTAACGTCGCTTTTACTGCCTGGGATTTTTATCATTGCCTGAGAAGAACCGTGGCTCTGTTTGGGGAAACAGGTTATACAGGGCTGCCCAGAAGTCCGGAACAAAATTAATATAGCCTTAACCTGTAACTTTTAGGGAAAATGCTCGGACACGTCAATTTAGTTTTATATATGCTCACATTTTGACGTTATTCGTTTGTTTTTTTATAGACATTTGTCAAAGATATGACGACATCGATCTTTTTTATTAATGGAAACATACAGCTTGTGATACATCATTTAAAAGCTAATATCTCGTACAGTATGCTCATAAATTTTGGCGCGATTCTGTCAAGCTATTTCAAAATGGCGACTGTTGAAAGTTAAAAAAAATCCCTATTCAAATAAGCGGAAATGAAAAATCATTGATGTTTTTTTTACCTTTCAAGGTAAGAAATCTTCATGGTTTTACGTTCTGACATTTTGTGACATTGTGACTTAACAATAGTTATGGTTTATGTTATTTATTTTGCCAAAAAAAAAAAAAAATGTAACGAAGTCAAACAAAACACAACAAAAAGGCGGTTTAACGTGGCAAATGCTGGAAATGTCGTCGACCCTCTACTTGGCATGCTCCCAGACGACGGTATTTCGAATGGCTTCAGCCGATATGTTATGTGTCTCCAATCTAATTTTGTTTTTCAAATCTTCATTATTATTTGGCCTATTTAGGTAAACTCTTTCTTTTAAATATCCCCAAAGAAAATAGTCTAGAGGCGTTAAGTCTGGGAACCTCGGTGGCCATTCAATTGTACCACGTCGGCCAATCCAACGACCTGGAAATATCTGATCTAAATATCTTCTCACATTGACACCAAAATGCGGGGGAGCACCATCTTGCTGAAACCAAATTGTTTCATTAGGTATACCTGGATCTACTTTGTTGGGAAAAATTACAGCTAGAGCAGGCCTCAACTCGAAGGTTAAGAAATCTAGGTACCGTTGTACCGTTCAGCTGTGAGGTTTCCTTCCAAAAAGAATGGCCCTAAAATTCGGTTATTAATGATACCTGCCCATACATTTACTTTCTGGGACCGCTGAGTATGCGCTTCAAATATCCATCGTGGATTTTCTTGACTCCAGAAACGATAATTATGACTGTAAACCACCCCGTTTAAATAGAAAGTAGCTTCATCCGAAAATAATATGTTCTGTGGAAACCTATTATTCTCGTCACACCGCCTCATCATTTCTTCGCAAAATTGCAAACGCCTATCATAGTCATCTTCTAAAAGCTCTTGGACAAGACATACTTTATAAGGGTGGTATTTTTCTGCTTTCAAAAATCTTCCAATAGTACCTCTAGATGTATCATGATTTTGAGCCAATGAAACTGTTGAAACATGCGGATTAGCCTGCAGAGATAATGCAATATCCTATTTTTCATCGTCGCCTAAAACACGTGGCCGTCCATTCCTAGGCAAGTCCTTTACTGTGCCATGTTCATCAAATTTGTGGAATATTTTACTAACAGTACCCTGTGAAACTTGATTTTCCGGATATTTAGCATTAAATAAAGTGCACACTTCACTTTGACTTCTTATTTTATCTCCACATCCTAATAATATCAAGACTTCGGATACGCTGCCTTTCCGACAAAACCATTTTTGTTTAGAAAATTGTAAAATAATACTTCGGAAATACCTAAAATAATTTTACAAGTTCACAATGTCACAATATGTCAGAACGTGAAACAATGAAGATTTCTTACCTTGAAAAGTAAAAAGAACATCAATAATTTATCATTTCCGCTTATTTAAATAGGGATTTTTTAAAACTTTTAACAGTCGCCATTTTGAAATAGCTTTGACAGAATCGCGCCAAAACTTATGAGCATACTGTACGAGATATTAGCTTTCAAATGATGTATCATAAGCTGTATGTTTCCATTTAAAAAAAAGACCGATGTCGTCATATCTTTGACAAATGTCTATAAAAGAACAAACGAATAACGTCAAAATGTGAGCATATATAAAACTAAATTGACATGCCCGAGCATTTTCCCCAAAAGTTACAGGTTAAGGCTATATTAATTTTATTCCGGACTTCTGGGCAGCCCTGTATACAATACAAAAAAAGAGCTGGAAGACCATATGTAAGAACAGAAGAATTAATTGTTGCAAACGTTCGTGAAATAATGCAAAATACGCCAGCAAAATGTGTAAGCAGACGCCTGTCCAAGAAGTGAGAAGATCTTATGGAACATGCAAGACTATTCTTAAAAGACAGTTAAATTTGTTTCCTTATAAAGTGCAAGTATTCCAAGAAATACGAGCTGCTGATTTTGAAAGACGTATGAATTACTGTCAGTTGTTTTTGGTTTACCCAAAATTTATTGGAAATAAATAATTTATTAGACATTTTAATTTATTATTAATGATTCTGTAAGGTCTACTTTAAGTAATTTCAAAACTATGAAGGCGAGAGTTAGCAGGTATGTCAATGTTTCTATATGCAACAAACGACATTGAAGTTAACAAACACATAAACAGTTTAAAGACCAATTGTTCATCAGGTTCAGATGGCATATTCTTAAGTTTCTGCACGAAGAATTAATTAGTCCTATAGTGAATATAATGTTTAAGACATAATAACATTAAGAATCAGTTTGGGTTTGTTGAGGGCCACAGCACTGCTGATGCTATATTTGAGTTGACACAGGAAATGGCTCAAAATTTAGATCAGGGGAGGTAATATAAATGAACTAGTATATATTTATAAAACTAGAACAATAATGCAACATTTTGTAACGTACTACGGTCCAAAATTATATAACTTAATACCTTAAAACATTAGAACCTTAACAAACAAAAGGCATTTTAAAAAACAATTCTGTGACTACCTCTTTGAGAATATTGCTAGGCTATTTTCAATTTTTCTAGTTTTCTGTTCTGTTTTCCAAAAAAAAAATAATAAGAAAAAGCAAGTTATATTGTAGACCTTCCACTGCGCAGGATTAAAAGAGGCCGAGTTTTGTTTACTGAGTGTCATTAGTACGACATCTCTATACCAGTAAATCTGTGATATAAATTATGTTACCAACTTGAAATAATTAAATTTTACATGTGTGTGTGTTTCTTGATATATTTAAAATAACCAGACTAATATTTCTATATATTTAAGAACATCGTAAAACAGAGTAAATATACGATAAACAAAATTGTTTAATATTATCTACTTACATTACTGCAGATTTTACATCAAGAACCACCAGTTAGTTTGAGGTCTGGCAGGGATTGTCCTCCTGCCTCCATATCCTTCTAAGCAATGTACTTTTAACATTAACAATTGTCACATTAGTACAGTGCAGCTCACAGATTTCTCGTTCCGCTTAAAGTACTTTCTGATGTGGTTGCAATGCACACAAACTGTCCCCAAACGTGAAAGAAAGTTACATTGTTTATGTCTCCACGTTTGACTGGAATAATCTTTGTAATAAGTAGAATCCTGTGAATAAATGACCAGCTCCTTGTCATTAATGTCCGGTCCTCCTTCACAGGAGTTTAATGTTGGAAAATAATTTATAGCTGCTGCTAACTGGGAAGTACTAGACACGTTCAAGGTAAAATCTAGCTTATTTATTTTGTGGCGTCCAACAAAATAATTTAATGTAAGATTTTCATTTAGTACTATCTGCCTGTCGGTTATTGGTAAACCGTTTTTTATTTTCATCTGAAAATTTTAAGTATTAATGTAATATTAATGTATTATGTAATAATAAAAATGTCGAAATGTCTTAAAACAACAATATTATAGAGAATGTTATCTCCAACCATTTTACTATCTACACTTATCGTCGCGAAATCAACAGGGGCCAGCTACACGTGAAAAGTATTTTTAACCCCTTCGAAAATGGTCAAATCGAGCAATAAGTCGAGAAATAAAAAAAATATCGAAAATTCTTAAAACAATATTATAGAGAATGTTATTTCCAACCATCTTACTATCTTCACTTTTCGACGCGAAATCAAGAGGAACCGAGCTACACGTGAAAAGTACTTTCGACCTCTTCAAAAATGGTCAAATCGAGCAATAACTCTATAAATAATAAAAATATCGAAAATTCTTAAAACTACATATTACCTATAGAGAATGCTGTTTTCAACCATTCTACTATCTTCACTTTTCGTTGCGAAATCAACAGGAGCCGAGCAGTGGCGTGCAGATAATGTAGGCAAAAAGGCATTGCCTACCCTGGCAAAAACGTAAAATCCCAAGGAAATAATTTAAAAATGTCTCAACTTAATTTTTACAGAAATCCATATTATTATGCGTTTTCCTTATCTGCTTTTTCTTAAAACAATATATTGTATAAATATATACATATCAAAGAATGTTCTAACAAATATAAGTAACATAAAGAAAACATCAATCATCCAACACAACAAAGGCATTTTAAGCGATCGAACCTACTGAAATCAGCATTAATATTTCCCATGTAGGTGGCCCATATGACCACGGCGAAGGTGTTTTAAATCTTTGTATGGACGCTTTAGCTTCATTTAAAGGCAGCGTCGTGTGTTAAAACGAGATTGAGCAATTGGAAGATGTCTTTAGCGTAATTAGTCATTGTGTCAGGTGTCGTGTCGCAGGTTACAGGGTTTTTACCGGTTTGTTGTTTATAATATTTGTATCTTGTTTATCAATAGAGTTTAATTAATTCACAATTAATTGTCCCGTATATTTTACATAGTACCTACTTACTTGTATTTTTTATGATGACGTGTTAAATGCATTTTTAAAGAAAGACTGTCGTATTGAACTGATTTATGAAAACTAATCTGTTTAATTCGAAACATTTCCTAAGTAATAAATTTTATTTTCTTTTTGCCTATCCTATTTCCAACGTCACTGCACGCCACTGGAGCCGAGCTACACGTGAAAAGTGTTTTCGACCTTTTCGAAAATGGTCAAATCGAGCAATATAACTCGATAAATAATATAAATATTGAAAGTACAGTATTATAGAGAATATTATTCCAAACCATTTTACTCTCTGCGCGTTTCGTAGTGTCGATAAATAATAAAAATATAAAAAATTCTTAAAACAACAATATCTTAGAGAATTTTATTACCAACAATATTACTATCTTCACTTTTCGTCGCGAAAACAAGAACCGGGGTATGTACAGGGTTATCCAACCAAGACTGGACAAGGCAATTTTTTGACTTTTCCTGTACTTTTATAAAAAAACTGAAATAGCCATCTTAAGTCATTTTCTCCCGCGAATTCGAATATCTTCAGCAAAAAACAATTGAACATCAAACAAAAGTACTATATATATATTTTTAAATGGGATGCCGTATTTTTAAGGAGCTTATCCGATTTCTCATATAAATTTTGATCTAAAATGTTGGATTTTTAATTCAAAAACGCCTTTTTTCTTCAGTTTTAAATTCGGAAAATGTTCGTCTACCGTACGATTAATAAAAAAATTAAAAAAAAATTAAATTAAAAATCCAACATTTTAGATCAAAATTTATATGAGAAATCGGATAAGCTCATTAAAAATACGGCATCCCATTTAAAAAAATATCAAAGTGACCCCTAGTACTTTTGTTTGATGTTCAATTGTTTTTTGCTGAAGATATTCGAATTCGCGGGAGAAAATGACTTAAGATGGCTATTTCAGTTTTTTTATAAAAGTACAGGAAAAGTCAAAAAATCGCCTTGTCTAGTCTTGGTTGGATAACCCTGTACACGTAAAAAACATTTTCAACCCCTTTGAAAATGGTCAAATCGAGCAATAAACGCATGCTGATCTAACGGTTTAAGGAATTCACCGGTATATTTTAACTATTGCCAACATGCAACACAAAAACGTAAAAAAAAGGTATACGTACTACGTTTTTATTCTAAGCGTTAGATGTTAAATGGGATGTTAGGTAAAGGTACCATGTTTTTATTTTTTTGAATGTTAAGTTTTTTTAAGGTACTTGGGTACTAGGTAAATTGTTTGGTTTTATAGGACATTTACCGTTCTTTAACGCCTTATTAAAGGAAAACGGACTTAAACTACTTTTCTAAAAGTGATATTGTAAAAATGGCAAAAAAGTGTACAAAGCCTGGTGTTACTTACTGTACATTAAATGCGTTAAGTCAAATACTTACCCCATTAACTACTAAATATCGTATAACATCACATGGTGCAAAATGTCGCTCGCAAATAAAATCCGTACGCCTTAGATTATGTTGTTGGCATGGGTGCGCAATAATACTTTTCCAAATAACCCTCTCTCTGGCTTCTTTTGGTGCTTGAAAAAATTCAAATTCAGCTCTGGTTCTATTGCATCCATAAACAAAACATTTTGTAGGTTTTGTGTTATTGTTTACCAGAAGGTCTTCTACAGGAGGATATTGTTCAACCTAAAGATGTGTACAGACTTGCAAACTGTGCTTACAACAAAACATCGAACCGAACCCCGTCGCGTTTCTTCATCGCGTTTACTTTGGATCGAGACACTAGAGACACATAACCTAATCAGCGCGTTCAATCCATTGTCCTATTGCATCTATTGATTTAAAGACAGGGTATTTTTCGCGATGAAGTTCCCGGTGAGGTTCCGGAAGAGGTTTTGTTGCAAATTCTGTACATGGCTTAAAATCAATATTTTAACTTTTTGGTAATGAATGTAATTCTCGTGGAAAGTCACTCACATTTTCCTCAATTTCATCAGCATCTATAGGTTTTGTTTCAACATCTCCTTTTGTTGCTACAACTTTTTTCTGTATTGCCTGAATGTAAGTTGATATGTGTGTGGGGCATTTTTTACATGATACCACTAAATGACTGAGTAACCTGTTTATGTGATAGAAGTAAACCTTGTTGCAGAAGCGGCACACACATTTAATATCATTTTCGTTAGGGTTCTGAAGCCTATGGTAATATTCCCAAATCAAATAGAGCTCTCCTCTTTTTCTTTTATATTTTTTAATTTCTATCTGTTTTTCAGTTGTGCTTTGGGGCTAGATGCTATTAGAATCTAAACTTAATTTTTTATCAGAACTAGCATCTTGAGAAGACCCTAGAGATCCACAGCTGAAATTAAAGTGAACCCATCTGCATTTATTTTTTTATTAACACATTTTTTTCTGATCTCACAACATTACAATTACATGGAGGCATACAATTTACACAAAGGTAAGAGGAACAGTTATTAAACTAAAAATAAACATGCACAAAAAACTTGAGAGTTGTCCTCGAGCATAACTTTTTCTAATATTGCTCTTGTTTATTATGAGTTAAGCTTTGGTTGTTGTAGTCCTTCTAAATTGCTTACCTAAGTTTTTTTCTTCTCTACAAGTACTCTGCTCAGTTAAAGGTTCTGTGGAGCCTTTAGTGTTTTCTCTTAAATGTTGTGATGGGACTGCGGATTTCTTTAACCGTCTTCGACCAACTGGCAAAAATAATATTTAAGAAATATAATACTTAATTTTTGATAGGTATACGCGTATTTTAGTTCATAAAATGCGCAATAGAAAATAATACTTAGTTCACGTGTCCGAGTGATTTTTGGAAAAATCTACCTAAATGACAATACAGTCAGTTTATTCCATGTTAGATAATCTCATTGTAGTTACCTATATTAATTTAAGAAAAATGTAGGAACCTACTTATTAACATTAAAAATAATACTTACGCAGACTAGAAGCTTTAATAAAAAAATCTTCTGGCAAAAAATGTAGGGAACACACTAGTGCCCATTTCTTAGGAAGTTTTCCAATTTGTAGCCGTAGCTTCCAGGCTTCACATGCATCTAAATCCTGTTCCCTGGTTTGATTTTTCAACCTAACTTTGTAAGCTCCTTTTTTGGGAAAGCGGTGAAAACTTAATTCTGTAGTTTTAGAAGTTGACTGGCATCCAGGCACGATGCAATTTTTGTGAGTCCCACTTGTACATGGCTTATTACCATCAATGTCACTAAGCTCCATTGGGGGCTATTAGGCATAGGGTATAGTAAACTGTTGAATTCAGCGTATTGCCGGAGCCGGACCGGACAATGGCGGTTATTTGGCAGTGAATTCTAGGATGATTTTCGTTTTTACTACAAGGCCCACTATTTGTTTTTAAAAACACTTTAGTTGAGGAAACGGAAATTACATCTGTGAATTACATTCAAAAGTAATAAAGTAAATAAGGAATGTGAATGTGAAAGAAAGTAAACAAATCGACCTCTCGCGTACCTTCGAGTTGACGGATGGAGGGCGCTGCAGTCGAAAAGCGCGTTTGCACTGCAATAATTAAGCTTGGTTTAGCCAAGCCGTAGACTTTTTGTGGAAACAACAAGGCAATATAATAATAATTATGTGTTTAGGAAACAATGGTTGTGCGATAGGTATTGATCAGTCATCGCACTTTCCGCGTGAACGTGAAGTTGCAATTCCCTTCTCCGGGGAAATACCGACGACCATAAAATCGACGAACTTGAATCTTGACGAGACGGCGAGACGGGATCGTATCCAGTCCCACAAATTGAAAACCATACAATTTAAAAATTCTGCAAACTGTGCTTGTGCGTGCTCATAGAAAAAAGAAACAAAGTTGTGCGTGCTGCAAGTGCAAACCAAAGAGGATATTATGACAAACTGCAAACCAACCTTGCTGCAAACTGTGTCCTAGTCACAAACCTAACCTTTTTAGGTTTTCTGTGAGCTGAGCTCGATTTTTGAGTGCTGTGTTCTGTGAGTACATGCACGTATACATAATTATGAATTTTTATCTATGCACATTATTTCCTTTAGTCTTTAGTTCAAATCCTGATTCTGTAGTTTAGTTAGTGAAAATAGAATGTTCTTAGTATTTGTATCTTTATATTTTGAAATACTGTTTGGTTTTTTGATATTTGGTATAATCATGCATGAGTAGAAAATTTTAAGTCCCTGCTTCCAAGATTCCAAAAATTATTAGTTGAATACCTATATTATATAAGTACTTTTACTTATACTATTTATATACTTTATCTAACGTTTCTACTTTTCCTAGACTAAAATTCTGAGGTAGGTAAGTAGGCCTACATACCTAGATCTATAGTATAGATAATATAAAATTCAGGTAATTTAAAATAAAAACAAATTTTTGTAAGCAGATATAAACAATTTAATCGTAAAGCAATTACAAAGCTATATAAAAAGTTGCAACAGTCTAAATAAATATTTTATATCACTTATTTTGACATATTTTTAAGAGTAACAACAAATTTTAACATTGTGATAACTAAAACCTAATTTGATGAATGAAAATGGTGATCATGAAATTATCAAGCAGCTGATATAATAGCTCAAATGATATTTAATTTCTATGAATGTACCTATCCATAAATTTAATTAGACATAACTTGGTCTTACAGAAGGTCTATTTAATGAGAACTTACTTAGCAACATATTATAGTGTCCATTAGAATATTAGTACGGCTTACTCACATTTCTATGTATATAATTTAATTTTAATTTGTCAGTTTTATTTTGTTAGGTAGGTACTTATTTTTACTTAATGCCATATTATAGCAGTAGTGCAACATGTTACTTAATGGCATGTAAGTACGTGTTTTAATGAGTGATCCGCAGACCAATTTTAAGTCACGTTATAGCAAAAAACTTGGGAGACTGTTCGGGATTTCAAACTACTTTTTTTGCATAGATCGACCTTAAATCTGTTTTTAATATTATTTCTTTAACAAATATCCTATATAGGGCTTAGGTACGCCCCATATAATTTTAACCAAATGTACGTCATGCCACTGTTTTTTTTTTAAATAGTTACTTTACTATTAATAATCATTTCTTTTTTAGCACAAATGGTTTCTTTCTTTCATTTTTATCCGAAAATTTACGGTTTGGAAGAAAACAATTCAATTATTCATTATGAGATGGTCCACCATAATTTTTTTTTTTAATATATATAAAACTATCCAGGAATCAGAAATCACCCATTAAAGTAGGTACAACCCATTAAAGTAACACAGAAAACCCAGGTGTACAGCATTTTCTTCCTCAAGCAAAAAATTAAAACTGACAAAATGAGTAGGTACTATATTAGCCATTAAATACTTTAAATTTTACACCACTAAATTTATCATTTATTAGGAAAGTTTTAAAGCAAATAAAGTATTTTAGAAAGCACTTTTTTTTCAAGTGCCAAAGTGTCATAACACACACACATAACATTTATATATAGCTTTTGCTTTAGGTAATTACAAAGCATTCACAAATGCTCAAGTTACATAGAGGGTATTTGGAAATAGCATCAAGAAAATTTAGGGGTGTATGAATCATCCCAAATTGGGACGATGCTATTTCCGAACACTCTGTATATGAGTAGTTGCACTGATTTGATTGATTTAAACAATTTTCAAACTGCAAGCATTACTGCCCAAAAAATTACGAGTAGGTAGGGGTAAATTAGTTGCTATAAAAGTGGGGTTAGCTTGTTCTTTTTAAGATACAAGCATTATTATATTTGCAAATTTTTGAATTTTCTCCCACAACCTCTTTTTTCTATATTTAAAACCACATTTCAAAAATATTTGAATATAAGATAGAACTACAGAAATACTTTTATTTTACTCTTATTAATCCATACTCCTTTCATTCAACATTAAAATTTACTGTTCGAAAAAGCCAATGTTAAACTGAGTTTATTAGACAAGTTGAAGGTACCACTCATTGACCCATCTTACGTGAATTAAAAGTTACAAAAGCATGGTTGCAATTTTAAACCATTACTAAAAATAAAATTGTAAAAATCACAAAACTCCAGACTTAAAATAATGTTGCACATGAAAACTGGTTGCATTGATAAGGACGAATAGTTGACACAACAACAATTACACTAGCTTTAATAACTATATACAAAAGAATAGAAATTACGGTAAAATCCTTAACAACAAATAAATAGTGTCTCTTAGAACCTAGTTCTTTTTATATTAGGAATAACGTGGAATTTTCCGAGATCCTACAGAACGAATAAATTTAGCCGGGGTTTAAATAATTTTGACGACGTGCGATATACAAAATATAAACGAACATTGAGTAAAAGTTATATTTAAATTAAAAAAAAAAATAACAGATTAAAAACGAGAAGGATTTACAAGTCTTTTGGTAGATAATAGAAGACCTAAAGTTAATTTTCTTTACATTTAAATTTCTGACGAAAATTTACTCTTTCTTTTCCTCGGACTTCTTTCCTATCGGAATGGCTGCTTTTACCCTATAAATAAAATCTATAATTACTATTTTTTTAAGCTACATAGTATTACACAATGACAATGGAAACCCCTTTTTTGGATGTCAAATAAATTCATGAAGATATTTCCAAAAAAGTTTTTCGCGGATTAGGGTTTGTAAATTAATTATTTCTCAAACAATCCTTGCCCATCCACACATATACAGGGTGTTAATGAATGTCACGTAAATACTTAAGGGAGTGATAGTGCTCGTCAAAATAGAAAAAAAAAAACTTGTAAACATGTGGTGAAAAAGGCTTTTTTTTAGTTTTCTTCGTTTTCCTCACATACTTTACCAGATAATTATTTCAAATTCGGACACTTTTTACTAGTTTTAGTGTTGTTTTTAATGTGTTGGTTACAGGTGTATATTAGGTAATATGTTTGTAGGTCTGATGATGCCCGATTAGGGTGAAACACGTAACCAATATAAAATTAGAACTTGAGACCGTGACCTTGATTTTTGAGTTACACTGCAATATTTTAACTCCCCGTTCTTTTCTCATTCTTTTTAATACCCTACATTTTTATCTGTATCTCTCATCATTTTCTAGTTTTTTTTTTCTTTAATTTAGAAATAACCAAAAATATTGCAAATTTAAGACATGGGGACTAACCTGAACTAACCTGTAAATAAAAATATGAACACGTCTGCCAATATTTATTTAATTCAATTTAGTTCAATTCTTTATTCGAGTTATACAAAAAATGATTAATCTTAGTCACCTCAATAGTACAATTAAAAATAGAATATTACAGCTTAAAACTTATATACATGTTACAGATTACAAATTAAAATGTTCAATAATAAAATGGAAGAAAAAAAACCTAAAATCTATACACTTACATGAATTCATCTATACTGTAGTAAGACCTTGCGGTTAGAAAGAGGTGAAGGCTTTTTCAGGCAGGCTCCTAATTTCATTTGATAACTCATTATAGAACAAGGGACTATAGTAATTAATCAAAATTCTAATTCGTTGTATTCTATGGAAATCTATTCTGATATTATCAGCCGTTCTATTGGGAAAATTATGATAAGAAGAATTAATAGTGTAGAGATAAGTGTTCTTGTAAAAGTAAAGAATGCACTAGTATATGTATCTTCACGGAACTGTTAATACTTTGAGATCTTAAAATTTTTGTTTAACCTCATCTCTGTATACCAGACCCGCCACAATGCGTACCGCCCTTCTTTGGAGAGGAAAAATGCGTTTTGCAAGGGCTGAGTGACCCCATGCCATGATGGCGTAGACAGCGATTGACTGGAACAAAGCGTGAAAGGTCTGCAGCAGTGCTGCTACTGGGAGTATTCTGGCTTTTTAGGAGATAAATATTTCTGTTGAGACTCCCTGCCATGTGGTCTGCAAAAATTTGAGTGTAGGATCTAGATACACACCTACAAATATTACCCCCTCTATGTTCTCCTCTATTTCTCTCATTCCATATGTCATGCTCATTGTCTTGGCTTCAATTAAAGTAAGCCTATTTGCCACAAACCAGTTTTTCAGGCCTTCAATCATGGCCTCCATGCCCCTTACCTTAGCTAGTCATCACCACCCTGAACCACTGATGTATCATCAGCAAACAGCAGAATTTTCGCGTTTAGGGATGCATATCAGGAAAAAAAGGGGGCCCCAGGATTGAACTCTGAGGTACACCATACTTTATTTTTTCCCATTTTGTTGATGTCAACCCATTATAAACTGTCTTGTGCTGCTCCGGACCCGGCGTGTTTCCAGAAACTTGTTATATAACAGTCCAGTCAATATGCCTTCGAAAAAATAGGGTCCTGTTAATTCTATTTTTCAATAGTCCGCACCATACATTAACGGTTCTTCGGCGTTGAAATCGAACTTCCCTGGTGAACTGAGCTTGTGCCCAGTGTCGGTGATTTTGACGGTTTGGTAATCCACTTGTTGAGAAACTGGACTCGTCGGTCCATAATATTTTTTGGAAGAAGTCTCTTTCGTTATTCAGTCTATTCAACATAAGGTTGCAGAAATTGAGTATTTGATACTTATGCAATTCTGTTAATTTTTGAACTTTATGATATTTGTAAGGTCTAAATCCATATTTTTTCAAAACCTTCCGGATAAACTCACGCGAAGTTCTTCGTGGTTCGTAACGAGCATGCATTTCCTTAGAAGTAGTCCGAATTGGCTTACTGTTACTTAAATTGGTAAAAATAGTTTTGATTGTCCATCTTGTGGGATCGGATCATCGGGATGTATTGCCGCGTAGGCACGTCGCGTAGCAGACGCATTATAATTATTTTCAGCAAACGAACAAAGAATATCTAGTTTTTCAGCCACAGAAAACACCATTTTAAAAAGATAGAAGGAACCGAGTAAGTTGCACTGACAGTTATTATTTTGATGACAATGTCAATTCAGGAACATTTGTTACTATTGTCACAGTATACGGATATAGTTCCGTATACTGTGCTATTGTTTTCATGGTCCACTGTTCAAAAAGTTGCTGTACTCAGTAATCATGGCAGCGTGTATCAAGATAATGTAAATTCAATGCAAATGTAAACTTAAATAACGCAAAAACGGCTAAACCAAATGTCAGTTTGTATGGTATATTTAAAATCAGAAAAAAATCTTTCATTTTAGCCAAAAATATACAGGGCATTCCATTAAAAAAAAAATACTTTTCGTCGTCCTCCGTATATATGCAAAGTTACCGAAAACCACAATGCAGATTTGGAAAGAAAAAAATTTTACCTGCATGTCAGTTTTTCATTTTTCCCCTACGATAAAAAAATAAAAAAGTTACGGAGGGTGCTAGTTTATACGAAGTTTTAAATATCGATCTTGGCGAAAAAGTAAATGTTTATTAAAAGTTCTGCTTTCCGCGAAAACAACTTTCGAGTTAGGCAAAATGATATAGGATATACAGGGTGGTCAGAAAGGGGGAAAATTCATAATTCACATAAGATACGTCCTCTTAATTATTTTAGAGTAGAATGACATAAGGAAAAACTTTTTAAAATTAAAAACCAAGTTTAGACTCATGGCCTCTCATTAAAAAAAAGAGTTTTCTAATGTTTCCAATGGAATCATTTTTTAAATATGTAAACTGTCAAACTGTCACACTTTGTTCTGAACCTAAATAACGTTTTCCAGTTTTTGGTGAGTGTTGAATAAAAATTAGTAATGGTGACTGAACTAACAATAGCTGAAAAAATATAAATAGTTCTTATTATCGGCGACAATTATAAGATGCATCGGGAGCCGACCGAAATTGTTAATATTAAGGGGGCATTCCGATACGGGAGACCGCGACAAGCGACCGAGACCGAGAGACCGCGACGTGCGACCGCGACGCACTGCTTTAACGGATTTGTATGTGGTGCTTTCCGATGCAAGCGACAGCGACGCGAGACGGTAGGCGTGGCCATCGTGCGACCAACGGTCGCGCGACCAACGGTCGCGCGACCACACTGCTCTGGAAGCAGTGATACGCTGCGACCTGCATAGTATATTTTAATTATTTTATACCTAGAGAGGGTTGAATGGCGACGTTTTCTACTCAGGAAGATGAATTGTTTATCGATTTAGTGTCTAATCACCCACCATTAGATGACAGCACTCTCCAGGCTTATAATGATAGTATTTTATTTAATTTTTTGTCTTTTTTCTTGCGGTAAAGCCAACACAATTATATCTTCGTCCTCGTTTTCTAATAAACGTTTTAGTGAATGTTTTCTTACTTTAAGATTGTTAGACGTGGTTTTCTGAAACGTTGACAATTACTAAATTAAACAAAATGGACCTAGCCAAAGTCGCCACGTCGCGTGTCGCGTCGTCTGTATTTGTATGCTACTGGTCGCCGCAGCGACATGCGACCTTTGGTCGCTTGTCGCTCGGTCTCGGTCGCTTGTCGCGGTCTCCCGTATCGGAATGCCTTCTTTAGACACCCAGACAAAAGATCACTCACGTTACTGTCCGCAATGTATTCTCTAAATTTTAAAATCCTGGCAAAAAATAATTTCATGAAAAAACATAATTTTCGAAGTTACTGAAGAAAATCAATTAGAAGTGTTGCAAGCAGGTATAGAGCATCTAAAAGTTTCGGTAAAAAAAAATAAAGAACACAATTCAACGTGACGTGTCAAGAGCATCTGCCAGTAATCCTTATAAGCCAAAATTGGTTCACACACTGAAACCCAAGGACTCCTTTACAAAAAAAAAAAATTTAGTGATGATGCAACGTTCACTTCCTATGGAGTTATATGCTTTCAGAATTGTCGTTGGTAGAGCGATGTGATCCCCTATTTTGTCATTGAGTGCCGCGACTAAACATATTTTAAAACGAACGTTTGGTGCGGTATTGTAAATAATCAAATAGTAGGCCCATATTTTCTAGGAACTGAGATTTTTTTAATTTACTAGCGAACTGCCATTGATATCACCATAATGGAGCTCCTTGTCATAGCGCAGCCAGGACCACCGAAAACACTCTGGCCACCTAGGTCACCAGATATTACACCTTTAGATTTTTGTTGGGGGTCGATTGAAGGAATTAGTTTACAAATACAGATGTTTCCGGAAAATTGATCACCTAGAAGACATTATAAGGCAATGCATCGACAAATTACTTCTTGTATAATCAGGAATATTGTATCAGAGTTTTTCAGAAGGACAATAATTTGTATGGAAAAAGATGGAGGGCATGTGGAGACCTAAATGATTTTTGAGCCACTTACAGACCATTGGAGACTATTAAAAAATCACGTTAAGTTCAACCCCGTCCAAGCGGTTATTATGTATTCCAAATAAAATGAAGTATCCAAAGCAGAGTTTCCAGATGAACACATAAGATTATTATTGGAGTATTATAGCTATACTTTTCCCTGATTAAACAGGCTTGGTAACCTAACACTTTGGATATAGTTGCAGTTAATAAATCAAATTATATAATATATCTTTGCACAGACTATACTTATTTACATCTTTGCATGGCAATGCCAAACCTAAATGTAACTTTGCCGTACCTGAGCACTCGACTCTGTTAACAGGTTATACAATGCCGTCCATAATTATACACTTTTTTGTTAATTAAATTTTAGTAAAAATACTTACTTCGCAGTGATATCAGCAATTTTGGTCCTTACAATATCAAGATTTGCGTCAATTTGGGCTTGATTGGCTTCATACACCTTGGGAAGGGTAAACAAAGCGACCCAAGCTGTAAAAAGAAAGTAAATTATTTCAATCATATATTTAAATAAATGTTGCCAATTAGACAAAAAAAATTAACCAATGCTTGATTTTGCCTAAAAAATATTTGCGGTCACCTTTCTAATATTAAAACTAAGAGGCAAAAGTATATAGATCCCTTATAGAGGTTGTTGTCTGTCTGACTTACTTATACTCATGCTAACCTACATCAACTTACCAATTATGACCAAAGTCATTCCATTGAACCAAGATCCCAAGTAGGTTAACACCCACAGCAGCACTGCAAATTTAATGGAATCTACCAAATCTTCGACAAGGAAAAGTCTGCGCAGCTCAACAACGGCTGCATTTAGATGAGCTACACTGACTTCAGTAAATTGTTTGACTTTATCTTGGGACAAGGAAATATCAAGCTCCAAGTATTCTCTGAAAATAACGTGTTTATTAGAAAATTACTCTTATTCTGATCTGCTGCATTCAAGATTTGGTAAACTGAGGTCATAATATCAATTAAAAAGTACCGTCCTTTGTGCAAGGCGTTTAAAATAACATACCTGCATTACATTTGACATGTTTTCAATAATTTTACATTGAACTTACTTGAATGGATGTCCATCACCAGTTTTTTGAACAGCTTGTACGATATTTTTATAGATTCTGAATGCAACGGTCCCTGTTAATCCAACGAGCGAGAGGTATGCCACCACACTGATAAGAGAGAAGTATGTCAGGGCCAAGAGCACCAGAAGCACTCCTCCAAATACTAGTCCAGATTTCTTGGGATCCCTCCAGTAGATAAGCCCTTCCACTGTAAATAAATAGTTGTGGTAAGTAATTATTGTCTTAGAATGTATCTTAGTTTTTTATTATCTTCCCAAAGGTGTCAACTTCCGGTTAAACCGGAAGTAATATGTTTCTTCCTTTCGACTTACATCCGATTTAGCTGTATGTCCCGGAAGCTACACCACTGACTTATTTTTTTTTTGCACATAAAGTTTATTATATTACTAGAATTTCAAGTTTCCACCTTAAATTGTTTCGTCGTTAATTAAAGAAACCCATCTTCAGGGTAGCCCATTTGGGGAATTTTAGCGCCCTTAGGAGGCATCCCTCAATACGCGTTTATAGAGAAAAATATGATTTTTTTGAGTCATAGATTACGTCTTGTAAGTATGGCACCTTCACTTCGGGACAGCCTGTATTGAGAGAACTTTTAATGGTCCAGAAAGGAACTAAAATCATCTGCTATGAAAAATGAGATTAAATTCCTCACCAAAAACATTGTTTAATATTAGATTAAACATATTTTAACCACGTGCAACTATCAAATAAGTGAATATCAGTAATAACTGCAGCATCAGCGAATAAAATATATGCCTTCGCATATATATTTTTATCAATAATTACATACTCCCACAAAAATTACCAACTTTAATGATAATGATAAAGTCTTAAAAATAGCCCATGACGAACATCACAGGCACGAAAGTAACCTAGTTCAAACTCGTTACCATATGGGCAAACCCAGCAAAACCAGAATAGAAAAATCACCAACATACCGGGCCCTCTTTCTGGCAAAGGGTCCTGAGAGTTTTGCCTAGTCCTTCTGTCATCTCTTCGACCCATTTTACTTTAACTTGTAGTTGAACTTAGCTGAAATACAATCGAATAGTACCTTGCTTGCAGGTATTACGAGTCGATACAATATACCGTTCGCGGGTCGATTAAGACCAAGACTAAGAATAAGCTGAATAAGAAGGAGAAAAAACCGGAATAGATACGATTTGATCGTACGTCTAATGAAAACAAAACTCTATCCTTTACTTCGGGCATCTGTAGCCCATGTGAAAAAGAAGGAAAGCTAATGAAAGTATGTTCAGATTGTTTGGCGTGGAGAAATGTAAGTACTACGTAATTAATAGACAGCTGAAGCTTGGTTTCCACGTGAAACGTGCTGGAGAGTACCTTATTCGTGTAAAACCGCATCGTGGCACTAAACTTATCAATGAACATATGCTAAGGATAATTTAATTAATTAAAAAAATAAACGTAGTGCCAAGGATAATTCAGAAACATTTAATACGAGTGAAAACAAAGAATTAAAAACCAATATGTTTTCACAGTTAAAAAATGATATAATTTACTTGATCTTTCTCTTGCCCCTTTACCAAAAAAAAAAAAACGAAATAAATAACACAGCTTTAAAGGTAGAAAAAAAACAATAAGTACCTTTAAATAGTGATAATAATATTTAAATCCTTATAATCCAATTAACTTAAAACAAGTTAAGGGTGGCGCCACCTAATTATAGACCCCGCTTTAATCATGTTAATGAATCCATGAATTATAAATGAATTGTTCATATAAATATTTAAATTTGCTTATGCCAGTACTAACTGTATAAAAAAAAACCTACATATACTGTTTGAAATTGGGAGAGAGCAATAAATGAGGATCAAGTGGCCATTCCATGGGAGTATCTGTCTGTATTAATTCTTAGAAGTATTATACCAGGTGATGCATGGCTTAGTCGAACATAGGAAATCCCATGTATATTTTGAGGTAGCTAAGTATTGGCTCCCCTGTACATTTTAGAGAAAAATTCTATTAAAATTTTTATAGACAGCAAATTATTATTTGGCATTGACAAAACGAAAAGTAGCGTCAGTGACAACTTTTCATTGAAGGCGCTTTAATCATAGCTGAATATGAGCTATTCCATTAAGGAAAAAGTAACTATGATTAAGTGGTATTATACAGGAAACAGTTTAAGAGCAGTGTCTGAAATGTCTTCAGTTCAATTCCCTGATAAGCCTATCCCTTCCGTTTCATTAATTAAACTTATCATTAGCAAATTTGAGTCCAAAGGCACTGTAATAAATAGCTGTTAATGCTCAACTCAGAATGTTAATAGAGCTGAAGAAAGGGATAATAGAGATCTTGATACTTTACTGCACGTGGAGGAAAATAAAATGATTAGCACGAGGATTCTTGGGCAAGCCGTAGGAAAACATCAAACCACTGTGTTGCGCACTTTAAAAAAGAATACATATTATTATTTTCCTTACACAAGTATGAAAAACATCAAGAGCTACGGCAAGGTGATGAAGAACGGAGAATGGTATTCTGTTTTGAGGTAATGGAAAGAGCAAGTTATAATACGAATTTTTTGAGAAATATTTGCTTTACCGATGAATGTACATTCAGCCTCAACAACGAACCAAATGTTCAAAATTGCCGGTATTGGAGCCAAGAAAATGAATATCGTAAGTAGCTACGAAACTATCAATTTTAGGCCGTAAGTGTGTTATGTTTTTGAAATCTGCTGTTCTTGGAGATTATAGATCTGAACTAAAATATAGGGGTTTCCATTTAAAAAAATCGTCGATAATGTCATATCTACTACATGAGTTACCCTGTATGATAAATTTATAAGTCAAAATATGCGCAATTAATAGTATATTATTAACCAAGGTTTAGACAGCCATCATTATTGCCCGAGCGGCAAGTTTAAATCACGAGGAGCGGAGCGACGAGGGATTTAAGACGCGAGGGCTATAAGCTGTCTAAACCGTGGTTAATATAATATTTTTTCCACTACTACAAACTTTTACAAGACATGTATCTTTATAGTATTAATAATTATAAAAAATGATAGGTAGGTATAAGTATATTTTTTAATCAAGTTACCTGCGCTTTGGAATTGGCAAAATATTTTGTTGTTTTGTCAGGTGGCTTTGTTAATGTCAATTTTTGTTCATATATGTCATCAGATTTCACGAGTTTTCCGTTGTTTTAAAAAATGAGCGAAGAAAATGTTAGTGATATTATTATGTGTACACCTCCAGAATTAAGGATGGAAGCAGAAAAAATGTTGATTGTATCGATATTTTACAATATCAAGTAATCTAATATGTATTGATAATTATCTGGTTGCCTAACCACATTCATGTTTATGGATTCATGTTGTAGAATCAAAAAATCAAGTTACCTGCCTTCAAATAGATTCTTGAAGATCGGTCAATAATGGATTTTAATGCCTTATTATTGACCATGGTCAATAATAACTTATAAGGTAGAGAAAAACGATTTCTAACGTTAATAATCGGTCAATAATGGCGATGTTATAGGTTAGTAGTGGAAAATAGTATATTATTAACCAAGGTTTAGACAGCCATCATTATTGCCCGAGCGGCAAGTTTAAATCACGAGGAGCGAAGCGACGAGGGATTTAAGACGCGAGGGTTATAAGCTGTCTAAACCGTGGTTAATATAATATTTTTTCCACTACTACAAACTTTTATAAGACATTTATCTTTATAGTATTATTAATTATAAAAAATTATAGGTAGGTATAAGTATATTTTTTAATCAAGTTACCTGCGCTTTGAAATTGGCAAAATATTTTGTTGTTTTGTCAGGTGGCTTTGTGAATGTCAATTTTTGTTCATTTATGTCATCAGATTTCACGAGTTTTCCGTTTTTTTAAAAAATGAGCAAAGAAAATGTTAGTGATATTATTATTATGTGTACACCTCCAGAATTAAGGATGGAAGCAGAAAAAATGTTGATTGTATCGATATTTTACAATATCAAGTAATCTAATATGTATTGATAATTATCTGGTTGCCTAACCTCATTCATGTTTATAAATTCAAGTTGTACAATCAAAAAATCAAGTTACCTGCCTTCAAATAGATTCTTGAAGATGGGTCAATAATGGATTTCAATGTCTTATTATTGACCATGGTCAATAATAACTTATGAGGTAGAGAAAAACGATTTATAACGTTAATAATCGGTCAATAATGGCGATGTTATAGGTTAGTAGTGGAAAAAAATTATTATATACGTGTCCCAGGATTTTTACGAAATGTTTTTAGATTATTAAATAATGAATTGGTTCCTTACTTTATGTACACACTGTATAAGCGATTCATGCAAGGTGGGTGAATTATGCATCAGTCAGGTAAATAAAATGAAATTATAGGGTCCGTCACTCTTGCGATAAATTAAAATTAAGCCCAAAACAGATTTAGCACAGGTTTATAAAATTAGTAATAAATTAATTTTATTATACTTTTAAATGACGGCGCATTTACCTATTTTCCTGATAGATGTTAAAAGAAATACCACAGAACTACCAGTCCTACCAATTAAATTTCTTAGTTGGATGCACATGAGTTGTTGTGTAAGTTGACGTCAGAGTGTAATTTATTTTCTTATGTACAATTAAATATTATGTTCAGGTTGTCCCTTGCAACAATGTATAGTTAAACCCAGTTTATTAAGGCGGGGTTAAGCGTCATGCTACTAAATTTACAAATTTCAGTAAAAAAATGGATTTTGCCCTGATAAAGGGAACCTTCTTGCTCGTGATCGGGAAGCATTCTCATTTATGGGCGGACATTCGCAGGTGGTTAGTTTTCGTTCCCTGTTTAAAATGTTAAACAAGTCTATTTGAATATTTTGCGGGTCATTTTTAATTTCTATAAAATGCTTCATACCTACCTATTTATTTTAACACGTTATACAGTAAACCTTGACCATCATTTACAGAGTTAAATTAATAAAGCTGGCATAATTAGAGTTCGACCGATAGGATTTTTTTGCCGATACCGATATATATCGGTCTATCGGCCCATACAATCAAACACCAACGAATTATTTAAGTTTAAGTGTGACAACGTTGCATGGCGCTAATAACATATCCTCGGTAAAACCCCGGATGACGCTCAGCGTTGTCTACAGTAGCGGAACTCCGCTACGTATAGCGGGATTTACCCTCAAGAGTGACGTAACGGCGGTGGAATGAAATGAGAGCAAAACGTATCGGATTTTAGTTTTTTTAAATAAGTATTTAGCAAAACGCAAAGACCTTCTTTGGTAAAACATGTAAAACAGATTATTTATGATATTTTTCATAAATTTTGTTTACTTCCATTCATAGTTTCCTATTCCATTCATCTTTAATTTTTATTTTACAACAGCTTACCTATAGTATCAAGGAAAACTAATCCAATTTTATGGTGGAATGAAAAACAGGATATTTTGCCTGTGTTATATTCCCAAGCTGTTATTTATTTTATTTAGGGGTTTTATTTCTAAGTTTATTTTTAATGTAAAATATATTAAAATGTATTGTATTTATGTAAATATTTTGAATAAACTTTATTATTATTATTATTATTTGAGTGTCCCAGCAAGCAGTATTTTTAGTGAACAAATGTTTTCAGAGGCTGGACTTGTAAGTTCAGCAAAACGAAATAAATTGAAACCAGATACAGCTGAATTTTTGATATTTTTACATGATAATCTACCAAAGTTAAATTATCAATATTAACTTAAACTAAATCTTCAGTTTAATTTTAATAATTTTTTCTAATGTGTTTATATTAAAAGTGTTCAATAAAGTTTTTGTCAATTAAGAAGTTTACTTGTATTCATATTATTTAATTTTTTTTCCTAGCAGAATATAAAGAGCCGATATTATACTTTCCGTATATCGGCCGATGCCGATAATCGGCATAACGCCCGATATGACCGATATATCGGTATCGCTATCTTCTTCATGGGCGTGCAAGATTTTTCGGCACGTATAGATTTAAATAGGCCTGAACTTTTAAATTTGTGCAGAATTAGTACAATTATCGACATTAAATTCAAGTTTTGTGTTCAAATATATATTTTAATATTAAATTTTTTAAGCTTAAAATAATGTACAGCCGTACCATTTACCTAGAATTTTAGAAAGCAATTTTATCAAAACTGATTAGAGCCTAGGTACTTATTCCATTTCTGCTCTAATCATTTTATTCGCTTTTTTCTTGTATCTGTGAAGTGTCAGTGTTTTTTTAATTAAATATGGAGAATTTTTAGCAATTGCCTAAACGCCCTAGAGTCCCTAGAGTGAGTCGGTTCATGTACAGTAAATAAAAAAAAAATATTGTTAACTGTTACGATTCTATTGAAAGTAAGAATGCGGATTTGAGTATTGACAATGCAGTGCAATTTATAGCAGATATGCTTAACGTTGGAAAAACAACAATATATAAACTTGTAAAAGAAGAAAAAAGTGTTGGCGGCAAGCCTCCAAAAACTTCTCCAGGACGACCAAAACTTGAGCTGGATGACGTTTTAATGCAGAGAATAAGGCGAAAAGTTCATAGTTTAAAAAAAAAAAAAGAAATTCCCAAGCTGGACAAAATTTTGTCCTTAATCCGAGAAGACCAGGACTACCCATTTATGTGTAGAAAGAAATACTACGCTTTGGAAATTATTTAAAAAAATGGATTTTCTGTGGAAAAAAAGATAATAGGTAATCGATTTTAATAGACAGAAGCCATATCGTCTGTTGGAGAAGAAATTACATAAGAAGCATCCAAAAAGTCAGAGAAGAAAACAAAAAATATTTTACCTAGACGAAACATAGCTAAATGAAGGCACTGTGACTAAATTTTGGCAGGATGAAAATATTAAAAGTGCAAAGCAAGCTTTTTTGAAAGGATTGTCCACAGGATTAAGACCGCCATCTGGAAAAGGACATCGACTTATCATAACCCAGATTAGAAGCTCTGAAGGCTTTGTTAAAGGTGGTCTACTGATGTTCAAATTTAAAAATACAGAAGACAATCACGAAGACATGACTGTCGATGTCTTTGAAAAATGGTTCGAGCAAATGTTGGATCTTATACCAAAAGATGCAATAATTGTATATGTATTGGATAATGCAAGTTATCACTCTAGGCTGACGGAAAAATTACCGACAAGTGCGTGGCGTAAAAGTGAAATAACAGAATAGCTAAGTTTTAGACAAATAGAATTTCCATTAGATTCCTTAAAAAAAGAATTAATGGTACATAAAAATGCATTCAAAAAATATGTAGTCGATGAAATGCCAAAAGTTACGAAGAATATCTGTGCTCAGACTCCCTCCTAACAGTCCTAACCACTGCGAATTAAACCCGATCAAATAAAGACAGATGTCGCCAGAAAAAATATCACTTATAAAATGATGGATTTAAAAAGACTCTTTAATGAAGCTATGGGTAAAACCAGTGCGGAAAAGTGGAAAAAGTGTATCGATAATGTGATAGAAGAAGAAGCCAAAATGTGGCGGGTAGATATAATAATCGAAGAAATGGTTGAATCGCTTATTATAAACGATGTACTTAAATAAAAGTTCATCTGCAAATCGGACTATGATTAAGCCATAACGACAAAGTATTATTCGATTTTTGAAAACGCTTTGTTTGTTAGATTCTATATTATATCTTGTTTTTGTAATTATATTATGTAAAATAGTACCACCCATTGTTATTTATTAGTTATTACGATTTTTTAAATGTTTTCATATGTTATAAATACCTACGAATATAATATAATACAGTTTTAGGAGAATAGGCATGTTTAAGATTTTTGATTTAAAGCTTCCCCAATACACGCTTCTGGCTAAAGGATTTTTCCAATAATAATGGTAAATCCTCAAATATAAGAATAGGTTGCGATAAATTCAGGTATGCATATTTAATGAGCATTTGTTAATTCGCGCCATTTGAAGATAGACTATAGTGTGAAATAAAAGTAAACAAGTACTGCTTCTGCCTTATTGCAGCGAATTAAACGATACAATATATAATCTCTTGTGTGTAGCTGAGAAGGATGAAATTAAGTGTTGTAACAAAGTTACTAATCAGAATACTATTTTTATCGTTTTCAATTCTATACACCCTAGACCTACTATATACTTTGCTTGAGAATACTCGAATACACCGTAACCCGTAACCAGCCAAAGACATTATTTTTAGAAACAGAAACTCATTTCTTTATAGCATATAAAATGTTAGATAATCATGCAACACGAAGCCAAATTGACTAACTTCTAATTGAAGGCCGCTTTTCCGCAAAGCCTCGGGCACTATTGAAGCAACAAAAATTGAAAAAAAAAATCACTTCACTTTTCACAAACTGTAAAAAAATCCTTTAAGCTAGAGTTGCGCGGCACGACTCGACACTAACGAGGCGTCGATATTTTTTGACAGTCAATCAGTCCTCCCACAGCACACGGTATAGAAAAACCAATGCAAAGCACTCTCCAATCACAAACTAATGAACTTACAATTTTTGCGGTTCATGAGCGCGTTAAAAAGGCAATCCATACTTAGACGGTGATCTATAAACGGCAGGTTCCCTTAGCCCGATTGGAATGCTTTAAATTCCCGGATGCGCCTGACGAGATCTACTTTAGTTTTCTGGCAGCGAGCCGGAGTCCTATATTTTGTTCTATATCCGGACCACAGAGTGTCGAACGAGTTCTATCAAAGAAATTTGAAAAAATCAGTTTTGGCTGCCCGGTTTCTGCGGTTGTACATACAAACACAACATGCTGCAAATTGTCAAGGTTGCGACTTTATGGGCTACTAAATTACATCTAAACAAAGAGTAATGGCAGTGGCGCATTCGATTTCAGTAAATCTGTATTTGATTAAAGGATTCTTGTTTGCTGCCAGTGTTGTTTAGAAGGAAATTTACAAGCGTCGAGTCACTGACGGTGAGTATGTGGCCACGAATACAAGTACACGTACAAATTAATAGAATAGCAACAAAACATATTTCTAACTATACTCAGTTGCTTATTGAAAAAAATATATTATTGTATTGTACACAACTTAATTTTTAAATTTTAGTCATCATGTTCCGAGTAGTCCGATGAACTGTCGTCGTTGGGGTCCAGAGAAATAATAAGGGGCTCTACAGTGTTTTCTCGCATGTTATCAGCTTCCCGCATTCTATATCAATCACATGTTCGACGCACTTACTCTATTTTTCACAATCCACTGTCTTTATTCCCTCTTGCAGGAGGTTTCCAACGTCTCTCATTTTAAAAGTGGTGTTATGCCTTGCTATAAACCCTTTTACTTGCGCCTACACCAATTCTATGGGGTTTAATTCACAGTGATATGGCGGAAGGCGGTACCGTTATATTTCGTTTTGAAGCGATTTCGTCGACAACAAATTTCGTACAAAAAGGTTTATTCAACTTTACAATCTCCAGTAGCTCCTTTTTCAGCATATCTTTATGAAATGGCTTCTTATTAACAGTAAGCCAATGAATGATGTAATTTTTTTTCCAAGAAGACGTTGGTATTTTTTCGGATTTTCTTGAGTGGTAGCTGGCATTACCAATGACTATAACAGACCCAGGAAGAATAAGATCTAGCATTTGCTGGAAGTATTCTTTAAAGACATCAGCGTCCATGTCTTCTTAATCTTAATAGTATCCAGTCCGTTTTGATGATTTAAATGCGAGTAAGCCGCCATCGACAAATCCATTTTTGCTACCAATGTGAGTAATTATTAATCTTTTACCTTTTCCCGATGGTGCTTTTATTCCAGTGGACCATCCTTCCATTAAAGCTTGCCTCGCGCTTTTTATATGTTTATCCTGCCATATTTTACCAACGGTATAACCTTCATTTAACCAAGTATCGTCCATATAATAGATATTCCCTGTCTTCCCTTCGAAACTGTCTAACTGCCCTCAAATATCGTCGTCGTCAGCAGATGATTTCGTCTTTCTCTATTAAAAGTGATTTTCTGTTTCGAATTTTTTTATAACAAAAATTCATTTCCTCCAAAATTTTCCATAGTTTTTCTTGGAATGAAATCATCCTTTTTTTATTTCAGACATTATTTTATCCGAGGTAGGTAGATATTTCTTTTTTTAAGTAAAATGAGTGTATGATTCTTCTGATGGCAGTCTTTTCATCCTTATTTATTACAGCTTCTTTTTTTCCTGTACTTCTCTTTGATAACCTGATGGGGCCGCGTTTATCCTCTGCACAAGTCGGTATATTGTTGGCTGTCCGACTCCAGTCATATTCGAACACATTTCAATTCATTCATTTCATTTTTAGAAAGCGCAGTTTTACTAATCCGTTTCTCAGCAACAAATTCAGGTTAGCCATTTTCAAGAACGAAGTTTTCCAACAACTGCCGGAAAGTAACTAAACATTCAATAGTACAGGCCTCAAAATTATGCAGTGTTTAAGTTTTTCAAATAAAGTAATCAAAAACAAGAATATTCAGGACAGAAGTTAATCTCAGAATCCCTATAAATGAAAAAACCTAAACAGTTGACGAGAATTCAAGGGAAGCCACAGGATGTACCCTAACTTAAAAGTACAGAGAAGCGAATTAAAGTGCAAAATGCATTAAATATAAACAGTTGACGAGAATTCAAGGGAAGCCACAGGATGTACCCTAACTTAAAAGTACAGAGCAGGGAATTAAAGTGCAAAATGCATTGAATATCGAAAACTTCTTACATTAGTATTTAACGAGGTTTTTAGGCAGTCACCTAAGTAACTGATATTAACATAAACCTAAACAACATCGCACCAGAGAACGAGAAATATTGAGTAATCCATAGAAACACGTTCTTTAGCCCTTAAAGGCAGCGACTCACGTTGCGGTGGACCTGTGCTGGTAAAACTGCAGGTAGAACTGAACAATGCGCTATGGTAAAATTCCAACGATTCTCTCGATTCAGTTCGATGGCATTCAAAAGATGACGACTCGTTACGTCCTTAATTATTTAGAAGGAAAGATAGGGCACAAATTTCTAGTTTTCTATAAACTCTCCAAGTGCTCTAGGAAGGTCTTCAACAATAGTTAACGCCATTGTGTTTGTAACTAGAAAACCCGCAGTAAGAGCGTCCTGCTTCCAGTGCGCTTAAACACAAACGGAACCTGTGCAGGTAAGTCCGCATGCACGCTGTGGTATACCGCGAGGCCGCACTCTGGCTCAGGTACACCAAATCAATTTTTGATTCTTACCCGGTCACCTGCAGGTTCTTATAGCTGTGCAGTATACACACGTTCCGGTTGGTATGTACAGGTGTAGCTCACAGGTCTACCGCAACGTGAGTGACCGGCTTTAGGGGTTGAATACCAAAGATCCCTTGTGGTCCGTTTATTGAGAATGTTTCTGTATGTCATTCGTTTACGAGAGATTCGCCCATTTGGAGGTTGTTGATACTCATCTAGTGATTTGAAAAAAATGATGATGGTCTGTGGGAGTGGCCATTTTGAAGAATCTACGCCATATTCGATGATTATTAAGGCATACGAGGCACCACGACAAGCCAGACAATTATTAACTCTACTTTGAGCGTCTAACATAACTTTCCGCAATATTTCAGCTCGAATTTGCGTAATTTCCTCACGAATATTGGGCCTTAAGTGTCTTCTGACGTCTGTGGGCGATTAATATAGAATTTACTTTTCAAGTATCCCCACAAGAAAAAAAATCTGGTGCCGTCAAATCGGGTGAATGAGGCGGCCACTCAATATCTCCATTTTTTTAGAGCCTGGAAGTGCTTCTAGGAAGAGCGACCTTGTGTGGCATGTAACGCCAACCTGCTAAACCAGTTATCTAGGTCAAGTTCTTCCAAGTACGGTTGCAGAAATTCACGAATAATTGTTCGATATCGTTCTCCATTAACATTTGGCATCTTCAAAAAAGAAGGGTCCAATGATTAGTTCGGAGTATATTGCACTCCATAAAACAACTTTTTGATTAAACTGCATGTTCTCTTGAATAAGACGAGGGTTTCCTGTTCCCCAAAAACGATCACTTTGCTTGTTAACACGACCAAAAAGCCAAAAGTTTGTTTCGTCGCTCATTATCAAATTTTGCCAAGAAATGGATTCAACTTCCACTAAGTTTGCAACGTTTTGTGCGCATTGAAAACGTCTTTGAATATAAATTGGCTGTAGTTGAAAACAGTTTGAATTTTGTATGGATACAGATGCAAGTCTAAGTGCAAAATTCTCGACGTCTTCTTGTGGAAGTTCTTGGTTCTTACGAAACATCGGCCCGCAAAAGCTCAATATTTTCGTTTGAACGACCAGAACGAGGTATTCCAGTGTGCTTTACATCACTTACTGTGCCATTTTGTAAACCTGCGTTTGTTAAACGTCGAATTGTTAGTTTTTCGGTCGAGATACGCTCTACTAAAAACATGTCGAGTTGAAACTATCGATGAATTTGCTTTATCGTCTATGGATGAAACGTTTTGAAAATACAATTAAACAATTTCTGCACGTTCTTAAGGCGCATAACGCTCCATAACAAAAGTTTGTATCTTTCTACTTTGATATAAAACTTCACTATTGACAGTTGTCAAGGAAATAACAATAATTCCACATCGCCATTTTTAATTTCAAGAAATCGTTAGTGATCGACCGATACCGCTATATCGGCCGAGAGCCGATTATCGGTATCGGCCGATAGATGTAAATATATATCGGCTATATCGGCCGACGTATAAAAACAACCATAGCAGCTTAAAACATTTTTTTTTATATTTAAATTTAAAGTAATATTTCAAATAAGTTAATCTTAAGAAATTATGGTAGATATAACATGAAATAGGCATTTAATATGAATAATGTAGTTTAGGCAAATTATCATGTAAAAATATTCGTTTCTCGGTTGTTTCTGGATTCAGCCGATTCCTTTTCGCCGAATTTACGGTTCCAGCTTCTGAAAACATTTGCTCACTTGCAACACTGCCAACTGGTGCAGATAAATATATAAGAGCTTGATTATATAATAATGGTAGAACTTCTCGTTTTTCTTGCCACCAAGAAATGGGATTCGCTTTTCTTTCAAGAAGAGGATGTTTCTTATATTCTGTAATTTCAGCATTCACTTCTTCACAAATGGATGCCCTAGAAGATGATTTTGTGTCACAAGAAGATGTTGTTGGAATGGTTTTTGTTTTTGTGGAGCTCATCCCTTCTCCGGCAAATTCTTCGTAGATTTCCCAAAACAGATTTTGGCCAGATGTTCGACTAGTCTCAGGTTCAGAAGTTCGAACATACTTAGCAAGTGGTTCGTTGTCATCACTATCAATTTCTATAGAATCTATAGTTTCATTTATTGTATGGTCTTGAATGTAATCCGAAATGTCAGGGGAACTGGAATGTTCTACAGATGTATTGTTTTTTTTTTATTTGGGACTTTAGATTTGTAGTTATGTATTCGCATATAAAATCACGGTATTTTGTAACAAAATTGTCTTTGAAGCGAGGATCCAAGAAAGTCGCGATGAAATGGTTATGTCACACAATTTACATTTTGCGGTGGATTTCTTATCTGCTGGGGATAATTTATTCTTTATGAAATATTGCCAATAAATACTTTTTCCATCCATTTCGCTACTTTGCACTCCACCAAACTCCAATAGGATTATTATTAACTATTAATATTATGTCTTTGTTAAAGATTAACTAAATTTTCAATTTCAATTTCAAAAATACTTTATTGTCAAAAAAAACAAAGTTTTATGTGACAAAGCATTGTTAATAAATAAGACTTAAATATTAAAAAAATATACATTTGAATAAAAACATACAAATAATATTAAAATCTAAAGTAGGTAAAAGAAACTAAACAACAAAGCAAAGTAAAGAAACAATAAAAAACATAAAAGGGAACAGAGAACTTAATGACAAACATAGAAAACTATTAGAAATCAAATTTTAAGTCAAAAATGCGTATATATAATGTGCATAATCATTAAGCGTACCTAATCATAAGCGAGAGGTAAGGATGCAATACATAAAGGTAGCCGAAAAACTATACTCCAAACACCCGGAGGCGCACTGTCTAGTCGTCACTCGAAAAATTCTTCCAAAGAATAATATGCTCTCTCCAGCAGCAGTGCTGTAAGAGACCTTCGAAAAAGCCGCACCGAGGAAACATTCCTAATATTCAAAGGTAAGTTGTTAAAGATTTTTCTTCCTTGGTAAATTAGAGATCTCTGGGTGAAAGCCCTTGATGGAATGGGCAGTGGAAGAGGAAGGTAAAGAGCCCGGCGAGTCTCATAGTGGGGGGTGGAGCCCAGAAATGCTCTACGATTCTTATAGATAAGGGTGGCTGTCTCAAGTATAAACAAAGAGGTAAGGGTCAGTATCCTTTGAGAGAGGAAGCAGGGTCTACATGTTTCTCTCCGACTGATCCCCGCAATAAAACGCACTGCCCTTTTCTGAATAATAAATAAGGCATTAGTTAGATAGTGAGCACCCGCACCCCAAAAAGGAATCTCATACCTAAGCTGTGACTCGAATAGGGCAAAATAGACAGTGCGAGCCGTCTCAGAACCCAGTTCTTTAGCGGCGGCCCTCACCGCAAAGCATGCAGAAGAGAGCTTCCCGGCAAGTCCATACACATGATCCTTAAAACGAAGGCTGTCATCAACAGTGACACCAAGAAACCTGCACACATGTCCACCCTGAACAGGTATCATGCCCAACTGAATCTCCCCCAAATCACATCTGAAACCCATTGCATGAGTCTTCTCCGTGTTAAAGCACAACCTGTTTGCATCGCACCAGTGTTTCACCTCCACCAGATCTACAGCCATCCGCTCTCTCAGATGAATCACCGATCCATCGCTCCACACGATGGAAGTATCGTCAGCAAAAAGGGTAAATTTTCCCGATATTCTAACACGTACTAAATCATTAATATAAATGAGGAAGAGTAGCGGCCCCAGTACAGACCCCTGTGGAACACCGCATTTAATATCTAAAGCCGTCGATCTGGTATCCCCGACGAGCACAGACTGTTTGCGGCCTTCCAAATAAGATGCAAACCAAAAGAGGGAAGAGCCCCTAAACCCGTATCGCTCCAGCTTCAGCAGCAGTATTCTATGATCAACGCAGTCAAATGCCTTTGACAAATCACAGAACACCGCTGCCACAGCCTCTCCTCGGTTCAGGCTAGAATAAACTCTATCCAGGAAACTGAATATGGCATCATGAGTCCCCACAGAACTCCGAAACCCAAATTACGCCAAGAAATAATCGAACTTAAAACGATCTGCTTTAAGAATGCAATACTGAATGCACGGCAATAAACGCACGGGATTCACCGAGAAATTCAAATTAAGGGGATTCACCAATGACTTGGCGCTGAGCCACATAAATTACCGCCTATTGCTGTGTTGCCAAAGTGCAATTTTTGTTTTTATTTTTGTGATTTTAAATTGAACGTTAAAGAATTATAAATTATATTACAGAATATTCAGATTTTAGACATTAATAATGTTATCAATTAAAAAAGGCCGATATGCCGATATATATCGTTATCGGCCAAGACATTATCGGTATCGGCCGATTATCGGTATCGGCTAAAAAAGTCATATCGGTCGATCACTAGAAATCGTGTCCTACGCCCCCGCATTTAGAAACAAATGGCATGCGATATGTCGTTGGAAAGGGATTTTAGAGCTCTATTCGAAAAATCTTAAAAAATATACAGTGTGTCCACTCGCGCGGACCATTTCTCAATTAATTTTTATTCAGCAGATCACTAACAACAAATCTCTGAATGGGTGAATCTTTGGTAAATGAATGATATGCTCAGTTATTGTATTATGGGGGCTTGAATTTAATAGAATCTCTTTTTAGTGGGCATTTAACTCATGACGGGAATACATTCATGAAAGATCATGTTTATGGATTCAGAGAAGTTTGGGCTGGATGATGATAGTTATGGATAGATTAAATTTTACCACATAACAATCATTGAAAAAAGTTGAAACTAATCCTAGAGGTTTAAAAAACCTGTATAAACCTGGTATAAGAGATGCGATTAAAGTTTGGGAATAATAAAAATAACATCAACTTGATTGATTGTTTTTTTTTTTCATACACTGGGTATTGCTAATTCCGATTCCAGTTGTGTTTGATGATCGCTCATCAAACACTGTATGTTCGTATTATTTAATGCCAAATTAAGGGAGAACCATACTTTGTTGCAAGACTGAACCTAGAATACATCAACATTACGACACGACGTAGTAATATTTACTGGAACATCCCGTTACTCATTCACACTGATTTCTTAATTAACTAAAAATCAAAGCCGACTGACTGGTAGTCCGTAAATAAACCGAAAACCGTCAAATAATTACCCAACATTTTTTTACCTAGAAAAATATTATAAATATCACTGCGCAAAAAAAATTAATGTATTATTAAATCTTATTTGGGTCATGGAATAATTGGCTGCTTAGTTATAGAAATAAACTGCATCAGCATAATTTAAAGCATTAAGATATTGCTTATTCTAAAATGAATTCTATTTGCTGAGGTTTCTGGACCGTTAGACAACTTTTGCGAAGTGACTTGCACGATAGATTATCACTTATCTGTGAAAGTAAAGTGTAAGGCAAAGTAAAAGAGTTAATTTTCACAGCCGCAAACTAGTTTTAGATATACAGACAAGGACGGATTGGTGCCATATTTTTACAACAACAAAGTTAAAAAAATAGGATTGCTTTTAAATCAAATGCTGATTTTAAAACAGAAAATTTTTTATAACGATTGCTTTGTCCTCGGCTTCACCACGTCTGTGCAAATTTAATGTTTCATACCCCTTAAGCCGTGTTCGCTTTGTTTTATGAAAATACCTAACTTGAAAGGCATTTTAAGCACCAACAATTGTTTGGTTTAAATTTAGAACAAAAAAACGAATTGGTCGAGGTTAAATTTGAAAATCTAATTTTGTAAGACGAAATGCCAACCTTCCTTTACAAAGTGTTTAGCAGTCTTGGGTGCAAACATAGAAACACAAAGAAAAGTAACTTAACAACATTGTTTCCCAAAAATATTTTAGAAGTCACTAATAAGGCTAATAATATAAATGGGTTCACTGATCCCAACCTTTTATTTTCCAAGAATAATATTTATTTAACTTAATGTGCATGTAAATTATTGGTAAAGTTCTTTTCACGAAAAATGGTTCTGATTTAATAGCTGCAATTAAATGGGTGCCAAGTGCCAAGTGCCAGTACTCGTTTTCGGGCACAGATTATAATGATTTCTACGTAAGGTTAAATTAAAATAAGATAATTTTAAACGTTTAGAAATCCCCCTATATCGAGAGATTGAATGTCATTCAGAGCTTCTTCAAATGTTCCGGTGAAAAAAAAAGCATTTATCTCTCGATGCTAGGAACAATGTAAAAACTGTTTATAGTTTTTTACTTAACAGGAGACTTAACGCTAGAGCTGCTACGAGTGAAGCTAGTAATTTGACTAAGACACCTCTAACGACAGTGAAAGAATCGTGTCAAATCCCATCAGATCAAGAAAGAAGCGTAAAAATGCCGGTTCCAATAAATGTTTCAACGAAGCCGACAAGGACTTAATAAGGCCGAAAGTCTACACCATGTACGAAGAGCAACGCGTACCTACATTAGAAACTATGAAGCAACGGCTCACTAATGACGAAACTCAAATAAGCTGTAGCATCACTAGCCTTTGGAGAGTTTTGTTTAAAAGGCGCTTCAGATATCGCAAAATAGACAAAAGTACGTATATAATCCCACCGATAAGAAAATATCGTTCTGAAAATCGTCCAATAATTTACCTCGATGAGACATGGTTTGACACGCATGACACACCATCCAAAAAATTGTCTTTCACCAAACTCCCCTTAGGAAGTGTGATAGTAATGGACAATGCGAGCTATCACAGTCGCCAATTATACAGGGTGTCAATTTAGTGAGCCGGTGGACGATATCTCGTTAACGATCGACTTAAGGAAAAAACTTTTATACAAAAGTTGTACAGGTTAACGCCGCGCACCTTTTAAAAATAATTTTAAATATACAGGTTGGCTCAAAAATTCAGGGTGGGCCAAACATATCTTTTCTTAAATGGAACACCATATATTTTTTTTTTATTATATTAAAGCCCTTAGTAGTCCTCTATTCTACTTTAATCATCAAATGCGACGTTGTTAGGATATGAATTTTTCAATGGATTTTTGGCTAAAAACGATTTTACATAAAAATCGTTGGATTTTAACTATCTTTACAATTTTTTTTTACTAAAATTTAGGGAAAAAAAAGTTATAACATGTAAAATCACCTAATTGTTATTAGAATTGGTATAAGTACTACAGAGTGTTCAACATTTTTATCCAAACTTAATTAATTTAAAACCAAGTTTTCTTTTTTTTTTTTAAATGAAACACCCTGTATTTTACGAAAAGATATTTTAATTCCCTTTAATTTAATACCAATATCTGACACCTTATTTGAAAAAGTCGTTGAAGGAAACATGATTTCAAAAAATTGTGTCTTAAAAGCAAGCGTAATTTCGTGATGCTTTAAATTTAATAACTAGTTGGCCATGCATTTCTATCAAATTAAACTTTTCTGCAAATGGCAGACATAATACTTGACATAATACAGAGAATGAAACCAGATGGCTCCATCTCGTGGTGCTGATAAATAACACCAATTTATAAGCATACCTGCGCCCTCTGACATGGACTTATCAAGCCACAAATATCAGAGGAAAACCTGCAAAGACAGAACGTCACAATTGCAGGAGTCCTCGCTAGGCAGCGCTATGCGTTTTGTCGGTTTAGTAACCGAAAAAAAAACAAACCCTTTTCAATAATACTTGACGTTTTACAGTGGCCTTATCTACGTTAATTTTCAAAATGAATTTTAATTACACTCAAGTAGAATTAGTAAATATGATTTACGCAATTGGAAAATGTGATTGAAATTGTTTTATGGCATCACGTTTATATGCTCAGAAGTTTCCAGAAGCTCGATCTCCGGAGACGAAAAATCAATAATTAAACTAAAAGATCGATTTGAGAGAACGGGGAGCGTATAGGGTCTGAACAATCATCTAGGACCAAAACAGTGCTTTATGAAGATAACCAGCTAGGCACTGCATTGGCGGTGGCGGAGAATCCAGAAATAATTGTCAGAAAAATAAGTTCTAATCTGGAAATTAAAAAAATCTTCAATAATTGTTTATCGACACACTAAATGGACACCCTGTATAGGGCCCCAAGTTCAAATAATACGAAATTTGAAATTCAAAACTACATGGCGGCGAACGATATATATTTTGAAGAATGTTATAAAAAAAGTGATCTTGTAGTAGTTTTAAAGGCATTCTGTATATAAAAAAGTATATGTTTGTGCCACATTGGCAGAGGAAATAGGGCATACTGTGCTACGGCTCCCACGTTATTGTTGTATTTTTAATGCCATAGAGCACATGTGGCACTAATTAAAATCAATTGTTAGGTCAGAAAATACTTCTCCGACTTTAAGTTATAGTGTTGTAGAATTAATAAAAAAATGTGTTAATGATATTCCCCCAGGTAGTTGGAAAAATTCAATCCATCATTTAATTACTGTAGAAAATTCTTATGTTACTCTGCATAATACAATTAAACCGATTATAATTAATTTAAATGAGGTTAGCGACAGCGAAACAGAACTAGATATAGAATAACATTATACATGTAAATAAATGTAAGAAGCATTTAAAAATTTATAACTTTTAGTTTTTGTTCATTACATTAAATTTATATAAACACATCATACGAGTTTAATTACTTGATTTCCTCAGTCAGATCCTTTACTACATCTTTATACTTTACATATTTATTGTCCACACAGTGGGATTGACCCTTTAGTTTTATTGCAGTTAAAAGGTCAAATCAAATCAAATCAAATATAGCTTTATTGTCATAAAAATCAGATAATTTTGTTGACAAAGCACCTACATACTAAACTGGTAACTAAAGGACAAAAGAAAAAAAAAATAGAGAAGCAAGAGATACAAATAAGATAAATGGTGTAAATGAACAATTATGAATGTTAATATAATACAAACAAACTCAATATACCAAAACCATCAATTGTGAAAAGAACTTTACTTAGATGGTTAGAAATATCTTACCTTTCGGATTTAACCTTTCGGGATTAAACCATGTATCTGCAAAAGAAATTACTTGGGTTAGTTTGGTTAGAACAAGCGGTTGTTAAAGAAGATAGGGTGCAGTGGAAGGAAAAGTTTAGGAATTGAGTCTTATAGTACATACAGCGTGGGCAAAAAGAACGGAACACCCCCAATATTTTCATAACCATGTATATTTTCGAAAAACGCTCGGACCCGTCGATTTTATTTATCATTTTTACAAATTTTGAGAATTTTTAGTATTATACAGGATTGCTCAAGAAGTTAACTAAAACACTTAAGTGAAAGAGAGGGCATACAAATCTTCATGATGGTTGGCTATGGCGATAGAAAGAGATCTACATTTGACGTACCTATGTGAACTTTTTAATAATGTTCATCGAAAGCGAACGCCGATATCAAGGTCTACAGTAAGTAAGATAGTTTTAAAATTTACAGAAACTGGATCTGTGCGCAATAAACTAAAAAGTGGCCGTCCCAAAATTTGTGATAAAACTAGATTAGTTGTTTTACTGTCGTATTAAGACGATCCCCATTCCAGCACTCGTCAAGTGGGTCGGATTCAAAATATTGGTTATAAATCTGTACAAAATATTCTTCATAAGGAAAAATATCATTCTTACAAAATTTGTCTTATCCACGAACGAAATGGGGATGATTTCGATCGACGCCTTCAGTTTCACGAGAATATGCAAAACATCTGCAATAATGACGGAAATTTCGCGCAGAATATTTTATTTACTGATGAGGCTACATTCAGCCTTAATGGAACAGTCAACCGACATAATTATAGGTATTGGTCGACAGAGAATCCTCACTGGATGCAAGAGGCCCATGCACAGCACCCACAGAAGCTAAACGTATGGGCCGGAATTTTACCTAACAGAATATTAGGACCTTTCTTTTTCGAAGAAACGTTAAACGGAGAGAGGTATTTGGAGTTTTTACAGTTAGAAATAGTTCCTACTTTAGCTGGCCTATATCCAGATCACGATGAACAAGATAGTCCTGAAAGAATCATTTGGCTACAACAAGACGGTGCACCGCCCCATTAGGTACTCCGCACGGGTATAGTTGGAGTCAAGCAAATATTTGACGCGTGACACTTCCATCTTGTCATATTTGTCCAATACTAGTTATATTTCAATTTCACCAACTTTATTACAGCTGATACTTAGTCAGGGCCGGACTGACGAATATTGTTATTTATAAACCTTTACAGAAAATGATTGCTGGGAAATTGGTCTAAGAATATGAATTATAATATAAAAATAAATTTGTTTTGATAAATTCTGTGCATTGTAATGGTGTGATTCAGGATTGACCATTAATATCACAGGTCTTAACAAAAGCAATTGGAATAAATAAAATACGGATCTGCAGCCCATATGATTTGACCAAATCGACGAGAATTCACGTGAGGTAACTCGGTTTATGTATATCTCTTTTTAGTCATATAAAAGGATAAAGATACAAATACTTCGAGTGGGTGGTAATTATTATAATATAAATTAGCCATTAGTAACTTTTATATTATGAGTGGCCTGCCGTATTTGACACCCATGACAATATGGAAGTGTCACGCGTCAAATATTTGCTTGACCCCAACTATACGAGAATACCTAAACGAGGTTTTCCAACATAGATGGACAGGTAGAAGGGGAGAAATAGAATGGCCAGCTCGCTCACCTGATTTAACACCCCTAGATTTCTTTTTGTGGGGATATTTGAAAGTAAGAGTGTACAGGAACAAGCCATCGGATTTAGAGACATTAAAACTGATAATACAACTGAAATTCGACAAATTCCTGAACAGGTTATTGGGAACGTTCAAAACGAATTTGTTTTACGTTTAGGACACTGCCAAATTGTCAATAGCCATCAATTTGAACATTTAAATAAGTACTCTACTTTTTATAATCAGATTTAAAAGCTGTTGTTTTTACCTAATAAACCTACCACTTAAATTTCGTTAATTATTATTGTTTAGATTGTGATATATCGAAAACAGCTGAATAAATTGTGATATATCGAAAACAGCGAAATAGGGTATGTTACGTGAAAAACTGAAAAATATTCAGAATAATTGTAAGTACAATTCAAAAATCGAATAAAACTTGGAGTATTTCATTTAAAAAATTAAAGTTTACGTGTGCCCCGACTTCTTGAGCAATCCTGTATAATACTAAAAATTCTCAAAATTTGTAAAAATGATAAATATCTCAGTAAAACAGGTTTTAAAATGATATCTTTTCATTCCATAAATCAGTTCAGACAGAAATATTTCCTATTATCTTATCATTTAAGATGCCCCTTAGATAACTTTGTCAACAGACATAACATGCTTGCAGTCATTATACATGATATTTACAAAATAACTACCCTGATAAGTCTTCTAAAAATACTTCTAATCTATTTATATTTAATCCTAACATGAAAATTAACCGAATAAGTACAATGACTCAACCAATGATAAGTTTTGTCTGAAGATAAGTATTTTAATTTGAACGAAATAAAAGTCATTCTCGCCTCCCACCCCTAAAAGTCTTCTCGTTAGGCCGCATCTGATCGGTTAAAATGGGCAACCATCGACAAATATAGACAAGCGGTAAGACTTGGAATATTTTTTAATACGTCTAAAAATATCTTATAATTAATGACTGTGGAACTATGGTATGGAGTTGTCAATAACAGGAAAAACACTATGGGCTATTAAAATTTATTCTACAGGTTAATTACCTAAATAATAAGGCCAACATTCGTTCCACCGTCTCTCAAATTGAAAAATATATTGTTTTGGCGTCACAAAAATAAAATATTTAGTTGATACTACAAACAGGTAGGTACCTATACAGAGTGGCAAAAAAGTCGCGCATAATGCCTGTGACTTTTGAATTACCTCATATACGAAGAAGTGACCTTTATGAAAGTTGTTCAGTAAATTATTCCCCACATTTCTACCTGCATGAATTTTTTCTGTCATTTCTGGTTTGGTTGCCATAGAGACGAACTTACTTTTTTTAAATAGAACACCCTACCCTGCATATGATTGCATATTTGGATTCTACTGGGAAAACTCTGAATTTTTGTATTTAAAATTTTCACCTATCTGCAAGCGTTTCCGAGATAATGACAGCTCAAAAATGAAAAACTTCATAATTATAATTATTCCTACCTAATACCCACCAGTTGAGTCAAGGTGTTTTCATGACAGCGACCCAAGAGGTGTCAATTTTGAGTTCCTGTTTAATTTTCTGTTGCCTGATTTCTAATTTGGTTACACTATGGTTCATCTGAATGAGAAACAACGAGTTGAAATTTTAATAATGAGCGGTTACGGAAATATGAAGAGATCGCAAGATCAGATTTGTCAACTTCTCAATGAATTATATCCAAATAGGCCTCCAATAAATCAGTCAACGGTGTGTCGAGTGGTAAAGAAATTTCGAGAAACAGGCAGTGTTAGGGAAGCCGCTAGATCAGGTCAACCTAAAACAGCAACGGGGGAGACAAAGTTTCGGATATCATGCTCTCAATACATTAAAATTCAACACAATCATCCAGGCCAATGGCAATGGATTTTAATGTGTCTCATCAGTCAGTAAAAAATTTTTTTAAGCAGAAGTTGCATCCCTACAAGATAAAGTTGGTGCACGAGTTAAATGAGGACGATTTTGATAGAAAAGCTGAATTTTGTGAGCTGATGATGGAAAGATGCAATAACGATAATAACTTCGCAACAAATATCATTTACTCGGATGAAGATACTTTCCATTTAAATGGCATTGTGAATAGACACAATTATCGTTATTGGTCTGCTGAGAATACTCACTGGTTCCAGGAAGGTCATACTTGAGAGGCCCTAAAAGTTAATGTTTGGGCGGGCATAGTTGGTAGACATATTATGGGACCTTTTTTCATAGATGGCAATTTGAATGGCAGAATGGTTTTACCGGGTGCAAATAAGTTATTATATAACAATGAAGTTCATGGATACAATACCAGGCAACAGAATCACTTTTTCATTCCTCCAAGAAATAAAAAGTTTGGGCAAAATTCGATTTTTCATAGGGGACTTGACACATTCAACAAATTACCTAATGATATTAAAAGCGCCACATCTGTTTTTATGTTCAAGAAACAGTTAAAGTCATATTTATTATCACAACAGTGAATCAATGAAGTGTTCTAAAGTCCAGATTTTCCGGTGTATATTATATATTCTGATCATATCAGTGGAAAATTGTAAGCTTTTTGTTTATGTTTTTATTATTCTATTTTATTGTTTCCTTTGTTTGTTATTTATAGGAGCTAATTTTATCATAAATTTTATAATTTATTTGTTATAGTTACTTTGTTTTATTCTTACTAATATTTTAAGTCTAGATGGTCCATGTATAGTACAACTTTGTAACTAGCATTTTTAGCTAAATAAAGGATTTAATAATAAAAAAAAAATAAAATAAAGGCATAAACGAACAGGTATGGTTCCAGCAAGATGAAGCACCTGCGCATTATGCGGTAAATGTTAGACAATACGTATAAGCTAACAATTTCCAGGACGTTGGATGGGCAGAAGAGGTGCTATTGGCTGGCCAGCGCGATCCCTAGACTTAACCCCGCTCAACTTCTTTTTGTGGGGACACTTAAAGAACAAAGTCATATGACTTAGAATCTTTAAGTCAGAATTAGTGCTAAAATTCGGGCCAGTCCAGAGGACTTCGTTTTAAACGTTGTAGACGGGTTCAGGGATCGACTGGCGCTCTGCTTAGCAGAAAATGGTGGTCACCTTCAACACCTGATCCACTGAAAAGGTTTCACTTGTTTACTATTGCGATGTTAAGTTGTTCAATTTTCTAGGCTATTTATTTTGTTATTATAAAGTTTGTTACAGTTTTAAATAAATAAAAATTTGAAATGCAAAAAATTCAGAGTTTTTCCAGTAGAATCCAAATATGCAATCATGCAGGGTCTTCCATTTAAAAAAAGTAAGGTGGTCTCTATGGCAACCAAACCAGAAATGACAGAAAAAATTCATGCAGTTAGAAATGTGGGGAATAATTTACTGAACAACTTTCATAAAGGTAATTTTAATTCAAAAGTCACAGGCATTATGCGCAACTTTTACGCCACTCTGTATAAATGAGTTGGATTTCAAATTGAAAAAAGTGCCACCAGAGGACCAGTCTTTCAAAAAACTGATAAATCGATCTGAACAAACCGGAACTTTAATATAAAATAGCTATTTGTTTGATTTTACAACATCACGATAATGTCCCCGAGTGTGCAGATGCAGATATCAATTAAAAATTTTACGACAAAAGCGTAAAATTGTTTTATCCAGAAAATAATAAAATGCTTGATATTATTATGCAACAAAAACAAAAATGACATTTCCATAATTAATTAATAAGCACCTGCTCTCATTCAATGGTACTAATTCAAGGGTGATTCAAGGTTCAATTGTCGAATCACGTTCACGGCATGCCGTGCATAGATACATAATAAAAATATGTAAATAGTTGGTAGAAATCACATGAGCAATTACTAGGAAAACAACTACAACACCAACATGAAATTGGGGTGAATTAAACAAAATACCTACTTGGACAAAACATGACGCACAATATAGATCGTTGCTGCGACTTATCCTGGCTGCATTTACCCTTAAAAGCGGCCCTGTTTATTTCTGAACCCACCCCGTTTAACACTTCATCCACTACTTCGTTGGCCACCCTTTTCAGGTCGTCCGCCATTATTATTTCTCAACAACACACGACGGCAATCGAATCGATCGGGATACGTCGCGACACAAAGGGGGTTGTGTTTAGGGTGCACTCAAATGTCAAATGACAGCTGATCGAAACAAAGGAAATATTCACTAACACGCAATAATAACACCAGAGAATAGATGAGATTATAACGACGGTAACTGTACTTTTATTGGGATGTATGTGTGTATATTTTGTCGTCCTCGGATAGCAAAGTACGTGGTTTAACTTATACGGAACCAAGTATAAAAGGTACACTGGGCAAGCGTAGACGGCAAAGCAATCGATTACTCGCTGATAAGAACGGCTAGAAGTGGCTGGAAACGAAAAGATGACTCGAATACATGGAGCAAAGGGCATCAACTAAATAATGACTGAAGTGGACAAACAATAATATGAATCATTCCGAGTTAATTATAGGAAATACAGCCATTAGTGGTAATGAACAAAATATAATATGCATGCAGCTAAAAGAGCTTAAATTATTGATCTTCGAAACGATTTTGTTAGTAGTAGGTAATAGGTACTATTTGGTTAGTCTTTAATAATGCAGTAAGGGGATATTCGTTCTTTTTCGACATATTTTATTGCTTTTAACATCTACGTTTGATTATAAAGCTGCTGCATGATAATAAATGTTTATAATTTTTCAAAATATCTCCACTTCCGCTAAGAAGCGTCTAAATTCTAGGTTCGGTTTGTCAGCGTCAGTCCCTCAGAAGCCTTAAGTAACAATATTCCAGTGATCAGGTTTATAGATTATGCTCGTTTTATAAACGTACCTATACAAACATGTAATAAAGCAAAAAATGGCAATAAACCATAGACGTAACAATAACAGGTAAAGCCTGTCCAGAGATATAAGAAAGTTACACTTTGCCTTTGAATGGGATTATCCAATGGTGGCCATAAACAAACAATGAATGAATGAATAATAAATGCAGGTAAATTTTGGTCCGTACTCAAAAATGTCTTAAAGTAAACTGCAAATTCCTCGGCAAATCCGGAATACATAATTTCATTATTAAAGTAATAGTTTGGTGATTTTAAACCGATTATTAGCGAGGAAAAAAAGAACCAATACTGGCATTTTCTCGAAGAGGAGTGATCAAGATATAATACGGCGTAAAATTTACAAGTTATACGAGGAACAAAGCGTGCCTACATTCGAGGCTTGAAAAAGATGAAACCGGCGTTAAATGTGGCAGAACAACGTTATGGAAGTGTATCCAACTCATGGGTTTTAGATTTAAAAAAATTAACAAAAGACAAGTTTTAATGGAATGTAGTAGAATTCGGGAATGGCGACCCGAATATCTACAAAAAATTAGGATTTACAGAGATCAGCAAAGGCCGATTATTTACTTGGATGAAACCTGGTTCGACACATGATGCCCCGGAAAAGGGTTGGGTTGACTCAAGCGGCAAGTGTAAAACAAGCGCGTCATCAAAAAGAGGTAAACGAATTACGATTTTGCATGCTGGATCTAAAGACAGATGGATTCCAAATGGACTTTCTCTGTCTGTAAAAAACATTAAAGATTCTTCTCTGGATTACCATGAGGTGTACTTGAGCTTTTTCTGTATTCATAAATATAATTTTTAATAATAAAATGACTTATAACTTCACATTTAAACATAAATAAAATATTATTTAATGTCTTACTTATTTTTATTACAAACCATGATTAAATTCTAAGCGAAATACGTACCTGTTTGGCCATATTTCAATTTTACAGCTGGCCCAGATCTTTCCTAATAGGGATCATTTATTCACTTTCTTATATCTCTGAACAGAGTGAACAGACTTTACCTTATTTCATAGTAGAATATTTCTAACTTACTTACAACGCGTTATCGAAAGCTTGTGGTTCTATTATAAAAATGGCGAATTTATTCCCCAGTGTTTTGCAAGGGTGTGCTTGGACGTAAAAGAAAAGACAAAAGCTTTAAATATACAGGGACATTTTTTTAAGTGTCTCACCCGATTGACAATTTTCCTGCCGACTATAATAAAAAACAAATTCATATTTCTCAATGATTTTCGACAACGAAGCCAAATTTAATGTCAAAAAATATATAGGTTCACAAATTTGACAGATACGCCATTTTAAATTTTTTTAAATAGCAACCCTTATAAATAACCACACGAGTAAATTGCACTTGGCGACCCGATTTCGAAAACCTATAGTTGTTGATATTTATTTTGAGCCGTTTCGGAAATACGGGGGCTCCTAAGTTGCCCTTATCCATTTTGTCTTTTAAGTGTTTTACCCCTTTAATAAATAGAGCTTTTAAGCTGATAACCCCAATTCCTTTTACAGTAACATAATTTCCCGTGACGAAGCTATCTACGCTATAAAGCTGGATTTATAAACTCTCGCCGGTGCTGGCGTCGGCGCCAGCATTCGTCGTAGACAAGCATAGTGGGCATTTATAAACTTGGCGTTCGCGTTCGCAGTGTTGACAAACAAAAACATAATCTGACACTTCTGACATTTTAGTTCAGGTGGTATTTTCTCTAGCCAGTTATTACAACAAAAAGAAAGAGTTAAATAAATGGATTTAGCAAGGTAGAAGTTACTTGGTGTCTTAGCGGTAGTAATATTAAAATGACGATTGGCCATTGACAGATTGGCAGATGCCAAACATGACTTGATAGAAATGCTAAAATCCCATTGGTTATGATGCGGCGCTACGGATTTTTCACGAACGCCGGTGCTGGAAGGATAAAGATGGTTTATGTCGAACGCCAGCCGGCGCCAGCGAAGTTTATAAATCACTCAAATACGATTCACTTGTTTAACTTCCAGCGCCCACGCCAGCGCGGGCCCCGACGCCGGCTTCGAGTTTATAAATCCAGCTTTATCCAATCCAATAGATGTCAAAAAGTGACAGATACGACGCCTTTTAAATGGTAACCCTCATAAATAACCACAACAGTGAATTGCATTTGGCGATCTGATTTTAAAAACCTATAGTTATTGATATATATTTTCAGCCGTTTCGAAAATACGGGCATTCCTAATTTGCCTTCATCGATTTTGTGTGCACTTATATATTGCACTATAGGTTTTTGAAATCGGATCGCCAAATGCAATTCACTCGTGTGGTTATTTATGAGGGTTGCAAAAATTCAAAATGACGTCGTATCTGTCACTTTTTGACCTCTGTCTAATTTGATTATAGCGTAAATAGCTTGTTCATGTTGTATGTAGTATGTAGCTGTGAAAAAAATTGGGGATTTCAGCTTAAAAGGTCTATTTATTAAAGGGGTGAGACACTTAAAAGACAACATCGATAAACGCAAATTAGGAATCTCCGTATTTCCGAAACGGCTGAAAATATACAGGGTCGTTGGTATGTATGGAAACGGTCATTTATTTCTTAAAGCACAACAGCTAGCAAAAAATATTCCAGATAAAAGTTTTAGAGCTTTTTGTAGCCTATTGGAATTTTAAAAAATTAAGTATACAGGATGAGTCAGAAAGCCGCAGAGAAATAAAGTTACTTTTTTTTAATGGGACACCATGTCTTAGAATATTTTTGGATTTTACCGAGGATTTTACATAAAATTACAGTTATTTTTTATTAAGTGCATTACACGTATAAACCTAATAGTTTTCGAGATATCGACTTTTGAAAAACTTCATTTTTAAATTTTGACAACTTCTAGCTTTCTAACGGTACGTCTTAGAGAAAAACGGCTTACATGTCCCTATCTTAGTTTTTAGCTATCTTTCTAAAAGTGTCAACTACCGCTTAAACCGGTTGTAGCTCAAATGCCGGAAATATAGTATTTCCGGTTTAACCGGAAGTTGGTATTTTTGGGAAGATAATAAAAAAGTAAGATAGGGACGTGTAGCCGTTTTGCTCTATGGCGTACCGTTAGAAAGCTAGAAGCTGTCAAAATTCAAAAATATCATTTTTTAAAAGTCGATATCACGGAAGCTATTAGGTTTAGACTTATAATGCACTTATTAAAAAATAATTGTAATTCTATGTAAAATCCAAAAATATTCTAAGATATAGGGTGTTCCATTAAAAAAAAGTAACTTTATTTCTCTACGGCTTTCTGACTCATCCTGTATATTCATCTTTTTTAATTCTAATAGATTTTACAAAACCATAAAACTTTTGTCTTGATAATTTTTTGTTAGCTGCTTTACTTTAAGAAATATTCGACCGTTTCCATACATACCAAGGACTCTGTATATCAACAACTATATATGTTTTTGAAATTTGATCGCCAAATGCAATTCACTCGTGTGGTTATTTATGAGAGTTGCTATTTAAAAAATTTGTGAAGCTATATATTTTTTAATAATAAATTTCCTCGTAAATTTCGCTTCGTTGTTGAAAATCATTGAGAAATATGTAATTTGTTTTTTTATTATAGTCAGCAGGAAAATCGCCAATCGGGTGAGACACTTAAAAAAATGTCTCTGTACATGAAACATCCTCTAGTACCGTTCGAAACCTGTGCCAATATGACGGGAGTTAGTGAATCAACAATCTGCAGGCTTTTTACGGAAAGGAAATCTGGAACGGTAGCTTCTCCTTAAACAGTCGCCAGGAAGACACCTGTACCTACAAATTGATGAGGATGTAAAAAGTGTCATAATTTTTATTTCAATATGGAGATCCCAATATTGGATAAAAATTTTAATCAATTCCCCCACCGTTTATTGAATTGCGAAAGAGACCTAAATAGATCCCCATTGTTAATTTTATTTTAATACTTTACAATAATTACCAAAAAACCCCGAACCTGCTAGCGAAACTAGTTGAATTTTTTAATATAGTGGAATTAGTTAAACAGTGTGTTTTACTTTCTTTAAATTAATCATGGAATTCCACCAAGTAGGTATGTTATAACAGAAGATGAGAAATCTAGGAAGAAAAAACTGTGGCAAATTTTACATAAATTAAATTTACAAAACCGAAAGTCGCTCTTACTGAATAGACAAGATATTATTTTTTGGAGACGGCAGTATCTAAGAGATATTGGCAGACGTAAAAGTGAAAAAAAGAAGCGCATGCAGGTTAAATTCAACTAAAGATTTCATGAGAAACAACCAAATCCATAGAGAAACGAACATCGCTACGCTGACTGAACACATAAACAAGATTTAAACAGAATTCTTTATCAAAGCAAGGAAGAGAACAATAACCGCTAACCTATTATCATGAGGAAATGACTGCTGACGTCTTCAAGTATTTTGGACAACTGATAGAATTAATTCCCGAAAATTCTGTCATAGTCTTAGACAACGCCAGCAATCTTTCAAGGCTTTAGAGAAACTACCTACGACGACGGAAAAAAAAGGATGTTATAAATTGGCTAAAAAAATATACCCTTTGAGGACAACATGTTATTGTAAATAAATGAGATCTGTACAGTGTTTATATTAAGAAGAAAAAAGTTAATACAGTTAAATGTATAGCTTTTCTTTGTACAGGGTGGCCCATTAATAAGGGACGCCCGCGCCGGCTATATCTGGCAGCAATGGTTGCATTCTGCATGCATTCGAAATATACCGCGAGCAAATCAAATGCTATTTCATTTGCTTACGGCATTTTGAAATTATATTTCGATACTTAAACACGTTTTAAGCTAATATTTTTTTACGTAAAGCATTATTTATATTTTATTATCACTTATTTTGTTGTGTCAAAGCCTACTGAGAGTTCTGCTTATTTTACTTTTCTTGTAAAGTATAGTATTAGGTTATTAGGTTATTAGGTTTAAATATATTTTTAAATATATCTATAAGGAATAAACATATCGGACAGCGGTTTTCACCAGTAACTGTAATTTTTCATGCTCTTTCTTCCTAGCGAAAAATAACAATGCACTTCTTATGATTTTTTCAATATTTTGAAACAAAAAAGGTACCTACTCTTGTGAAAATCCGCTAAAGTAAGCCGTTTTTAAGATATTTCGGTTTTTAGTGTTCGATGCCGCACCGGAATATTTAAATTATTTTGAATAAAAATTCCGCTATTAGTAAATTTTCGGCAGGAAAAAATGTTTCACTTGGGTTAGTTACAGCAAGTTTTGCAGGAAGAATTTGAGTATGGATTTTTTTTAATTGAATGAGGAACAACTTTATTTTAAATGTAAATTTAATTAGCATAAACTTTTAGTAATTATTGTTCAAAATGACCTCCGTTAACATAAGTAAAAAGATTAATACGACGTAAAAAGTTTAAATTTACTCTTTGCTTCAATTCCGCATCGTTCTTTAATATGTTGACTGCATTTTAAATTTTTCCCCACAATTCCTCTTCATTATTAACCGGTCTGGAGTATACCATCGTTTTTAAAGACCCCCATAAAAAATAATCCAACGGAGTCATATCCGTTGAGCGTGGCGGCCACTTTACAGGAGCGTCATTTCCTCTACCGATCCATCTGTTTGGATACCTACTGTCGATGCAAATAATTGCGGACATTTAAACTAAAATGTGGTGGAGCACCGTCATGCATAAATCACATAACTCGTCAAAGTTGTAAGGGCAAATCTTCTAATAAATCTGGCAGCGTATTTTGTAAATGTTCTAAATAATCCACACCATTTAGTCGTGGCGGTAAAATGACAGGACCAATAATGAAATTGCCAATGATTCCTGCCCACACATTAATTCTAAACTCATGTTGACAATGATGATAATTTAAATATTCCGGTGCGACATCGAACACTAAAAACCGAAATATCTCACAAAGGGCTTAGGTACTTTAGCGGATTTTCACAAGAGTACCTTTCTTGTTTCAAAATTTTCAAAAAATTAGTTCCTTAACAAAAAAAAGGAAAAAAACTACACTGATAAAAAGTTATGTCACAGTGAAAAGGTGTCCGTATTCGGGTTTCGCATCCAGAAGAACCCCCGGGTACCAAGTTTTAAAGTAATACGTTAAAAAATGTTCATTAATTTTAAAAAATTAGATTTTTATTTTTTAACTTTACCACCCTGTATCTCGGAAACGGAGCAATTTCGGACTAACGTAAGTTGCTTTAAATCGCCTTACTTTGGCCTCAGGAATATGTACTCAGATTTTGTACAGACCTTTTAGAGACACCCTGTATACAATGTTAACACGACCATAATTGAACTGGAAAGATATACTTTGAGTCTAAAAATAATATGTCCACACTGTACCCTAAAATTTTTATTTGGCATTTATACCTACCTAATGAGAGTTACTTGCTGTCAGGTAATAGGAAACACCATATAAATGGGACATCCTGTACCTAACAAGAAATTAATATTACAAATCATGCATTGATTCATATGATTTGGTAGACATGGTTCGCGCCTATGATTCACTTAATGAATGAGGTAAATAATTATATGCGGCGATGACCAAACCGTTCATTCTAAAGAAGGAGTTGTTACATGGTGAAATAATATGGACGCACTAAATAAATTTATTGGGTTCTTTTAATCCTTTCAGAGCTATATGTAGCTGGTTTACAAAAAGTTTCCCTCGACCGGCCGCACTTTTTTAGGCGAACTTTCGCTTTATAAGCGGTATCTAGAGCAAGCTTTCTCGCAAAGGTTAAAGGCAAAAGTGCGCGTGGCAACTACTTAATGCGTAAATTTACTGCAGTCAACTAATACTTAGGCCTTTCTAAAAAATTTAAACATCTTTAAAAATTAACTTTGTTTGGTTAGATATCAAGATATCGCTTTAAATTTTTTTCATTCTAGCAGAGGATTTGTTACAGAGGTTACAACCCTGTATATTTTTCTATGGTGTATAAATAATTGGAAATGCATCAAATACCATACCATATAGTCAGCAAATATGTGCACAACTTATCAAAAAATCAAGACCAAAGCTATAAATGCTAATCATAAAAGTGTACTAAATAATTATAGATAAAGATCATCGCTAATTTTGGCCTGGATACAAACATTTTTGGGTTTATATGCCTTCTCTATATTCTATCAAAGAGCAACTGGTTACTCTTTGATTCTATTTCAACTTGCAGCAGAGATATTGTTGACATTCCTGTTTCACTTATCATTGGATAACATGCAATCACAAAAAAATAAGTTAAGAAAGTGTTCACCTACCTAGATTGGTATAAAAAAAAAATGAAAAGCTTACCTAAACCCATTTTGCAGAATAGAGCTTCTGCTTCTGTTATTTTCTGATTTCCAAGATTTTTCAAACAAGCACCTACTTTTGTAGGTTCTGGTGTTGGTTGTCTCTCTGCTGTTTTTACCCCTGTTTGAACCTGTTCCTCATCTTTTTTGGGTTCAATTTTTTCCTTAATTCTCTCTTCTTTAGTATCATCTTTAGCTACCTCTTTTACATTTTCTTCTTTCAGATCTTTTGGACTAGCAGCAGTATTTTTACTTGTGAGTTCAGGTTGAGATTCATGTACCACATCTTTGAATGTATCTTTAAATTTGATGGACTCAGAAGAAGCAAAAGGGTCAAGAGATTCAGAACTTTTTTTAAAGTGGTCTTGCTTGGATACCTTGAAATCATCACTTTCTGGTTCACTGTCAGAGTATTTCTCCAGCAATTCAGTGCTGCCCTTCTCATCTTTTTCCTGAATAAAATCCTTCAATTCGCCTCGTTCATTGTCTAGAAATGAATGAAGATTATTAACATCAATTTTCTGTTGCTTTGGTGCGTCAGAGGGAGTGAAAGGGGCAGACATTTCTTGCAGGAACTTGTCTAATTTTTCGTCAGCCGCTTTTCTGTCTGGAAAAGGGTTATTCATTTCTACAAGATTCGAGTCCATTTTTTGTGGAAGTAAGGGTTGGTCTAGTAAACTATCACCGGCTTGTGGTAACCTGGAAAAGTCGTCTGAAAACTTTGCGAAATTGCTATCGATTTTAGGACTGCTGTCACGTACATGCGTGTCTTCATCTGATGTTTTTAACCCTAATAGATCACCTGTTTCTTGTTTAAACTCTTGCAGAGGACTGCTGTCATGCCCTAAATGTTCGAAATCATCGAGCGATTCATTTTCCCGTTTTAACGGTGGAGCGTCTTTACGAAAACCGGTGTTTTCCATGTTAGGCACTTAATTTTTTTACTTTCGGGCAGAGCAATTAAAGCGTCACATAAAATTTCGAACAAATCACTAAATAATTTTCACCGCCGATGAGGAATATTTTAAATATTTTTGACCCTCGCAGAGCTGACTAATCACCAAAGAATTTTTTATTGATGTGTTGCCGGTTTGTCCCGAACTTTTTACCCAGAGAACATGAAATGAAACAAAACAAAGAAGTGAAACCAAAGGGAAGGCGGCTGACATTGACATTAGATCCCAACGGTGTCGCCTCGGTGATGGTATACAAAACTAAAGGCTTATCCCACTTGTGAAACTAGTTCTATCCTTTATAAACTAAGTGATAAGGTAAAGGATGCAAGTAGACTTAAGTCAGGTTGGAGTCGGTGTGTTTGCCGAATGGTCGTTTGCGCTATCTTTGTCTTAATCCTATCTTAAATTAAGGAATTCCTAAAATTTAAGGAATCTGCATGCAAATTGTGTTACAGGTTATTTCAATATTTTACCGACTAATTTAAACAGTGATTGCCTGATCAAAAATATAAAAAAATTTCAAAAAATGCGCTCGATATTCGGATAGAGGTTGACAGATGGTTGATAGCATAGAAAAAAGAATTTTCTATGGTTGATAGCCGTCAAAGTTCCTCAAGAAATGCGGGTCTAAATATTTGTAAACCCGATATGGCTACATTTTGCGTAAGTAGATCGATTTTTACATATATGTATTAGTACTATATGGCGCCTTGCCCATTTAACCAATGTAAACATAGTGAAGCCGAGGTTCCTTGTTCCGCCAGGGTCATTTCGCGCAGTGCGCATGCGCGAGAAAAAGAAAATTGACGTTTATTCTAGCGGAAAAAAAATGAGGTTATCACATTTGACTTTGACAACTGGACCGAAATTTGTAAACAAACATTAAAGTTCTTGATTTGTTTAAGATTTTGTATATTATTTCGATTGAGAAAAGAAAAAGAACGCAGGTAAACATATTAATAAAACTTTTATTAGATATTTTACAATTATTCTTAGAGTTTAGCAAGTAAAATAATAGGTTTTTGTAGGATTCTTTGAAGTACATGCAATTTTCGGTAAAATACGTAGGTACCCAAGTATATCAACAGCAGCAAAGGGAAATAATCTTTAGGAAATGGACTACCTAGTTATTGTTCCCTCACGAAATTAACGTAGGTAAGTTAAAAGGAAGAAACATCCGGTCTAGGTACATACCTGTAGAACGATAAATCTTTGTTTAAGTTTTTACGCCTGTTTAAAATAATGTAAAATATTCGGTTTTGCCTCGGCATCGTCACAAAATTATCACACTTCACACACACAATCAAAACTTGCAGAAAAGTAAAGATAAACAGTACACAAAAGCCATTAATTACCAAATCAACTAGGTAAAGCGAACTGTCAAACAAAAATAACCTTCGCTAAAGATTTCGAGGTTATGTCGAGTAAAATTGAGACGTTGTCACGTTGTCACTTTCCAGTTATATGAAATTGTTATTTAACGCGTTTTAGTTTAGAAATGGAAACAAATAATTTGAAAGCACTTGGAAGTACCGACTTGATGCTTATTTTACAATTTTTTAGCAAGATTTTTGGTAATTTTATCATTGCTCTAATTTTATAAGGCTCACTCTTCTGCCCTGTTCTAAAGAAATAAAAGTACATTTGGCAATACCCTTACGGCGCATGCGCACAAGTCGAAATGACCCTGGATCTTCTATCTCTGTTGTTGCTTTAAGATATTCAGGGTAATAGCCATAGTACTAATACATATATGGATTTTTAAAATTCAACATACATTATTTGTGATCTGCAGCAAGGTTCAACCGAATTTTGAAACCTTAAAATCGCTCCCTAATTTCTTGCTTATGAATTGGAAGAAACAAGATGTAAGTAAGGAACATTCTATAGCACCTTAAGCCGAGCTCAGACAACTCGTGTACTTGGCGATTATGCAAATAATAATTGTACATTTGACATTTTGACAAGTATCCAATTAAGCAAATAAATTCTTTTCTGTTGTCAAAGTATACCATACCGCTCAGACGATTTGACAAGTGTATCCTCAAGTGACAAATAAATGTCAAGTTCACAAATCGTCTGAGCCCGGCTTTAGCTTAACCCAGTTTAGAAGGTTATGGTGCAAACCCACCACAGAAGCGCTATCCCTCCAAAATAGGCGCATTGCAGTTGTGAACTAACTTTTATTTTTCTGTGGGGACTACTGCGCAAGTGCTGCAAATCCGCAATTTTACCCTTTGATTTTACCGAACGATTATTTTTTCAGTGCACAGAATAAAGAGGTTAGAGAACTTCAATTTTCAATTTAAGTTTTGTGGTGCAGAGGCGATTAAGTTTAAATTTCGTGTGAATTTAAAAGTAAATAATGAGTATTGAAGTTGGAAATAGCTATCAGAAGACCAAAGCAGTTGATCGTTCTTCGAAATCAGATCATAATAGTTTAAATGTGAGTAATAAATTAAACTTGATTAATTCGTTTATCAGTAGGTATTTATTTATGATTATGTTTTAAGGGGTACAAAATCAATGGCAAAATGAACGGATCAATAGACATTAAAAACCATTTGGTAAGTATTTACTTTACTATACCTAGTATGTTTATCTATTGTACATCATTCGGGTCATTATAATACACCACAGAACTTGTATCGACCAATTTATATGTTAATAGATTCAAATTCAAAATATGTTTATTAATAGGCTGGTTACCAGTACAACTACACATGAAAAGTACTTACTATAATTATAGTCATTAGGATTATTATTGTTTAGAACTTAAAGACTCTTCCATCAAGTAAAATAACACATTGTCCTTTCAATAAAGTTAATTTTTTTCGGAAACATAATTTTCAGTGTTAATCAGTGTCCTAATCATAATCTTGTTGAAACATTTAATACTTATATAATTTATATTGGAGAATTTTCAAAAATTCCCAGTATGGAGTAGGTATAAATATGTTTAATGCTTTTACATTAATGTATGTGTGCATATCACAGTTCTTTTCATATTTATAATGATTTTTGTTTATGTACCTACCTAACAATGCGAGAAATGAATTATAGGCATGGTAAAAGTAAGATTCCATATTATTTAATAAATAAAGGTTTGCATGAAGCTCTTTTGTTCAGCAGAAGACCACAGAGAAAAAAAAGATATTGTATATAGGAGTGTAGGAGTGAGCAATGCCATAATATAACATTTGAAGGACACTAACGGACAGCAACTCGAATAAGTAATTGATACTTCCTAACAACATTTTTAGGAAACGATGCATTAAGTTTATATAAGTCGATTAATTCATCTAAAGCTGCATTTTATTTGTCTGACATTTTCACAAGACATGTCATTAAATGTGTGCATGATGTAGATTTCAAATAATAAGAATATTATACATTTGCATAAATTTAATGTAATTACATAATTTATGCAAAGGTGTACCAAAGAGTAGCACAATTGGTTGTGCTACTCTTTGGTGTACCCTAGTAGGTAGGTTAACCTAATAAAACTTTATGATAACATCTAAAGTGTTTGTAAAGAAAATCTCTGGTAATAAAATATTTAATTACCAACTAACCTAAACATGCAGTTTGTGGAATTTTTGGGTAATAGCTTCATAGTTTATTATTAGGACAATATTGATTTTAAAATTGAGTTTGCCCACCAAACATCATTACAGGGACAGGAAGTTATAATCTGGCCTAAAATGTGTTTTTTGTATTTTCCTTTTAAAATTCTTTAGGTCTATGCAAAATATTCGCTGTGAATAAATATGTCTTTTAGGACCGAGGTAATCCCAAAGTCGTAGGAAATGGAATTAAGCATCGCCCAACATATAAACCTTTAAAAGAATCATTTGAGCCAGCTCCGTTTTGGACCGCTGTATTAACTCAAATTAGTTTTTACATGCTTATGTGCCTCGGTTTTCTGAGTCAGTTTTTTTGTCCCCCTAAAGTTGTCAAAGAAAAGTGTCGATCAGGATATCCCCCCTTATTTGACAGGTAATAATTTATAAATTTATAATGGCTGACAATGAAATCATGATACAAGTAGTACCTATTATAACCATTGTTCAGGGAGCTGAAAATTTTCCATTAAAATTATTAGGAATACCGCTTCTAGTTTGACCGGAAATGAGGTTAAGTCGCGTATTTTATATGACACCCTGTGACCGTTAATTCAAGTTTTGGAGGACCAGTTGCATTTGGAACATTTCTTTATATTATTTTTGTCCTTTGATTGCTACACTAAGTTACTAAACACCAAAGAAACTCGCGCGTTGCGGTTCGCATCTTCTTGCGGGTCGCCATCTTTATCGAAGAGATCAAAAGTTTACACTTTACAGCGTTGCCACATTGTACAGTTATTTCGTAGGACCGGATTTAAACTTATGATTTTATATTTTTTTAGTTTTTCGAATAACGCTCTAAATTTGCTTTTTTAACGATGTATCACAAGTCGTCATTTGTTTTTAAAATGGCGGCGTAGGATACAAATACAAATTGTTCAGGTTCAAATTCATAATATTTTTTATGGAAAATTTTCATCTCCCTGTACCTACCTACAATATTTAATACTAAAATTTCAAATTCTTATATTGAATGATTAATGATTACAATATGGGATTCTGTAAAACGATTTCTTTCGGTAACAAAAAGTATGTAATTTACTTAAAATTAGTTTTTTTTTACGTGAAAGTGTATATAATTTTTAGATTTTCAGCCTTTTATTCAAGATATGTATATAGGCGGATAAGGGATTGCTGGAACTATCCGATCTGTAGCGTACCCGGAAGTGAAGTGGTTCTTAAAGACAGAATAACTAGAGATTCATGTTGGACATTTGAGTAAGTAATGCCTACTCACTTTCCAGTGGCGGCTTTTCATGATAAAATCGAGCAATAACTCGATAAATAATAAAAATATTGAAAATTTTTAAAAGTACAATATTATAGAGAATTTTATTCCCAACCATTTTACTATCTTCACTGTTAGTCGCAAAATCATTAGGAATCGAGCTACACATAAAAAGCTTTTCAACCCCTTCAAAAATAGCCAAATCGAGCAATTACTTCCGAAATAAATAATAATAATATCGAAAATTCTTAAAAGAACAATATTATAGAGAATTTTATTCCTAACTATTTTACCTTCTTCACTATTCGTCGCAAAATCAACAGGAATCGAGCTACACATAAAAATCATTTTCAACCCCTTTGAAAATAGCCAAATACAGCAATAACTCGATAAATAATAAAAATATTGAAAATTTTTAAAACTACAATATTATAGAGAATTTTATTCCCAACCATTTTACTATCTTTACTTTCGTCGCGAAATCATCAGGAATCGAATTACATATGAAAAGCATTTCAACCCCTTTGAAAATAGTCAATAGAGCAATAACTACTAAAGATATTGAAAATTTTTCAAGGTACAATATTACAGGGAACTCTATTCCCAACCATTTTACTATCTTCATTTTTCGTCGCGAAATCATCAGGAATCGAGCTACACATAAAAAGCATTTTCAACCCGTTCAAAAGTAGTCAAATAGAGCAATTACTCGATAAATGATAAAAATATCGAAAATTCTTAAAAGAACAATATTGGAGAGAATTCTATTGCCAGCCATTTTACCATATTCACTTTCCGTCGCAAAATCAACAGAAATTGAGCTATACGTGAAAAGAATTTTCAACCCCTCGAAAATAGTCAAATAGAGCAATACTCGATAACTAATAAAAATATTGAAAACTTTTAAAAGTACAATATTACAATGATTTTATTTCCAACCATTTTACTATGTTCACTTTTCGTCACAAAATCATTAGGAATCGAGCTACACATGAAAAGCTTTTCAACCCCTTCGAAAATAGTCAAATCGAGCAATGACTCGATGAGTAATAAAAATATTGAAAATTCTTAAAAGAACAATATTATACAGAATTTTATTACTAACCATTTTACTCTCTTCACTTTTCGTCGCGAAATTATCATAAATCGAGCTACACATGAAAAGCATTTTCAACCCCTTCGAAAATATTCAAATAGAGCAATTACTTCATAAATAATAAGAATATCGAAAATTCTTAAAAGAACAATATTATAGAGAATTTTATTCCCAACTATTTTACCATCTTCACTTTTCGTCGCAAAATCAACAGGAACCGAGCTATACGTGAAAAGCATTTTCAACCCCTTCGAAAATAGTCAAATAGGCAATAACTCGATAACTAATAAAAATATTGAAAATTTTTAAAAGTACAATATTATAGAGAATTTTATTTCCAACCATTTTACTATCTTTACTTTTCGTCGCAAAATCATCAGAAATCATGCTACACATGAAAAGCATTTTCAACCCCTTCGAAAATAGTCAAATAGAGCAATTACTCGATAAATAATTAAAATACCTGAAATTCTTCAAAGAACAATTTTATAGAGAATTTTATTCCCAACCATTTTACTATCTTCACTTTTCGTCGTGAAGTCAACAGGAACCGAGCTATACGTGAAAAGCACTTTCATCCCCTTCGAAAATGGTCAAATCGACCAATAACTCGATAAATAATAAAAATATTGAAAATTTTTAAAATGACAATATTATACAGAATTTTATCCCCAGCAATTTTACTATGTTCACTTTTCTTCGCGAAATCATAGCCGAGCTATTACATAATATTATGAATGAAGAATAGGTGATTGACATTTTCTTAATCCTACCTTTTTGCATAGAAATAAAAAAAAATGGATGTGAAATGAAATAAGTTATCTTACATCTGTTCAATGCAAAAGATATTAGAATAAACTTTCTTTTCATTGCTTTATTACAGCGCTTGTTGAGTTGAAAAAATATTTTTTCACATGCTAATTTTAGATTTACTGGTTCCAAAACCAAGTGTCTTAACTTAGCATCATACAACTACCTCGGTTTCGCTGAGCCCTCAGGCCCTTGCGCAGAGGCAGCAATTGCTTCCATATACAATTATGGGATAAGCACTGGTGGTTCGCGTACTAAGCACGGTACAATTGCCCTCCATGATGAGTTAGAACAGCTAATGGCTGAATACTTGGGTAAGTCATCAGAACGTCAGGGTCATTTTGACTTCTGCGCATGCGCTACGTTGCCACAACATAACCTCAAAAGTCGACTCTCGGAATTTGACAGTGTTTTTGATGATTCCATTATAATTAAGCAACCGATTTAAGATAATAATATATTTGAGTAACAAAAACTATGTAAGTGTTTGTTTGGAAATAATATGCAAAATCTTAATAAAACAAGAACTTTAATATTGGTTTACAAATTGCTGTTGTAAAACTTGACGGATAGCGAAGATCCTTATTTTGCGCTTGCGCACTGAACAAAATGCCCCTGACCAGAGGAGGACAACTCGCCCTCATTATAGTTACATTGATTAAATGGGCAAGGCACCATAATATAGTACTAATACATACAGGATGTCCGGTAAGTATATGGCGTACTCTCGAGAACGTATAGAGGAGGTCTAATTACCCCGAATTTTTCATTGAAGAAAAGTCCTCAAGTGCCCCTTAACGAAGATACTGAGCCCCAAAGGGGTACTTACCTTTTCGGCTCTAACTTTAGAACCGGCATGTATAATTTAATCAAGTTTAATATTTTATGTAGGCCATAAAGATTAAAGACTCATAAGACCATACTACAGTAGATGTTTTACATCGTCAGGGAAGTCAGGAAGGGACTTGCCACCAGACTCGTTGGGCCAAAATATTGAAAGGTGTCATTTTACAGAGCTGAAAACTGATTTTTTAAATACTCTGGTCATTCCTCTTTAAAAAGGTACTTCGGAAATAATTCTTTAAATTATTGACGTGCCATTAATGATCACATATGTATCTAACTTATGGACAAGCACTCGGCAATTGGGTTGATGCAAGAAGAATTTATTCTAATTGAGAAGTAAATTAGCAACATGAGTTAAAGTTGATGCTGTTTGAAGAGTACGTGAAGAAAATAAAATCGCCTTCTTAGGCTTCAGTTTATTTATTTAAACCATCCATATTTTATTTTATTAACGAATTTTGCTATGGAATATTGACAATTTGATGACACCCAATTTTACTTTAATGACGTAACTGGTTTTTAAAAAACACTTTTTAATTTCCCTCCCCCCTTCTTCTTATTAAATTCTGACCCACCAAAATATAAAATCATGTCCCCTTACTGAGTTGTTTCCGTGAAACGATTATTTTATCGAACTTTCTTCTTTTGACATATTATGGACATCTATATAGCATAACATAACTTTATTATAAATTATCCCATTAAGAATATTGGCCTCCATTACTTATTCACATTTAATTTCCTTAATTGCTTAATGTAGCATTACGTCCATAACTATCTACTGTCGAATCCATTGGCTGCACACAGTACATTTTGTGACCGTATATTGTTGAACCACTCTTCCCCCTCTTCCAATTTGTGTTAGTTTATTTAGGTATATCCTAAAAAATAAAAAAGATTTCTTAATTACTGGGTTGCTGAAGATGACTTTTTCTAAAGTCGAAACTAGTACAACCAACTGTCAAATTTAAATTATGTATATTCCTTAACCCTGATTTCACCCTAGAGGGACAAATATGTTTACTTTGGTGGTATAGACAGACCTTGTTTTCTTTTATTTAAAAAAGAGTTTTAAAATTGTAACACTTAAAATGTATTTGTTCATACAAAAAATAAAACCTAGACGCATTTTTATGTGGTGTTATTTATTATTTTATTATAATAATCGAAGATAACAGCTGGTTATTACAAAAATAAAACTTTAAAAAAATTAAAAAATTAAAACTAAAAAAACCTTTTTAATACAAAAAAATACTTAATATAAACAAAAAAAAATATAAAAAAACCTAAGTGTTACAATGCTTAAATACAAATACTAGTTTAGCTGCTTTGTCACTGCCAAGTCTGTTTCTTATATCTGAATGTACGAATCCATAAGTAGAAAACATCCTTTCGATATCAGCAGACGATGCACAGGCACACAAAACAGAAATTACTATAGGGAGCACTTGCTTAATTTCTGAAACATCTTCTTGAGATCTCCACCACTGTACTGCTGTTACATTTTTCATTATTTCCTCTGAAAACAGAGTTTTGTGAAAAGGGTCCGACTTAGCTTCCAACTTAATTAGTAATGGTAATAATCCTGTGTCTGCAAAATATTTGGAAACAATGTGTAGAGCATCTCTCTTTTCTTCAGCTAGTAATGAATATTCTTCTTTGTTTATTGTAGGATCCAAAATATACGCCAAAAAGTGAAAGGGGGTTAGAGCTTGAACATATCTGTTCCTAAATAATTGATATTGACGCAAGCTTCTTTCTTCTTCAAATTCAAAACTGTCAAAAATAGCCAGTAACTTTTTCCATATGTAAACTGCTTGAGATAAGAATGCACCTTTTTGCTGCATTGCATCCAGTGCTATAGAAATTGGTTTTAGCAATTGTAGAAAATCTTCAGCCATCCTTTTAATACAGATATCTGAAACTTTTTTAAAAATCACTGGATCAATTTGATCTTTATGCTCTTCACATATTAATAACAATTTTGGCCACTCATTTACATAGATCTTAAGACAATCTGAAAGTGTATTCTATCGAACATCCTGAGGTAAGACCAATTTCTTGCCCCCTTTTTCTTTATGCCAAGCATTTGGCAAATGGGTATTTCTGAAGTATTTCACTATATGTACTATATGTTCTTTTATCTGCGATGCTTCTAAATCTTTGGAGAGCAAACTAAGTAAGTGTGCCGAACAACCATATGTAATTATAGGGTAATTGGACGACTCGGTAATTTTTTTCTTCATACTGACCATGTTGCTCGCATTATCTGTAACAATACTGGTAACTTTACAGTTATATTCATTTTTGCACTTATTTATTGAGTTAATAGCCAATTCGGCAAGATAGTCAGCTACATGGGGATGACCAGATGTATCTATGCTTTCTAAAAAAGCACTGTTTCTACCCTCTGCAGTCAAAACGACACAGATTATCGGCTCATTATGTATATTGGACCATCCATCTAAGGACATGCAAACAGACCAGATAACTTGTTAAAACAATTAGATTTTTCTTCTTCAAATATTTCATTCAAGAGCGTTGATGATAACTCTAATCTAGATGGTGGAAGGTAACCAGGTCTTAGCATTTCTATGGCCTTTCGAACCTCTTTATTTTCTATAGCTCTAAAACTGCAATTTGGTGCGTAAACGGCTTTGGCTATTTGTCTGTCCAATTTTTTTTTCTTATCTTGTCCAGTTCGCACAACAAAAGAATCCAAATGACCGCTACTTCCACTATTTTCACGTCCACCTACACTTCCCTTTTCACAGTTATCGCTTTTCTGTTTTTTTGCCAACTGGATAATTTCAATCTGGCCAGTTCCAGGCTGTGACTGACAATCACCATGCAGAGTTTCAAGACCACTGCTGATATCACTAGTTTCACTTTTGCAGGTTTCCCAATGACTTTTTAGTCTGTCCACTAGACCTTGCAATTCTTTACCACACTTTTTACATACTGCTCTACATCCTAGTTTGCCCACCCCTTTCTTTTTTATAAAGTGCTGCCAAACACTAAATTCCTTTCTGCCCCGGCTTGTCATGAGTTCAAATGTTTTGATAGATTAACCCCTAAAACAAAAATATTACTGATAAAGTCTATACGAAGTCAGTGTAAACGGCTAGGAAATTGGGGTACGATCAATATCTCATAGATTTGCATTGATTTGCATGAAATAAAAATACAAATCCTCATTGACCGCTCCTCGTAAATAGTCAACGTGGACTTGATAAGTATGTCACGACAAAATGTGGGCGGTATTAGAAAACTAGCGCATTTCATTGGTCCCTGCTAAATTTCTTCCGAAATCGAAAAGCCCGGCCCGTTCAACGATCGATACTCTGATCAATATTTGTCAGAGGGAGATAGGCTAGTCCGTCGCAAATAACGTGGAAGAGACGAAGATAAAAGATTTGTCATCCCCTGCTTGGTTTCAATTGTGGACGGGCCGGCCAAGGGTCCGAATTCTATATCGTATGATTTTTAAATGATAATCAGTGGAGTGCCATAACTCGTTGTTTCAGTTGTTGTAGGAGTAGGAGGTAATTTTGTAGATCAAACTGTTGTAGGTAGATACTGATACTATTAAGGCAAAGTGTACATATTTTTGGTATCGACAACAAACTGAAACAAGAGGGCTGCAGGTAAAACAGTTTGGGAAAACGCTATTATTTATTATTTATATTTATTATTTATAAAACCCAATTATGCTAGCAATCAAGCAAACGTTGTTTAAAATAATATTTATTATATCTATGTATAATTTAAGAAAAATATAATTAATTCAACATTTTTCCATTTCTACCGTCGCGTCGCACGCCTATGCCGAAATATTCAAAGGAGATGCCGGCTGTCAATCCAAATTTGATTTTTTGCTGTTTACACTGAGTTCGTATAGACTTTAACTAAAATAAGTGCGTATCGTTTATATAGCCGGGCGTTTTCTGTCAGTTATTACAAGTTTCGACAAAGCGGCAAGCTTGCAATACTGCGCCGACGAAATTTTCACGTTAATACAAGTTTCGACAAAGGCGCAAACTTGCAAAAACTACGCGAACGAAATTTGCATGTTAAAACTTCTCCAGTTTTGTTTCGTATCTGTACTATTCTTGCCTAAAAATATTTGTTTACTTAACAAAACAAAATATAAGTAGTTAGAAATATTTAAAAATAATAATATTTGTAAAAGCTGGTAAATTTTTTTAAAAAATCAAAAAAATCATTATTTTTATCAACCCTGATTGTGACCTCTCCTATACGCTCACGAGTGTATGCCATATACTTGCCGGACACCCCGTATAATATGGTCACACCTAGCTGGATTATTTAATTTATTACCTCTACATGCTTTTTAGGTGTTGACGATGCTATTACTTGTGGTATGGGTTACGCCACTAATGCTTTAAACATACCCACGTTAATCGAACCCGGATGCCTTGTTATCAGCGACGAAAAAAATCATGCTAGTTTAATATGGGGTATAAAACTCCCTGGTGCAACTGTTAGAGTATTTAAACATAATGGTAAATTCCTTAGCTAACACCTAGCACCTAGTTATTATTATTGTAGATTTAAATTAATTTGTAGATATGGGTCATCTCGAGGATGCTTTGAAAGAAGCAATTTATTTGGGACAACCCAACCAACCGCAAGGTGCCTTTAAACCCTGGAAGAAAATAATTGTAGTAGTGGAAGGGGTTTATAGTATGGAAGGATCTATAGTTAAGCTGCCTGAAGTTATAGAGCTTAAAAAGAAGTATAAAGCATATTTGTACCTGGATGAAGCTCATAGCATAGGTAAATATTAATGTATTTATTGCATTAACAACTTTACAAGAGTTAATAACAGATACAATCATAACTGAACCCAAAGCCTTAAAATTATCCATGGGAAAATCTTGTAGGGATTTTATTATTTCACCGAAGTCCACCGTTTCAAATGCTTTTTCTAAATCGTTACAAATTTAAGGGATTCTTAAGAATATGAGAAAAGTTTACTAAATTTGTAACAGTTGAACGCTAGGGCAAAAAACTGTGTTGTGGGTCTAAAATTTGATGATGCTTTATTGACCATTTTCAAACACGTGGCTTTGACAGGTCGACCATTTTGCCTGGAGGACAAACAAAGGTTCATGACCGTTTACGCTGATGACTTATTAGACTTTTTTGATGTAATTTAGTGAGTTTCCAAGTAATTTTAGGATTCATTTGTGACCATTTCTAGAAACTATCTATACCTGTGCTACCTGAACTTAAATACTTTTTCGTGTTCCAACTGTATTCCTATCGTAATACTTATTTGAACTTCCTTAAAATTTCAAAACATGGAAAGAAGTGAATATTTAAGACTCTTAAGTGCGATGCAAAACTTATTGTTGGAACATTGATCCTTATCTGCTTGCAGAGACTGATTTTGGAAATTTAATGTCTTTGCCAGAAGTAGCAATAATGGACTTGGTAAACTACCTTAATTAACACATAGTTTTTACACTGACCAGCAGCTGAATGCATACAGAGGCTTGCAAGCATTTAAATTTTATGAAGCTGGTTTAGTGCAAATTGTTAATGCAAATGAAGTAAATCACAATGCTTATGCACAATTTATTCTGTTTTGTTCTGGCCATTTGGTTTCAACCAGAGCCATAAACTTAGAACACACACACACACACACATTGTTTTTTGAACATGTAAAAGTCAAATTAATGGTCATAGTAAAAATATTTCGTTCAAAAATTTAAAATTTGCAATTTAAATAGTACACAGTATACACAATACAGAATTAACAATTTAACAAATTAAAATGTTATATGAAATCAAGTTCTCATAGGGCAAAAATTTGTCAGACGAGTATAACGCTTTTGATGCTAGAAAATGTTTCACTCTTTCCTTATACTGCCTCATTGGGAGATCCTGTACTATCTTAGACAGAGAAACATTCATGAATAAATAAAAAATCACAATACCTAAGTGTGTAGATAGAGTTTTCATTTATTTCACATTCTTTTAACCGCTTCCCATATTCTAACATTACTATTAGTACCTGGTGAGTCAACGATAGCGCGGAGTAATTTCCTGCCTTGAAGATAAGATTTGTCGATAATAAGCTTTCGTATTAAGGTATGGTTGGATATCTGGCACATTTTAAAAATATTTTGAATTATACCGGGTGCGCCCAAAAAGTATATCTATATCTTAGAATATTTTTGGAGTTTAGATAAAATTACAATTATTTTTCATTAAGTGCATTATAGGGCTACACCTAATAGCTTTCGAGATATCATCTCTTGAAAAATGACATTTTTGAACTTTGACAGTGTCTAGCTTTCTAACGATACGCCATAAAGTAAAACGGCTTACATGTCCCTATCTTACTTTTTTATTATCTTCCCAAAAATACCAACTTCCGGTTAAACCGGAAGTACTTTATTTCCGGATTTTGAGCTACATCCGGCTTAACCGGAAGTTGGTATTTTTGTGAAGATAATAAAAAGTAAGATAGGGACATGTAAGCCGTTTTACTCTAAGACATACCGTTAGAAAGCTAAAAGCTGTCAAAATTCAAAAATGTCATTTTTCAAAAGTCGATATATCGGAAACTATTAGGTTTAGACTATATTAGTTTAGAGCTTATTATCGACAAATCTTATCTTCAAGGCATAAAATTACTCCGCGCAATCATTGACTCACCCGGTACAGTCTTCGAAAAATTTGCATAAATTATTAATACTTAGTTCTGTCTGTGTGGCCACATGTGAACAGTTTTCATTAATTTCAACATTTTCTTCCTCTCTACTAGTTCCCGAAATATCTTCGTCAGGTGCTTCAAGCTGTTGTTCTATCTACAAGAATAGATATTAATTAATAAAAAAAAAATTCAACCTAAATCAACACTATGTCTACGTCATAATACAATCAATCCTACTACTACCTACTAGGGCTGGGCGATTATGAATTTTTACAATCGATTGTCGATTGTTAAAAATAATCGATTATTTCGATTAAATCGATTAATCAAAAAACAATCGATTAATCGAAAAATAATCCATTAATCAAAATCACAATTGCACACTCTATACCATGATGATTTAATTTTTTGTTAAATTTTTTATATTTGCCTCACTTGGTTGGCCTAGTTCTTCTATTAGGTACTTTGTTTTCTTTCAAAAATTCCAGCAAACAGTAAACATAATACGGGCACAAAAATTCTATTTTAACGTTATATTACTGTTTCTTCTTCAAGAAACAAAGCATAATATTATATTATGTTTATATGTAGGTAAATTAGATAGTTTTTTCCAACAGAAGAATTCGCTTAGTAGTCTGCTCACTAAGATTATAAAAATTCATAATCGATTAATCGAAAAACAACCGATTAATTGAAAAATAATCGATTAATCGATTTTTAAAATTTTCACAATTGCTTAATCGATTATTTTGCCCACCCCTACTACCTACTATTTACAATATTACACCATACACCTACCTACCTGATACTTTGCTCGATTGCATTTCTGAACTCTCTCATATCTGTTAACTTGGGTATGAGTTTCTTCCTTTAGATTAAAGTACCTATTCTAATTAGGGATCCAGTCAGGGTTTGCTAATTCTGCTGGAGTTCCTAGAAATGATTACGTCAGATCATTTTATTAGGTCAATATACCAAAAATTAAGTATTACCACTTATAAAATGTCCATAGCAACTTTTACCATACTTTAATTGGCTGTCATTTAAAGGGCCTCTTCGTAAATCTCTCATCCACATCTCAAGCCGTTCTTGTGAGAGCCGATTAAGGTTTTCTCCGGCGTTTTGAAGAACTGGAATTCCAAAAAAAAACGTGCATTGTTCCTATTTCCCCTCATCCTATAATTTACCACTAAACAATAGGACGGCATTTTATTCAGGGCACTTTAGTTATTAGCAAACGAACAGAGATCTCAAATTTCAAGGCAAACTGTAAAAAAAACTTGAATTTATAACCCAAACGCTTGTGTTTATTTACTTTGTTTGTCCTCCAAGCAAAATGGTCGCCGACCCTGTGACGTCATATGAAAATAATCAATTCTTTTGCAAAGAACTAACTCAAAAACTTTTGAACAGGCTAAGACTATACTGACAGATCTGTAATTACGAATCTCATTTCTATCGCCACATTTAAATATAGGAATGACCTTGCTTTTGGGAATTGACATTTAACCCTTCGTATGTCGACTAGCATTTTTATTGCGCATGCAATGTTATAAGGAAAACTTTTTAGGGGCAATGGGAAAACATGGAAGAGGAGTTATGGACTATTTTAACTGTGATCCTAAAGATATTGATATTCTTATGGGAACCTATACAAAGAGTTTTGGTAGTGCTGGAGGTTACATTGCCGGATCAAAAGTTAGTTAATTGAATGAAAAAATTGTCAGCAATACTTAATATATTATCCTTTTTTTTTCAGGAGTTAATAACTTATCTTAGAGAGCACAGTGCTGCTTCGACACACGCATGGGCAATGTCGCCGCCAGTAACGGCGCAAATTATATCAGTTTTAAAAATCCTTATGGGAAAAGATGGTACAAATGAAGGACAAAAGAGAATAGAGACTTTGGCTAGAAATACGAGGTGAGGTTTGTTGAGGTTTAAGGTTAAAATAAACATTGCTGGTGAAATTTTCATAACCAAACTATTATTTCAGGTATTTTAGGATGAGACTTCAACAAATCGGAGTAATAATTCATGGAAATGAAGATTCGCCTGTCGTTCCTATTTTGGTGTATCTTTATTCGAATATTGCGTAAGTAAAATATTTTTAAGCATATAAAGTGAACATTGTTAGTGCGATTTTAGACTAATAAAGTAGTTGGTTTATAATTATACTTTAAGGTGGATTTGTGCAGAAAAAGAAAAATTAAGGTCATAATTTTATTGTTCTGCATAAATCCACTTATGGTTATAACTAGGATTTGACTATTGATATCGGCAGCAATTTGCCGATAATATTGGCAAGCTAATTTTTTTTTCTTTAATAGTAAAAGATATTGTAAGTGGTGGGCATTGAAAATTTTCAAAAAAATTAAATTTATTGATATATTATATCATATTGTGAATTTCTTATCATAAATAATACCATTACATAATAGCATTCATATGTTGTGCTGGTTTTACATTTGAGGTTCGAGTCAAACATATGTCTAGTATTTAATTCTTCAAAACCATTTGCCTTCTTTGCCTAAAACCCACTGAAAACGGTATTTTCTCTCAAAACAAGAAAGTCAGGTTGTAAAGACCAGTGGCAGACCGAGGGGAGGGGGGGGGGGCTATATGAGCTGAAGCCCCCCCCCCCATGAAGCGTACTTACTGAACATTTTATACGAAAGTGATAAATGCGAGATTTTTTTAATACTTTTACCATTTCACTTTTTGTTTAAGGATTTCGACTAGAATGCGTCATTAAAAACTTTCTGGACACCCTGTATATTGTATAACATTTGGGATTAAACAATTATCATTGCCAACACGATGTATATCGGCAGTCAAATATCGGTATCGGCGCAAAAAATCTATCGGTCGAACTAGTGTTCTATTATTCTACATCATTTATTACACAATTAAAACTCGAGGACATTTAGATAACAAAGCTTTATTGTTCTAATATATGAACAAATATCTCTAGACTTCTATGGAAAAAATAATGAACAAGCTGTGTCCGCTTCTCTCGAATTTCGGCTGAAAATTTTTCCATACTTTAAAATCAACCCTCAAAAATCGCAAAAACTAATTTTTACTGTTATTTTACTTGTCAATATTTTTTATTAAAAATGTCAATTAGAAATATAATACAGGGTGTTCTAGTTTACATTAAACCATTATAATTTTGAATTTTTTATTATTTTGAGCAAGTGTTATATTATATTTTGTTTGACGCACGAGTGGTAGGTATTTGCACATAAGCCAGTTAAAAGTGATACCACTTAGCCAAAGATATCGCGGTCTTTTTTTTGCGTCACTAATATGCCTTATAACACACTTGTGCCATAAATATCTATTATCCACTACTAACTCCAAAAACAATCATTATTGACCGTTTATTAGCCCGTGAAATTGTTTTTCTTTACCTCTTGTTCCAGGTCTATAATGAAAGCAGCCGAACAAATTGTTACGTCTGTCAATGCCTTTGAGTCAAAGGCAAAGATGCGTAATTATACTTTGTTTCTTAATGCGAGAGAACAATAAAATGTACATTTGCAATGCAAAGGTTGCATTGTAAATTTCAGGTAAATTGCAATGATAGTTTTTAAAAACTCCGGATTTCAGACCTACACACCCCGAATCGGTCCTAAATTAGGGTCGCCCTAATTAGCATACAATAGAAAGACCAGTTTGGTGTTACTACAGGTAGTTTAAATATTAATATTTATAAAAAAAATCTACTGTGTACAATACAACTTAACTTTTAAATTTTAGTCATCATGTTCCGAGTAGTCCGATGAACTATCGTCGTTGGGGTCTAGAGAAATAATAAGGGGCTCTACAGTGTTTTCTAGCAAGTTATCAGCTTCCCACATTCTTCTATTTCAATCACATGCTCTACGCACTTACTCCATTTTTTACAATCCACTGTCTTTATTCCCTCTTGCAAGAGGTTTCCAACGTCTCTCATTTTAAAAGTGGTGTCATGCCTTGCTACAAACCGTACTTTGTACTTACTTACTACAATGTGAGTAATTATTAATCTTTTACCTTTTCCCGAGGGTGCTTCTATTCCAGTGGACCATCCTTCCATGAAAGCTTGCCTCGCGCTATTTATATGTTTATCCTGCCATATTTTACCAACGGTATAACCTTCATTTAACCAAGTTTCGTCCATATAATAGATATTTCTGTTTTCCCCTCAGATTTGTTCGTCTGAGGTTTTCCCTTTGAAACTGTCTAACTGCCCTCAAATATCGTCGTCGCCAGCAGATGATTTCGTCCTTCTCTATTAAAAGTGATTTTCTGTTTTGAATTTTTTCACAACAAAAATTAATTTCCTTCAAAGTTTTCCATAGTTTCTTCTTGCATATGGGTGGAATGAAATCATCCTTATTCATTTCAGACATTATTTTGTCCAAGGTAGGTATTTCTTTTTTAAGTAAAGCGAGTGTATGATTCTTCTGATGGCAGTCCTTTCATCCTCATTTACAGTTTCTTTTCTTCCTGTACTTCTCTTTAGTGACCTGATGGGGCCGCGTTTATCCTCGTGCACAAGTCGGTATATTGTTGGCTGTCCGACTCCAGTCATATTTGAACACATTACTATTTTTGCAACTCCGAATGTTATATAAAATAATTGGACTACGCCTATGGAATATAGCGAAGACCACTGGGTTTTATAGTTCAATAATGATTTATTACTCTCTCGCATTAAGAAATAGACTATAGGCAACTGCATATTCTTCTTTTATGTAGACAGTTGCCTACTCTAGTAATTACCTGTCAGTTCCAAAGTACATCAGTTAGCTTCATAAGAAAATGACATTAAAATAAATTTACATAATTAGGTAATACATGAAGAATTACAAATAATATTATATTAAAACCTTAGTAGTGGAATACTATTATATTTACCACGGTTTAGACGCCCATTATGGTCCTCGTGTCTTAAACTTGGAAGGTACAAACCACTAAAATTGCTAAAATTAAAAATTCTAAACCTCTTTAAATCAAAAACTATTTGACTCTATAGAATAAAAATAATTTCAGTTTTGTGGTGCGAACATTAATAAAAGAAAAAATAGCAACAGTTGGAGTTGGCTACCCTGCCACACCATTGTACGAAGGAAGAATACGGATATGCCTTTCTGCAGGTCACACCAAAGAGCAACTTGATTACGCCTTGAATATCATCGATAAGGTAGCTGATCAGATTGGCCTTAAGTATTCTCGGAAACCACGTGATCTCACACCTATAGACTACGATGAAATCAAAGTATATCAGGATTATTAAAGACAGCCCGCTGAGTTACTCCTAAGAAGCTATAAGCACATATAATATACAAAAACACAAACAAGTTTTTTTTCATTTCTCTAATTGGAAACATTTTTTTTCGAACTTTTTCACATACGTATTATATGTTTAAGTTTACAGTATTAATGTAGGTATTACGTTACATTTACATATCCTGTAGTATTGTTACTACTATGCGAGCAAAAAATATTTTCATCCAAGAGGGCTTTGACTAAAGACGTACGGCTTGGTTTAGGTCACGATTATAAGGGGACAGTGTATCTAACCAAATCTAGGTTAAAATTGTGTCAAATTCGTAGTATGACATGTTATGCCAAACTGATGAATATTAAAATAAGTAAACAAATACAAATTTATTTTTCTTGTTTACAAAATTAACAAAGTAAGAAGATAGAGAAAGGAAAATAAAAATAATAGAAATTGCTGAAATTTTCCATGCTGCAAGCATAAATTCATACGTCTCCTCGTATTTTCGATGTGCTGTAACTGTGTCATGGAAAAAAGTAGGACCCACAGTTATTCTTCTTTTTGTATTTGAGTGGTTTGAGGCGTAATTAAGGCATTGACCAGTGTAAGTTTTCTTTCTGTATACCGATGTTTGTATGGTGTCCCTGTTCTTCTGTACTATGACGTCTAGAAACGGAAGTTTATTGTTTTCCTTATAGACATCGTAACTATTAGACCGAACAATAACAAATAAACGTGTTGTTATCAATGTATTCCAGTGTAAAGTAAATCAACATGCAAGCTGCTCCCCTTTACTTGGTTTGTCAGACTTACGCCACAGAAAACGTAGTTTTCTGGGCTTACTCTGTTAAAAGTATTAACTTCTAAGATTAACTAGAATAACATGATGTGGGAAATATATAACATTGCCTAAAACCTTGTAAAAAATCTATAGTATGGCAACGCAGCAATAAAGGATCCGCCCAGATTCCATCATTTTCGTGGCCATCCGCATCGACTCGGCATAGCGGATGTTCCATTCATTTGTGACAGCGTTTTTCTGTGGGTTTTCCTGGAGTTTTGCCGCATGCATATGTAAAGGCAGCGGAATCCCCACTCCCTGCCCCACCCAGCTCCTAACAGCGTCTCGCCACCAAACGATTTTGGCATCACAATTTTATAACATTTATGAATGGCGTGTCGGATCTATAGTTACGATGCCTATGGTTTTCCTCCTTCTCCATGAAAAACTTGATTGTTGGTACCAAGTTATTCATGTGATGTAGGAAAGCTTGGAGTTCGTCATCGCGTCTATTACAAATTATGAATGTGTCGTCAACGTAACGAAGCCATAATTTCGGTTTTATTTTTGTATTTTCAATTGCCTGGTTTTCAAACCATTCCATGCATATGTTGGCTATTACTGGAGAGAGGGATGATCCCATCGGTAGACCGTCTAGCTGACTATAGAATCTATCCTTTTCTTGGAAATAAGAATTATTTAGACGGCATTCTAATAGGTCCATTATGGCGTTGATGGGTAGCGATGTTCGTTCCTCGAGGGTTTGGTCTTCTCCAAGTTTTGTTCTGATGACCTGAAGTGTATCCTTCACTGGGACATTTGTATAAAGACTCTCGACATCGAAGCTGACTACGCGATCCTCTGGTTGTATTTCCTTTCTACTTATTATTTCCACAACAACAGTGTTGCAAATTTTTTACAAACGATGTGCTGTGTCCTTGGAGCGGCTGTAGTATTGAAAGCAGAAATCTAGACAGTTTGTATGTTGGAAAGTTTTTGGAGCTTCTAATAGGTCGTAGAGGCATGTTGGGCTTGTGAATTTTTGGTAAACCGTATAGATGTGGGGGTTTACTCTAATGAGGTGTTAAACGTGTACGTGTTCTGTCTTGAATGTGTCGTTCATGCTTCTTGAGTGTACGGTATATTCTCCCTTCAATGGTGAGGGTCCTTTGGGATGCTCTATTTCCTCTTTCTAAGACTTCGTCGACTTTTTTGGTTATAGATGTCAACAGCCATCACGACTGTCGCATTTCCCTTATCTGCGGGTAGAATCTTGATGGTCGTATCTTTGCGTAGTTTAGAGAGGGTAACTGATTCTTCTCTTTGAATATATGGCTTCGAATGTTTGGATTTCTGAAAAATTTCTCTGACTTTCCATCGGAATTCTTCTGTTCTTACCGATGGTCTTCTAGCTCCTTTTTTAGGTTGTATAGAACCTGTTCCCTAAACAGAGCCACGATTTTTCTCGGGCAATGATAAAAATCCCCAGCAGTAAAAGCGACGTTAGGAAAATTTTCTCGAAAATCGTCCATGCACAAACGCTGATTGTATTGTCACTCACCGTTTACTCTAATCCCGTTTCGAAAATACGCTTCAACCAGGAATCTTTTGTGCTGTTCCGTAAAACCCATTGTGTGAATTATTCAAGAAATGGATAAATTAGCGCTAAATCAAATTACTTGTAGTGGCTGCTAAAGACGCCCGAATAACTGATTGATTGGTAATGCTGGTATTTACTGACACCCAACAGGTATTAAGCTCTACCGCTAAGCGGTACAACCTACACTTTGATGATAATAATTTTTGCTCGCACAGTATAGATCAAAAGCTGTCTAATAAGGCGAAAACTACCATAACGTAATGTCAGCTTTAGATTGGCCCGGGTGATGCCTTTGTACGTCAAGATGTCGCTTTGACATCTTACCGTCATGTTAGTTTATAGTTTGTTTAATATGTTTATTGTCCTTGATTGCTATCAATGTGAATGTCTCTCTTTTGCGCGTTAAAATACATTGTTGTCGTTGTTAATTACTGCTATAACGTACCTATTTAAATTGCGAGATAAAACCAAAGAGTAACATAACCAATAAGAGGCGAAAGAAAGCTAGTACGGCGAAATCAAATTTGTATGGGCATGCGCGAAGTTAGTAGTATATCAGTCAAATTTGATGTGTCATATTTTGTTATCAATCACTCTCAATCGTGTTTTGACGTAAACATAGTGATATTTTTGTGGTTTTCTTGTTTTATTTTTTTCCATCGGTGTTTTTAGTGTGTTAGGACGTATTTTTTAATAATTCCAAAACTTATTATTGTTTTGTGACTTGTCGGTGGTTAAAATCTATTTGTTTAAATGTCGGAAACGAAGCTTAAAGATGGTACATCGTGTGCTTACCGTGGGTGTCCTAACAGAACCGGCAAAAGAATTTCAGATTTCCAATACAGGGAGGTATGTTAAGAAAGAGTTAATATATTTATGTTAAATATAAGTAGTAAGCAGTGGCGTAGCCGAAGGGGGGCGACCGCCCCTCTGGCCTGGCGCCCCTTTACTACTTAAAAAATAATGCTTAAAAAACAAGATCGGTCTTATTTTATTTTTAGTAAAGAAGAGCGATGGGAATAAACATAATAAAACCGGTTTTGAGAGCGTCCCATCACATTAAATTTATTATTTTTTCTATGGTAGCGTATTTTAACTTTATCTGGGGCGAGACCCCTGTTCCCTCGGGAGCATGAAGAAGGTGAATTCCTACGTAATTTGGGCGTGGTCCCAAAAATTTTTTGCCTTCGGCGCTTTACCCCCGCAGCCTACACTTCTTAAATAGGTAGCCCCTCCCCCCGCCCCAAAATGCTGGCTACGCCACTGGTAGTAAGCATTTACACAAATTGATCATTAAAAAGGAAATCTTTTTAAAGACAATGAATTACAAAGATTACCAACCAAACCATTAGACCGAACAATAACACTTGGTTTGCCAGACTTACGCCACAGAAAACGTAGTTTTCTGGGCTTACTCTGTTAAAAGTATTAACTTCTATGATTAACTAGATTAACATGATGTGGGAAATATATAACATTGCCTAAAACCTTGTAAGAAAGCTGTAGTATGGCAACGCAGCAATAACGGATCCGCCCAGATTTCATCATTTTCGTGGCCACCCGCATCGACTCGACAATACTCGGCATAGCGGATGTTGTTTTCCTAGAGTTTTGTCGCATGCATATGTAAAGTCAGCGTAATCCCCACTCTCGGCCCCACCTAGCTCCTCATAGCGTCTCGCCACCAAACGATTTTGGCATCACAATTTTATAGCATTTATGAATGGCGTGTCGGATCTATAGTTACGATGCCTATGAACCAAACCAACAATTTTGTACTAAAGCAAAGCTGGGTTTATGCAACATTAGCGAGAACATTAGTTTATCGTATTTAACTTTGTAGTAGTTCGTTTTCTTTAATGATCTTAAAGTGAACTGGAAGTCAGCTTGCTTTTTTACGTACATAAGGACTAGGTATTTAGCTATATGAATAAGATGAAATAATGTTACACAAAACAGGCCTAAGTTTGAATACTATTTCCATTAAAAGATTGATTATTCAATTAATTTAATCATATTTTTAGATGTAAAGTCTGGCTTGTTGCCTGTAACAGGACCAACTTTTTTCCTGTGTAGACCGTATTCGGATATAAATTTTTATCCTATAAATGTATCCTATTTTTTACTGCGTAGCTGGTCTGGTATCAAGGTCACAAAATTTAGGTACATCAACATCAAAGAAACCGACAAAGCTTTCGCCTCTTATTGGTTATGTTACTCTGTGATAAAACTAAAATCATACGCCGATTATTGATCAGTATCAGTACACCCGCCTTATTACAGTGCAGCTGGCTATATTTCCAAGCGCAATAGATACAACTGCACGCTTGCAAGTCGACGCGCTTTGCATTGCACCGTCAAAAATGACGCTTCAGTTGACTGAGAATATTCGAACGATGTCTTTTGCTGTGCTGTCTAAAACGACAGTGCGGCATGCCGTTTGCCAGTTGGGTATCACCGTTAAATTATTAAAGTAAGTAAATAAATCGGTAACGCTACTGAACTCGCTCGCAAGTGTACAGCTTTAGTTCATAGAACATAAAAGTTATATGCGGTGGTGGCTTGTGATCTCAGGTTTGACGGAATAATATTTCTGGCTACTGTGTGTGATTTTTAGTTGTTTTATTTTTTTAATCAAGTGTTGCTGCGAAAGGAAACCGACTTGCTCCTTTTAATCTCGAAGAACGTCACCAACGAAATCTCAATTTCGGCCGTATGGTAAAGTTTACATTATATCGTTGACCTATACCGCAACTACCTGATTAAACCCCATGTAGTAGTAGTAGTAGTAGTAACAAGATTTATTTTAGCAATACTGCTACAATATTATAAATTCTAGTTTTTTTAACAATAATTAAAACATTTAAAATTACAATTTTATATACCAAAAATATTTTTAAATAAATTTTATCAGATATTTTGTTTTCTAAGTAATGATATTTTTAAGGATTTTTTAAATTTACTTAAGGAATTTTGTTTCTTAATTAAATAATCTAAATTATTATATTCGTGAAGTCCTTTAAAAAAGATTGATTTATATTTTTTTTATATATATTATATATATTTTTACGCCACGCACTTGTCGGTAATTTTTCGGTCAGCCTAGAGTGATTTACTGGCATTATCCAATACAATTATTGCATCTTTTGGTGTAAGATCCAACATTTACTCAAACCATTCTTTAAAGACATCTGCATTCATATCTTCGTGATAGTCCTTCCAAAAAAAGCTTGCCTTCAACTTTTAATATTTTCATCCTGCTAAAATTTAGTCACAGTGTGGCCTTTATTTAGCCATGTTTCGTCTAGGTAAAATATTGTTTTGTTTTCTTCTCTGGCTTTTCGGATGCTTCTTAAGTAATTTCTTCTCCAACAGACGATATCGCTTCTGTCTATTAAAATCTATTGCCTATTATGTTTTTCCATCGAAAACCCATTTTTAAATTAATTTCCGAAGCGTATTTCTACACATAAATGGGTAATCCTGGTGGTCTTCCCGGATTGAGGACAAAATTTCGTCCAGCGTGGGAATTTCTTTTTTTAAAAAGAAACTAGGAATTTTTCGCCTTATTCTCTGCATTAAGTCAAAATATGCTTTATTGTAAGAAGAACAAAGTCTTGTTTACAAAGCGGAAACTTAATATAATAGAGCATAAAACTAACAATAAAAATATCAATAAAATAAGAATAAAAGTTAAAACATAAAAAATACCTGTCGGAAGATAAAATATGAGACTAGCACAAAATAAAATACGGAATAACTGAACATGCATAACTATATAATGTCATCAAAATATTCCTCCAAGCTGTAATAAGACCTTATAGTTAAAACTCCCTTTACCCTCCACCGAAACTGCGAGTATGGCAACCGTCTGTATTCCGTGCTCAAATGGTTATAGATCTTGATGCTTTCATATATTAGAGATTTCTTTGTAAGGGTTAGTCTGGGTATAGGGAGGCGCAGATTCTGGTCCTCATTTAATCTCGTATTATAAGATCGATCAGGGATATGAATATAATTTTTTTTGTGTATAAGACACAGGATAAATAATGATACTACTGTCAATATTCCCTGTGCAATAAACAGTGGTCTGCAGTGCTCCCTAACTCCCACCCGGCACATAAACCGTATAGCTCTTTTTTGCAAAATAAAAATTGAGTTAAATAATTGCTGGTTGCAAAAACCCCAAAAAGCTATACCATACCTAAGGTGTGATTCAAATAGTGAAAAATATACCATTCTTGCCGTCGCCGTTCCTAAGTCGTTCGATACAACCCTAATGGCAAAACAACCAGAGGCCAGCTTCGAACTTAGTAATGAGATGTGTTCTCCAAATTTAAGTTTGTTGTCTATCAAAAGGCCCAAGAACTTAGTAAGTGGTTCATTTTCGACATGCTGATCGTTTATATATAAGTCATTTAAATTATTCAAACCATAACCAAAAGTAAGTATATTGGTTTTAGTGATGTTTAAGCTGAGAGAATTAGTATCACACCAACCCTTAATCTTCGGCAAATCTGAGGTTATCATCTCCTTAAGAACGTCATCTGTTTCCGCGTGCCATAAGAGAGTGGTGTCATCAGCGAAGAGAGTGAACTTTGCTCGAATATTTAGCATTGTAAGGTCATTTATATATAGTAAAAAAAGGACTGGTCCGAACACGGATCCCTGCGGCACACCATAGTGACATACTAAGGGTTTCGAACTCTCTCCGTCAACTCTCACCACCTGGACCCTTTTCGAAAGATATGTTCTGAACCATCTATTAGCCGTTCCTCGTACACCACTCAACGCAGTCGAAAGCTTTCGAAAAGTCGCAAAACACCGCCGCAGCCACATCCCCACTATTTAGACGAGTGTAAAGAGTCTCTAGGAGCGAAAAGATTGCATCACTAGTGTTTTTTGATTTCTGGAAACCAAATTGAGAGGCGGATATAACGTTAAATGCAGAAAGGAAACTAAGAAGCCTCGATTTTACCAGTTTTTCAACCACCTTTGACAGGGTGACAAGAAGCGATATTGGACGGAAATTAGAAGGATCCTCGCAACTACCCCCCTTGTACAAAGGGATTACAATTGCTCGTTTCAAGCAGGAAGGAAATTCTCCGGTCTCAAATGAGACGTTAATTGCATTTGCGAGTGAAAGCCAAGCAGATTCCGAAAGATTTTCAAATACTTTAATGGATATTCCATCGTACCCAGAAGAATACTTATTCTTAATCCTCGAAGACACGCCCATTAATTCCACTACATCAACGGGGTACAAGTAGAAACTATAGGGAACGTTAATCTTACCAAGATAATCCAATGGATCCTCACTAGATTCTATATTAGATGTCGCTCTTTCCGCCACAGAACAATAAAAAGCGTTCAGAGTATCCGGTCTCATGTCGACCTGGCCACAACATGAAGTCTGTTTGCCTCTTAGTTCATTAATGATAGACCAGTTTTCTCTTGTTTTATTCCTGGCCTTTAAGAGACGATGTTTATAATATAACTCCTTGGCATTCTTAATCGTTTTCCTGTAAATCCGTCTATATAAATTGAAATAAGACACGAAAAAGTTGTTATCAATATTAAATTTACGAATATAGTGAAGACACCGTATATTTCTAGAGGATATATTTATTCCAGATGTTATCCAGGGTTTACTCTTTTTAGGTTTTATTTTTTTAATCGGAAAGTTTTTGTTAAAAAGGTTAGTAAGCTCTAGGTGAAATGAACCTAGTGGATCGGGAGACCCTGCAATGCGATCCCATTGTACTGTTGTACATTGTTCTCTAAAGGCTCTAAAATTTTGAGAACTAAATATCCTACCCATCCTCTGTTTCCTTCCCACTTGATCAAGCTCGAGCGAAAACCCTATTAAAACAGCTTCATGGTCAGACAACGCTGCCGACAAAACACTTACATCATCCAGATCAAAGTTTGTACAGAAATAATCCAAAATTGTCGAGCAATTTTGGGTGATGCGTGTTGGACCGGATACGTGCATCTGTAAACTGAAGGACTTAAATATACCGTCCAATGTTTGAGTGTGTAGAGAAGATTTATCATTAAAATTAATATTAAGGTCACCGCCCAACGCTAGTCTGGAATGAATGGGCAAGCTGCACAAAAGATTGTCAAGTCTCCGAAAAAAAATAGTCAGATCACAGCCTGGAGGTCTATACATACACAACACATACATATTAACTTTTTTTACATGAAGTATAGAAATCTCAAATTCTTTTTCGACCAACAATGTGTCATATTTGGTTACTGGACTAACAATATAATTATCACAGATGTTTTTTTTTTACTAGAATCGCAGTACCGCCGTGAATTGAATTTTTACGGGTAAAGATAGAAATTGTAAAGTAACCAGGAATGTTGCATGGCTCATTAGGCTTTAACCAATGTTCAGTAATTAATAAGATTTCTGGCCCACCTTGATCTTCAAGAAATATAGAGAATTCGTCTGTATTAAAACGTCATCCAGCTCAAGTTTTTGGAGATTTGACGCCAACACTTTTTCTTCTTTTAAAAGTTTATATATTGTTGTTTTCCCAACGTAAGCATACCTGCTGTAAATTGCACTGCATTGTCAGCACTCAACTCCGCATTCTTCCTTTTAATTGAATCGTAACAGTTAAAGATTATTTTTTTTTTCATTCACTGTACATGGACCGACTCTAGGGCGTTTAGGCAATTGTTGAAAATTCTCCATATTTAATTAAAAAAACACTGACACTTTACACTTTGACTAGTTTCACTGAGAAACAAACACCCAAAGTAGGTATGTATAGATATAAATAGGTGTATTATTCCAATAGAGGCACCCATAAAGGCATAATAATTAACCACATAATTAGCAAGCAGGTAACCAGGATTAGTTACAAAAAAAAAAGGAATAAAATGATTAGAGCAGAAACGGAATAAGTACCTAGACTCTAATTAGTTTTGATAAAATTGCTTTCTAAAATTCCGGGTAAATGATACGGCTATACATAATTTTAAGCTTAAAAAATTTAATATTCAAATATTTATTTGAAGACAAAACTTGAATTTATTGTCGATACTTGTACTAATCTGTACAAATTTAAAAATTCAGGCCTACTTATTTAAACCTATACATGCCGAATAATCTTGCACGCCCATGGAGAAGACGGTTTTGATTGATTTATTAATTTGCATCATTTCAAAATAGACTATAATATAACAAAATTCACTCGTCAGCAAACCGATTGGAACCAAAATTAATAAAAATCAATTTGCTATTTGAATATTTTTTTTTTTTTCTATTTTTTTACGGTCGTCGGCGTATCAGAGGCCATCTTGAACCGGTCATCGACCGTACGGTTTTTAATCGTGCGGTCTACCGACTGGGGAGTGTGAAACGGCACCTTCATCCTACGAGATATCCGATCTCATCCGGCCTGTCCGGCGTGAATAGGATGGTTTTGATGTCGATTCATTTTTACACTCTTCCCTAAGACAAGAGTACGCGGTGTTTCCCAAGCGGTCACCCATCCAAGTACTAACCGCGCTCGACACCGCTTAACTTTGGTGATCTGACGGGAACCGGTGCTTTAAGTGTCGCTAGGCCCTTGCCCTATTTGAATATTATTAGGTATTTATACCTACTTAAAATGGTATAGCCATTAGGGATGCAGGTAATTTGTACTCCAAGTCTGTCCGAAAAGATGTAAATTTGGGGGAGTTTTATCGCCAAAGGGATAATATTAGAGTTTTATGGCAGTCGGTATAATGTAAACTTTACTATAACACACAATGAACGGGTGGAGAACTCTCGATAAATATCGATAGTTCTCCACCACTAACCCACACAGACCTGAGCTCATCAGCCGCATTTAAGCCGTTATTTACTAAACTTGCAACAGCGTCTTTACTACAGTTTTAAATGTTAAAATAGCTATGTACCTAACAAGTGCCGAAAGTGATACTTTTCCGCAAGAGACTGTAGTCGAGTGCGGAAGACACTTCTAGCATGTGTTAAACACAAACACAATGTTTTTTCTACGAGCGTGAGGAAAATGATCTAATTTTGGTGTTATCAAAGTGAAAGTACATATCGAAAAATCTTTGTGTATTTATTTTGACGTCTATATCGACAATTATTATGATTTATTATACAAATTTAATTGCTTAATTAATCCCTCACGTCAGTGTTGAAAAAACTTTCAGCACTAGTGAGGAAAAATGCAACTTTAAACGCTGAAAGTGGTCACTTTCCGCTTGCTCATAGAAAAAGATTTTTTGATTATAATATGCTTAATTAGGCAATAACAATTAGTTGCGCTTAAACGTAAGTACTGCCTAATAGTAATTATTATATATTAAGGGCATTGCGACTACCATTTTGATATCCTAGGGATAATTAAATAAATTGTTAAAATCGAAAGAATTTATATTTTTTTAAGGAACGGAGAAATAACAAAATGAGGCCTTGTTGAAAACGACTTAAATTTTTTGATTACTTTCTTCAAGCCTATCCCACTTCTGAAATTCTATTAGTTTGAAATAGCCCAAAGAGCGAGTTTAAATACTAGTAGTTGATAATTTGGCAGAATTGACTGTTTTAAAATAAATTGTTACTTGCTCCGTGATTCGTGGCTGGTAACAGGTCTGGTGGCGCAACACCCGTTCTAGCGTTATATGATTAGGGGTGTCGGTCCCGAGGCTTTTTCCCAATTTCGGGATGTACTTAATGATAGGCCATAATTCCAAGGGCGCATTCCTGAACCAAATTCAAGTAGAAAAGTTGATATAAACATGTGTCCTAACCTAACAAGTCTGGTTTTCAAAATATAGCAATATCTTCGTCGTCGCTATTTTCAGAAATTTCCTGTTTGGAATTGCTTCCATTATCTACCACTAAGGCGTTCATTTGATTCAGTATTTGCGCAATTTGGGTTGGAAAGATGTTTTAAGAGCCCAGAAAAGATTGTTCGGCGTTCGTTAATTCTCATTTTGAGTGATCTTTCCAAATCGGCGCTGAGAAATAGCTTTATTTTTTCATATAACATAAAATTTAATTTTATGGAAGTAGTCCATCTCACAGTGGAGTAATATTTTAAGTGAGGAATGAAACACAAAGTCTGCTCCACTAATTTAATAAAAAGTTCAGATCAACATCCCAAACATGTTTCGAAGGTATAAACCTTCATCTTCAGTGGGTAATTATTAAGATGTTATTTATGAAGAGACCAATGACATTGTTAAATTTATTTAAACTAATGTTGCAGAAAAATTCTTTTTAAGAAGACATTTATAACTTTAATTAGATAACTGATACATATTTAAATTAAAGTAAATTTTTTTTTTTTTATATAAAATAAAGTGAATTTAAAATGAATTTGTCTTTACAAATTTTTGGTACGACTCCACCATGATGGTCGTACCCTATTACATTTCCCCAGCAAAATTTGGGTTTTTTAATAAGTTTAAAATAAAGACAAATTCATTTTAAATTCACTTTATTTTATATAAAAAAAAAAAAATTACTTTAATTTAAATATGTATCAGTTATCTAATTAAAGTTATAAATGTCTTCTTAAAAAGAATTTTTCTGCAACATTAGTTTAAATAAATTTAACAATGTCATTGGTCTCTTCATAAATAACATCTTAATAATTACCCACTGAAGATGAAGGTTTATACCTTCGAAACATGTTTGGGATGTTGATCTGAACTTTTTATTAAATTAGTGGAGCAGACTTTGTGTTTCATTCCTCACATAAAATTTAATGTTGATTCAGCTTTATTTAGATCCATATCGCGATGACACAGCGCCTCTACTGTTATTTTTACTGCCCCAAGTACTTTTACGACAGTTTGTATTAATTCACATTCAGAATCCATCATCGTGTCATATTTAGATCGATCATGGTATTTTTAATAAAATTTTGCAATAGGGCAAAAGGCTCGAGCACATCCAATAGACTGTGCCATCTTGTTTTGCAATCTAATATAAGTTTAAGCTATTTTCCTTTTATCATTTTTTACATACAACTTTCAATATTTTTAAGTTCAATGAGCTTCGTTCTTTATAAACTGTGTTTTTCACGTAACCCCAAAAGAAAGAATCTAAAATTGTTAAATCCGGGCTATTGGGTGGCCATCCAATGCTGCCATTTCTAGCGATCCATAAGGGATATCGATTGTCGAGAAAATTGCGGACAACCAAGACATTATGGGGTGGCGCTCCATCTTGATGCCAAATTATGTCATTATACTGACGAATAGGCAAATTTTCCAAATAATTTTCTATCTGGTTCTCAAGGAACTCTAAGTATCTATCACCAGTTAAATTAAATTCGTAAAAAATAGGTCCTATAACTTGAGTGTTGAGAATGCCGCACCAGACATGAACTGCTCTTCGGTCTTGGAATTTAATATCACAGGGGTTTTTCTAATGCCCATAAATGACTATTTCGCCTGTTAAACATCCCAGCCGTGGTAAAAGTAGCTTCTTCGCTCCATAATATCTTTTTAAAAGAATCGTTATCCCTTACTTTCCTTTCAAGCATATATTTGCAGAAATTTTGCCTACTAACTTTTTGTTCCTCCGTCAACTTCTGAACAGGTAAAATTTTGTATGGATGATATCCATATTTACGAAGGGTAGTACTAATTTTTTTTTAGACCTATTGAAATGTCATAGCGATATGCAGGGTTTGTGTGGTCTGATCTCATTTCTTACTCAGGTTTCCTTATGATATCGCATGAAGTGCGTATATTAACCGGCATCTTTAGTTGAAAAAGTAGGATTTGCTACAAACACACATTTAAATTAATTTTACAAAATTTAAAGTCCTAATTAGTTATTTACCTTAAAAATATAATAAACTCTCTAATTCTTCGTCCTCATTTATCTTCACAAATCTTTTTTTCCTTTGCAAATTTTTGTGAATCCTAAAATGCCTTTCTATGTTATAGAAAGTGTCTCTTGAGAGCACCGGCATATCTGGGTAAAAAACTCGATAATCGGCTTGTGCTGCACTGGCATTTTTATTATTCTTATAAAAGAAATAAATTTCCCTCTTTTCCTCTTCAGTATTACCCATTTTGCGACTTAATATTAGCAAAATTTAAAAACGAATCAACTAAACTAAATGTTCCATGTCGCATGCCGCCAGTAATGTCATTTGATAACTTTCTTTTCCAATGGTTACTGTGATTTATTTCATATAGTAAATTAGTAATATTTTGATTTTTTAATAGCTACACCGAATTTAAGGGCGTTATTATTATTCGTAAGAAGAAGAATATATGCCTGCCTGAATTTACATTTTTTTTGTACAACTTTAAAGGCAAATTTTAAGTTTGATCACAAAAGCAATTTATAATTTATCCCGGAATTTGACGGCTTAACCCCGGGATTTTCGAGATTAATTTTACCTAGGGATTGACACCCCTAATAGTGACTAAAACGCTCATCTGAATTGGTTCTCCTCAAAGGACTTCGTTTAAGTTAGAACCACAGATGTGGCTCACAGAGACGCCATCTGTCCTCTAGCCTTAAGACTTTTTCACTTTTTATTTTGCACATTATCTGTTGTCATTTTAAGATGGGTAACAACTTTTTCCATGGCTTAGTATTACTACTTTAAATGTTACATATCAATATTTATTTTATTTAATTATAGAGTTGTTTTAGCTGTGTAAAAGTTATTTATTTTATAGAACAAAATATACAAATTCAGGTGAATTATAATATTGAAAAGATTTTATTTCGAATCCTACTACATATACCAGGTGTCAACAAAATCATTGTATAGGGCACCACAGCGTGATGTTAAAACATATTTTATTCAAACTTAATTGGGTTACTGCTATCACAGATAATACAGGTTACAGGTATACACTGGCGTGCGACAATTCAGGGCCCGAAAATGAAACGGCTCTCTTAAGCGGGTCTCCCTGCCGGTTTCTTAACGTGTTGGTTGCTTAGTTTTAGCCGAGGTGACGCTGTTAATTGTGAGTATTTACCAGATGTAAGAGAGTTAAATACCGATAATATGCAGTGATTATAAAAATAATCAACATATTTTTACAGGTTTTATTTTTTCAGTTAATTATCAATTATTATAATTCACATTCACATAGTCTAATCCAGCAATAATAACTCGATAAATAATAAAAAATATTGAAAATTCTTAAAAGTACTAAATAATAGAGAATTTTAATCCCAACTATATTGCTCTCTTTACTTTCCGTCGCGAAATCAACAGGAACCGAGTTACAGGCGAAAAGCCTTTTCGCCCCCTTAAAAAATAATCAAATCCAGCATAACTCGATAAATAATAAAAATATCGAAAATTCTTAAAAGTACTAAATAATAGAGAATATTAATCCCAACCATATTGCTCTCTTTACTTTCCGTCGCGAACTCAACAGGAACCGAGTTACAGGCGAAAAGCCTTTTACCCCCTTCAAAAGTAGTTGAATCGAGCAAAAACTTGATAAATACTAAAAATATCAAAAGATCTTGAAAGTACAAAATTTTAGAGAATTTCATTTACAACCATATTACTCTCTTCAGTTTTCGTCACGAAATCAACAGGAATCGAGTAACACGCGAAAAGCATTTCAAACCCTGTGTAAATAGTCAAATCATGCAATAACTCTATAAATAATAAAAAATATCGAAAATTCTTAAAAGTATTAAATAATAGAGAATTTTAATCCCAACCACATTGCTCTCTTTACTTTCCATCGCGAAATCAACAGGAACCGAGTTACAGGCGAAAAGCCTTTTCACCTCGAAAGTAGTTGAATCGAGCAATAACTTGATGAATACTAAAAATATCAAAAATTCCTGAAAGTACAAAATTTTAGAGAATTTTATTTACAACCATTACTCTCTTCAGTTTTCGTCACGAAATCAATAGAAAACTGAAGAAGTTAAAAAGAATTGTTAAAGGGCCAAATTTAATATACTACTCTTCCCATGCCACGTGCGCCTGTTGTTTAATAGACGCCATCTTGGTTTTTATAAAATGGCTCGCGCTGCCATTTTTAAACTAAATGTCAACTTTGATGTCCTTAAAAAGGTAATTTTGAGAAGAATTTAATTGTGCAGTAAAAAACGTAGGATATCTTGGTAAAACCAAGCATAAATAAAATATATTTTAACATAAAGCTGTATGTGGTCCTCTATACATATATAATAATCTTATTTACATCCGGTATGCGTATGCAATATACAGTTTTGAAGAATAGTTTAATAAAAATGTTTTTAAGATGTCTTCTCGATGAAAAGCGCTGACAAAAAGTTTTTTTTTTGTCAACAAAAGGAGGAACACAAATGTTTGAGACTGTCCATGTTTTCAACAGATGTCACTGAAAAAAAATACAAATAGAGGGGAAGATTTGCACGGTTGAACGATGCGATGGCTGATGAAATTTGGCGACCTCTACTCTAATGGGAGATCTTGGCAAATTAAGCTGCCACAAAAATTTGACGATTAGGAATATCCAGTGACCAATCAAATTTATGGTTTTATTTGTAAATATGTATCCATTTGCTACACCTGTATATTAAAGACAGAGTTTATAAAAAAAAATTGTCTCCATACGACAATTATAATTTTTTTTTAATGGTTTGTCTGATCCGCCCCTGATTAAACACAATAAGCAAGTTAAGAGGATAATATGGACTTAAGGAAAGGTAAGTTCTCCCATACAAGTTGGAAAATGTGTTACACGGAAAACCATATTATATATTTATTGAAAATGCTTTTAATTTCTGCATTACAGTGTACCCTTGAGTGATACACAATGATAAATAAAGAAAATAAAAAATATACTGTGACCGGCCAATGCCCGTATGGATGGCGAGATAATTCCAAAAAGACAGGAAGCGTTTATCTAATCAACAGAATATTGTCCCTTGTATTTTCTAACTTCTTTGATTCAAATTATTGAACAAACGATGGTCTTTAATGTTTATTTAAGTCTCTGCCATAAACGCTTCTGAACTAGTTTTAAAGTGAATATGATTACGAATAGGTTTCTATGTTTTTTGATTATTTTTAGTGTTGTAGATTGTATTGCCAATGGGGGCTTTCAGACAAGTAGGTATACCTCTAATTATGAAATATAAGTATAAACAGGTTTAAGGAGAAGGGGCTTCGTACCCTATCCTTACTTATAAACTAATTGTATCTACAACCTTGCGGTTACCTCGCGGCACTAGTGTGGCAAAGTGACAATTCTTTCATATTGTTTGACATTTTATTGTCAATTTTTGATAACACAAGACATTTTTTCAGTGAATTAAAACTCGCATGGTTGTAGATTGAATAATGTATTATGGCTCGGTTTAAAAAGCCTCGATACTTACCCTCACTAAATAAATATTTTATAATAGTATCTAGTGCCGTGCAGTAATTAAGCTTTTACGAACCATGTCCAGTGTGGTAACAAAATCATTATGGTAACTCTGTCACTTTACCGATCTAGATGAGGACTTAAGATTACTGCAATAGACTGTCACTAGGAACAGTTAGTGACATTTGTTAGATCTATATAGGAACTAAAATTTACGTTAGCACAGGAGGCAGATATTAATTATTTTACCAATAATAGTATTATTAACACAATTTTTTTTATGAAGACTTCATAGTTATAAGTATTTTAACCAAACGAAATTAATATAACAACGGTTTTTGATATTTTTCACAGGTGATTTGCCAATGTTTTTGCTTTTTCAATTGATTAAAAGTACCTACACAAAATTCTAAAATATTTGTTTGAAACATTTCCGGGTCTTTTTTCTATACCAGGGGTTTCACTTAAAACTACGAGGGCATTTATCTCGAAAACGAATGGGTATATTTTGATTCCTTATGCGACCCCTTCGACGCCCAGGGCGTCGCGCTGTCGCGCGTCGCGACGCTTCAAAAATATAACTCGATTGCAGGGACTTCAAAAGTAAGTACATTTGAAAGTACCTACTTTAATTGTTTAGACTTGTCATTTACCTTAGTTCCATTCCTTGAAAATGGATCAGTACCTTGGTAATTCTTTACTTAATAATAATTCGGTCATTTTTGTTCCAAATTTATTCCTTCTGCGCCAACAACTGTCAATATTTTTTAAAAGTTTACTGTGAGTAACTTTTAAAAGCGTTCTTCTTGTATTAGCAGCACATGCCGCTGTAATTTTGTTTATTAGATTGGCCATATCTTAAACTGGTGTTTCGTTAAGTGACCCCCAAAGAAAAAAATCTAAGAGTGTTATATCTGGTGACCTTGCTGGCTATCTTATTGGTCTGTTGGTTCCAAACCATCGATTGGGATACTGTCTGTCCAAATGGTCCTTAACAATTTGAGCATTATAAGCAGCAGTCCCAGCCGGTTGTAACCACATATTCGTTCTGTACACAAAGGGTACCTCTTCTGACAGTTCTGTAAGATTAACTTGAAAGAAAATGTAAATAACGTTCTCCAGTTAACGTGCCTTCGTTAAAATAAGGTGCAATGAGATATTTAGTTAATAAATCGCACCAAACATTAATTACAAAACCGTCTTGATTTCCTCTTTCCAACGAGGATTATTCTGGGACCAATAGCGACATTTATGTCAAGGGAACGGAGAGAGAGCGGATGGGGGAAATATGAATTGTAGGTACAAATAAGCACAATGATTAAAATTTGTATAGAACAGTCTTTGTTTTAGGAAAAACTCGTAAGAAAAATCAAAAGAAATTAAAATATTAAAAGAAGATTAACTAAAACATAATATTCTCGGGTTTTGTGCAAATTTGTTGTTAGTGGAGGAGTAAATTGTGGGAAAGCGCAAATTCCAGGGCTATGCTCCTCACAGTCAGTCAGTCCAGATGGCACAGCAGTGTAACCAAGTACCGTTACAGTGTAATAGTATGTTTTTAGGCCCATTTTCAAATGATACCCTTTTCATTTTATAAACCACCTATATCCAAAATCCACAAATTCTGTCAGTGACTCGCTTAATACCAATTAGGTACCAAATCTAGGAAGCGGTAGAATAAAAATATTGTACAAGTAAATGTTTTTTATGCATATACAGAACGAATAATAATTAAAAACGTATACCATGGAATTCGGGAACGAAATCCTGAACTAACCACATTGGTTGCTGCAGAAATATGTGGCACTTTAACGAAACTTTCCTCGCGCACTGTGTTCAGGTTAGTTTTGAAAGGCCTTCATCAAGAAAATGACAAAAAAGAAAATAGTCGAGGAGCCCTGAGAAGAGGACGGAAAAAAATAATCCTGGATGATGCCGCAAAATACGCCATTCATGACAAAATTCATGTATTTTTTTTTTCTAAATGAAATATCCACAATTAAAAAAATTGTGACTGAAATTAAGGACACATCAGAATCTTTACCTAAAATATCGTTAAGAGTTTTCAAACGAAGTTTAAAATCGAAAAAGGCTAATTGAAAAAAAAATAAATTATTGAATGGCGGCGAAAATATTTAAGAAAAATATGGGAGTTTCGGGAAAACGGAATAAATTGTATTACACCGACGGAACAGGGCTTAATGAAGGATACACAGTTGACAGTTGAGAAGGTATGACAAGATCTAAATATTAAAAGTTCAAGGCAGGCATTAATGGATCAATTTTCGCAAGGAATAAGAAGTCGAATCCTAGTGGTCGTCGTCTTATAGGATCAGGTTTTAAGGCTTAATAAAATAAATTTAATTTATAAAAAATTATATGACGTTCCGAAGAAATTTCATCATTTATTATTTTTTGAATTGCACGTGCCACTGGAATTCATTTCCTTGACATCGCACAACCCCAAGGTATCTCTAATTTCTATATATTTTTTAATATTTTTAAATGTCTAGGAGGAGGGGGTAATAAATCCATTGGTTTTTGAGGTATAGGATCTGAGAGTTTTAAGCGAAAAATCCTGTATATGCAAAATTAATCATTTTACAGAATTAGGTCCACAACCAATATGGAACTCTACATTTACCGACCAATTACGTCGAGATCTTCTGTTAAATTATGATAAATTTGCTAGGCCAGCTCAACATTACAACGTAACAAACGTAAAACTGGGATTGTCTATAAGACACATCGAAATAAATGAGTTCAAGTCAACCCTGACGGTTTACTGTTGGTTTAAAATGGTAAGTTATTCAATTGTTTAAATAAACTGCTGGCCACTCGAACTTACCGATAGAGATTTTTAGGCAAAATTTAAAGTTTAATATTTTCAACAGGAATGTAAATTTTTCAACGCCGATTGCAGATTTTGAAAGCTGGTTTTTTTCGGATTAAGCTGCATGACGTATATTTATTGTAGGACCATAGGTTTATTATATACGGGGTGATCAATAATGTCATGCAAAAAATCAAAAAGTTTGTATGAGTGAAATTTCCAAAATAAATTTTTTTGGTCGTTGCAATAGGGTCCGTTACTTAGGTAACATCAATATCTCTAGACGTTTTTGTCAGTTTTTGGATTAAGGACGTTAGGTCTTGTACACACTACTAAACATAAAATGTGGGTAGCAAAATTTTTAAAATGCTATAACTTGACATTGGATGGACGGTTCTTGATGATTTTTGCGGATTTGGAATCCTTATTTCACGTAGATTTTCTACGATCTAAATATTTTATTTGAGGGTGGAAATTTACACATTATACCGGGTCGATAATAGACAAAAACATAGCGACAAGAACAAGTTTATTACATTATATTCTACAATATACAAGATTGGTTAACAACGGCCCAAAGTCAATCTTTACAAAATTTCTAATTCTAAGCCTAATTTAAAGGTTACTGCAATCCCTAAAAAAATCTGATATACTGTAATAACAAAGATTAGGTATGTATGGAAAAGGATACCTAGTGATAATTGATATTGGTAATTTTTAGTTAATAAAAAAAAATGGCCTGAAAAACATAAATTGTTTGTCCATTAATTTTTGTTTTCAACCCACTGCGTCAAAGATGGGAATTACAACCTTGCATTTTTGGAGTTTAAAATGAAATTGGGTATTTGTTGGCAATAGCGTGTTAAAAGGACGAGGTCATTAAAAGCAACCGGCAAATATCAATGGAAAAATGCCAAGTGTCCTATCTTTAAATACCTAATCTTTGGTAATAATTTACCCGAAATTAAGTAGGTGCATTATAAAAAAAAGGAACTAATATTTTGTTGGTCCTCCTGCTCGACGTATTACTTCCCGACATCTGTTTGGTAGAGTATCCACAAGATTATTTATAAAATCTTGTGGAATATTCTCCCATTCTTCACGAATGGCCTCATTAAGCGTTGCAAATGTTGCAGGGGGTACATCACGCGATCTTACTTTAAGTTTTAAATAAGACCAAACGTGTTCGATGACATTAAGATCCGGAGACTTTGCAGGCCAGTCCATCCTATTGATGTTCTGTGCCTGCAAAAACTCTGTGATCCTTCGCGCTCTATGAGGTGGAGCGTTGTCATCCACCAATAGAAATTCTGGACCGTAATTTCGAGCAAAAGGAACAACAATAGGTTGCAAAATTTCCTCCTGATAAACATTAGCGTTAACAGTTTGGTTGGTAATGAATAGCTCGGTTTTACCATTTCTTATGATACCTCCCCATACTGTTACACCTCCGCCACCAAATGCCTCTTGAGGGGCCATGTTTTCCTCCAAATACCGCTGATTTGGCCCTCTCCAAACTAATATTCGGCCATCGGAGTGAATCAAATTAAATCTTGTTTCGTCAGAAAATAAACAATGGCTCCACTCTGCATTACCCCAATTCGCATGCCGATTTGCCCATGCCCGCCTATTCGCTCTATGGTGTCGTAATAACAACACACATTTTGCTCTGCGACGGGCTCTAAAATTTAAAATGTTTGGCATTATGTTGTTTTTGTAAAAATAAATTCTCACCTTAAGTTGTTTTTATTCAATGTTCTTCTTACTGTTCTGTTCGAAACTCTCACCCCAGTTTGTTGCCTTAAAGAGTCATTTAGTTTCCTAGAGTTCTTTGTTCTATTCACCATAGCTTCTCGAATTAAAATTCTTTGGGTTCTTTGGTTTATTTTTTTTGTATGTCCACCCCCATGCCCATAATTATGATCACCAGTAGTTTCGACGCGACGGTTTAAATTATAAATTGTCTTTTGGCTGACATTGTAAATGCGCGCAATTTGCTTTTTTAGCATTCCTTCGTTGAGAAGTCGAATGCAATTTTCTCTTTCTGTCGTGGTTAAACGCCTCATATTAATTAAAATTTACAAAATTATAACATTGAAATGTGTCAGGTTATTTTTAAAATAATGTTAACTATTTTTAATTCCATAGCAACAAATTTGTTTTTGCAATGCCTACTTTGAAATTGACGCGTCGCGTAGAAATTACAGTCGATCATAAATATGGGCATCGGGGTACATATTTTCGACCCGGTATAATGTGTAAATTTCCACCCTCAAATAAAATATTTAGATCGTAGAAAATCTACGTGAAATAAGGATTCCAAATCCGCAAAAATCATCAAGAACCGTCCATCCAATGTCAAGTTATAGCATTTTAAAAATTTTGCTACCCACATTTTATGTTTAGTAGTGTGTACAAGACCTAACGTCCTTAATCCAAAAACTGACAAAAACGTCTAGAGATATTGATGTTACCTAAGTAACGGACCCTATTGCAACGACCAAAAAAATTTATTTTGGAAATTTCACTCATACAAACTTTTTGATTTTTTGCATGACATTATTGATCACCCCGTATATAATAAACCTATGGTCCTACAATAAATATACGTCATGCAGCTTAATCCGAAAAAAACCAGCTTTCAAAATCTGCAATCGGCGTTGAAAAATTTACATTCCTGTTGAAAATATTAAACTTTAAATTTTGCCTAAAAATCTCTATCGGTAAGTTCGAGTGGCCAGCAGTTTATGCAACTTTGAATTAATGATCGACACTTTCGCAATGGCTTGTTTGCAATACTTGAGGTTTTTCGAGAAATAAAATAGAGAAAGTATGGTGTGCTTATTATTCTAGTCAATCCTAATCAATATAGTGACATACTTTCAGGAAAAAATTGTATCAAAATAGGGCATTAGAAATTTGTATTTTAAACTTGTCGACATGCCATCACTAATAGTTAAAAATGTACTTTGTATCTGATGTTTATCTCACACATACCTAATACCCGTTAAGAGAAGGTGAAATATTGTACACTACAGCGATGAACCTTTCACCGGATCTATGAACTTAAAAAGTTCGCAAAGTTCAGTTGGCAGTTATCCTGCAAAGGATAGTTCGAAGAATGTTCTCATGAAGTTCGAGCAGATAACCAATCTCTAGGCATGATAAATGTTTAGAGCAGTAAACTCTATAACAACTAGAGTTCACTGGTTTACAGTTCAGAAAGTTCGTTTTGACCAATGAAGACGCTTTTGCCGCTACAGCGAAATGTCAAATGTCGTTGATGTTTGCGCTATCTTATAATTTGTTGTGTGGTGCTTGTTTTGATTTTGTGCCGGAAAATTGGAAAATAATGACTTGTTGTTAATTGACAAAATAATGAAATATTACATATTTTCCACAAAATACAACCAATTGTATTTCGCTTCTAACTTTATAAAAACCATGAAACTGAACTGTCGAACTTCGAACCTCACCAATTTGAACATTTAAACCTCAACCTGAACTTTTCGAGCTTTTAAATCTAGCTTTAATATTTCGCAACGTTTTTAGTGTGCCGGGTGTCCCAAAGTGTGACTGAATCGAATTAAATTCATATTCAAAATTATTATACAGGGTGTGATGATGAAAAATTTTAAGGTATGATTCTACATAAGGAAATACTTATTTATTTATTCACGAACACTGCCCAATTTCACATAGATATAAATAATTTTAATTCCAGTTCAGAGTTACATATTTAAATTCAATTTGTTTACAGAAAACGTAAGTTTCAGCAGACGTGATAAAATTAGGGAGATTTTACAGTATAATATGCAGTTTTTGCATAAAAGCGGATCTGTTTAAAAATAAATCAAGTTTGCCATCACATTTAATTGAATAAGTTAGGATTGGCTTATTACAATGTACTCAAACTTGGCACATGGGTTTATTATATCGGCCTCTTCAAAAAATTATAATTCAATTTTTCTCTAAAATATACAGGGGAGCCAATATTTACCCACCTCAAAATTTACATGGTATTTCCTATGTTCAGCTAAGCCATGCATGTTATATGTTAATATGAACTTTTTTAAATATTTTTTTTGTTCAACTTAAAATTTGTCATCATTTCCGGACACACAGCATATATTTTAAAAACAAAATATTGAAAGATTTTCATCTGTGCACAAACTGATTTTTATACAATATAAATAAAACTAAATGTTTGGAATGTAACAATTTTCAATTAGTTTTGATTGACCCCCAAAACATTCAATACATATTTGGGCTTAATTTACATTAGGTACCATTATTATAATGTCTAAAAATAGACTGCAAATTATATGTATCAAAAGAATAATTGAAGTGGCCCTGGCGGCAAATGATTACTGTATACTACAAAACAGTCATTGTGTGGCCATTTTCAATTAAAAATAATTGGTTGAATTTTGGCCGAGTCCGGTTCTTGTATACTAAGACTAAATCAAATTTGAATCGTTTTTAAAGATATTGACAAACCTCAATAAGGGGTAATTTTTAAAAATAAACTTCTTCTAGTTTAATATTAATTTTTGATATATTAACAAAACAAGTTTGTTTGTAGACATGGGCAGACGAAAAACTAAAGTGGGATCCAACTAAATATGGAGGGATTCAATCTCTTAATTTAGCAGATCACGAGCTTTGGCAGCCTGATATATTTCTATACAACAGGTAACACTAGCATAGACAAGAGAGATGCGCTTACGGTGGGGATAGATAAGCAACTTAACATACTAGATTGGTTCCCTAATAGCGCTATACGCGACTGGTTGAAGAACTAAATGTAGCAGCGGCGGGGGGTCGGCGCCACGCATGAAAATTTAAATTTTATAAGTGAAATCAAATTTTCGCACTTAGAAATCTAGCGGAAAAGTTAGAAGCGCAAGAATTCTGAATTAAAGGTTAAAGTTAAAGTTAATATATTTTGGGAGAATAAAAGGAGGTTATAACAACGTTTCTGATATGGCGACAAGCTTTATTATTAGTAGATATTTACATAAATCGGTTTTAAACAAAAAACAGCAAAGGGATGATAATCCCTTCAAAACCTGAATTATACAAAAATGAGTTCATAAAGTAAAAAAGAAAAGGGCCTAAGAACTAAAATTTATAGTTTATTCATAGTATTATTTATTTTAACTTTGATTAGGCCCTTACTTAAACTCTCCGGAGCAGCTGCAAGTAGTTTTGTAGCAGGTAAAATTGAGGCTAAAAACTGGTAAAGCCTGTCCAGAGATATAAGAAAGTTACACTTTGCCTTTGAATGGGATTATCCAAGGGTGCATGGCCATTAACAAACAATGAATGAATGATTAAATGCAAGTAAATTATGGTCCGTACTTAAAAATGTCTTAAAGTAAACTGCAAATCCGGAAAACGTAATTTCATTATTAAAGTAATAGTTTGGTGATTTTAAACCGATTTCTACCTGATTCAAAATAAGAGGGTTAATCCCATAAAACAAATTATGTTCTAAATACTGTATATATAGCCACTCTAGTTAGTTTTAAGCTTAGTAATTATTCTTACTTCGTGTGTAATACAGCGTTTGTTTAATCGTGTGTGAGTCTTGGAAAATATGTGCGAGCCCAATGTATCTCAGGAGATAACCCCGTCGAAAAGCAAAAAACACTTTTCTGTGGAAACTAAGAAAGTTATAAACAATGTTTAATTAACTCTCATTGAACGTGCGGTCAGCAAGCAAGCAGCGTTAGAAGAAACGGCCACATTAACAAAAATTCCAACATCAACTGTATGAAAAATTGTGAATAATCCCATTTTAGCGAAGAAAAAAAGAACCGATACTGGCATTTTGTCGAAGGTAGATGGAAGTGATCAAGATATAATACGGCGTAAAATTTACAAGTTATACGAGGAACAAAGCGTGTCTACATTAGATAATTTAATTAAGAGGCTTGTGGCAGAACAACGTTATGGAAGTGTATCCAACACATGGGATTTAGATTTAAAAAAATTAACAAAAGACACTCGAAAAGACAAGTTTTAATGGAATCCAGTAAAATTCGGGAATGGCGATCCGAATATCTACAAAAAATTAGGATTTACAGACATCAGCAAAGGCCGTAAAACAAGCGCGCCATCAAAAAGAGGTAAACGAATTACGATTTTGCATGCTGGATCTAAAGACGGATGGATTCCAAATGAACTTTCTCTGTCTGCAAAAAATATTAAAGATTCTTATCTGGATTACCATGATACCACTGCTGATTTATTTGAAGATTGGTTTAAAAACAAGCTAATTCCAAATATACCTCCGAATAGCGTAATTGTAATGGACATCGCAAGCTACCATAGTAGGCAGTTGACCAAGACTCCCTCCTCAAATGACACAAAAGCAACAATCCAAAACTACATGTATGATAATGACATTTATTTTCAGGAAGATTACACCAAAAGGCAATTAATTGAGGTTTTACAAAGTTTAAAACTACAAAAGGAATACTTCTGTGATAATTATGCAAAAAATCTAGGGCATACAGTTTTAAGGCTTCCACCATACCATTGTATATTTAATCCCATCGAACATGTTTGGCACCAACTGAAATCTGCCATTCGTCGTAACAATATTTGCCCTACTATTGTACTACTCCAGTGTACTTGAGCCCATAGAAACTGAAGTGTTTAACATCTCTTCACAAAGTTGGGCAAATTCTGTTACACATGTTGAAAAAGTTAAAAAATCCTATATCCATATAAACAATATAGCACAAATAATAATTAGAACAGATGATGATAGCGATAGTGATATTGATATATTAAGTGAATAATTATTATAAGTACCGAATACTTTGTATATTTTTGTAATCATGAATATAATTTTTAATAACTTGTAATTTCACATTTAAACATAAATAAAATATTATTTATTGTCTTACTTATTTTTATTACGAACCATGATGAACTTCTAAGCAAAATACGGACCTGTTCGGCCATATTTCAATTTTACAGCTGGCCAGGGTCTTTCCTAATAGGGGTCAGTTAGTCACTTTCTTATATCTCTGAACAGACTTTACAACAAACAAGCAAACATGTGTATATATAGCGCAGTCGCTACCAACGTTACATGAACAACCTTATAAAACAAAATCCCTATCATCGTCATCAGCGTCTGGTTGAAAAACTAATCGAACGAGGAACGATCTTCACCTTATCCTAGCCTGAATACTAGTGGAATATATCTACAGTGCGATGTTGAAAAGTTTGCAAAAGTTCCTTATGAAAAGACCATTCACTTTATAGAACCGTCTCCGGTCATGTAAATTTTATAATTTGCTAACAGCAAAGAGTAACATAACCAATAAGAGGCGAAAGAAAGCCAGTCCGGCGAAACCAAATTTGTATGCGCATGCGCGAAGTTAGTAGTATATCAGTCAAAATTGATGTGTCATATTTTGTTATCAATCACTGTCAATCGTGTTTTGGCGTATACAAAGTGATAATTCTTGTGGTTTTCTTGTTTTATTTTTTTCCATTTGGTGTTTTTGGTGTGTTAGGACGTATTTTTTAATAATTCCAAAATTTATTATTGTTTTGTGACTTGTCGGTGGTTAAAATCTATTTGTTTAAATGTCGGAAACGAAGCTTAAAGGTGGAACATCGTGTGCTTACCGTGGGTGTCCTAACAGAACCGGCAAAGGAATTTCATTTTTCAGATTTCCAACGGATCCAGAGAGGTATGTTAAGAAAGAGTTAATCCATTTATATTAAATATAGGTAGTAAGCATTTACACAAATTCATCACTAAAGAAAATCCTTTTAAATAGACAATGAATAAAAACAAGATTACCAACCAAACCAACAATTTTGTATTAAAGAAAGTTATGCAACATTAATTTATCGTACTGGAAGTCAGCATGCTTCTTTACGTACATAAGGACTAGGCATTTAGCTATATGAATAAGATGAAATAAGGTTATACAAAACAGACCTAAGTTTCAATGCTATTTGCATTAAAAGATATTGAATATTCAATCAATTTAATCATATTTTTAGATGTAAAGCCTGGCTTGTTGCCTGTAAGAGGACCGATTTTTTTCCGTGTAGACCGTATTCGGATATAAATTTCTATCCTGTAAATGTATCCTATTTTTTACTGTGTAGCTGGTGGTATCAAGGTCACAGAATTTGGGTACATCAACATCAAAGAAGCCGACAAAGCTTTCGCCTCTTATTAGTTGGGTTACTCTTTGCTAACAGGGTAGTTTAAAAAATCAGGGCATGACTGAGCGTTATTTTTTGAAATGAAATATTGTATGTTTTTATTTTTGGATTCTACTTGAAATTCCAATAATGCTTTATAAATCATTCTGATATATTATATCTTAGCCAGCTTTTAACAGCTTTCGATTTATAGACGTTAAAAATTTTGCAGGTCATGATACTATTTCGGGTGCGTTTTTATTGGCTTAGAGTGTTTAAGGATTTTTAAGTTTTTAGTTCTAAGATTGACTGTTATTTATTTTGTAACAATACAACTTCTGTAATTTTTTAGTGCTACGAGTCAAGCGATAAACCACTTCAACACTCATTGCATAGTGTACCCAGATGGAAACATCATCTGGGTACCCCCAGCTCAATTTTCGGCAATGTGCGACCTTAACCTCAAATACTGGCCCTTTGATTCCCACGAGTGTATGCTGAAATTTGGTTCGTGGACGTACAGTGGGGAACAGATTGACCTTGATCTTTATAGTAGTAGTATGAATGACAGCGCGTTAGAGGTAAGATAATCGAGGAGCACACATCTCCCTCTCTCACTCTTAATTTGGGGAATTTTTTACTAAACATATGGGCGTATCTTCAGTTTTAGAACGCTGAAGATACGACCCTATGTTATGAAGCCCTCGATTTGACTTCTGGCCCTTCTGATGACTCCCTGGTAGCAGAGTTTTCTTTGGGAGCTGTGAAATGATATAAAAAAAGCAAGTTTACTAAAGTAGACAATATTTTGGCACCGTATACTTAAATAGTCGTTAGCAATGGAAATATTTATCATTAAACCGATTTTTAGTTGGAACTGTTGGTAGAGAGCAACGAATGGAAAATTCGAAAATCGTCAATTTTCAGAAATGTTTCCTATTACAGTTGTTGCGCTGAACCATATCCTGATATAAGTGTCATTCTATTTTTAGACCGCATTTCACCATCCTATAAAGCCATTATAGTAACGCCAGCGATAGGTATATATTACACATTATTATTATGCAGAAATCTTTACAAGAAATTGACTTTAAACAATTAAGAATCACCTTTAAATTTTGTAGTTATTATATGTTTGATTTTGGTAAACTTTTGGTTGCCACCCAACGCAGGAGAAAAAATTATAATCAACGGATTTACAGCCATCATGATCTGTTTATTTATGCTGTATTTTACTCAGAAGATGCCGGCCATGGGGAATCATACCCCCCTTATTGGTAAGTGTAACTTAATAAGTTATGGTAGAGGAAATTAAAGTCTTACTTGTTATATTTCACAATTTAATTCAGTTTCCTGACACGTGTTTCAACCCTTGCGGATCATTATCAAAGGAATATATATAAGGCAATACTAGATTCTCCATGTCATTAAAAAATAAAATTAGGGAGACGAAGTTAATTGACAGATGATGGGTTATTTTGGTCCTTAATTTACAGGTATTGGCCCAAGGTACAACTAAATTACAGGTGTGATTATAGAGGTATTTACATCTAAGTAATAAAATTAAGAAACTGATATGGCGTATATAATTATGGAGTTTTTTGTTCGTAATTATTGACAGTGTTTATTGCATATGTATCCTAAGTTATTAGGCTATTAAGTATTAGATTGGCACCTGAAGGTATTTCAATTTGATTACTAACAACATTACATCGATTTTTTAAGGCTTTTTTGATTGCTAATGTTTCTAATAGGTTGAGTTTTCTACCCTTGTGTTGAGTATATATGGGTTTTATTTTGTTGGATATTAAGTGGTTATTTATTATACAGTAGTCCGCTATTCCTATTTTATATTGTTTTTTTTAAATGGATGTTTTATGTTCTTTAAGCCTAGTTTTAAAGTTTTTACCTGTTTTATATAACGAGTGATTATTAATTATTTTGCTCAAGGGCGGCTGTGACCCAGTATACATAGTGTAGCAGTAGCGCGTAGATTAAATCATAGGGCGAATTTGCAAGAAAGCAGCGTTGTCACGTTGAAAACCTAAAATAATGTTTTTTGACGGTATGTAATATAAAATCCTGAGCTATCTTACTTTTAAAGCCTACTTTATATGGCCGCCTCCTACTTCTAGACACCTTCTGATGTTTCTTCTTACCCTCAGAGACTCATTAACCAATACGTTTGGAGAATTATTAATTTCGGCAATTTTTTCTGAAATCCTTCGTTTAAGATCATTTATATCCTCAATTGGTGTTCGATAAATGGAGTTTTTTATAAAAGGCCACAAGAAGAAATCGCAGGGTGTTAAATCGCAGGAACGAGGTGGCCATATTTGTTGCGTATTTCGGCTTATAACTCTGTTTTCAAAAAATTCACTTAAAAAATTTAAATTTTCTCTGGTTACATGAGGTGTAGCGTCATCTTGTTGGAAGTAACCTTCCCGCAATTCATCATCGTGAAGCTCATTAATAAATGTTGTCAGAATTTCGATCCGATATCTCTCAGCTGTAATTGTGCCATCAAAGAAAATTGGGCCTACTATTCTTCTAGAACTAATTGCTGCCCACACACCAACTTTTTGAGGATGAAGAGGTCTTTCTACAAAAACATGCGGATTTTCCGTATTCCACATTCGCATATTTTGTGAATTAACATATAGCCTGATAAATAAAAATAAGCCTCATCGGTAAAAAATGTTTTTTCAAAAGCACCACTATTTTCTTCTTGAAAATTGTTTAAAAACCATTCACAAAAATTAAGTCTTTGGGGAACGTCATTGGGAAGGAGTTCATGAATAGCCGTAACACGATAAGGGTATAGATGCAGATCCTTTTTCAAAAGTGTTTGACATGTACTGTAGCATAAATCCGTTTGCTGAATTTGTTGAGATAAATGCCTAATAGAAGTTGAAGGATTATTTTCCATAATTTGTCGCGCTTCTTCAATAACCTCATTCGATCGTTTCGTTGGTCTTCCAGCCCCTTTTTTATGTTGAACAGAACCAGTCTGACGAAATTTATCAATTAGGTATTGTGACCCAGTACGAAATTATGAAAGGTCACCGCAACATCAGGAAACTCGGTTCGAAATTCATCAAAGCAGTCATGCATAGAGTAATTCCACACACCGCCTATTTTGTTTCCATTTCTAAAAAAACTTTCAACAATAAAAATTTTTTGTGCTTCACTAAACATTTTTACTGTAGAACTTTCAATCCGGCAACAAAGCTTCACCAAAACTTGATACGCTGAAAAATAAAAAAAAAAATAAAAAATTAAATCATATCCTGCAAATAGCACTTTATAATAGTCAAAAGACGACTCCCCGGAGAAATATTAGTTAAAGCAATAGTAACCTACCTTCAAATAACTGCAAAAATTACAAAATTTCTCCAATTTTTAAACTTTACAAATATACAAATTCAAATAAGACGTAAATTTCATAAAACAATCATGTCATCTTATCTACGCAGTACGGCCATGATGCTTTTAAAATGCATGGCCTCCCTTGAGCAAAATAATTAAAAATCACTCGTTAGATTGCTTCACAGTCATCACATTGTATTTAGTAGACCCCGCTATGTGTTAATTTGTCTTTATTTTCAATTTTTGAATTAGCTATGTATTTACCTAGGCAATTTTTGTTGACTTGTATGGGGATAAGTTTATGGTTTTTGAGTTTTTTGGAGATTTTTTGACTTGTGTGACCTGTATATCTGATTGAACTGTATTTCGCGTTTGATGGAAGGGGACGTCCTCAATCAAGTTCTTGGACCTTACAATAATAAATCAAAACAACCAATTAACCTACCAAATCTATAGAAAACCAACGACAACCGATAAAGTTATGCCAGCAGACTCAAAACATTCCCAACAAACCAAACTAGCTGCGTTCAATAGCATGATCCATTCAACATCCCACTTTCAGAAACTTCATATAATAAAGAATTAGACATAATACAAACTATAGCCTTAAACAACGGCTATCCAACAACACTCATAAACAAGATACTAAAGAAAGAAAAAACTCAGACAAAAAACACAAAACTACTCTACCAAGGACGTCCCCTTCCATCAAACGCGAAATACAGTTCAATCAGATATACAGGTCACACAAGTCAAAAAATCTCCAAAAAACTCAAAAACCATAAACTTATCCCCATACAAGTCCATAAAAATAGCCTAGGTAAATACATAGCTAATTCAAAAATTGAAAATAAAGACAAATTAACACATAGCGGGGTGTACCAAATATAATGTGATGACTGTGATGCAATCCATATAGGTCAAACAGGTAGAAACTTTAAAACTAGGCTTAAAGAACATAAAACATCCATTAAAAAAAAAAACAAAATAAAACAGGAATAGCGGACCACTGTATAATAAGTAACCACTCAATATCCAACAAAATAAAACCGATATATACTCAACACAGGGTAGAAAACTCAACCTATTAGAAACATTAGCAATCAAAAAAGCCTTAAAAAATCGATGTAATGTTGTTAATAATGAAATTAAAATACCTTCAGGTGCCAATTTAATACTTAATAGCCTAATAACTTAGGATAAATATGCAATAAACACTGTCAATTATTGTAGAATTTAGAATTGTCTTATATTCCTTTGATAATGATCCGCAAGGGTTGAAACACGTGTCAGGAAATTGAATTAAATTGTTAAATATAACAAGTAAGACTTCAATTTCCTCTACCATGGAATATCCATTTCACCAAGCATGTAGGTAGCCCATCACAAATCAATTTAATAAGTTATAGCAAATTTTACACTGGAAGTAGTACTTATTACTCAACTTCTGGCGGAACGTCCTTTTACCGCTGGGTAGTAGTAGTGGGTGAGGGGAGACACCCGCACCTGGCAAGTAGACCAAAGGCGATCCTTTTTAGCACACCCCTGAGCCTTCCCCCATCCACTCAACCATCCAGGCCCTCATAAAGGTCAGGACGTCATCCCAAGCAAGGGTTTCCTGACCTCTATCGGTTGAATCACCACAAAGACTTGCAATCTTAGTCTTCCCAAGCGCACAGGAAGTGCAGTGGTGTCTCTTCATCCTCCAAGCATCCCGGACAAATCGGGTCCTCCCCTCCACACCCATCGTACATAAGTGCTTCCTCAACTTGCTGTGTCTTGCTGGGTAACTACTGATTAACAAAGCAATTCTGTGGAGGAGAAAACGAACAGTTCTTTTTGATACCTATAACATTAATTTTCAATTATTTTAGTACTGTTCTACAGCAGCTGTTTGTATGTCGTAATATTTTCCATGATTGGTTCTGTAATAGTTATAACAATATCTAGAAGTAAGCATACAAAACCACTACCCTGGATAATAAAACAGCATCTGGTTGGAAGGCTTGGAAAATACCTTGGACTTACTGCGTTTATTCAACAGGTATGTTGAAGATGTGTCTTGTTTGTTCATATTTTATATAACTCACTACTTCTCAATTACTTAGTAATTACCTTTAGTCGTCGGCAGGTGAATTCATGAGATATTTCACCTGAAGACTGGAGATGGAGGGAGAGTTCTATAAAATATAGACAATGGAAATACAAGATACATCTTCAATCCAACATACATCATTATCTATGACCTCTTAAGAACTCTTTTATTTTTTATATTGATCTAATGGAGACAACTACTACTTACGTATCTTTCTAGTCGACTATGTCCGTCCATAGAGTCACTGCAGAAGAAATGAGAGATCATCAGGTAACAGATTTTGATGACATGCATGTCGGTGACGAGCATGGGATAGTCAAAAGTCATTCTGAAAAACCGTCAATGCAGGACGACTGGGTGTTATTGGCTGCTGCTATCGATAAAATTTCTTTTATTTTTTATTGTTTTCTGTTCCTCATACTTGCCATTGTGTATTCTGTATAAAAAAATTTAATAACGATATTTTATTTTAAAGAAAAAAACTCCAAAACACGTATTATGTACAAAGCATAATAAAACACTTTTGGAAAGTATTTATTTTGTTTCAAATTACGAGTCTAGAAGTGCAAGGTATTGCACAGGTTCAACAGAATACTTCAACTTTAATTATACCATTTTAGTACCGTCTATTGCTTTGTAACGTTCGTAGCAAAATATCTGTTAGTCTGATCTTGTAATCTTGTAAGTAGTCTTCCTAGCTTAGTTGGAACTAACACTAGGTGTCTGTCTGACTATGGTTATGCAGACGATGCTACTTTGGTTGAGGGTAATAGACATTGGAACTATAAATTGTAGCATGCACAAACCTGGATTTAATAAAATATACTACCGTCTGAATAAGTAATTTCAGTCACTGAAGAATAATCCCAATTTAATTTTAAGTTGAAGAAATAGTCCATACTTTCAGTGGAGTTAATGTAATATAAATACAACAAAGCAGTCCTCCTCCACAGTTTAATAAAAATGATGATAGATGAAAAGGTTCCCTACATGTTTCGAGCGCTTAAGCACTCATCATCAGGGGATACTATAAAGGAAAGTACAAAGTTAAAACGACCAATGAATATAAAAGAAAATTTTTAAGGACTTACCTAACATTGAGTTTTGTAGAAAATACGTTGTCTCAAATTAATGAGTACAACAAAAGTTACTATGAGTTTGAGTTTAACATGAATTTTTAGACATAGCTACACATTGATGACGCGCGTTTCGGAAGTGACCTTTACGGGTGCTAGGAGTTTATTTTGTTCCGTGAAGCACAACCACAATTTACGAAACGTTCAAAGAGTCAATGAAACGCCAATGGCAAGCAATCTGGGAACAACTGCAGAAAACCCAGTAATACTTTCTCAGGTATTGACAGTTTATGCAAGCCCATAGCGGGCAATTTATATGCTATGCAGCGGATGACCTCTGCCCAACCACCACGGAGGTGGAAAACGGCCATGGTTTGGAGGTTTCGTTCGTAACAAAATATCTATTACTCTGATGTATTATAAAACAACAAAGTTAAAATAAGTTCGTGTACAGAGTTGTCCCTAATCCTTCCGTCAAACCCAATCCTTGGACGAGATTCGCCGTCTATAGCTCATCGGCAAGGCTCCGGGTATGACGAAAATGTAAGGGACCTTAAAGTGCTTTTGACAAAGAAATGCAATTAAATAGACGAGAGTTGTAGCACGTGGCTACATCTCGTGGATGCGGGTGGTTACCACGAGGTATAGCTATGTGCTGCAACTTTCGTCTGTTTAACTCTGATGTATGTTTACGAATCTTATAAGCAGTCTTCCCAACTTAGCTGGAACCATCACTAGCTGACTAACTATGGTTTTTCAGACGATACTACTTTGATTGGTTGAGGGTGAGGGGCATTGAGAATGATAGACGTTTGGATATAGATAGGTATTGTCCGTTCACAGATTTAAGAGAATGACTTACCGACTCGTGTTGATGCCTGTTTAAAACCAGACTGGGGTTTACACAGGCCCGCACTGAATTGTATTTCAAGCATGGATGATTTGACACAAATAATAAACAATTTTAGAAATAATATATTATAATTAATTATTAATGCAACTGCAGTTTACTCATTTAATTGATTTTCACTGTCACTATCAATACCTATGGTAATAAATCTTTCTGTAATATTCCCAATTTGTATGTATGAATTTTCAACAGTTTTAATATACGAAACACAATTTTTCCAGCTACTCACAGGCACTTTGTCCACTTCGGTAATAATAATATCCAGTACACTAGGACTAGCGTTTATAGTGGGTGATACATTATTACGTCTAACGGCAGATTTTAATTGATGCCATATGTGTTCTATGGGATTGAATATAGTGATACGGCGGAAGCCTTAGCACTGTATGCCCCTTACTTTCAGCGTAGCTATCGCAGTAGTGCTCCTTTTCTAGGTTCAGAAATTTAGGCACATTAAGTAACTCTCTTTTAGTGTAACTTTCATGAAAATATATATCATTCTGATACGTAAATTCCTGTATTGCCATTTTCGTATATTTTGAACAAGGGTGCTTGTTTAACTGTTTACTGTGGTAACTTGCGTTGTCCATAACAATCACACTGTTTGGAAAAACATTAGGAATTAACTTATTTATGAACCGATCCTCAAATAACTCCGGTGTGGTATCGTTATTATTGCGATCTAATTTTTTGCAAATTCAAGAATCTTTCCTTCTTTTCCTTTCGGTGATGGGTTTATTCACAATTTTCCATACTTTTTTTCCGAAATTTTAGTCAATGTGGCTGTTTCTTCAATACATTCCATTTTACTCAACTTTTCACGTTCTATGAGAATTGTATATACATTTTTTATAATCTCTTTAGAATCTAAAAATAAGTGTCTTCTTCCATTTTTATTTCCGCACTGTGGTTGTACCTGTACCCCCTCCGGCTGTTCTATACTAGATTCACCAATCCACGGACGCCACATATTTAAATAATCAAAGCTGCGTTTTTATTTCACACGAACTAATAAAATGACTGGTTTTGCAACACTGATTGGTCTACTTATTTTTTTCCCATTAGTTAATAAGGCTTTGTAAACTAATTACGGCCAAGTACGGTCCCTACCTAGATAATAAAATCATTATCTCTATGATCCTTGAACCCCTTTCAACAAAGAATTTTATGATGGGTGATAACTACAGGCAGGTAGTCATTCTCTTAAATCTATGAACGGACCATACCTCGCACCTAAGATCAAAAAAGCAATGCAGGATTATAGCTTTATGTAGTTTAGGGCCAATAATAAAAGTAACATTTGAAAACCTATATTTTATTTCAAAAATAACAAATAATGTGAAATTACACAACTTATTTTATTTACAAAATAAAGCACTGGAATACCACAGTAAAGTCAAACTATGAGAACTTATTAAGCACAAGATAAACTGTAAATAGTATTTGATGAAACTACTAAGTTACTTATAGGATACTTTTTTAAACGTCAATAAGCATGAAACTTGCTGAAGGAGTTTGTTACCAATAAAAAACACTTTTAAAGTATATTACTGTTGCAGATACCTACTTACAGTGCAATAATTTTGGAGGTTATTCTAAATTTAACATTTAATGAAAAAATAACACATTTTGATTTTAGAGCCTTTTAGGAATATCCAACTTAATAACAAAAATAATGTTCAACGCAGGTTGTTATTGCTAAACTGAAACAAAAGGCGTAGAAAGCAAGGTTTTAATGCAGAATGCAGAGGAGGTGCCCTACATTAAGATACTTTCTTGAAAATTATAAAAATATTCCACAGTATTTTATAAATCACCAATTAAAAAAAGAACCTTATTTCAATTAAAAGTAGGTCCTCGAGGATCAAAACCACCCGAAGAATACGGCCAATAAGAAGGAGGAGGAAACAAGCCCTGTTGCTGTGCTGTAGGAGGCAATATTCCAGGTATCCTCGGACTACCTCCATGGTTCGTGGGGTACAGGGCCGCTCCCAAATCGCTCTGGTGGGGCTGGTATTTGTAAGACGATAGCATATCGCCTTGTCCTTGAGCTTGTGCTTGACAAGCCACCATGAGACCATGGAAGTCGAATTTGTAGGCGTACCTTTTGCCGTGGACTTTCGACATTATGTTTTTGTCGTAGTAGTACCTGGAATTAAAAATAACAGTTATACTAATAATATTAATAATAATAATAATAATATGTTTTTATGGTATAAGATACAAAAAGCGAAGTTGAAGCCAGGCTTCTTCGCCTAACCTAAGAAGCTTTTATAACATATTACATACTTAACCTATGTTTAATTAGTAACTATTAAGCAAATCAAGGCATACCAATACGTGACAGATGTGTGTGCACGTATTATACAGGGTGTTTCATTAATAATGCGAAATAATTCCCTGCTTAAAAGTATGAAAAAAGAGATACGGGGGAAAATCCAAAAATTGACAATTTAAAAATTACCCTACTTATATTTTCGTAGTTAAAAGAGATACAGAAAAATGTTTTATACACAAGTTTCTTTATAATGATTGTTGAATATTCTGTCGTTTTCAGAATAAGTATACGGGGCCAGGTAAAAAATTATCGGACCTAATCTCATTTTTTTAAATGAAATACTCTGTATATTTTAATCTAAAACGATAGCATTTTAAATTCTCGTTTCAAATATATAACACACCATGGATGCTATTGGTTTTCTAGGCGATTTATTTAAACTTTATTACTTTGAAACGAAATAAAAGATTCAGATTAAGGTGAAAAATAACGGGAATCATCGCAAATGTTCGAAAGCTCCTCCGTTGGTTTCAATGCACTCTTGACATCTTTTTCTCTTTTTCGAACGGATTTTAAGGCATTCCTGATGTGTAATGGTTTAATTTCTGCAAAGGCCTCATGAATTCTTTGATCAAGCTGTTCTCGGGTTAAAATTACTTTTTTATAAATTCTATTTTCCAACAGTCCCCAAAGGAAAAAATCTGGAGGTGTTAGATCCGGAGATCGTGGTGGCCACCTTATAGGTTCATGTCTTCCTATCCAACGGTTTCTAAAGTGAGTATTTAAATACTATCTTATTCGAAGAGCGTTATGGGTAGGGGCGCCATCTTGTTGAAAGTAAATCTCTATTACTTCATTTAAAGGAATATCATCAAGGATACCGAAAAGGTTTGATTGGAGTACGTCCAGATATCTATCTGAATTTAAATTTTCTTCAAAAAAGCGATAAAGCAGTTTGTTTTAAGGGTAATTCCAAGATAAGTTGAAATAATTGCGTTTCAAAGCATTTTACCGGTAATGTTTAAAAATTTGCCACAATTTTTTTCCTTGTCAATCTTATTTAACCTTATCTAAAACTGAGATTAAAAAAGATCGAGAAATTTTTCGTATTTGCAAAAAAAAACGGTTATCTTTAAGGTAAATGTCATATATGTTACCAGTTACCGACATGGTCCTTCAAATTGATGAACGCGTAATATTGTTAAGATTCATATTGTTTGCTCTTTTCCGTCAGCAAATAATTATTTATGTACCGCTTTATTATTACTAGGTAAGTATTTGTGAGATGCATTCAAGGATTTGCCATAATTTTATGAAATATTAGCGTATCTGGGAACGATGTCAAATATGTTACCCAAGAAATAAACACAATAACGTGCGACGTGACAACATTGTTTTTTACCAGTCGACCAGTAAACGTAAGTTTAGTGTTTTGGGTTGATGTTGATAATAATTTTACTGTGTTTTGTGAATTTACAAGAAAGTGTTTGAAAAATATAGTACCCAAAGCAGGTGCGTATGTTTATTATAAGTCAAACATGTTACTCCAGCAATCATATGTATTTTTATAACAAATTGTATACAAACTATGCAAACATAACCTCAAATGTGAATACTTCTTTTATTACTCTGAACGCGCCGATCAGATTGAACCTGGCGGCAATTTTAAATTGTAATGTGTGAAATGTCAAATATGTTACCGTCAAATATGTTACCACTCCTTAGGTAACATATGTGACATAAGGTAACATATATGACAAAATTATTATTTATGAATAATAAATTATAAAACCTGTTACAATTTTGTTTATTTTTTATAGAATATGGCTTTAACCGCAGCAGAAAAGCAGAAGCGGTACAGAGAACGGCTTAATGCAGACCCGGAGCGACGGAATGAATTTCTTAGAAAAATGCGAGACCATGCAAGGAAACGAAAAGATTTAAAACTGGATAAGCCAATAAAAGAGTTGTCTGGACGAGAACAAAGGCGCAAAAGAAAGTATTGGCAAGATAAGCAAAGGAAATGTCGTCAAAAAAAACAGGACGAACAACGGCAATTGGATCATATTATGACAAATACGCCTCCTAATACTCCACCTCCTGGATTACCACCAGTTTTACAGAACAGTGCGTCAATAAGAGGAAGAAAAAGATTGAGAAAAGATCGATCAGCAGCGTACAGACGCATTGCGAAGTTAGAAGAGGCATTAGAAGGGGCAAGAAAGAAAATCAACAAATACAAGTCAAAAGTTCAACGCCTAAAGACAAAAGTCTCTGACACACCTAGTACATCTAAGTCTCCATTATCTAAACTAAATAGAGAACTAGCAGACCTAGTAGTACCGCAGCCAGTAAGAAAAAAATTATTATTCCAAGACGTTCTTCTTACAGAATTAAAAAACACCTACAAGTGTACCCCAAGTGAAAAAATAAAGCAAACACTTTCGCAAATTTGCAAAGGACCGAACGTGAAAAAATATAAATTTGTAGCTAAAGCTTCTAAAAAATTGGGATTTAGATCCAATAATAGTAAGAAAGATATTCAGAGAAACCGTATTAATAAATTACGCAAGAAAGTAAGGGACTTTTATTGCCGTGATGATAATAGCCAGCAAACTCCTGGAAAAAAACAGACAGTCACCTTTCGAGGCTTAAAGAAGCAAAAACGCTTTCCTTTGCAATCAGTTATCAATCTCCATAAAAAATTTTGTAAAGAATTTAACGTCAACTTGGGAAAATCTACCTTCTTCAAATGGCGCCCTTTTTACGTAGTCCAGGCCAAATTGTCAGAAAGGGATTCATGTCTATGCAAGAAACATGATAACCTACAAAAAAAACTGGATACAATAACCAGAGAAAATTTAGTTGATAGCGCAGATCTAGAAACGCTCTGTGGAACTGTTAAATGTGATACTAATTCTATATCATGTATGCTTAATAAATGTCAAGTTTGTAAGGACAAAAATGCAATAACTAAAGAAATTTATTTTAATAAAAAAGTTAAATGGTTTGTTTGGAAAACAGAAAGAAATGTAATAGAAAAAGAAGGAAAAACACAACAAATTTCAAAAACAGTAAAGAACCAAGAGGAAGGATACTTACAGGATTTAATTACAGTTTTTAATAAGGAATTTAAAGAGCAATTTTGTCCGCATGTCTTTCGAATCAGACACCAATTTAAACAAAGCCAAATATGCAAGTCAGAGTTATGCTATGATGAAGCTGCTGTTCATATCGACTTCTCGGAAAACTACATATGTAAACTGGGTACGGAAATTCAAGCTATGCACTTCGGTGCTTCTCATAATCAAGCTACTCTACAAACGGTAGTGGTTTACCTCGAAAACGGAGAACATCAGTCTTACTGCACCGTCTCTGATTCCAGGAGACATAATCCAGCAGCAGTGTGGGCTCATTTAATGCCTATATTATTGGAACTTAAATCAAAAAATATTGACGTCATCCACTTCTTCAGCGATGGGCCAGCCTCACAATACAAAAACAAAGACAATTTTTTTTACTTTAAAACGTTGTTCCATCAGATCGGTTTTAAGTGTGGCACCTGGAATTTTTCAGAAGCTGCCCATGGAAAAGGAGCACCGGATGGTATCGGTGCTGCTGTAAAAAGAATTGCCGACAATCTCGTCGCTAGGGGAACCGATGTAGGAGATGCTAAGGCTTTTTTTGAGCAAGTCCGGAAGAAAACAGAATTAATAAAAATGTTTTTTATTAGCGAATGTGATATTACAGATATGGACCATAAAAAAGATGGCATAACAATAAAGAAAATACCAGGAATAATGAAAGTTCATCAAGTTTTGTCACTGGATCGTGAAAGTACTCTTTATATTAGGGAATTCTCCTGTTTTTGTAAAAAATTACCAGTGCTGGATTTAAATTGCTTTAACTCTAAAGAAATCAAAGTCTTTGAACACGAAAACCCAACCATAAATATTGAAGCCGAAGAAATTATTGAAATAGAAAGTAACACTGCCAAGGAAGACTTATATTCAGATTCAGATGACATTCCTTTATCGGAAATTAAAAACCAAATTAGATCTTCTTTACATCCTATTACAATCGGAAACTTTGTAATATGCAAATTCACTTATAATGAGGGAACTAAACATGAAATGGAAAAACGTTTTGTGGCTTTAATTCTTGGAGTTGAAGATGATATGTCATACTTAGTCGACTGTTTAAGGAAAAGGAAAAATGAATTTGTTTTTCCTAATATTGAAGACAAGAACATTGTTAAGCCTGAAAATATTTGCTGTGTTTTATCAGATCCGAAAATTAAGAGAGGCTGTTACGATTTTGGGCAGAGTATTCCTCAAGAAATGGCACTTTTTTAGTTTCTATATGAAAAATTTGTAGGTTTTAAGCCTAACAGTTCATTAGATCGCAATGTTTAAAATAATATTAATGTTTTTCTATGTTTTAGATAAGCTTCAATTTTTTTGTCACATAAGTTACTGCCGGTCACCTATGTTACCATTTTTTAAATATTATGTTTATTTTAGGTTTGTCACTAAATTTAACATTCAGTGAGTCTTTGTAGTTCTTGGTACTTCAGTAAACAATATATTTTGTGTTTTTCTTTATTCATTTTACTTTTACATCCCATTCTGACTCTTAGTAACATATATGACTGTCATATATGTTTTCATCTAGTAATATACCATAAAATGCAAAAAAAGGAAAAAAGTGCACTGCTGATGCTAGATTTGTGATCCAAAGTGTATAATTGATAAGTATTTCAAAATATATCACGGCTGCTGACTTAAAAAAAAAAAAATATATATGTATTAGCAAGCAACTTATCTTGGAATTACCCTTAAAACAAAAAACAACTTATATTTACCCCAAATCGACCTTGTTGGCGAACAGGTCGTAGCATGTGGAGATTTGTGGAGTTCCAATGTCTTTCATTATGTCGGTTATGAATACCGCAACTTGTAATGCGACATTCATCTGACCAAATTATTTTTTGGTGAAAAAAACGATCCTCGTTAGATTTATTTAAAAACCAGTGACAAAATTCCAATCGTCTCACATCATCACCAGGATGCAAATATTGGATAATTTTAACAACATAGGGAAAATATTTATTGGACGTTAAAATTCTTTGCGCCTTAGATTTTGTAATTCTAGTTTCAGTTTCTACGTTTCTGAGAGACATAGATTTTTGTTCCTAAAACTACAAAGTGATTTAGGGAATAAAATTAGGATGTGTGCTTAAGACCACAAGACAGAAGTGAAAACCGTATCAAGATGAGATTCTCTATTAACCTTTCACAATCTAACATCCACAAATCTCAAATTCGATACTATAAAAGAATCGATCCATAAAAAGCAAATACACCATACATCTGGCCATATTCCCACTAAAAGTGCTAAACGCACCTGAAGAAGTTTCCATTTCAATAAAAGTTGAGCTACTACTATTTAAAGTTATCACAGGATATCCTCGACAAATCCTAACACGCTTATTTCTTCATTTTCCTTGTTTTCTTTATTATAAGTTTTTGATCTCGGCATCGTAAAGGAGCTGTATGTTTTAAAATTATGTTCCAGTCGCCGGAATATGTCCTTAGATGGTTGCCGTCTTTCCGGATAGCGAACAAAATGTAAATTTTGCGTCATTTCTTCGTTTTTTCCACTTTCAATATAAACTGATATCATATCAAATTTTTCAAAATGTTGATAAGTCATTTTCACAATCGAATATGTAAAATAAAATTGACGTTAAATGTTAATAACAACTTTTTGAAATTGTCAATTTTTTTATTTTCCCCGTATCTCTTAAGCGAGCGAAAATTTTCAAATTTTGTTTTTACTATTTCAAGTTTGACCCAAAAAGAGCACATGACACCTATATGACTTTTTTGATAGCACTAACAATTACGGAGATACCCTATAGAGGTGTCGAAAATGGGACACCCTGTACAGAAATCTCATTTTTTCTAATCTTTCTGCTACATGATATCGTTGTGTCGTCGGTTGTTAACCGTGTTTTTAAAGAATCTAATGTGGGCACAACATTGTCTCGATCTTTGTCACAATCATCTACGCACTTAATTTTTCGGGTATCTTTGCGAACTTTTCTGTTAAAATGTCCTTTTAGCATAATATCTCGTACCGTCGATAATGGAACTTTCGTGATTTCAATGGCAATAACTTTAGGGTGGCCGCTCTTAAATAACGATTGACATAATTTTTCACGATCACTTTGGCGTTAGAAGATAAAAAATGCTTTCTGGAATGTTTAGGAGAGCTAGATATCGCATTAGCTGAAGATTCCCAAGGTCTCCACATACTTTTAATATTAACTTGTTGCACACTGTTTCAAAGTAAAATAGATAGGTACTAATCTATTTCGAATATTATGTTTACTATTTATATAAGCTATACTTATCTTATAAACAGGTACCTGTAACTAAAAAGTTTTAAGAAATATCCTAATAATTAAGTTGTTTCTAGAAAACCTTAATTAGACAGTTTATTAATTTTGATAACAAATTAAGTAATGTTAACCTAACCTATCTATTGTTATTATAAACTGCCATTAAAAATAAATGTGGGTTAATACGTCTCTGCGAAAGCGAAAGCCGAGTTTATCAGGGGTTTTATTGCATTTGCATTTAACTACAAAATCCGTTCCTGTGCAAAGCAGTACCCCTTATTTCATTTATTTTCATTTCAGTAATATAAACAGTGATGCCAGCTAAGTCCAGGTAGATTTCGCTGGTTGGTACGCTCATCGACAGTTTTATATGGGTAATTTTACCAAGAAATTCTTTGAAAACTTAGGTTTGGCAATCGAATAGGTAACGGGGTTTCTTTGGGTGTTTACAATATAATAAAACTATTATTGCAGTTATTAGGTCAAGCGAAATATGTTCGGATGAACTTTACATAGTTTGTCGATAAAGCTTCCTGTTCCCTTTTAAGTAAAAAAGTTTAGAACACTTATTGCACCGCTATTAATATCTTAAATTTATATCCTCACCTTAAGGCCCTGCTAAGTTTGTCATAATTCATATTGGGCTTTGATTTCCGCTCCCCCCAACGACGCGCCACTTCGTCGGGGTCCGTCAGCTTGAACTCACCGTTGGCGCCTTCCCAAGCGATACAGCCCGCGTTTGACGAATCGCCGAGCAGCTCCAACAGAAACTGCCACAGTTGGATCTGACCGCTTCCTTGGGCCACCAATCGCTGCGTAGCAGCGTTCAACAGCTGGTAAGGATCCGCCGCGGTGGCTAAAAAAAAAAATCATTTTGCACACTACACCACATCGTAGAGCTTATTCCAAAAATAGGAAAAACTAGTTGTATTTTATTTGTTTTTTCCTTATCATTGGTTGTACAAATTTTATTTATATTTTTTTCTTGAGTTTTCAGTCAATTTTAAAATTAAAAAACAATATTTTGTTTTTTGTGATATTTCGATTTATTATATTTTAAACCATCATCAGACTGCAAATGTTTTACAGAGAATAATTTTTTTAAATTTATTATCTACTATTACCTAGGCATAACTTGAGTTTCTATAGAAACATAAAAGAAAGAAAGGAAATTAAAAAAAAAAATATTTTTTGTAAAATTATTTTTTAAATACCTAACAATTATTATAATACCTAATACTCTTTTGTAGCCTGATGATGGTTTACAATATAATAAACCGAAACGTCACAAAACACAAATATTGTTGTTTAATTTTGTTTTTAAACTGACCGAAAACCCAAGAAAATAATTAAAATAAAATTTATATATCTACAGGGTGTCTGTAAAAAGTTTTTACAAAAACCTACCACATATTCTTCAGACCAAAATTAGCCGATTTAAATAAACTTACCTTAGTACAAAGTTGCTTAGTTTGGGCGCTAGACGGCGCTGAAGTGACAATATTTAAATCGTTTTTCTGGATTAATTCAAAAACTGCTCATACTATTTTGCCGAAATTTGGTACGTTGGCATAGCTTTATGGGGCAAAAAAACCCAATGGAACAAGAGGGGTTTGGGTACAAAATTCAGATGAACCAACTCATTTGCTACAAAAAAGGTACTCTTGATAAGACTCGATTCCTCTGACGGTTTTCGAGAAATTTGCATTTTATTACTTAATACGTAGTAGTTTTTACCACGTAGTACTTGGGTTTTATAGAATTTTTCTGTTTTTGATTTCTACGCCAATGGAAGATAAGGGGTTTAAGTTTAAAATTTAGATTAAACCAACTTATTTACTACAAAAAATCTCTTGAGCAGTTTTCTTATCATCTGCTTTTTGTTCGCACGGTACTTTTCAGGTACCTATGTACAACACGACCTTACACCTCACAAACGATTGTTATTGTTGGTTATTATTAGTTTCATCTGACAACATAAGATTATTGTCAAATTTGTAACATTTAATATTGTTGCTAACGTTCAATCATTTTATTAAATTAAATGTTAAAAACTTTTCGAATCAGCAGTACTCAAATAAATGAATTGGTAAATCCATTGTATTATTTCTTATGGGGGCATCTTAAGACAGTGGTTTACAGGACAACTCCAGATAACGCAGAACAACTATGGCAACGTATTCAAGATGCAATAAATATTCTTAAGGGCGATGAACAAGTTCTGCAAAGAGTGTGTTTTAATTTTCTTCGACGTATAAATCTTTGTATTCATGAAAATGGTGAACGTTTTGAGCAATTTTTATGATATTTCTAATTATTTCTGTTCATTAGTTAGTTATTTTTTTCTTTTTTTGTAAAAACTAATACGTATTAAGTAATAAAATGCAAGTTTCTCGAAAACCGTCAGAGGAATCGAGTCTTATCAAGAGTGCCTTTTTTGTAGCAAATGAGTTGGTTCATCTGAATGTTGTGCCCAAACCCCTCTTGTTCCATTGGCATAGAAATCTGAAACAAGCAATTAGTAAAAAACCTAGGTTCTACGCCCATGGACCGATATTAATCAGAATTGTGACATGGGTTTTTTGCCCCATTAAGCTATGCCAACGTACCAAATTTCGGCAAAATAGTATGAGCAGTTTTTGAATTAATCCAGAAAAACGATTTAAAAATTGTCACTTCAGCGCCGTCTAGCGCCCAAACTAAGCAACTTTGTACTAAGGCAAGTTTACTTAAATCGGCTAATTTTGGTCTGAAGAATATGTGGTAGGTTTTTGTAAAGACCTTTCATTATTAATTATAGGGGAACAATAAAAACAAATAAAATAATAAATAGAATTTTAATAGCTATTTACCTAGCGAGTGCGATAAGTGATACTTAGTTGCAGTTGATGTTCAACACTAGAACAGAAAAGTGCAACTTTCAGTACGCGTATGAGTACGGAAAGTAGTTATTTTCCACACGCTTGTAGAAAAGGGGTTTGTACATCTATGCAGTAATGAATACTTTATCACGCTATTTTATATTACTAGTGTATAAGTAAAAAATGTAATTTTACAACTTTATCAGTTTTGGATAACATGTTATTTCCTCACAAAATAAGCCAGCACGACGTTTTCTTTAACGTAGATGTTCAGTTTAGGGCTCAATAAAACTTTAGCAATAATTTTAAGTTATATTTACATTGGAAAACGATTAAAAAGCTTAGGGTAATCAAAGACATCAAATAGCAGACAAGGAGGTAACCCCAGACATTTTGAATTGCGATAGGTAGTCCAAAAACTATATACAGTAGAGTCTCGCTATAGTCAAGTGAACATACTACATATAATGAACTATCCACTAATAAGCAATTGATATGAAGACAGTGACGTTGCTGCAAATCCCATTGTAACAGACAAGTTAATTTTCACTTGTGAAGCATTGAAATCTTTAAATACTGTTATTCAGTAAGCTAAAGAAAATTCGAATGAACTGGAATATTCTAGTGTAGTTGCTCTTCAATGTACAATGTACATATTTCTACTACATACATATTTACGAATACGGATTTAATCCCAATTTTAATATATTAATGTAATAATATAAAAGTGTAAATAAGGGAACTTAAATTTAAGCCCGCTATTTTTTGAGCTTAAGTGTGCCTTATTTAAAAAGTGAGGGTATAAAGTTTATAAAAAATATTTTTTTGTCGTTGATGCTTTGTTTTGTGGTTGATACTACAATATACCTAAGCTTAAACTGTGTTGATGCTGATACTCCAGCCACATCCTCACAGTAGGTACAAAATATTTGTAAATTTGTGATATTTGCGATGAAAGTTGAAGAAAAAGTATTTGTGGAAGATGATCATGATATTTTAGATATTATTGAACTTGGGTTTCACAGACGAATTCTTTAAAGATTTCGTTTCACTAAACCAACTGTTTTGAACCTCTTGGAATCAATTAAGAAACAATTAGAATGTATTATTTTTTTCTACAGAAGTCCTATCTGTCTTTTTATCTTCGATAACATTCGCTATAATGGATATCAAATGATTTTTCTCTTCATTGTGAAATTAGGTGCTCTTTTAGATACTTTTTCTGGGGTGTCCATGCTTATCGCAATAAACAACATAAAACTTCAAAAAAATCAAATAAAAATATTTTGATTGAGGTTAAGTAAATACAGAGTTTATTGCAAAGCAGATGCTAGGGATGAAAATTGAAATAAAACGACAATGTTGTCAAATGTATTTCTTACTTAGCTAAGGCGCCTTAATTTATTAACCGTACATAACATTCAACACTTAACATTTTAAGGTACCTTACAATAAGTAGGCTTAAGACTAAAACGGTGCTTACAGGCCTAAATCGAACTAAATATTTATAGGTATTTTAAATATTTTTTTCTTGCTGATAATAACAAGGGCGGTTTCAGCTTTCCAACCTTTTTCTATTACCCCCCCCCCACCCCGTAAAACCGCCCTTGGCTAATAATATCATAACTAAGATCGTCGGAGTTAAGGGTCGTTGCTACTGTTATCGTCGTATGTATTTTAAATCAAACTTTAATATTCTGTAAATTTTGTAGGGAATTTTAAATCATAATATGTTTATAATTTAAAAAAAAAGTGGATATGCAAGAAAATAAAATCTCGGGAGCGGTATTACTGCCTTATTCCGATCCTGTACTAGCGGCATTTATTTTTACCATTCTTATAATTAATTTAAATATTAAGACCGCCCAGAGCCGCGGTGGTGTTCGCGTATCCGCCACACCGCCTACATCCTTAAAAATAGCTCTGCGGTTGACGCCATTGTAAACCATTAGCGGTGCGGTATTTGATGGCCACCAACTTTGTGTTTCCCGGAATACAAAAACAATAAAAATTTAAACAAGGTCACCTACATCATACCGTGTCCTCTAATATTTTATTTCTGATTGTTCAGATAAAGTTAATAATTTATTTTTGGTGTATTTTTCTAATTGATTTTAAGTATAACAACTCCAAAAGACTTAAAAAAACTCATATTCAGCCCTATGATCAAACACACAAGTTAACTCTGGACGCTAACTAGCTGTTGTTCAACCACAGTGAAAAACTAATAAGTAGGCTTTTTTCGGTTGTTGTCATGGAAATGGTACGTTAAAAGTTAACTTGTGTGTTTGATCATGGGGCTGAATATTCAATGAACTGTTGCCCTTTAGACGTTAAATTTAGGAAAAAATGTCTGACACTGAAAAATGAAAAAACAAAACATAGCACCTTATTAAATAGTACATAATTATAATGTTTGTTTTAATTTTAGTAAGTATGTTGGCCATATGGCCATGGCCATTGATTTAGTTCTAGTTTGAACGTGATCCCCCTTTAAATATTTTAAAAGTACTTTTTCTGGTATAGGCCTAATAACTTTTCTATTTTTTAGATACAGTCAGGGGCCCCATAAAAAAATTCAGAGGGAGCGGGGGGCCACAAATATTTGCCACGGCGTGGTGTAAAACGTATCCCTACTCAAGGTTTTGCCTGAAAACACAGCACAAGATATAGTAAACATAGCCCAGGCTATACTCAAAAGAGGTTGCTTTCCTGGGCGGCGGAACTTTCGGCCCCATATTGGGTAAGGTACCTGCTAGAAATTTTAGGTCAAGTAATCTTGCAAGAAATTTCGGCCCCAAACATTGCAGGTAAATAATTGGCCGGTGAACTTAAAAAAGGCGAATTGAACCAAAAAGGTGGATTAGATGCCGTGTTGGTGCTGTTTAACCAATATAAGTCTATAAAAGGGGCAAACAATTAATAATAATATTCCCCGGTGAACTTGACAAAGGCGAATTGGAACCAAAAAGGTGGATTAGATGCCGTGTTAGCGCTGTTTAACCAATATAAGTCTATAAAACCGCATTAGCCGAGTTGCAGGTCAAAAATTGAGTTAGTTCAGGTTAGTTGCATTTTCATTTTATAAATGATTCAAAACACAAAAGATCATAAAAAAATTAAAATGTTATAACGTTAGACCATTGGGGCCGAAAATGCCTGTAATAAAAACATGACCCTTCCATCCCGGGGCCGAAAGTTCCTGTCAAAATCGGGCTGCTACCTGGCCGGGGCCGAAATTTCCTACGCCCGCTTTCCTGACATTTGAAAAAAAAAAAAGGTGGTGGGTCTATTATCTTGGTGGGTATATTATCTCGCCCAGGCAAGATTATTAAGAAATTAATACTCGGATGACCAATTTTGTTTAGACAATGACAATAACATTTTACCACCCCGGAGCAGTTCGGGTTTCGAGCTGGTCATTGCACGGTACGCCAAACAATGCTACTGGCAACCAGTGGCACAGCCACGGAAGGGGAGTTGGGGTGACCGCCCCCCCCAAAGATCAAATAAATGTTTCCAAACAACGTTTACAATATCGCTTTTTATTCATTTTCTGTTCTCTTTGTTCTCACACACCCTCCCCCTCCAAACCTATTCCTGGCTGCGCCGCCACCGCTGGCAACTAATATGCTCAGAGGTTTTAATTACCGCAAGTTTAACGGAAGCAGTATTTTTTTATGTTTCTAAAGCTTTTAATAAAGTCTGGCATGCTGGACTCATACTAACAGTAAACAAAACAGAGTTTTACGCATAAAAACACACTCACAAAGGCACGTATCAAATGATATCATACACAAAAACATGAACCTGGACAAACTTAATACTTCTTTTTACGATAAAATTATAACGAAATAACGCGCAAGCGCAAGTACATCCACGAGCATTCGCTTAACACATGACTCAAAACACAAATATCCAAAAGACTAGCCGTTAATGCAGAATATGCATCAAAAAGCTGAAAAAATTTGTTGGGAGAAATCCAAAACTAATATGCAAAAACAATTGAAAATAACTGAAAGAAACCATTCAATAAAGTAGTCGTGAAGATATTTCAAAAAATAATAAGAGTAAAAGATAAGATACCTGACTCAAGAGACGAAAGTATGTAGTAAACGTATCCCAAGTATGTATTACTTTGTATTAACCGACCGTGACATGTTAGATACTAATAATGTCATTTGGTGACAATAAGAAGGTTTAGAACTTTATCTACGACTAATGTATAATGTAAGTATTATAGTTGTGGTTTTCGCAATATAATGCCACCTATTAATCCCTTAGGGAATAATGACAAGGGATTAATAGTCCTTATTCCCGCTCCAATCACAAAATTTCTCAAATCAAATAATACCATGGAAACAAAATACACCAAGTCAAATGTGTCACTGTCAAACGCGTAGTGTTTATGTATTCGTATTGGGATGGATGAAAATGAAGAGGCTTTTACTTGTACACCTCAAGAAATTGTACAACTAGCTACAGCAACAACATCTACCTTATTACCGGAAACATCGAAATCTATTTATAATAAAACATACGCAACCTTCAACGAATGGCGTCTTCGAAATAACACAAATTCATTTTCCGAAAATGTTATACTAGCCTATTTCGCTGAACTAAGTGCAAAATACAAACCATCTTCATTATGGTCATTTTATTCAATAATTAAATCTATGTTGAGAATAAACCATGACGTTGATCTGGAAAAATATGGAAAACTACGAGCGTTTTTGAAAAGAAAATCTGAAGGATTTCAAGCAAAGAAATCTTCCACTCTGACCTCGAAAGAAATTAAGACATTTATTGACAAAGCTCCTGATGAAGTTTTTCTTTTACATAAGGTAAATATACATAGGTATTTAATCTAATCTATTAAAAAACTCATATTCTTATTTGCTTCTGGTTATATTAATTATTGGAATTATGGGCGCATGCCGGTCAAACGAGCTTTATGAAATGAATATAGAAGACGTAAAGGATCTTCAAACAAACTTCTTAATAACAATACCCAAGACTAAAACCAAAATTGTACGAACATTCGCCATAAACAGTACGTTTTACAACATTATAAAGAAGTACATCGATCTCCGCCCGTCACATGTAAAAATCAATTCATTCTTTCTAAATTATCAAAAATCCAAATGTACTACAATACAACGTATAGGAAAAAACAAATTTGCAGACATTGGTAGATAAATTGCCAAATATTTAAACTTGCCAAATCCTCAAACTTATACCGGCCATTGTTATCGCAGATCATCTGCCACTCTGTACATTGATGGAGGAGGCGATATAACTGGATTAAAGCGTCATGGGGGCTGGAAATCTACACAAGTAGCTGAATGTTACATTGATCAGCCTATGAGAAACAAGACAACTACAGCAGATACTATTACTAAACAAATAAATAGTAATGAAGCATCTTCTTCCTTTGCAGCAACCGACATTCCAAATATTGTATTGAAAACTCTTCCAAACTTATTCATAGTTCTCGACCAATACAGTTTATTAATTGTACTATTACTAATTTTAATGTTATTGACAAATAAAGTTGTTCATTAAAAATCTCAAATTAATAAATTAGTCGTAGATAAAGTAGAGTATACTACTCACAATAATGGCTATTATTACCTCAGAATATTTACTCCCTCGCCGCTTACGCGGCTCGGTTCGTAAATATTCCTCGGGAATAATAGCTATCATTATTGACTCGTGGTATAATCTACTATTATATCCCTATAATAGAGAACCGAGGGAATTTTGAGGCGTAAGAAGCAAAAAGTATAGCAACAAGCATAAAAAGAGAGAGTTACGCTTGTGGAAAAGGCTAGGACATATAATTGTTCCGTTGATGAAATACGTAAAACAAAAAACATAACATTTATTAACTGATGCGATATCTTTTATTGCCGGGATAGACAGGTATGGTATACCCATCAATAACTTGATATACCTACCTACGGTTATTGTTTTTCTTAAAGCAAATATTTTGCTAACCGTCGTCTTCATTTTCAAAATTTTAATTTGTTACCCAAGTAAAGTAAACAACATACAATCAGGGCCGGCGTTAAGGGGGGGGGGGGGGGGGATAAGCAGGGCCAAAGTATCCCGGTCTTGATATTGTAATTAAGGAAGAATAAGAGAGTTTAAAACGATCTTGTATCGAATCGAATTTATGTAATATTTTTCCAAAAAAAGGCGATATTAGATTTTTTGCGCTAAAATTAAAAAAAAAAGATTGAGGGTGGGGGGTTGAGACCGCTTACCCGGCGCCCGAAAATCCTAGCGCCGGCCCTGCATACAATCATCATCGTCGTTAATATATAGGGTATTTCATAATTACATGCTTGAGGGTCTTAATTCTTGGATGATTTTAAGAAAAAAAAAACGCTCATGTTAATATAGATCCGCCATCAAAAACACATTTCCATAAAACATTTTTTGGTCTACGTCTACCAGTGGCATTCGAGCTAACATACCTTTTGATATTTTTATCGAAAAAAATTATACACCACTGTTTTTTTCAAAATATATTTTATTTTCATTATTCCGCCCATAGACATCTTAACTAATGCCTATGATTCCGCCTTATGAATGGCATCTATGGCATAAAAAAAAGTGCATTTATCTTCTAAAAAGGTATTTTGCATTAGGAATTGAACTATGCTATCAAAAAGGAAAAAGGCATTAACGTACATATTTTAATTCTGCTTAAAAATTGTACCACCCTGTACCATCTTAAAAATAAAGCGGTTACAGATCTATCAAAGAGTAGGTTGTGCTACTCTTTGGATCTATATCGATATGAGCTTTGTTTCTTAAAATCATTCAAGGATTACGACCCTAAAGCAGGGCTGGCGCTAGGATTTTCGGGTCCCGGGTAAGCGTTCTCAGGCCCCTGCCCCGGTCCAATTTTCTTACTCCAAAATTTGTTTTTTTTTTTCTAAATAGTCAGAAGACTTTAGCGCAAAAATCAAATAACACCTTTTTTTTTAGAAAAATATTTGTATAACGAAGTTTCAAGCACGGTAGTCAATATACAGAGTGGAAAAAAAATCGCGCATAATGCCTGTAACTTTTGAATTACCTCATATACCAAAATGTAACCTTTATGAAAGTCGTTCAGTAAATTATTCCTCACATTTCTACCTGCATGGATTTTTTCTGTCTTTTCTGGCTTGGTTGCCATAGAGACCAACTTACTTTTTTTAAATGGAACACCTTGCATATGATTGCATATTTGGGTTCTACTGGGAAAACTCAGAAAACTAACAACAGATTGAGATATTGGTGCTCGGTTTGGGTACTTATTGTTAAATAACTCACACACTTCTGTTTGGGTTCGCATCCTATCTCCATAGCCAAGCATCATTAGTAGGTACCTCTATCATATCTTTTTCACTTAACCGCGCCATTTTTACAGAATTACTTGAAGTTAGACAGATCTACACAATTTGAACAATTTTTGACAAGAAGTAAATGTCTGTGTCAAAATAAATTAATTCAGGTAACAGGTTACAATAATAATAAAGAAATGCGCAATTAAAACTAAAAATCCACGGATCTCAGCATTTTTTCAGAAAAATATTAAAATGTCAATATATCGAAAACCGTTGATTTTGGAGATATGGTATATTATACAAAAAGTGTTGGTAATATTCCAGTTTATCGGCTTATGCGAAAAATGGCGTAAAATGAAAAACGTTTCTTGCAATATGTAGCACGTACTTTCTAAACGACAAATCCGCGAGCGGAAAACCGTTTTTTTAATTGGAAATATAAAAAAAATGTGAAAATAGTGGACCGAAAAGCACAGTGAGAGTGACAATTGAGGTTATGTTTCTCTAGCTGTTAGTCACTCGACAAAAATTGTAATAATTATAGACTTATATTGGTTAAACAGGCGCTAACACGGCATCTAATCCACCTTTTTGGTTCCAATTCGGTATATGCTACATAAATCAACAAGAGTTTTAATTTTTTTTTTCATTTTTGTCACAAGCGGGTACCCTATTTTCACATTTTTTTTATATTTGCAATTAAAAAAATGGTTTTCCGCTCGCGGATTTGTCGTTTAGAAAGTACGTGCTACATATTGCAAGAAACGTTTTTCATTTTACGCCATTTTTCGCATAAGCCGATAAACTGGAGCAAGGGCGGTTTTACGGGGGGGGGGGGGGTAATAGGGTAATTACCCCCCCCCCATGAATTTAGAATTTTAAGCATCATCATTGAAAAAAGGGCGTGGCACCCAAAAATTTTTTGCCTGCGGCGCTATTTTTTCCCTAACCCCCCATCCCAAACTTATTTTCTAGTTACTTTTAAAAAAAAAAAAATGGAATTTGAAATTACCCCCCCCATGTTGAAAAGCTAAAACCGCCCTTGAACTGGAGTGGTACCAAAGTGTTTAGAATGTATCGTAGAATTTAAAAATAATATAATTTCTATTTAAAAAAATTAATGTTGACGGTATATGTTATTCTTGAGACAACCTGTATACACATTTCTTATGTCAAAAAATTTGCAATTAAAAATAATAATCGACATGCCCAAGCGTTTTTCCAGAAAATCACCTGAATTTTAAACAATTTTATTCCAACCTTCTGGAGCTCACTGTATAAACGTGTACTATAAAAATAATTATAATATTTTTTGCTTTAAGTTTTGATGGTGAACAAAATTACACTGGCAAATATTAAAAATATTTAGGATAATCAAAGACATCAAATAGCGGAAAAACGGATAACCTCAAGCAAATCCTATTAAATTGTCATTGTATGGACATGAAATAAATCCGAAAACGAAAATGTCCGAGCCCTCAGGGCGAGATCCACTATATGTTGTGAGGGCAAAACCCTACGTAATTTTTTTTTAAGATTTTAAGTCTTACAAAAAATGAATATTCACTAAACGGCAAAATAATAATATTTTAATTATTTCGAAATTTAAAGGGCTAAAAAATGTATTAATTTTGAAAGAGTATCTTCGAGTACTGTTTTATTTCTTATTATTGATACTGAAAATTACGGGTTTTAAGTAATATAAAATAGGATTAATATATTATTATTATTCCAGTGAAGTGATTTAAATTTAATTAAAGAAGTAGGGGGGGGGGGGAAGGGGGACTTGATTAATTTCCCTTTCCTGTGTGGAGTAAATTTTGTATTAACTATATATTTTTGATCCCCAGACATATGTTTAAATATCGGCACCTAATGGAATTTATCACCTACCATGATACAGCATGTTGCCTGAAGATAATTTTGAATGTACAGGGTGTTGCCGCACGGATGCTAGTCTCCTAGCAACCAGCAATTCTTCTGACAGACATCCTGATGGCAGCCTCCACATGGCTGCCACTACAAGGTTAACATTTTATTCGCGATTAAAAAATAATTAGAAAGTGAGCCACTGAAAATTGACAAAAACCGAGAGAAATTCGGATTACACAATAAACGATGATAATTTTTTTAATTATAATATTTTTGACTGTAGTAGGGTAAAAAGTCGCGACGACGTTTACCGTCCGGAGGTCAGACGTCAAGTGTAGCGCCACGACGGTGTATGTAGCGTCACTTAAACGGATACTGATTTCGAGGGGGTTGATAAAGTGTGTTATTGCTTGGGGTGTGTACTGATATAAAATAGGGATATCTAATGAATGTGCGTGCAACAAGTGGAATCTCATCATCATAGATAGAGTCAATTACCAAATAGTTTGCCAAAAACATGGGTTGATAGACCTATATTAATTACTTTGTTCTAATTAATTAGTTCAAGCCCTTAAACAAAATTATTTTGTTATTAATAAACTATAATAATAATAAAATGTACTGTGGAGCTAAAGCGCCGCAGACAAAAATTTTTTTGGACCACGTCGAAACTTCGTAGGAATTCACCTTCTTCATGTTTCCAAATGAAGTTAAAATCCGCTATATAAAAAAAATTATTGTGATGGGACACTTTTATTAAGTTTATTCCCATCGCTCTTTTTTACTAAAAATAAAATAAGACCGATCTTGTTTTTTAAGAATTATTTTTAATTATCAACTTACAATAAAATGCTTATTTACGACCAGGTTTTTAAACCAGTTTGGCTTTACGGTATTCAACCTGTGATATCAATATCAAAATGATACAGACGTTCCAGAACAAAGTGCTGCGTAACGTAGTGAATGCTCCTTGGTATGTTTGCAACTCTGATCTTCACCAAGACCTTGGAATTTCAACAGTGAAAGAAGAGATCAAAAGATATGCCAGCAAACATGAAGCCCGACTTAGGCTGCACATCAACATCCGAAGACTGAAAAGAACCAAGCTGTTTGATCTTGTGGGAAGTGTTAAAAGCAGAGCACAAAATGCGAGTGAACGGGTATCCTCTAGAGCAGGGATGCACATACCGCGGCCCGCTGTCGATATTTATGCTGCCCGCCAACGAATTTTAAAAGCGATATTTATGCGGCCTGCCAACGAATTTTAAAAGTATTCTACTCGCCGCGCTCCGGTCTAAGCATATTGTTACGAGACTAGAAATTTGTCGCACCAACTAGATTACTTTAAGATTCGCGAAACACGTCGGTAGTATCCCCGAACAAAGTGGAAGGTTCTCGATGTTTGGTAACTCGTATAAATACGACGCATCGCCAGCTACCGGGGCAGTTAAGTTTTAACTACGGACAAGCGAACCTAATACTGATTGAGAACTGTAATCTGTGACGAGTAAATATTTCGTCGCTCGAACTTGGCTTCTACCTACATAACAATATAATATTAATTTTGATATGGATAAACCAAGCCCCAGTAAGAAACGTAGTCGTAAGGTTGAAGATGAAAATCGACAGTTTTCAGATATTTGGACCGAAAAATACTTTGTTATTTCATCGCATAACAAAATTGTCTGTTTAATATGCAATAGTAGTGTTTCTATTCCGAAGGAATATAATGTGAAAAGGCACTATGAACCCCAGCATCCTACTTTTACCAAATTACACGGAAAAAACAGTATTGTAAATTTAGTTTAGTAAGAATTTTATAGTATATTTCTCTATAAAACCTCTTAATAACTATAAATCTCTATACGAGTCTTTTCCAAAATAAAATTGTAAACTAAATTTATAAAAAAATATGGTTAGCTTTTTTATATAACGTAGTATAATTATGCCACTACTAAGGTATATATTACATTTTACAAATGCGATTTGGTTAAATTGAATAACTATTTCTTTTAGTTAAAAGTAAGAAACTGTATTGTGAATTTTACTAAATCCTTTTGTGGTTTTTATTATTTTTTATTACATTAACAGACAAGCATAAAAAATGGTTATAAAGAAAACTTACTAAAAATTACTATATTTCTTTACTAAAATTTTTAATAGAATTTAGAAGGGTGTAATTATAGTAAGACTGTTTAACAATAAACTATTCGAATTTTATAACACTATATTTGCAAAATATCAAAAAACATAGAAGCGCTTATAAAATTTTCGTAGGAAAATTCGTATTTTACTAAATGAATATAGCAGAAACTCCTAAATAATTTACAGGAATAGTCAAAGCCGCGCCGTCCGTCGCCGCCGTCGCATTTACAGTTATGCCATCAAAGGGGTCGGACCTCTAACTCTTACCCTTATGTGTTTTAAGTTCAAACTGATTAATTTTGTCTCTGATTTTGTGTTTATGGTATTATGGTGCTGTTATGTGGAGTTTGGAGGATTTATTAGCAGAATGGAATCTGGAAGACTTAGTTTCGCCACCAAGAAAGAAAGACCAAATATATTGCATTATACCACGTGTAAAAGCAAATAAAAAATGTTACAAAAATCTACAAAAGGAGTTTTAAATATTTACTAAAATATTTAATTATTATAACAAAAGTTGGTGGTAGAAATTCAACTAAAATTAATAGAATTTACGAAAAAATATTACAAATTTTACAATATTCATTAGTAAAATGTGCAAAACTGCTTGGTAGTTTTTACAAATAATTACTACAACCGTAACAACAGAAGCTAGAAAAAACAACAACATATTTTTATATTACTTGCACTCCTGTTTAATAGTTTTTACTGTAACGAATTTTTTATTCCTATATATTTTTGTAGTAACTATTAAAAATATTAATTCGTTATTACTATAATTTTATAGTCTTCCTTAATATACCATATGGCTGTCCTATATAGAACTATAAAATATAGTTACTTCTATTATATTTTTGGATATTCTTATAAATTTTTTTTTTCCGTGTAACTGGCGAAAATCGAACGCAAAGAATTTCCACTTTACAACGGGAACTAATAGGCCAGCAAGCTATGTTTACAAAATCAATTCAAGATGCTGAAACAGCTACTGAAGTTAGCTTTGAAATATCTCGAAAAATAGCTTGTCGGACTTTTAAAGATGGTCAGTTTGTTAAGCAATGTTTAGATATCGCCGCAAAAAAAAATTGTCCGGAAAATGTAAAGAAGTTTGAAAAATTCAGTTAAATCGGATGACTGTTCAAAGAAGAATTATCGCATTAGCAGCTAACATAGAAGAGCAATTAGCTACGAAATCGAGAAGTTTTGAGTATTTTTCTATAGCACTCGATGAATCTACAGATATAAGTTCCACTGCTCAACTCTTAATATTTTTACGAGGTGTAACGCAAAATTTTGAAGTGAGTGAAGAACTGATTGGTATGAGTTATTTGACAAGTCAAACCAAGGGGAGTGACATGCTCAAAGCTCTTCTGGAAAAATGTTCTATAATGGATTTGGATTTAACGAAAGTATCTGGAATTACGACTGACGGAGCACCTTCAATAGTTGGAAGTACATCTGGGATAGTGACTATGTTAAAAAAATGTTTACAAACTAAAAACTTAAATACCAAGGAATTAATGCAGTTTCATGTCATTATACATCAAAGGCCCTCTGTTCAAAATTATTGGGATTTGAAATTGTGATGAAAGTTGAAGTACCTACTGTAAACTTTATAAAATCACGAGGTCTCAATCACCGACAATTCAAACAATTTCTCAAGGATACTTAAAGCGAATATGGTGATCTCCTGTTTTACACTGAAGTAAGGTGGCTAAGTAGTGGGTTGACACTACAGCGGTTTCTTAACTTGATTGAAGAAATCCAATTATTTCTGGCGGAAAAGAAAAACGACGTCCCCGCACTCGACAACCCTGATTGGCTGTGTGACTTAGCGTTTTTTGTAGACATCACAAATCACTTGAATGTCTTAAATACGCGACTCCAAGGCAAAGATCAATTGATTTCGCAGTTATACTCTCATGTTTCGTCCTTTCAATGCAAATTGAGTCTTTTCAGGACACAAATCAATTCAGCCAATTACAGTCATTTTCCGAACTACAAAAAAATTATGGAGAAAGTCAATAAAACTGACGTCAATTTCGCTCATGTTGAAAAAATTAATATTTTGATACAAGCTTTTCAAAATCGTTTTGTAGACTTCAAAAACGTTAAACCTCTATTGGACATTTTCAGCAATCGTTTCAACATTTCACCCGAAAATAAGCCGGAATCAATGCAGCTGCAATTAATAGACATGCAAAATGATGATAGTTTACGAAACAAATTTAATGAAGGCAATTTACTCAACTTTTACCGTTGCGTTGATAAAAACGCTTATAAAGAGTTGCGAATAAATGCATTGAAATGCGCAAGCTTATTTGGATCGACGTATGTTTGCGAACAAACGTTTTCAGTGATGAAACTAAACAAAACGAAACACCGAAACCGTCTGGCAAATGAAAATTTGGAAGCAATTTTACGTGTGGCGTGGTAAATAGATTTAGACCCAGAGTTGGAACTGTCATAAAAAATGACGAAGGTAACCTTATTGCAAGTGAAGCTGAAGTGATAGAGACCTGGAGAAGATACTTTGATGAATTACTGAATGTACAGACAGATGAAGTCGGGCGTGATTATACATATCTTACCGCCGAGCCTTTAGTGGAAGAACCTACAATGGGAGAAGTATCACGAGCTATCCGCAAACTAAAAAACAACAAAGCCCCAGGAAACGACACTATATCGGCAGAGTGTATAAAACATGGAGGAGAGACTTTGGAACTTGCTTTCTATCAACTCATCTGCCAAATATGGAAAGAAGAGCAAATACCAACCCCCTGGAAATAAAGCGTTATAATACCCATACATAAAAAGGGCGATAAAATGTGCTGTAAAAACTATAGGGGTATATCCCTTATTAACACAGGGTATAAAGTATTCTCTATAATGCTATTAGAACGATTGACTGCGTGTGTAGAGTATCAAATAGGAGATTACCAGTGTGGTTTTAGAAAAAATCGATCAACAGTAGACCAGATATTCACTATTAGACAGTTAATGGAGAAGTGTTGGGAATACAACAAAACATTGCACCAGCTTTTTATAGATTTCAAACAAGCCTATGATAGCATCATAAGGGTGGAACTGTGGAATGCCATGGCAGAACTGGGCGTACCGAAAAAGTTAATTAGGCTCACAAAAGCCTGTGTGGAGGGATCTACAAGTGCAGTAAGACTTGAGGGAAGACTATCAACCTTTTTCTCAATCAACAGTGGCCTCAAACAGGGGGATGCGTTATCCCCACTACTCTTTAACATCGCTTTGGAGAGCGCCGTGCGAAAGGCGAACCTAGAAACGCTCCTATTTAGAGACCAGGGTCCTCGCATTGTGGTGGCTTTCGCTGATGATATAGATATAGTGGGAAATACGACTATCAACGTCAAGGAGGAGTTCATCAAACTGGAAAATGCTGCAAAAGAAGTTGGCCTACGAATAAACGAAGATAAAACAAAATACATGACTACAACAAGAACAGAACGACGAGACAGGATAGGACAGAACGTGACAATGGACAACTATAATTTTGAAAGGGTCCATCAGTTTAAATACTTGGGAGCTACGATCACCTCTGATAACAATGTAACACAAGAGATTAACAACAGAATACAAGGAGCCAATCGCTGCTGTTTTGCGCTACAAAAAATAATGAAATCGAAAAATGTAACCCGCCGTACAAAAATAGCAATTTACCATGCAGTTATAAGACCTATAATGACATATGCATGTGAAACATGGACGATGACGAAACAAAATGAGAACCGACTGAAAATAGCAGAACGAAGAATTCTTAGAAGGATATATGGACCAGCCAAGGACAACGCCACACAGCAATACAGAATTAGAACTAACAGGGAATTACAAGAACTATATAACCAACCAGATATAGTGAAAATAATAAAGTCAGAGAGATTGAGATGGGCCGGCCATGTTAAAAGACAAGACCAACGTGTCGTCAAGCTGGTATGGGAAGAGACCCCGGTAGGAAGGCGGCCGCTGGGAAGACCAAGGATGCGGTGGAAAGACAATATTGCGGCGGATTTACGAAGCCTAAATATCCAGCGACCAGAAGAACTTATGATGGACCGCAGCAAGTGGAGGCAAATTGTAAAGTCAGCGAAGACCCACCCTGGGTTGTAGGCTACAGAGAGAGAGAGAGAGTGGCAAATATAAAAAACTTGTTAGTTCAATGCAATGGCATGCATCAAAATAATAAAACATGAAATATTACACTGTAATGATTAGATTACCTTACGATTACATAATTACAACAAACATTTTTGAAGGTTCTTTTATTTTTATCATTGTATTTCATACTATTTAAAAATAAAAATTTTTGTGTTAATAAGTATTGTTTGTAGTGGCCCGTCCTTGGCTTATATTTTTCCCGAGTGGCCCCTGCTCTAGAGTCTAGCTTGAGCAATCTAAAGGACATCAATGGATAGACTTTAGTTGATAAGTACATTTAGTTTCTAAGATTTATTAGAGAAAAATTAATGGTTAGTCTTATCCCAACAAACATCCTACGTACTAAATACGTACTTATTGTGTTCGTTTTATGTCCCGTATGTACAATAAGTAAAATGTACATTTTAAATACGTATTTTCTCCGACATATTGTGTATGTACGATGACCATTCTTGATTGTAGGTACAATGTATCATCCTTATATGTACCAACGTCTTAAAAACGGTTGGGATGATACGTTGTTATGTAGGTATATTTTATTACATAATGTAACAAAGTTTTACCTTATGTAAAATTAAATTACTAATAAAAAATAATTAAATTAGACCTTTTGCAAAGTTGGACATTTTTTTGTTCTGTGATTGTAAGGTTAATTATTATTATCCGCTACCGATTTAAATTTCGCGCTTGCTTACGTCGTAAAAATCCGACACTATTCGGACGTCTTTCTGTGCAGTTAAATTAACTTAACCAAACTTTTGAGTTTGTAAGTGTGGCTTCTTTTTGTTGTATTGCCGATGTTTCTCAACGAATTGGCGAATTTTACCAGGACGTTTTCCTCTAAATGCGTTAAGTTTTATTTCTTTGTTCGTTAATTTATTATTTGATATACAATTTATAGGTAAATAGTAACTTGAGTGGTAGAAATGCCTCTTAAACAGCTTCGAAGCTTAAAAAAACTTAAATGTACTTGGCTATGTCGATTACGATTCGTTTTGTTTTTAGCTGAATCCAATGCTGAAATTTTAAGACAGCATTTTTTTTTTGAGAGGCTTGGCATTCCAAGTAAAAAACCGTAAGGTATCAAATACTGAAACTGTTAGTCCTGGGGCGCTTAGTCAAGTAAAAGTTAGGTACTTGTAATCGTGAAGCAGATCTACTGGCACTTGAAGATTTCTTAAATCTACAAGAACATTTCAGAAAGTTGGTAAGATTTGACCACCCATTCTATTTAAAAAGTAGTATAGAAAAACTTGATTTATATAGATACCTATACTATAATATGTAATTTAGGGTAAAATTCAATTAACAATTGAATAAGACCTCAACAGTCCAGGTTATGTATTAATATAGTAAGAATGTTTATTTTTGATAATGTTCTAGTACATTTACCATTTTAGGAGTCTAAAATCTGCATATTGGCAGAAAATAATTTGCAAGCTTTATTAAACGAAGCATGGGAGCATTTATTTAGAATCACCAGGCTGAAAAGATACCAGGAAAAAAGATTTTCGCAATTTTTAATTGCAAAAGTTATGATAAGTAAGTACTAATTTAAATGATGAAACGGAAATTGGACGTTTTCAACTAGAGGTGTAGTGTATAGTAGTCAAGTATAGTAGGATAGGAGTGTATTTTGTATCTTGATATTATTTTTATTTTATCTCCCCTAATTTTTTATTTTAATCATCTTAAAGTTTCTTTAAAATATGGCTTATTTTATTTTGTTGACTTGTATTTGTATATACTATAAAAGATTATTTTTTCTGGGTTGTAATTAAAGTTTTTTCATTTAAGATGCCCTTCTGAGAACAGAAAAAAGCTGAAATAAAAAAGAGGCAGAGCAGGAAATAGCCAGATTGGTAAGGAGGACCCCCGATCGACTAAAATATAAACAAAAAGCGAAAAATAATGATAACAAATAATAATCCCGGGGTATCAGATAGATATTAATACATTCATATATACACAATATATATAGAATGTTACTAAATATTAACCAACAAATTTATTGTAATATATTATTATAGATACTTTATCAATAGTTATTATTTATCCATTGTAGGTACAAACAACGTAGGTACTTCTTACGTATGTAGTACGTACATAGAACGAAGTGTGTGTAGATCTTTAACACGTACAGTAAATGTACGGTTATCGTACGTATATAAGACGTCTTTATGACGTACAATTGTGTGGAAAATTTACATACCAAGTTTGTAAAATGTACGTATTACGTACAATAACGTACATACGTAAGACATACTTTATGTCCAACTAGTACGTACCATGTATTTATGCTGGTTGGGTATAGACTAGTTTTTATAGGTAAAACACAACAGGTGTTTAATTAACAAAAAAAAATCTCTCCAGAAGTCAGTTTTTAAATCTAATAAGAAAAATAACAGCGAGAACTTTTCAACCCTTACCCCTATAAAAATAGTTAACGACGACCGTATAAAACAGAGCCCCCGTATAACATTTTCGATGGTAATAAAACCATTGACGACCCCGTTTGTCATGCTTCAGATAAATCAAGTCGGTAAAAGCCGTATAAGTGCCGGGGCACAATAAACACAAAGACTTCCTTCCCCGCGTGGATAGGCGCCCTGTCATTCCGGTAAATCCCCGACGAAAATTGAAAGTGCGAGGCCCCATTTGACTTTTAGATGGACGCCTGCGGTGTGCCTAAGCTTTTGTCCCGTTGCCCTGATACCCCGATATAACTTTTGGCTCTGCAGTGTCACGAACGACTGTTTACTTGGATCAGTTTAAATGCTTATTTGATAAATGATATTCGGGATAGTACCTCAGTAGCTGGTACATAATATTTCAATTTCAAAATGAGAAGAATAAAAATAAATAGAAATTCAACTCATTGATCAGTACCACGGATAAACGTGACTATTTCGCCAGAGTGTATTATACCGCCAAAGCACCATGACAACGAGCTGATTTCTACTGGCAAAACTAACACTAGCGAAACAAATTATCAGACCGACATAATCTGATGGCGTAAGTGGTTACATTAATTTTTACTGCGTGGCCTATAGGGTTGCTCACTGGTTCGTTGATTTTCTGCTACCTTTGATTAAAACAATTGTTTACTAAAACACTTGTGCTTTTATTCCTTAATGCAGGTTATGGTAGCACATTACAAGGATTCACGACAAAGACACTGGTCGATACTTAACTTGCTTTTAAATTGGTCCCCTAACTATCACTTGAAAGTACAAAAACGCCCGTATTTCGTACGTCAGGTAACGCGGAATTGCTATAGCTGCTTAGTTTTACTTAAAAAGAAACAATTAATTGCCCAAAAAGGTCTTAAAATCGTAAGCGTACGTAAGAACACTTGCTTCACGGAGCCATCGTGGAAGACAGCTGGCTTCACCCTTGCGCCGTGCTTCTTATCTCTCGATCGACCAGCGCGCGATGCGACCCAACCTCTTTTCGCCCATAGAAAGCTCGCGTCCCAGTAACGTTTTACAAGTACCGGCGCGACGCGCTTTTGACTAGCTCAGGGCTGTAACTAGGTGATATTTTACTATAGGCAAGGTTTCTTTTCTGCGCCCCCTAGAGACATGCGCTGCAGTAGGGAGGGGGGATACTTTAAAATTTAGGACCCACAAAATTTATATGTATTACTTTTTTACTTTTTATTAAATAAGTTATAAGTTTATTAATATTCTTTGGTTTAAAATTTTTTTTTTAATCGGTTAATTATTAAGCTTACTTAATAATAAGAGAAGATTATGTACAGTGTGTCCACAGATTAACTATTAAAGAGGAAAAACTTTTTTATTTGTGGGTTTATGAAAAAAAGTTTTTTTTCATAAAAACTCCTGCTTGTTCTCAAACGACCAACAAGCATATTATTTTTTCAAATTTATATACCGGGTGTTCAGAATTTAGAAAAATATGAAAAAAGCTAGGAACAAAGTACCCTTCTGTGTAAAGATAGGATAAAAAGTAATTAGTAAAAGTTATTGTGGTTAAAAACCTACGTCTCATTACCAAGTTTTGACTTATTAGCTAAATGTACAGAGACCGGCAAAAAGTTCCAACTCATAAAATATGATTTGATTTAAATTAACGCATTTTGCAAATTAGTTAGTCTTTAGAAGGTATTATTCTGTAAAATCTTTATCTATATACGAGGAATTGTCGAAAACGGCTAAGTAACTACATATATTATTAAAAAATCAATACGTTTTAAAATAAAACCGTGCACTATTCATAATTAAACGAATTTATTAGAGAACGAATGAAGAGTAAAAAATTTTCTTAAACAAATGTACTTAAGTGAAAAAAGGCAGGTTATCAGCAAAAAAAAACTATTCAAAGGTTTCTCCACCAACCTCCTCGCATCGTTGGACTTTCTTAATAAATGCTTTATATGCGTTTCGTATCTCTTGCAATGGGATATCTTGAATCGCTTCTCTAATTCTAATTTTTAAATTATCAAGACCAGGTTCCAATTGAGATGCATACACTTTCTGGGTAAGGTATCCCCACAAGTAAAAATCCATTATTGTAAGGTCGGGACTTCTTGGCGGCCAAGGGATTGGTCCATATCTCCCAATCCAGCGCTCCGGAAACTGTCTATTCAACCATTCCCGCACAATAACAGTGGAATGCGCAGGATGACCATCTTGTTGAAAATATGCAGTTCGCCTGTCAATAAGTGGCAACTGCACACCAAACGTTAACTTTCTTGGAGTACTGTCTTCTGCAATGAATTCGAAAATGGGGATTCTCAGTTGACCAGTAACGTAGATTTTGGGAACTAACCACTCCATTGGTTGAGAAAGTAGCTTCATCGGAAAAAATAATATTATGAAAAAAGTTTCTATTTTGTAAGTATTTCTGACCAACCCATACACAAAAATCAAGTATTTTTGCATCATCATTTGCTTCTAGAGTATGAACAAATTTAGGTTTATATGGCCTGACTTTATTAGCTTTATAAATTATTTGCAAATATGATTTACTAATAATATTTCCAATTTGGGATGCTCTGATCCTTAGCGATGTTTTGGGAAAATGCCGAACGGAATCCAGCGCAATAGTTGCCCCAACATTTTCTTCTTCATTGATTGGAGTTTTCTTCTTTTTAATATTTAAAACGCTTCCTGCTCTTCTAAATTTTAAAACAATATTAACTGATATTCGGTTAATGGTAAGATTTGGCCATTTCTCATTAAACATTCTTGTTACATACGAGTATGAGATATTTTCTCCTAAACCATAACATTGGACAATAAATACTTTTTGTTCTAACGTTAGCATTTTTTTTCACTGTCATAAATTGAGCAATTGACAACATTTTTATTTTGTTAAGTACGTCGCTCCGCGATGACAATGGACGATTGTCATCAAAACGTATACTATAAAGATTTTACAGAATAATACCTTCTAAAGACTAACTAATTTGCAAAATGCGTTAATTTAAATCAAATCATATTTTATGAGTTAGAAGTTTTTGCCGGTCTCTGTACATTTAGCTAATAAGTCAAAACTTGGTAATGAGACATAGGTTTTCAACCGCAACAACTTTTACTAATTACTTTTTATCCTATCTTTACACATAAGGGTACTTTGTTCTTAGCTTTTTTCATATTTTTCTAAATTCTGAACACCCGGTATATAAATTTGAAAAAATAATATGCTTATTGGTCGTTTCAGAACAAGCAGGAGTTTTGATGAAAAATAACTTTTTTTCATAAACCCACAAATAAAAAAGTTTTTCCTCTTCGATAGTCAATCCGTGGACACACTGTATATATTGTAAAACTAAAAAGGAAAAAATAAAATAAAAAATGGAAATATTGGAAATGTGTAGGTATAAATAAAATACTTACAAATAGACTCTACGCTCTATACTTAAATATTTTATTAGGAAGATAATTTTACAAACAATATTTTCTGGCTTTTTGTGTTGCGAAATCTGATATATATTTATCAAAAGAAATTGATTCTGCAATAAGCCTTTCTATGGATAATATGGCAGTATTAGATAATCTTTCTTGGGACATGGTCGATCTTAAATAATTTTTTGTAAGTTTCAATTTTGAAAAAGACCTTTCACAAGAAGGACTGGAGTTGTAAGAAAAATTTGTAATGCTGTAGCAAAGTTGGGATACTATGCCAGTAGCTTAAATTTATGTAGGATTTGGTACATTTCCAATGCAGATAGACACTGGAAATCAAAAAGTTCTTGCGCTTGAAATTTAAAACTTTCTGTTTCCTGAATAAATTTGTTACAATTGAAGTCGTTTGAATATTTAGCGCACAAATCTTTAATGAATTTTTCAGTATCAGAAAGACTCATTTTGGAAAGAATTGCTCCATTAAGAAAACTGAAATCACTGGAAATCTCATGTAAACCTTTATATCTGTTACTTAACTGCGTAACTATTGAATCGATGACTTGAAATAATAGTGTTTTTGTTTTGTTTTTGGGTCTAAATAAAAATCATTAGCAAGCTCACCGCTCTTTTTTCTAATTTTTCTTTTTCGAATTTCCGTGTATTCAGTTGAAATATTGCAATATTGACAAATCTGCAAAGTATTTTATTTCAGATTTTTCAAAATAACCATCTCTATTTGCTTTGATTTCTTTCAACAACCCTTTAATGTGTTTGCATGCTGTATCTAATGTTAACTCCTTTTTCTGAAGTAAGAGATTTACTTTATTAATTTTATCTTATAAAGATAACCAAAAAACTAAAAGAATTACCAAGTCGAAATCTTTAAGATTTTTTTGAAATTTTTTTGCCCCAATTACTGTTTCACCAGAATATATTGAAACATCACTCATCTCTTCTATAAGATCCATAATCAATTTAAATTGAGTGATAAGTGCGTTCAACGCTAATGCTTTGGATGACCACCTTGTATCGCTAAAGCCTCTTAAAGTAATATTTATAGTATTTCTCAATTTACTCCAGCTCACCGTGGAATGCGCAAAAAAATTAAAAAAATTTTGAATAATTCCAAAAAAGGTTATTATTTCGGGACTAACTGAAGCACTGTGTAATGCCACTGAATTTAAACTATGTGCAGAGCATGGGACAAATCTTGCAGTTATGAATTTTCTTGCAATATCCTAGCTTGTACGCCTTGATATTGACACGCCATATTAGAGCCATTGTCATAGGCCTGTCCCCTAATATTTTGAATATTAAGATCTAATTCATTCAATACTATTTCAAGGATATTGGCCAATGCAGTTTTTTCTTTTACCTCAATAAACATCAGAAATCGTTCCTCAAATAAACATGTTATCGCATTTTTCTGTACATCTCTTACTACTAATGACAATTGTTCTAATTTCGATATGACAGGAGTTGTATCCAAAATTACCGTAAAATATTTTGCATGTTTTATTCTTGTGACAATTTCATTAATAACAGCATTACCATGCAGCTATTGCAATAAGTTCGTTTTGGATCTTTGGCGAAAAGTATTTTTTTTTATTTCCGGAGTGTATATGCTGTTTAAGTATAGGGTCGTCATGACTTAATAACTCTAATGTTTGCAAAAATTTACCCGAATTTGGATGACCAATTTTTTCTACAGATCCACGCAAAGCTTCGTTGTTTTTGACACAAAATAAAACTGCATCTAAGATACATTTTAAAATATGTTTCCATCTTTTAGTTTTACACATAATCATTTTTTGAATTTCATCTGTTAAAAAATTGTTTTTTATTTAAATTAATTTCGACGATCTTTAGGATTTCATTATTCAGAATAATTTTATTTATGATTTTTGCGCCCATAGGCATGGGCCTACTCTGCCTATACCTAGTTACGGCCCTGGACTAGCTACGTGACTGAATGCCAATTACTGTGTTAAGTTACAAACAAAAATAGCAGATATTGAAATCGCATGCACACAGCATTTACCAACCTATTCTCCTTGACGACAGAAACTTCAAGCAGTATAAAACGGGAGGGAGTAAAGGTGCCACCAAATACACCTAACCAGAGAAGGGTCCGGTAAACATGCCACCGACCAAAATGGTTATTTAAAAACACACCGGTATTTGTTCCACTAACACCAATGGATATAAGTTATGGTTATAATAAAGGAAAATGCTTTATTGATATTTTAACGTTTAATTAACTTTAACTTATTAAAAACATTTAAGAATAGTCTCGTAAACTAAGTCTTGATATATTAACTAACCTAGCCTAACCACCTAACCTCTTTATTTTATTTAGGTAAGCTTAAATAGGAAGCATTTAATTAAAAAAAAAAAACCGTCACCGCCAACCAGCCAAGATTGGTAGTCTCAAAGCTACAGCGCCATATAAAACTTCTCGACTCGTGGCCAGACAAATGGAGAATTCGCCTTAATGACGCTAAAACCTAAGCCATCTACTTTTCTCTACTATTACTCCTTGCGTCCTGCAGGTATCGCACACGCACCGCTCCCAGAGCGCCATAAAGGATTTATCCTGCAGTGCCTTATCATAAAGTAGTACTGAATGAAAGCAGCAGCCACGCAATAGAAAAAATTGGTTCTAGTTGTGGAAGTATCTCTCAGGGAACATTTCAGTTAGAGTTAGACCGTCGTTCCAAACTTTGTCAAAAGCTTTAGAGACGTCAAAAAAGACTGCTCCTGTTGACATGCGACGATTAAATTCTCTTAGGATGTTGGAGGCCAGTCGTGTTGTCCCGAGAGTTACGACCCTCTTTATTGGTCGCGTGATCAAGACGATATACAGAGTGGCAAAAAAGTCGCGCATAATCCCTGTAACTTTTGAATTACCTCGTACCCGAAAAAGTGACCTGCATGAAAGTTGTTCAGTAAATTATTACCCATATTTCTACCTGCATGAATTTTTCTGGTTTGGTTGCCATAGAGACTAACTTACTTTTTTTAAATTGAACACCCTGCATATGATTGCATTTTTGGATGCTACTGGGAAAACTCTGAATTTTTTGTATTTCAAATTTTCACCTATCTGCAAGCGTTTCCACGATAATGACAGCTTAAAAATGAAACTTCCTAATTATAATTATTCCTACCTAACACCCACCAGTTAAGTCAAGGTGTTTTCATGACAGCGACCTAAGAGGTGTCAATTTTGAGTTACTGTTAAATTCTCTTGTGCCTGATTTCTAATTTGTGTAACACTATGGTTCATCTAAATGAGAAACAACGAGTTGAAATTTTAATAATGAGCGGTTACGGAAATATGAAGAGATCGCAAGATCAGGTTTGTTCATTTTATAATGAATTATATCCAAATAGACCTCCAATATATCAGTCAACGGTGTGTCGAGTGGTAAAGAAATTTCGAGAAACAGGCAGTGTTAGGGAAGCCGCTAGATCAGGTCAACCTAAAACAGCAACCGGGGGAGACAAAGCTTTGGGTATCATGCTCTCAATACATGAAAATCCAACCATCCAGGCCAATGGCAATGGATTTTAACGTGTCTCATCAGTCAGTGAAAAATTTGTTTAAGCAGGAGAAGTTGCATCCCTACAAGATAAAGTTGGTGCACGAGTTAAACAAGGACGATTTTGATAGAAGAGCTAAATTTTGTGAGCTGATGATGAAAAGATGCAATAACGATAATAACTTCGTAACAAATATAATTTTCCCGGATGAAGCTACTTTCTATTTCAATGGCATTGTTAATAGACATAATTATCGTTATTGGTCTGCTGAGAATACTCACTGGTTCCAGAAAGGCAGTGGCGGCTCTACCATAAGGTCATTTGGGCAATGACCTCCCACGCCAAGTCACCAACCACCTAACAAACATATTAATATTTAACTTTAAAATTAAAATTGATTCAATCAACCAAACTTTACTGCTCGGATACTATTACCTCTAAAATATCCCTCGTATTTATTAATGCAATGCACACGCAGCAAAACAAACTAGACGTAACGCTACTTGTTATGCGTCCCCGCAAAAATTTCAGGTCAAAATCGAGCTTGCCCACGAAAAATAGCGTCACCCAACAAAGCCTGTGTGGGTAAAGAGAGGAATAAATAGCATGTTATCACTCTCGCACTTGTATTAAATTCGAAGAAAAAGAGGTTTTGTCGGCTGTCAGCCGTTTTTGTTTTTGATTGAGCTTAGACGCACGTTGCAATTTTTATAATGAATGGGAAAAAGACAGAAGACCGTTGATTTTTGCAGTCGGCAGTCTGTAGTTCTTTATAGGGATGTTGATTCTGATATCGAAAAAATATTATATCGTTACAGATTTTTCGTCATGCTTCACTGCGCTACCACTGCGCGAGCGGTGCCGTTGACGAACATACATTCATCGTTAAAAATATATCGCTATATACAGGGTCTCCCAAACTCGATGGCACATTAGAAGTACCTATCTCGAGAACTAATAGATATATATTTTTGAAATTTTGAGAATGCATATAAGACATAAAATTCTAGCCTTTAAAAATAGTTTTAAAAATGCGGCGTTGCCAGCTGTACCCCTCTAACCTGTATAGTTACTTTTTTCTATTGATACTCTGATATATCGGAATAAAAATTAAAAAATTTAAAAACATGTCCAAAGAAAAATATCATCCATTTGATATTATTGATATTACGATACATCCCTATATATATCTGTCTCTCTGTCGTTCTGACGAAAACCTAACCTATAATATAATGAACCTGATTGTTTTTGTTAGTTTCTTGAGGATTGGTGTTGTGTTTTTTACTTTTCCTAATTGAAAAGTAGGTAAATTACCATAATTGAAAAAAGGGCGTGGCACCCAAACAATTTTCGTCTGCGGCGCTATTTTTTTTTAATGACCTCCCACTTCAAATGCCCACGAGCCGCCACTGCAGAAAGGTCATACTCAGAGGCCCAAAAAAGCTAATGTTTAGGCGGTCATGGTTGGTAGACATATTGTGAGACCTTTTTCATGGATGGTAATTTAAATGGCGAAAAATGTCTGAACCTCCTCAGGAATCACATAATTCCTTCTTGCAGAATGGTTTTACCGGGTGTAAATAATGGCATAAACGAACAGGTAGGTTCCAGCAAGATGGAGCACCTGCGCATTATGCGGCAAATGTTAGACAATACATAAGCGAACAATTTCCAGGACGTTGGATAGGCAGAAGAGGTGCTATTGACTGGCCAGCGTGATCCCCGGACTTAACCCTGCTCGACTTCTTTTTGTGGGCACACTTAAAGAACAAAGTCTACGTTAACCGTCCAAATGACTTAGAATCTTAAAAAGTCAGAATTACTGCTGAAATTCGGGCCATTCCAGAGGACTTCATTTTAAACGTTGCAGACGGGTTCAAGGATCGACTGGGACTTTGCTTAGCAGAAAATGGTGGTCATCTTGAACGCCTGATCCACTGACAAGGTTTCACTTGTTTATTATTCCGATGTTAAGTTGTTCAATTTTCTAGGCTATTTATTTTGTTATTATAAAGTGTGTTACAATTTTAAATAAATAAAAACTTGAAATACAAAAAATTCAAAGTTTTACTGGTAGAATCCAAATTTGCACTCATAATATGCAGGGTGTTCCATTTAAAAAAAAGTAAGTTGGTCTCTATGGCAACCAAACCAGAAATGACAGAAAAAATTCATGCAGGTAGAAATGTGGGGAATAATTTCCAGTAGAAATATAACTAGTGCATGAAATATTTCCGGAAATTTTTGAAAATTTTGTCTGAAACCAATTTTTTAACAAAAGCATGAGTGCATTGCACCTGAAAAAATCCCGAACCAGCAGGGTGAGGGATTTTTTCTTTGGTGCAATGCACGAATGTTTGTTTTTTTTTTTAAATTGGCTTAAGACCAAATTTTGAAAAATTTCCATTAGGAAATGTTTTAGGCACGTGTTATGTTTTTATCGGAAATTTCCCGAGTTGATAAAAGTTTATTTAGGTAGTTGCTAAAAAATCGATTTTCTGCTTTTTATAGTATTGACGGGAGTACTATTTTCCGCAATTTTGTTGATATCATTTAAAGAAACATTACCGAAACGGGCCATTTCTGTTTTTTGTTTAAGAAGTTCAAAATGACTGTGAAAATGACGACCAAATCGAAACAGAAGGTACTTTATTTACTGTAGCAATTTTGTTGTAGCTCCATAGCAACTAATTATAATAGCCTACTACACTAAGTTTATGCTGATTTAAAATTTTGACAGGTCGACTGTTTTGATGTTTTGAAACTATAAATGTCAAAAATGACATCCCCGGGATATTTCCAGATGTAATTTTCAAAACGGATGCAATTTCCACTTATCAATTTTTTAAAATTTCCGTGTAAAATTTCCAGTTAAATTGACACTAGGGAAATTTCCTGAACAATTTTCATAAAGGTCACTTTTTCGTATACGAGGTAATTCATAAGTTACAGGCATTATGCGCGACTTTTTTGTCACCCTGTATGAGGTAATAATATTCCGGTAAAAAATTAACGTTGGTAATTCACCTATTACTATAGGTAATGTACAAATGATTGAAATATGTCACAATATAAATGACATTTTTGACACTGATAGGCCGTCATATAAAATAACGTTTATTTTTACATGTATCGTCAACCGACAATTACCAATATATTGACAAAATGGATCCTCATAATAGCATTTATGACTGGAACAGTTTTAGATATGGCAAACGGCATTATGAATATCATCTATGGCATTAAAACAATAGAAGAAGTGTCTAGATACGACAGAATCAATGGAATCATCCTGATTTCAACCGGCATTATAACATGCATTTATGGGGCAGTTATGTGCCTGCTAATAAAAAAACGTCCTCCATCAGATTGGATCAATATTTTTTTGGTATCCAGCACCACGGTCATGATCATACAAATTATACTGGGTTCTGCAGGAACCAGACTGGGCATACATAAGTACAACCCCAACATAGTGAAATATTTACAAAGAGTTTATAGAAATTATCATTCAGATGAGTTATCACGGACCATAGTAAACGCAATCCACAGTGAGTACGAGTGTTGTGGAATATTTAAAAATCACACTTACGCATTCAAAGACGACAAGACTTTAATGGAAAGTTGTTGCAAAGAATTAGAGAAAGGTCAAAACTGTACTGAAGTAATATCATTTAAACCTGGATGCGGAAAACTAATAAGTTATTACCATGGAAAACATTTTTATACTATTGGATTTTTGTGGATAGTATCAGGCTCAATAAATATTTGTATAGTTTTAATGGCATTCTATTTTAAAACTTACTACGCTTACAGACCGTAGAAAATACTTACAGATATTTTAATTAACCCTTAAATATAGATAACGATAAGTAATAAAGATTTTTAATTACACTATTTTAATCACAAATCACACCAGTAAATAAATTTTACTGGGCGACAATTTTTTTATTTTTTTTTGTTGTAATGTAAAGCTGAATAGCATGTTGTATAGTCCGCCTTACGAGTCTTTGGCTATGACGGCTGAGGAAACAGGGGGGTAAAAGGCATAAAAAAGTCAGGTTTAACTGTAGAGCCATAAGCGTGCGGTGCCTCGTTTCATATAAATATTTTATAAGTTAATAAACTAAATTTACTAAATTTCTTCTTATTTTAATAATTAAACCACACCACTGTCCACTCTCAGTGGCAATAGGTAAAAAAAAACGCAGTGGAGTGGAACACATATTTTGTAGGCATTATTTTATTCATGTGTCCACAACAATTATTTCATCGACTAGAAGCGGCCGCCGGAAAATGCGTGGGCGGGAAAAAATTCATACGCAGTCTAATCATCATAAAATTAGCTTTTCAAATCCAAAAAAATGGAAATCAGTGGTGAAAGTGAGTCTGAAATGATTCCACATGAGATTATTGAATCTGCTAACGCGGCTATACTTATGAATTATTGCCGGTAAAGTCAAGACAGAGGTATGAATTGGTCTACAATTAATTAATTATCGTATATGTAATTGTCTAGGTATATAAAGTTCATACGTTATTATACATCGATGTCCTTTTTAACATACAAAACGGCAACAGTAAAAATATTGTATGTAACACGATCCAAAAGTGATTTTACGGGACTCGCAGGATTCCTAGTCATCCCGTTAAATATCACGTAAATATCACTAATTACTATTCCCGTCCCTCTTTTTGCTTTCCGGCCTAGACCGGTAAGGCGATATTTTCCGGCTAAAAAATTATCTAGATATCTTTCCGGTCGATTGAAAAAGAAAACATGTGTGTTCATAAAATACGCTTACAAAAATTTACTATTACCCTACTGAAGCGAACTAACTACGACCGTAAAAGAACAAAATCAAATTCTGCTTAAAAAACGAAAAACCACGTATAGGTATAGATTGTGTCTCGAATCTCGCACAGGTAATCAAGAAAACAATATCGCGAATCCCGCTGCGCCGCATAATGAGCCCGGAAGGCCGGATTCCGGATCGGGGATAAGCCAAACCGGGCGGGATTATCCGAAACGCCGCCTGGTTCCCAGTATTAGCCTGCCAAGTTATTTATTGCTGCATAATTAAGGCGTCAAGTGTCATTTCTGCGCTGGCGAATTTGCATAATTTATATACAGGGTAGTTTTTTTAGATACAAATGAGAATAACCCCCAGCAAGGCGCCTCCATTTAACAAAAAGCACACAAAATCCGAAGCTTCACGTACAGCTCGCTACAAATTATGCCAGAAACTACAGCTACTAACTAATGATGTTTTAATCCTGAAAGCATCAATACCCATAATGGGTAGCCTACCTACAGTTTTCCAGGCAGATGTTCCCAGTCCAAAAGTCGATAGCTTCAGTTTCCGAAATAAAGAACTTTTAGAGCCTGTATAATAATATGCAGAATAAGATATATGAACGGACAAGGGTTGTTAGCTTGCCGTCATTATTTACTATTCGCCATAGTACAATGCTAGTTTATTTATTTATGCATATATTCAATTAAAACTCCTTAACAAAAAATAACCATGTGCTAACGACACTTTAAACATGTACAAACTTTACAAAACTGAGAATGACTTGAAATTTTACTGCATTTAATAATCTCTTCATGCGATGCGTTGCCATTGAAACTTCAGCCATGGTGTTATACATTACCAATAAGAAAATAGTACGTACAAAAATAATGAGAGAGACTAATTATTATAAAATATATTTCAGTGTTTTTCAAGAAAACTTGGTTCTTACAACAAAGACTGTTAATCTATAAATATACCTGTTTTCGAATCTTTTAGAGCGTTTTTGCGGCCTTTTAGGAGAATAATATTTCTAAACTAGAAAATATAATAGGTAATTGTCTTTGTTACTTTTACAAGCTATAAACTGCATACAAAAACTAGTTGACGTTTTAATTAAATTACCAGCATAATATTTTTCCTCGGCATCGTCGTCGAATTTATATTAAAGCATGTTTCTCAAACAATATAAAATAACTTAACTAAAGCCTGAAAGCAACTGCAGTGTGAGATTCTGGTTGTATTAAAACTTTTAAGGTTTCAAGCTTCAAGACAAACCCTCTTCGCCTCTGAAATTCAACCCCGATATTGTCTGATGTCGCCAGTGCCAGTGCTATGTCTTCATCCCGCTAATGTAATTAAAACGGACAGATATTTATCAATAAACCACTGATAAAGCTATAACAGAACACCTACATAGTACATAGTCACAGTCCTCAAGGTGGGTCTCCTAACAGAACATTGCCGACTGAACAGTCATATAAGTCGGACGCAGTGTTGCCACCCTCGCTTGTAACAAATTCGGTAGATGCTTCGCAGAAAATCGGTAGATTTCGACATTTTTCGGTAGAATTTTAAAATAGTGTATTATTTACTGCAAGTGCAACTGGTAGTTAACATAATTCTATATTTATCTGTGGCCAACGTTTAATTTCAAATACTGTGGTAAACACAAGGATTTATTTTTGAAATAAAACACAATTGCATAATATTATGTACAAATAAACTTTTATTTAAAAATACAAAATACTTGGGCATACAAACCTAATTTTTCACTCTAAGCTATTCTTATTTCTATATTTTAAAATTAATCTGCATAAGAAGGTTTTCCTTTTAAATTTGAATCAGTCATTTTTGCAACTAGAGTTTTTTCAACAATGAAATTATGGCACACATTTTTGTCCATATATTGTTTTGTATAAATCAAACAAGAAACAAGTTTAAATTGAAAAGTGTAGTTAATGTTTAGCCATCTCGTGTGTTCTAATAGGACTAGGGCGTTCTCTTGTTCTCTAGTCTCTAGTAGACTCTAGTATACTCAACTAAGTTGACAATGACATGTTGACAACAACTTAAATCGTAAAATTAGGTATAATTCAATGTGCTTTCGGTAGATCGGTAAATTGAGGTGAAAATCGGTAGATCTACCGAAAAATCGGTAGGAGAGGCAACACCTCGGACGATATTCTGTATTGTGTCCATCATGAGTTCTGGCTCGAATTGTATTTTGTCCACGCTGCAAATAATCGTCCCCAGTTTCAAGGTTGACGTATTTTTAATCGGTAGTGCTGTTTACTCGCTAAATCGAAGAGGACGTCTTTGAGGTTATAATAAGTGTTCGTGATGGAAGAAACAGGATTACTTGCCGGAGAGCATTCTCGTGGTTCCCGAAAAAGCAGAAGTCCCGTAACACCAAAAGGCGGCGGGAAACGCAGCAGAGGTGCGTTATTTCGTTATTTGTCTAAATTATGCAGGTAGATATCTAATTATTTCACTAATTTTTCAGGTATAGCGATAGTGATCCGAACATGTTAAATTTTGCAGTACCGTGTATACACGACGGTCATTTTAAGTGTAGACTCTTTGAGAAGAATACGTTGATTAGGCTAGAAAAATATTTTTCGCTGTTTCTAGCAAAGTTGAACAAGATCGACGATTGGCACTTCTAATGAAAGCCTCAGAGCCTAAAAGAAGGAGATGTAGAGGTCCAGCACGTTTGCGAAAAGCCACTTCCATTACTGTTTCTTATTAGTTACGATCAAATGGGAGAGATGTAAGAGTTTGTTCAAAGTTTTTTGGAACAGTATTTGGTATTGCTCAAAGTCGAATGAATAAAATGGCGAAAAGTATCAAACAAGGGGAAGTACCTTGCGAACGTAACGTTGAAATGTTACATCCATTCCGGGGAAGATGCGCAAAAACCTGCCAAATATGGTATAAAATTATATGCCCTTTGTGACAGTAAAACGTATTACACTTGAAAGCTTGAAATATATTGTGGAATACAACGTGAGGAACCCATAAAACATCAAATAAACCATTCGATATTGTGCAAAGACTAGTGGAGCCAATAAAAAGCTCTAATAGGAATGTAACTACAGATAATTATTACACTAGTTATGATCTAGCGGAATATATTTTAAAAAACGTCTCACTTTAAGTGGTACATTAAAAAAAAAACAAAAGGAAATTATCACCTGAGTACCTACCGAACAAGTCGCGTACAGTTAGATCCTTTCTATTTGGATTCCAACCTGATGTAACTTTAGTATCCCATGCTTCTAAAAAAAATAAAGCTGTAATTTTGCTGTCCACCAAGCACGACGATAATGAAATTGATGGGGGGGAGACCATAAAATAAACTTGTTTTCTAACAAACGACCGAAGGTCAGAATTTATTTCAAAATTAAGGGCCACAGCAAGTCACTACTCACAAAAAAAGACTCAAAAGTTATACCTCCGCTCAACTTTAAGCATTGCTGGACTTCTAAAACTTTACAATTCCAGTGTTTACCCTGCAGTGAAAGTCAAGAGATGGTTTTTTGAAAGAATTTTCAGTACCAAGTTTAATTTGGGTTTTGGATCACCTGCTGTAGATGCTTGCAGTTATGGTTTGCAGACAAAGCATAAAATTGGAGAAGCCAAAAATGTGGATGCGAAAAACAAACTGTTAGCATTCTTAGGTGCTCATAAATTGCGAGCAAAAACCTATCATAAACTTGGCGAGGCCTTCTACTCCAGGCAGATTTCATTTTACTCACTTTGCGTAACTGACATCAGTGGTCTGAAAATCAAGCCGCTAGAGGAGCCGTAGAAGTTTCCTCAGCTTTGTGCGCCTTTTTAGAAAATTATCCATTAAGTGATGAAACCACTATTAGATTATTTTCCGATGACTGCAGGGGTCAAAATAAGAATGCCCACGTAATACACACTTAAAGTGTATTCAGCTATACTTTCCCGTCAGAGTGCATTCTTATCTACCTCCAGACCGTCTATTTAGTCGGGTTAAAAAGCAAATGAGGAGATTTGAAGAGATACTTTACCAGAAGACTACCAACAAATCTGATGGCATAAGTGACATGAAAAGAGTTCTTTTGAAAAAAGTTACTAATGACGTGGCATTTAAAATGGGGATACTTATGAATGTGGTGATCCCTCCAAGACTTACGTTCCATTGCTGAAAAGAGGAAAGAAAATGAATAATAATAATAATAACTCCTCCTATTATTCCGCTACAAAGTAAAGTTTCAGAAGCAAAGAAATCAAATGTGGCAAATTTATTAAATAAGGGATTCGGTGAAGAATGGAGAAATGATCGAAAATTCCAGTTCTACTTGAATATACAAGGTACGGATTCAGCTGCTTCTGAAACCTCATATGAAGGCAAGCTTATGTGAGACTGCATGGAAGAAGATCAAGAACTGAGGCATGTTTAATTTTGTTATGTTTTTACCACATTATGTTTATTTTCTGAAAATCAGTTTCATCTTGCCCTAGTTTATGTTTCAAATTGTATTAGGTCCAATGCCTTTGGATCAAATTGTATTAGGTCCAATGCCTTTGGATCAATAAATATTATGTCCAAATGATTTTTCTTGATTTCCCCTCAACCTGCACCAAAACGATCGCCCTTTTAGTGTTAGTCAATTATTTATTTATTTATTTTATTTACAACAATACACTACGGAAATAACATTCCAAATGGTATAAGCCTACATAAACTAAGAAAATTTATAAATTATAAATATACATTTTAAACAATAACAGAACAATATTTAAAACAATTAGGATCAGGTCGTGTTAGATATATACTTTTTGATAGAACAAATGCTTAGTCTAAATATGTCGCAGTCGGGGAAATGTCGATTGTAGTTCCTTAACATTCTGGAGGTGAAAGCATTCTGTCCATAGTTCGTCCGATGGGTTCTTTCGAAAAACAGTTGTTCCTGCCTGGTGCGTCTTACAGGAACCAAAAACAGAACAGACTCGAGCAAGGAGATGCAGCAAATGGCACCAGAGACTAGCTTGGACAGAAAGACAAGCAATGACTTTCTGCGTCTCTGCTCTAAGCTCTGCAAGCCGCATAGGAGAAGTCTTGTTTCGTATGGCACGCCGTGATAGGGAAATCTTAGTTTGAATATAAGATATTTGGCGAATTTATTCTGCACACGCTCGATTCTAGAGACGTGACACTGATAATAGGGGCTCCATACAATGGAACAATACTCCAGAATCGATCGGACTAGACCATTATAGAGAGCTAAAATTGCCGCTGTGTCGAAAATTTGCACAGTGTGCCGCTTTATGAAGCCAAGCATTCTAAAACTCTTCAAAATTATGTTATCAATGTGAGAGACGAAGGAAAGATCCTTGTCAAAGATAACGCCTAGATCGTTGAAATGTGAGACGATATCCAGGGTGGAGTTGTCAACGAAGTAAGTATAATTTGTGGGAGAATTGCCCTTGAAAAATCGAAGGACCTTACATTTGCTCACATTAAGTTGAAGATGGTTGGATCTGCACCAGACAACCAACCTGTCCAAATCAGACTGCATACAGTTAGAGTAACTTACCTTTCAAATGATATCACTAATATTGCGATCGTAATAAAAGACGTAAAGTCGTAGTATAGTTTAATTAGTTACTGAAAAATTTGAATTTGTGGACATAAGTCAGTTTGATTCGACGCTATGCCATCCTCAATTCCTCAGATGTGGGTTGGTTCACCTTAGTACGCAGGAAATATTTATCTCATAATACACGGTTCGATACCCAATGCCCATAGCCTTGAAGGAAATACAGGTAAGCTCCCAATCGGTAAACGAATATAAAAACACCCTAGCATAGGTAATGGAACCAAAGTTTGGGTTCAGAGCACGCATGGAGAAGCCAGGCAAGCTAGCCAAAAGGGAGCCCAAAAAAAATGGCATTAAGAAGAGGATAATAAATCACCAGCAGATAAAGAATGGTAGAAGAAGGCCTTTAGTTAGTGAGGTAATAATATCTACTTCTAAGAACTTGAGCAAGATTCCTTACTATTTGACCGATTGTAAGCGCTATAAACCTTTCCTGTAGGTTGAATGTTAAAGCATCCAGCACGATAAACAGTACGATCTAAATTAAACGTTTGTCGTCAGATTGTTTGGTTTGATTAAAAAGGGAACACGAGGTTTCGCTTTTATGAGGCTCTAATCCGTCAATAAAACATAGACCTTCGTCTTATTAAAATGAAAGAGAGGGCGCCTCGGTTTAAGTACTGTCTTCTTCAACTTTGAATTATCTTAAAAGATAAATTCGCAATATTTAAAAACGATACATTCCCCCTTACAAAACCACTTAAATCCCATTAAAATCGGTTTTTATTTTAAAAATAAGATATTACGTTTATTTTGAAAAAAATAGAAAAATACATTTTTCAAATACATTGCGGCGAACTTAATAATCAAATCTTTTGATTAATATGGTTGGTTTGATTACTGTATAATAATTCAATTAAGACCTCGCAAATCGTAGAGATAACTGACAGTTTATATCGCGAAGCGGAGTTCAGCAAAAGACCATTAATATTGTGGCATTACCGAGACTGTGAAAGTTTCGGAAGTGAGCGGTGTTGAGGAAGGAAGCCCTCGTACGTAGGAAGGAAAAGCCAGGACGGGAGTCAAAATATTAAGAAACGATTAAAGGGTGACGTGCATTTTTAACGTTGGAGTTATCATACGTATAGGTACATCAACACACCTAGAATGCCCAAACCTCTGAAAAATATCAAAAATTAAATGATATATTCGAGAGAATGCTAGTTAAAAACGTTCGCGGTGTTGCCACATACCTACCTTTTAATATTTGTTAGCAAGGAAATACTGCACTTAAATGTAGTAATTAAAAATAAATAGTAACATAATTAAAAACTAAGAGTAGGTATTTTATTATAATCCCAACGTTATTTAAGATTTCTTCTTATCCTATTAATGCTGATATTGAAATGACATAGAAATATGGCAACAAGGGGAACAGGTAGCTAAAAACAAGCCACCGATGTTTGTGTGTGGCAATGGAGCAGTGATACAACCGGCGAAAGCTATTCAGTTTTTATAAATACGTCGGCCTCTGATTCAGCCATGTTTTAAAAGATTGTGCTTTCCCTTACCGATACGTCGCGTCGTAGCCACAGACTTCTTGTGCATATACGCCTTAGAAGATACTGGCCAAAAACATTTGCGTGAAAAAATGTTTTGAACAAACAAGAAGTGATGTCTGGGATAGAAAGGTGGTTTTCCTCTTGTCCCCCAATTGAAATATTGTAATTCATGATTAGGATGTTATAGAACACAAACGACCTAAAAAAAATTAGTGCTTAAAAACTACATTGTGATTAAAACTACAGGAGCTTTTGATTCCTCAAACGATTTAAAGTCTATATTTTTTTGAAGTAATCAAAACAATGCTTCTCGAATTAAAAAGGAGATTTAGTGAAAACGATGAACTTATAAATTCACTTCAAGCTGCTGAAGATTGCAATTTTAAAGGAATAGGTTACCTCAGTCCACTGAGAATATCACTCCCTAGTAAAGAAGAACTAAGAACTAAACACTTTGTGGCTACAATTTATTTGAAAATAATTGAGAATACAAGCGTTTTTGAAGAATTACATAAGCAAAAAGTTGCATTTGAAAACACTTACAATATGTTAGCAACAGTTTGGGCATTTGCATGTAGTACAACAGTTTGTGAATCAATTTTTTCGGTCTTGACTAGAATTAATTCACGCCAACGGGTTTCAATAGTTCATCAAAAGTTGGCAAATTTAGAGTTTTTGGCTTTCGAAAAAAAAGAAAAAGCAGAACTTAAGTATGAAGCAATTTTGTAAAAAAATTAATAAAAATAGAAGAATAAGGATATGTAAAATAATAGTACCTACATTGTATACCTAGTAGGAAAAGCTGAACATTCCCGAACGACTGTAAGGAGGCGAGGCGCAAGTCGAGACTAGCAATACGCAGTCCGGGAATGTGAGAATCAAAAATTATTCAAAGGGCATAAATTATTACAATCAACTTGCTAAAATTTTGATATCAGCATTATTCATTTTATTCACAAATAAAGGATGCCATCAAATAGTAGTTTTGTAACTATGGAAACAATATTCAATTGCCAAACTTGAAATAAAGCTTTTAGTGTGGAAAATATTTAGCAAAAGAATATAATTTCCATGTTCTTCCAGTGTTTGATACAAAGTTTCGAAAACTTGTTCTTAATAGTGTTTTTAGTTTATCAATAACTGTAAAGAAATAATATTCCCTTGCAGTACAAGAATAAGTGTTTTCCGTTGCCTAGCAACGACTTAGTGCAAGGAAATATTGACTCATTCTTTCAAAAATTTTATAAAAAATGTCAATATTTCCGATCGATTTTCAGAAATAGTATATTACGTTACAAGACCGGAAAGTACTATTTTACAGGACGAAGCAGGCAATTTCCAGGGCGAGCCGCCAGGCGAGTCCTGGAAGCCTGCGAGTCCTGTAAACGTACTTTCCGGTTGTGTAACGTACAATATTTTTTTTTAAATCGACGCAAGACCAGTGGCGTACAAGAAAATTTAGATAATGGCTTACTACATTAATATAGTTTTAAACAGATTGAAAACTCTATAGTCAGGAATTTTTTTTATTTATAATAGTTATAATAAATATTATTTGATAATAGGTACTTAATAAATAATTAAAATTAGAATTATTCTAATAATTAATAATATCTATTTTTGAACTGTTATGTTAAAAGTACAATTTTTTTCTTTACACCAACATTTGAAAACGGCAAACGTTTTTTCATACTTGTCCCTGGACTTATGCGGCAACAAATCGTGAGTAGCTCTAGCAGCCGCTTCAGTTATTTCAAGAGGAATTTCACCTTCATCCACATTCATTTCCATAATATAATCTAACTTTTAACTTTTAAACACAATTTTTAATAAGCAGTATCAAATTTGACAGTTCGTTGCCATGAAACGCCATGAAAGAAACAATCAAGTCAAAGCCTACTTATTATGGGTTTGGTTCGTTTTCTCAAATATTGATCGGAATGTAAAAAAAGGGCCCGGTAAAGTAAAAAGAGGGACCGGTAAAGTACTTTACCGGTCCCTCTTTTATGACTTTCTGGTCTAGACCGATAAAATGACATTTTCCGGTTAAAAAATTGAGTAGAAAGTGGTTGCTTTCCGGTCGATTTAAAAAAAAATATATTTTTCTGCAGCCGTCACGAAAATAAAATTTTCGGTATGATTAATTAAATCAAAAGTACCACTTAACACAAATGATACCGAAAGTAGCTATTTTCGGGACGATTTTTTTCACTTTCGAAACGATTTCTTTACTTTCGGGACGATTCTTGTTACTTTCGGAACGATTTGGTTATCTATGTAGGCGGCTTTGACAATAACATGAACTTTGTTTTTTATTATGACAGCGCTTGTCATGTAACATTGGTGTGTTTTTTCGCTTCTCAAATCCAAAAAATGGAAATCAGTAGTGAAAGTGAGGCTGAAATGATTCCACGAGATTATTGAATCTGCTAAAGCGGCTACTTATGAATTATTGCCGGTAAAGTCAAGACAAAGGTATGAATTGGTCTACAATTTATTAATTATCGTTATGTAATTGTCTATATAAAGTTCATACGTTATTATCCATATCCTTTTTAACATACAAAACGGCTACAAAAAAAAATTTTGTACGTAACACGATCCAAAAGTGATTTTACGGGACTCGCAGAATTCCAGGACTCGCCTACGGCTCGTCCTGGAAAGTTCCTACTCGTTCCTTAGAGTATCACTTTCGGAACTTGTTACGTAAATTACTATTGTATGCATTATTTCTTTAACATTTCTTTTCTACAGATAAAGACAGATTATTATTATACAAAATGTACAATTTTTAAAATTTCATCACTTTTAATTTTTTTCAGAAGTACGGTACGTAACTTTACCTAAACCACTTCGCTTGTACAGGGTTATCCAACCAAGACTAGACAAGGCGATTTTTTGACTTTTCCTGTACTTTTATAAAAAAACTGAAATAGCCATCTTAAGTCATTTTCTCCCGCGAATTCGACTATCTTCAGCAAAAAACAATTGAACATCAAACAAAAGTACTAGGGGTCACTTTGATATTTTTTTAAATGGGATGCCGTATTTTTAATGAGCTTATCCGATTTCTCATATAAATTTTGATCTAAAATGTTGGATTTTTAATTCAAAAACGCCCTTTTTCTTCAGTTTTAAATTCGGAAAATGTTCGTCTACCGTAAGATTAATACCTGATAGATGGATACCCGTTTCACCTGTTCACCCTTTAACCTGCTTTAAAGCGTCCGTCAGTTAGACAAAATAATCAAGTTTCAAATTTCTATATATTTTTCACGAATTAATTACAAATAATGAAATATTCTTTAGAAGAACGGCTAAATGTAATAAAATTATATTACAAAAGTGGAGAGAATGCTCGACAAACACAAAGAACGTTTTTTGAGAGTTTCCAGAGACACATTTCAGTGGATACAATTCTCAGAATTAAGACCCTATTTGAAGAAAGTAAGACATTGAAAGATAAGCCAAGAAAGATGAAAAGACGGAATATAAGGGATCGAGCTATTGATCAATATTTTACTATAAATCCGAAGAGTTCTATTCCGCAAGCGGTACGAGAAGTAAGGTATGGTCCAGGGCTCCGGAGAGTAAGCTATGGAACAGTTCACAGAACTTTAAAAAAATGTGGTCTAAAACCATATTGCATCCTTCCCGTTCAATACTTAACACAGCTTCAAAAAGAACTGCGATTTCGATTTGTTGCTTCAATGCTGATGAGAGAGCAAGACGAAGATTATAATTTATATAATAAAATTCTATGGAGTGACGAAGCGTCATTTACAACATCGGGGGTATACAATCGGAAAAATACAAGATACTGGGCAGCAGTTAACCCTCATAGATATGAAATGATAAAGTTTCAAGGTTGGAGCTCACTTAATGTTTGGTGTGGGATGTTAGAAAATCGAATTATTGGACCACTATTTTATCGTGGCTCTTTAACAGGCCAAAGATACCTCCATTTTCTTCATAACGATATCGAGGATTTCTTGGAAAGGTTGCCATTGCAAGCCTACAACAATATCATTTGGCAGCAGGATGGTGCTCCGCCTCATGCAGTTCGAGAAGTGGTAACATACCTAAACGAGCGTTACAATCAGTGGATTGGCCGTAACGGAACAATTCATTGGCCACCAAATAGCCCCGATATCACGCCAATGGATACATTTTTATGGGGTCATTTAAAAAATGTAGTTTATCAACGACCCAACAGAAGTCTGGAGGACATTCAGCAAAAAATTATAAATGAAATTAATAGACTTAACCAGGACCAAAATATCGTAAGAGATTCTTTGGAGAGATTGAAAAGGGGGCATCGGTCATGTTTTGAAAATAATGGAGGACACATAGAACAATTATATTATTGAGATTAAAGTTATTCACTTTAGTTTATAGTTTTTTCTAATATGTCATACTTTTTTTATACGTAAGCAATAATAGATTTGCAAAAACTACTAAATTTGTAATTAATTCGTGAAAAATATATAGAAATTTGAAACTTGATTATTTTGTCTAACTGACGGACGCTTTAAAGCAGGTTAAAGGGTGAACAGGTGAAACGGGTATCCATCTATCAGGTATTAATCTTACGGTAGACGAACATTTTCCGAATTTAAAACTGAAGAAAAAAGGCGTTTTTGAATTAAAAATCCAACATTTTAGATCAAAATTTATATGAGAAATCGGATAAGCTCATTAAAAATACGGCATCCCATTTAAAAAAATATCAAAGTGACCCCTAGTACTTTTGTTTGATGTTCAATTGTTTTTTGCTGAAGATATTCGAATTCGCGGGAGAAAATGACTTAAGATGGCTATTTCAGTTTTTTTATAAAAGTACAGGAAAAGTCAAAAAATCGCCTTGTCCAGTCTTGGTTGGATAACCCTGTACAAAAAAAATATTTTTCTATTTTATTCTATTCTCTTTACTTTTAAAATTACATTATTTTAATTATAATATTTTAGAAATATAACTTTATTGTACAACAAAAAAAAGCACACCTCTTGCTGGTACGGACCTGTTTAAAGGATAGCGGTACAGGGCGTGATGGCTGGGAAGAACGGGTTATATATTGCCTTATATATTGGGGCCTTCGTTGAATTTCAAGTGGGATTTGCACTTTCAGTGACTTTATAAGTCTGAGACGTGCCTGGGTTAAAGGTTGGGATAACATTACTTTAAGAAACATTTTATACCGAATGTGAACAACTTTTTTGTATTTATTGTACCTACACAGTGAGCAAATAAATATGTTTTTAAGCTGTTATCTGCTTGATTGTAGTAGGATAAATGATATACAGTGTCACCATTAAACTCCGCACCATATAAAACTTTTTATTATTAATGAGGTTAGTTTAAATTAAATAACGGCAATCGTGTTTGGTTCAAATTAGACCAAAAATTATATATTCAATTGTCACCATCTGACATTCGGTATCTGTCAAAAATTACATTTTTGTTAAAAAATGCTGAGAAATGGCATTGTTTAACAGAGTTTAAAAAAATGTTATTAGAAAAAGTGGTTTCTAGTATAATTTTAGGCCTATGTACAAAGTTTCAGATGTCTAGCGCAAAGTTGAATTTTTTGCCATTTTTTCGAATTAACATGTTTTTTTTATAATTTAAGTTGGCTTAATAGACATTGAACTATTTGCTTATACCATACTCAATATTTTATTTAGTTTGTATGCTTATTTTTTTACTAGAATGTCATTTTTTAGAAATATAAAATTAGAGGCAAAAAAATTTGACACGGGTGGTGCAAAGTTATCATAATTTAACAATTTTAACAGATAGACAGACGTCAGATGTTCCATTTTTTCTGATAGTAAATACACGAACAAAGTTAAAAAAGCTTTTAATAAAATTCGCAGATATCAGATCAGTTCACAATTTAAACGCATTTTCTTGTTATCCACAATAAAATATCAAGGCAATTTCGAATTTTATAAGTAGGCTATGGAAAAAAAGGAATTAGAGTGCCGAATAAATAAAAGAAATTTCATAAGTTGGAATATTTTCGCAAGTTATAGTTTTCACTGTTATCACCAATGTTGTCCATTCAAGAAAAAATAGAAATTGTCTTAATTTGTGGAGAAAATATGCCTCACCGGCAAGTATATGACATTTTTAATGAGAGGCATCCAGAAAGAAATTTGCAGCATAGCACCGTTAGATTGCCAAAGTTTTGGATAACATGCCCTTACACAATAGACATAACTTATGGTATCAGCTTGATGGTGCACCCATATATCAAACTGCAGCAGTGAAAGAACGTATAAGCCAATTATTTCAAAACAGAGTTATAGGGCGTGATAGAGAATGTTACTGGCCACCCAGATCGCCTGACATAACACCACTAGACTTTTTCCTGTGGGGTTGTCTTAAACAGAAAGTTTATAAGAATCGACCGTTTAGAAATATCGAGCATTTGGAACAAACGATCAAACAGTGTTGTGCCGATATAAAACCAAGTTTTTTACAAAATGCTGTCAAAGACGTTTATAGACGGACGACTGTTTGTCTAGAGCGAGAAGGAAAATGTTTTGTTCCTTTGAATAATAATGTTAGTTATAATAAATTATATTTAGTATAAAATAAAATTTTTATTAAATTTTTAGATGTTTTTGTGATTTGAAAAATGGAACATCTGACGTATATCTTTTATTAAAATTGTTAAATTATGATAACTTTGCACCACCCGTGTGCCTCTAATTTTATATTTCGAAAAAAAATAGCATTCTAGTAAAAAAATAAGCATACAAACTAAATAAAATATTAAGTATGGTATAAGCAAATAGTTTAATATCCATTAAGTCAACTTACATTATAAAAAAAAAACATGTTAATTCGAAAAAATGGTAAAAAATTCAACTTTGCGCTAGACATCTGAAACTTTGTTCATAGGCCTAAAATTATACTTGAAACAACTTTTTTTAATAACAATTTTTTAAACTTGGTTAAACAATGCCATTTTTCAGCAATTTTTGACAAAAATGTCATTTTTGACGGATACCGAATGACAGATGGTGACAATTGAATATATAATCTTTAGCCTCATTTGAAGCAAAAGCGATTGCTCTTATTTAATTTGAACTAACCTCATTAATAATAAAAAGTTCTATATGGTGCCGAGTTTAATGGTGACACTGTAGAAAACTCCGTGTAATGGTTTTCAAATTACGAGATGGCCGTTTGGTTTAATTACTTTGGATCTCTTCGAAGACCCATTTCCAATATTAAAATATTTTTTGCGTCTGTGTGCCCATTTATATAACAATTTTTTTTAATTCACAAGCAAACAAACATTTCGAACAATAAATATTACCGACCAGCCTTACTATCTAGAATTATCCCCAAACACATAATAAAAGAAATAATTTACCGTTTAGATAAGAAATGGGGGATCTCAATGATAAAACCAGCAATCATCATTACTGTAACAGATTTCCAAGAGGATTATCGGGATTTGGAAGTCGCCCAGGGAGAATAAATGGGAGTTTCGAAGACTTGACCTGTCGATTTAATTTAAGGTACGAGGGGAAACGATTGTATTTGTATTTTATTTGGGTTGGATGTTTGCAAGGATATAGCAGTAGGAAAAAAACGGTTCAGTAGTGATCAAATAGATTTTTAGTGGTTCATACAACTCACCAGAAAACCATAACGATGAACAAACTCAAATACCCTTATACAGGGTGCCCAAGATAAGGAGGGCCTCTATGGGGATCTCGGTTATGGTAAGAGCTACAACTTTGATTAAATGGGGAAAAAGTTGCGCAATCAGAGGACTAATAATATGGCATAAAAAAAGTTTTAGTAATATTTGTAAGTTTTGAGATATTAAATAAAAACTGATATTTTGGATTTTTGAATTTATTTTTCTTTGGCGTTATTATTAAAGTTAGAGCAAAACTGACAAAACTCTCTCACAGCAACTTGTTATGAACTTAAAGATTACATCGCAATTTCTTTTATACGACGTTTCGTTTCCAAGCAAACACCATCAACTTCATTTTTTCTAATACGGCCCTGATTTCTTATTGTCAAATTTTGAGAGCATTTTTTATTCTTAATTCAATGATGTACCAGACAATGTTGTTTAATTACGTTTCGAGCCTTTTTAACCATCTTTATGAAATTTTCAGGGTCCGGACCTGGATCCTAGAGTGTTGCATATGCTTTTTCAGCTTTTTTAATTAAAAAAATGAAAATGATGGATGTAGAAGGTAACAACGTAATCTTTTTAGTTTCATTATGAATTTAAAAAAAAATAATAAAATTACATAATAGATTTTTAATTATTTATTTAACATTGTAAAATACTGATTCCGAACCCATAATAATTAAACTTTAATTAATTGAAATAAAACTAACATTAACTCATTAAAAATTAATTTTCCAAAAGGTGTTCAAAGTGATTTCCGTCGTTCTCCAAACATAAATAGGATCTTAAAACTGTATTATTTAGGACATTAGTTAACATTTGTGGCGTTACGCTGTGAAAGGCTGCAAGCACTAGTTGTCTAAGCTCTTCTTCTGTTTCAAAATTCTGCTTATAAACACAATTCTCGATATATCCCCAAAGGAAAAAATCAAGCGGGGTTAAATCTGGGGAACGCGCCGGCCAGGGTGTTACAGAATAAGTGCTGATACTTTTTTCTGGAAATCTTGCTGAAATGTACTCTCTAACTACCCTTGAATTATGTGCAGGTGCACCATCCTGCTGGAACCAAGTGTCGCGTTGTTCTGCCAGAGGTAAATTATCCAGAGCCTCCTCTAAGTCATTTTGGAGTAAATTCAGGTAATGCTCAGATGTTAAATTATGTTGATAGAAAAAAGGTCCTATTATTCTTGTTCCCAAAATTCCAGCCCACATATTAAATCCGAAACGGTATTGGTGTCTTGATTCTGTGAATACACGTGGATTTTCCTTAGACCAGTAATGTACATTTTTTCTGTTAAAGATCCCGTTTCGATTTACCATGCTTTCATCAGACCAAATTATCTGGTAAGGAAAATTTATGTTTTCGTGGCATTTTCTGGTGTACCATTCGCAGAATGATCGACGTCTTTCTGCATCACCTGGCCTCAGTCCTTGACAAATTCTGTATTTATATGGGTGAAATTTTTGTTTGTTTAAAATAAATTGAGCAGTTGATTTCGCTACGCCTACATTTTCATCAATTTCTCTAGTTGATACTCCAGGGTTTTCAGTAACAGCTAATAATACGCTGAAAACCTTTTCCTGGTTACTATTATTTTCCCCATTTAATCAAAGTTGTAGCTCTTACCATAACCGAGATCCCCATAGAGGCCCTCCTTATCTTGGGCACCCTGTATTTTACCTTAAGTCTTTTATTTTCAGCAAGGTTGGGAGGGAAACAGTAAATTGCACACAGTACAACACAGCTCACAACAGCAAGTAATACTGTTATGTAGCCAAAGTAGTTAGTAGTTTTTGGAGTAGATTGTTTTACAGAATCCGTTTCAAATTCCTGACGTTTATTGAGGTCTAAACGGAAAGAGTGATTTAGAAAGAGAAATGAAATAAGATTAATGTTGATTAAGTATTTAAGTAGGGTGTAGAACTAAATGCATATTAACAGTATAGTCTATTTTTAAATGGCGCGAAGTAAGAAATATGCAAAACGCATACCGGGATATCAAGAACAATTTAAACACCACCCTTTAAAATCTATTGTGCTTACATTAAAGGATCCAAATAATGAGTATTCTTTAGGTAGGTCCACCCTGAATATATCGCAAGATATTGTTATATTTGAGGATTTACCATTATTATTGGAAAAATCCCTTAGCCAGGAGCTTGTATTGGGGAAGTTCTTAAATTAAAAACCTTAAATATGCCTATTCTCCTAAAATTGTATTATACAGGGTTCCCCATAATAGACTACCCATTTTAATATTTGAATTAAAAATTTGATTTTATGATAACTTATAAATATTTGGCTAATTTAATTCTAACTTTTAAAAATCACGTCTTCTAAATGACCTCCACCAACTTCAACACATTTTTCAATATTAGATAAAAAGTAGTTCATTACACGGCGTAGCAAACCTTTGTCTATTCCTTCAACTTCTTCACGAATTTTGACATTCAGTTCCTCGATTGTACCTGGACAACTCGCAAACACTTTGGCTTTTAAATATCCCCACAGGAAAAAATCGGGTGCCGTTAAGCCGGGGGACCTTGAAGGTCAAGGCAAATCTCCGAATCGAGAAATGAGTCGGCCATTAAACATTTCTCGCAGGACCCTCATTGAGTTTCTGGCGGTATGAGCTGTTGCCCCATCTCGTTGGAATAGTAAGGCATTGTTTAGTAATCCTCGTCTATTTAATTCTGGAATGAGAAATGTTTCTACTCTAGCATTTTAACGTAGCGCTCGGATGTTACTGTTACAGCGCGGTTATTTTCATCCTCAAAAAAATAAGGGCCAATAATACCAAAAGATCCTACTCCACACCACACAACAACTTTTGGATTATGGAGGTTCTGTGTAAAGATTTCACGAGGATTTTCATTTGACCAGTATCTAAAATTCTGTTTATTGACCATGCCGTTCAAATAAAAATTTGCTTCGTCGGTCATTAGGAGACTGTGAATTGCTCCTTGATGTAAATCCAAAAATTCTTGACAAAATGCTAACCTTGCTTCTTTATCTTATTTGCTAAGGTGCTGTGCCATTTGGTATTTATAGGGATGAAATTTTAAATCCCTTTGAAGAATTCGATCTAAGCTTCCCTTCGATATTCCTGGGATAAGGGTTTGTCGATTAGCAGACCTTTTAGGTCTTCTCGTAAACGCAATTCTAACTCGTTCAATATTTTCTGGTGTACGAACTATTCTTCGACGTCCAGGCTTCTTCAAATTTTGTACAGATCCATTTTCACGCCAATGAAGAACCCATAACTTAACAGTTTTACGATTTGGCGCGTGACCCCTATTGTTGTTATTAAACTGACGCCGGAATGCACGCCTAACTTCTTCTATCAAATTGCTTCTTATGTAAGCTTCTACACAAAACACACGTTGTTGGACTGAGTAATCCATGAAAGTTCAAACGGATGTTGAAATAATGTCTCAAAGCAAAAAAGTTAAATAATTATTGATGAAAACTAACAAAATTCTCGTAGAAAAATGACGTTCCACGAAATTATTAATTTAAAATTTATTTGTGACAGGCGCCTACTTGATTAATAATTTACTTAAATCCCAAAGAATACAGAAGATAATCCCACAGAGAACAACCTATTTAGTTATCTCGTAGGGAATTTATTAATAATATAAAATGGGTAGTATATTATGGGGAACCCTGTATTATATCCGTAGGTATTTATAATATATGAAAACATTTAAAAAATCGTATTAACTAATAAATAACAATGTGAGGTACTATTTTACATAATATAATTACAAAAAGAAGATATAATATAGAATTTTACAAACAAAGCATTTTTAAAAATCGAATAATACTTTGTCGTTATGGCTTAATCATAGTCCGATTCAGAAGAAGAACTTTTATTAACATCGTTTATAATATGCGGTTCAACCGTTTCTTCGATTACTATATCTACCTGCCACATTTCGGCTTCTTCTATCACATGATCAATACACTTTTTCTACTTTTCCGCACTGATTTTACCCATAGCTTCATTAAAGAGTCTTTTTAAATACACCATTTTAAAAATCCTGTTTTTTCTGACGACATCTGTCTTTATTTGAGCTGATATAAGTTCGATCGGGTTTAATTCGCAGTGGTAAGGAGGGAGTCTGAGCACAGATATTTCTCGTAGCTTTGCCATTTTATCGACTACATATTTTTTAAATGCATTTTTATGTAAATTGGCTAGTATCAATAGTTCTTTTTTTAAGGAATCTATCTGTTATTTCACTTTTACGCCACGCACTTGTCAGTAATTTTTCCGTCAGCCTAGAGTGATAACTTGCATTATCCAATACAATTATTGCATCTTTTGGTATAAGATCCAACATTTGCTCCAACTATTCTTTCAAAAACATCGGCATTCACATCTACGTGATAGTCGCCTGCATTTTTAGATTGGAACATCAGTAGACCACCTTTAACGAAGCCTTCAGAACTTCCATTATGGGTTATGATAAGTCGATGTCCTTTTCCAGATGGCGATCTTAATCCTTTAAACAATCCTTTCAAAAAGGCTCGACTTAAACTTTTAATATTTTTATCCTGCCAAAATTTAGCCACAGTGTGGCCTTCATTTAGCCATGTCATTGTTTCTTCTAGGTAAAATATTTTTTCGTTTTCTTCTCTGGCTTCTCGGATGCTTCTTAAGTAATTTCTTCTCCAACAGACGATATCGCTTCTGTCTATTAAAATCGATTGCCTATTATGTTTTTTTCACCGAAAACACATTTTTTTTTAATAATTTCAAAATCGTATATCTACACATAAATGGGTAGTCCTGGTCTTCTCGGATTGATGACAAACTTTAGTCCAGCGTGGGAATTTCTTTTTTTTTAAGATGCTATGAACTTCTCGCCTTATTCTCTGCATTAAAACGTCATCCAGCTCAAGTTTTGGTCGTCCTGGAGAAGTTTTTGAAGGTTTGACGCCACCACTTTTTTCTTTCTTTGAAAGTTTATATATTGTTGTTTTCTCAACGTTAAGCATATCTGCTGTAAATTGCACTGGCATTGTCAACACTCAAATCCGCATTCTTACTTTTAATAGGATCGTTACGGGCAATAATTAATTTTTTTTCATTTACTCTATGTACACGGACCGACTCTAGGGCGTTTAAGCAATTGTTGAAAATTCCCCATATTTAATTCACTGAGAAACAAACATCCAAGGTAGGTATGTATAGATATAAATAGGTGTATTATTCTAATAGAGGCATCCATAAAGGCATAATTAGCAAACAGGTAACCAGGATTAGGTACAAAAAAAAAAATTATTAGAGCAGAAACGGAATAAGTACCTAGACTCTAATTAGTTTTGATAAAATTGCTTTATAAAATTCCAGGTAAATGGTACGGCTGTACAGAACTTTAAGCTTTAAAAATTTAATATGAAAATATATGTTTGAAGACAAAACCTAAATTTAATGTCGATACTTGTACTAATTGTGCACAAATTTAAAAATTCAGGCCTATTTAAATCTTATTTAAACATCCGAAAAATCTTGCAAGCCCATGGAGAAGACGGTTTTGATTGATTTACACTTCCCATCATTTACTTACTCGTTACTCATAACACCAAAAAGTATGACCCACATAATTTTAAAAGTAATATACAGAGTCGCAGTCACAGTTTTGCCCTTCATTGGGATACATAAATATGGTTGTCATTATAAGCCAGTCATGGAACAATGCTTTCCGGTTAACGTTTTCTGAAGGCGAAAAAAAAATTAATGGGTATATGATGAACAATAAAATTCTCATTGAACTCAACATGAATCATATTTTAAAAAGTTCAAAGATTTATCATATCAAACACATTTTATAGAAATTTCGTGGAATTAATTTCGGAAATAAATTGAAACAATCCTTACAATTTAATAATAATCTTGTTAAAATACCTAGTAAATGTGAAAGTAGGTATATTACTTGACTCATTCATTCCACATTATGTCCCGTCATATTTAGATTTGAAAAAAAATGTTGGTGTAACAAAATAGCTATTTTCCTAACAAGTGCAGAAAATCGATTTTTCCGCACGCAAATGCCGTTGACAGCACGACGCGTAGCGGAGTGGTGTCAAGCATTTAAGTGCGGAAAAATAGGTTTCTGCACGTGTTAGGAACAATAGTTTTTCTACTAGCGTGAGGAAACAAATTGAAAATAATTTAAAAAACGGAGTTTTTTTTTAAATTTTTATTACAATGAACAAAATTTTACAATATTAATTCGTTCATCTCTTCATCGGAAATCATTTTGCGTGCCGAAGAATTCAGCAAAACTCCAGTAGAAAAACTGATAAACTAGTTTAAATTTATAATATTCTGTTGACAGTGACATACAAATCAACAACTGGTTATATGCACCATAGCAACTAAGATATTTCAAAGGTAATATGATGAACAGTGACTTCAAATCGTACAGCATTTAATTTAATTAAATTTAATTTCAAAATATAACAGTGCGGAAAAATCTTTGCCGCACGGTGCGGAAAAGTGGATTTTCCGCACTAAAACATGTGCGGAAAATGCGTTTTTCCGCACGCTAGTAGAAAAAATTCCTTTATTAGTATTTTTATGCCTAAGATAAGTAGATAGTTCTGTTTTCTTTCCCAACCCTGTTCTGTAATATCATTAAAATCTAATTTAACTTCGTACAATAACAAAAACGAACCTACTCTTGTAAGATTTCAGATCGATGGAAATCCCACAAAAACAACCACAACAACAGTTCGTAAAGCTGCAACACCTTGCAAATTATATTCCGAGAAACTGTTTGTGGCGGCAATATTGCAAACACACAACAAAAAATAATACCAAGGACCAGTTTGATTTATTAGAAAGGGCATCCATGTTTTCGTAGAACAGATTTTTAAAAAAATTAAGATTTTTTTATGTGTGACCTAAGTCAAAAGCAAGGTTCCACCATCATTATGTCTTGTCGATAATAATAACCTTCTTTAGAATATCTATATACCGGGTGTCAACGAAATTGTTGTATGCGTTGAGAACGTAAAGGTTGGAACAAATTCATTTAAAATTCATGTTTTTTTTCGGAAAAACTCTTTGCGATTAAACTGCGTTTTAACTTAAAACAACAACACATTATTTATTAGCGAAAAAAAAAAAAATTCAAAAGAAACTGAAAGTCACTTTATTAAATGTTGGAAATGACCTCCACCAACAGTCTAGAAGTACCCGAGACAATCTTCAAATTCTTGCAGAACGTTATTAAGGACGTATCAATCTTATTTTGCTCTTATTCTGTTCTTTAAATATTTAATATTGTTTGGCCAGTTAACATATACCTTAGACTTAAGATAACCCCACAAAAAAATCAAAAGGCGTTAAATCTGGAGATCTGGCCAGCCATTCAATTGGACCTCGTCCGCTAATCCATCGTTCGGGACAAACTGTATTAAGGCAAAGTCTGTTCAGAGATATAAGAAAGTGACTAACTGATCCCTATATTAGGAAAGACTCAGGCCAGCTGTAAAATTGAAATATGGCCGAGCAGGTCCGTATCTTGCTTAGAATTTAATCATGGTTTGTAATAAAAATAAGTAAGACATTAAATAATATTTTATTTATGTTTAAATGTAAAATTACAAGATATTTTATTATTAAAAATTATATTTATGATTACAAAAATATACAAATTATTCGGTACTTATAATAATTATTCACTTAATATATCAATATCACTATCGCTATCATCATCTGTTCTAATTATTATTTGTGCTATATTGTTTATATGGATATAGGATTTTTCCACTCTTTCAACATGTATAACAGAATTTGCCCAACTTTGCGAAGGGATGTTAAAAACTTCAAGATTCAAGAAGTAGTCCATTTTCTGTGGCGAGATTATGAAAGAAAACAAGGTCTGTCTATACCACCAAAGTAAATATATTTGTCCTTCTAGGGTGAAATAAGGGTTAAAGAGTATACATAATTTAAATTTGACGTTAGGTTGTACTAGTTTCGACTTTAGAAAAAGTCATCTTCAGCAACCCAGTAATTAAGAAATATGTTTTTTAGGATGTACCTAAATAAACTAAAACAAATTGGAAGAGGGGGAAGAGTGGTTCAACAATATACGGTCATAACGTGTACCTTGTGCAGCCAATGGATTCGACAGCAGATAATTATGAACGTGATGCTACTTTAAGCAATCATGGAAATTAAATGTGAATAAGTAATAGAGGCAAAATTCTTAATGGAATAATTTATAGTTATGTTATGCTATAATATATAATAATATGTTAAATTAAGAAAGTTCAATAAAATAATCGTTTCATGAAACAACTCAGTGAGGGGGACATGATTTATATTTTTTTGGTGGGTCAGAATTTATTAAGAAAAAAAAGGGGGGGAGGGAAATTAAAAATAGTTTCAAAAACCAGTTACGTCATTGAGTGAAAATTGGGAGTCATCAAATTGTCAATATTCATAGCATAATTTCTCAATCAATTTATATTTTAGATTGTTCAAATAAATTCACTGAAGCCTATGTTGCGATTTTCTTTTTTTCTTTTTGGCAATTGAGACAAATTAGCAACATGACTTAAGAATTGATGCTGTTCGAAGCAAAATTTTGCCGCCTATGGACTTGACAGTTGATACCCGGAAATGCGAATTTTAAATAATATAAAAAATAAATTTATAGTACTGATATCCGAGGTACCCTCCATTTTATTTCGACATTTGCTTCGAACAGCATCAATTCTTAAGTCATGTTGCTAATTTGTGTCTCAATTGCCAAAAAGAAAAAAAGAAAATCGCAACATAGGCTTCAGTGAATTTATTTGAACAATCTAAAATATAAATTGATTGAGAAATTATGCTATGAATATTGACAATTTGATGACTCCCAATTTTTACTTAATGACGTAACTGGTTTTTTAAACTATTTTTAATTTCCCTCTCCCCCCCCCCCCTTGTTCTTATTAAATTCTGACCCACCAAAAAAATATAAATCATGTCCCCTCACTGAGTTGTTGACCGTATATTGTTGAACCACTCTTCCCCCTCTTCCAATTTGTTTTAGTTTATTTAGGTACATCCTAAAAAACTTATTTCTTAATTACTGGGTTGCTGAAGATGACTTTTTCTAAAGTCGATACTAGTACAACCTAATGTCAAATTTAAATTATGTATACTCTTTAACACTTATTTCACCCTAGAAGGACAAATATATTTACTTTGGTGGTATAGATAGACGGGTGTATCCGAGTTGCTAGACGGTGGAGAGTAGGTAACAAAATTTAGAATTTGGAATCGTCGAGTTGCTAGACGAAGATGTACGAATTGCTAGAAAAACATTGTCGAGTTCCTAGACGGCAAAAATTACATACACTTGGAACATTATATTGCTTAACTCAACTAAATAATGCTGTAACTAATAATTATAGACTTTATTGGTTAAACAGGCGCTAACACGGCATCTAATCCACCTTTTTGGTTCCAATTCGCCTTTTTCAAGTTCACCGGCCAATTATTTACCAGCCCTTTTTGAGTCGATCTACTCATAATAATAGCATAAATATAATTTTCCAGGCTCTAATGATTTTTATTACCTCTCTGTAATGAAGGTCGCGTCTAGGAACTCGGCTATCTCAATTTATTTTACCTGCATACGTCTAGCAACTCGGCTACACCGAGATAGACAGACCTTGTTTTCTTTAAAAACTTCAGTTTCTATAAGCTCAAGTAGGTACACTGGAGTTAATAGTATAGGGCAAATATTGTTACGACGAATGGCAGATTTCAGTTGGTGCCAAACATGTTCGATGGGATTAAATATACAATGGTATGGTGGAAGCCTTAAAACTGTATGCCCTAGATTGTTTGCATAATTATCAAAATCAAAAATCATCGAGTCAAAATCCGTCGATCGGAGTTAAAATGATATTTTTGTACTTCCGGGACTAAACTAGGTACTTTAGTCCCGCCAAACGGGGACTAAAGTGGCCCATTTAAACCCAAGGGACTAAAGTGCATTCTAACAACATATAATTAAAAAGAAAAGGTCAAAATTGTATTCACTTATATATGTACAGTGTGGTCCACTAAGTGTGCAACAAATGGGAAATTTCTTTATTATTGGTTTCTCAGAAAATCTTATTCTTGATAACAGTTGGTGCATGTCCGATAACCATTTCAGGTGTACTTTCAATGGCAAATCGTTCAAGAGTAAAGTATCCTTATTTTAAAAAATAGGGCAAAAGGGCATGAAGAAAAGTTGTTTAAAATAAAAAGTTATACTTACTCAGATTTAAAATCATAGTCTCCTATCTCAAACATAAAATTTTTTAAGATAATTCGATGTAACCCCCGTATTATTGGTATTTCTAATATTCAACTTAGGTCCATATTTAACTTAAGCAAAATAAATCAGATATGCCTAACTTTTTAAATATTTTTCAAATCAGTATTAATTTAATTGAATTTGTTTGTTTTTTAAGCAACCCCAGACATTACCACTGTTGCAAGGATATTTAATATTACTTTATATTTTAATATATTATGATATTTACTCGAACATAATTACTTCATTAATAAAACGCCTATATCAAACATTTTTTATCTAACGCGCCCAAAAAACTATATTTAATTTTTTTATTTGCCAAAAAAAAAAAATGCCATACAATCAAATCGTTTATTTTTTGCAGGAAAGTTACTCTTATACACTATGTAGCAAAAAACAATTTACGACATTATTTCAATGAAATAGAAATCTAGAAATTAAAATATCACAAGTTTCAAAATGTCATCTCTCCTACACTATGGAGATACCATAACACGAGGGAGGGATGCCATATATATTATTTTGTCTGATTATGATTTATTTGAGTACTATTTCTCTCCCACAATTATTGCAATGGGGGAAGTACATATTTTCTAGGCATTCTGAAATAGTAAATACCTTGTTCAAATTTAACAGTAAAACACATATCATATAAGCCGTGGCGTCTCTCCTCATTTTGGAGGATAGATGCCATACAGTTAAAATATCACTCAGTATAAGCAATAATACAAAAATATGTTTTATTATGTTAAAAACAAGCTGAACAAAACATTAAAACAGGTACCCACTTTAACTTCTCTCCGCTGTACTTATGGCATTCACTAAAACACAATATGCTCAAAATTTTCATCAAATAATTACGCAGAAAAAAATATTTCTTAACAATACGTAACGCACTTAAGGGCAGCCGAACAGGTACTGACTCGTTACGACGACAGCGTCGATAAGTAGTTACTTCCAATATAAAATATAGGGCTACCTCTTTCACATCGCGAGATAAGGAATATGTGGCGTCTCTCCTCATATGGCGTCTCTCCAGTGGCGTGCAGTGCCATTTAAAATAGGGTAGGCAACAGAATCGAAAATTTCAAAACAGGAGAAAGCCCGAAATTTTTATTTAGGTGCCACGCCCAAAACGTTCTGTTTAAGCCTCCAAAAAATGTAGGCGTTAGGCAAAAATATAAAACTAATCGTACTTACCAATATGGTAGGTACTTTCACGAATCTTAAAGTCTTACGGAAACGTAAACTAGGGCATAAATAGCTGCAAACTACTCTGTTTTGAGCTAAATGTCATACTTGTAAAGGGCTTTACTGTTAATAAGTTTCACCAGACAGTTTACACGTTCATCGCACTGGCACTCCATAATAAAAAACACTAAAACTATTCAAAAACTCTTTCTAACCAATAAAACTAACTTACAAACAAAACAACAATCCCTCTTGTATAGGTAAATTACTACAAAAAGTTACTAATAAGCTTTCAAAACAATTATTAAAGGTGCGGCGCGTGAAATCCCGATCTCACACAAGAAGAGGGCACAGAAATTTATAGGAAAACTGGAATTATTAGTAATTGATAGCGGGCCGGTGCGGTGCTGGCATTGTCTTATCGGGTTTCAGTTTCTTACAAAATTGCATCGCATTATTAAATTATTAATGCCTAAATATTAATAAATTTAGGGATGCCCGATGTACTGTAACTTAATTTAGAGATAAACGCTTTCTAACCAATTATTAAAGGGTAAAAACGATGTCTATCAGAATATTAATTAATAAAAGAACATTTTGGCAACGGTGAATCCAGTCAAATTCACTCATCGTTCCCTCGGCGTCGGTGGGAGTCGTAAGTCGGCGCATGGCGTCTGGCTCATCTTTTTTCTTTTTATGTATCGTTTCATTTAGCTGTCTTTTTTAAGCACTGCTTTTCGCTTCCATATAAATCCAGTATTGACGGTCTAAATGCATGCCTTCGATTTGTTATGGGATGCTTTTGAATGTAAGCGGATTGCGGTTGCAGGAGCGTTATTTATGAGTGTTAGACTGTGATGTTTTTCTATGATATAATTAATATTTTGATGGGCGCTTAAAACAAACTTTTTAAATTTTCATTATGTTTTTAATCGAATTATAATTTATATTATCGGAATTAAAATTAAATGGGCAAATAAAAAAAATATCAAAACGTCAGGGTAGGCAATGCATTTGTGCCTTCATTGTATACACGCCACTGCGTCTCTCCCACTTTTACTCCATTTATTTTACATGGACAATATGACCAAATTATATCCAGACTTTGCAGAAAGCCTAATGTAATAATAATATGTTCAGTCCTCGTTGGAACACCCTGTACATAGCTAGCTGAGAATATGGCTTAGGTGGGGCAAAAATTTTAATCCTATTAGCGGAATTGTTTCCCCCCGCAGCTTGAAGTAAAAAGCAAGAAACTGTTCCCAGTTGTGGACTAGAAGCTAATTTAAAAATACAAATCATAAGCTAAACCTAAAGGCTCGACAAAGAAAATCAAACTTCTGCAGTGATGACCGCCCTCGAGGGGAATCTTATGGTAATTGAACAAACTCCAGTTCTATTTTTCACTTCCCCAGAAGCCATTACACAACTGATAAAACGGGTTTAGTTCGTTATAAGGCCCCATTTATCCACTATTTACTCTTTTCTTTTCGGTAAATGCAGCCGTTTCCAATTCCGCTCGTTTTCCGGCAAAACCGATTTACGCGTTCCGGAGGGATACGGACTTGATCGTTCACTTTTATCAGAGAATTAAGTGCTGGATACTTTTCATTGAAATAAATAAAAGAAATAAACTCTGGTGATCATATAATAGTCGAATCACGTAGGTGCGATTGCGTATATTTTCCGAACATAAGGTAGAATTACATAAAGTAGGTACTTTTTATCCCATTGCTTTCATCTATAGAAAAGAATATGAACTTTATTAAGAATATTTTTAAACTTTGGGGTAAAAATCAATTATCGAGATCTTTATAGTTTGTTTCAGCACTCATTAAGCAGGGTGAACAACTTAAAGGTTGCATTATAAATTTCAGGCATTTTGCAATGATAGTTTTTAAAAATTCCGCATTTCACCCCTTTTACTTGCGCCCACACCAATTCTATGGGGGTTAATTCACAGTGATATGGTGGAAGGCGATGTACCGTTATATTTGGTTTTAAAGCGATTTCGTCGACAACAAATTTCGTACAAAGTAGTTCCATTTTCAGCATATCTTTATGAAATGGCTTCTTATTTACAGTAAGCCAATAAATGATCTCATTTTTTTTTCAAGAAGACGTTGGTATTTCTTCGGATTTTCTTAAGTGGTAGCTGGCATTATCTATGACTATAACAGACCCAGGAGGAATAAGATCTAGCATTTGTTGGAAGTATTCTTCAAAGACATCGATATTCATGTATCCACGGTAGTCTCCAGTCCGTTTTGATTTAAATGCTAGTAAGCCGCCATGAAAAAAGGGTAGGTTTATAACCTTGTAATTTAAATATCTAACTTATAGAGTTCTTACTTTTATAGATATCCAGAGAGAACATTTTTAAGTTTAAAAATTAATTTAATTAAGAATCGATTATTTATAAAGTCAAAACCTAAATCATATAACAAAGAGAATCGCGAAAGGGGCAAAATGAACGTTTTGTAGAGGCACTAGTAGTTCGTGCAAAGACAGAAAAAGATCTCGGAGTAAAAGAATCTTGTCTAAAATTTCAAAACCTATGTAGTAAAGATTATGTATGCACCCTTTACATACTGGGAATACTGTGCAACGACTTATTTTTTATAACTGTATCTAAATTAAATACGTCGACAGGCAGTAAAACTGTTTAGTAAGCACGCCACTAAATTCTACTAAAAAACTCTCTTGTAGCTTAAAAACTAAGATAGCTATGACAATTCTGTTTTCGGCATCTCTTGTTTCACGAAGAAGTAGCGCAAGTTATGTAAAAACCGCAAGTCTCTATCTTTACTACTTATCGAGCAATTACATCGAAAAATGGACACCCTGTACATTGTTTTGTTAAAGAATAACTTGTGGCATTTCTTTACGTTTTACATTAATTTACAAATTGCAAACGTAATAAATAAAAGAACACAAAAAATTAAACACTTTAAAAATATTAATGGTTACGATATTTTCCACATGTGTGTAAACTGCCATGGGTGAAAATAAGTACTTTACTTCTACGGGTGGAATATATATACGTTTCCCCCCTGGCACGAAAGTAATTAAAAAAATTGCCACTTTCAAAATTTTAAAATGTCAGAAATACCAACATTGCATACATTGGTTGTAATTAAAAATAGTGTTTGAACCATTTTTTTATTTCATTTTAATTTGTCCCACTTTTATATGGCTGTATAATACTTATTTTTTGAGCTAGATGGTTGATTAAAAAAATAAATTGTATGGTTTTACGCAAATTTTTATGTTGTCAAGTCAAAAATTTTATAAAAGTCAAATGCCAAAATTATTGACATAACTTACTTTTTTTTTTAAATGGAAATTATTAAATATTAAAAAATATATTTTTTTTCTGAATACGAATATATATCACACATGCCCTTTATTTTCATTAGTTTAGCCTAAATTAATATAAATATCGTTAAAATTGGATTATTATTTTTCTATCCGATAATAATTAATTTATAGTCATAATTTTTAATTAGTTTTATACTTATGGAAGATTTTGTGGTTGGTTAACTAACAGCATTTATTTAATTGCTCACAGCTAGGAACAATAAATTTATTTAAAATTTTTTTAACACAATGACTCAATTGTTTTTTTTTTATATTTTGTTCATAGGTTTCAGTAATTTACTACAAAACAATGGAGTCATTCTGTCACAAATTAAAGGACATACAGAAAAGGTATATACAGTGAGGACATAAAGTCTGGAAAAATATCTATCTCAGGTTATTTTGTTGCATCTTTTCAGACTTCTAAAAATTATACAGGGTGCTTCAAGAAAACTGGACGGCTGTTAACTTTATTTTTTTAAATGGAACATTCTTTATCTTATTGCATTTTTGGATTCTACGATTTATATTCGGATTTCGATTCAAAAAGAGAATGCCTTTTTAAATATTTAATAATATACAGGGTGCTCCATTAAATTAAAGTAAGTTATGTCAATAATTTTGACATTTCATATTTTATAAACTTTACGGTATAAAACTTTGCGCAAGACCGTATAATTTATTTTTTGTCAACCTTTAAGCTCAAAAAAACCTTTTTTTTTTCATTAGTTTAGCCTAAATTAATATAAATGTCATTAAAATTGGAATATTATTCTTACTTCCAACAATAACTAATTTATTGTCATAGTTTTTATAGTTTAATACTCCTGCGACATTTATTAGATAGATGGAAGATTTTGTAGTTTGTAAACTCACAACATTTTAGTTAATTATTCAAACCTACGAAGAACAAATTTATTTAAAAATAAAATGAATGAAATTTACAATTTATTTATTTTTTTAATAGAATGGCTTTATTGTTTTTTAAATTAACTTGTTGTTCCTAAGTTCGACTAATTTACTAAAAGACACTTAACTTAAACTAAAGCTAATTTAATCTTAGATTAAAATCTCATCACCGATATAATGTACAGGGTAAGTTAAAAAAATATTCAAGAAAATTGGGCTGTTTTCAAAAATAATTTTCTTTAAACATATCACGCCACTGTTTTTTTTTTCGAAATAAGTATTGTTTCTTAATCGGTAGTTATGTTGTAAGAGAAAATGTCTTATCCGTTGTCAAGTAATAATTACAATATAATTTGCCTTCACTTTAAAAAGTTTATTTCTTGAGATAGAAAAAAAAAAAATACAAAATTTTAATATTTTTTTCCTAGCCGTTTGTTTTACAAGTTTTTGTTTTTATCTTTTCCTGGGTTTTTGGGCCAATTTCAAAATTAAAAAACAATATTTATTTTGTTTTTGTGACGTTTCGGTTTATTATATTTTAAACCATCATCAGACTACAAAGGACAGTATTATTATAATAATTGTTATTTAAAAATGTTTACAAGAAAGAATATTTTTTTAAAGTTATTACTATATTATATTGTCTACCTTGAATTTCTATATAATGTGCACTACTGCACTATATAAGATTTCGTACATTATTGTGGGGATGTTGTTGCACCCACATTTAAATTGAAACTAATTTTACTTTTTACGAAACAATTTACGTTTAGGGTTTGTATAAAGCTGGAAATTCCTATTTTAGGGGGTAATTTAATTTCTTTTGATGGATTTTTATATTTTTTTCCATAGTGACCTATGGCCAATGCGATAAAACGTCATATTTTTGTGAAATAAGGTAACCTAAATATACAGGGTGTGTCAACAAAAGGCTTATAAAAGTGTTGGTTAATATTCTAATAAAACGACGATTTTCAAAATTAAACTGATTGGAATTTCTATTCTTTATCAAGAATAAACGTATTTTAAATTTTTCTTTGCGATTATAATAAAATATAAATGTACAGCAACTCACCTTCATCATTCCCTTCCTCAGTTTTGTCGAAAACATCACAATCTGCGTTTAAAGGACTACTTGCCCTTCCAGTGACGCTATGACGTAGTACTGCGATGTACTTCGCCAAAATAGTACCTGAAACAAAAATTAATATACAGGGTGTTTTGTAATTGAATGTCAATAATTAAGGGGGCGATTTTTGTGTTCATTTTAAAAAGAAAACTTCATATGAACGTATGTCCTAAACGTCTTTATTTTTGATATACAGGGTGGTAAAGTTTTCAAAAATAAATAGTTTTTTAATAATATCTGTAATACCACTTTAGATATTTTAATGAAATTTGGCAGACATGTACTATGTATCAAGATGCATTATTTACCGTACAACAATTTTTTTTTATTTCCACCAGTGGCGTTCGTACGGAATTTCACCTGCCTATTTTGGCAGACATTAATGTAACGCTACTGATTTCTCGTAAAAATAAATTTATTCCTAAAATCCCCAATCATTTCTAAACAAATTTGATCTCTTGAATTTTTTCAATCCGATGCACGGTTTTCGCTTAAAAAAAATAAAAACCTTTTCTCTGCATGATCATAACAATATCGTTAATATGACAATATCACCATGCACAGAAATACATTTTATTTCTTAGATCAAGTTTGCTTAGAAATGAATAAGGATCTCAAAAATTATTATTGTAGTAGGCTGTGTCTGTAAGAGTTATTAATTCTGTTGTCAGGGCGGTTGTCATTATTTTGTTTGACAGTTTATCAATATTTAAATTCGGTTTTTCGTGTCTTATTAATTTTGTGTTTAAAATATCCGAGTATTGTTATTTTGAAAGATAATGGTCGGGTTTACTAATGAGGAGTTGGCAGATATGCATTACATGTATGGTTTGGCTGATGGCAGTTCGCCGGAAGCTAGGCGATTGTATCAAGAGCGGTTCCCTAATAGAGTCATACCAGATAGGCGAACATTTGCAAATGTACATAGAAGGTTGACTGAAACAGGTACTTTTATGGCAAATAATCAATTAAAAGGATCCCATCGGACTGTAAGAACTCCAGAAATTGAAGAAGCAATTTTAAATTATATTGATAATAATCCTGAAATAAGTACTAGAAAAATTGGACATAATCTGAATATCTCGCACGTCCTGGTTTGGAAAATTTTGCACGATTTTTTATTGTACCCGTATCATATTCAGCGGGTCCAAGCGTTACTTCCCCGAGACTTTCCCTTGCGTGTTAATTTTTGTCAGTGGTTTTTGGAGAAAATTGCGCATAATCCCTTGTTTGACCATGAAATAATGTTTACAGATGAAGCTAACTTTTCCAGAAACGCAATCAGAAATTTTCACAATAACCATATTTGGGCCGACGAGAACCCCCACGCAGTTGTAGAATATAACCAGCAAGAACAGTTTTCGGTAAATGTCTGGGGTGGAATTGTTGGAAATTATTTAATTGGACCTTTTTTCCTGCCAGAAAGGCTAAATGGCCATAATAATCGCCGGTTTCTAGAGGAGGATTTGCCCATATTGCTAGAAGAAGTACCAATTTTAATAAGAAACAGAATATGGTTCATGTATGATGATGCGCCCGCTCACTTTAGTGTTGTAGCAAGAGAATATTTAAATCAAACATTTAATAACCGATGGGTTGGTCGTGGCGGACCTCAACCATGGCCGCCTAGGTCCCCAGATTTAAATAGTTTGGACTTTTTCTTATAGGGGCATCTTAAAAGTCTGGTTTACCGCACCCCAGTAAACACTTTAGAAGAGCTGGAAGATCGTATAAGAGCTTCCTTCGATTTAATAAGAAATACTGAAGGTATACTTGAAAGAGTGCGCGACAATATGGGGAAAAGAGCTGAAGCGTGTATCCTTCAGGGTGGAGGGCATTTTCAACAACTTATCTAGTTTCTATGTATGTTCTTTTTTTTCACAAAGGTTGTTGTTGATTTATTAACAGACGATCCTTATTCATTTCTAAGCAAACTTGATCTAAGAAATAAAATCTATTTCTGTGCATGGTGATATTGTCATATTAACGATATTGTTATGATCATGCAGAGAAAAGGTTTTTATTTTTTTTAAGCGAAAACCGTGCATCGGATTGAAAAAATTCAAGAGATCAAATTTGTTTAGAAATGATTGGGGATTTTAGGAATAAATTTATTTTTACGAGAAATCAGTAGCGTTACATTAATGTCTGCCAAAATAGGCAGGTGAAATTCCGTACGAACGCCACTGGTGGAAATAAAAAAAATTGTTGTACGGTAAATAATGCATCTTGATACATAGTACATGTCTGCCAAATTTCATTAAAATATCTAAAGTGGTATTACAGATATTATTAAAAAACTATTTATTTTTGAAAACTTTACCACCCTGTATATCAAAAATAAAGACGTTTAGGACATACGTTCATATGAAGTTTTCTTTTTAGAATGAACACAAAAATCGCCCCCTTAATTATTGACATTCAATTACAAAACATCCTGTATTATATATATATATATATATATACAGTGCGTCCATAAAGTCTTGCACAAATTCATTTAAAATTCAGGTATTTACTTTTTAAAAACGCTCGGACACGTCAATTAGTACTTTTGTTTGCGCATTTTTTAACGTAAAATGTTTTTATACAGGGTGTCGCACGTATGAGGTATGAGGTCATCAATAAATGTGTTTAAAATAAATTTTCAAACGTCAATATTTCGGAAACCGTGATTTCCAGAGGTGTTAAGTGTTCATCATAGAATTCAAAATTGATATAATATACAGGGTGTTCCATTAAAAAAAATCCTTGATGACCTCATACCTCATACGTGCGACACCCTGTATAAAAACATTTTACGTTAAAAAATGCGCAAACAAAAGTACTAATGGACGTGTCCGAGCGTTTTTAAAAAAAGTAAGCCCCTGAATTTTAAATGAATTTGTGCAAGACTTTATGGACGCAGTGTATATATTATACAGGGTGTCTCAGACGTACGGTACGTAACTCAAGAGGGTGATTCCTTATGATATTCTAAGAGAAAAAGTTCATATGGACATATGTCCGGAGTTGTCCCGTTTTTGATATACCGGGTGTTAAAGTTTATTTAAAAAATCGGTTTTTTATAATTTTTTTAAATATCCTTTTCTTGATATTATTGAAATTATGTACCGTTATTTATAATGATAAGGGGCCTAATTAGCCCTAACTAGATTAAATTTATTAAGTCCAGTGGCGTCCCGGGGAGCTCCTTAACGAATATTATTGACAAAAAATATACGCCACTGACTTTCTCTAATTTTGATATCTTTTTCGGATTTACCAACTAATAATACAGCTTTTTTGTTCCTTGAATTGTTTTCGTATCTTGCTTCGCTTTCAAGAGAAAAAATAAGAAACTTTATTGCAGGTACAAAAAAAAATACCTATGTATTTCAAAGTTAATTAAAACATTTAAATTGAAAATAAAATTATTTTCTTAAATAATGATACAAAAAAAAATGCAGCAGTTAATCAAAGCAAATGTTGAAAATGGCCACTTTCTGATAAAACGCACGATTGCAATCGTCTCACCATTGATTGAAAGATGTCTGCATTATTTCGTATCGCATTGTAACTTTCAATAATTCGAATTCTTAAGTCGTTCTCATCTAGTACAGGCGTCTTGTATACAAGAGACTTTGAGTGACCCCATAAATAATAGTCCAGAGGATTCAAGTCGGGACTGCGAGCTGGCCAACCTTGGGGACCTGCGCGTCCAATCCAGCAATTAGGAAAAATGTTGTCGAGGTATTGACGAGCAACTAGGCTAAAATGAGCTGGGGCGCCGTTGTGTGTAAAGTGTAAATATTTTGGCACATGGCAGTACTCTGTTTGGATGGCGTTCCTGATAAATTCGTCGAGCTTCTTCAGCAATTCCATTTGCTAGGCTTTAACTGAAATGCATCTGGGCCATTTCAGCGTTAGTAGAGTTATTGATTTTTGACTTGTTATTGAAACTTACCTTTAGGTACCTCATATTTTAATTAACTTGGAAATACATAAGTATTTTTTTTCTACCTGCAATAAAGTGGTTTTATTTTTTCTCTCGAAAACGAAGCAAGATACGAAAACAATTTAAGAAACAAAAAAGTTGTGTTATTGGTTGATAAATCCGAAAAAAAATATCAATATTAGAAAAAGTCAGTGGCGTACATTTCTTTATCAATAATATTCGTTAAGGTGCTCCCCGCCGGGACGCGACTGAACTGAATAAACTTAATCTAGTTAGGGCCAATTAAGCCCCTTATCATTATGAATAGCGGTACCAAATTTCAGTCGGAAAAAGGATATTTAAAAAAATTACAAAAACCCGATTTTTTTTTTTAACATTTTGTATATCATCCGGACACATGTTCATATGAACTTTTTCTCTTAGAATATCATAAGGAATCACCCCCTTAAGGTACGTACCGTACTTCTGAAATACCCTGTATAATAGTTATAATTAATTTCTTATAAATAACATATTCGCTTGGACACCTTACCCGTTCTGCAATCAGTTCTTTCTTCAAATTGTAACCGTGTTAGTTTGCAGAGGTCGGACCCGCTTTTCGGAAACTTCGCTAGATCAGGAGGTGGCTTTAAGGAAAATTTGTTCGTGCTCCATCGGAGCCAGGATTCAATATGGTCGCTGGTCCATTCTAATGGATCTAAAAATGAAAATGAAAAATTTATTCATGTTATCACAACAATACATTGAATACATATGTCAAGAGGTTTCCTTTTGAAAAATATAGTTCAATTACTTTTTGTTTAGGGTAAAATACAGTTTCATAAATATAATTTAGGTATAAGTATCGACAATAAACAAAAGAACATTTTTTTAGTCTAAGGTGCAAGCTTTACAGATATCCAATGATCAAAGTGTCGTCGATCCCTTCATAACTGAATTTACAGAAAAGATAAAGGAGTTAAACCTCGCTCCTACCTACTTAAATATACAATGCAGACGAATCTGCTCTGTATTGGAAAATGTTGCCTGAAAAAACTCTGGTTCGTTCTCAGGAAAAGACCGCACTAGGTCAAAAAATAAGCAAAGAGAACGCGTAACATTTCTAACATGTTGCAATGCTGATGGCTCACAAAAATGAAAACTCTTAGTGATAGGAAAGGCAAAAAATCCAAGGGCATTTAAAAATATAAACATTTTTAGACTGGTTTCATTGCTCATTTATTCGTCAAGTTAAAAGTCGATTAAGAAGTATCAATTTGCCTAAAAAAGCCCTGTTAATCGTCGATAACGCCTCGAGCCATGGAACTGTAGAAGAGCTGACTAGTGAGGATTCTGAGGATGGACAATTTACAACATTATTTCTTCCACCAAATTGTCCAGCACTTTTGTAACCTTTGGACCAAAACGCCATCAGACTGACAAAATTATTTTATCGGAAAAGTCTTTTAGCCCATATCTTATCTAATGACGAAGAGAACGTTGTTAAGTTTAAAAAAACCGTTAACTTGAAGGACGATGTATGCCTACTATGCAATGCTTGGGAAAAGTCTCCTCCGAAGTCTTGCAGAAGTGCTGGCACAAAATTATGGCTTATGTATCTAGCCAACGACACAGATACTGAATATAATGCTGAAGATCTGATTCCTCTGAATCAATTTCGGCGTAATCTGCTTTCCTTGGGTGAAGAGATAACAGATGTTTCAGATATGCTTAATGGTCTCACTGAGCAAAATCTCACGACTGTAGAAATACATATAACTGGCTTTAAAATGATGAAGACTTGTTACCACTTAAAGACATAGATGGTATAGATGAACACCATGATAGTGACAATAAAGGTCCAGAGTTAAATATTACAAACCAGACTCTTAAGAATGATTAGGCAATCAAAAGTTTAAATTTGTGCATAAAGTGGACAGAAGAAAATGATATCCCACTACATGATATTCTTGTACTTTAAAGATTAAAAGAAACGGCTTTTATAATGAACCAGAAAAGGGTTAAGCAAACGAAAATTACAAATTACTTCACAAAATAATATAAAATGTACTAAAGCATGCTTGTATTTTATATATTTTTTTGTTATGTTAGTTGTTTTTACTAAATTTTTAACTTAACAATAAAAAAAACTGTCCCACTTCAGTAATCCGGATTATTTACTAATCCGGATCACCGCGGTTTTAATTGGTTCGGATTATCAAGGTCTCACTGTACCTTCAAAAATATTTGAATTAATCTAAACTACAAGTTTTACCAATTGAGAGCTTCCAAATGACTAAAACCAACCATCGAACACCATTTTACGAGAGCAGTGAATAAAGGTAAAGGTATGCGGACCGTTGGAATTCTCCCTCAGGGTATAAGATAACCTGAATGAATGAATGAATTACCGAGTACTATACGGAACGATGGGTCGGCCTTTGATGCGAGTTATAGATCCCATTAATGATTAAGTTTTCGAGGGAAAATTTTGCCATTGAGTAACGCACTGTTACCTACAGTGATTCATTATTAAACGATTTCTTAAACGTTATTAGAGAAAATTGGTTCAGCTAAAGGAAGCCAGCAATGTCGCGGTATGATTTCATGATTCAAAAAGTACATAAAATTTGGGATACCTGCATAAATTAAAGATTTGATCAACGATAATGACTGAGAAATTACACGGAACGCCAGTGAGTCACAGTAGTACCTACAAAGTAACTTTTCAGCTATGCTGCAATCAAAGAAGTATCCCTACAATGTATAAGATATATGTATCATATTATGTGAATAAGATCAATTTCGAGAAAGGTAATATTAAATTTATATAAGGTCATAAAATACTTAGGATCGACAACGTCACCTTCAGAAAGCTTTCATAAACAAACTCGTAGGATAGGTAAATCGACGTGTATTCTAGCGCATTCGCCGGCAAAGGAAATCTTAGTAATACCTAACTATAATGGTTTTAATTTTTCTTGCTGATTCTATATTAGGTATGAAATGGTTCTATACTGATTTACTAGCTCTAAGCTTGTAGCAACGCTTACAAAAAGAAATTATCTATCTAAACAAAGCAATAATTTAAAGGGAACAACACATTGTGCCCAATGGGAACTTCAAAACCCAAGCCACATTTAAAAAGGCCAAGTCGCAGGCTGTGTACAGTGCTTTTTTCTAAAAAATACATAAGGTCCGCAAATGCTTCTATACGAAGCTACAGGCCATTGAAGATGGTGTCATGAAGGTCCCCAAATGCTTTCATATGGAGGTACAGGCCACTGAAGATGCTGTCATCAAGGTCAGCAAATGATTCCATACCAATTAAGCTACAAGATTATGTCATCAAAACGTTTTTATTTTTATTTATTAGGATATATAATATTTACAATACACAAGTGAACCTTTAAATATAAGTTGGTGTTATTGGAGGCAGAGCTGTCGGCAGTTGAAATATTGTGTTCAATTACTTTTTGGTAATTGAATTATTGTAAATTAAAGAAATAGTCCATACTTTCAGTGGACTCAAAGTAATGTAAATGAAACAATGTAGTCTTCCTCCACAGTTTATTAAAAAAAAGTGAATCAAAAGCTCCCCTCATGTTTCGAATGCTTAAGCATTCATCATCAGGGGATACTAAAAAAGGATAGGTTAAAGTTAAGAACGAACAATGAATATAAAATAAAAGTTTAAGTAGGACTTATCTGCTAACAAATTAATGAGTACAACTCTACAGGATGAGATATGTAAAGTTGAAAACTTGGTGTACGAACTGGTCATATTAACATGTTAATTGTATTCAGATATAATTAAAGTTTTGATTATAATTGTGAAAATTTGATTAGTGAAGAAACATTGTGGATAAGGATAATAAATTGAGCTATAACATTTAAAGGAGAACGGTTTTTTATTAGGAGAGTTTTTAGATATTTTTGAAGTTATTAAATTTTAACTTTAATATAAAGATTAGAAATATTCATCAAATTGTTGAAAAAATAAATTTATTGTTAGTTCAATTTTTAATATTTCTAATATCAATACATGGTTATACGTCTTTAATTTCATTATTCTCTTTAAATTAACCTCACTTCAACAATCACGTTGCGGTAGATATCACGGTTGTGATTAAGTACAGGTTATATTTAATCTTTTAAATTTTAACTTTAATATAAAGATTAAAAATATTATTCTAAGTGTTGAAAAAATAAATTTATTGTTAGTTTATTAACTTACTATATTTTAGAAAAAGAGTATAATTGTTTCATGTTAGAAGAATTTTAAAAATTTTTAATGTGGTGATAAAAGATTAAATATAACCTGTACTTAATTAATCACAACCGTGATATCTACCGCAACGTGATTGTTGAAGTGAGGTTAATTCAAAGAGAATAATGAAATTAAAGACGTATAACCATGTATTGATATTAGAAATATTAAAAATTGAACTAACAATAAATTTATTTTTTCAACAATTAGATGAATATTTCTAATCTTTATATTAAAGTTAAAATTTAATAACTTCAAAAAAATCTAAAAACTCTCATAATAAAAAACCTTTCTTCTTATGTTATGGCTCAATTTTTTATCTTTATCCACAATGTTTTCTCACTAATCAAAATTTCACATTTTGATTAATCAAAACTTTATTTATACCGGAATCTCAATACAATTAATATGTTAATATACTAGTTCGTACACCAAGTCTTCAACTTTACATTTCTCATACTGTAGAGTTGTACTAATTAATTTAAGACAACTTACATTACAGTTCTGCTAGACTCGATGTTAGGTAAGTCCTACTTAAACTTTTATTTTATATTCATTGTTCATTCTTAACTTTGTACTATTCTTTTTTAGTATCCCCTGATGATGAGTGCTTAAGCATCCGAAACATGTAGGGAGCTTTTTATTTACTTTTTCAATTATTAAACTGCGAAGGAAGACTACATTGTTTCATTTGAATTATTGTAATTCAATTACTTTTTGGAAATGGTACTTGTCGTTGGTTTTTCAATTACTAGGATTAAGTAATTGAGTTAATTGGAAATAAATCAATTAAATAAAAAGTAATTGAGTTACTCCCAAATAAATCAATTACTTACATAAAAAGTAATTAGAATTATATGTTTTTTTATTATTCCATTACTCTACGGAGAAACTAAACATTTTTTGATTAAAGCACGGCTAACGACAAAGGTTTATCTTTGAACTCTGAGGCCGCTTTTTAATGCTTTACCGCCACGAAAAGTCTGTGGGGGTAGAATACTACTTTAATTAACTTCGGAAGCAAGGGAGGCAACTACTGCATCTTTTACGCTCTCTCAATGTAAGCTACGGTTGAAAAATTGTTTCCAAAGCTTCCTAGAAGAGGATGATCTAACAGAGGGTATCACAAAATGTATTTTTGAAAAAGCGCAAGATATCAATTTAGAAGAAAACAGCGAAAAGGAATATAAACATTCTAGTAGTAGTATAAATACTTTGGATTGGATACCTACTAATAAGGGCCTACAGAATGATAAAAAATACAAATGAGGGATTGAGCTGGATATTCTTCAGTATCTTAAATGACCCTCATTTGCTCCAGTTGAAAGGCTGTTTTCTCTCGCTGAGATCATTAATAGCTCCAGAAGGCATGCTCTCTCTGACAAACGAAGCATTAGTTATTTTGAAAGCAAATTAAAGAAAAAAAGTTTTGTAGCCGTTTGTTTTCGGTATGAAAAATGTCGTGATTCCTTATATCTACCTAGTTTTTTTTTACTACTTTCTATTTTACTAATTGTACATTCAAGCAAATCATATTCACCAATCATACCACCCGCATGTTGAACTATTCTAGTTTTAAATAAGTTGAAGGTAGGTGTCTCAAAATTAGAAGTCCGAGATTAACTATTGTGGGTAGCCTAGAAAATAAAAAATACCAAATTTTTAAAATTTCTTTCTATAATAAAGTGATGGTGCTCTAATAAAGGAATAATAAATATTAAGGTTTTTTTTCTGTATTAATATAAAAAAGAATAATTGAATTGCTCGTATAAACTGCTGAACATAATTATCGTTACAAGCGCATTTTTTAGTCAAATTTGATACCTTGTGATTCCTGAAATACTGAACGCATTTCAAAAAGCAGGTCAGATTTCGAAAGGTCTTTTCATCGTCCTTTGAATCATTGGTAACAACTTCTTAGATTTCGACCGGTGGCTATAATACAGGGTAAAACAAAGTGTCATGCATTTTGAAAAAAATTTCACTGGCTCCCCATTTTTTATGTTGACATTTTTTGAATGTAACATTTCGTAGACAAGGCGGTCAACAAGGTTTTAAAAATGTTCATTCAATCAATATTTTTGTTTGACGCATTCCAAAGTGTTTGTTCTCATTTTTCACATGAATCATTATAGTGAACAAAGGGCTGATTTTGTTGTTGATTTATCTATCTATCTCAGTGGATTGTGGTTCTTCCCCTCTGTTGATTTAAGTTCCTAAATAAACCCATTGTACATGTTCTCAGGGCGAGTTCTTTATTTCTGGAGGAGAGGGATAGAAATTAGCAAAGATAAACTTGATTAATGCACTTTATAAAATAGAGCAGATTGGTGTAGAAACAGAGAATTAAAATTCTTTGAAAAAAATTTTTTTTCGCAAACCATAGTAGATATTCGCAAAATCCCAAAAACGTCCAGAGGCATGGTCAATATCTACGAAATGTTACATTCAGAAAATGTCAGCATGGTCCAGTGATTTTTTTTCCAAAATGCATGACATTTTGTTTTGCCCTGTATTATAGCCCCCGGTCGAAATCTAAGAAGTTGTTACCAATGATTCAAAAGACGTAGAAAAGACCTTTCGAAATCTGACCTGCTTTATAAAATGCGTTCAGTATTTCAGGAATCACAAGGTATTAAATTTGACTAAAAAATGCGCTTGTAACGACAATTATGTGCAGCAGTTCAATTATGAAAATGTAATTAAATTACTTGGAGAGTAATTTAATTACCAGAAAGTGCCTGATTTCTAGATTCAGAGTAATTCAATACTTTTAGGGTATGTAGAAAGTAATTGAATTAAACTCAGTAATTCGAATGAAGTAACCGATCAAGAGATCAATTACCTTTAGTGGGTAATTGGTAATTCAAATATTTTGATCATACTGTTAGTAAATGGTAATTGTAATTGGTGCTTTTTTTCTGAGTATAATGGGTTAATTTAATTGAATTACTTATTAAGAGTAATTGCGACAGCTCTGATTGGAGGTCACTTTTTAGAGTATCAGGTGACCCATATTGCAACCAGTGGTATGGTGACAAAAGGGTGGTGGGTTATTTTATTATTCAACACTTTCTTAGCATTAATTCATCTTATCTCAAAAATGGTCGACTATACGACCGTAGACCCCGACGGCCTTTTTGACGTAAAGATGTTCCCAGCCCCCCCCCCCCCCGTATATAAGCCACTGACGAAAAAATAGTCAACAAATTATCATACATATTTGAAAATGGAATTTTAAGATTCCGCAAGCCCTTCGTTTTTGAAATACAGGGTGTTAAAAATTTATTTTTATTTTTGTTTTTCGTAAATAACTTTTGAAATATTGTCTATATTTAGACGAAGATTGGTGTCTAGGAGGTTTTTGAAATGCGAAATTCGAATTTAATGTTAGTATGGCTCCCACTTGTAGAGGGCGCCACCTACGTGTCCTTTTACTCTTTTGAGGAGTCATAACTTTTTTATACCAGCTTGTATTACAGCAAAAAAATATATTTCTTCGTCATTTTTACATGAAAAAGGCATACATGGTAGAAGTCGCTACGAGCAATCGTTCTCGAGAAAAAGAATAATAAAGAAATAAATTAATGGCATTTATTTGCATATCGCCATGCACATATCAGAGCTTGATAAAATAGCATTTATCTCCTGAACAAAGCCGAAATAAAAAAATTATGAAAATGTACTTTGCGTTAGCCAATAAATTGCATACATAACAGTGTTATCAAAAGAGAAAATGGCAGTGGCGTACATATTTTTTATTCCTGTTAAAAATTGTAACACCCTGTATCTCAAAAATGAAGGGCTTGCGGACCCATGCTTATATGAACCTCACCTCATAAAATAACTGAAGAATCGTCCTGTAAAATATCGGACACTTATTAAATAACACCCTGTATACTCAATTAAAAAAAAACAATTTAGGTTCACTTCTTTTATCCGATGTACAATTTTGATAGTTCAGTAATTTAAAACACTTTAGAGGTGCTCCAAAATATAAGGAAACACCCTGTACATTATTTTTTTTACGAGCATGGAGGATTAATAATAAAGTGAAACAGAAACGTCGGTATTTTGATAATTATATTTCTTTTGACTGGATTTTATGGGAACTCAGCAGCTATCCATCTTGATGTAGAACGTCTTGATTCGAGACGTTTTAAGATTTGTTCTGTTATGGCGAAAAATAATTTTTGAAGAATGCTGTAGTAAAAGTACTAAAACCAACCAACCAAAATTGTGGTTAATTTCTTAAACAGAGAGACAATTAAGTAGATCCTAAAAGTGCCTTTTTGGTCATTGTGTCTACAGTACTAAAAGTAATCTGGGGACAGTACATTTCGTGGGAATTTTTGTTATTTTAAATTTAACTCGAAACGAGTTTAAAGTACCACGCAGTGTCGCAACTAAAAAAATAAGTTCGGGGAGGGGGTTGGGATAAAATAGCGCCGTAGGCGAAAAATTTTTGGGTGCAACGCCCTTTTTTCAATGATAATGCTTGGTTTTCAAGTAAGAAAAATAAAAAATACAACAAAAAATCACAAAAACAGCCCGACTCGTTTTAATTTTTGTGTAATTTTACCTATCTTAGGTAGTGACGAGTTTATTTTTCTTGTAAACAGGTAGTTAGATGATCCGAGCTACGCCCGGTAGCTCCCCCTTGGTTGCACCACTGGTACCACGGGTCTGGTTTGAACAATAAATATCTAGGACAATTAACTCAACTGACATAATTAATTGCCTAATTTAGGATTATAACTAGTGCTGGCAACGGCTGGCAAAAACCGGAAAAAATCAAAACCGATTAATTGGTTTCTTAAAATCGATTAACCGAAAACTCGATTTTAAAACCGGTTAACTAACTAATGGAAAACCGGTTAACCGATTACTCGAAAATCGGTTAACCGGTGTTTTTAGCTCAAATCGAAAACCGGTTATCGGTTAACCGCGGCTTAGACACACCAAAAACCGATTATTCGGTTAATCTATTTTCGATTAATCGGATTTCGGTTAACCGAACTCTTTCTAGTAGATTGATCAAGTGGTTTAATGTTTAGGTTACTATTTTACTATCTATAGGACTACGGATATTTCTATAAGTATGAATATTATTTAAATATTTATAAATTATAAAATAATTAATAAACAAAACACTTGCTTACAGCTAGCTTGAGTTAAGTTTAAGTTTTATTTTAAATCTTTTTAAGTTTCTATTGTACTACATTTTACGTTAAGTTTATTTTTGTTTTTAAAATAAAAATAATAGTGTTTGATTTATAGTTTTCTCATTAATTTATGAAGTTTTGTTTTAATACTTTTAATTCCCGACTTCAGTCAGCTTCTGGTAAGTATCCGGTCTTTGGTTAACCGAAAACCGATTAACCGAAAACCGGTTAACCAAAAATCCATTAACCGATTTCCGGTTTGGGTAAAAATTGCGGTTAACCGACAACCGGTTAACCGAAAAATCGGTTTCAGTTACCAGCACTACTTATAACTACATATCAAGGAAGTTTATTTTGTACCTCCACTATACAAGGTGTCTCAGAAGTACGATACCTAACTTAAGGGGGTGATTTCTTATGATATTCTAAGAGAAAAAGTTCATATGAACATGTGTCCGGAGTTGCCCCGTTTTTGATATACAGGCGGGTGTTAAAGTTTTTAAAAATAAATAGTTTTTTTCTCGGGTTTCTTATAATTTTTTTAAATATCCTTTTCCCGATTTTATTGATATTCGGTACCGTTATTCATAATCATATTTCATATTTAAAAAAAAAAATTTAATTTTTAATTTAAATGTTTAGATTAACTTTGTAATACATAGGTAGATAGGTAGGTATTTTTTTTGTACAGGGTTATCCAACCAAGACTAGACAAGGCGATTTTTTGACTTTTCCTGTACTTTTATAAAAAAACTGAAATAGCCATCTTAAGTCATTTTCTCCCGCGAATTCGAATATCTTCAGCAAAAAACAATTGAACATCAAACAAAAGTACTAGGGGTCACTTTGATATTTTTTTAAATGGGATGCCGTATTTTTAATGAGCTTATCCGATTTCTCATATAAATTTTGATCTAAAATGTTGGATTTTTTTTTTGATTTTTTTTTTTTGGACGAACATTTTCCGAATTTAAAACTGAAGAAAAAAGGCGTTTTTGAATTAAAAATCCAACATTTTAGATCAAAATTTATATGATAAATCTGATAAGCTCATTAAAAATACGGCATCCCATTTAAAAAAATATCAAAGTGACCCCTAGTACTTTTGTTTGATGTTCAATTGTTTTTTGCTGAAGATATTCGAATTCGCGGGAGAAAATGACTTAAGATGGCTATTTCAGTTTTTTTATAAAAGTACAGGAAAAGTCAAAAAATCGCCTTGTCTAGTTTTGGTTGGATAACCCTGTACATGCAATAAAGTGGTTTTTATTTTTTCTCTCGACAACGAGGCAAGATACGAAAACAATTCAAGGAACAAAAAAGTTGTATTATTAGTTGGTAAATCCGAAAAAAATATTAAAGTTAGAAAAAAGTCAGTGACGTACATTTTTTTGTCAATATATTCGTTAAGGTGCTCCTTGGGACGCCACTGAACTTAATAAATTTAATCTCGTTATCGCCCTTATCATTATGGATAACGGCACCAAATTTCAATAAAATCGGGAAAAGAATATTAAAAAAAATTATAAAAAACCGGACACATGTTTATATGAACTTTTTCTCCTAGAATATCATAAGGAATCACATTCTTAAGCTACGTACCGTACTTTTGAAACATCCTGTATAGAAATGTATATTTATTTCTTGAATAAATAAAGATACGCCAAAAAACTCACCAGAAGGAACTAAAACCATTTCATCTTCAACACTACACCCTATATTATCACTAACGTCACTATTACTACTACTAGAATTCATTGATATGGTCCTTTTTTTACTTTTACAATCACTACCGTCTTTATCCTGCGTACTGCAAGTTGCCATGTCACTTTTTTCTATTAGTAAATCCGCACCAGCTGCCAAGGATTTGGAAACATCAGAAATGGAGTTTTCTTGTAAACCCTGGACTGGCGATGTTGAGTTAATTTGCAAGGATTTTTCAGTACCCGATAGGATAAAATCCAAAGTGTCTTCAGACAGCACATTTTCTGGGGAAAACCCAACGAGTTCTTCATCGGAAAACGGACCGCTAAAAGTGCTGCTATCCTCGCTTATATTCCGAAATAAATGCCTCAACGTGTGATTTTGCAGGATTGTGGGCGAAAATGAGTGTACATTTACACTGGAGAGATTTCCTTGGACGTTTTTTTCTGATAAATCGTCACAGCTTTTGCTTTTGGGGTTACGGCTTTCCTGTACATATGTAGTATTTGAAGTACATTGAGGTGGGCCCAAAAAATGGGCCCTTGATGTTTCGTCACTAAGTACAGCCGACGTAAAGCGGCGATTGACACTTGCAGTTTGTAGCTCGAAATACGTTTTCCCGAATACACTTTTAGATACATCTGCAAAAGTGTTTTTACTCTTTTCATCTTCAGTGTAGTGGTGACTGGAATATTCACCTTCACTTGTACTATTCACATTGTCATTAGACTCGTCTCTTTTTGTTTGTACATTTCTTAATGACAGGTAGCTCTGGTTATGGATCTCGGAAACTTGTTTTTCTAATAGTAGGTTTAAGGTGGAGGTATCAGGTTTACTTGCCAAGCGCTCATTCCCCGATTGCTCTCCCGTGGAAGCCATGGGAATTTGTCCCGAAGGGTTGCCATTTCCCGCACTATTTTCACTTTGCAAACTATCGCGACACTGTTCAAATACGATACGTTCCGCCGAATGTCCGAAATTTTCATTTTTATCGCACTTTCCTCCGTCCATAATTCCATATTTACTAACGAAGTCCGCCGCCGCGAAAGATGGTACACTTGTGTCGATTCTATTAACTCTCGCGAAATAATTATTTTGGCTGTTGACTAACGACGGTCCAAAAAAACTTTCAGTTACCGAGATACCCTGATTAGTCACTGAAGAAAACTGATATTTCACACTGCAAGTTCCTGGTGTCGTTGATAGTGAATCACTAAAGTTGGCGCCGGATAAAACATTTTCTTTTCCTCTCGACACACTGGCCAAACCACGATTTTTTTTCAGCAAATAATTAAGTAAATTTGCCGTGCTTAATTTTTTGAAAATGGTATTTTCGGACTCGATTTCGTTAGGCGAGTGAAGGAGCTTGTCTTCATATTCGAAAGCCGGCGGTAGTATCGGACAAGTTGACTCACCGAATTTCTCGATCATGGTAAACGGCGACTAAGTTGATTCACGGGCCCGGTCTTCCAAGAAGCTTTTGCTTTATTATTTTGGTAAAGCTGAATGTAGAGGAAGTATTTTTTTTACGTAATTATTAATTGCCTTGGAAATACCAGGATTGATTCAATGTTATTTCACGGGACAAATTTAAATTTTTAAAATAGAAAAACAATTTGAAAAAAAAATTAAAAGTTATTTTTACAAATTGCCGTTGACATATGTTCAGAATATGTTATCCAAAGACGTAGTTAATAGAGGGGCTTGGGGGTGCTGGGCACCAAGGGCGGCTCGTGAACTCTATTAGTGGATGTGCTGCATGGATTAAAAAAAATTTGGGAGGTCAGAGTCCAAAGAAAGTTTTAAATTCTTTTAAATTTTATTCCTACGTGAAAAAAAAATATAAGTACCTATGGGTTTCTCTTATTTAAGATCGTTATCTGCTGTCCTCAGAAAATTTTCAGTTACCTTTAACTTGTTAAAACTATATAAAGCCAAAGAGCCCTAGTGTAAATCTAACATATAAGAAAATTTAAATTTCCGATTCATCGCCATTTTTAAAAGTATAAAAATGTCAAGTTGCGTCACGGTCCCATATAGTATTATGTCTTCACAGTCGTAAATGACAACAAAAATAATTAATTTAATTAAAAAATGTCTACAAAAGTTTTTCGCAGATTTGTTGATAAATGCACTTTTAAAATACAAAATCTGTATTTACTTTTCATTTTTAATTAGTGCCCTTAGCTTCAAATGTCAGGTTCGTCACATTCCGTAGTTCTTAAAAAAAAACGAGATGGGGTTAAATACTTCCTCAACTTTACCTCTAGGAAGAAAAAATGACGTGTTAGCTCGCTTGTTGTATTTGATTAGAACACGTGTCATCGGCATTTTAAGTTTAATGATAAACAATAAGCAAAGCGGTTACTAAAGGTGCGTACGTTTATTGAACGTTAGGTACGTGACGTTAATTCAGCATTTATCTTTTTTTATTATAAACTTCACAGCAATATACAAATATGTAAATTGATGGTTATGTTCCAAAAATAGAAGAAATAAAAGTTGGTTTAAATATGATTTAGAATTGATTTCGTATAATTATCAGGTTCGTCAGTCAGCTGAGTCACAAAGTCTCGTGACGCAGCTGATCACCGTCTGACGAACTTGAAAATCGGATACAACATATTGCAATTTCCAGGTATAGCTCTCACATAAGCAGAAACCGCTAAACACTATCTATAGTCTAAAGCAAAACACAGAAAAAAATAGTAGTATTTAAGAACAGATAGAATTATCAAGTGGGTCACATCATGTCAAGTTCGTCACACTTGAAATATTTACCGTTTTGCGTTACGAAATTACTAAGTATGTATTAGTAAAAATAAAAATTCGAAACTACCTAAATTTTAATATTTCATCCTGAAAATATATTATATCAACCTTTGTGACGAACCTGATGACCACATTTAAACAAAATGCCTATAAACGTAAGAAAAAATTAAATATTTGAACTGCCCTTTTTATAAAATACAAAATACCTATTTTTGGAACGACATTATTTGATTATAGTGGGGGTATATCATTATTAAGAAATCGATAAGTATATACGATACACAACTTAACAGATATTTCTTAAAAAATAGAGACCCGGCCTCACCTCATGCCATGGATCGCCACGGGCGCTATTACACTAACTAAACATTAGCATAAACTATAAAGAAATAAATATAATTAAAAAAGCTGACCTCATAATTTATTTAATTTTCTTAAATTGCAGTCGCATTTTTGATAAAATATCTCTATTTGTCACTTAAATGCACTAAATCCATTACCCCCGCCTCTCTCCATACCTTTTCCTCGCAATTAGTCCCAAACAAGACACACAGGAAACAAAACAAGGCGTTTTTATCTGAAGAACCACTAATCCAGGTGTCCTTGTTAAACTACCGTTTATAGATTTTGCCACAACTTTTACCCGCAGTCTCAATATTTAAATCGGGCATAGGGCGACCACGCTTTTTCACAACTAATTGTTTTCCATACGTAAGTTTGTGGAACTTAGTCTCGCCTAATTAAAATTCGCTCTCCATTTCTCGCGAAAGCCGCCAAGTAGCACAAATGCCAAGAAAAATTATAAACATAAGCCCGATGGTACGAATACCGAGAACTAACTGGAACTGAAATAATATGCAGCACTGAACCCAATATAATCGACCTTTTGTAACAAACCCGGCTATATATGTTCAGTTCACTGCGCCGCGCGCCGTTGCCTATTTCAAGGAGAAAATGCGCTGTCAACCTCTTTTAAGTTTTACGGCGCTGTCAGTATTCGGCGGATGCATAGAATAGGAATAGGCGGATGAAGATTCTTCACAAGTGACCTCGGTGTTATTGTATCCGCTGTTGTCCATATAATTTTATAAAGTCCGCTTTCGACGGCAGTTCCAAATTCCTCAACTGTCCCTATTTGGAATAGACGAAGAATTAAGAAACAAACTTAAAATGAGGTCGTGTATAGAGTTGTCCCTTATCCTTTCAGTCATACCCAATCCTTGGACGCGTTTCGCCGTTAACGGCTCATCAGCAAGGCGCCGGGTCTGGGGAACTCAAACTGCTAGTACAACGTAGCTATAAGTTTCTTTGGTACAACACAGAAATGTGTGAAAAGATGTAGCCACGTGCTGCAACTCTCGTCTGTTTATAACACGCCCTTGCACATTCCGAATGTACCTATAGTTAAATCTTGGTTTCGCGCTCAAGGGTCTAAATTCTCGGTAATACCCCTAAACTATTTGTCTACTTGTCAGTTTCGACGCTTAGAAATGAATAGGGATTTTATAAATGATTTTTATTTTAAGAAAGTAAAATAAAAGTATTCAGCTGCAATCCCACCTTGTAGCTCAAAAGTTAAAATACTTAGGACATGCAGTATTTTTTTGTCGTCAACCCCCCCCCCCCCCCCCAAGAACCTATTCCTGGCTGCGCCACTACCAAGAATCACACCCTAAAATATTAGCATATCATTAAGCGCAACACCCTGTATATTCAAACAATAGTTTTAGGTGTAACTTCCTTCACAATATCATTAGCTTATCAAATTTAAAGATATTTCTATTATTTTTGTATTTTTAGCAGCTTAATCTTGCTAAGAGTGAAACATTTCTTTTAACTCATTTAAAGATAAAATACCTATTTTACCTTGTTTACTTAAAATTTAATTAGTTTTACTTTTATTCTGTGATTAGGGTACTTTTGTTCAAGGCCCCTAATTTAATGACATTTAAAACGTCCAAATGGCGCAATTAAAAGAGTAATCATTCAATATCTATAAATATATTTAAACCATTAAATTTATTTATGCCGAACCATTTTTAATTTTATTGACTCATCTCACGTGTTGTTGAAAAAAACTCAAGTTTAAATAAATTATACCTCAACACGCTCCACACAGGATCTAAAATTAAACTAGGTTTTCCAGCTAAATATTTACTATTATTTGTCCTTAATTTCCAAGAAAATTTCTATGAATGAATTACTCACCTAATTCATATGTTGAACACTGGCGCCTAATACTTTTTTATAACGGAAGCGCACTGTTAAAAAATGATTTGTATGTTACATTAAAAATACACTACACAACATTTGAAAAGTTACAATTTTACCTCAAATATAAAGACTAATGTTTGTATGAAGGTTAGAGACAATGATGTATCATGAATGATAGAGGTGTTTTGGACTTTCATTGTCATTATTTATTTTTATGACCATCATATACTTACTTGTTTATTAATACTGGGTGGGTGACAATGAAAAGCGTTATACGCAGAACCCCACTTCATTATAGTTCAATATAGAAATTTGAAATAGGTATGGTTTAAATAGATACAAATTTTCCATTACAAATATTATGGTTGGTTAGATCGGGCTAGTAAGTCATATTTTAAATGACCCCCTGTATATTTTTTCTCTCTTAATTAAATGTATTTTTTATGTATCAAGACTAAAAAAACAGGGTATAATTAAGTAGATAAGTCTTTTAAGCCTGAACTAGCCTAAATGCCCTAAGTAATGTTTTATTTTTGGATTCCTCTTGTGACAACTTTTTTCTGCTGCTTTAAATGAAGCAGAACTTTGACCTCAAAGAGGAATTGCATAATATCAGATCTTAGAATTAAATAAGGCAAAACAGCCATAACATACTTAATAGCTAGATAACCACGCACGACTCGCCAAGGAATAAAGCTACTGCCGAACAAAAATAAAAAATACATATGAACAATACCGACAAAGTAGACGAGGAAAGAAAAGAAGTCACAGGTCTAACCTAGCTTACGAACACATGGAAGATCCCGTATGTAAGTCCCAAACCAAAGACAAGGTTTTGGGAAAACATAGGAGAAAAACAAACTCATGTAGGTTATCACAAATCTTTAAATACCTATTTTAATAAAAAATATATAGGCAACTAACCTAATTATAAACTAACAATTCCACTTTTGTCAATCTGCTCCAACATACTCTTCAAATTCGTATCAAACAGTTCACATCTAATGGGCATCTCAAGGGAATAGAAAGGATTCTTTAAAGCATAGTCAGCATACAACTCATAGACTTTTTTTAGGAAAACTTCAGCCCCAATGTGAGCACGATCAACAACTACCATAATTTTTACACCAGTGAGAGACTGGAAGCAATGTAATCGGAATGTGTCAGCTTCTAATACTTCGATGCCAGAACTTTTTGGTTCTGGACTTAATTGGCTGGCAATTGCAAAGAGCGGATAAAACATGCTGGCAAGAAAAATCTTCTCGTTGGTCGTCATTTTTGGGCGGCCAAATTTAAGAGTTAACGGGTAGTTTTCTCGGTTCTCAATTACTTCCATTGCATCCCTTCCGTCATCAAGTTGTCTGCCAGTAATGGGAATACTATTGATGGCGTACAGAACATGTCCAACTAAAAATATTAGTTTCTGATTTTATGGAAAGGAATTTGTAACTGTAGTAGAATCATTTCATTGTCAATTCTTTAAGGAAATATCTATGTAAAAATGTTCTTACCGTGTATTCCATCTCTCTGACCAAACTCTACCGAGATTTTCTTGTTTTCATAGTTTAGTTTTATATCTAGCGGAAAGGTAAATCTTCGTTCAGTTTCAATTTTGGGAACATTGTGATCATGGTTAAATATCAATCCTCCTGACTTCGATACAATATAAATTCCATAAATAACCATTGTTCTGTTTAATTTATTTACATTCTTGAATAAAAATCGAAAAACCTTACGTCTAACCTGAAAAAATCTTCTTTTCTTAAAAGTATGAATGACGCCCTATGGCCCTACGCCTTTTTATTTCAAAAACAGGACAGAAGAAGAAGAGTTTCTATGGCCTCTTGCTTTCTCCAGCATCCGGCTATTTATTTTATGTTTATTTTTACGAATATACAAATGCCATCATGCGCTAGCCCGGATTCGAACCCACAGAACAATAAGGGTTACCTGGACTTGGACTGGGACTTGGCGATTCCCAATTCCCACTGACTGCCCGTTTCAAAAAGGCTTAAAAGCAACCCTCGCACCAACAATAATATTGTCAGTATTTGCGATATCAACGATGATATTGGCAGTAGGCAGTAGGACATAATTTGTATTGATACATTTATATTGTAATGTATGTAATTGTACATTGTAATGCATATTGATAGTTTTCCGAGATATGAAATATTTTGGTTGGAGTCAATAATTGTATTGGCAATATAATGATCCCTGGACCGCGATATTGGCAATATTCTCCTCAACAAGTCAACAACGAAAACCCTGGATCATCCTGATTGTGAGGAGTTATATAGGAGAGGGTCAAATGATTTTAGAAGCATGTATCGTGGACATCTGGTACTCTGAACAATACATAACAACACAATAAATTAAAAGGACTAGGTTTGTTCTTAAAGAAACTCCGTTTCTTTAAGAACGAACCTTAAAAAAAGAGAGATTTTAAACAAACAACGGAAGTTCCAGAGATAATGTTCACCCTACGTTCTTTTTTAATTTTTGATTGATTGATTGTAATTGTTTCTGACAAGTTTCCACCATGCTTCATATCTGTTGTCACAACCGCCACACCACAACGCCACAACTAAAATTAATATGAATGCACGTGTACATTGATCGTTGAGAGCCGTTTAAGAATGAATTGTATCGTATCGTATTTTCGTGAGTACATGAACAAGATACAATGACAAGAACAGCTGCAGTTCCTTCAGTCAAACAAAATCAAAAATGACAAATGACATGAATACAAAATAAATCAACCTTCGAACCATAAAATAAAACGAGAAAAGCCTTTTTAAATTTCCAGTATAAAGTTAAAAGAAAAGTACTTTATATGATAATAATGCTATTGTGTATTTAGCTATTAAATACAATGGATTTCAAAGTAAGTATCTTGAAGTGCATGGATACAATAGTCTTATTTTTTTGTAACACGTTTTTTTTTTATTATTTCAGGGTATTTCATGTGCTCTCTTAAAGGGCGTCTATGATAGTTTTAGGGGTATGTCAGCTATCTTTTACCTAGATAGAGAAATTAATGAAAGGACACGAAACAGACATAGTCCCTCAATAAGACAAAAACGTACCAATAAAGAAGAATCACCTCATCGTCATAACAAGCAGGAGTAAGTTCTTCTAAAGTGAAGGATAAGCAATAATTATATGTACAGTGTACAGTTGTACATATTTCCATAGATTAATCTAACTGGACTAATATAAGATATCCTGTACATTTGTTTCTGTTAAGACCACTTGTGTTTCTAGCATATTTATTTGGACAAAATTATAAATTGAACCAGGATTTACCTCACTTTATCTTTAGTAGAGTTAATAAAGCTGAAAAAATCATTAAATCTTCGAAACCCTGATCTGATTCGTATAATTTTTTTATGTTTGATATAATATCAAAGAGTTGGGACTCTGTTATACTCCTTTTCAATTATTTACAATCAGATATTTGAGTACATGAGTGAAATTTAAGGTTTTTGTAAGTACATTAGGTCCAGATAAATATTATGATTACAGTTGCAACGTTAAAAAATGGATTTTCTTTTAATTTTCTGAAAATTTTAACAGGGTTTGTTTGTATATTTATCAAAATTTTTGATATAAATGTCATCAGAAGTGTTTCTTGTATTAGATTATCCCAAATAAAGATTCCATTAGCTTTTTTTCATTTTCCCATAATGGTGAGTGGTTGTTGCAGTCATTTCTACTGTAAACAGTATATGGGTGAACAATAAAGACCACTCTTTCTATAGGGATTTTCAAGATTTGTCTGACTAATTGGCAATAAAAAATTATCTTTCTTCCATTTTTATTGCTCCCGTATTATTGGTGAGGCGTGAATAGACAAAAGATACTTTTTTGTTTATTATTATACTGAAACTTTTGCAACTTAAACTTAGTGGAGTAACCTAGCAAATTTTTGAAAACCTATTGGAAAGTCTTTTTATACTAACAACTAGGGTTCCTCCCTTCTGGCAATGCCGAACTTTCGAGAATACTTAACCCATATGACACCACTTTATAAATATTGTTATGTTTGGTTAGTTAGTAAGTAGTCCGACAGTTTTTTAAAAAATGACTTTAAAATTTCAAATATTGTCAAAACAGTTGTTTGGTTTGATTCCGATATTTAAACAGTTTTAAGACATGATATTAGACATTTAAATAAATAAGCACCTTTTCAGAAATTTCAATTCGATTCGATTGGTTGGACGATTTTTTTTATCAGAATATGATAATAACTAGGAAAAGGAGGACATTTCGGTGAAAAGGAGAACCCTTGGCAACCCTACTAACAACTCTATTTGTGATAATGTATTCCAAAAACATTTCTCATGACATAAATATATGTATTGTAAAGAAACAAGAAACCTTTATACTTGACAAAAATTTATCAAGAAAATCCTTTTTGTGGCAGTGTATCAGCGTCCTCGAAAACACCTATTCATATTTTTGTTAGTATTTTAGTATAGTACTTAAAAATTTTATAAAATTATTAATTTGAGGTTCCTTTGAGATCTTATTTTGAGGGCACATTGACTCGACTAGTTACACTTATTAAGCTTTTACACTAAGACCTTTTTATTTTAGAGAATCCAAAGTGGTACACAACGTACTTCAATGTGCAATTTTGAATGGGGGAGTATTTTTATTGAGTATGATGTTATTTGAATATGCGCTGATACCAAGTTTGAGCGCCTTTTTTAATATGACTTTTGGATCAGAGTCATTCATCACAAAAGTTGTATGGTTTTGGGTAGAATATTTCATGCTGCTAATATACCGAACTGCCTGGCTGGTGCCTTTATTACTGCTTAGTAAAATTATTAATTCTTTATGGTTTCAGGTAAGAACAGAATTTACATAAGTACATTTATTATTCAATCCTTGATTCCTTAATTTTACACTCAAGAATAGTAAAAATATGTAATTTTTTTTTAGGACATAGCAGATTCTGTGTACCGATTCAGTAGAGGAAAACCAGCTCCTTTTTCAAGTGTAAGCCTGTTCTTTGCTGACTCAATTTTTAGTGTGGTAGTCCAGTGTCTGTTTGTCATTCAAGCAACACTAACAAAATATATACCAATTTATCCCGTAGGATATATTTTGTACACAGTGCAAATGTCTTTATTGTATTCTCTGTATTCTTTTGAATATAAATGGTTTAATATGGGATGGGAGCTACATAAACGACTGTCTTTTCTTGAAGAAAATTGGCCATATTTCATTGGATTTGGCTTACCACTTACTATTTTCACACAATTGTCAGAATCATGGGTTATAAGGTAAGTGTCTTTAGTTTTTAAGGGCAATTGGGGTAACAGACTTTTATTTTTAGTGGTTGTGTCTTTTCAATGCTTTTCCCATTCTTTATTGTCAGTGCAAATGAGGCTAGTCCAGTAATGGGAGTAAGGTAAGACATAAAACTAAGCACCTTAATGTAAGTTATAGGAAAATACTGGGAGTAAATCCTTGATGCACCAATGTAAAGAAAAAAGCCCCTTAATGTTTTAAAATTGCTAATTTTGCTCACTAGTATGTATAATACATTTTTGTTTATTTTAGTGATCTACACTTGCAACTATTTTCCCTAGTCATTGCATTTGCAAATGGTCTTTTCAGTAAGACAATCGGAGGGTCAAAAAAATCTACCCCAGCTAACGTGGCGCATACACAACCAATTAGAACATATCCAAGATAGGGTTTTATAATTTTTATACTTGCTGTATAGTGTGTATAAATTAATTATGTAACTGTATACTTTAAGGACTGATATTTTATTTTGTTTCTATAATGTGTATAGTTGTTTTTTAGAATATAAATTTGTTAACAAGCCAAAATTTTTTTTTTTTTTGTAAAGTAAAACTTGTTATTTGCAAAAGACATATCCAGAGATCATGTGCTTTTTTTTGAGTCAGACTTCTGTGTTTTACTCCTAATAATTGATTGTGGTGCTGCTCAGCAATAATCCTTTCGAAACTTGGTTTGGGAGGGCGCTTCTCTGATGGCAGACCTGGTAAGCGGGATGCAGTTGCTTTTTTTTAGTCTAGGGGTAATGTGGTAATTACATGATAAATGGATGGTAAATCATAGAGGGGGGGGGGGTCTGTATTTCAAAAAAAGGCCCTACAACTTTAGTTCTTAAAGTTTTTTTGATATATCTTCAAATAAATGAGATAGGTGGGTGGTTAAGATATAACAGATCACCCGGTACTTGCAAGGAACAAGGATAAAAAATTCACGATTTTTAATTAATTTCTTTGTTCTAATTTTATTAACATCAGATAAATACATTATTTTTAATCATAAATTTATTGTAGGTAAGTTTGCAGAAATAGTTAAAGCAAAATTACAACTAACCATTACACACCCACCCTTTTATCTTTACTAATCATCTCTTGAATTTATAATATTCTATATTGCAAAGTAATCACATTCATGTCATCACGGTTTATCGATCAGCAATCAAAATTTGGTCATAATATACATTCATATTGTTTAGTTGTTTTTAATATCCAGATCATCGAGATAAATTACATACTTTTTTTCTATTATGAAGAATAATTACCTAAAACAAATAAATACGAAAAACAATCAGTACACCTCTTGTAACATCTTTAATCCTAAAACACATTTATACAGTTACTGGGCAATTACTGCCCAATAAGACATCGGGAATCAAATCGTGACCGCGAATAACGTTGTAAATCAAGACACAGTTTTGGAATTTTTCACCAACGTTAGTTTTTTTGGCAAGACATTCAACGAAATTATCACATGCCCTTGTTACAGCTTTTAAATGCATATTTTGGTGATCTAAGTTCATAACACCCTGTGGTATTATCAGGGAATTTGTCCAGAGTCTTCTGTACTTTGTCACTCATGTAGTCTCAAAGTTTTGGTTTCTGATTCGTCCAAATATCTGAATTTTTGAGGAATAAAAAACAAAATGTTGATAATAGATGGAGCTTGGTGACACGCACAAAAGAACCCCACTAAGTTCCCCAATTATACCACAAGGTGTTCTGCAGTTGGAGCACCAAAATATCAATTTAACTCTTCAGTAACAATTCGAGGGGCAACGCATCTTACCATACCCATACCCAAAAATTTAGTTACAACGTTGTTCGCGCGAAAGATTTAATCAAATTAAAGATACATTTCAAAAGTAAGGAATTAACATTAATTTAAATGGAATCCTTTTTCTTTAGTAGCGGCTAATAGTCTTTCTTTTAGTATCTCTTCTGTAGTGTACTCAGGTAACTTAAGGTAGTGGACACAAGTGTTCACAGACGGATAGGAACCCTCTCCAGCGTCTACTTTGCGCACGACAGTCAGACGCGGGTAAAGGTTAGCAAGACCACCGGGCGGCAGAGAGCTGCAGCCAGTTGTAAACTGCAGAAACGCTTTCCTCTCCTCGGGAGTCATGTCAACTAGAACGTTGACAAATCTTTGGAAGCCGGGACTGCAAAAGAAAAACAATAGGGTAACCTTATGGATGGAAAGAATACTAGAAATTACATACTACTACAAATTGTTCATTTTGCAGGTTGCTTGGATTTTGTAGCTTTCTAATTTGTGATATAATAATAATAAGTTTATTTTAAATAGTTACAATATAATAAACATGTTAATATGTTATTTTTCAATAAACTTATTAATAAATTCCACAGAAGACGTGCTTGTTGTGGTCCATGGCCTTTTGGGTAATCACTAAACTTCTTATAAATAAAAAATATTTATTTTATAGATGTTTAAGATGTAAGTTGTTAGTTTTATTTTGGGTTTTGGCTTACCCTGTAACCTACCAAGACCTGGGCAAGAAAAAAACTTTTTTTTTATAGATTATAGATTATATAAAATATCATTATAGAATTTTAAGATGTACTCTTTAGAACCTGGAATCTCATTAAAAGCGCGCTTATTCCTAATTTACTTGATTATTTGGGACTCGCAAGAATGGTCTGTACATACAAACTTAGTGTGAAACTGTAACAAAAGGCAAACCCAGATGATTAAAAGTAATTATTTTTTTTGTATAGAAAAGCGAATATTTTTTAGAAAATGTAAATATTTTTTGTTATATGACTCTAACTATAAAATCTCAAAAACATCTCGAGGTTTGTCCCCAGGCTTCAAACCCCCGCTTTTATAACTTATATAAAAAAATATAATAAGAAAATGACGTAAAAGTCTTTCAGATTTATTGTTAGGTTTAGATTTGATCTAAGCCTCTGGCCATTTGGTTTCAACCCGAGCCATTGACTTAATACACACACACGTTGTTTGGGGCAGTGGCGTGCAATGCCATTTAAAATAGGGTAGGCAACATAATCAAAAATGTCAAAGAAGGAGAAAGCCCGAAATTTTTATTCAGGTGCCACGCCCAAAACGTTCTTTTTAAACCTCCAAAAAATGTAGGCGGTAGGCAAAAAAATAAAACTAATATACCAATATGGTAGGTACTTTCACGAATCTTAAAGTCTTACGGAAACGTAAACTAGGGCATAAATAGTTGCAAACAACTGCTCTGTTTTGCGTTAGATGTCATACTTGTAAAGGGCTTTACTGTTAATAAGTTTCACCAGACAGTTTACACCGTCATCGCACTGGTATTCCATACTAAAAACACTAAAACTATTCAAAAAATTTTTCTAAGCGACAAAACTAACTCGCAAGCAAAACATCAATCCCTCTTGTTTAGGTAAATTACTACAAAAAGTTACTAATAAGCTTTCAAAACAATTATTAAAAGTGCGGCGCGTGAAATCCCGTATTGTTGTTGAAATTTATAGGAAAACTGAAATTATTAGTAATTAATAGCGGGCCGGTGCGGTGCCGGCATTGTCTTATCGGGTTTCAGTTTCTTACAAAATGGCATCGCATTATTAAATTATTAATGCCTTAATATTAATAAATTTAGGGATGCCCGATGTACTGTAACTTAATTTAGAGATAAACGCTTTCTAACCAATAACTAAAGGGTAAAAACGATGTCTATCAGAATATTAATTAATGAAAGCACATTTTGGCAACGGTGAATCCAGTCAAATTTACTCATCGTTTCTTCGGCATCGGTGGGAGTCGTAAGTGGTCGCATGGCTTCTGGCTCATCTCTTTTCTTTTTATGTATCGCTTCATTTAGCTATCTTTTTTTAAGCACTGCTTTTCGGTTCCATATAAATCCAGTATTGACGGTCTAAATGCATGCCTTTGATTTGTTATGGGATGCTTTTTAATGTAAGCGGATTGCGGTCGCAGGAGGCCAGGGCGATGAATATTATTCCGTTTAATATACGTAGCGTCATTTATGAGTGTTAGACTATGATGTTTTTCTATGATATAATTAATATTTTGATTGGCGCTTAAAACAAACTTTTTAAATTTTCATTATGTTTTTAATCGAATTATAATTTATATTATCGAAATTAAAATTAAATGGGAAAATAAAAAAAATATCAAAACGTCAGGGTAGGCAATGCATTTGTGCTTTCATTGTATGCACGCCACTGAGTTGGGGACACCCTGTATAAACTTAAGTAGTCCCCTCAAGCAAAAAACCCTTTCGAGAATGGACCACAGATTGTAATTTTATTAAAATCGTGCCAACATGTATGTTTGGATAAACATTTAGTAAAAAAAAGTTCTTTTAGACAGATTTCTGAATTTGCTACTGTAGGGCATCATCAAAAAACTGCCTTAGTACTTTTAATCATCTTTATCCGGTCTTTCTTTACCATCCTGTATACCATTAACACGTTTCTTCAGGTAAAAAGTATAAACGGTTGATTAAACGTCTTCCAATGACAGAAGCTTAAAAATATGCAAAATATCGAGAAACAGCTCTCTCTCATCCTGTTTTCTAAATGTAACCGTAATTCTCATAATGTTATAGCTCAAGAGGTAAATAAAAATATTAATGCATACCTGTCCTTTGTATATCCCAACTTAGGTTCAGTGTAATTCAGTAAGTCTTCTCTAGTCCACTCAGGATTCTGATTTCCACACAGCATGATCGTGACCTCATCCGGACTAAAAGCTGCCAATTTTTCCAAGGGGAAAACGTCACAGAATCCTTTATGGAAAGCCTCCATCTGCCTAGCAATACCCTGTTCCAGGCAAAATGAAGTCGTAAGCTCCGCGTACTCCTCAACGTTTTCTATAGTAACTTCTATGTCTGCCCCGTTCGGCACTAAATTCACACTTTCGTAACCGTAAACTTCGGAACTCGGCAAGTAAGTGAAGGTTAGAGCCAGATCTTCCAACGACACCGGCCCCGTAGAGTGATGTAACGACAGATTTTGTATTTGATGAGCCTTGCTTTCCGGAGATAAAGTGTGATCTTGCAATATTTTCTGTTTCTGCTTGACTAGCTCCCTTATTTGTTTTAGGAACGTCGCTCTTACGGGATCCATCTCGTACAAGTCTTCCTCGCTAAGAATATTTGTATACCAAGGTATCTTCTCCTCAATTATCATCTTCGGTGGATCGAGTTCCAACTCTTTCTCGCTTTCTTCAGAAATATAGCTTGATGCCATCACATCATCTTCGGTTATCTTTCTCGCACCCGAAAAGCCTATTCTTTCGTTGACCGTATTCCGAATCTCTCCATGACACATAAGTTTCAAAAAGTTCTTGCTTAGAGGTAAATCGACCAACCGATTGTCTTGAAGGACCTTGGCCAAAAAGACGCCGAGGAATTTGAAGTATTTGACAACCGAGTCACAGAGAGATGAGTTTTGAGGCAGTGGTGAAGGGAACAACCCTGAAGTTCTCCTCACGTAGTAACCAGGAGGCTTCATGCCCTCTCCCAGATCCACAGTCTCGTTATTGAACTCGTCATCACAAATCCACATGCCTAAGTCGCGTCTTTGCACTTCTGCTGCGACTAGAGCGTAAAACTCAAGCGTGGGACCCAGACCAGTGCCCTCTTCACCAGCAAACTCCACTTCTAGGATAGATTTTCGTCCAGAGTGCACTTTCATAACCTGTATCGCCCAGTCTAATAACTCTTCACCCCTGGGAACTTTCACCCTTTCGTGCTTCAGTCTTCCTACTCTAAATTCGTGTGGATCATCTCGTCTAGGAGACAGACCCGGTGTTCGTTGCCTTTCTATAGTAACGTCGCGTTGAGTTTGCAGCCAAACGATACTCCTAGATGCTCCAAAAGCGGTGCAATTGAAATACAGCTGTCTGGTCTCGAATGGGAATAAGAATGGACAAGAGTGGTTCAGTTCTTCGCACCAGGCGGGTAAACTGGCACTGGACAACACTAGAGGATCTTGAATTTGCTGAAATAAAGAAACCCAGTGAATTATTTTGTTCCAAAAAGTTAATTTAAAGACATACCTGAAGAAGTTTATTGGTTATCTTTTTGCTCGAATATAAATCATGGTTGACTTCTGTAGGCTCAAAGAATTTGTGATCAACCCCTTTATTGCTGGATGTGGTAATGACAAACAAATGTCTAAGCAACTGCAGAACGTCTTCTACTGTACAACTGGAGACGGAGGGAGTACCTGGGACTGGCGTAGAAGGCGACAGCGAATTTCCTGCGACAGAGCTTCCTCCGCTGCGCGAAAACTGGCTTGCCACTGGAGTCGCTCTACCTTCTTCTGTATCATAAGAGCCATCTTCCTTAACTTCTCTGTAGACAATTCTGCAATAATACACAAAATGAATTGTCACATTAAGAAGATAAATAACAAAAAACTTACAAGTATGTAGGTTCCCACAATCGTCTCAGCTTCTCCTGCTTAGAGGGAAACTCTGCAAGTTGCATCAACTCCTGAACTGCCCTGAAAATCGTCCAACTTGGGTCATTAATCTCAATTTCAACATCGGTAATACCGGGCATGTTCGGCCCTTTCAAGATCAACTGCAACTTTGGTTGCGGCAGGAGCTCGTGTTCTGAGGCTGTTGGCATTTCTTCATGACCAGGTGTTGGTATTTCAAGATCACTAGTTTGATTAATATTCGTCCTGCCAGGCCGTGGGTCGAACGCAGGAATGAGCGCGCTGAACTGTCGTTTTAGGACGTACTCATCGTCCCATGATCTTCTTTTGGTATTGTGCAGAGGGTCAAAGCCTTCTTCTTCCATAAAGCTAAGAAGATTTCGAGATACCATAACCTCCTCATAATCTGCGTCATCTTCGTTTTCGTCGTCGTCATTCTCTTCGTCATTATCGCCCATTTCTTCATCATCATCCAGTTCTGCAAGCAATGTGGGTGCCCTGCAAGATTCTAAGAAATCTTCTAGAGATACTTGTTCGCTATCACTACTTGTCGATGTCAGGCTCATGGTTAGCGCTTGGCTCAAGCCTTGCACAGCACCTGCAGAAGAGAACATTTATATCCGGTGGTTTAAATTACATATTTAAAGTCGGCTTCCACTTAACAAGGCGCGTTATGAATTTATCATAGAGAAACTTATACCGGGTGTTGCATCGTCGAGCGGGACATAGGAAATCCCATGTAATTTTAAATGGGGTCAATTATTGGCTTCCCTAATTATTTTAGAGAAAAATTCTATTTAGGTTTATTAAAGAGCACTAAAACTTACATTCAAAAGAATAACTTTAGATATTTTTGATGAGCCCGTTTACGGGTTATCGCCGATTTCTTTTTAACTATTTCTCCTTTTTATGGCCCCGTATTTGCGGGCACCAGTCAAGGTAAAAGATGACTGTCAAATAAAGTTGTCATTTTGAGGAATATTTGAACATCTTAAATTCTAAAGTTCTAACAATTTAATAGTACCTACCTATTAATTAGTAAAATATTGAAACATGTAAAATGTCATAATTAACCTTGTAATTGGATACTTTATTTTAGTTTTATTCAGATTAATTTGTACTCATAAATACACCTTTAATATTTTCGATGTACGAGTTTTTATAACAATAAAGCACACATTTCTTTAGATAAAATGGAAATAAATTTTTATTTGTTTACTACTACCTAGCTTACTGCGTCGTGTATATAGTATTTTATATATTTTTGTTTTTGTGACTTGTCTAAACATATTGTATGTATATGTACCAATAAATTATTTGTATTTGCAATAATATATACATTAGTTTAGTTGGCATAAATGTACACAAAAACATTCAAAATTATATACAATGTAAAATGCAGACCAGTTCTGATGTTTTAATTTTTCTCTATTAAACAACCACCCCTATTTACCGACCAACATTTGATTCCCGAGGGTGGTCGCTAGTCAGAGGTTTTACTACTGTATATTGTTTATCTAATTTTCTACCATCATTTTAGTTATTAAATTTTTTAAATATAAAATTATTGTGTCGACCGTGTGCAACAATACGAACGCACCCCTGAGAAATTAATTTTGGAACGAGACCCCTCACCCGTCATTTTTATTATGACTGGTGTTTCAAATTAGTTGTTAACCTATTAACATTCAATTTTATTGAAAATCAGCTGTCCATATTATATCGCCATATTTATTTTGAAACCTCTGATTCTACTAATTTGATTCAGAGATCATATTATGCGCCTAGTTAAGTGGAAGCCGACTATAGTTACGACTATGTTTCGTGTTTATCTGTTTTTTACCTAGTTGAAACTGGGCACAAAACCAGAAAACGAAGAAACGCACTTTAACTAAACCTTTAGTTTAAACCAAACCTATAATACCTGCCGTTACTCAGGTTCATTTGAAATGAAAATTTGATTAATCTTTTTTGTTTGAATAATTGTTGTCAGCTGAGAGTTCTTTAGAGTAGACATTGTCTTTAACCACTATTTTTTTTTTAATTTAGCTTTTAAGCTGATCTTCAAAGCGGTTTTGATTAGTCAGATAGACATCAAATGAAAAGAACAGTTGTTAATAACAAAATGACGACGGTTAAAACAAAAAAAGGTTCAGCAAGTTGCATTGAGAAATACAAAAGTTATGTCAATCAGTTAAGAGTTATCTATCAATTTCAAAAGAACCCAAGCTTATGACTGAAATAAAGCAATGAACATGAAAGAGACATTTACAGCATCTGGACCCAGTAAGTTTTGTGCTTAGCTACTCTTTATCTATCTATGTATATATAACTATACAGGTATGGCAAAGTTACATCTAGGGTGAGCATTTCTATGCACAAAAGCAGTAAAGAATTATTAGTTTCAAGTAAAGACAAAGATAAGACTACTCGACTTCTCAATTGCACTGAAAGATAACAGGGTTCGACGCTCTTGCCTCGGGTACACTTCTTATTTACTTATGCATATGTAAATGCAATCCCTAGAATAGACTCTGCCGGATCTGTACGTGAGTAGAACATCTTTTGTAAATTACCTGCTGTAGTAGAAATGCCTACTTGTTGGGCTCCGGTATTGTTACTAGAAGACAAGCTGGGATAACTCTGGGCAGTGCTCAGCAAGCCGCTGGGGAAATTACTGGACAGGGCAAGCCTTACTAGACTTGATACCGAATTTGGTGCTCGTGGAAAAATACAGCCGGTATTTTGATTGTTTTGTGCGTTAGTGTTGGCGACTTGCGTATTGTTGGAACTAGCGTTAAGTGCGGTATTTGCAGCTGTAGTTGCGGAGCTTGACTGGCGTCGGCGAGCTAGTGCTGCAAATGTCTCCAATAGGCCTGCGAAGTTTAGTACTATAATTTAGTTGGTATGGCTGAGCATAATATGGGAGGAAATGTTGGGTAACATGAATCAATATTTCTATTGATAAAAACAATTTAGATTTTGGTTCTGTAACTTCGTTTGAATTATACAGGGCGTGTTTTAACTGACGACTAACAAGGCACTATACAGCCTGTCCAGAAACCATTTTATCAAATGGAACCCTTTGTTAACTTCACTTGAAAAGTTCTGTTTCTTGAAAAAAAAATTACTCAAAGCTAAAATTTTGACACGGCATAAACAGAGGGTGTCAAAAAAGTAAAAGAAAATTACATCATTGATGGAAAACTGCATTTATTTCAATTGTAGAGTACAATATCCTAAGAAAGTGTTGTTCAAAATTAAATTAAATTAATAAATAATTTGCTCATATTTCATATTGTACAGGGTGTTATTTAATAAGTATTCGATATTTTACAGGATGATTCCTCAGTTATTTTTTTTTTTACTATTTTTTTACGGTCGTCGGGGTATCAGAGGCCATCTTGAACCGGTCATCGACCGTACGGTTTTTAATCGTGCGGTCTACCGACTGGGGAGTGTGAAACAGCACCTTCATCCTACGAGATATCCGATCTCATCCGGCCTGTCCGGCGTGAATAGGATGGTTTTGATGTCGATTCATTTTACACTCTTCCCTAAGACAAGAGTACGCGGTGTTTCCCAAGCGGTCACCCATCCAAGTACTAACCGCGCTCGACACCGCTTAACTTCGGTGATCTGACGGGAACCGGTGCTTTAAGTGTCGCTAGGCCCTTGCCCTCCTCAGTTATTTATAAGGTGAAAAGTTTATATAAGCAAGCCCTTCATTTTTGGTTAAAAATTTATTTTTATTTTTGTTTTTCGTAAACAATTTTTGAAATAATGCCTATATTTGGACGAAAATTGGTATCTGGAGGTTTTTTGAAATGCGAAATTCGAATTTAATGTTAGTTTGGCTCCCACTTGTAGAGGTCGCCATTTACGTGTCTCTTTGAGGTCATAACTTTTTTATACATGCTTGTACTACATTTTTAAGCAAAAAAATGGATTACTTCATAATTTCTACATGAAAAAGGCATACTTGGTAGAAGTTGCTACGAGCAATCGTTCTCGAGAAAAAGAATAATAAAGAAATGACATTTGATGACGCTATGCTCATATCAGAGTTTGATAAAGTAGCATTTATTTCCTAAACAAAGCCGAAATCAAAAAATTATGAAAATGTACTTTGCATTATCCATTAAAGTGCCTACATAACAGTGTTATCAAAAAAGAAAACGGCAGTGGCGTACATATTTTTTGTTCCTGTTAAAAATTGTAATATCCTGTATCTCAAAAATGAAGGGCTTGCGGACCCATGCTTATTTGAACTTTTCACCTTATAAATAACTATAAGGAATTGTCCTGTAAAATATCGGACACTTATTAAATAGCATCCTGTATATTTAAATTAAAAAAAAAATTTTGAAAACATTTTTTTTACTGAAATTTGCTAAGGTTTATTTAAAAAAAAAAATGTAGTTTTTCATCAATATATGATATTCCTGGTTTACGTAGAAAGGTACAAAGAAAGTTAATAATTAGCGTCAATTATGGTAGCAAATGAAACTTTGACAACTATGTAATTGTTTTCAAAGTCAAAGTCAAAATATGCTTTATTGTCTGAAATAAGCTCGGAAATAAGTATCTTTATCGACAAAGCTTTTAGAAATTTGAATCAACAATAAAATATATTTTTCTTTTGTTTGTTTCTTGGCCTCCAGCATTGCTCATTTAGCCACGAGTGGCATGATAATGTGAGAGTATAATATATAATATAAATGTCTCAAAATTCGTCAACAAATTTGTTACCGCATTCTTTCTATTATATTCATATAAAAACAAGGACAAACACTTCACGCCACTAGGGTCCATCAGGGCGACTTTTTAAGTAGACGAGACAGAGAGGACCACTATAAGAGGATACACATATAAGGAAAATAAGCATAACATAATAAAATATAATATAGTAAAATTTGAAATATTAGAATAAAAAATGCAAATAATTATAACAGATAACCATCAAAATGTTCATTTATGGTATAATAAGCTTTCCTAAATAACAAATATTTATCAGCTTTTTAAACATTTAAAAATTTGTATTTTGTTTAATATAAACTGCAAAATAATTAAAATTATTTTAGGAATCATACATTATAGACTTTTTTAATAGGCTTGAAGAAGAAATAGGTAAACATATTATTATATTAAAGTATTGTCTTGTATTAGAAGTAGGTAAATTAATAATATTTCTATGTTTTCTTAAATCAATCAAACAAACTGTTCCCAATATATAAATTGCAGTTAAGTGTTAAAATTCTTTGTGCGATACACAAAGGTTTACACTAATCTCTAGATCTGGCTTTGCACAAATATCTGATAACTCTTTATTGCAAAAAAAAAAGAATTAAGAAGATATTGACATGAATTTCCCTAGAAACAAATTTCATGTCTCATTATTTGGTAAGGCTAACAGTTATATTTGCTTTCAATTAAATCAGGGTACTTTCAAATTATAGATCAGTTTAAAGAGAAATATTGGATCCTTTGGTGTGGTGTTTTTAAGAACCAAATTATAGGGCCTTTCTTAGGTGAAATTTTACTGAAAACCTCTTAAACACCGACTTATAATTCTTCCAACATGATGCTGCTTCATGTCACAGTGCTGCGAGAGTAACAGAATTTTTAAACCAGACGTTTCCACACACGATGGATTAGACGAAGGTCAGAATTTGCTTGGCCACCAACGTCCCCAGATCTAGCTCCTTTCGATTTCTTTATGGGATTGTTAGAGAAAGTTAATGCCCACACAAATGTCGATAACATTGACAATTTGGAGAGGATTATTAGAGAATGTGTTCCGAGAAATTAAGTAAAAATAGAAAAGTTTGCGTTTGTTAAGTTGGTTTCTGGACACCTTGTATTTTGACTTAATGTGAGTGAAGTAATTAGGTAATTAAACTTATATTCCCTCTATATACTTTAAACATAAATAGCTATTTTGTCAAATAACTCCTAAACCATGCGAAAAAAATACGATATAAAAGTTTAGGAGAACAAACATTCTCATTGAGTCATTAAAAAAATTTCATGTTGCTCCCGAAAATATTATTTAAAAACCCAGTAAGGCCAAATCATAGCTTGAAAGTATTACATCCTTACTTATTAACATGCAATTATAATAAAACACCCTGTATTTATATGAACATCCTGCATTTTTAGAAATTAATTTAAAAAAAAACACCCTGTACATTGGCATATAACTTTGTTAGTTCATTTTTATGTTAACGAAGTGCCACCTACTGCTTACAGAACTAAAATGTTAGTAATGTTCTTAAAAGTTAAGAGGAAAGACCGCCGTGAGGGTAGTTTATTTTTATTACTATTCTCGAGCATATGTCGATCGAATTGTACAGTGACATTTCGTAAAAAATGAGTAAAAAGAAGATCGTTATCAATAGTGAAACACTGACTATCGATTATTATCGATAGTTTACTAACGAAAGTGCCAAACAGTAAAAAATAACATTCTTTAGGCAATCAGCCTGTAATTTTTAATAAAGCTGGTATTTCACTAATAATTCTCTAATATGGTACATCTGATCTCAAAGAAATTCTAGAAATAAATCAGAGCATGATTTTATTTCACCTTGAAATTTTGGGTAAAATCAGTTTAATAAATATAATTTTTTTTTACAAATATGTATAGGACTTCAGAGATATTTAATGCCACATCTATGGGGGCTCCTAAAACAAATACAAACAATCTAAAATGTAGGAGTTGTAGGCTTTCATCTGAACAGTCAGCAAACACAAAATAATGCAAATCAAAGACCGAATGTTGGGAAAAATAAACATTAAAAAAAAATAGAATACCCATTTTTACGAACTGGCACTGTTTTGTATACATATATCTTCGTTACCTGTTGCTATTTTTCAATAAAAATTGGTATAAAAGCACTTTAAAGTGTCCTTAATAACATAACGTTCTCCCAATCCTTTATTAATTAAGTAACAAAACAAAATTCGTGAAAAATGGCCTTTGTACGCCAGCGGTGCGCGGTGTTTCCCCTTAACTTGCACAGTTAAACAAGAACAAATCAAAGTACACCATCTACTAATAAAACATAAAAGTTATTACCTGCTGTGGTGGTGGTTTCAATCTGACTGTTCGTCTCCGTACTGGTCAGGTTAGGTACACTAACACTCATAGGATTCGTCACTACAATCGAATTATTCTTAGCGTTATTAGCATTGTTCACAGCCTCTTCATTATCACTACTGCTAAAAGCACTCTTGCCACTGCTACTCTCCCCTCCGTCCTCTTTTCTTCTTGTCTTATCTTCATCGGCCTCCGAATTCGAGGATACGGAAATTCGTACCGTATTACCCGCCAAAGTCGACAGATTATTTATTGTTTGATGATTTGACTGGCTGATGTTCAATGCTGACTGCAACAGTTCCGCTGACAGGAAGTTGTTGGTGTTGTTCCTTAGCATGTCTGATCCTTCACGGATTTTATCTAAAGCCTCTACAGCTTCGACGAAGCTTTGCGCTGCAGCCGCTGCTGTAACATTGCTGAGTCTAGAGCCACGGTTTGATTTTGCATTAGACAATTTCTGGGCATCAGAAGAGGGCTCGTCACTATTCTGTCTCTTGGTTGATGTGGGTTTTGTGTCGGACAAAGTTAGACTTTCTACAATGGTAGCCAAGTCACTGCTATTGTTAATAGCTGATAAGTCATGATGCGGATCTCTAAGTGGATGAACTACAACAGACAGCTCGCTATCAGTGCTAGCAGCCTGCGATTCAGACGTAACTGCAACTAAAGCCTCGTTTCTGGCTACTGACAACAGACTTTCAGCAATCGTTTCTGCGGCTTGCTTAGCAGCTAAATTATCGGCTGATGCAGCTTGTTCTGTAGACGCCACAGACGATTTAACGTCAGTCGCTTCCGGTAAGCTAGGTGTGGAGCTACTCTTTCTACTAGTTAGTACGCTTTGTTTCTCGTCTTTAGTCTTGTGCTTGTTTGCAGAGCTAGGCTTTGAGGATGATGCAGCTTCCACGTCAAAACCAGGCGCCAATTTGAGATCGTATTTGCCTTCTGCCCCCATACGGTAGGAATTGGATCCTCCATGATCCCAAGTTACGTCAATCCATCCTGAGTGAAGTTCGCCGGTAACGGTTCCTAAAGTGTAATTATTGAGGGTATCAATATTATTTTCCCATTAACCTCGACGATATCTTACCTTCTCCAGATGGATTTCCATCTTGATCCCTCCATTTCCAATCTACGCCCCTAATCACTCTGGCACCGACAGTCATATACTTCAACAACTGCGTCTTGACCAATCTTCTTTGTTTCCTCAATTGAGCTTCTTGCTCTTTGTGTGCTTTGCCCATGTCTTCACACACACTGGTCACCTGACCGTAAATTTCAAAGCCCGAAAGACTGAGGTAGTGAGTTTGCCCAGAGGCGTTTTTGCCTGCTTGCTGAATCCTGATATGTCGCCAACCTGACAAATAAGATAGTATTTTTGATATTTTATTATACAGTTTATGGCGAATCAGGCACTGTCCAATTTCACACAAATATAAGTAATCTTAATTCCAAGGCAGAGTTGCAAATTTAACTTGTTTAAGAAAAACGTAAATTTCAGCAGATGTGATAAAATTAAGAGAGTTTTCACATTATAGTAGCAGTTTTTTCATAAAATCTAACCTGTTATTTTTAGAATTAAGAATTTTATTATCATTCAATCGGGTTTTAAAATCAGATAAGAATTTTTGGTACTTTTCCTATATATTTTGATTGTTTGTTTCTTAATATAATACACATAAATCTGTAACCTGATTGCTGTAGTTTTTATTTCTGCATTTACCCAACAAGGATTTGCCTTAGACCTTTGAAGACATTATACTGGTCATCTCAGTTTACTGAGAGATAGACCACTCTCCAATCCTCGTACCTAACATAATTTTGTAAATCGTAATATTATTTGGGAAGTAGAACCTCTTTTTTAGAAAGACATGTTCTTTGTTGTTCGTATCCATTTGGATATTTAACCGTAATGGTCGGCGATGTCTGTGACAATGTAATTAAAAACTGTATTATCAATAGGAATATTGCTCAACACAATATTCCTTTCACATATTATATGAAAAATGTATGCAAATAAAGCAATATTCAACTCTACTCTAATAATAAATCTTACCTTGGTGTTCGTCAGAAGCAATTTCAATAGGCCACGTAGCAGTCGATCCAGGTTCGTTCAAAGACATATCATGAGTATGGGTGTACAACGTAGTCCAAAGACTGCCATCTTTCGACATCTGCAAGTACCAATTCCTTAAAGCCGATCGACCATAACCTCTGGCATGCCTCAAGGTATAGGCACTGGGAATAATAAACAAACCCAGATCGATGCTAAACCAAGATCGTTTGTCGTCATTCGTGTGACAATTTAAAGCTGAAGTATCACGTGACAGAATATCTTCTAACCTGCCGTAGGGTAGGTTCCTTCCGTCAGAGCTGGTTACCGTGACCAGGCCGTACTGGGCGGGGTTAACCCACTCACCGCTGGTTTTACCGTTAGTGCCGATAAAATAGATGACACCATTCTCGTCGAAGTCGTGGCTGTGTTTAAACGTTTGATATTTGGGTTCTTTTAGTTTTCTGAGGAATTGGAAGGTGGATCTGTCGAAATCGTACCACTGCTTAGCTACCATCTTGAGTAGGTACCGTTCCAATTGCGCTACTGTAGCGAGAGGTTCCATTTTCAATCCCCTACCGGTTCTATCGATCAAGGTGCTGTCTCCCGGCGCTTTTTCTAGTCTAAATCTTAGTCTTCTCGTCAAGACTTGTAGTCCGTAGCCGGAACCAGGGCTGTCATACAGATAGACTGGAAGTTTCTCGATGCTTTCCAGTACAGCGATGAGTTTCTGTACGAGTATTGCCATTGAATTGTTTTCTTCGGATTTGCTCTTGACGCATTCTTTAAACACTTGTATTCGTTGTTTTTGGTATTTGTTTACTTTGCTCGATTTCAGACCTAAGTATAAAAATACACATATATTAAAAGAGCAATTTAAACCTAACTTTCATTTAAATAAAAAAAAAACACGTATATCAAAAACGACAAAATTACCTTGATCCCAATAACTAGTAGAGAGCAAATTTAACAACGCTTGAACCAATCCGGAACTGTGAAGCTCATAGGCACTGACAACACCGTCTTCTTTAAGGATCTGCGTCAAATCATCAAGAGCTTTCAGGAGAATCTCCCTCCACGAGTTACCGCCCTCCTTATTGTTACCGTACGAGCACTGTTTTTGACAGGCGCGCTCTATTTGTGCCACTATATTGCCCAGCTTGGCAACTACGCCGCGGGGTTGTGCTTGCGCTGCCCTAAAGTACTGTTCGTATATCTGATTGGCGAGATATTTTACTTTCATTTTCGTTGCTTCCGTTTTGGACCGGATACGTTTGCCCTTTTTGCTAGTCCAGCCAGTGGAAAATTCGGATCCTGAAATAAAGGCGTGTAGTATTAGAACTTCAGTACAAGAAGCAAAAATATACAGTCAGTACTGGACAATTTATTTACCTAGACTTGTCTCGGCAATAAACGAGTGTTTGGTTCCTCGGTTCGATTCAAATATAAACCCGGGAAGGTCGTCCCTCAATATGGTGGTCTGTTGTTGCCCGTCCGAATTGTGAATGTGAACTTCGGCTTCCTTTTTGGAAATCAGAGACCAGTTGCCCACCACAAGCCTAGTGGGGCCCGGTTTCGACAGTATGGGGATGGAATTGTTCGTAACCCTCACTGCAGCTCGAGCTCTTTGAAGTTTTTCCAAAAACTCGCCTCTGTTTTCTGCAGATATTTTAAAAATGTTATTTTTAACAGTGACACCACATTTAAATTTAACGATCATATTGAATTAGTGAGGCTTTACGTGGTTGAAACAGGCAGTAAGCAGTTTTGGGTAACGGGTAAAAGGGAATACAGTGAGTCCAAAACTTTGTACAGCATTGGATTGTATCTTAGAAACTCTTCTCTTAATATGCACATGTTTTTTTTACGCAGGTTGTTATAAAGCGGTGCGATAACTCTCAATACATTTAAAATCAATGCAAGCACAAAAAGTACCCAATTGGGGGCAATTCTAATTAGCAACAAAAAGATACACAATAACAAAAATAGTAAGCAAGCTTACCTTCAGTGGTGAGGGAGTCTGCTGTCCTTCCTTTGCCTAAAGCCAAACAAAAATTAACGATCACTTTGATTACTACACACATATGAAACAAGTATTATTGTATGTAACGGCGAAAAAGTAAATATGAGTAACATTATCGAATTATTTTGTCTAAATACAGAAATGACGAACATACCAACACTGGGTATCTTGAAACCTAAAGTTAAAAAAGTAATGCCTAAACTTATGTTTCAACGCTAAATTACAAAATGGAAATTTTTAAATGCAGTCAAAATGTTGTGTAGATTTCAAAAACAGTCAAAGCGCAAAAAAACGGTAATCTTTTGAGGGTTGATAACCTTTTATTGGCATCATTTTGGAACCTTCCCTGGCCTCAGGAAACACAGCATTGAATATACTTCTTAGATACTATATTAGATAAACGTTTCTTTTGTACATTCTGAGTCAAGATAATTTACTTTTGTGTTAAACTTGACAAATCATTAGAATTTATAATAATTTCGATATCGATACCTGAACTGTATCAATTCTACACCAAATGCCCGAAGTATACAACCGAGTGTGGCGCAATAAACCGTAGGCACGATCAAGCCATCCGCCCATTAATATTCTATGCATCCGCCGAGTACTGACAGCGTCACAAAACTTTAAAGAGGTTGACAGCGCATTTTATTTTTAAAATAGCCAACGGCGAAGTTAGCCGAACATATACGGCCGATTATGTTGGGTTCAGTGCTGCAAATTATTTTAGCTCCGGTTAGTTCTCGGTATGGTATCATGATTATATTTTTTTCTTGTCATTTATTCTGTCATAAAAACGTAGGGCCTGGTTTAGATCATAATTATAAGGGGACGATATATCTAACCATATCTAGGTTAAAATTGTGTCACATTTATATTATGACATGATATGCCAAACTGATGAATATTAAAATAAATAAACAAAAACAAATTTATGTTTGTTGTTTACAAAATTAACAAAGTAAGAATATAGAGCAAGGGAAATAAAAATTATAGAAATTGCTGAAATTGGCCGCTTCAAGCATAAATTCACACACGTCTCTTTATATTTTCGAAAACGTTGATAAGCGTGTCTGGAGAAATGCTACCACATCTGGGTGGGAATTCAATGCCTGTTTGAAAACTGATTAATCTATCGTTAAAAAAATTGTGTAAGTAGTTAATATACAGGGTGTATGTAAAAGGTCTTTACAAAAACCTACCACATAATCTTCAGACCAAAATTAGCCGATTTAAGTAAACTTACCTTAGTACAAGTTGCTTAGTTTGGGCGCTAGACGGCGCTGATGTAATAATTTTTAAATCGTTTTTCTGGATTAATTCAAAAACTGCTCATACTATTTTGCCGAAATTTGGTACGTTGGCATAGCTTTATGGGGCAAAAAAACCCATGCCACAATTCTGATTAATATCAGTCCATGGGCGAGAACCTGGGTTTTTTACTTATTGCTTGTTTCAGATTTCTATGCCAATGGGCACAAAATTCAGATGAACCAACTCATTTGCTACAAAAAAAGGTACTCTTGATAAGACTCGATTCCTCTGACGGATTTCGAGAAATTTGCATTTTATTACTTAATACGTAATAGTTTTTACCACGTAGTACTTGGGTTTTATTGAATTTTTCTGTTTTTAATTTCTACGCCAATGGAAGATAAGAGGTTTAAGTTTAAAATTTAGGTTAAAGCAACTTATTTACTACAAAAAACCTCTTGAACAGTTTTCTTATCATCTGCTTTTTGTTCGCACGGTATTTTTCAGGTATGTACAACACGACCTTACACCTCACAAACGATTGTTATTGTTGGATATTATTAGTTTCATCTGATATCTGACAACATAAGATTATTGTCAAATTTGTAACATTTAATATTGTTGCTAACGTTCAATCAGTTTATCTGCTTGCATTAATTCTTAGAAAACTTTAATTGTCGTGAATTATCATGGCGGTGCAATACACTAATGCAGAATATACCTGTAAATTGGCCACCACGATCTCCGGACTTAAATCCATTGGATTATTTCTTATGGGGGCATCTTAAGACAGTGGTTTACAGAACAACTCCAGATAACGCAGAACAACTATGGCAACGTATTCAAGATGCAATAAATATTCTTAAGGGCGATAAACAAGTTCTGCAAAGAGTGTGTTTTAATTTTCTTCGACGTATAAATCTTTGTATTTATGAAAATGATGGACATTTTGAGCAATTTTTATGATATTTCTATTTATTTCTGATTATGATTTAGTTATTTTTTTCTTTTTTTGTAAAGACTAATACGTATTAAGTAATAAAATGCAAATTTCTCGAAAACCGTCAGAGGAATCGAGTCTTATCAAGAGTACCTTTTTTGTAGCAAGTGAGTTTGAAACAAGCAATTAGTAAAAAAACTCAGGTTCTACGCCCATGGGCTGATATTAATCAGAATTGTGGCATGGGTTTTTTTGCCCCATAAAGCTATGTCAACGTACCAAATTTCGGCAAAATAGTATGAGCAGTTTTTAAATTAATCCAGAAAAACGATTTAAAAATTGTCACTTCAGCGCCGTCTAGCGCCCAAAGTAAGCAACTTTGTACTAAGGTAAGTTTACTTAGATCGGCTAATCTTGGTCTGAAGAATATGTGGTAGGTTTTTGTAAAGACCTTTTACAGACACCCTGTATATAAATTAAAAAATTTTTTTAGCACTTACTGCAGACATGTATAATTTAAAAAACAGATATTTTTTGCAATATACATTAGTTGTACCTATCACTTTTTATCTGTACCTAATTAAAACCTGAAAATACAAAAGGCAGATTTTGAAGAACTAATTCACAGCCTTATTGAATCCTTCAAATAGTATCTTTTAATTTTCTTAAGAAATATGGTTTTTCATTGGGTAGAGCATTAAAATATAAATACATGTTTTTGCATATAATAGTTTCGCTCAAATGAAATATCAAAATTATCTTATTTTTATTTATCATGAATGTTTTTTAGATCTTGGGATTAAGTATTTTCTTAGATAAGCTGGCATTAAATTATTTTTTACTATAAATATTATCATTATATTTGACACTTCAATGCTTTGCTCTATATTAAGCCAATTTTAAGTATTTAACATCAGTTTAATGGGGATATACTTGTTAAATCCTTAGATAACTCGCATTGCTTTATTTTGCAATAGCTGTAAACGATTTATTTCCTCTTGATCACAAGCCATTAATAAAGAATTACAATAAGCAGAGTGCGGATAGATAATTGTATTATAAATTAACAGTTTAGATCCATGACTTAAATTTTGTGATATCCTATAAAAAAATCCCATTTTTTTACCAATTTACATATAAACTCGATATGAGCTGAAAACCCCAACTAAGGATCAAGAATTACCCCTCAATATTTTATCTGATTTACCATGCCAATCATCTCTTTATTAATGAGAATATAATAACTTTTATCTATAAAAGACTTACAATAAAGCTTGCTACCCAGAACCATATATTTTGTTTTTTCCGATTTCAACTTTAATTTGTTTATGTAAAGTCAGTTATATAACACGGATAGTTCTGAGTTAATATCATTTACAATTGGGTCACAGTCCTTTCCTGTAATTGAGAGAAGCGTGTCCTCCGCAAATAAGTTTAAATAAGATTTGTTAATTTTCGGAATGTCAATATAAATGATAAATAAAAGCGGGTCCAACACAATAGTTTCGGCGGATGTATGTTGAAAACAACCAAAACGTAGTTCATTGCCAAGTTATTGCTCCACAAATGGATTCAAAATATTGTCCCTATACCGCTGTAACTGTGTCATGGAAAAAAATAGGATCAACAATTCTTCTTCGGGAAACAGCCAACCAGACAGCAATTTTTTGAGGGTACAATATGAACTCTACAAAAAAATGGGGATTTTTCCTACTCCACATGCTTGTATTCTGAGAATTCACATAACCGATGAGGTGGAACCAGGCTTAATCGGAATAAAATGTCAGGTCTAAAAAATCATTTCTTTCCAATAAATTTTCAAAATCTGCAGCTCGTATTCCTTGGAATACTTTGCACTTTATAAGGAAACAAATTTACCTGTTTTTTAAGAATAGTCCTGTATGTTCCATAAGATCTTCCCACACACTGTAGCATCTTGCTAAGTATTTGATAGAAGTTGGCATTGCAAAAATGAACGGTCCAGCATGTTCACCGGATCTAAACCGTGTAGAGCATGTGTGAGACATGCTAGGAAGACACGTACGAGGTCCAGAAATGGCACCAGCGACATAAACGACCTTTCCGTGGCACTTTAGGAAAAATGGAGAAACACTTCGCAAGATGTTGTTCGCCGGCAATATAAAGTATTGATGCATATTTAAGCAAAAATGTTTGCAATAAAAATGTTATTCGAGCCTAAGCCCAATCAAAATTGTACGATGACCGTTTTTTTGCATATCTTTAACATTATGAAAGAGAAACTGTTAAGTTGCGTTTGTTACGTTAATATTTAATTTATAAAAACAACTAAAAAACTTACCATGTATGTCTTTAATTTTATTGATCCATAGACAAACAAAACCAATCAATAGGTATTTGATATTTCAGGGCTCCTGAGGTATGACTTAATTATTATGGATTAGTTTTTTTCGTCTATGTTTGATCACACGCTCTGACTTATAAATCTTCACGCAGGCACAAAATACAAAAATATTATATTTATGTTTGTAAGCTTTTTCGTATTTTAAAACCTAGTTAGGCAAACTGCAAAAAGCTTTCGGCGAAGAAGCAAGAAAATAATAAAACGCATGCAGGTTAAGAATACAATTGGGTTAGGTGACAAAATTAAAATAAAACTGGTCATGTTATTTCATCAATATGACCTACAATATGTAACGAAATAATATTGTTCCCAAGATCTTTTACTAGGCCACTCATTGTGAATGCCACTGCTTAATATTAAAAAAGGCAATTAAAACACATTAAGAACAATAATACATAACATATGCATGATAAAAAATGAACAAATAAATATGTCTCCATGGAAAGTTTAGAGTATATGGGGTGTTTCCAAATATGTACATAATATGTGCAAAAAATTTAAAAAGGTTTATTCCTGAGCTAATTTTAAGTTAAGCAAAAAAATTCATACAAATATTTATTCAATAATAGTTAGTTCTTAAGATGCAGGGTGTAAAGTTTTAATTTTTTTTCTACTTATACCGAGTGATGCATGGCTTAGTTGAACATTGGAAATCCCATGTAAATTTTGAGGTGGCTAAATAATGGCTCCCCTGTACATTTTAGAGAAAAATTGTATTATAATTTTTTGAAAAGGCCGATATAATAAACCCATGTGCCAAGTTTGAATAAATTTTAATAAGCCAATCCTAGCTTATTCAATTAAATGCGATGGCAAAATCACGAAATTTTCATAGTTTAGGTAATACAGCAAACACCAACAAATTATTATTTGGCATTGACAAAACGAAAAGTAGCGTCAGTGACAACATTTTCATTGAAGGCGCTTTAATTATAGCTAAATCTGTGCTATTCCATTAAGGAAAAAGTAACTATGATTGAAGTGGTATTATAATTATACAGGAAACAGTTTAAGAGCAGTACCTGAAATGTTTTCAGTTGAATTCCCTGATAAGCCTATCTCTTCCATTTCATTAATTAAACTTATAATAATTAGTAAATTTGAGTCCAAAGGCACTGTAATAAATAACTGTAAAAACTCAACTCAGAATATCAATAGAGCTGAAGAAAGGGATAATAGAGATCTTGATATTTTACTGCACGTGAAGGAAAAAAAATGATTAGCACGAGGATTCTTGGGCAAGCTGTGGGAAGACATCAAACCACAGTGTTGCGCACTTTAAAAAAACATAAATATTTTCCTTACAAGTATGAAAAACATCAAGAGCTACGGCAAGGTGATGAAGAACGGAGAATGGTATTCTGTTTTGGGGGGGAAAGAGCAAATAATATTAGGGAATATTTGAGAAATATTTGTTTTACCGATGAATGTACATTCACCCTCAACAACGAACCAAATGTTTAAAATTGCTGGTATTGGAGCCAAGAAAATAAACATCGTCTTGTTCACTCTCGGACGCATTATCCACAAAAAATAAATGTTTGAGCGGGAAATGTAGGACATCACATTATTGGACCATTTTTTTATGGAAGGCAACCTTACAGCAGTAACCTATTTGGACTTACTACAAAATCGAATTGAACCCGACCTAGAAGAAGTTGAACCCAAAAATCAGGAGATCTGGTATCAAATGGATGGTTGCCCTACCCATATTTCTCTCGTGGTTGGGGAATACTTGCAAAATATTTTTATTGTCCTACGACATCTAATCCTTTGGCCAGCCAGTTCTCCTGACCTTTCATCAAACGACTTCTCTCTGTGGGGTCACTTAAAAAATTTTATTTATGAAGATGTAAAATTTGAAATCTAGACCAGCTAAAAAAACTGTATTTCGTTAGAATGCGACAAAATTTCTCAATATCAACTCAGTAATGTTAAAAATGAATTTTATGATCGGTTAGTATATTGTTTAGCTGTTAATGGAGGGTCATTTGATCATTTAATTAATTAATGTTTTTGTGAAAATCTGTAGTCTTAGGTACACTATTGGACAAAAGTAGAGCAACAAAGTGCCTTTATTTCTTTGAATTTAAAAATTTAATTATATGATTGTGATCCCCAGCTAATTTTAATGAAATATTATCCCCACAATATTAGTAATTTTTCAGAATATTTTGGTACGCTTTAAACAAAATGAGGGTAGAGAAATATTTATAATTATAAAAATCGACGAAATGAAGTGCGACAAAAGTAAAGCAACAAATTGTGTCAACAGTATTTTATTTTACATATTACGATAAAAAAAAAACATTAAACACATTTAATAATTACAATAGCTAGAAGTATTATTGTTAATAATTAATAGAATATCCATTATTTTTGATTACTTGCCGACAACGTCGCGGCATTGAGGCAATCAATTTTTGAACAGTATTTTCGGGAAGGTTTGTCCAAACTTCATTGATTTTATTTAGAGCAGGTGGTTAGAGGTCAGTCATACCTTTCCAATAAAATGAAAATCACTAGTGGTGTTCCTCAGGGTTCGGTTCTCGGTCCTATCTTGTTTTTGCTTTATATAAACGATTTGGCAAAGATGGACATTCGCGGTAGATTTACTATGTTTGCCGATGACACTACCATCTTGTGGCGTGATAAGGATCCGGAGGAATTAAAAATGGTCATTCAAAATGATCTACTGCTTGTTAAACAGTGGTGCGATTCTAATCTTTTATGTTTTAATATCAATAAGACCAGTATCCTGACATTTAAATTTTCCTTTCCTGACTTGATGTTACATAGGGATTTTGTAAGGAATGAGAATGTTGCAAAATTCCTGGGTGTTTTAATTGATGACAAACTGAAATTTAGAGACCATGTTCTGGCATTGAATAAAAAGTTAGCTTCAGGTTGTTTTGCAGTGAGAGTTGTCTCAAGAGAGTTAGGAAAGCAAATGGGACGCATCGTTTACTTTTCTGTGATTGAAAGTCATCTACGATATGGGATTGCCTTTTGGGGCTTTTGTAGCCAACAGTTATTGGGTCCATATTAGTTTTACAAAAGAGGGCTCTAAGATACATTTGTAGTGTAAACTCAAGAGAACATTGTAGACCACTTTTTGTTAAGGAAAACATTTTAACAGTAATAGGTATTTTCATTTTAGAAACTGTTTGCCTTATTCACAAGAAATATAAAAATTATACAATTAGCAACAATTATAACATGCGCAACCATAATAATATACCCCTTCCTATTCCAAGGACAGCTCTCACAAAAAATTCTTTAATATTTGAAAGCATTAAAATGTATAATCATATACCCATAACGTACAGACTAATTTTAGATACAAAAAATTTTAAAAGATCTTTAAAAAAAAAACTTATTACAAGACCATACTACAGTCTTCAGGAGTTTTACAATGACAATCTCTAGTCGCTGGTCTGCGATTCTTTATGTCTAGTTGTTTTATTCTACGTTTTTATTAATGGTTTTCTTTCTTTACACGATTAGAGTTTTTACTCATTCGTCATTCTCTCTCAAGTACTGTTTATATCGTCAAATGTGTATTGTGGTGTTATTCATGTTATTAGTTGTACGAATGTTGTTCTGTTTATTTTAAATAAGGAAAATAAAGATCATCCTAACATGTTTAAAGCCTGCTGTTGGTTGTTACAATAGGTATTTATTCTTTGTTTTATATGTATAATATTGACCAATTAACTATATTTATATTAAGAAAGCTTTGTGAACAAGATTAATTTCTTTAAACAATAAAGCGTATTTTGACTTTGACTTTGACTTTACCAATGATTGTTTATTTGGAAATAATTGTGTACGAATTCCACGTTCAACTTCTTCCCATATATTTTCAATGGGGTTAAGGTCTGGGGATTGTGCCGGCCAGTGCAAAACCCGAACGTTACTTTTTTGAAACCACTCTTGAACGATTGGTGAAGAGTGTTTTGGATCGCTATCCTGTTGGAAAATAAAACGCAACGGCATTTCCCACTCTGCATAAGGCAACATTACATTTTGCATTATATCTTTATAGACAAATCGATCCATGGTGTAATTAATGAAGTTTAAAGGACCCACCCCATTCCATGAGAAACAACCACATCCAAAAACACTGCCTTTGCCATGTTTAACTGTGGGTGTTACTTATTTGGGATTAAACCTTGTGTTGATTGGCCCTCTTACACGCTTCATTCCATCAGAATTGAAAATTTTATAACGCGTTTCATCGCTAAATAAAACTTTTTTGCACTCGTCTACTGACCAATTTAAATGTCGACGTGCAAATTCAAGCCTAGCCACTCTATTTCTTGCCGAAATAAGGGGCTTTTTAGCCGGGCGTCTACTAAATAACTTTGCGTCTACAAATCTTCTTTGAACTGTCCGTGGATTAACCATAATTTCGGGAATTTCAGCAATAATTCTGGGTGCAGACGCCCAAGGATCGTTTTGAGAAATTCTTTTAATGCGTTTATCTGTCCAAATTGTTGTTTTTCTCGGCCTTCCCGATTTCGGTAGATTCTCTAAATGTCCCCTTTGAATGTAACTTGAAATTATTTTGGATACGCTATATCTTGGTAAAACAAACCGTCTTGAAATTGTGGCTTGTATTGTACCTTCCAAATGTGCTTTAATTCTTTTGTAATTGGAATACCTCTTGGCATGATTAATCCAGCACATAAATATTAATTAAACATAAAATAAACTCTGCAAAAATATTTTAACCTTTACTTTCACCAAAACCTTTATTTTTTAGGACAATATTAAAATGTTGCTTTACTTTTGAAGCATTACAATACCGTATTTGAAAGTTTACGTCAATATCAGTTTATTTGTTTATATGTCTTTATATTGGATGTGTGATTGCCGGATTAGTGAAACGAAAATGTGTTTTTAATGTGAAATTCGTTATGTCCAGCTTTACGTCAATTTTTGACAATAGCGTCATAGAAATTATTTGCTGTTATTTGCTGGTGTTTGCTGTACTACCTCAACTATGAAAGTTTCGTAATCTTGCCATCACATTTAATTGAATAAGTTAGGATTAGCTTATTAAAATTTATTAGAACTTGGCACATGAGTTTATTATATCGGCCTCTTCAAAAAACAATCATATAATTTTTTTCTAAAATGTACAGGGGAGCCAATATTTAGCCACCTCAAAATTTACATGGGATTTCCTATGTTCAACTAAGCCATGTATCACCCGGTATCTCACAAAACAAATTTATTGTAATGTGAATAAATCTACAGAGTGATCTTTTTTCCGAGTATTTCACAATTTCAAATTTTTTTCTCATTCTTTGTTGATTAAAAGTAATGTTTTTTTTTTGTACCAAAACTATCAAGTTTTAGAGGAAAACTCAAGAGACAAAAAAGTCGCACAATAAGATAAGGGAACTGGCTAAATTGTCAAATTGACGCAGTGGCGTCCCAAAAAATATTTAAGGGCGTAGAATGTTACATTATCTCGAAAAAATAACACTCCCTAGATTATTTCACATATAATAACAAATCTTCCTCTTTGTTTATATTGTTATATAACTTTGTGTTTTCCATCACTGATATTATTTGAGTAATTTTCACAATTTTTAGACTGAAACCCAATAAACCGGGTTTAAACTGAACCACTGAACACTGAATTTTTTGATGTTTTTGTTTTATTAAAAAGGGGGTTTTACCAACCCTGAATTTTAGACACACACAAAATTTTTCACTTGGCTTTACGCCTCACTATTGTCTGCAATATTAAATGGCGATAGCATGATCTAATTGTTGTTCTTCTCTAAGCCAATATACAAAAGCAACCCTAAATTATCTAACACTCTGTATATTTAACTGATAAATTGACATTATTAATAAACAAATCCTTACCTGTAGTATCGGCACCGCCCTCGGGAGATCCGCTAGAATACATGGTGGCAAGCTTTCCGTCTAAAATAAATCGGAACCAGCCATTTGAACCGTTTGAAAGTTCCAAAGCGGCAGCGTCACTCCAAAGGTAGAGACAATCTCTGCCCCGACAAATGGACCAATCACGCCAGTGATAAGCTTTGCCTGAAAGAATCTCTTTGGCATCCTCGAGTCTTTGCTGTTCAATGGGTTCTGAAATAAAATGCGTACAGACGATGGCGTCCCGAATAAATCGTGCAAGAGATGCACTGATGTAATGCTGAACTTCATTACAGTATATACCTTCTTGCGAAGACTCTCCTTCGTCGTTATCTTGCTGTTCTGGGGGAGCAGCCAAGGCCTGTACTTTAGTAAAAATCCCCAAGCGCGCAAAATGATCCAAGAAGATCTTCTGGGCTTTCCCCATCAAATCCTGGATAACACTTAATACGACAGAATGCCCTTCTTCGTCCTCCTATAATAAATAAATATAAATTGAAACATGTCACTTACTGGGATAAAAATCCACTTGTCCGTTAAATAAAAGCAACAAAACGCAGAATGTGGCTTGTTATGCAAGTGTCACTCAAACAAAAACAATTTTGAGGGTCTTTCCACCAAGTTAACTGTCTTGATAACTATTGACCGAAATGCTGCCATTCTAGAGGTAGATTTTTTAAATTTGTACCAGATCAATTTTAAATCCAGCTTTAATTAAAAATGTTGTTTCCATTTTTATTAAGGTATTTTTTTAAATATACAGGGTGAAGCACGACGATCGTGCATCCGAACTTTTGGGAGAACGCGTGAAAATATTTTTTTTTCTTGGTAGATTTAGGTTTGTCGATATACTCTCTTCAACTAAAATATATATAAAGGGTGTTTCATTAATACTGCAAAAAATTTCAGGACGAGTTAGTAAATAAAAAAGTTCCTATAAACTTATGTCCGAAAATGCTTCGTTTCGGAGATACAGGATGTTACAATTTTTAAGCGGAATAAAAAATATGTACCGGGTGACTTCGTATAAACTAGCACTCCCCGTAACTTTTTTATTTTATCGTACGGGAAACATAAAAAAACTGACTTACAGGGGAAATTTTTTGCTTTTCAAATCTGCATTGTAGTTTTCGGTAACTTTGCATATATACGGGGGACCACAAAGAGTATTTTTTTTAAGGGAATGCCCTGTATATTTTTGGCTAAAATGAAACATCTTTTTTTTCTGATTTCAAATAGGTCACATTTGGTTCAGCCGTTTTTGCGTTATTTAAAGTTAATAAATAAATAAAACAGCCATGCAAAGGTTGAAAAAACAATGTTTTACTAACTAAGTAGAGTAGTAGAGATTCAATAAAAGAAAACAAAATAACTATATAGAATATTGATCAGACTGAATATTTCCCCCCTCATTATCTATGCATTCTTGGTAAACGGGTTGTAAGTGCTCAATTGCATTCTCTATAAAATTACTATTCCGTTCATTTAAATATCTTATTTCTAGAGTAATAAAATGTGTCATGTCCTCAACATTGTCAATATCAGGCTCATAAACTTTAGTTCTAATATACCCCAAAAAAAAATTGTCCATACGCGTTAGATCGGGACTATTTGAAGGCCACACAATAGTCCCGTTTCTTCCAAAATCCATTCATTGTGATTAATATTTAAAAAATGGCGTACTCCACGTGTCACATGTGGTGGGGCACCGTCATGGTGAAAAACTATATTCATATACTGCGCCAACGGTAAGTCTTCTAGCATGTCCTGCAGGCGTGTTTCCAGAAATTGGTTATATAACGGTCCAGTCAATGTGCCTTTAAAAAAATAGGGTCCTATTATTCTATTTTTCAATAGCCCGCACATTACATTAACTGTCCTTCGACCTTGAAATCGAACTTCCCTGGCGAACTGAGGATTTTCTTGTGCCCAGTGTTGGTAATTTTGACGGTTTGGTAATCCACTTGTTGAGAAAGTTGACTCGTCGGTCCATAATATTTTTTCGAAGTAGTCTTTTTCGTTATTCAATATATTCAACATAAGGTTGCAGAATTTGAGTCTTTGATTCTTATGTAATTCTGTTAATTTTTGAACATTATGATATTTGTAAGATCTAAATCCATATCTTTTCAAAACCTTCCGGATATACTCACGCGAAATTATTCTTCGTGGTCCGTAACGAGCACGCATTTCCTTAGAAGTAGTCCGTATTGACTTACTGGGGGTTTCCACACAATGATGCAGAAGAATATTCAAATCGTGATTGTCAGTATTTTCATTTAGTTCCCTTTTTTTCTTTGCAAATTTAACTTTATTCATAATTTGGTAAAAATAGTTTTGATTGTCCATCTTGTGGGAATCGGACCATCGGGATGTATTGCCGCGTAGGCACGTCGCGTAGCAGACGCATTATAAATATTTTCAGCAAACAAACAAAGAATATCTAGTTTTTCAGCCACAAAAAACACTATTTTAAAAAGATAGAAGGAACTGAGTAAGTTGCACTGACAGTTATTATTTTAATGACAATGTCAATTCAGAAACATTTGTTACTAGTGTTTTCATGGCTCACTGTTCAAAAAGTTGTTGTACTCAGTAATCACGGCAGCGTATATCAAGATAATGTAAATTCAATGCTAATGTAAACTTAAATAACGCAAAAAACGGCTGAACCAAATGTCAACTTGTATGGTATATTTGAAATCAGAAAAAAAAAATCTTTTATTTTAGCCAAAAATATACAGGGCATTCCATTAAAAAAAATACTTTTTGTCGTCCCCCGTATATATGGAAAGTTACAGAAAACTACAATGAAGATTTGGAAAGGAAAAAATTTCCCCTGCATGTCAGTTTTTTATTCTTCCCCTACGATCAAAAATAAAAGTTGCGGCGGCGGGGGCGGGGCGGCGTTTAATGGTTACTGCGATTAATATTTTTTTTCTCAAGAACGGTTGCCCGTAGCGACTTCTACCAAGTAAGCCCTTTTCACGTAAAAATGATAGAGAAATCTATTTTTTTCCTTAAAAATGTAATATAAGCACGAACAAAAAAGTTATGACTCCTCAAGAGTAAAAAAGCATGTAGGTGGCGCCCTCTACAAGTGGGGACCATACTAACATCAAATTCGAATTTCGCATTTAAAAAAACCCCTAGATACCAATTTTAGTTGAAATATCGACATTATTTCAAAAATTATTCAGAAAAAAACAAAAATAAAAATTTAGCACGCCGTATCTCCGACACGAAGCATTTCAGGACATAAAGGTTTATATGAACTTTTTTTTATACTTTTAAGAAGGAAAACTGTCCTGAGAGAAAATCCTGAATTTTCTCGAAATATTAATGAAACACCCTGTATAATACCTAACTGTAAGATTAATCAAAAATGTACTTGTTATCTCATGAATGATGTAAAAAATCAACAAAACAAATTTCTCTGTTTGTTCTAGTTCAGACAATTGAAATTTAAACGGTGGATTTATAAACTTGAAAAGTTAAGGTTGATGTTTAAATTTTCAAGTTGGTGAGGTTTGAAGTTCGAAGAGGTTTTTTAGTCGACTAAAACTAAGACGCCACAAATTTCATATCAACATGGGTCCGCAAATGCACCTTAAGGGAGCTAGGCGCTTTTAAAGATGACTTTAAAAAATTGGTTTTTATATTTAATACCTTTTTTCAATAAATTTGTTAAGAATGCAATATTTAACACCCCCAGTAGTCCTAAAAATGTTACTTTAAGGTACTACCGTAAAAAATTAATACAAACTTTTTGTCATCATTTTTTTATGTCGAATCATATCTTAAAATTTGTCATCGTCATTTCCGTACACCCTGTATCCTAAGTTTGCAAACTTATCTTTTTTTATAGGCATCTTTAGATAACTACGAGTACCTACATTCCTATCAAAGCAACTGCAAAAAACATCTCTATTGTTCTTGTGACAATCAATCCCTTGATGACCTAAGCCATAAAATATTCAGATGTACCTTAAATAGAAACACCGTAAATTTTCTCTGTTTAAAACTTGCTAGAGTTTACTGGCTCTTAATTTTGCTTTCCTTATTCAAACCGGGTTTAAAAACGGAGCTATAAACGACAAATTATTTGTAAAATATAATGAAATCTCCTGTTTTATTGACAAATATCAACTTCGATAATTTTATATACGAGGCTATACATTGATTCAAACCTTAATCAATGATTATCTCGAAATATCTGTTGTGGCGTTTGTCAAGCAACGATTAAAGGCAGCTAATCATTAATTAAACTAAACATAGACGTCCAAAACATCGATTATTAAAATATTAGTGCAAATGAAACAATGCAGTCTTCCTCCACAGTTTAATGTTTAAATTAAATTTTAAGCTCCCGATATGTTTCGAATGCTTAAGCACTCATCATCAGGGGATACTAACATCGAGTTTAACAGAAATGTTGGGTGTCTCAAATTAATGAGTACAACTTATAGGATGATACATGTAAAGTAATAAAGTAATAATAAGTTGCATTGCCATTTTTGGTCGTCTGGCTACCGTCTTTGTTGCGAGAGTGGCACATTTTAATGATGTTCACTTTGTCGCGAAATGGTATTATGAATGAAATTTTTCGTCTATTTGTATTTAAAAGTTTATGTGTATAACAAAAATGGCAAGAGATGTCGAAAATTAGGGATGTAACGAGTACCCGGTCTACCCGGCCAAAACCGGGTACCCGGCCGGGTAGGCCGGATACCCGGTTTCGCCGGGTATCAGGTTACCCGGCCGGGTACCCGGGTTTTTATTTTGTTTTCTGTTTTTGGTAAAATAAAACATAAAAGAACTGAAACAGTGTATTTTTGTGATGATAAAAAATACATAAAAAAAACAGATTTTAAAAGGTTATAACAACAAACTTTGTTAAATAAAACATTTGATATTTAAAATCAATTAATGGCAAATTCCGTGAAGAGCTTGAAGATGCCTCAGTTTGTCCATGTTCTAAACTTGTTAAAATATGGGGATGTTTATATTTTAAATGCTTCCACAAAGATGATGTACTCGCCTGTTTTCCGATACCTCGTACCAATTTAGTATTATATATATTACATATTACCTTTGATTCATCGTCTTCGTCAAGATAAAAATGCTTCCAAACCTGACTCATTATTTTTCTTTTTTTTTTGACACAATACGTACGTAGATTAATGGTTTCGTGTTGCGTTTAAACACACAGAATAGTGAATAATACGAGCTAGAACATTAGAAGCACACAGTTCTATTGCCCAAAGACCTGTGTTATAATATGGGACTTCCCCGGAACGGATAGCACGCGCAGCCTACCGGCGCGATGTTGCCAATAGCTTCCTGTAATATTCCGCAAGACCGGGTACCCGGTCAGGTACCCGGTTTTGCCGGGTCCTAATTGACCGGGTACCCGGTTTGGCCGGATCCTAAAAAGGGCTACCCGTTACATCCCTATCGAAAATCCAATAAATCACCGACATGTTGCTATAACCACAAGATATTAAAGAGAACCTTGCATGAACGCACTGTTATTTAACTGAACATCAACTTAGCCGAACTTTTTAAGTTTATAAATCCAGCGTTAGTCGAGAATATACTTTAATGGAAACATTACTTTTTTGCAAAATTAATTTTTCCGCAATACTCTTTCTGGTTCTGGCCCGCATCGCCAAAAGAATAGGAACAGACGAGCTATTTCGTGGCGCCGCGGCGGGCATCATTCTGTGGATTCTATTTAAACCCTACACTTTGAAAAAAACCGCATTTAAATGGAAGTCGCCTGGACAGTGAAAATGTGATGCGACGAGTGACCCGCCTGTCTTCGTTCTGACAGTATCTCGCCAGTCACGCGCCCCCGAACGAGTTCTTCTCAACGTATAGCGTTTAAAAGGACGCCACTGTAGAGTGCCTACGTGAAGCACAATTAAACCAAAATATGTTAAAGCGCAATATTTGTCATTTGTCATCCAAGATTAGTTAACTATTGGGAACCCTTCGAAATAAAATAAAAGCAGCAAATGCGGTAAGCAACTTATCAAAACTCAACAGAAACTGACCAGAGGGCAATAAGGTATTACGGCACGCCTATCATGCAGGTAGGCGCGCATTGTACGAACAAATAAGCTGAACGGTGTCGACTGAACTAAGGGGGAACTGCGAGAGGGGCTGGGCCAGCAATAACTCATCTGTAATGATAATATTTTTCCCTATTATAAAGCGCTGACGTTTGTATTTAAATTTTATTCATATAATTATTGTAATGTAATGTTAAATTGGGTGGAATTTAACCTGAAGAATGACAGCATCTTGTCAACCTTTAATTCAAAACAATGAATAATATTTTTTACATGATTGCCGAGAACCAATCATGTCAGAGTTGCTGCCACATACATATCTACACAAGGATTTTAAATAATACCTTAGCTAAGATTGACACATTTTGGCAAGGTCTAAAGTTGTTGTTTTTTCATACTTCTTTACTTATAATTATGTGCAAACTTTTTAATTCATGAGATTCTGGCGCACCTTATACAGGGTGTTTAAGTGATACCACGCCGGAACGGCTAGAGCTACGAGGCGGAGAAAAGTCGCGCTTACAAGGGGCACAGTCTTCATAATAAAATAATGCCGATTTCCCATTTCGGGATATATTTTTTTTTACCCACCAAGTAATGTAGTTGAACAAACGAGGGTTTACTGGCTTGCCGTCATTTGTACAACACTATTCGCCGTAGTATAAGGCTGGTTGCATAGATTCAATTGAAACTCCGTTTAGCAAAAAACATCTAATTACTTCATTAAATATCACTTGTAGACAGGATTCTACAACATCAGTGGGATTATTTATAAAATACTACGAAAACCAGAGGAACACATCGTATGTTACAATACTTGAATGAGTGTCGCACACTGACAGGAAATAACGACTTTACACTTATTCGGAAGATCCGTACAGAATAATTTTTTGTGTTAAACGCACGAAAATTTTGCCACACTTGGTTGTAGAGAAAAACAACTTATTAAAAGGCGGAGTAACAACTTATTAAAAAGCGGAGTAACAACATATTTTTGTGCCCTCAAAATAGAATCGGTGTCGTGGGACTCGGTCGCGAAGCGAACTTCTCTCGTCAAGATGTTGTTAGCGAGTCGAAATTAACTCGTAACTACCGTCGCGGCCATTTTTATACACGGCCAATCAAAAAGTAGAGGGAGTTGTAGAAGCAACTGCCGTTAGTGCGATGCGTCGGCGCTTTACAAAGGCCCTTATTAGCATAATAATATTATAATATCCGCCAAAGGATTGTAAGTTATAAATAGATTTACTTTAGAATATTGTACCTTTTTTATCTTAACTCGAGAATTGAATAATTCCTAGAACCGAACTTAGTATTGGTGCTGTATTTTTTGAACTATGCCGATTATAACGATCTTCTGAAACCGTTAGCCTGGTTTTGTTGATTTTTAAACGAAACGGAGGTTGAAAATTGAGGTATTTTGAAATAATCTATGGTTTATAGTTAACTACACATTGTAAAAGCCGCACCGCAACGATTGTGATGGTACTACAAATTAATATGGCCGGCCTCCTTATTGAGTTTGTTTATACTGCATGAAGTTTAGTTGATTTTCTGCTTTTTTGTGACAATAAAACAATCAAACTAAAAAAACATTAACAACTAAATTTGTTAAAACTTGGCACAAAACTAAAAAAAAAAGAAGAAACGTAGTTTAACTAAACTTTTAGATTAAACCAAACGTGTGATGGTGCTATTCTGTAATATTATTCTATAATATAGTATAATAGTACATCGCTATAAAGTTATAGCTGGATGTTAGGACGAAACTTACAGTGAACTTAAAATTTTCTACTCTGCAACGCCAGATGTTACTTGCTGAAATACATTGTACTACCTGTCTTGAAGCAAACTTGGTACAATACCTGAATAACTTTAAAAGAAGAAGAGTTACTGAACCTTAAATTATTTGATTATTTATTCATTTAAATTAACGAACATTTTTGAAAATTCGGAAATTGTTAAACGCCTGTCAAATTTCTCGTAAAATCCCTTTCAATTTTACCCAGGTATTCAGTAAATGTCGACTTATCATCAGCGACTTATCATCAGCGTACAAAATTTGCTCATGACATGTCCCAAATTATATTCTGCAACAGCTTAACGAATTTACGTCGTTTAAATAGGATCTATAAATTTATAGAGGATGTAAGAAATATTTACAGCGCTTTTTAGGGTACAAAAGCGCAATACTTTATATTGGATGTAAAAAGCCAAGGTCATAGGCTTATATCGCTCTTATATTCAAAAATGAGTTCTAGAATAGCACCATAAGTAATAGTATCGGCTGGTATTATAGGTTTGGTTCAATCTAAAAATGTAGTCTCGACTGAGTTTCTTCTTTTTCTTGTTTTTGCCTAGTTGAAACTCTACCTAAACTAGAAATAGAAGAAGAAATGCAGTTTAACTAAACTTTCAGGTTAAATCAAACCTATAATAATGGGTGTACGTATGTAAGGGTTAGGTGCAATGTTTTTTTATACGAGCGTGAGGAAAATTGCGATATGTGTATATAATTATTGATATATTGTTCCTCGCGCCAGTGTTGAACAATCTTTCAGCACAACTAACTGTCAGAATAGAAAGTAGTTACTGTCCGCACGTTCGTAGAAAGAAGAACACAGGAAAAATTATTCATTTTCGTGAATTTCAACTTTTTACGGAATCAACAATTTTTTACTTGCATACGTTGACGAAAAAAGTCACACCTCCGAAACGAAAACGCAGACAGAGCTGCGGTTTGAAGTAAACGATAGAATCCGATAGATGAACAATCGTTTCATAACATATCAGAAATGCAATAAATTACTCTTAAGGTTTTTACATTCTATCATTAGTATCCCCAAAAAAGACAACTTCTCACTAATTTAACTGGTACCACTAAGAATAAACACCCTATATAAGACGTCGCAACCCATGAAAGAATATTTGACTAAACTAAACTAAACTAAAAACAAAGCAAGAAGCCAAAAAAAACTCCTTTCGTAACAAAATAAACTGTGAAATAAATACAATCTAAAATAATCAAGCAAATTACTTAAAAAAATAAATAAAATGAAAACACTTACTTCATTGTCCAGCACAGTGGCAATGACTTCAACCAGTTGGGTACCAAAATTAGGCGTCATCTCCATCAAGCACAGGTCTTCAAGCAAATTCGATTGGATATAATGGATCATTTTTTTGATTAAGCCTAAGCTGGATTTTCTGACACTTGGCAACATGGTGGACTGGAAGGTGGTGCAAAAAACTGGCAACAATCTTTTTAGATAGATGGGCGCCATCTCTGGGTCTCCTTTGGGTTCTATACTGTCTTCAGCTTCAGATTCAGATTTGCGGCATCTGTCCTTGTCCAAAGATACCATCCATTCTCCTGAAAAATGTGATTTGTAATTTAAAGCTCCCTTGTATATGAAACTAATTAAAGTACAAACCTGGCGATTGAAGAATAGCCGCCACCTCTCGATGACCCTCATCTGCTCTCTCTCTAGCTTTATCTAACGGCGTTTTGCCGTCCTCGTCCCGCAGATCAGGGTTAGCGCCATATCTCAACAAAACCTTGGCGATGGTAGGTCTTCCAAAACATGCCGCATAGTGCAAGGAGGACGATCGTTGTCCCTTGTTAACGTCAGCGCCTTTTTCGCACAAGTATTCAACCATTTCTTGGGTTCCGAAAGCGGATGCCCAATTTAAAAGGGTCTGCCCAACATCATCCATAAAATTAACCTGCATGGGATTGATAAAATAATAATTTGCTGCATTGGTGTTAAAAAGTGAATCTAAAGGAATTATAAACGAACCTCAACACCTCCATTCTCAATAGCCTCAATGAGCGCATCAGTATCCTTTGACCGGATGCAATCAATTAACTGTCTATGGGATTTTTCAGCGGCAGAATCCATTCGTCTTATTCTAGGCATGAGTTGGCCTGAAGAGCCAGCGCCCGGTTTTCCTAGGGCTTTTCGCCCTTCAAACAGCAACACCAAAAGTAAATCGACGAGTCTCATCGAATCTAAAGCGCAACGCTCGTCGCCTTTTAGGGATTTTTCTATGGCGTCTAGCAACTCGGAACGTAGAAGATCCTGAAGAGAAGTATTGTTAGATACACAAAGTTCAACAATCAACAGCATTTTAGTTATGGTGTGGAACAGGAACACTTACATGGGTGATAGTAGGTGAACCTCTACATAAAGTTGACAAAAGACTGATAATAGTTGATACAGAAGCTGCAGTTGCTTTGGAATCGGGAGCAGCGGCAGCTGCGTTACCAGCTGTCGATGATTTTCCGGGTGTATTTTGGGTACCACTTGCCGCAGCGGGGCCAGCTGCGTTTGACAGGCGACTTAAAAGTTCATTCACAAGGCCTGCATTGAAGAAAAAGAGTTTATTTAAGTATATAAAGTACTTCCCAACATATTTCGTTTGGCTTAATGCAATAAAACCCCTCATAAACTCGGCTTTCGCTTTCGCAGAGACGTATTAACCCACATTTATTTTTAATGCCAGTTTATAATAACAATAGATAGGTGCATTACTTGATTTGTTATCAAAACTAATAAACTGTCAAATTAAGGTTTTCTAGAAACAACTTAATTATTAGGATATTTCTTAAAACTTTTTAGTTACAGGTACCTGTTTATAAAGCTTATATAAATAGTATACATAATATTCGAAATAGATTAGTACCTATGTATTTTACTTTGAAACGGTGTGCAATAAGTTAATATTAAAAGTATGTGGAGACCTTGAGAATCTTCAGCTAATGCGATATCTAGTTACCCTAAACATTCCAGGAAGCATTTATCTTTTGACGCCAAAGTGATCGTGAAAAATGTATGTGAATCGTATTAAAGAGCGGCCACCCTAAAGTAATTGCCATTAAAAATACCAGTGAAATGACGAAAGTTCCATTATCGACGGTACGAGATATTATGCTAAAAGGACATTTTAAAAGAAAAGTTCGCAAAGATACCGAAAAAATGAAGTGCGTAGATGATTCTGACAAAGATGTTATTCGCAGGAAAATATACCAAATGTATCGAGAAAATGTTGTGCCCGCGTTAGATTCTTTAAAAACACGGTCAACTAATGACGATACAACGATATCATGTAGCAGGACAAGTCTTCACCGCGCTTTGCAAGAGATGGGATTTAAGTATAAGATAAAGAGACAAATTATTATGAAGTCTGAAAGATTAAGAAAAATGAGATTTCTGTACCTTAGGAAAATAAAAAAGTTTAGATCCGTAAAACGTTCAATAGTTTAGCTGGATGAAATGTGGTGTGACACTCATGAGACTGTCAAAAAGAGATGGGTTGATTTAACTGAAAAATGCCAAAATAAAGCCCCTTCAAATAAAGGAAAACGAATAACAATAATTCATGCAGGTTGGGAGAATGGATGGATCCCTAATTGTTTATTACTGTTAGCAAAACATATAAAAATATAAAGGATTCAAGTCTGGACTATTATGAAGATACCAACGCCGCTCTTTTTGAAAGCTGGTTTAAAGACAGTTTCACAGTTTGCTTTCAAATGTACCAGAACACAGTGTTATTGTGATGGACAATGCAAGCTACCACAGCCGGCAACTGAAAAAAGTACCGAATGCATCGAGCACAAGATCCGCAATAAAGGAGTTCATGTTAAAAAATGACTTGTACTTTGTAGAAACGTATAGTAAAAAACAGCTGTTGAAGTGTTAAAGGCATTTAGTACTATAAAAGAGTATGTGTGTGATAAAATGGCGAAAGAAATGGGTCACACTGTGTTGCGACTGCCACCCTATTATTGTATTTTTTAACCTTATTCAACACATGTGGCATCAAATTAAATCGAAAATGAGAACTGAAAATAGCACACCTACTCTTAGTGGCAGTGTAAAAGAGCTAATAAAGAAAGTTTTCTGTGAAATTCTAGATGAAAGTTGGAAAAATTCGGTTAACCATGTCTTAAAAATTAAAGACTCTTATATAACTACACAACAAAACTAAATACATTCTCTTATTATAAATGTGGATGATAGTGATAGCGAGACTGAATTAGGAATAGATTAAAACATTTTATAATTACAATTAAACCTTCTGTGTATATATGTAAATATATTTTTTTAAGTGTGGTATATTAATTGTTATTATGACTTTTACCTAAATGCGTGCGAAAACTTGCCCTTTTCCGCACGAAAACTTTTCACACTTGTTTTGTACTTATAATAAATTAATATAAATATAATACAAGTAATGATAAAAATCAACATAATAAACATTGCTACTATAAGGTATTACTATGGCTTTTCATTTAACTACAAAATCCGTTCCTGTGCAAAGCAGTACCCCTTATTTCATTTCATTTCAGTAATATAAACAGTGATGCCAGCTGGGGCCAGGTAGATTTCGCTGGTTGGTTTTATAGGAGTAATTTTACCAAGATCTTTAAAAACGTAGGTTTGGCAATCGAACAGGTAACGGGGTTTCTTTGGGTGTTAACAATATAATTAAATTATTATTGCAGTTATTAGGTCAAACAAAATATATGTTCGGATGGACTTTACTATAATATTATATTATTATATATTGCTAAATTGAACTTACCATGTTGTGCTAATGGGGCTGGATCTACACCTCTTCTAGTAAATCTATCAGCAACTGAAGCAAAGCACCTAAGCGCTCCGTCAGCTACGTGGGGATCTTCGTGTTGCAGTAAGGAGCTTAACGCCTGCAAAGAAATACTATTAAGTAAGATAATTCAGATATTTAAATTAATCCTTACTTGTACGCATCCAGGAAGCTGGACATCAGCAGGTTCCATTTTGGTGCAAAGGCGAGAAACGACGGCCATAGCTGAGTGTAAAGTGTCTTTGTGGACTCCTTGTCCATTGTCACGGATGAATGGAAGAATGCAGCTTAAACCACCCGCGTCGAAAACTGCGCCAGCTTCTCTTGTGCAAATAAGTTCGAGTACCTAAATTCCAGATTGATTTAAGATCAGATAATTCACCAATAATCACTTTGTGCATAATTAATAATATATCTATCCATGTACCTTGACGCATTGTTCAGCTAAATCTTTGCTGGTTCTGCTAGAAAGTTCTACCACCACTAAGCGGTTGCAAATGGCTTTGATGGCGCCATCTATGGCTACAATACGTCTTGTGCACTCAGCTGACACATCTAAGTAGTATGTAATAGCACGGGCTGTAACCTGCATTCAGAATAAAGTCAAAATAATCCAATGATTTAAATTTCATTATTAGTTATGATTTCATAATCAAATTGTAAATTTGTAAACATCATTTTTATAATCAAATGCCATGAACACTATCATCAACAACAGATTTCATAGAAAACTATAGGCAAAAGGACCAAAATATCACAGAATGGGAGGGGCTGCTCGTATACTTCACGTTCCCTCAAAATAAAAGCAGCTCCTAAGATTTTAATAATAATAAAAAAAACTAAGAATATCTGGTGGAGTAAAGCTGTTTATTGCCACACGACGAACAATAGCCAATCAAATATCCCTCAACAAATATTTGAATGGCTATTTTGCCCCTATTAATTTTACATCAAAATTGTATAAGACTTTTTTGAACGTTCTTGTATGATGGACTGGCACGGAAAATTTAATTATTTTCGAATAAGCCAATTAAAAGTTATTTATTTTGTTGTAAGTGCTTACGTTTATTAAATTATTTTTTCCTGAATCTTTTAATTTTACGAAGAGTTTTTTCTAAGTAACTTTTAATTGGCTTATTAGAAAATAATAAAATTTGGTGTGCAAGTCCATCATACAAGGACCTTCAAGAAAGTCTAATACAATTTTAATATAAAATTAATAGGGAAGCCAATATTTGAGGGTAACAAACTTGTGTGCTATAAATGTATACAAATTGAGAAGATGTGGTAGGTTCGCAGATCCATCTGCTTTGTTGCAGAACCTACACCTTTCGTCCTTAGTTTTTCACGTCTTTTTGAGATGAAGCATTCCGCAGATTTTCGAGGCTTTGTTTCAAATTGTTTTTGCTGTTTTTTTTTAACACAGCTTATTTGTGATATTAGAGTTAGTGTAAAAATGAGAAAATTATGGATTACAACTATTGTGTTCCCAGTACCTCTGAAGAAGAAATGAAGTAAACATGGCAACTAACCAATTAATATTCAACACAATTTTAATTTTAAAATCAGAAAAACTACAAGAACAATTTTATTCTCAGTATGTTAACCCCTTGGAGCCCCATTTTTTAATGTCATATTTTAAATAGGTACCGGGTGATGCGTGACTTAGTTGAACATAGGAAATTTCATGTAAACCTTGGGGTGGCTAAATATTGGCTCCCCCTGTACATTTTAGAGAAAAATTATATTATAATTTGTTGAAGAGGCCGATATAATAAACCCATGTGCCAAGTTTGAATAAATTTTAATAAGCCAATCCTAACTTATTTAATTAAATGTGATGGCAAAATTACGAAATTTTCATAGTTTCGGTAATACAATATTATTATAAACACCAGCAAATAATTTCTACGATGCTATTGTCAAAACTTGACGTAAAGCTGGACATAACGAATAAAGATTATTTCACATTAAAACACATTTTCGTTTTACCAATCCGCATCCAAAATAAAAGACACCATTATGTTTTTCTTACTAAGCCTTTAATTTAACATAACATACCTAAGACTACAGATTTTCATAAAAACATTAATTAATGAAATGTTTTAACAACCCTCCATTAACAGCTAAACAATATCCTAACCGATCATAAAATTCATGTCTAACATTACTGAGTTGATATTGACAAACTCTGTAACATTCTAACGAAATACAGTTTTTAGCTGGTCTAGATTTTCAAATTTTACATCTTTATAAATAAAATTTTTTAAGCGACCCCACAGAATGAAGTCGTTTGGCAAAAGGTCAGGAGACCTGACTGGCCAAAGGATTAGATGTCGTAGACCAATAATATATCCGTTAAAATGAGTCATTCCCGGAAAAAACATATTTAGTTAGAGCAGATCAGGGTGATAAAATTGGTTGGTTTAATGACACCTTAAGACATATGCGTCAACATCTAAACTTGCTGGGTGAGCTAAGTAGACAATATAGGGAGCCAGGCTATGCAATAGAATATAAAAATTACAAGCGAACCTATAAAAAAGCTATCTGTGATGCTAAAAAAAAGTACAACGACAACTTAATAAAAAATTCAAATAATCCAACAAAATGCATATGGCAGATCATAAATCAACACCGAGACTCTAGTAAAAAAGATCAAAATGTTTGTGAAATTGGAGCAGATGAATTTAATACTTATTTTTCAGGCATCGCTCAAGATGTCATAAATAAAATACCTCTAAATCAAATGGATCCTACTGCACTAGTGGGTAATGTTCCAATCCCTAAAAAACCTTTTTTCTTTGTTGAGGTAACATTCAATGAAATAAGGGAAATCATTGATAGTTTACCAAATAAAAACAGTTGTGATATATATGGACTCAATGTTAAATTAATAAAAACTATAAAGAATATTATCATTTACCCTCTTGCAAAACTTATTAATATCTGCCTCAGGGAAAATACCTTCCCTCGTATATTAAAGGCTGCTCTAATAACCCCGATTTACAAGAAAGGGGATTTATCATTGCCTGAAAACTATAGACCCATCTCACTTTTACCAGTTATATCCAAGATTTTTGAAAAATGTATGTGCACCAGGATAGCCCATTACTTTGAAGAAAATAAATACTTTACAGAGTCTCAGTTTGGTTTCCGAAAAGGTAGGGGGACGGTCATGGGCATTGTAGACCTTGTGGGACGTATACTGAGATCATTTGATGACCTGGAATTTAATGCTGCGCTGTTCTGCGACTTAAACAAGGCATTCGATTGTGTGTCCCACGAGATTCTTCTAAAAAAGCTTAAAGCATACCATTTCGGTTCCTCCAGTATTGAAATGCTGAGGTCATATCTCTCTGATAGGAGTCAGGTGGTGAGGGCTGCCGGGGTGTCATCCGCGGAAAGTAAAGTACTAACTGGTGTGCCACAGGGATCTGTTTTAGGGCCGATCCTATTTTTAATCTATATTGATGATCTGCCACTAAGTGGCGATAATAATGTAAAATATACGCTTTTCGCGGATGATACTACGATATCGGCTACTGCACCTTCTCTTGGGGAGGCTGTGGTGGGACTGACGAGTATGCAGGAGGGGGTGGAGAAATGGTTCAATGCGAACATGCTGCTTCTAAATACAGATAAAACCCAAAAAGTTGTCTTCTCCATGAGAAACACCGAAAATATTAATGAAAATATCACATCTGTCAAATTTTTGGGAGTACACCTGGATCCCAGATTACTGTGGGACGCGCATATCGACTGTCTTGCAAAAACTTTGGGAAGTACCGTGTTTGCGCTCCGCGGCCTCGCTAGTTGCGTTTCAGAGAAGGTCCTGAGGATGTCGTATTTTGGCATCTTCCACTCAAAGATGACATACGCTATCTTCATATGGGGTCATGCTGCCCAGAGCCAAAGAGTCTTTGCGCTGCAGCGTAGGGCAGTGCGGATCGTTGCTGAACTGGGCTACAGGGACTGCTGCAGGTCAGCGTTCAAGCGCTTGGGCATATTGACTTTGCCATGTGCTTACATTCTGGAGAATCTTGTGTTCATTAAGCGAAATGGAGACCAATTTAGAACCCACCGTGACATGCATGACTACGATACGAGACATCGAGATAACTTTCGTCACACCATATTGTCGATTGAAGAGGTGTCAAAATGGCCCTGGGTACCTGGCTGTTAAAATGTTTAATAAAATCCCACCTTCACTACGGGAACTACCAGACACACATTTTAAAAATAGAATTAAGGATATTCTCTTAAATAACTGTTTTAAATTGTATTATGTCTTGACTAGATGTAGGTAGTTGTAATTATTATAATTTTTATTTTATACTGATGTATGTTTATTTTATACTGATGTATGTTTATTGTATACTCTTGTGACTTGTGTAAATACTATATTGTATCGTGACATGAATAAAGTATCTATCTATCTATCTATCTAAAAATATTTTGCAAGTATGTATTCCCTAATCATGAGAGAATTATGGGCAGGACAACCATCCATTTGATACCAGATCTCCTGATTTTCGCGTACAACTTCTAGTGCGGGTTCAATTCGATTTTGTAGTAAGTCCAAGTAGGTTACTGCTGTAAGGTTGCCTTCCATAAAAAATGATCCAATAATGTGATGTCCTACAATTCCCGTCCAAACATTTATTTTTTGTGGATATTGCGTTCGAGTATGAACAAGGCGATGTTCATTTTCTTGGCTCCAATACCGGCAATTTTGAACATTTGGTTCGTTATTATTATAACTTTCATCCTAGTAGCATTGCCTTTGTCGAGTCTTACCTTGCAGATCAGACACAATTTGTGACCTTTAATGGAAACATATCTACTGGGCAAACAATGAGACATGGTGTACCGCAGGGCTCGGTCCTGGGACCGTTGCTATTCCTTGTCTATGTAAATGACCTCCCAAAGCATAACAATGACTCAAAAATTATACTCTTTGCTGATGATACAACCAGTCTACAGAGCTTTCATCCATCGATGCCCATTCTGAATACCATATCTCATCAGAAGCTCCAGATACAGACCTGGTTCTTGGCAAACAGGCTTAGTCCTAACCTATCAAAAACGCAGAATCTAAACTTCACATTGCGGAATACAGGCCCTGATTTGCCAAGTGATGCCTCAGTAAAGTTTCTGGGAGTACAACTCGACCCTGGAATGACTTGGGCGGAGCATATCGGTTACCTTGCTACCAAACTGTCGAGGATAATCTACTTGTTTAGAACACTATCTCGAGTTGTGTCCTTGAGTGTCTTGATTACAGCCTATCATGGGTATTTTGGATCAACTATGTCCTACGCGATTCTTAATTGGGGATACTCCTCCCATGCAGCTCGGATATTTGGACTTCAGCGAAGGTGCCTTCGTGTGATGATGGGCTTGGGATATCGTGAGTGCTGTCGTCACTGTTTTGCCCGACTCGGGATACTCACCTTGCCATGCATCTTTATCATTCAGTGCCTAACTTACCTTAAAAGAAATATTTCTACTTTTGTAATGCATTGTGATGTTCATAGTTATTCGACTCGGAACGGTAGAGACCTTGTGCCTAGCTATCACAGACTTGGTCGAACTCGTAGAGGCAGTGACTATTATTGTGTCCTCTTCAGCTCATTCATTAGTAGAGTAAGACGATATCTGACCTCAAGGTCGTTTTATTCCCTGGAGGAGTACCTCGGCAATGATTTTAGTGACCTCGTGTGATTTTTTTTTTAACATACTACTTGTTCAGATTGTCCTATTTTAAAATTTTAAACTTTAATTGTCTATTTTTAAATTTTAACTAATTGTTTTAAATATTTATCTTGTAATGTTTAAATGTATTACTATTTTTGACGTGTGTAAATGGCTTTAAGCAATACTGACATTAATAAATTGAGTTTGAGTGTGAGTTTAAATGTACATTCATCGGTAAAACAAATATTTCTCAAAAAATCCCTATTATTATTTGCTCTTTCCTCCCCAAACCAGAATACCATTCTCCGTTCTTCATCACCTTGTCGTAGCTCTTGATGTTTTTCATACTTGTAAGGAAAATATTTATGTTTTTTTAAAGTGCGCAACACTGTGGTTTGATGTCTTAATACGGCTTGCCCAAGAATCCTCATCCTCGTGCTAATCATTTTATTTTCCTGTAATATAGTAAGTAAAATATCAAGATCTCGATTATCCCTTTCTTCAGCTCTATTAACATTCTGAGATGAGCATTTTCAGTTATTTATTACAGTGCCTTTGGACTCAAATTTACTAATTATTATAAGTTTTGAAATGGAAGGGATAGGCTTATCAGGGAATTGAACTGAAAACATTTCAGACACTGCTCCTAAACTGTTTCCTAATTGAATAGCTCATATTTAGCTATAATTAAGGCGCCTTCAATGAAAATGTTGCAACTGACGCTATTTTTCGTTTTGTCAATGCCAAATAATAATTTGCTGGTGTTTGCTGTATTACCTAAACTACGAAAATTTCGTAATTTTGCCATCACATTTAATTAAATAAGTTAAGATTGGCTTATTAAAATTTATTCAAACTTGGCACATGGGTTTATTATATCGGTCTCTTCAAAAAATTATAATACAATTTTTCTCTAAAATGTACAGGGGAGCCAATATTTAGCCACCTCAAAATATACACGGGATTTCCTATGTTTAACGAAGCCATGCATCACCCGGTAATATGCCTCTTAGAACTTTTTCATTTAAAACTTATTTTAGAAGAACATGTTACTAATTAGCGCTACCGCAAGAACAGAGACGACTATTTAAAAAATGCTGCTATACATTCCATTAATACTAGAAATTCTGCCAATATTACATAACCCCTCATAAGTTACAAATAATGCATAAATCATCAATTGTTATAGGTTTAAAAATGTTTAATGCATTACCACCTGCCATTAAAATGCCTGGTGGTAATCAGTTTAAGAGCCAGCTCAAGTCATTTTTGGTTTCTAAATGTTATTATAGATTAAACGAATATGGGTCTATAGATGTTTTAAATGCGTTATTCTACAGGGTGTTGGGAAAATGTTTCTGGATACGGTGATTCTATGTGACAAAGAAAAAATAATAAGTTCTAACAAAAACTTGAAATGTCAATAATATATTTTCAAAGTTACAGTCCATTAAACTTAAATTTCTTTTTTCTTATTTTTAATATAAGGAAATTAATTTCTTTACTAATCAAATGAATGTTTGGCACAGAGACTTAACTTGATGATTTCTATCATTCTTTTACAAAAATGATGCCCTACTAAACCACCAGACACTCAAATCAAGATAACTTTCATAGTTACCCGTCCAAGTATCCAAACACACTTTTTTAGCACAGTCCGTCCTTGGTGCATAATGTATATTGCTATCTTGTCAGCCCTACTTTTAATGATATATCAAACCCAATGTAAACTAACCAACTACCTAAATAAAATTATTATTAAAAAAAACCTAGACGTAATTCAAGTCAAAATAAATCCAAGTGAATAAAAATAGTAAAAATCCCAGCTTTAATTATTATAAAATCTGTTACACATTCAGACTCATTTCATATTATTACAAAAATAACAAAAATACATAATTGACTCTGAACATACTTTACATAATAGATACTTTGTGTAACCTAAATAACTGTACCTGTTTATTTGAATGGCTTTAAATTTAACATAAAATCAGATCCCTTTGCATAATCAATGATCCTAACATTTTACTTACTTCAAGTACATTTTCGGGGGCTTGATCATCTAAGAATATTCTACAAAGTGCTGGGAGAAAGGTTCGTGGTGGACAGCTTTCGAAGCATCGGTCGACATTATCTGACATAAGCAGTAGCATGCAAAGTTGTTCCAGAGCAATAAGCTGCATATCTCGCTCATCGCCTAAGCCGCTGTTTAGCCATTCCAGTAGAGTTTCTGGATCTGGGTCTGCCATCTTCTGTTATGCCGTTAAATTTATTAAAAATAATTAGGTGAAATTATAGGGTATCATTGCTCGCGTAAATTAGAACTTAGCACTACTTTATATCACCTCTCACTCCCACTTACAGTACTTGCTCAGTGAGTGGAAATGAGAACCGCAAGATATGAAGTAGGTAACCCTACTTTCTGTTGAATGTAACTTAAATAAATAAATAATGTCTTTATTGCCAGCAAAATCCTCTTAAAAAATGATAAAGCAACTACAAAAGGTTGATGATTGACACAATTTATGACATGATACACAAGGTATATAAATTACAAACATTTCTGGGCTTGATCCAGGGTTGGCAAATATCATGATATTTATATAAATATCAAATATCGGATATATATCCGATATATATCCGATATATATCTGATATATATCAAATAATTTTTTTCAGCCAAAACAGATAAAATCATACTTATAGTAGAGCCAAGTAAAATCAAGGAAGTAGATATTTGAGTAAATATTTTTATTAAAACATAAATATTATTTCTAAACAGAACAAGCCTCGGAACAAGCATAAAAGCTAACAAAATAATAATAACAGATATTCACCTAGACAACAGATATTTACCTAGGGTGAATGCCTACAACAAAAAATAATCCCGAAAAAAAAATAATATAAATAACCATCAGCCTTATCAATGGTAAGTCATCGTCAGATTCGTCAGAATCGATGGAACGTCCCGGTAATTCTTCTGGTACAGTTCCTGCCCAGCGGTAGACGCAACTGCAGTAAGCAGTTGTTCACATAAAGCCAGACAGGAAGTCTTTTTTATTTGGGCAATCCTCATCCTCAATAACAATTCTTTTCCACCACACCATAGGAACTATGTACCAAGCCAGTTAAATTACTAAATAGTGTTACCAACCGTAATACCAACCTAAACCATACAAAATTTGGCAGTAAATTAAAATTTATTTTTTAATAATAAATATCATGATATATATCGAGCTATAAATATCATTGATATATATCGTGATATATATCATGATATATATCAGTGATATATATCATGCCAACCCTGGCTTGATCCATAGAAAATATTGTGCTTTCCCAATTTATAAATTTTTACAGTACCATTACCATACCTAAACTGCTTTTGAAGTACATGCCTAGCAATGTTTTAAATCAGTTAAGCTTATAATAAGCAAAGAGACATCATAATTTACTCGATAATTTATGATTGTGATTGTGACTGACAATATCATCAGAACCATTTTCTTCATGGCAAACATACTTAATCAAATCTTGTAATTAAATAAAATAACATATTTTTGGCTTTATAATCAATTTGAGTAACTATTAATTATACAAATTGGGAACCCCCCCCCCCTGCCCGCTCTTTCAGTTTCATAGGCATATAGGGCACTACACCTCTTAAGGGACCCTTAGAATATCAATAATATTATGGCTCAATATTTGATATTTTAAATTATATCCTTCATAGGTAGTACTAAATAATATAAATCTATATGGGTTGGTTGAAATGTTGAAAAATTATCTTTATTATTGTGGCTCTTAAGCAAAGAGCTCTTAAGTCTTCTCTTTATTATTTTAGTTTTAAACTAAATTTGAATCTCTTTTGATCTATTTAACTAGTATTACTTAGTTTCTTTCTTTTTTTCTGGCATGATCAATGCCTACTATAGTATGTAAATAAACCGAACCAATAAAGTGATTGACTGATTGATATTGTGCCATATTATTGCCATTGCTTACATATTAAATTAAGGTTTCACAATATCTTGTAAAAACCCACAAAAAAATCTAAAACATACATAGGTCCCTAGTCCCTACCTACCTACTACTACTAATATCAAATAACCAACTTCAAATTTTGGGTTTTTGGTTATACCAATCTGTTTATTTCCCTGTTATAAAATGTTAAAAAATAAAAAAAATATATTTCAGTTAAAAAGTAAACTAAGTAGATTAAATTTATGCCCATTACCTACTTCTATACAAACTGTGGGAAAAATGTGATGCAAGGAAAGTTTAAAATATAACAATGAAATATATATGTGGGTCTAATGACTTGGATATGCACAGGTTACTAATTTGTATTAGTTACATAAAACACAAAGTGTAGGAAATAATATCACATGGTCATTGTAAATATAGATAAAAGTACAATAGTACCAGCTTACCTTCAGTCTATTTGACCCCCTCGAGTGTTTTCTCGAAGCGTACGAGCGAAAAACGTCCTGAAACACAAAAGAAAACTTGTGAAATCAAAATAATGTGCTGCCATGAACCTACCATAACATCTCGCGAATGACCAAAATCAATAATAACGGTGTTTGTCCTACCCCTCCTATTTAACGATAAAAACAACTAAAAACTGTTAAAAGAGACGATATAAGGCGAAAAATATTTTATCAATGTTTAATAGCGATGACATTCTTGAGCTGACAAAGAATTTATAACTTTTTTCGACGCAAATCACGAGAAAATTCTATGAAAGAAGTGACACCAGTTTTCACAAAAATATGGCTTTACCTGGTTAAAGTTTCTGTTTCACATATCCATTGCACTTTATAACAAACAACTAGTGAAATTAAAATAAAAAACCTATTAAAAGATAGTATATTTTACTAAAAATCCCTTTATATTAACACATTTGCCTACACGGAGATTACTTGCAAAATGTCAAATAAATCCTAAAGAAAAGTTAGGCGATTTCAGCTAGCTTCGGGTTGTCCCCACTTTGGTTCTAAGACGCAATTGGTTGACATAGGTTTCAGGTAAAACCGAGAGGCTGGTTCATGTACACGCAGCCACAAAACAGGTAATGGAACTAATAAGTTTTTTTGTTCTGTGCTAATTACCTTTGTCTTCGTTAGTGTTGGTACTAATGGTTGGGTTTCTCTTTTGTAACGATTCTTTGGGAAAGGCCCATAAAGCGAAAATATTAGCAAAAATCCGAGGTTTCCAACCTTGAGCAACGCTCGAAAGAACGAAAAGAAGAAGAATAACATCAATGTCAACGTCAAAGTCAAACGATAAAAACGAATTCGCGCCATTTTTTTTTCTGATACGGATAGCTGTCGTTCAAGTTTCCGGTACCTCGTTCATGTGAATTTTTTCATTTGTTAAAGTTGTTGCTGTAAAATTGTTTGTGGAAATTATGGAGGACGACTCAAAGACAGCCGATGAACTACAAGATTTGGAAGAATCACAGAATTTAGATGAATCCCAGAATTTGGATGACTCTGAAGCGGAAGTGGTCACTTTAACCCTTAATGATGTTCTAGAACTGGAAGATGCACTTATTGAAAATACAGCAGCTGTATTAGGGGCTGCTAATGATAAAGCTTGCTCATATGCAGAGGTATGGTATAATACCTTTTCACTAGTTGGATAAAAAAAAATTTTACTTAAAAATTACCATTTTATAGACAGATTCCTTTAGTTCACTGTTGTATGCTTTCTGGTTTCCCAATTTATGTTTGTTCCTATAACGAACAACAGAAAGGGATAATGCCCCTTCCTTACTTAATGTTTATATCTAACTGGAATTTTTTTAGGGCTACCTAAAGCGCCAGGCATTATACTCTTGCTTAACTTGTATACCAGAAGCTAAAGATGACCCAGAAAAGGCAGCAGGTGTTTGCCTCGCTTGCAGCTACCACTGTCACGATGGTCATGATCTAATTGAGCTGTACACAAAAAGGAACTTTCGCTGTGACTGTGGTAATACCAAATTTGCCCAGTCCAGCAATAAATGTATACTGAATGATGACAAAATTGAGCTTAATGAACTGAATGTTTACAACCAAAACTTTTCTGGCACTTATTGTGTATGCCATCGGCCATACCCAGATCCTGATGATCCTGTTCCAGATGAGATGATTCAGTGTATTATTTGTGAGGACTGGTATCATTCAAGGCATTTGGGAGTTGAAGTTCCCAGTGATAATTTTTCCGGTAAGATTATCAATAATTAGTTGGTTTAGTTTCAGGTTAGTTATTAACTATGTAATGTTTTTAGAAATGACTTGTGAACTATGTATTACAAAACATGAATTTCTATTGCAATATGATGGGTTGACTACTACTAAAGTGGTCAAATCTAGTGAAATTGCTGAAGTCAATGTAACTGACCCAAGTGATGATGATGGAAAAACTACCCCTGAAGTTAATAGTCCAGAGTGCAAAAAACCCAATGTAACATCTGATAGAGTTACTGCAAAGTTTTGGTTGGAGGTAAATCATTTCCTAATAGCTTAATAGCCTTGTTAACATTTTTTTTCTCTGGAAGCGCCGTTTTGGTCTTGATTTGCTATTATGTAGACTTTTTTGTATTGTAGGCATCATGGAGGAAGCAACTATGTACTTGTGATGAATGTTTAAAAATGTATGAAAATGAAGATGTGGCATTCCTCCTAGACCATGAGGACCCTGTCCATCTCTATGAAGAAAAAAGCAAAGCCAAAGCTAAAGCAGTTGTTGAAGATCATGACAAGAAATTCATGAATTCAATGAATAGAGTTCAGTTGGTTGAAGCTATTGCAGGATACAATGACCTTAAGGAACATTTGGGGGAGTATTTGAAGAAATTTGCAGAAAACAAGAAAATTGTTCGCGAGGAAGACATTAAGGAATTTTTTGAAGGGATGAAAGCTCGAAAAAAGAGTAAGGTTGAAGTTCCCTACCATTGTCGTTAAACAGTTTTCAGTATAATGCATTTATTTATTTGTAATCTCCTAATATTCATGTGTAGGTACAGTACATTTTCTGCTAGGATATAGCCTAATAAAAGTTGTCAATTTAGATGCATTATGATTTATTATTTCTGGTTGTACCTATTTTGTGAGTAATTCCTGTACTGGTTCTAAGCTAGTGTCTACAGAGTGATCAACTAAGCAAGGTAAGTGGCTGCATCTTTGAGACAGTTCAACTAACAGTTGAAATTAAAATTTTGTTAGTGAATATGTTCCTTAAATTGCCGCTAGGGGGCGTAACACTAAAAGTAAGTTGAACAAAAGGGGTTTCTCTAAAATTTGTTTGGATAAGATATATTGAAAATACTTGTAAATGCATGTATCATCTATTCTGAACATTTTTTTTCACATTTTGCTCTTAACTTTTCAGATAAAGCAAGGCAATCATTGATTAGGATAAGATACAATATGTCTAAAACACCTTATTAAAAAATATTAAACTTAACGGCATTTAAAAGTTTTCCATGCTTTATCTAGTAATTACACTAAATAAAACAAAAACATTTCCGATCGATAATCCTATGATGCGGTGGTCATTTCTTAGTTGATTCTTACTCTACGGCGAACGGTCCCAGAAATACCAGCCGCACCTCAATTGGTTGGCCAACTTGTACAAAAATATCTTTCAAGGTAGGGATGGACATAAAAACTATATTTTTTAATATACGCTATATTTTTACAAACTATGAGGTACTTTAATAAACATTTTAACAAGAACAAAAACGATTGTCAATAAAATTTATATAAAAGGGCTTATCATAAATGGAATGTCATTACAGGATTTTCCATGGCCAATATAAATGAACCCATATCTTGGGGTTTTCAAAAAGTGATAAAACATAAAACCTGGCCAATAAAGAGACTTTAAAACGACTATAGTATCTCCGCAGCTAATTTGAATACTCCAACTGCCATCAGGTAAATCAATATCCAAGGGATCTAAAATTATGAAATATTATATACTTACCCTAAAGGTCAAACTTGTATGTGTATACATTTATTAACTTACCTAAAAAATCCATAGCATAGTTGTAGTCACTCCTAGTCAACAAGTTAGTATTATACTTCTGTGTAGGAGTTCTATAATGCAAAAAACAATTTGTTTCTCTAGCCTCTGCTGTTGGCAGTCCTTCAAAAGACAAATTTTCCACAACAACACCGTCTGGTCTCTGAAATAGTGCACCACGAGGAACAACTGCTACGTCATTTGTTAATATGCTAACTAGGGATGCAAGTCTGTCTTCTTCCTTGAGTTTTCTTATTTGGGGCGCTCTTAATGTTACTTCTAAGCTCGTCTCATCCTTATCTATTAGGATTTCTATTACAAGGGATGGATCTCCTAGAAAAAACAAAATAATTTCAAATGGAAGCAGCCAAACAAAAATATATGACTCTTACCTTGAAATTTGGTGGTGCATAAAGGTGTCAACAATAATCCACTTTTTGTGGGTTGAGGCAGCAACCCCCAGTTAACACAGTTATTACTATAATAGTATATCCTTCCATATAACGCATCTTTAACATACCCATAGGCAATGTAGTAGTCTTTTTCCGCACCATAAATTTTTCCCCAAAGGAACACGTTTCGAAAATGGTTCTCATTTTGTAGTATCAAAAGACTATTGTGTAAAATAATTTGTTCTTCAGTGGATATAATGTGTCCAAAGTGACCAATACTGTTAAGGCATTCCAATATTGAATCAAGATTCATATCTTGTTATAGAAAAAATAGTAGTAAGTACTTAATCAGTTTGACAACTGGCATTGACAAATATTGTTGATAACCAAACTGGCAATAAGGTACTTAAACCAAAAATATTCACCTACCAAAATTAATCAAATAATAATTAATAATATATTAAAATACAACAATACACAGAGGTAGCTTAAAAATAGTGACAAAACAAAAATCTACAAGGTGTCCATAAAATCACTGGGTTTTTGTAACACATCAGGCGCCATCTTGTATTTGCACATGTTAATACTCCTTTGCAAATAGTCATAGCTAAGACCAGCATCATTGTAGTCTTGTGAGGTATCTGCACTCTTTGATATTTCAAACCTGGTCCATTTATAGTTGGTACACTTTCTTGTCCCAGTAGAACTTTGCAATAGATGAAGTACAGTGGGATGGGTAAGGCCAAAGAATTCATTTCCTCTAGGCCTAGTACTTACTACATTTAGGGACAATGCATCATTTATTTGCTGCAAGAGAAGAGAGTGACACACATCTGGTGTATCTCCAATAATTGGAGGGCTGCTATCATCACAGGCAATTTCAAATCTGAAAGACTTACAATAATTAGAACATTAGTTCAAAATATTTGTAGGATATGTGATGAAACCTACCTCGGTAAGCTATTATCATCAGAAATTTTGTTAGTATAAATACATCTGATTGTTGGATCTTTTAAGCTTCCATAAATCCTTGTGGAAACATACCCAACTGGAAAAATAGCTTCTTCTGAGTGAAATTCAGGTCTATCAAATACAACTTCCCCTAAAGAATGTATAGTAAGCCTACAAACAAACTGCATTATATTTATAAAGTATTAACACATATTTCACAAGACTTACCGTCCCAAATCAATTGGGAATATTGGTCTTCCTGTGCTGTCCAAAGGGATTGGCTGGACATATTTCTTCTTGTTGCTTTTTACACTAGGTCTTCGTGATTTAGAAGTAGATGACCTCCGTTCTGATGATGAGGCTAGAAAATTGTAATATATGAAATAAGTAAATATTTAATAGTTTACATTATTCCTCTTGCTTACCAGAAGTTTCTGTTTTCTTTTTACCCTTTTTTAGGTCATTTACTGATGCTGGTGTTGTTGAACCGCCTCTTGCGGCATTTTGCACCTCAAGGGCCACCTGGGGTTCATATTCACACAGTTTTCTTAATAGTAACTTTCGTTCTTCTTTTCTTATTATTATGTTGGCTTGGATTTCCTCCAGTTCATCAACTAGTGCTGCATTCTCCTACAATAATACATTTGCCTGGTGTATAGTTTCTCTAATCAATAAATTATACTTTTAAAGTACTTGAAAAGGTTTTAAGGGTACCGAGACGTTTCTATATTCTATTCGTTTAATTAGTACATTTTTAAGGTGCAATGTAGCTTACATGAACGTATTCCACTATCATACGCTTTAAAACAGCTAGTTTTTGCTGATAACTAACGGAACCCGAACGCTTTGCTTTAAATTGCCATGGATAATCATAACTCATGTTGTCGTATTCAATGTTATATTTGAAATAGAACCCTTGTTAATTTGTTCCTGCTTGGGGAAAATCGGAATTTGTATGCTCTTTTCTTTCAAGAACAGTAATAAATAAATAGGAACACAAAAACAAATGTAACATAACCTTACAAAAGGCAAACGTCAGAATAGATCCAAGCCCGACACAGAACGGGAAATATGCAGTAAGTTATTCTGACTGCCCAATATTTAATTTACACATGGTTGTTTATTAATATTAAATATCGCTTAAATTATAACGTAAAGTTGTTTAAACCAATAATACTTGAAATTGATCTTGAATGAAACCATAAATAAAATTTAAAACCATGCAGAAGTCATTATGCATATATAATAACCCCTACACAAGTGTTTTGTTAATTTTCCGTGTACAAACTCTCGGTGTTCCTGTATTTACTGGGATTTTCACCCACACGTTTTCACCTGAGTCGTGAAAACTGCGCTTCACTCCGTGTTCTATTGTGAAAAGCATTCAGACGGAACGTCGACTATCCCGGTGCGCAGGGTTCTATTGATTTTCTCCAGTAATTTCCTTTTCTATCTGTGCCTTTGGCCCTTCGGGTAAGTAAGATTTCCATCAATATATATATTAAAAGTAATTAGGTTTTGTGCTTTTAAGGTAAAAAATAAGTATAACAACTTGTTTTATGACCGAATAAAACACAGCCATATGTTTCATGTAATCGATTACTGTTTTCCTTGCGTCTAGATTTTGTTATTTTAAATGTTATGAAGGTATACTTTTATCATTTTGTTACTGGGCACCAATAAACTTAAAATTACATTTTTATTGATTCATTTAAACCCCTATGACACCTTGCATCACAAAAATGTAAGTTGGATTAGCGATTAGCTAAAGTTGTTCTTGAGGAAACATGCTAAACTTGCCTTAGCTTTGCGTGTTATATAAATATTATAGAAGTTAAAGATAAAGATCTAACTAAATGTCCGAATTTAAGTCAATAAAAATTATATTTTTCCAATAGACCTATTCCTATTATAAGGCTCTCGGCTCTGCATGTTACATTCTACATCAACATCCTGTAATGATAAAGGTACCCCAGTAACAAACCATCGTCATTTTGACGTCGCAACAAGCAGGTGATCTTTGTCACTGTTGCATGTCAGCCATCAATAAAACGCGGTAATATGACGTCATTATTGGGGTAGATCTGTATGTCCAAATGATGCAGACCATGCATAAACCTATTGTATTATAGGTCTATGATCTATGATGCAGACGGCCTGGTGTGCCCTATAGAGGGCATAAGTTAACTTAAGGTTCTTATTTATATACCAATTATTTTAGGTCGGTAATAAGGTCATATAAAGTAGGTATGGGTAGGTATATCCTAAAATACTTACCTATTATTGGTTTTCGATATACTTACTTACTTTTATTTAATAATTATTTATGACGGTAAATTTTATGACAAAAATTAAAGAGCAGGTAGATATATACCTATTTTTTCGTCGATATTTTAAGTGCGTCCCAGCAAAATCTAATGCGGGAAAATTCAAAATAGAACAGCAAGTGACGACGTGCAGTCAAGTGCATATGACTCTGCTAGGAATACTACAGTCAGCATGAAGTGCTGCATTTTAACGAATAAGATTGTGTAAAAGTATATTGAAACAATAATAAACCAATCGTGTATACCGATTACCGATTCCCTGGCGTACCGCGAAACAATACGCAGTATAGCATATAGCTATATGGACCGGCCGGAAATATTTTTAAATTTTCGGTTTGCAAGAGGTTAGTATAAATTCTAGAACTAGAAAAGCAATGTAAATAAAAGTGAAAGAAACGAAGGACCTTTCTCTAGTTTTAGTTTTTTTTTAGTAAAAATGGTAATTTTATGGAAGTAGTCCATCTCACAGCCCAGACGGCACCCTATATTCCTGGAATATTCCCCTATCTGCCAATAGGCCATAATATCTTGCAATATTCCTGGAATATGCACTGAATATCTCAAATGTATCTTATCTCATAAGAATATTCCATATGTATGCCATTGTAGATATGCCTGGAATATGCCGCGGGTATATTTACAGGATATGCATTGTGGAATATATTCGATTTTTTTTTTAATACCTATTGATAATAATATATATAATATAATATCTATACAGAGTGATTGCGGTCTTAAATTCTATTTTTACATAACTTGATATAGGTATAGGAACTATTTAATTATAGATAATATAGAGGAAAAGGTGCATATAATTATGTATGCACCTAATTAAAAAATAAATTTAAATATGAAAATGTTTTAGACTTCATAAAGTTTTTGTGTAGGCATTTTCTGCATTTTATTAGTATTTTGTTAAAAATGAAACTTGATTTTTTTATCATATTATTAAGTCAATTTTTGGATTCGAGCGGTGATACAAATTTGGCGTTTTATACGGTGTTGCTAGATTCCGCGTTTTAACCCTAAATTAAATTCTAAACTAACACATATTTTGATTGCAAATAAATTTATACTGAAAGAAAAAATATAAAGGCACAACATCTGGAGAATTAGTCATAAAATGATATAAAATAGTCAGTAATCCATACGAACGCGGCTGGTTTTTCTCTCCGGACACGTGTTAGATGTTGTGCCTTTATATTTTTTCTATTTGTTAGCGATTCGGTGACTGTGACCGACTAAATTTATCATTTATTTGATATGAGATTTTCGTTATTTCAAAAGAATTGGCCATACACGATTGGACAAACTGGTGAATAGTAGCGTACATGAATATATGCCTTCACTGGTTGACACCTAATGTGTAACATTTTCAAGAATGAACCATCTTTTGATCAACGCTAAAACGTATGCATTAAAACATGGATTTCAAACTTGTGGTCTACAAACACAGAGGGCGCGACATAATAACTGATACCGTCAGAACCGGTAATTTCGCAGCCAAAATGGCCAGTAATCTTTGCGCGCTGCATTCCATTACACTTGGAATCCATAGTATCAAGACAGTTCTTCTGTTTTTACTATGAGGGCTATTTACTTCTTTCTGGTTTAAATACAGTAATACAGCTCCGCTGATGATGGCTATAAGGTAGCCGAAACACGTGTCCGGAGAGAAAAACCAGCCGCGTTCGTATGGATTACTGACTATTTTATATCATTTTATGACTAATTCTCCAGATGTTGTGCCTTTATATTTTTTCTATTTGTTAGCGATTCGGTGACTGACCGACTAAATTTATCATTTATTTATACTGAAAGTTTGTTTTATATATATGTGCTTAATTGGGGAGTTATTTTTTAACACAAGTTTAACTAATTTCTGTTGCGTAACTCGGAAACGCTGCCTGTACGTCACATGACAGAACCTGCTTTAGTTAATTTTTTTTCACCTTGTTTTAAAGAGTATCTAGTTTTTAGGTTTTAATTTTTTTTATTTATAAAAGTAAAAAAATATATATTAATTTTAGTAATGTTTTATTATACCAAATTTGTTACTCTAACTACTAAACTAACTGACCTCTGACCTAAATTAAGTATAATTTATATGAAAAAGAAAAAAATGAATATTCTTAGCATATGCCATAAATATATTTTGGCAGATTAAAAGATATTGCAGGCATATATTTCATGGTGACTTGGAATATGCATACAATATGCCAGTCATATGCCCTGGCAGATATGGAACATTTATGGGATATTCCAATATGCCAACGAAATATTCATGGAATATGTATGGAATATGTTTGTGCCGTCTGGGAGTGGAGTAATATTTTAAGTGAGGAATGAAACACAAAGTCTGCTCCACTAATTTAATAAAAAAGTTCAGATTAACATCCCAAACATGTTTCGAAGGTATAAACCTTCATCTTCAGTGGGTAATTATTAAGATGTTATTTATGAAGAGACCAATGACATTGTTAAATTTATTTAAACTAATGTTGCAGAAAAATTCTTTTTAAGAAGACATATATAACTTTAATTAGATAACTAATACATATTTAAATTAAAGTAAAATTTTTATAAAATAAAAAGAATTTAAAATGAATTTGGTTTTATTTTAAATTTATTAAAAAACCGAAATTTTACTGGGAAAATGTAATAGGGTACGACCATCATGGTGGAGTCGTTACAACTCCACCATGATGGTCGTACCCTATTACATTTTCCCAGTAAAATTTGGGTTTTTTAATAAATTTAAAATAAAACCAAATTCATTTTAAATTCTTTTTATTTTATAAAAATTTTACTTTAATTTAAATATGTATTAGTTATCTAATTAAAGTTATATATGTCTTCTTAAAAAGAATTTTTCTGCAACATTAGTTTAAATAAATTTAACAATGTCATTGGTCTCTTCATAAATAACATCTTAATAATTACCCACTGAAGATGAAGGTTTATACTTTCGAAACATGTTTGGGATGTTAATCTGAACTTTTTTATTAAATTAGTGGAGCAGACTTTGCAGTGGCGTATATAGGGGGGGGGGCCCAGGGGGCCTGGGCCCCCCCCGAAATACGAAGAGAAATGTAATATATTATGCTTAAGCAAGCACTATATTCAAAATTAAAAAAATACTATTGTTGTTGTTTAAGTGTTAAATATATTTTTGTTCAGCTATAACCAAAAAGTTTTAACAAATTAACATTGTAATATAGTAGTGATTATAGTTTCTAAATTTTTTAAATTTAGGCCCCCCCCCCCCCGAAACAAATTTCTATATACGCCACTGAGACTTTGTGTTTCATTCCTCACTTAAAATATTACTCCACTGTGAGATGGACTACTTCCATAAAATTACCATTTTTACTAAAAAAAACTAAAACTAGAGAAAGGTCCTTCGTTTCTTTCACTTTTATTTACATTGCTTTTCTAGTTCTAGAATTTATACTAACCTCTTGCAAACCGAAAATTTAAAAATATTTCCGGCCGGTCCATATAGCTATATGCTATACTGCGTATTGTTTCGCGGTACGCCAGGGAATCGGTAATCGGTATACACGATTGGTTTATTATTGTTTCAATATACTTTTACACAATCTTATTCGTTAAAATGCAGCACTTCGTGCTGACTGTAGTATTCCTAGCAGAGTCATATGCACTTGACTGCACGTCGTCACTTGATGTTCTATTTTGAATTTTCCCGCATTAGATTTTGCTGGGACGCACTTAAAATATCGACGAAAAAATAGGTATAGTCTATCTGATCTTAGTTGGAACAGCATAAAAACGCTTGGTCGGCGTCTGCTTTGAAAACGAGACCGACTCATAGGCGGACGTAACCCTTAATAATAGTATAATAAAAATAGGTTAAATATGCAATAATTTTTTTTTTAATTTCAGCGTTTTATGAAAAAAATCTGTTTATAAAGAACTTCTACTGTTCAGGAGGATACCAAATTTGCCGTCGCTGATGCAATTTTATGTAGTTTATTTCCTTCCTGTCATTTTAAAACAATCAGACGCCACCATTTTTTCAATAAATTTTGTGTAGATAAGTGATTAAATCCCAAGACCTGTTTAACCGCGGATAAATTTTTGTTCAACTTTTTTGACAGAATTTTTATACAAATATTTTGACATAAGACAATCAAAATACGTCATAATTTGAAATGATACCTATATGATCAAAATAAATTAAAATAAATGTTTACCAAAAAAAATGTTTATTAAATTATGAATTATATTTGAAATGGGTAAAAACAGTTACCTTATGTTATACAGCATCATCATCATCGCTTTCCGGACTGGAATCATCATTATTTATTGAAATAATTAAGGGATTTACAGGTGGTAAAACACAATATTCATTTTCTTTTTCGATTACATGCTTAACACATTGTTTCCAGAGGTCTATCGTGCCAATTTCATTCTCTGCAGTTCTTATAGTTGTCAATAATGATTCACTTAATTGGGGGGTCTGATTGTATTTTCGTACTTTTTTTTAAGATTACCCCAGACCATCTCAATCGGGTTAAAAACACAATAGTAGGGAGGTAAACGTAATACCTCATGACCATTTTGTTGAAGGAGGTTATCAACTACATACTCTTTTTTAAAATTTTGCTTCTTGATACGCTCTAGTAATGCGGTTTTTGTGGGTTTCGGAGGTAATTCCATTCCTTTATTTTCCATGAATTTAATAATATCTTGTTTTTTGGTAGGTACTTGTATTTAGGATTTTGTTTTTTTGCCGTGAATGATAGGATGCATTGTCCATAATAATTACAGAATTTGGGCGAATATTGTGTAATAACTGCTGTTCTATCCATTTTTCAAATAGGTCGGCTGTCATGCCCTTATGATAGTCAGCACTTGATTCTTTGATATTTTTGGCAGATAATAACAAGCAATTTGGAATAAATCCGTTCTCACTTCCGGCATGAAGAATAATTATCCTTTTTCCGCGGTTACACGGCGCGTTTAATGTACATTTCTGGCTGTCGTCAACCCAGCCATATTGCAGAACATCGTGTGTGTCAAACCAAGTTTCGTCAAGGTAAATGAGATTTCTTTTTTCGGTTCTAAAATTTCTAACTGTACGCAAAAATTCTTGCCGCAGTTTAACAATACGCTGCGATTCCATTATTATCATTCTCTTATCCATTTTCCTGTACCGAAAACCACACATTCTTACAAGGTAATGCAACGTGTCTAAAGATTTGTAATTATAGACGTCATTTGGAAATTCTCGTAATTTATCTCGGATCATTTCTAACGTTGGTACCAAATTTTCCTCATAAAACCCGTAAATGATTCGGCGAATATGTTCTTGGAAAGCGACATCAACGTTTTTAAGTTTCTGTCCTATTTTTTTTCGCCTTAAAGAATGATTAATTACATCTCCCTTATTTATAACCCTACAGATACTGGAGCGGCTAATTTTCGTCAAGGCACAAATTCTGTTTACAATTTGATTTGTTGAAGCACCATTATTTTCGTTTTTGAGACAATCGTAAATATTTAATATCATCCTTTGTGCCTGCTCCTCCAAATCTTTATGAAAAAACTCTCCACGCATAGGTTCTACAAGCTCCACATTAGTGCGAGCATTTTCCCAAGGTCTTCAAATAGCCATAATTAATACTAATTACACACACAAAAAAAACACAAAACAACAGAAAAAATCTTTAGACAAAACTAAAAACCGTAAAATAAATCGCAATTAATAAGTCTTATTCCCATACACCTCACTCTCGCCAACACTGGTAAAATGCATTGCGATTTTTCGGCTTAAGAGCCCGGCCCGTTCATCAAGCACGCCACCTTTTATCTTTGTCTCTCCCACGCCATCCGCGCCGAACTCGCCTATCTCTTTCTGACAATGATCGATCGTTGAACGGGCCGGATCCAATTACACGCATTGAGTCCACGTTGACTCCTACCGGTACGGATCAATATATGTTTTACTATTTTGTTTCAATTCGTGATGCAGTATTTTGATTAGACCACATATTTAGCGCTGTTCCAAGTAAGATCAGATATACTATACCTTCCTAATTTGCTAGTATCTACATAAATTATAATAAAAAATATGTTTACATATTGATACAGAAATATTGATAAAATCAATAATTAGGATGATAATATGGATAAGTTGTAGGGAACAGTTAATAAAAATAAATCTGCCAGTGGCGTGCACCATCACTAAGGTATAGAATCCGATGACAGCAGAACATATTACAATTTTGTATCCATAACTGTGAGTTATAATAATAATAATAATAATAATAATAATATATTGTCTTTATTGAGAACGTAAAATCAAAAGCAAGAAAAGAAAATTACAATTCCCAAAAGGCGAAGTCTAGCTAACGGAATTGTCAGCTACTCAACATTAACCTACTTACTACTAACCTACTTACTTACTGTTCTTTCAATTTTCTATTTCATTGTACGTGCCACTGAGTTTCCAAGGAGGTGTGTTGAAGTAGTCATAGAAATAATAACCCTATTTCGATTCTATGGTCGAAATCAGAAGTTAGGTGGTTTATATGTACGTACCATAGACAAGGGAGATGCGCTTATGGTAGGGATAGATAGGCAACTCAACATACTAAATTGATACTATTAGAGTGATGCCCGTATTACTTACAAATCCCGAAAACCACATATAGCATACCCTCGTATGTTGTAACTTTTGAACCGACATGTATAATTTAATGAAATTTTAATATTTTATGTAGGCAATAAAGACTTTTATTTCTGATCGGTATATTATTAGCTTATAACGTCTTTGTTACGCGCAAATTATAAGGGTCATAACTCCCTTGGGATATTAAGAAAAATTTGACATAAAATCAAACGATTGACATCTAATGTCAATTTGATTGTCATCTATTGAAACATTTATTCCACTTTAAAAATGAACAAAATGTTACTAAAATCGGTCAGAAATAAAATTATCTATGTATCACTGGAATTATAAGGGTCTCAATTACCTCGGGCAATTGCTGTCCCTCGGGCCAAAGGCCCTCGGGACGTAAACTTTGCCCTCGGTAATTAAGACCATTATAATTCCCTAGATACATAAATAACTATAACTACCCTGAACTAACCATTGTACAGTAATAATGTCTTACATCGTTAGGGAAGTCAGGAAAGGCGACTTGCCACGATGCACACTCGTTGGGGCAAAACTTTGACAGAGGTGTCACTTTACAGAAGAAAATAATTTTTTTGTAAAACACGTTATTAAAATGATGAATCAGAATACTACAATAAAACACCAGTCGTTTTTATTTCGTTAATGTTATTACAACACTTTTCTAAATTGTCTGATTGATTGAGTAGGTATAATATTTGCAGAATTATACCGTTGACTCTTACTGCCATAAATAATCTACCTAATTAAATCCTATTGTATACGCCTCAACCTCTTCAAAGCTGAATAAATGGGATCAGGGTCGGCTTGAAAATGTACCTACACCACATGATTTATTTTTAAAATTTAAAATCAGTAGACAGGTATTTTTAGTTTTAGCTACCTATAATAAATGTAAAATAATGATAACAATTAATGATAATTGAAAATAATATAATTTCAAAGTATAACTATTAGGATAACAAGTACAATAAAAATTAATTAAATTCTTAAAAACTATTGACAATTTATTCAAAATTTAACTCTGTATCACTATCACTATCTTCATCTAAGCCTAAACTTATAATAAAATTAAGGGTTGAACATTTGTAATCATACAATTGTAAGAATTTTCCACCTTAAGTACATGCTGTACACAGTTTTTCCAGCTGTCTGCAGACATTTTTCTTACTTCGTTTTTAATTAATTCTAGTACAGATGCATTTAATGTAGGAGAAATATTATTTCTCCTAATATTGGATTTTAATTGGTGCCATACTAGCTCAATTGGATTGAATATACAATAGTATGGAAGAAGACGCAACACTGTATGTCCATTTTCTGCTGCAAGTTTGTCACACTCGCATTTCTTATTTATTTTAAAAACTTTTAATACTTCTAGCAGTTCCCGTTTTTTGTAAATTTCTTCAAAATATAAATCATTTTCAATCATAAAATTTTGAATTTCTGCTTTTGTATTATTAGAATTGGGAATGATTTTTGCTTGCCGACTATGATAACTAGCATTGTCCATTACAATGACGCTATTTTCAGGTATATGTTTAAGTAGTTTACCTATGTTTAAACCAATCTTCAAAAAGTTGTGCGTCGGTATCTTGATGGTAATCTAAAGAAGAATCCGCTATGTTTTTAGCTGAAAGCAACAGACAATTTGGAACAAACCCGTTCTCTGAACCAGCATGTAATGATGCCTTGGTTTGACAATTTTTGGAAGAATCATCCCAACCTTTTCTTGGAGTGTCATGGGTATATCGAACCATGTTTCGTCAAGGTAAATAATTGGACGATTTTTTTCTCTAAATTGTTTAACAGCTGTTAAATATTTAAGTCTCCATTCCCGTAAACGTTGAGATTCCATTAATGTTTGTCTTTTATTAATGCTTCGGTATTTAAAACCCATTTTATGCAATATTTTCCTAAGACTTGAAAGGCTACAAGAGATATTTGTTTCGTCTTTAATCAGCCGCTCTTCGAGGGAAATCAAAGTGGTACCCACTTTGATTTCCCTCAGTTTGTGCCTCATACATTTGGTAAACCTTTCTTCTTAATAAATCCATGTCATTTTCGTCAATGCTTCTAAATGTGCCAAAATCATTCCGATTTTTTCTAGAATTAACAGGTTTAAGTACTATGTCTCTTACCGAAGATAAAGGAGTTTTTGTCAAAGTAGACGTCTCTGCTAAAGCATCCATGTAATTAAAATTTCTACTCAACAAAGATTGATACACATTTTTAATTATTAGTTTGGCATCGGTAGATAAATGCTTTCTTTTAAAAATGGCACTTGTCCCCTATCACCACAATTCCAAGGACGCCACATTCTACCACTAATAAGCTCAAATAAAAATTACTCGCCGGAAAACCACTAAAGACTAAAATTATTAAAAATCAGTTTGTATTTATATATGCATCAGGCATAGGTATAAATTGAATTTGTACCTGGTCCGGCTCTACTCGAAAAGGTTTTAAAATTTGGGATTTCCTTATTTATTTTATGGTCAAAGGGATAATGAGGGTTTTATTGCAGTCTTAAGATCAACGATATAATTCTACAAATACTATACATAAGAGTTATTTAATGGAATATTATTCCCTATAGTGAATATGCTGACATGCATCTAATTTTTGGGCAATCACTCGGCAATTGTCTGGAGGCGAGAAGAATTTATTCTGATACACTTCCAAAAAGACAAGTTTTATTATTTTAATGCGAATTATTAGTTATGTTGCTATTTATAATTCGATTAGATTACTGCGTTTAAATAACGTATGTTAATAAACTTGATTATTAAATAAATTTCGAAAGTCAATGCTTAAAAACGCGTCATACAAAAATGCATTATCTTCGCAAACGTCTTATTTGTTCAAAATAAATATACAGGGTGTTACTTAATAAGTGTCCGATATTTTACAGGACGATTCGTCAGTTATTTATAAGGTGAAAAGTTCATATAAGCATGGGTCCGCAAGTCCTTCATTTTTGAGATACAGGGTGTACAATTTTTAACAGGAACAAGAAATATGGACGCCACTGCCGGTCCTAAATTAGGGTCACCCAATTTGCATACAAAAGAAAGTCGAGTTTGGTGAATGAAAGAAAGGTGACAACGGCGATACTTCAGGGAGTTTATTAGAATAAAAATTATAATAATAATTATACTTGATTATAATTATAGAGATAGGCAGAAAATTGATATATTAATTATTCTAATATTAAGTAGATAAAAACTTATATAGTAGCAAGAATAATATGAAAATAGATAAATTAGAATTAATAATAACATTTATAAAAAAGATCTACTATATACACAGGGTGTTTCAATAAAAACTCCCAGGCCAATTATTTCGAAAACTATAATATGTGACATGTAAATTCTGTTAACGCCAGTTTTTAGCCTCTATGATTGGCTTGTGTAAAAAATGTGTTTAATAATACAAGATATGTAGGTGGCGCCATGGTGCAAAGAATTTTTTCGATGAGAGGAACTTTTAAATGTTGTGGTTCTTAAAGATAATTAATTTTTGATCAAATTATGTCTCATAAAATTTTTTGATAAATCCTACATGAACGGAGATATTTGGGGTTAAGTTTTTTATTAAAATAATTTTAACGAGTATTTTAATTATAAATATTTTTAATATCCTTTAGCAGATTTTAATTTCATTTTGGTAATGATAATTTTAGTGATAAAACGCTCGTGTAGCGCTAAATTATTACGTCCAGTGACGTCTCAGGGGACGCCTTAACAAATAATATTGGCAAAAAATAAGACGCCACTGAGTTTTTGGTAATTTTTATATTTTTTTCGGATTACGCAACTTAAAATATCCTTTTAAATTGTTTATCTACTTTCATTTAGTAATATGAATTTTACAGTTCTGTAAATCGTTTTGTAATGGCATCTATTACAGCACTAGTGCTGTAATAGATGCCCTTACAAAACGATTTTTAATAGCAGGTGCATTTTTATTTTTAAAAATGCCTTTTGCCAAATATTTTTATTCATAGATGAAAGTAGATAAAATTTTGTACAATATTCTTGTTGTAAATTCATATAACTACACTCGATGTTTGATTAAACTCGGCTGACGCCTCGTTTAACAACTTTAACATCTCGTGTTGTAATATGAATCTTTACAACACTTATATCGTAAATAACTATTTCATATCTTGCTTCGTTTTCGAGAAATAAAAATGCATATCTCTGGAAAACAAAAATCATTAAATAATTAACATTATTAACACTCAGTGTCAGTGTCAGAATTTGCAATTTCTACATTTTTAAAATAAAAATGGTTCACCGTACAAATCAAGACAAATTGAACATGGTTTTAGTTTATGGAGAATGCCATCAAAATGCTTCAGAAGCTGTGCGCTACTATCGAGCTCGTTTTCCAGATAGACCAACGCCCGATCGCAAATCTTTTGTAGCTTTGTGTACCAGTTTTAATTTAAGAGAATAAAAGAACATTATTCAAGCTACATAAAGTCAAAAAACAATTCCAACTATGCTAATCATCTAATAGAAACCAAACATAATTTTGATCCATGCTATAAAATATTACACACAGAAAAGAAAGGAACCAAATTAGACCTGTTGGAATTCCTTGAAATTCTTAAACTTAAAAATTCCCATCATTTATTGAATTGCCAAACCGACCTAAATAGATCCCCATTGTTAAATTTATTTGAATACCCTATTTACATAATTAGGAAAAACCCAAAACGTGCAGTGCCCCTCATTGCACCTTAGATGTAATTATTAGTATTCATTCTTGAAAAAGCTACCGTGCTAGCGAAACTAGTTGAAATTTGTAAAAAAAAATTTTCTAAGTTTTAGTATAGTGGAATTAGTAAAAAGTGTTATTTTTTAATAAACTTATTCATAAATTCCCCAGAAGACGTGCTTGTTAGATAATAATAATTGGACTACACCTAAGGAATACGGCGAAGACTACTGGGTTTTATAGTTCAGTAATGATTTATTACTCTCTTGTATTAAGCAACAGACTATAACAAATCTTCTGAATTTTCAACGATAAAAATGATACGCGATGTTTTTTTCTTAAAATATATATATTATTTTCAAAATCGCTATGCTCTTGTCAGAGTTTGATAAAATTGCATTTATCTCCTAAACGAACCCTAAATTTAAAAAAATATCAAAAGGTACTATGCATTTGACATTGAACTGTCTACATTACTGTCCTATCAAAAAAGAAAACGGCAGGGATGAAAATGCGTTTTGTTCCGCTTAAAAATATCTAAAAAATAAAGTGGTTGCAGATCTATTTTTATATAGGGTAAAGTGGGGAAATACCGGCCGTGGGGGTAATGCCGGCCGCCAAGTTTCTCCCACCCTGATAGAAAATTTGAAGCGGCGGACGCCTACAGATCAAGCACGTCAGCGAATCCAACGGTTAGTATCACTTAGGCAGTGCTAGCGGGGGGTTTACAGTTTTTAAAGACAATTTTATGGAAAAGCACGTGCTACTGTAAGAAAGGTGTTTGTTTAAGGCTGTATATTTCCATAACGGTAAGTTGTAAAAATAGTTGGTATGCATACAAATCAACTAAATTATGTTTTCTTTCACTTAGTCTGTTTAAAAACTACCTAAGTTTAGGCTTGTCTAAATAATGTGTGTGGCTTAAGTTTATTGTTTTGGGGGCAATTACGGCCATTATCATGCGGGTAATATCGGCATGGCCGGTATTACCCCCTATCATAATTTAGTGGTAAATTTTCGTTTATTTTCAGATGCCGCGGACTTATAAACGAAAAACTACAAGAGGTTCTTGGACTTCCGAGACTCTTCAAGAAGCTCTTGCCGCAATAGAAAATGGACGGCATCTTCGGGAAGTTTCAAGAAGTTTTGCTATTCCAAGAGCGACTCTTCAAGATCGACGTAGAAACGGCAGAGTAGCTAAAGTTCAATTGGGACGACGCCCAGTATTTACCCAAAAACAGGAGCGTGAATTAGCGGAGCAAATAATTAATCTTTCTAAGCTCTTTTTTGGAATTACGCCGGCACAAATTCAGCAAAGCGCCTACACTTTTGCCCAATCCAATAACTTGAATAACCCCTTTAAGGAGGAGAAAGGTTCAGCGGGTCGGGACTGGTTGGAGGGATTTTTACGACGCAATCCACATATAAGTCTAAGGAAACCGGAATCAACCAGCGTAAATCGTGTGACGGCTTTTAACAAAGAAGAAATTGGACTTTTTTTTGCAAACCTTAGTACCCTAATGGACAAATACAAATTTTCTCCAGCAAGAATATTCAACGCTGATGAAACCGGCATTACAACAGTACAACGTCCAAATAAAATCTATGCTGAAAAAGGGCAAAAACGAGTAGGTTTTTTAACTAGCTGGGAGAGGGAAAAAACCACAACTGTTATGTGTTCATTTAGCGCGTCTGGAATTTACGTTCCTCCAATGTTCATATATGCCAGAAAAAGATTGTCCGATCATTTAAAGAAGAACGGCCCTCCAGGCGCCGTTTATCACTGCTCAGATAACGGATGGATAACTGAAGATTTATTCATTGACTGGTTAAAGCACTTTGAGCATTGTATTAAAGTTTCAAAGGAAGATCCAGTTTTATTATTACTAGACAACCACATTGTTCGTTAAATGCTTACAACTTCTGCAAAGAAAAGGGAATCATTATGTTAACGATTCCTCCACATACATCACACAGAGTTCAACCACTAGACGTCACTTTTTATGGTCCGTTAAAATCAGCATATAATTCAGAATGTGATAAATTTATGAGAAGTCACCCAGGGGAAAAAATCACGCCCTATATCGTTGCTGATTTATTTAATAAAGCGTTCGGGAGAGTTGCAACTATAGAAAAGGCTACCAAAGGTTTTGAGGTAACGGGAATATTCCCCGTCAACCCTGATGTATTCAATGCAGAAGATTTTGCACCTGCTGAAAACTTAAAACCTGCCAACTTAACTGAACCGGTTCCTAGGAACGAACAACTTGAAGAAAATAGAATAGATGAAAAAGAAGTAGACATAGGAGCACAAATGGAGGTAGCAGATACAAAAGAAAATGATTCAAGACAGAACCTATCATTCAGAGAAATATTACCCATTCCTGGATGTTCTGGAACTAACGACAAGGGGAAAAAAGTTGGCAAAAAGCAACACTCCGAAATATTTACGTCTACTCCAATGAAAGAAATGTTGGAAAAAAAAGAAAATGCAAAACAGGAAAGGCTGAAAAAGACGAATCGTGCTCTAGAACTGGCAAAAATAAAAGGCATAAAGAAGCAGGTTTTCGCTAACTTTGATGACACCTCTGTTTTAGCGAACAAAAACACTAACAACAAACAAGACAAGCCAAAACTTAAAAAAAAAAATCTAGTAAGCTACCATGGCTGTGACAAGGAAGAAGAAAATTCAGACGCCGAAGTTACCGAGGACATTTGTAGTATTTGCGGAGAATTTGGGAAAAACCGGGAACTCTGGCTAAGATGTGTGAACTGCGCTGGATGGGCTCACAAACAATGTACAAACGGAGAATCAAAAAAAACGTATGTGTGCGATTTCTGTCAATGAACACAATTTCGGGTAATTCCGGCCGCTGGCCGATATTACCTCCAAGCTGCGGGGTAATACCGGCCACACATATATTTTTTTAAAATGTTGTATTTTTTTAAAACAGTATTGTTCATTTCCAATTAAAATATATTTTGTTCCCGAAAGTGTTACCTTTCTTTTAAACCCTCCAGTATCCCATTAAATTTTAAAATCTCCGAGATATTCGAGTATTTCCTTAAGGGGCCGGTATTCCCCCACTCTCCCCTAAACTTTTCTTCTTGATTCTTTATCGTGTTGTCATAATTGTACTTTTTTTAATGTCACCCTGTATACCCAATTACTAACCTTTATGATATACCTAGGCAATTTTATGTTGTTTACAGGTCAACACAAAGATCATGAAGTTCACTATTCTTGTCTTAATAGCGTCACTGTCGGAGGTGCTATGCTATTTACCCAGTGGAAAGGTAAATTTTAGCCCTCCTACTTCTAATAAAAATACCGCAAAATACACTTACTACCATTTTATTTCAGGAAAATTTTCTATCAGGGATTTTCCTTAGAGATTTAGTCAGCAGGATTAACGGCAAGCAAGAACTGTCTAACGGAGACATTTCCTATTTGGATCTAACCGATGGACTTCCCTTGGATACCAGAGCCTTAGGCAGGGACTTGGAAGAGGAGCAGATGTTCCCGTTGGACTACGATAGTCTGGGGTATGTAGACGAGGAATTGTATTACCTTTGAATAGATAAATTTGTTATTTTAATACAGAGATATCAACATGCATCCCAGCATCCGAGATCAAGAATATCTGCAGCACAGCAGCCTCTGGGGTAATCAATATATATCCGGGGGTGCAGGTGACGGCAATCAGATCTTGGGACCAGGCATCAAAATTAATAAGCAAGAAATCAAGAGCGACGCTTCATTGCCTGCCTATTGCAATCCACCAAATCCATGCCCTGTTGGATATACAGGTAGTTAGATATATAAAGTTCTGGTAGAATTATTGAGGTAAGCTACATACCTACTTATAATTGAGTGGACCATAATGTAACAAAATAAAAGTGTACGGTTCACTGATTACACTGGTCAATACATAATTTGGTGTCGGCAATTTTTTTACTGTTTCTAGGTAATTTGGGTCTGCTAAACCTAAAAATAACCTCAGATTTGCTTTATCAGATCGTTCTCAAAAACTGGGGCCATAAGCTATATTTTCGAGATTAAGGGTATTTTATATCGCATAATTATATATGTATTGCTGCTACCACCAAAAAAACAACTCAGGAATGAAGAAAAATATTTAATGTACACCACAAAAATACAAAAATCATCTGTCAATAACATTAACAATATTAACTTTAAAAAAACTAATAAATAAAAATGAGCTAATCACCCAAAAACTTCTTTTTATAAGATTTTCTTACATGAGATTGAAAAGGACAGTCCCGTTGAAGACTCCAGCAGTAATCGGCCATCATGTGAATGTCCCATCTACCCTGATATCTCTCTTCCATAGTTTTTATATCCTGGTGGAATCGTTCCCCCTGTTCTTCACTAAGGTCGCCAAGATTTTCTGGGAATCGTTCCAAGTGGCTCTGGAGATAATGAATCTTAATGCTCATATTACACCCGTGTTGGTTAAAGTTGTTGAGCATATCTTCCACTATCTCTCGGTAATTTTCCGATTTCTTGTTTCCGAGAAAATTTTGCACAACTTTAACAAAAGAGCACCATGTATCAAATTCCGTCATATATATTACAGATTGTTTCATTAGTCCTAGTTTAATATGTAAGGGAGAAAATATGATTTTTTCCCGTTCAACCAACGCTTCATTAATTACGTTAGCTTCTCCTTGTACTAAAGCATCTCTAGAAGGCCACTCTCTTCTAATCCAGTGTTGATCCTTAGTCCTACTGTCTCAAAGACACAGGAAACAAGGATATTTTGTATAACCACGTTGCTGTCCCAGAAGAAAGTTCACCATTTTTAAGTCAACACAGATTACCCACTGATGTTCGTCATATTTAATTTTCTTAAGCACTAACGATATTGTTTCATATTCTTCTTTTAATTTTGTAGAATGCCCAATTGGAATACTTCCATATATGTTACCGTTATAGAGAAAGACACACTTTAAACTTCGTTTGGAACTGTCGATAAAGAGACGCCAATGGTCTGGTGTGTCTCTGTTATACCCATTTTCTCTAACAGACCTTTAATATCATTACAAAAAACCATATTACCCTCCTGAGAGGAAAATGGTAAAAGATCCTTTTCTCTGTTACGGTAGTAAGTAATTTTGGTACTTGGATAAAGAAGATTATTTTCATTTAGTCTGGAGGCAAGTAACTCGGCAGACTCTTTTGGGAGGTTTAAATCTCTGACAAGGTCATTTAGTTCCTCCTGAGTAAAGCGTTCGGGACTTGTTAAATCTCCTGCAAAATCGCTGTCCTCTTTTTCAAATCGGTCACTCTGCAGCTCGTCAGATGACGTTTCGACTGTATCCTCTGGTAACGTAGGCATGCTGCTATATGTTGGAATTGGCATTTCTTCAGAATGCTGAACAGGTTTTCTTGCTGACTCCAGATGAGGATAGTTCCACTTATGCCGATTGTTACCATTAATGGCCTTTATTTTCACAGCACAAAAATAACAATCGTCAAAGTGGCTTTTTTGTTCCCTCCATCGAAACACCAAACTTTAAACACTTTCCTTGTCCTTTTGTCCATTTTCGCAGGTGTTTGACACAGGTTTTGCATAGAACATGCGTAGCCCAGGGTTTATTTTGGTCTCCTAAGTGAACACCAAATAATAGGCCAAATAAGCTTTTTTCACAAAGTCACAAATCACTCTTCCACTTTCTTTTAAAATATACTCGCCACATATGTAACAAAAAACGTCCGGATGGTTTACGCAACTACGCCTACTTGTAGAAGCCATGTTTAAATCGATTTTTCAAAAAACACACTCTTGCAATGAAGCTCAAGTTTCAACTAAATGCATGCAGACAATATTCCGCATAATATAATCCCCATATTATGGGGATTATATTATGAGGCTTACGGTATACAAGTTCATTTACTTTTATTGCATTCTATTGTAAATTTCGTGCTAATTGCAAATGCGAAAATAAGAAATCTGCAGGAGCAAAATATTCCAGGAAAAAATATTTCTTATCTGTAATGGCCTTTTGCCAATATAATATTAGGTATTTCCAGTGATTTGTGAATAAATAGGTATAATTAATAAGGCATTAGTCTTGGAATTAGTGAAGTTTTTGATAAAATGTATGATCATTATAATTATCAAATATTTTAATATTACAATTTATTATGAGTAGTTATCTCAAAAACTAGAGCTGATACGAAGAAAAGCTAAGTGTTTTGGAATCACCGCATTCAAAATAACTAAAATCAGTTGTTTTTTCTTCGGCACCAAGACAAAAAATTTTTTTTTTCACTTCAATATACCTATAGGTTAAATTCCAAGAGAGATGTTTCCTTATGGTACGTATTTTTAATTGTAGAAGAACAAGGATGCTTGGAAGACTTCGAAAATACCGCTTCTTACAGCAGAAGTTACCAGGCAATGCAGGACTGCATGTGTGACACCGAGCATATGTTTGAATGTCCCAGCGCCAGTAACCCCTTGGTTGACGATCCCATGGAAGTAGCTCGCGTTGATTTCAGTCGTTTGTTGCAACAATCATTGAAGGTAATGCTGACAGGTGTAATAAGTTTTCGTATATTATTTTAAATATTTTAGTTGAACCAAGGGTATCCTCACAAGAATTTGGTTGCCAAGAAGTATCATCCCGAAGAAAAGGTAACACTTTTTTATTAAAAAAATCGATAAATAGATTTTTTACCATCATTTTTAAATGTTTGATACATGAAACTTTCCTAATGGATTTGAATATGGTTCTCTAATTTTAAAAGACGACTATTTAGATTTACTGCTGCTTGCTCTCTTTTACCAATTCAAAATCGTTTTTTAATCTTACAGGTATACAGAGTGGCAAAGATCATTATGTTAAAGAAATGAAAATGTTTGTGATAATTCTTGACCGCAATCATAAGAGCTCCATAGCTACAGTTTTATTCTAAAGTCCGTCTATTTATCTTACAAACTCATTATAAATGCTAATCCCTAATGCCGATAAGACCCAGCGGGCAGGGTCGTCGCTAGACTTTTAGCCGCCCCGGGCAAAGTCCTAAAAATAGCGCCCCCATAACTATTTTTTTTATATTCCGGGCATTTTAAATATATAATAAAACTAAGAATTAATATAAAACATTTTAAAAGTACGTTGGTCAGTACAAGGTGATCCAACTAAAAGTGGCCAACACAAAAATCTGGCTTATCATTATAGACATGCGAAAAAACGCTTAATACAAAAGTATAAATCACCATTTTTTTTTGCTTATTTTAAATGGAACATTATGTAGGTTCGGTGAAATATATTTTTTTAGCACTTAAAATATGGAATAAAATTATATATGTTTTATTTAAAATAAAAAAAGTGCTTAATGATTTATGCTCTATCTTTTTTTGATATTCAATTGTTTTTTTGTTTACGCATTCTTTAATCGTTCAAAATTTGTGTCAAGCGTTTCTTCGCATTTCAAAAGATAAGTAAGATATTTGCCTTGGCCACTTTTAATTGTATCACAATGTACAGGGTCTTCCAACGAGGACTGAACAGGGGCTCATTTTTGAGCTTCCTTGTATTTAAAGAAAAATCCAAAATAGCCAATCGATTAACACTTTCAAGGTGCCTTTGTCAGATCTGTCCTTCCTCTCCAGTGAATTGTCTTGGTCGAGGAACCGACGCAAGGTAGACCTTGGAATGTCGGTTAACTCCACTGTCCTCTTAATAGCAGCTTCTATGCCCTCTGACGTTTTTAAAAGACCTGCAGACAAATATTTTCCGTAAGATTTTGACCTGATATTTTTGTACCACTCTGTGTAGCTATAAGGTCGGTCCAATGAAAGAAAATGCTTGTTTCGGCTTCCAAAATAACATAGTAAAATATTAAAAAAATCTGTCCGGAATCCATAAAAAGTTTAATATGTTCTTTCATATCAAAACTAAAAAAAATATAAATTTTACCTTGATACACTCGCAAAGCAATCCTCTTGCAGCCCATCTGTAAATGGCCATTTGTTTTTTGCTCGTTTTTGTCTTCAATTCCGTCGTCGGATTCACAGTTTTCAACCCCCACGGTCTGAACATTTTAAAAATTGCTAATATTAATAACACCACTGAACACCGTTGGAAGACACAGTTCAAATGATTTAATAATAATTCGACAATTCCTAATGTGTCGACACCTTAAATACGTACATTATCAAAATAAAAATAAAATACCTCCCTGTTACTTAAAAACGCGTACAGGGTTTTTTTTTATATTTAGACCCCTATTTAGAGGAAAAACTATAAGAGATAGAAAAAAACTTTAAATATGAAAGTTTTATGATTTTTACTGAATCATCAGAATATTAGCAAAAAATTATTAAAATACTATTACAATGCCGAAAAATATAAGCAACTTATGTTTTTTTAAATGGAACACCCTGTATTTATTTCATTAAAATTATAGATCTTTTTTTCCTGATTACAAAAATATAGGGTTTGTCTATATTAACTCCAACCAGTTTTAAGATATAAACGATCAAAATTTTAAGAAGTTGTATTTAGTTTCTAGTCTAGAATGCTTTGGAAATAAAAAATGATAAAGGTCTGTCGCCATTGAAAACACATGTTATTATGACATTTTTGTCGTTGTTTGCTTGTATTAAACGAACATTTTGCTACGTACTTAAAACAATAACATGGGATATTCTACAGCAGAAAAATTCGATATTATCCATCTATATTATTCTAATAATAGAAATCCATCTACAACTCTTAATGAGTACCACAGGATATTTCCCAATAGAATTTTACCTTCCAAAAGCACTATTAAATATGTTGTGAAAAAATTTGAAGAGACCAAAAGCTTAGAAAGGAAAAAGAGGACAGTAATGAGAGATGAGCAATTAGATTTAAATGTCTTGCTGTTCTTTGAAGGTAAACATTCTAGTTTATACTAATTCTTAAATCCTACAATAATTACTTAAATGTTGTATTACAGAAAATCCTGAAAATTCTATACCAGATGCGGCAGGCCATTTTAATAAATCCCTATCAAAAATACACGAAATTTTGAAAAAATACGGATATCATCCATATAAATTTTTACCAGTCCAAAACTTAACAGAAGATCACAAGAGACAGCGGCTAGAATTTTGTTTGGATGTTTTAAGAAGGCGTGAAATTGATGGGAATCTTTTAAACAAAATTTTATTTACCGACGAGGCAAATTTCAGCACAGCTGGTATGTTTAACCGAAAAAATAAACATTTTTGGGCAACTTCAAATCCCCACAAAATTCAGCCTGTTAGAATTCAGGGTCGTAGGTCTATAAATGTGTGGTGTGGCATTATAGGAAATAGGGTCATTGGTCCAATAATTTATAATGGGAGTTTAACTGGTCCAAGATATATGGAATTTCTTGAAAATGAGATTGAAAACATTTTGGAAGAGCTTCCTCTCAACCAATACGCTACGCTCATTTGGCAACAGGACGGTGCCCCACCCCATAATGTTGTCCCTGTTACAAGATACTTAAATGAAAAATATAATACGTGGATTGGAAGAAACGGACCAATAAGGTGGCCGGCAAACAGCCCTGACTTGACGGTTCTGGACATTTTTCTTTGGGGCTATTATTTAAAAAATAAAATTTATTACAATAGGCCAGAAAACGTTCAAGTTCTGGAACAAAGAATTCACGAAGAAATTTTGGTGCTAAATAGGGACTTTCCAGTGTTCATTATGAACGCAATAAATCATAAGTTATTAGGAAACATTCAAAAATGTATAATAAATGAAGGGGGTTATGTTGAAAATCAATAATTTTCTATGGTTCTGCATTTTTTCTTTATTTTGTATTAAATATATTTTAAAATTTCATAAAAGAAAGTATTTTTAATTTTTATTTTATATCGCTAATATCTTAAAACTGGTTGGAGTTAATATAGACAAACCCTATATTTTTGTAATCAGGAAAAAAAGATCTATAATTTTAATGAAATAAATACAGGGTGTTCCATTTAAAAAAACATAAGTTGCTTATATTTTTCGGCATTGTAATAGTATTTTAATAATTTTTTGCTAATATTCTGATGATTCAGTAAAAATCATAAAACTTTCATATTTAAAGTTTTTTTCTATCTCTTATAGTTTTTCCTCTAAATAGGGGTCTAAATATAAAAGAAAACCCTGTACAAACCAGCCATCAATTAGTTTATGGTGGGTAAAGTCGCCCGATCGTTATAAAGCAGGTAAAGTCATGACCATTAACCGTGTGTCGGAGTATACATTATATTTTATGCAAATTCTATCTTAGATATTTTTGTTTAAGAATATGAAGAAAAATCCATTCCTAACGGGTGAAAAGCTACCAGTGGCGGCAAAAAAAGGCAACAATATGTATTAAAACTATCCAGAAATAATCCTGTTGGGCACACCAGGATGGGCCCTGGTTGTACTCAATCAAACACCCTCTATCGAGCCCATAAAATATACTATATCGACTCAGGCAATGATCTAGGACGATGATTATTTATAGTTTAACCATTCCAAATCATTTTAATCGAATCTGATTATAAAATGAAAAGACGTTATTAGGTAGTAGTTGCTTTAGGTGTAAAATATACTCATATATACCACTGAGTATGCGTGAATCATGTCAGCATCTCATCTAAAACTGACTAATCAATTAAAAGTACTTACAATTTTGTTAGTAACGATTGTAAGCGAGCATTTCTCTTGAATGATTTTTAACGATTTACTGACGTTGACGAAAAACCGCCAAGTCGCAAGGAAAATTGAATTTTCTGTGCGATTTGTGGCTTAAACATATAATAATATATCGATTAGAATAAAAGGCCCTATTTGATTTTTTCTATAGTGGCAGGATTGGAAAAATGGGCCAAACCAGTCTTAGACGCCGATTTTTCTTATCCCATATGCACACCCGCACAATTCAACACTTCTTTATGTGAATTTGCGATTTGAACTAAAGAAAAAATTAAATTATTGTAGAAAATAAATAATAATAAGTGATATAGCCTAATAATAAAACTTGTTATGACTTAACATTGTTTGATTATTTCAAATAAGAAAATTTTAATGGTGGACTACTTTGTGCAAACTATTAACCTTCCTACAAATAATTCGTCTTCTTAAAATACGTTAAGTGTAGGCACTTATTGGTGTTATAAAATATATTTCTAGATGTTATAAAACTGGTTAACCTTTTTATAACAGACAGGCTTGTGAGGCAGCTCACAGCGTTACGACGCTGTGATAATGTTATGGCATGTTCTGTTATACTCAATCAAAATAAATGTATTCTCTTAATGCATATTGTTTTGTTTCATTCAATAGACGAAAAGGAGCTAAAATGGAAATAGGCATATTTAAACCACTAACTTTAATGCAAACCCTTGAGGACCAATCACTGAACTCCCACCAGTAGAAAAACAAAACTAATTGCCAACCGATCTAAAAATGTCCCCGGCATGCGTGATTTTTCGGAACTTTAGCTCATGCGCAGTACGTCGGATTTCTACGATTTCTTGATATTTAACGTTTATATTGTCCAGAGCCGGGGTTGTCACTTAATTCTTTATTTACACAGTATTTGGCGTGTTTTGTTGTGAGATTTCTTAGCGTTATTTTGAGTGATTTTTAGTTATTTCTTGTACTTTGTGGAAGTTTCGTTAAAAACTTGTTCCTAGATTAGACTTTTTTAAATAGTTTAGGTTTATTTAGATTATAGTGCAGTACCTATTAGTGTAAGCTTGTGATGAAAACAAATGTATGGTGTTGCTTTGCAAGCCACCGATCCAAATTCGGTTCTTCAGGTAAGTACCTAGGCTACTTAAAATAATTTTAAAATTGTATCCCGCATAGCATTTACCTTGCTTTCAACGCAATCATGTATTTATTAAGGTAAGTGTTTTTTTTTTGGAATATTTAAACTGTTCGTAGGTATAACTACCATAACGTTCAAGTACTTTACAAAAATATATCCAATTTTAAACGGGGCACAGTTTAAACTAGGGATAATAATATGCTATTTGTGTCCAACTTGTTTACTGATTTTTAGCGAATTAAAAGAAGCAAATCTGCATGTTACATTGCTTTTGGTGGTAAACTAGCCTTGATTAACAGTTCAGATTATGTTGTAAGGAATTTAATTTACTCAGAGGATCAAAGGATCTAAAGTCTTGCGTGGGATATCATTTTATAGTAAAAAACGCTTTCGTAAATAATTTATATACTCATATATATAATATAGATATTATGACATAATCATTAGTTTCGTGTTGTAGGTAACGTTTAGTACTAATGTTTTTACACATAAATTTTGTTAGTACCTTCATTTTTTTTTATGTAATTTCGGGCACGAAAAAAGCTTTAACATCAATTATTAATAAAAACACTTCTGTGTACTTTCAATTAAGTTTAGTTGGAATAACATTTTCTTTTATTTATTTTTTTCATACTTATTAATATATTTGTACTTTGCAATACTACAGTCATGGTTGCGTATTTACTTTTCAGTGTCAATGTATGGATACAATCCTTCATTCACGGCGCACATCAGTTATTGAATGTCTAGTAGTGAAATATTTTAAAAATGCTTTTCTCTTCTTGCTATACCCTAACAAAATAATTCACAGTATATCTAATTATGCATTAATATTATGTGGTTCGCCAATACGGCAATACGGCTGCTATTTTACTGTTGCCTCCATATTTCAACGTAAAAACCTTTATTTTTGTTTAAAGATTACATAATACATCCAAATACTACTTTTATTACTCCTCTTTTGTTTTTTTTAGTGTGCTGAACATTAACATTTTTTCGACTAAAACCTTAACTGTAGTTTTATAATATAAATAAATATGATAACAGCATAATCGTTTGTTTTATTATTTAATAGTTTTTATAATGCGCTGCATTAGGGCTTTTCACAATCATATGATAACATGTTTATTTTCTACCCTACTAAGTGCCAAGGCAAGACAAATGCACATGTTTATCAAGTTTACTATAAACATTTAAAACCTCCGTTCCGACTTACTTTTAATCTTAAAAAAAAAAGTAATTTTCTTTCAACTTTCGTCGTATGTTGTATAGAAAATGATAAAAGGAGACCAGGCGACATAGGGCACCTGTTATGGTGTTAAGAGCAACCACTATTACTTACGGAACTATGCCAGACTAAATTGCAATTTAAAATTTTAATTTCTGTATTTACACCCCAAAATAAGCAAGTCCTGAAATTTTCATAATTTTTTGCAGTGTATTGCTTCTTCGAGATTTATTATAGTTGCTTTTTTTTTATAAATCAATACCTATTCCAACACATTAAGTTAAATAATTTTAAATCCGGACCTGACGTACACGCGAACTGCGCAGGCCCAGCAGTTCCGGAAAACGCCGCATTCTGGGGACATTTCTGTAACACGCTATTAGCAATATATTGGTTATATATATGTGGGACCAATACGATGGAAAATACGATTACCAATCAATAATAAACTTTATTAGGCACATGACCCAAAAGGCTAACGACCGAAGTTTTCCCGCCAATTTCACTTTTACATATAATATTAAAAACAGAGTGGCAAAAAACTTTTGAATTACCTTTTATACGAAAAAGTGACCTGTACGAAAGTTGTTCAGTAAATTATTCCCCACATTTCTACCTACATGAATTTTTTCTGTCATTTCTGATTTGGTTGCCATAGAGACCAACTTACTTTCTTTTAAATGGAACACCCATTGAATATTTAGATTCCACCGGGAAAACTCTGAATTTTTTTGTATTTCAAATTTTTATTTATATTCTTTCTCCATATGATACAAAAATGTATATTAGATGCGTCAACAAATACAACACAGTATAACAACAATAAACAATAATAAACATTGCACGTCCAATGCAACAGGAGTCATAAACATATCCTTGAATCGGACGAAGAAAAACGAAACAGAATCGACAAAACACACTAATCGTTCATGACACAAGATTCATTTGTACACACCATTATCATTAAGAATACAATTAGTCTGCACTTCTATGTGGCAGCCAATGTCAGTGATCATAGGTAGTTAGTAGATGTTACATGATTTCAAAGTAGTCAGAGTGACTGTATAATACATTTTCTATAAGTATACTTTTTAAATGTTGTTTGTACTTGACGAAGTCTTTGATGCTTCTTGTGCTCGCTGGGAGTTATATGCCTTTATCCTCATGTAAAATGGAGACTTCTTATACAAGGATGCCCGGTGTTTGGGAATGCAGAGCTCAGAGAACAGTCTGGTCTGCATGCCCTTGTTGATTGAGCCGTTTGTCGTTTTTTTGACCATAAAGCAAGATACCGCAAGTCCACCGGCAAGATGATCGATATGGACCCCCCAGCTTAGGGTCGAGTCAATGTGAACACCCAGGAACTTTGTGTAAGTCTCATTCGGAATTGATTTGTTACCCAAGAAAACGAGAGATGATTTATTGCTGTTGTCGGCTAATCTGTTGCCCTTGAAGTTGACAATAACCGATTTTTGAGGGTTAAGCAACATGCCGTTGGACTCGCACCAATTCGCTATTCTCATCGAAACTGCATTCAAATTCCCGACCATACCTTCATAGGTTTTGTGATGCTCCATGGAGCTGGTATCGTCCGCGAACTGGCAAAAACCCGCGGCCTCCTTCAAGACATCCAGCAAGTTATTACAAAATATCAGGAACAGGAGAGGAGAAAGAATACCGCCTTGTGGGACACCATACTGGATTTGTTGAGTGACAGAAAAGAATTTTTGATTTACGGTATGATCGTCCTCTGCCACTAATTGAACAAATTGACTGCGATCTGACACATAAGAGACGATCCAATCCAAGGGGGGTCCACTGATCCCATACGATTCCAACTTCCTTTTGAGAAGCTGAACATTAACCAAGTCAAAGGCTTTGGATAGATCGTAATATATTCCCGATGTAAATTGGTTTTGATCTAGATATAAATAAATGAGATTTAAGGACTCAAACAAAGCGGTCTCAGTAGATTTCCCCTTGAGGAATCCATGTTGAGTTGAGGAGAGCAAATTGTTTGTCATGAAATATGAACTCATCAATCTCTCGAGACACTTGGAGAAGACCGAAAGATTTGACACTGGCCGGTAGTTGCGGAATTCCGTCTTTACACCCTTCTTAAAAATTGGAATTATTTTGGCTATCTTAAGTTTGCATGGGAATTTACCTGTAGGAAATGACAGATTAATGATATGCTCCAGTGGATGGCAGAGCAGACGTGCCACGTGGATTTCTTTCTACTCACTTGATGGAGAACCTGCAAAATTTCACCCGAGGTGGTCATTTTCAGGGAAAAAGTAGCACGTGTCTTAGATGGAACATCCAATTCTATTTTAGCCGAGAGGGAGTCCCCGACCTTATTCACTGAACCAACAAAGTAGTCATTGTACATATCACAAAGAGCTTGCGGATTCTCAACAAGAGTACCCCCTCCATTAAGAGGTTGCACTTCTAACGCTAATTTTAAATTTTTCCCCATTTAAAATCGTAACAAACTTTATAATAACAAAATAAATAGTCTAGAAAATTGAACAACTTAACATCGGAATAATAAACAAGTGAAACCTCTTCGATGAATCAGGTGTTCAAAATGACCACCATTTTCTGCTAAGCAGAGCCGCCAGTCGATCCCTGGAACCCGTCTACAACGTTTAAAAGAAAGTCCTCTGGAATGGCCCGAATTTCAGCACTAATTTTGACTTTTAAAGATTCTAAGTTATCTGAACGGTTAACGTAGACTTTGTTCTTTAAGTGTCCCCACAAAATGAGTTGAGCGGGTCAGGGGATCGCGCTGGAGAGTTAATAGCACCTCCTCTGCCTATCGAACGTCCTGGAAATTGTTCGCTTATGTATTGTCTAACATTTGCCGCATAATGCGCAGGTGCTCCATCTTGCTGAAACCATACCTGTTCGTTTATGCCATTTTTCCATTCTGCAAAAAGGAACTATATGTGATTCCTTAGAAGGTCCAGATATTTTTTGCCATTCAAATTACCACCTATGAAAAAAGGTCCCACAATATGTCTACCAACCATGCCCGCCCAAACATTAACTTTTCCGGACCTCTGAGTATGACCTTCCTGGAACCAGTGAGTATTCTCAGCAGACCAATAACGATAATTGTGTCTATTTACAATGCCATTTAATCACAAAATTCAGCTCTTCTATCAAAATCGTCCTCGTTTAACTCGTGCAACAACTTTATCTTGTAGGGATGCAACTTCTCCTGCTTAAACAAATTTTTCACTGGCTGATGAGACACATTAAAAGCCATTGCCATTGAACTAGATGATTGTGTTGGATTTTCATGTATTGAGAGCATGATATCCGAAGCTTTGTCTCCCCCGGTTGCTGTTTTAGGTCGACCTGATCTAGCGGCTTCCCTAACACTGCCTGTTTCTCGAAATTTCTTTACCACTCGACACACCGTTGACTGATTTATTGGAGGCCTATTTGGATATGATTCATTGAGAAGTTGACAAATCTGATCTTGCGATCTCTTCATATTTCCGTAACCGCTCATTATTAAAATTTCAACTCGTTGTTTCTCATTCAGATGAACCATAGTGTAAACAAATTAGAAATCAGACAACAGAAAATTAGACAGGAACTCAAAATTGACACCTCTTAGGTCACTGTCATGAAAACACCTTATTGACTCAACTGGTTGGGTATTAGGTAGGAATAATTATAATTAGGAAGTTTTCATTTTTGAGCTGTCATTATCTCGGAAAAGCTTGCAGATAGGTGAAAATTTGAAATACAAAAAATTCAGAGTTTCCCCAGTAGAATCCAAATATACAGGGTGTTTCATTTAAAAACAGTAGGTTAGTCTCTATGGCAACTAAACCAGAAATGAGACAAAATTCATGCAGGTATAGAAATATGGGAAATAATTCACTGAACAACTTTCACACAGGTCACTTTTTCGTATACGAGGTAATTCAAAAGTTACAGGCATTATGCGCGACTTTCTTGCCAGTCTGTATAGTAGAAAGTTTATATTATTTTAGGTATCTATAGGTAATTATTCGGATTACCGGAAACAGGGAATTTTTCGTTATTTTTAATTATTTATTATTAATTACCCTCAACTAACCAAAAATTAGTCGTTCTTAATAATTCAACACTTCAAATCATTCAGTGATAATCTAGATAATATCGAATATCATACTGTTTTTTCCACTTAAAAGATAGTTTATACCCAATATAAGAAAGGTTCTAATATCTATTATAAGAAGGTTCTGACACTGTGTATTAGAATATCTGATATACTGGGTGGTCCACTTACGAAAGCATATTTTCCATAAGATATGTTTAAAGGGCATTTAACTAGTTTATAAAAATTTTTGAGTTAATTTAAAGACCGTATGGTTAACGAAATAAAACCACAATGTTCGTACTTGCTTTGTCGTTTATTAAACGTTTAGCATACCAATAAAATTAAATTTATTCATTCATATAATACAGATAACAGAAAATAAGTTTATATACATAACCTACCGTAAATATTCCTAAGTTTTACATGTAGTTTTTCATACGACTACAAGCATTACAAAAAAAGTTTTTAGTTATCAATGAAACTCTTTTATTTGCGGTAATTGCTCTTTTTGATCTTGGATCTCGCCCTTTTTGGCGACAAGGTATTTATATGATGATGTAACTATCGAAAATACTGAGCACAGAGATCAAAAGGAGGGCACCTATTGCAGAACGCATATAAGACATAATATGTTTTTGCCGATGGCCTAAAGTTAATTATTATTGGCAAAATGAACAATTAGGTATTGTACAAGAAAAATGCGAAGTTACTTTTTTTTATGCCAAATTGAGTTTAGGCCACCATTCTTAAAACTGTTTGCAATTTACTTAGTGTCTTATATAAGTACATGCTTTATATTAACATAATTTTTTTATAAAAAATAATTATTATACATTTAAACCTCATCAAATAGAAGCTTCTATATAATTCTAGTTTTAAAGATCACACAACTTTTTAGCCAGCGAATTTTCAGTCTAAAATGGAATTTAGATAATATAAAAAATAAATAGTTTTACATATTATTATATATTTTTAATGCACATAAAGTAAAATTATTATTACTAGATTTGCAGATCATAAAGTTTCAATATACGTTTAATTGGTTAATATTTATGTTTTAAAAGCTTTTAAAAAATCTAACAATTTACATATTTACATTGTACATAATAATATCTATGTTAAATGCAGATCGCAACAAAATCTTTATATACAGGGTGTTACCAAATATGGACGAACAATTTTACGTGGTTATTCTTGAGCTAATTTTAAGCATTAATAGCTATTTATACCATAAGTTGCGAAATGAGTGTCTTTTAGGCACGCGACGTGAAAATTGTCCAACGAGGCAAAGCCGAGTTGGACAACACGTCTAGTAGCTAAAAGACATCGTTTCGTAACGAATTATATACAAGATTTTTTGTGAAAGCGGAGAATTTGATAATTTAAGCTTTTATTAGTATTTTTAAACATTTTGAAAAGTAGGCAGGCAATCTGTTTCTAAGGCATTGTTTATGCATTATTTAATGTCAAGTGTATTGTCAAGTTCGAACGTCGCGTTTTGCCTTTTTTCCCACAAAGTTTTTCGAAAAAATTACTTCAAATGAGTGATATTGACGAGTCTTTGGATATTGAACAAGCTGCTGAAGCTGCGCTATCCACGTTAGTACCCGAAAAATCGAAACATTTATACGAAAAAACCTACAACTTTGAAACCTGGGCCAAAGAAAAACATATTGAGAACTTTACAGAAAAGGTATTACCTACTAGCCTATTTCCTCAAGCTATCCACCACCTTAAGGCCGTCAACTTTGTGGAGCAAATATTCTATGCTCCGCACCATGATTTATCTGAACAAAAACGTAGATATTTGCAAATTTACAAACCTTATTGCATTTTTAAAAAGGAAAGCTACCGGATATCAGCCAAAGAAATCAAAAATATTTACAAAGCTGGAAATAGAACGCTTTATAAAACAAGCTGATGATAAAGAATTCCTGTTAGCCAAAGTTGTTTTAATCGTTGGAGTATTTGAAGCATGTAGGAGGGAAGAAATCACATTTTTGAAATTAGATGCCATCAAAGATTGTCAGTCGTTTATCAGTGTCAAAATTCCAAACACAAAAACTCATGTTCCAAGAATGTTTACGATTACTGAGGGATCAATAGATGGCATCAATTTTTTAGATCTATTTCGTAAGTACGCAAAACTTCGTCCACTGAATACGACACATCAGCTATTTTTCTTGACATATCGAAGTGGTAAATGCTGTACCCTGCCAGTTGGAATTAATACAATTGTAGGTATACCAAAAATAATAGCAGAATTCCTTGGACTCCCCAACACCAATGAATACACTGGCCATTGCTTCCGGCGCAGCTCTGCAACAATGTTGGCAGATTCTGGAGCGGACATGACACTTTTAAAGCGTCATGGAGGTTGGCGATCAAGCTCAGTTGCCGAGAGTTATATAGATTATTTACCTCATCCATTATAAAAGCGGGCTGATTTTCACCTGATTATTCAGCGATAATCTCCCGCTCTCCGGTGAAAATCACCCTTGTCAAAAGTGAAAATCTCACCTGTCAGAAATCGTTAGTTTTTTATTTGGTAAAATCACCCTTGTCAAAAGTAAAAATCTCACCCGTCAGAAATCGTTAGTTTTTTATTTGGTAAATAATCTTCAAAATACATTTCGGGATTGGGAAATAATCAGAAAATCATTCTCAGATTTTTTGCCATTAGGAAATCGCTCTCGGGCAAGCCTTCGAGCGATTTCCACGGCAAAAAATCTTCGGGATGATTTTCGATAATTTCCCTATCTCTTAATATATTACTACAGAAAATTCCATTGAACAGAAAAACGAAATAGCAAAAAGAATCATATGGCAGAAAGATACGCCAAATACAAAAATAAAAGAAGTTCACTCAAAAGCAGAAGTTATATCATTGTCAGTACTAGCAGTTTATCCATTCCGACTACTAATAATTACATTGCTCTCAAAGAAGAGAAGCTAGATGCCTCTAGAATTCAGTTCAACAGTTTACATAATTGTACATTTAACATATATAATAAATAGATATTTTCATTGATTTTAATGTTTCATTTTTCCTTTTAGGCACTAGTGCCTAAAACTGTCACATTTAGACACTAGTGCCTAAAAGAGTGTCATTTCGAAGTTCTAATCAATATCGAAATATGTCTATTTCGAAACGTTTTCACAAAAAGTTTTTTTCACTTTTTAAAATTTGTATTATATTTTTAATAGATGTTTAGTCAAGTAGAATTTATCATTTTCCACAAAACGAATTAATTGCTACGTAAAATAATCTAGAGAGTGCTACTTTGTTCTGGGTATTTTTTTCTTGTGAATTATGATTTTTCTTGGCGCCAAAACTATCAAGTTTTAGAGGAAAACTCAAGGGACAAAAAAGTTTCACAATAAACTAAGGGAACTTGATAAACTGTCAAATTAAGCCAGTGACGTCCCAAAAATTATTCGAGGGGGTAGATCGTTTTATGTTCCGGAAAAAAGTATCACCTGCTAATAGATTATTTCACATAATAATAAAATTGTTGTGTGGAAAATGAAAAAAATTGTTTACTCAAATATTTTCAAAAACAATCGGAGTTAAATTTTAAAAACTGAAAAAACATAACTTTAAAACTAAACATTATCGAATAAATGTTTATATGGACTTTTATGCTTAAAATTAGCTTAAGAATATCCAGTTAAAAATTACGCACATATTTGGAAACACTCTGTAGACAAATAGATCTACAGGGTGATTTATGCTGAATGAAACATTGGACCTTTTCGGCGAGACGCTTCAAGCATTTGTTGTTAATAAAACGGGCATTCTCTACCCAGCTAAAATATTTTCGGCAGTGCGACGTTGTTGCCGTTTCTACTAGAAAGTAGTAATAACTTTGATGTTTTAAACAGAACACCCTATACAGGGTGTTGTTTAATAAGTGTCTGATATTTTACAGGACGATTCCTCAGTTATTTATAAGGTGAAAAGTTCATATAAGCATGGGGTCCGCAAGCCCTTCATTTTTGAGATACAATAAGGTGTTACAATTTTTAACAGGAACAAAAAATATGTACGCCACTGCCGCTTTCTCTTTGATAACACTGTTATGTAAGCACTTTATTGGCTAATGCAAAGTTCATTTTTATAATTTTTTGATTTCGGCTTTGTTCAGGAGATAAATGCTATTTTATCAAACTCTGTTATGGACATAGTGATATGCAAATAAATGCCATGTATTTCTTTATTATTCTTTTTCTTGAGAACGATTGCTAGTAGCGATTTTTACCAACTATGCCTTTTCATGTAAAAATGATTAAAAATTCAATTTTTTTGCTTCTGAATGTAATTACAAGCACGTATAAAAAAAGTTGTGACTTCTCAAAAAAGTAAAAAGACACGTAGGTGGCGCCCTCTGCAAGTGGGAGCCATACTAACATTAAATTCGAATTTCGCATTTGAAAAAACCCTTAGATACCAATTTTCGTCCAAATATAGACAATATTTCAAAAATTATTTATGAAAAACAAAAATAAAAATAAATTTTTAACACCCTGTATCTCAAAAATGAAGGGCTTGCGGACCCATGCTTATATGAACTTTTCACCTTACAAATAACTGAGAAATATCGAACACTTATTAAATAACACCCTGTATATAAACCTATTTTTGGAATCACTATTAGTTTCTTAACAGCTGTTCTTCCTATTTTCCTATAAGTATCTATCGGTTATCCTTTCCGCGACATTAATTAATTTCCATTTTTTTTTCGAAAAACAATATTTTTCAATTCTGAGGTCCTAAAAAACTGAAATTTGGTTGGAAGTTACGCAATGTCCGGAGGTTTTTTACCCTATGACCCAATTCTAGTAGCAATATAGAGGGTGGTTGAAAAATACAGATATTTTGGTTACGTGAAAAATATCTAAAAGTAATATCTAAAGTAATCTTGTAAATACTGATTTAGTTGACTGCTATTATTAGGGTATTCAAAATATAATAAACAACAATAAACCAGTTCTGTGAAATAATATGAGCGTAATAAATTTTAAGTACCGTACTCAGGTAAATAAAAATGCGGATAAACCAGGGTTCTTTTTGATTTTAGTCTGTCAACGTACACTGTTGAGTTTAGTTTGTTTTTTGAAAATGTTTCGTCCTTGGGTGTTTTAGTGAGATTTGTGAAAGCAATGAAACTGAAGTAAATAACAGAGTGCATTTATCAACAGATGCCAAACAGATTATTAAGAATGTGTTTTTGACATTAATGTCGCGCGGAAATTTGTGCCCTAAAGAAGTTGTAAAGGAAACGGCTTTACTTACAAAAAAATCCAGTTTTACACATGGACCAATTTCGGAACGCAGAAAAAGAAGTGATATTGGAAAATCAAGAACGTTGGACCAAGGGGACGAGGAACTTATACGACGAAAAATTTATAAAATGTATGAAGAGCAAAGTGTACCAACGTTGGACAATTTAATGAAAAGGCTGACAACAGATGAAACAAATTAAATGCTTAAGAACGACATTGTGGAAGCGCCTTCAACACATGGGCTTTAAATTCAAGAGGATTAATAAAAAGCAGGTTTTGATGGAGTCCAAACGTCTTCAAGAATGGCGGTGGGAATATCTGACAAAAGTAAATGAATACAGAACTGAAGGTAGGCCGATCATTTATTTAGATGAAACGTGGTTTGACACCCCGTCAAGTAGTTGGGTCGATTCTAGCGGCAAATGTGTGACACGCACTCCGTCAAACCGTGGAAAAAGAATAACAATCTTACATGCTGTTTCTGAAGATGGGTGGGTGCCGAAAGGTCTACCTCTCTCGGCAAAAAATATTAGTGAATCATGTGTTGACTATCATGAAGACACAACAGCGGAGTTATTTGAAAATTGGTTTAAAACTAAATAATTGCAGAACATTCCACCAAATAGTGTCATTGTTATGGATAACGCTAGTTATCATAGTAGACAATTAAACAAAGCTCCTTCTTCAAAAGACACTAAAGCCAAAATTCAAGAATATATTATTATGTTTGATAATGATATATATTTTCATGAAATCTATAAAAAGAAAGACTTATTAGAAGTGCTTAGAAGTATGTTTATTCAAAAATAATATTACTGCGATGAACTTGCGAAAAGCATGGGGCACATAGTATTGCGGCTACCGCCTTACCACTGTATATTTAACCCTATTGAACAAATATGGCAGCAACTTAAAGCTGGAATTCGTCGCAATAATATTTCACCCACATTTAATTCTAGTGTATTAATTCTAATTCATGATGAAACTAAAAAAAATTCTGAGATGAACTGGAAAAATGGCGTACAACATGTAAAGAAAGTAGAAGAAAGTTACATTTGTATTAGAAATGCAACAGAAAGGTTTATTATCACTTCAGATGATGATAATGATAGTGAAGTAGATTTAGTTGGGTAATTTATTAATTAATATAATAATTTAGCATTATAAGTGTAAGTGTAAGACCATAATTCTATTTTTATATTTTGAATTTAATAAACTTAAATAAACATCAGTTTTATATTTATTTGCTGCTAAATTAAATATTTCAATACTATGTATTTTCTAAGACGGTCCTAGCTCAGTCGGCATTGTGTCAATACCCCTATTTAAGTAGAAATAAATAACAGTAATTTGGTCAGTTTCTTATATTTGTGAATACACTTTACTATACTTATAGGTAGTCTTGTAAAAGTTCCTTGAAGCAGTTATATCCATTCGATTTTTAAAAAGCACTAGGGATTCCAAAAAAAAAAAAAAAACTGAGTAGAGCGATCTCTCTATGTAAAGAAACAATTTTTTGTAACGTCCCACTGATTGGCTCGCCATAAAAAGTCTGATGTTTCTTTCACCGCCAAACACCGTGTATAATTTGGTCGTAGTTAACCCACACAAGATGTAGTGCCACATATTAAAAATCACACTTAGTTAATAATTCGAAAAAAGGTATGTTTTCCATTGACCATTTTAAAAAATAAATTACATTCATCCGCAGAAATAAAAAAATAACTAAGAACTGAAATTCAAAAAAAAAAACGGAAACACACCTGAAAATAAACTGCGGTAGTCTCTCAGCCTGTCATATTATCTTTTCCTGTCAAACCGGGCAAGATCTAAACTTAAAAAAAAGTTCTATAATAATTCTAACATGTTTTAAATTGGTCAAAATAGGGACTTAACTAAATTGGTGCAATATTATGTAACATGTAATAAAACTATGAATGGTAATAGTATTTACCTATTAACCTATTCAAGCAATATAATAGATAGATATTTACGTAGTTTAATACAATCATAATAGGAACAACAACACAATTATTGTGAAACTACTAAATTTCTAAACTTAACAGCTACATTTCAAACATGTTCAGGGCAACATTAAATTTGTTATAAAGGCGTACTTAGGTAGGTACTTAAACTATATTCAAGAGAGTTTAGATTACATAAACCAGCATTGAAATTGTCAGAAACGCATTAAGTAATAAAATCACTTTTTGAAACTCCAAACGGTTTAATTAAAAATTAATTATTAACCCATGTCTTGTGACCCATACCACTCATTTGGCATTGAAAGACATAAGAAACTTACACTGTAATGTAATAACAAAACAGTACGCCTCCATTATAAACCTTATAAATTAATAATACTGTTAGAAACTTTACAGTTTAAGAGCTGGTGCCAATTTTACATCGAGTTAAGTTAGTGGTAGAATTATTGTCAATGCGTCCTTAAAACGAAAATAAAGCAGTTGGTTTTTTGGTGTTTCATAATTCTTGAGGGTCGTAACCATTGGATGATTTTAAGAAAAAATTCATAATATATTATCTGCAAATTTTCTATTTTTGAGATAGATGGATTTTGAAGCAGAATGTCCAATGCGAAGTACATTTTGAAATTCTTTTGGTTCTGGTTAGTTGCAGTTTGCAGTTTTATCAAAATCTAATAGACGCATATATTATATACCGGGTGTTTCAAAAAACATGTACCATCCCTCGTGTGGTGGATTCCTTACCCAAAAATACGACAAATAGTTCATATCGACATGATTCCGCGGTTACTTTGTTTTTCACATACGTGTTATTGTTTGTTAGTGGTTTTATGAAGTGGTGTTGTTTTTTTAAACAGTTTTGTGGTTGATGAACAATGGCTTGCTGAGGATGTCGTAATTCACCAGATTGTTTCTGCTATATTTGTGGTAACTATACAGTTAAAGAGCAACAAAGAAACATTTCCGATTTTCTTAGAAAAGTGTACTTCGCATATTTTGGCATTTAGTTAGGTGATCAAGATAAGCCCTGGGCCCTGCATAAAGTTTATTCCGTCTGTGTCGAAGAACTAAGACAGTGGTTTCAGGGTAAAAACAGTCCTTTCGTTTTGGAATACCAATGGTTTGGAGAGAGCCTAAAAATCATGGCGACGACTGCTATTTTTGTTCTTTTAACGTGCAAGGTTTTAATTTAAAAAATAAAAAGGATATTTCTTATCGTGACATTCCATCTGCCATTCGCCCTATTCCTCATGGACCCGAAATACCAATACCTTTTTCTCCAGATACTCTGGATGATATTTTAGATGACCCTGAACCAAGTCCTCCACCGTGTGATAGTGATGATGACGGTGATTGCTACAACCCTGACACAAGCGAACCGACTTTTTTCACTCAATCTGAACTGAATGATTTAGTTGGAGACTTAGGGCTTCCAAAGAACTCAGCAGAACTTTTAGGATCTAGATTAAAAGAGAAAAAAATTGTTGGCTCCGGGTAATTCCTTTTATTGGTATCGAAGTAGAGAAAAAGAATTTGTGCCTTTTTTCTCTCAAGAAGGTTACCTTGTTTATTGTAGTGATGTTCCTGGAGCTACTCGTCTAAAAGAAGCCTAAAAGCAGTTCTTCTACACAACGGCAATAAGTATGCTTCGATTCATTTCTGGGACCCGAACTACAAAACAATCGTCGCTGACATGCTGGACAACTTTAAGAAGCTGGACTGTAACATGAGCATAAAAATCCATTTTCTCCACTCACACCTTGACTACTTTCCTGCAAATTGTGGTGATGTCAGTGAAGAGCAGGGCGAAAGATTCCATCAAGACATCCAAGGAAATGGAAAGAAGGTACCTACCATGGAGGATGGAATGTTAACATGATAGCGGATTACTGCTGGATGTTAAAATGGGACGATTCTGAACGTGCCCACAGCAAGAAGAGCACTAAAAGAAGCATTGATGGGAAGCGAAAGCGTTTCTATAATCTATAAGGACTTTTGACTAGTGAGAATTTAACATTTTTCAATATTTTGTAGCATAAATGTAAACTTTGACATCTCTTACCTGTTTAATAAAAGCTAGAAATCATGGCGAAGAACAACTGTAAAAATTGCGTTAAATTTAGTTTTGTACCCAAAGGAGGTCCCTTTTTTGTGATAGAACCTGACGTGATAGAAAAAAGTTGATTTTAATTTCGAAATCAGCACTGGAAATTACATAGCTATCAAAATACAAACATTTTTATCTGGCAGACCTGGATAACACATGTGTTCGAGCGATTTTTAAAAAAGTCTACCAAATAAGTGACAATACAGAATTTATTTCAAGCTAGATGTTCTCACGGTATATGTGGAAAGGTAGTTTTGATCGACTACATAAACAGAAAATTCCAAATATTGGGGAATACAGAGCGGATTAAAGAAAAAAATTTTCTACTACGCTAGACTAGACATATGGGAATTTTCTTTATTGTTGATTTTACGAAAAAAAGTTATTCTTTATAAAAAATTCTGCTTAATGCGCAAATAATATTGACATATCGAAACTTAAGATATCATGTACAGGGCGGCAAAAAAATATAGAAACACAGAATTACGTTAACAGAGAAGTACCCTCAATTTTTATTTTAGAGCAAATTGTTTTACGAAAACTTTATTAAGGACTACAAAACATGGTCAGATACAATTTTTTGTTGAAATATTTTAATTTACAGGGTACCATCAAAAAGCCGTTGGAAAATATTTTTTTATTTTATTTCTTTAACAGTTACCTGCAACAATTTTGCAACAACTATGTGCAATACTATAGTAACGAATATTGACATGTTAGTCAAAAATCATTTACTATTTTTCGACTTATTAACAAGAGTTTTTCGTTAGTTTCGTCATGATTGTAAAGTTAACGCTGCAGGAGATAATAGAAATTGTACTTATCGTCGGAGATCACTATAAACCTATTAGGGAAGCCGCATGTAGCGCCACTATAGCAAACGTAATGAATAAATTTAAAGCTATACTGGTTCCGTCGAAAATGTATTTAAGAAACAACACAACAAATGATCCACAACAGAAGAAAAGAAGAAAACTCAATGTAATGCAAGCGGTTATCGAAGACCCGAAAATTTCTTTAAGAAAATTGTCAGAAACTTTTCCAGTTGACGTCAAAAAGTCTACTGCTAGTAATATTTTAAAAATAAATAAATTTCATCCATATAAACTGAAAAACATTCGCACGCTTCTTCCTAGAGATTTTGAATCCCGTTTCCTATTTTGCGCGTGGTTCCAAGGCGAGTGTGAAGTTGATCCTTTTTTGCAAGAAAAATATTATTTACAGATGAAGCCATGTTTACTTCCAATGGCGTGGTATGCTCCCAAAATTGTCGGTGGTGGAGTGACAACAATCCAAATTTTATAATCGAATGCCGTAGTCCAGTCAATATTCATTTAAAACCAATGTTTGGTGTGGCATTTTTAATGATCGGATCGTTGGACCATACTTTTTCCGACAAAATATAAATTCTTCTTAAGGAACCAGGTGTCTTCATTTCTTGACGAACTGCTACTAAATATAAGACGTACAATTTGGTATCAACATGATGTAGCCCCATGCTATAGTACTAACACACTAACTGGGTATTCGAATGAAGTATTTCCGCATCGTTGGATAGGCGGACGTTCAAATATTCCTTGGCCGGCCAGGTCGCCTGACATCACACCCCTGGACTTCTTTTTATGGGGCCGATTAAAAGAAATGGTGTATGGGCATAGACCTTTTCAGGATCTTGAAGCAGTAATAACAAACTGTGTCCAAGAAATCACTTCCAATATGATACGGGCGACAGTAAGAGAAATTACGAGGCGTACTATAGTTTGCATGGAAAAAGAAGGTGGGCATGTGGAGACATAATTTTTCCCTTTAAACTATCTGCTTTTAAATCACTTACATCATGTAATTGCTAAAATATGGTTTATTATTCTCATTCACAATTTATTTTTGCTCTAAGGAAATTAAATGTTTTTAATATTCCTGATAGGTAGATAGGTTGATTTTAGAACATGAAATAATCTCGCCTTATTTTTTTACGTAATTGGTTTCCAACAATAGGTAATGAATGCTCAACGTGTTTTTGATGGTACCCTGTGAATTAAAATATTTCAACTAAAAATTGTATCTGGCCACGTTTTGTAGTCCTTAGTAAAGTTTTCTTATAACAATTTGCTCTAAAATAAATATTGAGGGTACTTCCCTCTAAACGTAATTCTGTGTTTCTATATTTTTTTGCCGCCCTGTACATGATATCTTAAGTTTTGATATGTCAATATTATTTGCGCACCAAGCAGAACTTTTTATAAAGAATCACTTTTTTTCGTAAAATCAACAATAAAGAAAATTCCCATTTTTTTTTATGATAAGGCACAACACTGCAGGATAAATCCTTTATGGCGCTCTGGGAGCGGTGCGTGTGCGCATGAAACTATTCACGTTGGTCTTGAATCTTTGAAGATTATAGTCGTTGGGGAACACGATCTCAGGGAGGTCGTTCCAGAGTGATGACGTTCTCCAGATGAAAGAATTTTGAAACAGTGTCGTTCGAGGGACACTAAGCTGAACCACGTACTGGAGGGCTGCAGTGGCTCGTCGTGTATTTCTACCATGCACCGCTCTGGGTGGTATCAAGCGGGCAACCTCAGTTGAACACTTGCCATGAAAATATTTGTAAAATAGACTCAAGTCGCCAACGCTGTATAATATGTTTATTGTTTATGTATCACTTTATCAATTGTAGTACGAACGTTAAGAAATTAAGCAATTTAATGGAGCCATTATATATTATTTTGATTTCTCTTTATGATGTTTTAGATTTATTTCTATTGAATAATTATTGGAGTAAATATTAAGAACCCACTGGAACATATTATATTATCAGTAGGCGAGCGAAATTTAAATAAAATATCATTTAAGATAACGCGGTAGAGCAGGTAACCCCATCCAGGGACACCCCACCTCTACCTCTAAAAATATCATTAGACAAACTATCCCAAGAATTAACATATTCCCAAAGTTTTCTTTAATTTCATTAACAAAAGTCAATTTTAAAACGAAACAGGTTTGCTTGAATTGTATAAGAGTTTAATGAAGTAACGCGAAACTGTGGGATGTTCTCGTAAAGTTACAAACTAACTAACATTCCGTAGGTAAAACAGCCAACAGCTCTTTAAAGTAAAGCATGTTCCTAAAGAAATACAAGAGATCATTAATTTTAACGGGATACTTATTTATCTTTAAGCCTCGATTGTCAAATGCTGTGGAATGTGCAAATGAATCGCTCTACCCACTTTTTAATTCGAAATAATATTATCGTTCAGTCGAAGACATTAGTGGAAGCCCTTTTAAAATACAGTGCAAACCTAAATAATCAATCAACGGAATCGATTACGTTGGTAAATAATAATGTATAACACTGACTAAAAACTGTATGGTTCCTAAGCACAAAATTACCAATACTGCCTAATGTATCATTTAAAAGTAAAAGTAATTCAGGTTTACACTGTAAAAAATCAATATGAAAAATTAAATATCTATTAATATAAAAAATATAAGTATTTATAGAGGCAATATATGACACACATAACTTTTCAATGTGAAATTTGAGACTTTTAGACATCAACAAAGGGGAAAAAATGATTAGAACATAATTGCATATTCATTGCACCCCAGGCTTACATTACAACACGCCCAAATAATTTAGAGTTAAGAAAAAATACTAAAAAAAAAATATTTCTAATCTAACCATTTTTTCTGTGCACATTTTTAACTATATTAACACTTTTATTTACTTTTACACTACATAGTTTTTGTAAGGCACTTTTTCAATAAAACACTGCATGTTCTATGAGAATTCATTTATTTAATGTCGCCTAAAACAAGGACATTATTTAATTTAACAAATAATTATTGTTATATAGTAATCACGAAAAACTATAGAAAATATCGGAACGTCAATTTAACGGGTAAACGTTTATTATTATTTTGTAACAGAGTCAATATACTTTGCCAAGTTTATGTATGTACATATCTATGAAATAAAACAGCACTAGCTTTTGTCACATTGTTTTATAAAAGTAAATACACTTCTTACAAGTTCTGTCTCGTTTCGAAATTGTTTATATTTTAAGTTCTAGAGTTGTAAGAGTTCACCCTGTTTCACTTACACTACGACACCGTTTACCAAACTACTTTTGGACCATTTTGTAATGTTAGCAAGTAATCCCAACCAGTGCCCAATGGAGCACCAGCTTTAGTTTTAATCACACTTCCGTCCCATCTTCCCCTTCGTCTTCAAACAGAGGACCGGAGGACAGTCTTTTCTTAGGTTTCGGTGGAGGTCGCGGAGGAATTTTCTTTGGCTTTCCTAAAAAGATGAAATAATTTTTGGCATTGATTTTTAATCTATGTATCTGTGAGAAAATCTTGCCACCCTTTTTGAAATTGGTTCTTTTGTTGTTGAAGTTGATCACAATCAATAATTAAAACGTCTCGAGAGCAGAGGTGCGAGGCCTTGCATTGTATTTAGTCGATATGTTTAACTTCAAAGGTGTAAATTTTAAACTTAATCTATTTGTTTATGCTTAGCATTACCATTAGATTTTAATTTTGGGTTCAGAATTTCAACAATACTTTTAACAATACGCTGAAAAGTATTTAAATAACTGCACACATTTGGTTTACCTATCCTAGTTTTTGCCATATTACCGTTTCAAGCTACGAATAATTAGCTAAGTAATCCTATGGAATATTCAGTAAGGGTGCGATTGGATTAGAGTTGTGATAAATGATAAAAGCGGCGATACTAGCATCAATGCATGTAATAAAAATGTTTAAGGGAGGATAAAATTAATTATTGATATAATTGAAATTTAATATCGTCCGAAAATATAGTACCTAAACGATTTTTGTATGCTATAAAAATTTGCTAAAAAGGTAGAAAATAAGTTGCCCAAAATCATATTTTTGAGATTTGCAAAAAATCAGGGGATGAGGGAGTCATCACCTAACATAGCAAAATACGATAATAACTAAAACATGGAGAAAATAATAATAATAAGTTTATTTCAAATATCTATAATATAAGAAACATGTTAATATGTTATTATTATATCTATTTATTTAAAAGTATTTAAAACTATACATATTTAAGAATATTTTTATAAAAAGCTGCAAGAATTGAATAAACGCTACTTTGTTGATGTTAGATATAACGAGTGATTTTTAATTATTTTGCTCAAGGGAGGCCATGCATTTTAAAAGCATCATGGCCGTACTGCGTAGATAAGATGACATGATTGTTTTATGACATTTACGTCTTATTTGAATTTGTGTATTTGTAAAGTTTAAAAATTGGAGAAATTTTGTAATTTTTGCAGTTATTTGAAGGTAGGTTACTATTGCTTTAACTAATATTTCTCCGAGGAGTCGTCTTTTGACTATTATAAAGTGCTATTTGCAGGATATGATTTAATTTTTTTATTTTTTTTTTATTTTTCAGCGTATCAAGTTTTGGTGAAGCTTTGTTGCCGGATTGAAAGTTCTACAGTAAAAATGTTTAGTGAAGCACAAAAAATTTTTATTGTTGAAAGTTTTTTTAGAAATGGAAACAAAATAGGCGGTGTGTGGAATTACTCTATGCATGACTGCTTTGATGAATTTCGAACCGAGTTTCCTGATGTTGCGGTGACCTTTCATAATTTTCGTACTGGGTCACAATACCTAATTGATAAATTTCGTCAGACTGGTTCTGTTCAACATAAAAAAGGGGCTGGAAGACCAACGAAACGATCGAATGAGGTTATTGAAGAAGCGCGACAAATTATGGAAAATAATCCTTCAACTTCTATTAGGCATTTATCTCAACAAATTCAGCAAACGGATTTATGCTACAGTACATGTCAAACACTTTTGAAAAAGGATCTGCGTCTATACCCTTATCGTGTTACGGCTATTCATGAACTCCTGCCCAATGACGTTCCCCAAAGACTTAATTTTTGTGAATGGGGTTTAAACAATTTTCAAGAAGAAAATAGTGGTGCTTTTGAAAAAACATTTTTTACCGATGAGGCTTATTTTTATTTATCAGGCTATGTTAATTCACAAAATATGCGAATGTGGAATACGAAAAATCCGCATGTTTTTGTAGAAAGACCTCTTCATCCTCAAAAAGTTGGTGTGTGGGCAGCAATTAGTTCTAGAAGAATAGTAGGCCCAATTTACTTTGATGGCGCAATTACAGCTGAGAGATATCGGATCGAAATTCTGACAACATTTATTAATGAGCTTCACGATGATGAATTGCGGGAAGGTTACTTCCAACAAGATGGCGCAACGCCTCATGTAACCAGAGAAAATTTAAATTTTTTAAGTGAATTTTTTGAAAACAGAGTTATAAGCCGAAATACGCAACAAATATGGCCACCTCGTTCCTGCGATTTAACACCCTGCGATTTCTTCTTATGGCCTTTTATAAAAAACTCCATTTATCGAACACCAATTGAGGATATAAATGATCTTAAACGAAGGATTTCAGAAAAAATTGCCTAAATTAATAATTCTCCAAACGTATTGGTTAATGTGTCTCTGAGGGTAAGAAGAAACATCAGAAGGTGTCTAGAAGTAGGAGGCGGCCATATAAAGTAGGCTTTCAAAGTAAGATAGCTCAGGATTTTATATTACATATCGTCAAAAAACATTATTTTAGGTTTTCAACGTGACAACGCTGCTTTCTTGCACATTCGCCCTATGATTTAATCTACGCGCTACTGCTACACTATGTATACTGGGTCACAGCCGCCCTTGAGCAAAATAATTAATAATCACTCGTTATTAAAATTGCGAAAAAAATTAATTATATAATTTATTCACAATTAATGACATTAATTAGTGAAAGCATTTCCAAAATTTTTTTTAAATCGTTTGTTTCCAATATAAATGCTTTTATTCAAATTTCATACCTTTTTAATGAAATAAGTTTTTAAATCGTTTTGTTTCCAATATACCTAAATATTTTTATTTCAATTTTATATTTTTTGAATGAAATAATTTTTTAAATATTGTTGGTGAATAATCATTTAAATCAATTAAATAAATACGTACAACTGTATGAAAGTTTTTATTCTTAAATAGTTATAAAGGGTGTCCCAAAATGTACGCACATTTTAAATATCGTGGCATTTTCGTTTTTGTCATAGTGGGCTTCTGAAAATTTGATAGCTGTCATGTAATTTATTGCAATTAATAGCCATGGAACGCTATACGGTAGAACATCGCGTTGTTATCGTGAAAACGTATTATAAATGTAAATTTGTGTAAAGTTCATCTTTTTTGTTTCTGAATTAAATTAGAAATTTATAAGATAAAGATAGTCCTTATTAAGCATAATTTTCAAAAATATTTTTTGTAATATGTACTTCTAATTTTTTAACTAAAGTTTTGTTTATTCTTCCTCAACCTAAAATTCCGTAATTTAAATTAGTTTTAACTAATGCATAATTGCATAATAAAATATTTCTAGATGTTTTACATTCAGAAATGTTTTAATGTTTTTAAAAATCGGTACCTAGTAAACTTCTTAATTTTTTAACCAAATATTCTACTTGAAAATTGCAATTTAATTTATTGTCAAAAATGATTCCTAAATGGTAAACTTTTAAAATTTGAATGTCATATAATAATATGTACTATTGATACTATTCACATTTTGTGGTAAATCATTTAAGTTTAAAGTAAAAGGAAGATAATTTCATCTATTACTTATGGTACTACTTAAACCTTACCTTCTGTAGATGGCTTATCACTAGCTATTGAGTTCCTTTTCTCCGACGGACTCCTTAGCTGTTCAGCATTATCCATAGCCCACTGCGTCCTAGACGGCGTCAGTTTCATCGAATTCATATTTCTAGGCAAAGTCTGGCTGGCGATTGGTTTTTGAGGCGTTTTCGGTCGCGGATTCGGCTGAGGCTTCGATTTTAATTGCCCAGCGGGAGGCTCCGTCGGGAGAATTGTCAATGGATGTTGCTTCGTGGTGGAAGATTGGTTCTGTTGCTGGGGATAGGAACGTGAGGGGGCTGAGGGCTCCAGATGCGTTGAGTTTTCATGTGTTTCCGCAATGGGGTCGATTGTTGTCGGACTTAACGGAAACATTCGGTTGGAGCGAGGTGTTGTTGCTGGTTCGCTAGCGATTTTGTTCAGCGATAATACTGAACTCCCTTAAAATTATAAAAATGTTGCAGTTAATATTAATTATATTGAACAGTGGAGTTCTAGGATAGTTTTACAAAGCAATTCACCGTGTACGATTTTCCTTGCGCACACAAAATGACTGGTGTGATGCTTTAAAGGGACACCACGTTTGGTTTCTATAGTTCTTGCAAAACAATTTCCGATGCACGTTATCAATCAGCTGATAATTGTAAACTCGTAAGTAAACACCAGAAAATGAAATTAGGGCAAAAAATATTAACCTTTTATGCGATATTGAATGTACTAAAAACTTAAAGTGGTCTTCCTTGATACGAACCCATTTATAACAAATATTTTGTTGATTTAAGCTTGTAAAAATGAATATAATTTGAATTTTATTGGCCGACAGTTGGCAACAGAACTGCGAAAGGTCGGTGGCGCCAGCTTGCTTGTTGTTGTTGTTTCCTGAAAAACTAACCTTTATTGTTCTGTGGTTTCGTGTTGTGCGTCTATTTTTTAACAAACGCTTCAGATCTTTCCACAAATAGCATTAAAAAACTGTCTATATATATCTGAAAAATGCGGCAGCATTTAAATAGCCCATTCAAAGAGCTAATAGCTTCTCTAATAAGCTATTTTCAGGAAGAACTTAACAACAATGACCCATTGTTGTCCTTGACAGCAGTTAGACAAGTGCCTTTAAAGGGTATGTGAAGGTATACATATTTTATTTCTACTTTCCTAATTTTTAGCGTGTAGCAGCTGCCCTAAATTTAAATATATTTACTGTAGGCGCAGATAGAATCACCTAAAAAGAAACGTTCTCATGCAAAGAGAGTTATAAATGTGTCAATATTGGATATAAGTTCTATCCGCGGCACTACTCCTAATGTTTGGAAAAATTCAATTCGGCACACAGAAAGCGAGATATTGAGATGGTATGAAAGAGAACATGTATAAGACAGACTGAACATTCAACCCATTACTAGTTAGAATGAGTGGCTCAAGTGATTTGGAGGATGATTGATGATTTATTTTTGTATTACTATTTTAATTATTCTTAATATTAAAACTCAAAAACTAAAAAAAACAGAGCCTTTAAATAAGGACCACCTACCTGTAATTTTAGGTATATTTTTGCCTCGCCCACTTTTATACGGGAATACGGAATAATAAAATAGATTAATAACCAAAGCATATACGAAAAAAGTAACAATAAAATTTCTATGCCAATACAATTTAGGTACCTATATATTGTCATCCCAGAAGATTTTAAAAATAAAATAAATAAATTTGTGTTTATTTTTGTAAATTTATCTCTTGTTTTTATGAGAAAAAAAAAACAGTGTAATTCCCTCACTTGGATACTTTGGTTACAAGCTGGCAACACTGCCGATAGCTGACGTCACTCGAAGGGTATGACGTACAACGGAAATTATTTTGCAAAGAGTATATTTATAAACTTTATTGTTAATAAATTAACTTATTACACTTTATACTATTTACAAAGATACTTAAAGGGTAAAGCTTGACTTGCAATGGTAAAAACCATTGCATGTTTTATTATTAATTAATTGTGAGGAGAAAAACGGGAGATGACCGTGGTCCTACTTATTTTCAATTCTACTGTTTTTTTTTAGCTCGGCGATGCCAAACCTATTCCTATTTTTACATAGTTGCCATTGTTTCTTATTATTCCTTGGATATTGCATCCAACACACCGAAATGAAAATCTCCGAACCAACAATTAATTACCAACGGTAACTTAGGGCGACAACTCGTGTATATCAAATTCTAAATGGCTAAATCCAACAGCAATCAATCAGAAACGGAATAAGAAACTCCTGCAACTACCAAAGAGGTGGTTATAATTAGGAGTCGCCACCAAGTCAGGTTAGTAGCCGGATAGGCTTTTAACGTTACCTCTTGCGGTGAGCCCTGTAATTATGACTAGCTTACTTTCCTTTCCTTATGATTCCTGTTAGATTAGGCAGGATGATGCATTTGATATTACGACGAGAGCGACTAACCTTAGATTTCAAACAATCAATTAATTCATCGAAAAAGTATTAAATTTAGAAAAATTGTTATTGAACACTAAACTGAAATTAATTCGTTTTGGGTAGAATTGTTCATAAATTTGTCAGTGTATTTATATTTAATTGAGTGTGAGAAAGTATGGTTGAATAATAATTGATTAGAAAAAATGTATTTTTCTAATTTTGCTTCATAAGAAATCTATTACGATACCGTTTTCAGTATCGAAACAGATCTATTACGATACCGTTTTTTTATTTTTTAAAAGTTGGCATTGGTAATATTTAAATGTTTTATTCTGTTGACGTCTGACGTTTCCTGTTATTGTGATCCATGAGAAAAGAAAGTTTTCGGGATTTCTCTGGTAAAAGTTGATTTATCGTTTTATTAGCAATATCCCTTAACTCAGGGGGAGTTGAACTTAGATTATCATGCTCCATATTTTTTTAATTATAATAATTATGAACAACTCTATGAAATGTTAAAACACAAATTTCGTGACAATGACACAAAGAAAATATTATTTATTGTCAAGGCTACTATGATAAAAGTAAATTTATAGTATTACCAACATAGAATTTAGATATACAAATTTACAAAATTTGAAGGGTTGATTTTCTTTTTAAATATGTATTTTCTTATTGAAAAAAATACAAAATAGAAACAATAGTATAAAGTACGTGTTTTATAAAGCAGTTAGAGCACTTGTCCCGTTAAAAAACTCGCCGCAAGCGTCTCGTTTTTTAACATGGACGCGTGCTATAACATGATGCTTTATAAAACATGTACTTTAATATACTATTTTTTAACTAATGAATCGAGCTCAAGAAAGACTCTGTTCATTTATGCATTGGTGAACCTGCACTGTGAGAAATGCTTTGGGTGAATTATTGACTGAACCCCTTTGTTAAGAGTCCATCACGGTAACCCCTGACCGGCACGCAACCGACCATATAGCAATGTAAATTAAACGGGGTTTCTTGCGCTCAGCTGTAAACGAATTTCGAGAAAACTGGTAAATTATTTAGCTTTGATTAAAAGGATCTTGAAAGGCAACTCTATTTGCTAAATTATCCGTGTTGCAGATTTTTCTATTTGGCTTTTGTTTTTGAAATGTATGCAGTAATATATTTATCGCTGTTAGAAATGCAAAGTTGCTTCTCAATATCCTTTTACCCAAAGCTAAATAATTTACCAGTTTTCTCGAAATTCGTTATAACTGAGAGCGGAAGAAACCTCATTTAGTTTACATTGCTGTATGGTTCGGTTGCGTGCCGGTCAGGGATTACCGTGACGGACTCTTAACACCCATTTTCTATATGTGTTATTATGAAATACCCTCGTTTGTGTAATTATCAGCGTGCTCCAAGTAGGCGACATTTTAATATTCACCTATTTTAACTCATGAATAAAATACAAAACAATTTCTAACATATTTAAAATGTCGTTAAACCTATCTGAAAGAGAGCAAATTAATGTCATTGCATGTTTTACATCCGGTGTAATAACATTAGAAGTAGCTGTACGGAGCAACCGAGGTCTTTTTGGCATCTTTTGTTATTCTTGTCTTCAGGCTCTGCTATGTCTAAACGTGACGCAAATGTAAAGTCAGTGAAAACTTTTATACTTGCAATTAGGGTATGCATTATGCATTAAGACCTCTATTACGGTTAAATTTAGTAGCTTTTGTTTTGGTTAGAAATAAAATAATTACTTGTGTTTGTACTTAAAGGCGAAGTAGGTATCCTTTGTTCTCATTCCTGTTTAACATACCAACACGTTTGTGCCTATTTTTAAATTGCAACTACATAATTACACTTAGTCTTATTAAAAAATAATAAAATGGTATGTCACAGAGCACTGAGCACTAATAATAATACAGTGTGTGTATAAAGTCTGGAAACGGCTTAATAACATCCAGGGGCGTAGCGAGGGGGGGGGGGGTGTGGGGGGTGTCTCACCCCCCCACGCTTTTCGGAAGTCGGCATTTCGAAGTATCCAATGACCAATAGTTAGTACGAGTTTTCAGATAACTCGAAGTTGATACAAAGCTCAGAGTCAGTTTCATTTGCGAAAAAATTATTGATTTGTCCCGAAAATGATTTCAAAAGACACCATAGAACACGACGCATCCCTAAAAAATACGATGCAAATCCAAAAACTGCTGTCGATTTCGATTTCTTGTTGTTTTATCGAAAAGAGTTGAAAATTGTATTCCAAGCTTTCCCAACTTTTATTGGAAATCATTTACAATCAGCTTTGTCAGTGTTCAAACCTATCCAGGAAACTTTCAGAATCCCAGTTGACAAAAGTAACGTTAGAATTAAATTAATGGAATCCATCCAACAATTGGAACCGGAATACTTCAAATCAGAACCGGAATGTTTGCTTGCGGAAACGCAAATTCTTTTTGATTCATGTAAAGAATGTGACATCTCAAAAGTGGCATTGAGATTGAAAAATGTCTTACTAATTGCATACAAATTAATATGTTACGTCTTGACTGCGCCAGTTACTTCAGCTTCATGTGAACGGTCATTTAGTAAATTAAAATAAATAGTAGCCAACCATTTACGTACAACGATGGGAGATGATCGATTAAATTCCATGATGCTACTTTCTTCATCGAAAGATAAAGTTGATCAAATTGATCTTCATGAAGTTGTCAAACAATGGTCCCTCTTGAAACACCGCAGAGTGAGAATTTGAGTTGACTTCGTATTTAATCATTGATCTGATTGTAATTTTTGCGTTCCGTGTTTCCTTCATGTGGAATTGATTATTAATTGAACAGTAATTGCTATTGCTTGTTAATAAAACTCTCGAAAATCAGATTTTGTTTTTTCTATCCTTCGCTATCCTAATTGTACATAGTCCACGTTACCCACATTTTCCGACCTTTCTAAATAAGTAATGTGATTAGGAACAAATTTATACTCGGCAAATTTTTATCATAAGTTTCCAAGAGCTCAAGGTAAAGTTGTGATGTCAAATTTCCATCAATAAAAAATGGACCGATCTTGTGGTTACCTAGAATCCCAGCCCACACATTCAATTTACCAGGGCGTTGTGTATGACCTTCTCTCATCCAGTGCGGATTCTCATTTGCCCAAAACCTACAGTTGTGTCTATTGACTTTACCATTTAACATAAATGTTGCTTCGTCCGAAAATACTGTAAATTTGAAAAACTGGTTATTTTGGTCAAACCTTGACATCATAATATCACAAAATTCAATTCTTCGCTCATAATCATCTTCTGATAACTCTTGAACTACATGTATTTTGAACGGGCGATATATATTATGTTTTATTAAAACATTATGGACGGATTTGAAGCAGACGTCACTTACTTGAGAAATTTTTCTTAATGAAGAAACAGGGGTTTCAACAACATATTGTAAAATTTCTAAACTTTTCTCTTCATCTACTACTGCTGGTCGTCCTGATCGTCGCCTATCTCTACAATTTCCAGTTTCTTGGAACCGTCGAACAGTTTTTAGAACAGTTGCTTTTGAAATTGGATTTCGGTTTGAAAATGAGTTATTAAATAGATTTTTAACCTCTTCGTAAGACCTGACCCTATGGCCATATCCTCTCATCATAAGAATTGTAATTCTTTCACTTTCAGTTAAAGACATTTTTGCATGTAAAAATGACAGCTTTAATGACTTTACATTAAAACTGAACTGGTGTTTTATTTATTAATAAATAAAACACAATTTGTTGATATTTTCAAAACACGTCGCTATTTCGAAAACTACTAATATTAGGAACAAAGTATGTTATACCAAAAGTGTAACAAATTTAAAGTAAAAACTATAAATAAAAAAATATACAGGGTGTTATATTTAAAAATATAAAATTCGTTCGAATTCCCGACAAACTAAAAAGCTGGCAACAACGCCAATATCGTCATTCGGTACGTCAGATCCTCTTACACTACTGTACCAAGTTTGGTTTAAATCGGCCAATAACTTGTGATGTTAATAAGCCGTTTCCACACTTTATACACACACTGTATTTTGCTTGACAATAAATGTTGACTTACATAAAATAGGGTAATCTTACTTCCAACCTATGGCAAATCTTGGGAGAATTGAACTATACGGTCACAAAGCTCTGCAAAACTTATACAATAGAATTCCAAATAGCTATAAAAATTGGAAAAAGTGAATAGAAAAATTTCCGGTAACAAGAAGACTAGACAATGACGCTGCTACACTTTTTCAGATATATGTTGCAGCAGTAGTAAAAATATGAAAGTACATGGATTGAGCATAGATGCAGTTCATTGATAGGATAGATCATTGCCTGTATACGCTCCAATTTGCTGACGACCAAGCAGCGGTGGCGTAGCCAGCGTTGTTGTAGGTATAAACTTTTTGAGACTACGCCCAAGGATTATTTTTTTATGATAAGGCACAGCACTGCAGGATTAATTCTTTATTGCACTCTGCGAGCGGTGCGTAAGCGCAGGAAATGATTCACGTTGTTCTTGAATCTTTGGGGATTATACTCGTCGGGGAACACGGCCTCAGGGAGGGCAATCATGAGTGACGACGTTCTTCAGATGAAAGAATTTTAAGTATGTTTAGGAGCAGAGCCCCAAATATGCGAACAGTACTCCAGCGATGGTCGAATTTGGGTTTTATAGAGCATCAAAAGTTGTTGGGATGTATAGAGGTTCTTAGTTCGGAAAAGCTTCCAAGCTTCTGCGAGGCTTCAAGTTGACGCCCAATCAATGAATTGCTGAAGCCAAGATAATGAAGTGTCCCATCATGATGGATCTTGAACAGATGTAAGACCTCTTGCTACCTATAGAGATGTACATTGGCAGTCGATGTTCGAGCATCCAAAGTAAAAAATGAAAGAAGTGTGCTGCCATCAGCGTAGCTATATATAGGATTTTCACTTTTTTCAAAAGATCGTTAATGTATAGTAAAAGGAGGGTGCGCGACAATATAGAACCTTGAGGGACTGCGGTATTGACGTTAAAGGTGTCTGAAAGAATCGCCACTCGCAGAGAACAGTCTTTAAGAAAGCTTGACAGCCATAAACAAGATTGAACCGGCATTCCAAATGCTCTCACTTTAATAACAATTTTGGTGTATAATTATCGCAGAAAGAGCTTATTTACCGTGCAAGCAGAGTTATTTTAGATAATGTTCTTTAAATGTATCTTTCAAACACATCTTTGTTCTATAAACAGCTTTAATGCAGCAAATAGCTCTGTACTTGCTCTTTAATTGCCATACTCGGTAAAAGAAAGGCCTTGGAAATATCCAGTGATACCACCAGGGACTCCCCATGATGTTCTATTGAATTGTTACAAACGTGAGTAATATAAGCGAGAAGGTCTCCTATTAATCTAGGCTTACGGAATCCGTACTGGCGGTTATAAAGCGTACAAAATACCGGTGTCAATTCATCAGCGCATGTCTTAATTACAATGACTGGACTTTCGTCAGGATCAGAACCTTCCTTGGTGTCAATACTCCTCAAGATTTTCCCAACTTATACATAATATTATATTGACAGATATGACATTAATTGTTATGATGCTAATAAAAAAGTATAATAAATAGGGATTGAGAGTCAACACTGAAAAATCTGAGTATTTGTGTGTGGGCGCAGAACCTTGGTATCCGATGGTCAGCAGATGGGACAGTAAGTAAACCGCCACTAGAATCATTAAAGTCAAAAAAGTAATATCCTAACTTAATGGGATAATCTGGAGCAAGGATAATTTACTATAATACACGAAACTTTAATGAAAAGAAGTTCACTGTATTTACCAGAAACATGGCGAAATACAGAGAAATACCAAAATCAATTGGAAGAAGTAGAAATGGATACTATTAGACGTCCAATGAGGATATCGAGGTCAGACAGTGTTGACAGAGAAATTAAATTACACCATTAGGGAATAACTGAAACAGTAGCGGCGGACATCGAGCAATTATTATGGTATAGTCACATCCAAAGAATGTACGAAGGAATTCTTTCTAAATAAACAAGCAAATGACAACCAACCAGGGTTGAAAGGATTTAAATCATGATTAAATCACTTGATTTTTTTAAATTTAAATCATGATTAAAATCAAAATTTCTGATAATTAATAATTAAGAGAAAATAAAAACTTTCAGTTTTAATTAATGGTTTATTATATAAAAAAAATAAAACGACTGTACCTAAATAATGTTTATTTTAGTTAATTGTAGTGATTGTACAAAAAAACTAATTTTGCAGCTTTTTCCGTTCCTAATCAATTTCTGAGTTAGGAATGGACTAAACCAAATGTTGAAAGAATTCTCTTGACTGATGCGGAAGAGGCAGGCAGCACAAAGTAATTATTGTCTAATTATGAAGAACTCTTTTTGAATAATGGGTATATTTTGCTGCGACTTCCACCATTCCATGGGTTTTACATTCTGAAAAATATCATCAGTGAAAGGTTCTGATCTGGCAAGAAACTTGACTATGAGTGGTAGTAAACCACTATTCGGATCGGATAGGTTTACAGAAAGAACTCAGCGAGGTTAAATCCGTACTCGAAGTGGCCAAGTTGGAGATAGCACACCTAAAACAACTAACTGATTTGACTGAAAAAAAACTTAAACGGAACAATTTATTTATCTATGGTATTGATGAGAGTGATGAAAAAACTCTGGTAACTGTAATTGACTTTTTTCTAATTTTGTCTCGAAAAATAGATATTTCGAACGCGCTAGCGAGTTCGAAATATATCCATTTCGAACTCCGAATTTTATTTTTTAAAAGTTGGCATTGGTTATATTTAAATGTTTTATTCTGTTGACGTCTGACGTTTCCTGTTATTGTTATCCATGAGAAAAGAAAGTTTTCGGGATTTCTCTGGTAAAAGTTGATTTATCGTTTTATTAGCAATATCCCTTAACTCAGGGGGAGTTAAACTTAGATTATCATGCTCCATATTTTTTTAATTATAATTATGAACAACTCTATGAAATATTAAATCACAAATTTCGTGACAATGACACAAAGAAAATATTATTTATTGTCAAGGCTACTATGATAAAAAGAAATTTAGAGTATTACCAACATAGAATTTAGACACACAAATTTACAAAATTTGAAGGGTTGATTTTCTTTTTAAATATGTATTTTCTTATTGAAAAAATACAAAATAGAAAAAATAGTATAAAGTACGTGTTTTATAAAGCAGTTAGAGCACTTGTCCCGTTAAAAAACTCGCCGCAAGCGGCTCGTTTTTTATCATGGACGCGTGCTATAAGATGATGCTTTATAAAACATGTACTTTAATATACTATTTCAACACCAAACTTGAAATACCTTTATGCGGCGACGATATTAACTGTAGTTACCGGGTTGGTGCTAAACGTGAGAATAAAACTCGCCCAATCATAGTAGAGTTTATTTCCAATATCAAGAAAAGGCTTGTTTTTAAAAATATAAGCAAGCTCAAGGGAAGTTCTGTAGTAATAAGAGATGATCTAACTAGGGCCGAGCTGGAGGAAAGAAAAGATTTGGCAAGGTTTCTACGATCTGCCAGGTCTCAAAATCTTCCAGCCAAGATTAAGCAGAATAAACTTGAGGTCAATAGTGAACTCTACACCCTCAAGGAATTATTAGACGGAGAGAAGTTGGATCGCGACGTTTTCTCGACACTGCACCCTCGTCGGGTCGCTGGCGGTCCATCAACACCTGTTAGTATCCAAAGCGAAACAGAATTAGTACCGGAAAATAGTGCTTCACAAAAACTAAGTATTAATAAGACCAGTGTATCCACTTCGATATCGACTAAGCAGTTTCCCGTCAATTTAGATCCATCGACTTTTTCGAGATCCAACCTGAGAAAGGGCTCAGATAGCGGACCTACTCGGGCGTCCGACCGAAATAAAAATAGGAATAAATAATTAAAAACGGCTGTGTTATAATCTAAAATTGAAACTATTGTTTATTTTTATTTATTTTTGTTTATTTTTTCTTTTGTTTTTTCTTTATTTTTTGAAGGTGTTATTGCTAATTGTTTGTCGTTTATATTGAATAGTGCTTATACAGGGTGACGCGGATCTAAATGAACATACTTCAACACAAGACAAAGAATACCTTGGGGGTTCTTAATCACCCATCTTTGATAGTTCAATTGTCGATAGTTAATAAGATACAGGGTCTTTTATGAACTTCAGCAATTTTTTGTTCTTGTCATATTTTTTAATGCACTCCGTATAAAATTTTCATATTGGGTCAACATCTGTAACCTATCTGTCGCTTAAAATTGCAATATCAGAAAATTTTAAATTCCAGGCCCGTATTAAAAAAAGTTGACATTTTCAATTTTTACATTTTTAACAACCTGTAGATCAATTTTTTCAAAATATTATTTTTTTATTGGAAAGAGCATAAAGAATTGACCCTAACGGCATAATTTTCAAAGTTCCCGCACCCATCACTTGATTAGAATAAATGGTTGTTTTGTAAAAAATTTCAAAATGGTGCATATTTGGAAATTAGAAATTAAGAAAATAACAATAAAAAAGCAAAAACTGCTTCCGAAGTAAAAAAATAAATGTACTAAACGTTTAATAGTTTTAACGAGACTAAATTTTAGGGAACAACACAACAACAAATAACAAAGTAATAATAATAATAACAAAACTGCAAGTTAAAATCGACTGCTTAAAATCTAATACATAGAAAAAGTTTTAGCAAGAATTAATTTTAGGAGCACTTTAGCAGAACACTGTTATTTAAGAAGCTGTTCAAAATGCCCTCCATTGGCTTGTTCACATCTTCGTCTTCTGATGTTTAAATTTGACACTGCTTTTCTAATTGCGTCTGGGTTATTTTTTATTTCCTGAAAAGCATTAATAATTCGTTGCAAAAGCTGCTCCCGCGTGTTGATTTCTTCTGAATAAACCAAATTTTTCATGTTCCCCCAGAAAAAAAAATCCAAAGGATTAAAGTCCGGCGACCTGGCTGGCCATAAATGGGGCCCTCCACGGCCTATCCATCTGTTAGGAAACGTAATATTTAAAAATTCAGATACAACCCTTGCAAAATGTGGTGGGGCCCCATCATGTTGAAAAAAGAGCCCTCTCACGTTAGCATTTTCATTTTGCATAAGTCCTGGCAAAATGTTTTGTAAAAAATTTAAATATTGATTTCCATCTAATCTTTTAGCAAAAAAGTGCGGCCCAATTAATTTATTATTTATTATACCTGCCCAAACGTTTATGGAAAATTTGTGCTGCGAATGCGATTGTCTGATGGCATGTGGATTTTCTAACGACCATACATGGGAATTCCTTGAATTATTTACACCATCTCTGGTAAATTGTGCTTCATCGGTCCAGAGGATTCGATAAAGACTCCTTTGGTGTCTACTGAGCCACTGGCAAAAGAGTAACCGGTTTGCATAATCGCCAGGTCCTAATCTTTGAACTTCTTGAACATGAAACGGATGCAAGCCTTCCTTTTGCAGTGTTACATTAACTCTTTTTTGCGGGATTCCTAGACGTGTCGCAATTTTTCGAGTAGATGTTTTGGGATTATCTTCAACAAGATTTAAGATATCTTCTTCCTCCTGAACTGGATGTCGTATTGGTTGATCAATATTATTGTCGGTGGGAAAATGTCCATGTTCTCCAGCAAATAAAAATACATTTGCAAATGTTTTGTGATATGGACATCTTCTACCCGGAAATCGCCTACGATATTCCCGAACAGCAGCTCTTCCATTACCGTTACAAAAACCGTATACAAAAATAATGTCGGCATATTCGGCATTTGAAAATTGGTAAGGCATCTTCAACAGAAAATTGCAATAATTGTTAACCGAATACTAACAAAGGTCAGACAACTGTCACATATCTGATAGTGACTTGAATTGTTGCTATGGAACAGTAACTCGATAGTCTTTGGTTTGTTTTTAAATGAGGCAAAGCCTACTTTACAAAGTTTGAAATTTCTGACTGTAATTTACGATTTTTTGTCGATGTCTAAAAAGCAATCATTATCTTGCAGTTTTGTTATTATTATTATTACTTTGTTATTTGTTGTTGTGTTGTTCCCTAAAATTTAGTCTCGTTAAAACTATTAAACGTTTAGTACATTTATTTTTTTACTTCGGAAGCAGTTTTTGCTTTTTTATTGTTATTTTCTTAATTTCTAATTTCCAAATATGCACCATTTTGAAATTTTTTACAAAACAACCATTTATTCTAATCAAGTGATGGGTGCGGGAACTTTGAAAATTATGCCGTTAGGGTCAATTCTTTATGCTCTTTCCAATAAAAAAATAATATTTTGAAAAAATTGATCTACAGGGTGTTAAAAATGTAAAAATTGAAAATGTCAACTTTTTTTAATACGGGCCTGGAATTTAAAATTTTCTGATACTGCAATTTTAAGCGACAGATAGGTTACAGATGTTGACCCAATATGAAAATTTTATACGGAGTGCATTAAAAAATATGACAAGAACAAAAAATTGCTGAAGTTCATAAAAGACCCTGTATCTTATTAACTATCGACAATTGAACTATCAAAGATGGGTGATTAAGAACCCCCAAGGTATTCTTTGTCTTGTGTTGAAGTATGTTCATTTAGATCCGCGTCACCCTGTATATGTATATGAAAGTATGAATATTAAGATCTGTCATTTAAATATTAGGTCCTTGCCGGCTCATTTTGGAAGTTTTGTTGATTTTCTGCTGGTAAATAATTTTGATGTTGTTACTCTGAGTGAAACTTGGTTGCATGGCGGTATTGATACACGTGACGTTTCAATTGATGGGTACACTTTAATAAGACGGGATAGGGCGGGGGGACAAAGGGGAGGTGGTGTGGCAATTTACATTGGGGGTCATTTAAAGTATTCACTTCTCGAAAATTCTAACAACATAGAAGATTTATGGTTGACGTTGAAACTAAAGTGCGGTGATATTGCTGTGGGGTGTGTATATAGACCACCCCGTTTTAACGCTAATGTGTTTATCGATGAATTTGAAAGCACTCTCTTTAATTTGATCCCTAAGTTTGACTCTGTTGTCTTTCTTGGAGATTTTAACTTTGATTTACTGGATGTTAATTGTAATACGAATCATTCATTTAATGATCTCTTAGCAAATACAGGTCTGAAGCAGGTCGTGGATTTTCCCACTCGAACCACCCAATATAGTTCCACTTTGCTTGACTTGATTATTCTGTCCGAGTCATGTCAGTTTTCTGGATGTGATTCTGTGCATTTGCCTGATATTTCGGACCATGATTTGATTTATGTCACTTTAAAGCTTCAATCTCTGGCACTTTCTGTGGAACCAATCATATACAGAGATCTAAAGAGTGTGAATGTTGATCAGTTGTATAGCGACCTTCAGGCGATTCCTTGGCGTAATGTGTATGACCTTGTAAGTGCTGATGAAAAGGTTGCCTTTTTTAATGAGAATTTGAATGCTTTATTAAACTTACACGCTCCTTTTAAAACTGTAGTACCCAGAAAAAAACATAAGCCATGGGTAACTGACAATATAAAACTATTAGCTAAACAACGTGACAAACTTTTTACTAGGTATAAGAAAACAAAGTCTCCTAGAGTTTTTGAGGAGTACAAATCACTGAGAAACTTCACTAATAATGCATTGGAAAGGGAGAAAAAAGCTTATATGAGACTGCAGATTGGTAGGGGTAGTAGGGAGCTGTGGGGTGCTGTAAATAAGCTAAATATTTATAATAGGAAACCTCAACCAAGGATTCCCGCTGTTCTTGATAATGTCAACAAGATAAATGAATTTCTCGTTAACTCTATTCCTCAAATTTTGCCTTCTCCAAACCTGAATCAATATTATAGTGGCACTCTTTTTAACCTAAAGTCTCACTTGAATTTCCGGGGCATTGATGAGACCGAAATTATGTCATATTTATCTTCAATTAAGACCAAGGCTGTTGGATCTGATGGATTGAGTGTGACTTTTATTTTGCTTTGTTGCCCATTCCTTATATCGTATATTCAACATATAGTAAATTCTTGTATAGAGCAATCTGTTTATCCATCCCTGTGGAAAGAGTCATATGTTGTACCGCTTCCTAAGGCTAGTGAGGTACGGGAACTTAAAGATCTGCGACCAATAAGTATTCTGCCTGTTGTGTCAAAAATTTTGGAGTGGGCTATAAAGGGACAACTGGTACGGCATATAGAGTATAATGAGGTACTTCCGGACATACAGTCTGGCTTTAGAAGCGGTCATAGTTGCGCGACAGCGTTGCTTAATGTCACAGATCACATTTTTAGGGCCATTGACTCAGGTAAGTTAACAGTGTTGGTCCTTCTGGACTACTCCAAGGCATTTGATACCATTAATCATGACTCTTTAAAGTTAATTTTAAAATATATCGGACTCTCGGCATCTGCAGTTTCATTCTTTGATAGCTATCTTAGTGGCAGGCAACAGCGAGTGACTCTGTATGGACGGATCTCTGATGCCAAACACATATCAATTGGAGTGCCTCAAGGGTCCATATTGGGCCCAATCTTGTATACAATTTACACTGCATTCCTAAAAAATGTTGTTACGAGCTGCTCTGCACAAATGTATGCTGATGACACTCAGTTGTTCTACTCATTCAATCCAAGTGACTTAAATCGTGGTTGTGAGCTTATTAACAATGACTTGAATGCCCTTTTTAGGTTTTCTCAAGAACACTCACTGACACTTAACCCAAACAAAACCGTCGCTCTTCTGTTCGGCAGAAATAAAGATCGGCTAGAAAATAAAAACAATATAAAAGTAAAAATCAATGATGTGTCAATACCTTTCGTTGAAGTGGCCAAAAGTCTTGGACTCTGGCTAGACACGGATTTGAGATTTAACAAACATATTTCTGAGTGTGTGAAAAAATGCATTTTTAAACTTAAATTGTTGTACAACTCCCGGACTATTTTAGATTCGAATCTTAAACTCATGCTATGTGATTCTCTTATTTTGTCCACTTTCAGTCATTGTGACGTGGTATATGGTCCATGCCTGACAGCCTTCACCTCACATAAAATTCAAAAAATTCAGAACTATTGCCTACGTTTTGCATACGGCATTAGAAAGTGTCACTCGGTAAGGCACAAGTTGAGGGATGCGGGTTGGTTGAGTATGAAGCAGCGGCAATTGTTTCATGCAGCTGTTTTATATCATAAAATAATATTGTTCAAAAAACCTTCTTATCTACACCAAAAAATAACTTTTCGTACTGACGTTCATAATTTAAATGTAAGATTTAAAGGTATGATCACACCACCTATTCATAAAATGTCGGTTTTTGAGCGGAGTTTTTCTTACAGCGTTTCGGCTCGTTACAATGCTATCCCTACAGATCTAAAAGCAAAGTCAATTGCATCGTTTAAAAAATTGTATAAAAGGAACTTACTGGGAAATTGAAAAATTAATGTAGGTACTTTGTACATGTTTTTAGTTTTTTGTTCCTTCTTTTCATATGTATCCTTGCCTTAGGTATTTATGTTTATTTATACTTATTGCCGTCGAGCTTATTGCTAATTATAGTTTCATCTTTTTCTTTTTCTAGTGTATAAATCTTTGTGAATAACATAAGTCTTTGTGAAAAACATATAATGCTCCTGCACTGTTAAACTTTTTTAGTTAAGGTTAGTTGTTAGGTATTCTAGTTGTAAACTCCGTTTACAGGTTATATTTTAGTTTTTTTTAAAGGTTAAGTGGAAGACCAACTCTTGTTTCAAACAAGAGATGAACTTCGCCCTTTCAGATAAACATGTTAGAGTATAAATTTTATTATTGTGAATTGAACAAATTTGATTATCTGAATAAAGATTATTATTATTATTATTATTATTATTATCTAATTATTTAACAGCTTTTAAAGCAACATTTTTTTCACTTTCTGTTAGTGTTTGCTGAGTTTTGTTGAGTCAAGAAGATATGCCAACAAATGATATGGGGTTATACACTGTTAATAACGCCTCTTAAATTTTTGCAGTTGATTTAAAGTTATGTCCGTTTTGTCAAAATGAGTTAGGGCGCACGCATCTTTATATAAACAGCGGAGGGTTTTCTTGTTCTGACAGGAATTTTCAGCTCTGAGCGACAGGAACTATCTTCATTCAAATTTGAGGAACGGTGGGAATAAAATCAAAAACGTGTTAAAAATAGCAACTTATTAATAGAAAAAAATAGATAAAAACAAAAATAGAAAAAAAAATCGTAAAAATCGAAAAAATAAAAAAAAATCTTGACTTTTTTCCAAAAATATCGCGATTTTTTGATGTCTTTAAAAAAAAATCATGATTTTTGTCAACCCTGCAACCAACCAAGAAATAAGTTACTTATTATCCTAATTATCCATCACTTACCAGTCGATGTAGTCCTTAATCCTAAATTATCGTATAGGGGTTCCGCAATGATTTCATTGTTCATTGGCGGTTCGGAACTCCAACTCTGCCTAGGTCTCCTAGGAATGGTAACGTACCCAGCTCCTTGCCTTGGTATTCTGGGCACTGCGACGCTTTGAACGAAGGGACTGTGCGATCTTGAATAAGGTAATGTTTTGTAAATGCTCAGTTGATCGTATATGGGACTGTGAAGAGGGCTTTGTGGACCATGATGAGGAGGTAGCCTGCAACAATTATAATAGTTTTAGGGTTTAGTTCCGTTAGAAATCTTTAGGACAGTATAGAAGAATAGTTATACATTGAGTCCCAGAAGTAATGTCTAAATTCATTTAAAATTCAGCGGTGTGTTTTTTGGACAAACGCTCGGATCCGTCTATTTTTATTTCGTAATGAAGTTCCTTTGCTTGATGGTAAATTATTAATGTATACAAGATAGCCCAAAAATAGGTTTCGACCTTCAACTTCATTTTTTCAAATGCAAACATCTATTTTTTATTTCTTTTTTGAATTTTGCATCGAATTCTAAGTATGTTTCATGTACAGGGTGATCGCAGAAAACTTTACTAAGGACTACAAAACGTGGTCAGATACAATTTTCGTTGAAGTATTTTAATTTACAGGGTACCATCAAAAACACGTTGAGCATTCATTACCGCTTGTTGGAAACCAATTACGTAAAAAAATAATGCGAGATTATTTGATGTTCTAAAATCAACCTATCTACCTATCAGGAATATTAAAAACATTTAATTTCCTTAGAGCAAAAATAAATTGTGAATGTGTATAATAAACAATATTTTAGCAATTACATGATAAAAGTGATCTAAAAACAGATAGTTTAAAGAAATTATGTCTCCACATGCCCCCCTTCTTTTTCCATGCAAACTATAGTACGCCTTGTAATTTCTCTTACTGTCGCCCGTATCATATTGGGAGTGATTTCTCGGACACAGTTTGTTATTACTCCTTCAAGATGGTCAATATCCTGAAAAGGTCTATACCGATACACCATTTCTTTTAATCGGCCCCATAAAAAGAAGTCCATGAGTGTGATGTCAGGCGACCTGGCCGGCCAAGGAATATTTGAACGTCTGCCTATCCAACGGTGCGGAAATACTTCATTCAAATACCCAGTTACTGTGTTAGTACTATGGCATGGGGTCCATCATGTTGATACCAAATTGTACGTCTTATATTTAGTGGCAGTTCGTCAAGAAATTGAGACAACTGGTTCCTTAAGAAGTCCAGGTAAATGGCAGCATTTATATTTTGTCGGAAAAGGTATGGTCCAACGATCCGATCATTAAAAATACCACACCAAACATTGGTTTTAAATGAATATTGACTACGGCATTCGATTATAAAATTTGGATTGTTGTCACTTCACCACCGACAATTTTGGGAGCATAGCATACCACGCCGTTGGAAGTAAACATGGCTTCATCTGTAAATAATATTTTTCTTGCAAAAAAAGGATCAACTTCACTCTCGCCTTGGAACCACGCGCAAAATAGGAAACGGGATTCAAAATCTCTAGGCAGATGCGTGTGAATGTATTTCGGTTTATATGGATGAAATTTATTTATTTCTAAAATATTACTAGCAGTAGATTTTTTGACGTCAACTGGAATAGATTTTGACAATTTTATTATTGAAATTTTCAGGTCTTCGATAACCGCTTGCATTACATTGAGTTGCTTTTCTTCTGTTGTGGACCATTTGTTGTGTTGTTTCTTAAATATATTTTCGACGGAACCAGTAGCTTTAAATTTATTCATTACGTTTGCTATAGTGGCGCTACATACCATTTTGTCAGGGTGTCTAGTATTAAATATGAGTGCGGCTTCCCTAATAGGTTTACAGTGATCTCCGACGATAAGTACAATTTCTATTTTCTCCTGCAGCGTTAACTTTACAACCATGACGAAACTAACGAAAAACTCTTGTTAATAAGTCGAAAAATAGTTAATGATTTTTGACTAACATGTCAATATTCGCTACTATAGTATTGCACATAGTTGTTGCAAAATTGTTGCAGGTAACTGTTAAAGAAATAAAATAAAAAAATATTTTCCAAAGGCTTTTTGATGGTACCCTGTAAATTAAAATATTTCAACAAAAAGTTGTATCTGACCACGTTTTGTAGTCCTTAGTAAAGTTTTTTTATAACAATTTGCTCTAAAATAAAAGTTGAGGGTACTTCCCTCTTAACGTAATTCTGCGTTTCTATATTTTTTTGTCGCCCTGTACATGATATCTTAAGTTTTGATATGTCAATATTATTTGCGCATTAGGCAGAACTTTTTATAAAGAATAACTTTTTTTCGTAAAATCAACCATAAAGAAAATCCCCATATGTCTACAACTTTTCTGGACACGCTGTAGAATATTATGTAAAAATAGTAGTTTCCTATTCTAATTTTAAATTTTTATTGACATCAAAAACAACTTATAACTACTTATACCTAAATTGCCTATTTATTATTATTAATTACATTAATATGGAATGTGCAGTTGGCCGCTTTTTCTACATTTATTGCAGATCTAGCAACTAGAGGTGAAAATGTTGTAGTAGATGTCATTTCCTGGTTCATCAGTACTGTCGTGTTGCAAAAGGAATAAATGGATCCATTCTTTGAAGTACTTGGAACTGCTTCACATTTTTTAGGGCTGCAGCTTAAAATTTTGTTGCTTAGCCCTTTTTTATAAGTTGTGGACTCATCGATGTATCCCTCAGCTACCGCAGTAGATTTCCAACCCCCCAAACGTTTTATGTCAGTGATTCCTTCTCCAGAATTGGCCAGTAACGTTGCTGATGACCTTCTGAAACTGTGCCCTGTATAGAGTTCCGGATTTGGCAGTTTCAAAAAGGCAGCTATTTCAGAAGGCATCTTTCCGAAACTATTTACTCCAACACATTGTGAAACGCATTTATCTTTTTTGTAGACTAAGAAAAAACGGTTGTTTGACGTTATCGGGCGTAAGCTTTTGTATTTTCTGTACAGTTGCAGGTAGGCTCCGTTATGAATTTCTTCCGATATTATAAAGTTTCTTGCTGTATGATTTTTTGAATTCCTAATTTTGACAATTATGAGGTTTTCTTTATCTTCAATATCGGCAGTGGTTAAATTTGCTAGCTCTTCCCTTCGGCATGCGCCGGCAAGTCCAAAAATAGTGGCAACTTTAATTAAAAGGTAAATTTCATCTGGTGCCGAATTAATAAAACTGAATATTTCTTCCTTCGTAAATATTTTTGCTTTTTTTGGTTTAAACCCAATATTCTGCTTTTTCAGAAATGCAGTGAGCTTATAAAATTCACCAATATCGATGTCTCTTTTTATTTTTATTACATTTTTGAGCATTGAATATTTTGACCACATTGTGTTAGGTTTAAATTCTTTGCTTAACTTAAGAAAGTAGGCTAAAAGTACCTCTTCCTTTAACGTTTTTATCCCCCTTTGTTCGCACCATTTGGAAAACAACTCGTACTGTTTCTCGTATTTTTCTCGCGATTTGGCAGGCAGCAATTGCAAACTAGCCATGTTGGCGGCTTCTAGGACATCTTCTGGAAGTTCTTCTTCAGTGATATCCATTTTTAAAACAGTTTTTTTTATTTTAAATAGGTGAAAATGCTAGTGAAAATTTTGAAGAAGACCTCTAAACTGACATGAAAGCGTTGTATGACAATCACAGAACAATAAAGGTTAGATGACAATGTATTTTGGTTGCTAAGGGAACAAACCGCATTTGACACAAAAATACTTGATTTTTTTTAACTTGAACAAAATTAGAGGAAAATATAATAATGCAGATTTCAAAAAAATTTTGAGCCGCACGGCACAATACTTCGGTATAGTTTATAAGGCAACACATAAACCACCTGTCAACTTTGTCTTGTTACAATATTTTTGTATAAATATCTAAAAAAATTATAAAATATAAGAAGAAAACGCGTCTATAATATGGTAATTTTGCTTTAAAATCAGTGTGCGGGAAAAAAAATTTCCCGCACAGTGTGCGGGAAAGTGCTACTTTGCGTATGCAAAAGTGTGCGCAAAGTAGCTTCTTTGCAGTCACTCGTAGAAAAAATATGTTAAGTATCTAAGTATAATCATCAAAATCGTTAATTCTAAATTTAAATTAAAGGTATTTAAGTTAAGCGCGAGTTCTTAGGTTGAATTTAAGTTTTAATTACTTGATCGCATAGTCAGCGGCTCTTGCAATAATTTCAGTGTCGTAAAACTATGCGGGTATCCATAAAGGACATAAAATATTGGGGATGATTATCTCCTCCTAAAATACCTAGGTATATAGAGAGGGAAAACTATAAAACTGCAAAATATATTTTTCAGCATGCATATTTTAAAAGTCAATTAAACTGCTATATTGAGCTATAAATTGGAATTTATTATGTTACATATATCCATGCCAGTTTTTATTTGCGTATGTTAGTTAACTTGTTAATCAATATGGATGGGCTCTATCTGTTAAATAAACAAAAGCGATTTAACAGGCAAAAAGATAACGGCTTTTTTATTGCAAAAATTAAAATATTTTGAAAATAATATGCAGCGTGTTATCGACATGATGTATTGTCACATAATTTTATGGGGTGGTCTTGAGACACACTCAAAACTTTAATCAGACGCCAGAGAAATTCACAATGCAGCGGTTCGATTTTCTATTAAAAATATACGGAAAATTAATTAAAACAAATGAAAAACACTAGCAGGCGATGGTGGCGTTGAATTACCAGCTTTGGGAATAAACCATTGTAAATTTCTCTAAACTACAAATGGCACAAACTTTGGTGGCATTCGTAATTTGCAAGTGTTTCAACGACCTGCGAAACTAATAAGGCCAGTTTTGGATAAATATCGTGAAACTATTTTAGAATATGTACCTAATGTACAATATTATTCTGTACGGAACAGTTACAGAGAAACTTTGATCGACTGTTGTGGGGAAACGAATAAATTTGGAAAGATAATTTTAGTGTTGGTATGGTTACAGATGTATAGATAGGTATTACTGTATATTTACAAGAATTATATTTCAACTGAGACATCAGGAAAAATTCGAATGTAATGACCAAGGTCGCAAATATTAAGAAAACAGACAAATTCAATTTTTATAAATGTTAAGACATTTATACGAAGGCATAGAAAGGTCAATCAACAAACAAAAAATTTACAGTTCTTTACAAAGATGCAACCGGGGCGGACATTGAAAATGCCGAAGCAGAGTGCAACGCTTCTGACTATTGTTAGATTTGAGATCTGCGAAAACTCATAGATTTGAATGTAATATTTAGGTAGTTGATATAAGTTTTATTGATTCATAGTATAAAAAATAGTAAAATAAAGGTTATAAACTCTAACGCGCCTCTTACTCTTGACTTGGTCCGTGTAGCGCCAACAAAGAGAAGCGACAATATGACATTTGGCGAAATCAATGTAGTGGGAGGTAACCCGGACAACTGTCATAAGTTTAAGCCGGCCCGTTAGTCCGGTAGTCGATCAGTTATCGTTATCGAGTTTAGTTGTCTTTTTTGTTGAAAGAAGTTTATTGTTTAACTGTTAATTTTTGTGAGTGCTGTGCTATTATAAAGCTATGACTAGTAATACCCGTTCGTTTTGAGGGTGCCAGTCAAAAGAAGGTCAAGGAATAAGCATGTTTTCAATTCCAAAGAATTCTGAACAGTAAGTACATTTGCACCTCTATGATACATTTGTTTATATTTGTTTTGTTGTATTTATCTGCTGTATTTTATTACGTGAAAGGTATACTACCTACCATTATTTATTATCTTATTCAAGTGAAGTTGATATTAAATGTAAGGAAAGGCGACGGGAAGGAAAAAAATATCAAAGTAATCTAAAAGAACATGTTTTTATTTTCCTAACAGATCTTGTGTTCTTTTGAAAAATATTCCTGAAAGCACAAGTACTTATTTTCATTTAGTAGTTTTTATCGAATAATATCATATTTCTACGCGTAGATCAGGTAAAATAAGTAAAGAGTAAGTAGTAATAGATACATTATAAAAAAAAATCATAGGGTTGTCCGAAATTTACAACTTATTTTGTTTAAACAAAATAAAATATCATATATTATCTACCCATCGTTTAAATTCTAAGTAAACCTATAATTACCTATAATTATGGTCCATGTACCTATCGAAGAATTGAAAAATAGCAGATTTATCTGTAAAGAATATCCAACAAACTCTTTACAAAAAAAAATGGTTTGTAGCCATATAGGAGTGGAATAAGAGACAATTTCTACTGCATACGTATCAAATTAAAGCCGCATAATGGTTCAGAATGTAGGTATACTGACCCTTTTTCTAGGTAGGTTCACCCTCAAGAGTAATTAAGGACCCCAGTGATTTAAGATTTTTACAAATGTTAAACATACCTACATATTACTGTTTTTCTTCTTCTATATTAGTAAGAACCTACTTACGCACTGTCTACTTTATCCGTAAAACTCTAATTGCACACACTATATGGTAAGAATCCAAGCTGTGCGTAAGACCAGTTACGTAATATTATAATGTCTGCATTAACAAGGGGCAATTTTCGCTAACGCTCGGACCGTAATTTTCGAAATCGTGTGTAATAGGCTTTCTACCACTCTTGGTATGTCATATACTATTTCATTTCCTTTTTAAAATGTTACTATCAGTAAGTAACGCACAATCAATAGAACATTTGTAAAATATTTTTATTTTATTTAATTTTTTTTTGATTTTACGAAATTTGCTGGAAAGCCAATTACATGAAACACAGAAGATATTCATGAAAAAATTACTTCTTACTAGGTACCCACATTTTTTATTTCAGTGTAAAGCATTTCCTTCATCGTTTTAGTGCTTCTTTTAGTGTAATAACCCAACAACTGTCAAAATTTCAAGGTGAAGGACATATAATTTGGTCAACATTTAATCAATGCTAAACTCGGGATTTTGTCTCTTCTCGTTTGTTGGCTCTTCTCGGACTTGGTCTGATCCCGTCGTCCACGTCGTCGTTCGTCCCTTCTCCCTTCCCCGTCATCATCGGGCCACCGGCTCGGCGGCGGCAGTTCGCGTAGTTCCGCTTGTGGATTATATTAATTCGGTGTCGTTAGACTGTGTGACGTATGGGACAAATGAAACACAAGAATTTCATTGAATTCCGTACCCATACTAACGTGCCCGTGCGATAATATAAACATTTTCAATGTTAAAAATATTTTTTCCAATATTAAAGTCAGAAATTCAGAGTTTAAACTCTTAACCCATTTCATCTCAGTGGTGCGTAAACGAAACAATATTTTTTTGTCGTTATTATAGAAAAAATATGTAAAATTATTTTTATTCAAAATTTTTTTCCGACATGCTACCCTTATGGAAAAAGTAGTAATAATTTTAGTAAATATAATATACTAATTAGGAAATTATTTCCTAGCCATCTGATTAAACCTTATACTATAAGGCCGTATTTGGCTAACACAGTTAGCGCTACAATACTAAATTGATTGCTTAAAACTACCAAGAAAGGAAGACCTTTCTGTTGGTAGGATGCTGCTACCTATGGACCGGTTTCGAACTTATTGGTTCTCGTCAGCATAGGGTAAGCGCAGACATACCTAACAACAGAAAGGCCTCAAGTCTTTATAACCAGTTTTATCGTCCTGCTCAGGCAGTGAACGACAAGTGGTGCCATCTCTTAGAAGTTTTAAGCAATCAGGAGAGAGGACTATACCTTTAGGTATATTAAAAACTTAAAAATCTTTAAAAATCCTTACTTGTCAGATGGAGTAGAATAAATATAATATACTAATTAGGAAATTATTTCCTAGCCATCTGATTAAACCTTATACTATAAGGCCGTATTTGGCTAACACAGTTAGCGCTACAATACTAAATTGATTGCTTAAAACTACCAAGAAAGGAAGACCTTTCTGTTGGTAGGATGCTGCTACCTATGGACCGGTTTCGAACTTATTGGTTCTCGTCAGCATAGGGTAAGCGCAGACATACCTAACAACAGAAAGGCCTCATACTCCCATCCTCTCTACTCCATCTGACAAGTAAGGATTTTTAAAGATTTTTAAGTTTTTAATATACCTAAAGGTATAGTCCTCTCTCCTGATTGCTTAAAACTTCTAAGAGATGGCACCACTTGTCGTTCACTGCCTGAGCAGGACGATAAAACTGGTTATAAAGACTTGAGGCCTTTCTGTTGTTAGGTATGTCTGCGCTTACCCTATGCTGACGAGAACCAATAAGTTCGAAACCGGTCCATAGGTAGCAGCATCCTACCAACAGAAAGGTCTTCCTTTCTTGGTAGTTTTAAGCAATCAATTTAGTATTGTAGCGCTAACTGTGTTAGCCAAATACGGCCTTATAGTATAAGGTTTAATCAGATGGCTAGGAAATAATTTCCTAATTAGTATATTATATTTATTCTACTCCATCTGACAAGTAAGGATTTTTAAAGATTTTTAAGTTTTTAATATACCTAAAGGTATAGTCCTCTCTCCTGATTGCTTAAAACTTCTAAGAGATGGCACCACTTGTCGTTCACTGCCTGAGCAGGACGATAAAACTGGTTATAAAGACTTGAGGCCTTTCTGTTGTTAGGTATGTCTGCGCTTACCCTATGCTGACGAGAACCAATAAGTTCGAAACCGGTCCATAGGTAGCAGCATCCTACCAACAGAAAGGTCTTCCTTTCTTGGTAGTTTTAAGCAATCAATTTAGTATTGTAGCGCTAACTGTGTTAGCCAAATACGGCCTTATAGTATAAGGTTTAATCAGATGGCTAGGAAATAATTTCCTAATTAGTATATTATATTTATTCTACTCCATCTGACAAGTAAGGATTTTTAAAGATTTTTAAGTTTTTAATATACCTAAAGGTATAGTCCTCTCTCCTGATTGCTTAAAACTTCTAAGAGATGGCACCACTTGTCGTTCACTGCCTGAGCAGGACGATAAAACTGGTTATAAAGACTTGAGGCCTTTCTGTTGTTAGGTATGTCTGCGCTTACCCTATGCTGACGAGAACCAATAAGTTCGAAACCGGTCCATAGGTAGCAGCATCCTACCAACAGAAAGGTCTTCCTTTCTTGGTAGTTTTAAGCAATCAATTTAGTATTGTAGCGCTAACTGTGTTAGCCAAATACGGCCTTATAGTATAAGGTTTAATCAGATGGCTAGGAAATAATTTCCTAATTAGTATATTATATTTATTCTACTCCATCTGACAAGTAAGGATTTTTAAAGATTTTTAAGTTTTTAATATACCTAAAGGTATAGTCCTCTCTCCTGATTGCTTAAAACTTCTAAGAGATGGCACCACTTGTCGTTCACTGCCTGAGCAGGACGATAAAACTGGTTATAAAGACTTGAGGCCTTTCTGTTGTTAGGTATGTCTGCGCTTACCCTATGCTGACGAGAACCAATAAGTTCGAAACCGGTCCATAGGTAGCAGCATCCTACCAACAGAAAGGTCTTCCTTTCTTGGTAGTTTTAAGCAATCAATTTAGTATTGTAGCGCTAACTGTGTTAGCCAAATACGGCCTTATAGTATAAGGTTTAATCAGATGGCTAGGAAATAATTTCCTAATTAGTATATTATATTTATTCTACTCCATCTGACAAGTAAGGATTTTTAAAGATTTTTAAGTTTTTAATATACCTAAAGGTATAGTCCTCTCTCCTGATTGCTTAAAACTTCTAAGAGATGGCACCACTTGTCGTTCACTGCCTGAGCAGGACGATAAAACTGGTTATAAAGACTTGAGGCCTTTCTGTTGTTAGGTATGTCTGCGCTTACCCTATGCTGACGAGAACCAATAAATTCGAAACATAGGTAGCAGCATCCTACCAACAGAAAGGTCTTCCTTTCTTGGTAGTTTTAAGCAATCAATTTAGTATTGTAGCGCTAACTGTGTTAGCCAAATACGGCCTTATAGTATAAGGTTTAATCAGATGGCTAGGAAATAATTTCCTAATTAGTATATTATATTTATTCTACTCCATCTGACAAGTAAGGATTTTTAAAGATTTTTAAATAATTTTAGTATCGGCATGGCTACAGACGCATAGAATTATTTTACCTGAAAATGGGCGAGTCCCAAAATGAGAAGGGGCCAAGTAAGAGTAAATCGTCATCATCAAACGACAAAATATTCTTGGTATAGTCCAGGGAATAACCCCTCTAATTTCTGCCGTATGTTTAATAAACATCCTGTATAATGTAATTTTTTTTTTGCAGTCTTATATGAATTCTTCTTATAATCAATTTTCTTGAGTCAGACATGGGTCTATGTGGGTGTAGGTAAGTATGCTACAAAAACATTTTATTTCACTGTTCTTACCAGTCAGTGGATCGTTAATGCACCACAATTTTTTTTTGTAAAATTACGACTTCTTTGATAAAATTAGCAGAAATGTTATATTAAAAAATTTACATTTTTTAAAATTATTTTTGCCCTTGGGACTGGTTAATGTAATAAATAAAAAAAAGGATTCACCATCAATACTTGTTAACTTGATAAGTAGATTTTCAAAATAATTAGTAGCGACTAAAATTCGAGCAAAAAATTTAAATATAACGAGTGATTATTAATTATTTTGCTCAAGGGCGGCTGTGACCCAGTATACATAGTGTAGCAGTAGCGCGTAGATTAAATCATAGGGCGAATTTGCAAGAAAGCAGCGTTGTCACGTTAAAAACCTAAAATAATGTTTTTTGACGGTATGTAATATAAAATCCTGAGCTATCTTACTTTGAAAGCCTACTTTATATGGCCGCCTCCTACTTCTAGACACCTTCTGATGTTTCATCTTACCCTCAGAGACACATTAACCAATACGTTTGGAGAATTATTAATTTCGGCAATTTTTTCTGAATATCCTCAATTGGTGTTCGATAAATGGAGTTTTTTATAAAAGGCCACAAGAACAAATCGCAGGGTGTTAAATCGCAGGAACGAGGTGGCCATATTTGTTGCGTATTTCGGCTTATAACTCTGTTTTCAAAAAATTCACTTAAAAAATTTAAATTTTCTCTGGTTACATGAGGTGTAGCGCCATCTTGTTGGAAGTAACCTTCCCGCAAGTCATCATCGTGAAGCTCATTAATAAATGTTGTCAGAATTTCGATCCGATATCTCTCAGCTGTAATTGTGCCATCAAAGTAAATTGGGCCTACTATTCTTCTAGAACTAATTGCTGCCCACACACCAACTTTTTGAGGATGAAGAGGTCTTTCTACAAAAACATGCGGATTTTGCGTATTCCACATTCGCATATTTTGTGAATTAACATAGCCTGATAAATAAAAATAAGCCTCATCGGTAAAAAATGTTTTTTCAAAAGCACCACTATTTTCTTCTTGAAAATTGTTTAAAAACCATTCACAAAAATTAAGTCTTTGGGGAACGTCATTGGGAAGGAGTTCATGAATAGCCGTAACACGATAAGGGTATAGATGCAGATCCTTTTTCAAAAGTGTTTGACATGTACTGTAGCATAAATCCGTTTGCTGAATTTGTTAATAGAAGTTGAAGGATTATTTTCCATAATTTGTCGCGCTTCTTCAATAACCTCATTCGATCGTTTCGTTGGTCTTCCAGCCCCTTTTTTATGTTGAACAGAACCAGTCTAACGAAATTTATCAATTAGGTATTGTGACCCAGTACGAAAATTATGAAAGGTCACCGCAACATCAGGAAACTCGGTTCGAAATTCATCAAAGCAGTCATGCATAGAGTAATTCTACACACCGCCTATTTTGTTTCCATTTCTAAAAAAACTTTCAACAATAAAAATTTTTTGTGCTTCACTAAACATTTTTACTGTAGAACTTTCAATCCGGCAACAAAGCTTCACCAAAACTTGATACGCTGAAAAATAAAAAAAAAATAAAAAATAAAATCATATCCTGCAAATAGCACTTTATAATAGTCAAAAGACGATTCCCCGGAGAAATATTAGTTAAAGCAATAGTAACCTACCTTCAAATAACTGCAAAAATTACAAAATTTCTCCAATTTTTAAACTTTACAAATACACAAATTCAAATAAGACGTAAATGTCATAAAACAATCATGTCATCTTATCTACGCAGTACGGCCATGATGCTTTTAAAATGCATGGCCTCCCTTGAGCAAAATAACTAAAAATCACTCGTTATATTATAATATCTTGTGCGTCGCTGTCTTTTCCTTTATTAATTTATAAAACACGTATTATAAAACATACTTTCGGGTAAAAATAAGGACGTTTTGATATCAAAGTCGAAAGTGAACCTAATAATAAACCTAAAAAAGTCGTTTTTATATATAAAAAAAAACGCATTGGAATAAGTAACATCTCTTTATATACCTTACCTTGAATCAATAACGACAGTTGAGGCATTGGATCCCGCTGGAGATACTTGCGCCGCCCTTGGGGGGAACGGAAGTAGATCCGGGGGATACGGGGGGTTGGTAAGTTGGTAATTCGAGTCGAGTAGCGTGTTGTGGGATTTTCGAAGTAGGGGTTGATCGAAGTCGAGAGATCTAGACTCGTCGTCGCAATCTGGAAAATATGATAGATGTTAGTGTGTGCGGGGGCGTCTAGACGCTGAATGTTTAAGCTGAAGTGAGCAAGAAAATGGTGTATATGACATCATATTTTTAGTTTTATACAGGGTGGTTCTTAATAACATGCTAATATTTAAGAAGGTTATTATTGGGTCCATTTTGAGAAAACAACTTCATATGATCATATGTCCTAAAAGTCTTAACTGTTGAACTACAGGAAGCTAAATTTTTAAGAAAAAAATATTTTTTTTATGACTTTGGTATTTCTGTGAAACGTTGTACGCATCTTCTATGCATCAAAAGGCATTTTGTGCTGTACAACATGATTTTGTATTCTTGCCAGTGGCGTTTGTGCGTTCGTGCGGCCACTGCTTTATCTTAAAGTAAAAATCATTTTTGAAATCTGTTTTTGTTTCGTTTGACGTATGGTTTTCGCATAAAAAAATAAAATTCATTCATTTGCACGTTGTTATTGAAAATTGGAAACAATTTGAATATCTTTTTTATTTATTTTTTTTTATTGACGGGCAAAATCCCATTTGTAAATTTTACAAAGCAATCTTAATATACTAACACTGTGTTAAAAAGTCCATAAACTAAACAAAAGCAATTATAAAAGTAGTACAATCAAAACTAAGAACAGGAATATCAAAGTGAAAGTTCGGATACTCTTCTCTTAAAGAAAGCAAAGGAGGAATTAAAAAAGTTATATTCAATCATATTGCCACCATTAACCATTCTAGTAACTGGAGAAGATATTATCCCGTAGTTGCACCTATGACGATCAACAGCAAAGAGGGAATGATCCCTTGTACACCTTGATGGGATGCGAAAGTTTATCATTTGCAACAAATCTGGACAATCAATTATTCCATTTACTAATTTAAATAAAAAATAAATATCAGATTTCACTCTACGCCCGGATAACGAATCCAAACCCAGTCTCCGCCTCAAACCGTCATAGGATTGTGGAGGCAACTTAAATTTAAAAGAAATATACCTGGAATATCTCCTTTGAACCTTTTCTATGCTTTGAATATGTACTAAATACATTGGTGACCATACACAAGAGAGATATTCCAAACTTGACCTAACAAGAGTTTTATAATAGTTATTAATGATACTAGTTCGATATGAACACTATAATGAAACGTGTGCAACGTTAAACCACGAGGCGTTAGCCAAGTGGTTTAATTGCACAAGTTTCATTAACAAAGTTCATATCGAACGTGTATCATTCTAAATTTAATCTACGACAGTGCAAATAGATTTTATTCGTCTAAATTTCATTGATATCAGATAACGTTTTCGTAATTTTTAAAATTTTCAGGTGTTCATAATAGTCGTTATCATGGTAACCGCATTTTTGATTGTTTCAATTTCGATTTTGACAACGTCATTATTACCGTCTAATTTTCTATTGTATGCAAAGTGTTGGCCAAAAATAATTTAAATATGGGAGATTCTGAATCCGAAAGTGTCCCTTCGGATGGCGAAAATATCGCGCAAAGCGTAATAATTTGCACCGACTTTCTTTTTGTTTTTGTATCTTAACATTTGGATGTTATTATGAATTCATTATGAGTGCTATTATGAAGGTCATAATGACATCCAAATGTTAATGCTAAATACGTCATAATGGCACTGTCGTAGATTAACATTATTTAAACTACTCATACTCCGAAAATCTTTTGCATTACGACAAATAAAACCTAACATCTTAAATGCCTTATTAACAATGTATTCATAATGACCATGAAAGTCCAATTTGACATCCAAGCACAAACCCAAGTCAAGGACTGTGGTAACTCTTTCCAAAACATGATCATTAAGACTATAATCGAAAACAATTGGGTGCTTTATGCGATAGATTGACATTATTTTGCATTTTGTTATGTTTAAATCCATTTTATTGATAACACACCACTCACTCACCCTATTCAAGTCATCCTGTAGTCTCACAGCATCATCATGAGAATTAACGTTTAGAATCAATTTCAAATCATCAGCAAAAAGTAAAGGCCCGGAAAGGCCGTGAGAATAGGACCACCCGTGAAAGGTCGTTAATAAAGATGTCGAACAAATAAGGACCTAATTGGCTTCCCTGTGGCACACCAGAAGTGACACATATTTCCTGTGATACAAAAACAAAAATATCTCATGTATTGTTGCTTGGAAAATTCTCAATGACTTTTTATTATTATATCCTCACCATATCCAACGTGATCAGGCTCTACTACCACGCGACTTTCCATTTCGGATGAACTTTTGCCAATGATTTCATTAAAAAGTAATTAAAAGTCCATTATTTGATACTGAAATTGTATTCGCCGATGAAGCCTAGTTTTCTGGAAACGTCATCCAAAACTTCCACAATAATCATTTTTGGACTGAACAAAACCCACATGCAATCTTGGAATCCCGTCACCAGGAGTAGTTTTCCGTTAACGTGTGGGCTGGAATATGCAGTGATTATTTAATTGGACCCTGTTTTCTTCAGGAGAGCTTGAATGGGCATAATTACTGGCAGTTTCTCGCAGAAGAATTGCCAGCTTTGATGGAAGATGTTCCCATTTTAGTAAGAAATCGACTGTAGTTTATGCACGACGGGGCTCCAGCGCACTTGAGTGCTGTGGCCCGCGAACATTTACACCAAAATTACAATAATCGCTGGATCGGTCGCGGAGGACTACAGGCATGGCCACTTAGGTCCCCGGACCTCAATAGTTTAGATTACTTCCTGTGGGGTCATCTTAAAACATTGGTTTACAGCACACTAATTTATACTGAACAGCAGTTTAGAAATCGCATCATAATTTCTTGTGAAACTATTAGAAACAGTCCCGGCATTTTCCAAAGAGTACGTGAGTACATGAGAAAAAGAGTAGAGGTATGCATATTTGCAGGAGGTGGACATTTTCAACATCTGATTGAATTTATTTGCTTGTGCGTTCAAGGTAATTTTGTGTTAGCATTCCAGAATGTATTTAGATTACTATAATATGATCATTTTACCGTTTAAAAATGATTCTCTTGAATAAATTATTGTTTAAAGTTACATAAATTGTTTTTCTCGTAAGTGGTCTAGCGAGATGCAAATGAATGAATTATATTTTTTTATGCGAGAACCATACGTCAAACGAAACAAAATGAAGAGACCAGATTTGCTTAAAAAGGGGTGAGGATTTCAAAAAGAATTCTTACTTTAAGAAAAAGCAGTGGCGTATTACTTTTCTTTTTAAAATGATTCAGTGCAAATCCCAGAAGAACGCCACTGGCAAGATGCGTACCACGTTTCACAAAAATATATAGGGTCATACCAAAGTTATCATAAAAAAAATTCACAGATATTGCATCTTACGCAACTATCCTATGTATTGAAAATACCCGACACAACTTTTACATTTTAATGTTTTTCTATGTGATGTGATAAAAATCCCTTCCAATATAGGTAATAATAATTAACTGTTTACTAAGTTTATCTTAATTTGTTATTTGGCAGCATCTTATACCGAGTGGTGAATCGCCAAGCTGGCGACAGGAAATTCAACGTAATGAGAACCATACAATGTATGCTACTGCTACATAAATTTTTTTTTTTTGAATATTAAGGAGAATGCAAAATTGCAAAAGTTAAATAAAATAATGCCAGACACGACTTATACCTTCTGATGTTTAAATCTAATTACTCGTTACTATTATCAAGATTTTGATTTGTGTCAACATTAACCTTCAATTGGTATTTTGCCAAAACAACCAATTTAATTTTTTTAAAACTGGTGCTGTTTGCAGCATCTCAATCGCATTGCCATATTATCCTGGTTAATTATTATTGTAGCAACAGCTGCCATAGTGAGCTAAATGATACCTTTGAAAAATTACCTTGTTTGGCAATAACAACCCATTATTCAAGCCATTTTAAGCAAATTATTAAAAAATTACATTGGTTGTTTTTGCAAAATACCCTTCAATTAAGATGAAAAAATCAGAAAAACAAATATAAAATAAACGCATTTTAATATTCTTAAAGTACCTATGAAAAATGTAAACATTTTACTAATATACTTCTATGCGGGCCAGAAAGGCCAACAATACCTCTTCGCGCTCCATTTGAGTAAAACTTTAAAATTGCTTTAAATCGCATTAATTAATTATGTGTCACTTGTCTTTTATGATGTTACAAATGGGTACAATTTCGACTTTAGTATTTTTAATCTCATTTGGAATACTACAGTTTTTGACCTGATTTACGGGTATTTATCATGGATATTTCATCTATAAACCTTGGAAACTGGCCATCCCTTACCTATAAAATTTCCGTTTTTTGACAAAATCCCGTCATCTAAAATAGTAAAATAATTACTATACGATCCAGTCACTAGTATAATAGTACTTCCTACCCCTTTACGAAATTTTATTTATTTTATATTATACCAATTTGAAAACTATTAAACACCCAAACTATGTATGTTTATTTATTAGACAAATTTGTCACCGATTAAATAATTTTAAAGTTCATTCATATTAGATACGCTAAGCAGTCTCGAGCCCGTAACATTGCGACTAGAATCAAAGACAGATGATATCCCACTGCCGACTGCCGCCGCGCGCCGCTGCATGTCGTTTTCTTCTGCATGTCGCCCGTCGACTATTCCCATATAAGCGCGCCCATAAGTATTTTCAATACTAAAAAGATTTTTTTCTTATAACGTTAGCACCCTGTAGTTCAACAGTTAATACTTTTAGGACATATGTTCATATAAAGTTTCTTTCTCAAAATGGACCCAAGGATAACCTCCTTAAATATTAACAGGTTATTAAGAAAGATCCTGTATGGTTACTCAAGGGTCATTAGCAGAATTTGAAAGTAATTCCGAGACGCGTTATTCTTTAGGAGCAGTTGGGCTGCCGAGAAAGGCTTAAATGTATGACCAACTTCTTGTGGCACCGGCGCCACCTTGTGTTTAAGGGTGGGTCTAGTTTCTCGCGAATATTTCGGTTCCATTTGACTTTACGACGAAAAGTGAACAGACTATTATGCTTGGAAATAGAAGTTTATATAATTTTGCACTTCCAAGAATTTTTGATATTTTTACTACATATTTATATAGTTATTGCTCGATCTAATTATTTTCGAAGGGGTTGAAAATGCTTTTCGCGTGGTTTGTTCGTTTCCTATCAGTTGGAGTTTTAAAGAACCTTTAGCTTACCTATTCTCGGGCATCATAGTTCACCATGTCGAATTAATGTGTTATGGTATAGCTAACTATTTTATAACACCTACTTTTACTATTGGAACGATGAGAAACAAGAAAAGCACGCGAAAAGCATTTTCAACCTAACAATAACTCGATAAATAATAAAAATCCAAAAAAAAGTATAGAATTATACAGAATTTAATTTCGAAACAAATTACTCTCTTGATTTTTGTCGTAAAATCAAATAGAACCGAATTACTCGCGAAAAAATAGACCCTCATTGCTTCAATTAAAGCTTTTTTCGGCAGCTTAAAAATCATTTAAAATCTCCCATAATTGGTATTAGGGGATTTCTATTGTAAATCGTCCACTCGATCGTCCAGCAAACAAGAAATAATTTTTTTCTCATTTAAATTCACATAAATTGTTTTGAATACAAAAGAAGTAGACACGTTTGATTGCTTTAGTCCAAAATTCAAAATTCAAAATGAAAAAAGACAACCGTTCGGCCTTTTTTTTTAAATATCTGCAGGGTCTGCAAAAATCAATAGGTTCTTAACCGTTTTTTTTTTTAATTTTTATTTGTACCTATACCCAAAATCCACAAATTCTGTCAGTGACTCATTTAATACTAACCACCAAATCTATGAAGCGGTAGAACAAAGATATTATACAAGTAAATGTTTTTTATGCAGATAAATATGTTTTCCGCTACAAATACAGTGGACTTAAGAGACGAAGTTTTCATACAAGCCGCAATCAGCTAATTGCTTTTAAAATATTACTGCGATACTGGGATTTTGATCGCGGAGAAAATAAATGTGGCAACACACAGAGGTCGAATTCACAACTTCAAAGATTTGAAAATAGGCGTGTCGGCAGGGTTTTCGCATTGCTTGATTAATTTGTGTTTTTATTATCAATTTATTGATGGGTCGTTCATATAGATAGTGTTTTGTGTAAATATATAGTTATTAAACTTTATTTAGTGTTGCTGACTGCTTTTAATTGAGTAAGCCGAACCTTCAACTAGTTGGCCGCCTACAAAAAAAACTTCAATAAACATTAAAATAACGAATAATAGTTAAAAACGTATACGATGGAATTCGGGAACAAAATTCCTGAACTAACCACATTGGATGCTGCAGAAATACGAAACGAAACTCTCCTCGTATACTGTGTAAAATAACGAATAAATAAATAAAATGAATTTAATTTATAAAAAATTATATTATGTTCCGACGAAATTTCATAATTTATTATTTTTTGAAATGCAAACGCCACTGGAATTCATTCTCCTGACGTCACCCAACCCGGCGCTCTCTATATGCTAGTGATGAGTCACTGACAGAAATTTTGGACTTTGAGTATAGTTGACCTAGCAATTTTTCAATAAAAAATGGGTAAATTGCATTGCATATATTGCCATAAACAAAAAACACAACATTTTTTTTTTGTGAAAGCAGAAGATCTAAGAAATAAATATCTATCTATTTTGCTCTGATTTAAAAGAGCACATTGTTTAAAAATCACATTATACCGGGTGGTTCACCGCCAGACTGGCCATAGAGAATCCCATGTAAATTTTGCTACCCTCAAATTTTGACTCCCCTATTAATTTTACATCAAAATTGTATTAGACTTTTTTTATGATGGATTCGCACACCAAATTTTATTATTTTCTAATTAAACGTTATTTATTCATTTCGTTTTAGGTATGTACTTGCATTTATAAAATTAGTACAATAATTATTATTTCTGAAATATTGCAAAACATGTTGAAACTAATAAACAATATAACGTCACTTTCATAATTATTACTGGTGGTTTCATGCATCAGAGCCGTATTTAATTTTTAAGAGTTTTACTAACATTTTTTTTTTAAATACATAATCGCAATATTTAAGGGCAGCAAAATTTACATAGTATTTCCTATAGCCAGTCTGACGGTGCACCATCCGGTATATAGTATTTTGCTTACACTAAAATAAAATGGCGCCAACAAATGAATTGCCCACAAAGCCATACAAACACAAATACAAAAAAAAATAATTCGGGAGAAAATTGAATTTTTAATAAATAGAAAGCACGAAGAAGGGCTTTCGCCCGCCCTCTTGCAATTTAAGTGAAAACGGTGTTATATTTTCCATTAGTTGGGTTTACATTGCGCACACCAACTTGATACTCCTTGTACGAGAAATATTAAATTAATATAACGTAAAAATTGGGTAATTCTCGGAAAATGGATGGATTTTAGCTGTAAACAGATAATTGATTCCACTAGATCCGCCACTAGTGCATGGGCATGGGCGTATTTAGTGCTTTGCAAGGGGTTCTTCCAGCAGTGTATTATACACGTGAAAGAATGTGAAAAACTCATATGTTCTTATCCTATTTTCATTTGTTTTTAAGTTATAGCGTAATTTTAAAATTTTTATCTAGCGCTTCACTTGTATCCAAATTTTCGTATAATCAGAGTATGCCATGTTTGAGACCCAAAAACATTTAATAACTTTGTTGTTTTCACAATGTGTCAGTGTTTTGTGACAGCAATTGAATGTTTAATTTTATACTACGATCCCAAAATAATCGGCAAAACTATTCTTATCACCAATGACGGTGTGCAGAGAAAATAATTAACATCGATTCATACACTTTTAAATGAAATAAAAACATTCAAAAGAGCTTGGGAAGATTGTGCATTCGCATTCGATGCAAGTCGTTACATGTTACCAGGTTTTAAAATATTTCATTTAAATTCTCATAAAATGTACCAAAATCAGCTTGTCATTAACCGCCTTTACACCCTACGGTACTTGGTCTACTCAATTTGGCAACGCTGGTAAGAAAACCGCATGTCTAAAGGCGCTCGCACGCTTTCTTATCGCCTCTAACCAACGTTCAGTGTCGTAGACAAGTTTCAATCAAGAGGATATTAGCAATTCACTTTTATTATTTTGGTGGTTATTCAAAACAGCAAATATTATAATGCAGGCGAATTCTCCAAGTGATAGCAACCAACAAGTTACAAAACGACGTCATTTAAAACCTGGGGAGCGTACAATTGTAAAAAATGTGTATGAGGGAATTCTAAGTACACACAGTGGAATATCATTCACTGATGCAGCAGAACTTTGTGCCACATTGACTAAGACATCTTGCCGTACTGTTTATAGAACTATCAAGGACAATAGGAATACCAAAGTGTCCCATCAGAAGGAAACAAGAGGACGGAAAAAGATTTTTATTGATCAGCAAATAAAGTTAGTCATTCGTCGGAAAGTGCACGTAACGCCTTTATCAATGGACTGTCCACTGGATTAAAAGTTTCTTTAGGAAAAGGTCGTCGGTTAATTATAACCCACATCGGGAGTGATTCTGGTTTTCTTGGAGGTGGGTTAAACGTGTTTGAAGATTGGTTTAAATCCACCTTACCGCGTATTGAACGTGGGTCGGTAATCGTGATGGATAATGCACCATACCACAACAGTCGGGTGAAAGCTTTGCCAACTTCTGCGTGGCGAAAAGAAAAGATTGTTGACTGGCTCGAAGAAAAAAATATTGGATTTGGCGAAAAAATGCTAAAAGTGCAGTTGCTCGATCTTGCAAGACTTCACAAAAAAAAATATACGAAATATGTAGTGGATGAAATGGCTCGTGAACGAAGTGTTACAATATTACGTTTACCGCTTTACCATTTTGAACTAAGTCCAATCGAGCTTTTATGGGCACATATAAAAGGCGAAGTGGCGCGTGAAAATAAAACTTTTAAATTTAAAGATGTTAAAGAACTGTTAAAAACGGCAATACCGAATGTACAAGCAGCAGATTGGCATAAGTGCGTATTACATGTCGACGGCGTAGAAAAAAAAAATGTGGGACTTAGATGTACGCGTTGAAGTCATGGTAGAACCTATTATTATAAATCCTGCAGATGACAGCAGTAGCGACAGTAATGAAATGTTGTCATCGTCAGATAGTGAATAATCGCTGTAATGGTAATAATGAATTTAATATTGTAACGTATTGTCATTATAAGACTTTTTAATGTCGGCGTGGAATATAATTTGTCAAATTATTATCAATTAGTGTTCATGAGGTAACAATAGTTAGGAAATTTATAAATATTTATAATTTAGGTTTAGGTTTTGCCCTTAATCCACTATTATATGTTTCCATTATCATGTAGTATAATAAAAACATTATGAAAATAACATATACCGTTGCTTTATTATACTTTTTGGATTTTATACCTGCGCAATTTAGTTTCTTTAATTACTTCATTAGATCACCAAATGTAAAAGCTTAATTTATTTTTCAGTTTAATTTATAATATTATATTTATTATAGTAAATGTGAATATCATATAATAACAAACAGAAATTCATGTATTTTTTGAATTATTATTGTTTAAAATGGCACGCCTCTGGAATTGGCGTTCCCCTTACGTCTTGCACACGGTAAAAATTAGTCACTGCCAATTGTTTTGGTACAGGAGTATATGTTTGAATGAATAAAGTGTTACAAAATGCCAAACACCTATTCAAATTTAGAATAGGCAAATATGGTGTTTGTTTATGGTTTCTGTAATGGAAATCATGCATATTTGTTAAAATTCAAGATTAACTTTATATCATTCGATTTCGATATTGTATAATTTATAACTCACATATTTCACTATATTTTAGTTAATTAATTATTCAATAATTTTATTGCGACATATTTACTTGCTTATTTTACTTTTGGGTTAGGTGTAAAAACAGTCAGCCATACTTCGATATGGCTGACTGAACCTCGCCCAGTAAACTCATTATAATTTATTTCACAATTTTTGTAATATTATTAAATAAAAGACCTTTATTATTATTATTATTATTATTATTAAGTGCTCCAGCTACTGTTGAGGAATATCGTCAACGGTTTCCACATCAGAGACATCCTAATAGAAACGTATTTGTCAGAGTTTTCAAGAAATTGTGCGAGACCGGTAAGCTTCCTAATGCTAACATGCCATCTGAACAAGTTACTCGACAAGGCTTAGAAAAAGTGAAAAATATTCTGGATTTAGTAGAAGAAGATGCAACGACCAGCTCACGAAGAATTGGTACTCAATTGGGCATTCCACAAAAAAGAGTAATAAACACACTCTTTCCAGTCTTAGAGCCATACTGGTTAGTCCAGTAAGTTCCAAGGGCCAACACCGTTTTAATTTTTCGGCTATTAAAGTCTGTGCGTTTTAAGAAGTCCGCTAAGCCATAAAACCTCTTGAGCATTATGTCGGTGGCTCTCAAACAATAAATTATATTGAAGGTAATTTTTATATGTTGATGAATTACATTTTCTAAATAAAATAATTTAAAGTAAATAAAAAATTAGTTTAGGTAAAGAAAAATAATAATTTTTTAGCTTTTGTAGTATTCAGACAAATTAGTTTTACGAATTCTTTTTTATAAAGTTTTGGTTCTAAAAAGAACCGATTTTGTAGTCTTGCGACAGAACGTACCTACTTGTAGATAGGTACTACTAAAAGTAGTCTTCCTCTGCATTTGAAATTTCACCCATATGCTTTCAGACTCATCAGAATCAACATCATCGTCATCATCATCATCATTCGTAATAATTAACGGTCTTACTTCGTCTATAACCTGTTCTGTCTCATAAGATCAAAAACTATACTAACTATAATAATAGAAAAATAATTTAATTATCTATTTAATTATTATTTATGCTCAACGCGTAATTCTAAGATAATTTTGATTTGAAACCTCAGATTTCGCCCAGTAATAGAATACAGTAAACCAGTGGGATGTTCGGTGTGATCAAGTTTAGCGAAGGTGCGAAGATATTGTAACTTAACCGACTTACTGTTTTAAAAGCGATACCATCCCTTGGTGATTTAATCCGATATCGGACTTCTTAAAACGCACAGACTTTATATATAATTTCTAGACTAGTCGCCGAGTACGCGCCCTGAGCGAGCATACGCTTGCTAAATTCGCTAGTTCAATCACTATTGTATTGTACTGTATTGTTACGACTGCGACACTTGACGACATCTGGTGGTTACACGCGGAAATAGTGGGTGTACCCTCTATTCATCGCTAACAGATAGCGCTCAAATCGCGTCGAACCTCGTTGGTTAGAGAAAGTTCTGGTGTATTCCACTCACTTCTAGATGGCAGTAATTGGAGTATAAAAAGGCTAGCGGCGCAACTGCGAGTCAGTCCATCTAGGGAACGCGAAGGAAGCGAATCTGTGTGTTGTGAAATAAAGTAGTGCGTAACTCCTTAAAACTTGTTTGTGCGTGTTTAAAAGACATCTTTGTTACAGTATTTTGATTTGACTTGTTGTTTTCGTGCGTGATTTACTAGTATGGAAAAGCGAAAAATAGACAGTGAATGCAGAACATTCAAAGATCAATGTAAGATAGATTATTGTTTATGGAGCTGGTTTAAAAATAAAGTGGACAATTGGGATGCACAACTTATACGTATTAATATACTGCAGCCAATATTAAAGAAGAAAGCCATGAAGCAACAGGCACTCTTCGTAGACGAAGCAGAAAATGTATAGAGGTCCAAGGCGGTATTTTTGAGTATTTATTAAAAGAACGCTATGATTAGGGAAATGTTAATCATGTAACTTTAAAACAAATGAAAATCGGATAAAAACATATAGGTTTTTCACGTTCTTTTTCCTCGCGACTAACCGTGTATATATAACTAACCCGGAGAAATATTGATGTTCAATTTAAAAAATCGAAATATTTTATTCGGGAAAATAAAATAAGAAAGGGGAACCCTTTCATAAATAATATATGAAACAAAATTCTCTAAAACTTTCCTATTTTAATTAAGCTTTGTAAATCTAACTTCGTATTTAATGATCAGACACAAGCGTTGCAGGAAAAATCCTTTATGGCGCTCCTCTAGCGCGGCGTGTACGAATTAAGCGGTTCCCCTGGAATCTTTGTACTTTATATTCCTTGGGGAAAAATGCAAGCAACGAAGAGTATAAATAAATAAATCATTTTTAATTGACTTTTTTATGAATTTCCCAAATGTATATAAGATAAATGTACCAAAAAAAATATTACGCCTTGTGCCTCTTTATATTTTTCTTATTTTTTTGCTTAATATTCCACTTTGGTCGATTTTACATTATGTCGGCAATTCCGCTTCTACATCTATGTTATTTGAAAGCGAAACACGTTCGGTGTTATATCGATATTTTATTTACACAAGGAAAAAGAGTCAATGCCTATCAGGACTCCCACGGAAAAATCTGATCGGGGGAAACTTTTAGCGGAGCAGGACCGGAGTTAGTTTAGGTCTAGAACATAAAAAAATAGATAAAAAAAGTTTTATGACGCAGAAGACAATCTGTAAGTGTATTGAAATCTTGGTTAAGTAAAGTTTAATGAAAAAATGTTCAGATTAGTGGTTTAATTATATTTCTAATTAAGTACATAATTTGGTAAAATAAAAAAAACTTTTTGCTGTTACGAAAAATAACCGTTGTGGAAATGAGTCTTCCAAAATTGTCAAACTGGCAGTATAGCTAGTAGCGCCATCTTGTTTAGAGCTGTCTTCCTGCCGTTCCCCGACATCACACTCTGTCAAAGACATAATCCTATTCTAGATTGTAAGACGCCATGATCTCTCTCACTGTAACATTCCAGGATTTTTGGGACCTTCCTCTCTTTTTAGGGATCTCTTTGATCATCTATTTTCTGACATACACATAACGTGGCCAAACCATTGAAAACGAATGACATTATCAAATTGCATATATGTTTGTAGTGTGGAATCACTATATCCTCATAAAACCAACAATAAAGCCTTTGGTACCTGCGCGAGATGTGGCAATCAAGCAATCCACCCAACCAGACCAGCGAGGACTTAGAGAAGATCAAACGCTGGTCTGGTTGGGTGGATTGTTTGCGTGCAACATCTCGCACATGTACCGTTACATTTTGAGTTGAAATGCACTGTGAGGGTGAGGTCCCTTTTCTTCTCGACAGACTCTATAGCCTTGCTGACGAGCCGTAATACGGCGAAACGCGTCCAAGAATATGATCTGATGGAAAGAGAAAAGGGACAACAAACAAATTGTTCTCTCTATTCTATTGGTTACTGTTTTTTCGGCTTATCTTATTTTCTTGGTTTGTCCTTCTTTCCAGCCTAGAAAATCCAGCGCTTCTTTTCAAGTAATTACCAACTCATTTCGTCTATCAATACCCTGCGTTTCATATCCACCCATTGCCCCCAATTCTACAATATAACACAATACCAATTCCACCTAAGTTCGACCAAGCCGTTTTTTTTTGTGTTATCTCATAACCCATCAGAGGCTATTGAGGCATCCTACTATCCTTTTGCTATTCCTTTCCCATGCCTTCTTTGTTAAGAGAAGCGTAAAGTTGCTTAGACACTTAAATGTCACATTGTCCTTTATGAAACCTTTAAATTCGCATCTGTATTAACTGGTCGTTTCTCGCTTTCTTAGGCTAACCTGTAAACCTCACTTTTTTTTTCTTCCGAGGGTCCGGTCCAAGTGCCGGATGCACTTCGGTCAGGTTTGGACCATTGTGCTCACCATAGTTTGTTCTCACACACACTCATTGATTTCAGTTCCTTGCACTAGTTTGTGTAGGTCAACTGGGGAGAGAGTCCGCATTACCTGCAGCTTAGGTCTCTGTTGTACAGTTGCATACGATGCAGGTGCATCTTGACGGCCATGTGTCCTGTCAGAATTCCTGTGATAATCCTCAGCTGATTTCTGCTCATCAGACGTAGCTGTTTTGTTAGTTTCGGGTCTGGGTCCCCAATGAAAGATTTGCTATGGTTTAATTCCTGTCTGTTGTTCCAGTAGATTTTGTGTTGATTCCTTGTCCATCGTTTTATGACATCTCGTACTGTGCACGTCGGGACTCCGAGTGCCGGTTCTGGACCAATGATTGTTTTCTCCAAACCCTTTATTGCAAGTTCGTCGGCCTTTTCGTTTCCTGCAATACTTTTGTGTCCTGGTACCCATTGTAGTATTACTTTGTTGGCTTTTGCCAGGGCCACTAGTCCCTCTAAGGGCTGCTTGGCTGTCGGAGTATATGTGGATTCACTTATTAAGTCCTCCTATTGTTTTTATACGCACACTGTAGGATTAAACCCCATTCATGTATTCATCATAAATCATAGAGTCTCTTTGTCATCAACTTCAGGTTATAGGAGTCCTACGCCAGCAGCACCTGCTCAACCGCAAAGCTCAACGTCTTTGTAGAGCTAGTTGATGATTCTAGCTTGGGCTTTATCAGCATTTAGTTGATCCAGTGCATCACATAGGCGACATGTGGGTATGGAGTCATAGGCCTTTTCCAGATTAATAAACGCCAAATGTACTTCTTTATCGACCGATATCAGTTTCATGATCTGCTGACAGGTTGCCAGTTCAGGACCGACCAATAATGTTTCTTAACTTAGCTTGTAAAACTTTTCCAAATAGTCAGCTAATAGCGTTCCCAATAACATCCCGGATCATTAGGATCGCCTTTTATATATGTGATGTTTTCTACTCCTGGGGTATCGTATTATGTCGGAAACATGGGTTCATTAAATTCGTTAGACGATTTATTAGTCTGGACCCGGTGATCTAACACTTTTAATTATGTTAAGGCTTTGTTTAATGCCTAGGGTGGAAAGCGTTGGAGATTCTTCTTCCTGCTTATTTACATCTTATTGAAGGTATGTCTCGTTTTTCTACTAATAGATTTTTATAATGTTACGTCCATTTGTTCATGTTTACCTTTTTTACATGTATGATTGCACTCTTTTGACTTCCTACGTCTATTGATAGTCAAACTAAAATTTGTAAAATATGTATCTAAACGACACTATAGTTGATGCAAAACAAAAACCGATGCACGTTATCAATCAGCTGATAATTGTAAATCCGTAAGAAAACACGAGGAAATTAAATTCGGACAAAAAGTATTAAAACTTTATGCGATATTGAGTTTATTACAAACTTAAAGTATTCTTCTTTGATACGAACCCACTTATAGCAAATATAACTGTAACGGTGCGGTGGCGCCAGCTCGTTCGTTGACTTGGTTTGACGTTTCATGCAAAACTAACCTTAATTGTTCTGCGGTTTCGCGTTAAACGTCTATTTTGAAACAAAACCTCCAGATCTTTTATAAATAGCATTAAAAAACTGTTTTTTTTTAAGAGAAACAAAACTGCACATACATATCTCTGTCGATTACGTTGGTTACTATTTGTAAAAAATGCCGAAGCATTTAAGTAGTCGGTGTAAAGAGCTGCCCTAAATTTGAATATCTCCACTGTAAGCGCAATTTCAACAACAGTGAAGAAAAATTAATTATTAGAATCACCTTAGAACAAACGTTCTAGTTCAAAGAGAGTTGTAAATGTGTGAAGATTGGATATAAGTTCTATCCGTGACACTATTTATGGAATGTACGAAACAAGTAAGTTAGTTGTATTATTTAAAAATCATAATATTTTATATCGGTTATTAATAAGCTGTAACTTTTTTTGAAGATCATGTAACTTTGGCAATTTTAAGTTAGAAATTAAAAGACAGAGAACTGTTTGATGGTTGTCTTAACTCTTTAAGAAGCCTCTGCAAGAAAATATACTTCGGATGGTAAAAGATAAACTGAGGCGAGGGCTTATGGAACTTTCCCATGTAGCTTTCAAACGACTGGTATTTTTGAAAGAATATGTCAAAGAAAAATAAGCATTCTTGTACCAATTCGTTTTCTTGGATGAAACATGGATTTTTCGGAATGGTGCCATTGGTCGATCTTGGTAAGATAAAAATAAAAGACCTGTTAGATCTACTAAAGTTGATGGTAAAAGGTATTATGCAGTAGACAAATATTATAAACTATAGGACATTTTTGTTTATTTATCTTGATTTGATGAAAAAAATACTGTGTAATCCCTCACTCGGATATTTTGGTTACAAGCGGGCAACACTGTCGATAACTGACGTCACTCGAAGGGTATGACCATATATTATGTATTAGTAGTATATGGCTATTACCCTGAATATCTTGAAGCAACAACAGAGATAGAAGATCCAGGGTCATCTCGACTTGTGCGCATGCGCCGTAAGGGTATTGCCAAATGTACTTTTATTTCTTTAGAACAGGGCAGAAGAGTGAGGCGTAGAAAATTAGAGAAATGATAAAATTACCAAAAATCTTGCTAAAAAATTGTAAAATAAGCATTAAGTCTGTACTTCTAAGTGCTTTCAAATTATTTGTTTCCATTTCTAAACTAAAACGCGTTAAATAACAATTTCATATAACTGGAAGGTCTCATTTTTACTCGACATAACCTCGAAATCTTTAGCAAATGCTAATTTGTTTGACAGCTCGCTTCATTGAGTTGATTTGGTATTATTAACGGCTTTTGTGTACTGTTTATCTTTACTTTTCTGCAAATTTTGATTGTGTGTGTGAAGTGTGATAATTTTGTGACGATGCCGAGGCAAAACAGAATATTTTACATTATTTTAAACAGGCGTAAAAACTTAAACAAAGATTTATCTTGAAGAAGTAGTCCATTACAGTGGAGTTGATATAATCAAATAAAACAACGGCAGTCTACCTCCACAATATGTATTTTAATGTTTATATCCTACATGTTTCGGACATAGAAATGTCCATCATCAGGGATACAGTAGTCGATTACGACAGCTCTATTTTTCATAAGCGAAGATCAAAAATATGTTAAAATTGAAATTGTAGGTTCTAATGAATGTTCAAGACTGAATGAGATGTGATATTTGAAATTTTCGTCAAGGTATCTTTGAAGAAGGGGATTCCCAGTCTGCAGCCACTGAGACAGGTGGTGAAGCAATTATGTCGTTTATAGCTATTATATAGCTACTATAGGAAATTAATTTAAGTGAGGTGCTCAAAGATGCTTCATCTAACCGTGTCTGGGGTGTGGTCAACAAAATACTGGGTTAGAAGAGGTTAGACGTGAGAAACACATTCTTAGGAGATCAACAAGAAATAAAAATGAAAATTATACTATTTTAAGGTTAGAACTTATTAATTTGAAGCCAATGGGCAGGTGGTGAAGCAATTATGTAGGGTTGTAGCTAATTAGAGGAAAATAATGTAGATAGGTGCTCAAAGATGCTTCATCCAACCATGCCTGAAGTATTGGCTAACAAATTGTTAGGTTAAAGGGGTAGAAAATGAACAAAATGTTATGATTAAAAAAGGGAGATTTAGAAAATTAAAATTGGATTTTTTACATCGTGACTAGAAGTGAAGTATTTATGTTAAAATCACATTGTTTTAGCTAATTAGAGGATATTACAGCTGAAAGATACTTCACTTCACCATGTCGGCGTGCAGGAAAATGTTGGTTGTCAAAATCTATTAATTAATTAAATTAGATTTATCGTTCTACAGGTATGTGCCTAGACCGGATGTTTCTTCCTTTTAACTTACCTACGTTAATTTCGCGAGGGAACAATAACTAGGTAGTCCATTTCCTAAAGATTATTTTCCTTTGCTGCTGTTGGTGTACTTAGGTAGGTACCTACCTATTTTTACCGAAAATTGCATGTACTTCAAAAAATCCTACAAAAACCTATTATTTTACTTGTAAACTCTAAGAATAATTGTAAAATATCTAATAAAAGTTTTATTAATATATTTGCCTGCGTTCTTTTTCTTTTCTCAATCGAAATAATATACAAAATCTTAAACAAATCAAGAACTTTAATGTTTGTTAACAAATTTCCGTCCAGTTGTCAAAGTCAAATGTGATAACCTCATTTTTTTTCCGTTAAAACAAACGTCTATTTTCTTTTTCTCGCGCATGCGCACTGCGCGAAATGACCCTGACTGAGCAAGGAACCTCGGCTTCACTACGTTTACATTGGTTAAATGGGCAAGGCGCCATATAGTACTAATACATATATGGGGATGACGTGCATCGGTTTTTGTTTTGCAATAAGTATATACTCCCTTAATTGACAATTTAGCCTAAATGTAATGTCACCTGAGGATAGAAGAATGTATGACATAATTGTGGCCAAAATCTAAAATAACATGATTACATGACTCAACCTAAATTATTCACCTAATTAGTATAAATATTTCATCACATAATACTAGATATAAATCTGTCTTCCACATTCAACCAATTACCAGTCAAATTCGCCTTTGTTGTAAATCATACAGCACAATGCTAAATTTAACTATATAACCTTGATGTATCTTTCTCTTCCCCCAGCTGCCCTTAGTGGTACACTAAAAGGGTTTTATCTACACCACTTAACCTATTAGGTATTAATTAGTTCGTATATTTATAAAAGTATTCTAAACTACTCTTTTTAAAACTTTCAACACATCATTAATTGATTGGTTTAGCTATAATAATAATAATAATATTTTCCTGCCACATTGTTGTTAAATTCGTCGCCCATACCGCATAAGGACGTATCTCATTAATTGTAACTTTTCAGGAAAGAGACTTTCAATAAATTGATACTTTTTGTGATCACACAGTGACAAAACTAAAATAAGGAATGTGTCCCTGCCTTTTTTTGTAGTAAGGTCAGTTGTTAAAGAACCCATTTATAAATCAATTAACTAAAATTAAACACCAGTGGTTAGACAGAGAAAAAAACAAATGTTTTTTTTTTAGATACGCCCTTATGCGGAACAAGTGGTAAAAAGGTGAGAAATTAAAATATGAGTTACGCCTTTAGGTATGTGAGCGTTTTTATTATAATATTTTCATAATATACTCAATCTTATTATTATAGACAAAATAAATGTTCAAGAAACTCAAAAATCTAAAATATAGAGTTCATATTGCAAAATACATGTTATAATAAACTTAAAAATCGGAAATAAAGAGTAATATTAATATCGGAAAAAAATCATCCACGTTAAGTACAAAACAGAATATTAGCTAGTGTGGTAACTCCTGGTAAAATTTAACGTATTCACTGTTTCTGATTACCGGAGTTTCACCTTTACATAATGCCATTATATCATTATATTTTGCCTCAGGAATTTTTGGCAGTTCTTTGTACAACTGAGAAACTGGAGATTTTAAAAATGGAAAGACGAGTTGTTTTAAGAGTATGGTTCTATAAGTTTGGTCTAAGTGACTTGTTTTGAAAAATAATTTTAATTCATCGGTTTTTTTCACTTTTATTTTCGCCATATTTTTCCAATTTAAAGGTTCTCCAAGTTCATCACTTCGAACAGAAAGTACTTTCAAATCCGTGGACAGCTTCTTAAAATTTAGGAAATCAGATGAATCTAAGCTAAACACTTCATATGGATGTCGTCTTCTAGCCAAACGAATATAGGAATAAGTTGGCATGGAAAAAACAGATCACCTGCTTTTTTAATGCTGTAGCTTATGGCACTATGGGCTGAATCACCCTCATTTTGACCATTAAATGGAGTAAAAAATCTGAGACTAATCTCTTCCAGGTTTTTGCTGTTATTAATTATGTATAATGGGGCAGATGCCACAGCGGAATTCTTATTTTGCCCACTGCAGCCATCTGAAAAAAGATGAGCTATTCGTACGCCATTTTCGTCATATCTTTTTAAGATTTTATATAGTGCTGTTGCAATTTCCGAAGAGCCACGTCTGCCAACACCTCCATGCCAGGTAAAACAAAAGCAATCACTACTTCCTACATCGTAGACTGTAAAATTGAATACCTACACTAAGTCGTCGTTTGTAAAATATAGATGAATCATTGGAAATCGGTAAATAAATAACCTGTTGTAGGTCAAAGGATGCACAAAATACCTGTGGACTCTTCTTAGCTTCCTCTTTGCATTTTTTCTTTATGCCACGAACTGCTTCTTTATCAGCTATGTGTTTTTCATATCTATCCTTAAAACGTTCTTTTTCTTCGATATTGCCTTCTCTAAAGGTGAAACAGAGTCCACATTGATCTTTCTTGGGACTGTGAAAGGAAATATTTTTACTTTTAAATATTTTTTAATATAATGAAAAACTCGGCTTCTCATCAGATGGACCCAGATCGTCTAAACACATGTTATACATTTTAGTAACTGTTAAATTAGGATGTAGGTATTCTCGAGAAGTACTTTCTCTACAGTAGTGAGACTCTGCACGTGGGAAACGACGAATATGTTCTTCAATTTTTTCTCTTCAAATAGCGTCCCGGTTAACTTGAGCGTCGCGACGACCTCCACGTTGGTCTCTTTGTATAACTCCAGTAGGTTGAACCTTCTTTAAGGATGTTCGCATCATCTTCTCAGAGACTCCCAGCGTATTTAAAAATAATGTACGACAAACTTTACACTTTCTGTTTTCTATAGGCAGAAAAAATAAATTCGTAAATTTGCGTCTAGACTCCGCCTTCGTTGTTTTTTTGTTTAGTTTCAAGTTGTTCAGTAAACCGGGAAATGTATTCTCTCTGTAGTTGCAAGTCTCCAAGTTCATAAAAATCGGAAAATATTTTTTGCAATCTATTGCAAAGTAGATCGACCTTTTTGAGATACGCCCGCAATATTTAAAAATATTACCACCGCATATGGGCGGAACTTGATTTACGCCCGTTTGCGATATTATATTTTTACGAAATTTGAGATAGGTCTACCTTATTCACACGTGTTACCGGGGTATTACTAGTTATAGAGATACGCCACTTTGCGGAAGTATGGGGGCTGACATTACAATACTTTTTGCAGACCTAACTCGATTTTGATCATTTTTGAGATACGTCCTTATGCGGTATGGGCGACGAATTATCATATATTATAAAGTTGCGCTTAGTAAATGCTGTCCCTGGGTTTGTCGCGTTATATTGTTCTTTAGAATAGGTAAATAATACTTTAAATAAGTTAAAATGCAAACCTTTATATTGCCGGTTATTTTGGTTGCGTGTATTAGTTCATATACGTCATCTGCTGACTTACTGGTTATTTCATTAAGTTCCAGTTTTACTCTCCCAAATAAGACATAGGTACCGCCTGCGATCCAGGGTCTCGCATTGACAGACTACATGATAGACAGTTTCCCTATCCTTGCCACAGAGCCTACAGCTAAGATCTCCATTTTGTTTAGGTGATCCTTGACAGCCATATGTCCTGTTTAGGATTCCCGTGGTTATTCTTAGTTGATTCCTGCTAAGGTTAAGCAACTGTTTTGAGAATTTAGGACCAATACTTCCCATAACTCTCTTGCTATAATTGAGTCTCCGTCTGCTTCTCCAGTAGCCTTGTTTTCATTTTTGGTACATCGCTTAATAGCTTCTCGTACTGTGCATTTAGGCACTCCTAGGGCTGGTTCAGGACCAATGTATGGTGCAGCTGATGCTTGCCTCGCAAGCTTGTCTGCTCTTTCGTTGCCAAAAATGCCTCTGTGGCCCGGTACCCAGAATAGTTTAACAGTATTGCTGTCCGCTAGGGTTCTCAGTTCATTCTGGCATTCCCATACTAGCCTTGAGGACCGATTGACTGTCTGAGCATATGTAAATTCATCTATTTTGATAGGCTCTTCTATTGTCTTCCCATGCACATTGTAGTATGGCATAGGTTTCTGCCTGGAATACTATTTGGGAGTTTTCCCAAGGAAAAGATCAAGCCTTTTCTTGGTCTTAATCCGTGTATCTAAGCCCCTGTACCTGCTTCTTCAGTCTTGGATCCATCGGTGAACCCCACCAGAGCTCCAGACAGAAAATCTGGTTCGTTGTTTATGCACACGGTTCGATCCTGAATGCTTATCTCAAAGGGTGTGTCGTAAACAAATTTTGGTGTAATGTGGTCTGATCTCATCTTCATCTCCAACATAATATGTACTATTTCTTCTATAAGCTCGTGACCTACCTTGCTTCTTCTGGAGGTCGATAGCATCATCTCAAGGCGGTGAAGGCCCATTCTTGCCTCTCCCTGTATTGTCAAATGAAGAGGATAGAGGTCAAGTAGGCGCTCCATCGCTGCAGAAGGGGTCGATTTCATTGCCCCTCGTATACCTAAGCAGGCCGGTCTCTGAAGATTTACTTGCTTCAGTACAGAGGTTTTCTGCAGAACTTTTGGCCACCAGATCACGGATGCGTAAGTTATTGAGGGTACCACCACTCTGGTGTATATCCAGTGCACTATCTTGGGCGATAAACCCCATTTCTTTCCGTACATTTTCCATGTTACTGCAAGAGTAATTTCAGATTTACGGATAGTTTTTTCCATGTGGCTATTCCAAGTAAGTCTAGAGTCCAGGATGACCCCCAGATATTTTACTTCCCCAGCCAGCTGCAACGGTTCTCCTTGGAGGATTAGGGGTCCTAATCCCCCCTTTTTTCCCCTATATACACCACTAATCACTCCGCAATTGCCTAATGTCGATTCTGGCACAGAAGAGAATTGACAGAATAACTATATTGGCTAAAAAGGTTTGGAAACCTATTGGACGTTTAAAAAATTCTGGAGTTATTCTTCTAGGCAATAAAATACACGAAGTCTGGTCCACTATTTTAAATGTGTTTTATTTCAAACACTTTCACTCCACTTTGAGATACAGACTTCTTCTATGAAAAGAAAACAAATAAAAGATTTTCTTTTAGCTATATAACAACAATGTTCAAGAAGATAACACTTCATGGCCTAGCGTTCTAGCATCATTACCCAAAAAACATGAAGTATATTCAAAGCTGAATGCATTCACCTAAAAGCAGAGTTGGGTATCTACCTACATATTTGTTTTCAGCATGTAGAATAGCTCTTTGTGTATTACGAGCGAAAAGTGATACTTTGCCACTTAAATTACACCCTCGGTTTTACATTGTATGAAAAATATATAGTGTAATTTGTTTAAAACCTGACATGGGCCAACTTTTTTAATTACCGCTTTGTTTGACATGTGTCTACTTGATTAGAAACGAAAAATTGTCTAGAACCTACAAACGAAAATATATTGTACTATTGTGCATGTTGTGTTGATATGTATTATGTTGTTATTATCATTTCTTTCGGCAATTTAATATTATTAGAAGACCTTAATCGTTTATTTATTTTGAAAACTGCTGTTTGGATGCTTTTAAATATTGGAAAATTTACTATAAAGTATTCGTTCTTAGGCTACAGTTTCTTTTAGGGTAACAACACTAACAACTGCGTTTATTCAATTTGGAATACTTTCCCCTGGATTTAATAAATTAAAAAATCAAAATTATAATAAAACAAAAATCAGTTTTGTCAAAAATTTATTTCTAAGCACATCTATTGATACGATTGGACTAGTAGTTACTATGATTTAATGACCAAATTTGTGAAAATTTGGGCATGGCAAAAAAAAATAAAATTGCCTGCGGCGCCTTACGCCTGTGTCAGGATTTTCACCCATTTTTATTAACCGGTTACCCCCTAACAAACATTTATAAATACTTGCACGTAGGTACTGTCAAAAAATGTGAGGTTATGTACCTATGATTTTTCTATTTTTCATGTAATTTCTAAATAAGGTCATGTTAAATGTTAAAGAAATAACGAACAAGCCATTTATGAATATTATAATCATTTATTTAGTACTTTAGAAACACCATTAATACAAAAATAATTAAAATCAAAATAAAAGGGATGTTCACTGTTGTTAAACAAAAAAAATGAAAAATTAACAAACCCTTTTGTTCCTCATACACTTACGAAAACTTTGTAGAACTGGCAACACCCTGAAGACCTAGCGTCGAGGCTCGTCTGCAATTTAAAGAGCGAACTATTTTGTCCGAGTCGGACGCAAGACAGCAATACAAATTTATTTGCTGTAGGCAAGAACAGTAAATAGTTTAAGGTTCTGTCAATTGTGTTATCACTTATCAGCTTTAAAATCAGTTGATGTTTGATGTGTGCGATATTGTGAATCGGACAGTGGCGTGACTGGTTATACTCATGATGTTGTGAAGTATGGTTGTGTAGACAGTACAAAGAATTGTACGTTAAATATAGAACCGTGGTCGAGAGGAAAACGCGTTATTATTCTTTATGTCGGAAGTAAACAATGGCTTTGTACCTAATGCGTTGCTCTTGTCAGCAAAGAATATCACTCATTAATCAATCACCAACTTTAAGCGCAGTTGCCCTTGATAATATTTGCAGGTAATAACGAAATAAGTAGCGGTCATCATATTTAAAAAAACAATTTTAATTTCAATTTAAATGTTGTAATTAACCGTGAAATACATACAGCGTGTAACATAAGTATGGAACGCTGTAAATATCTTTAATACCGTTTGTCCGATTTAGCTAAAATTCGGTATCCGTATATAAGGGGGTATCGTGGAGCTGTTAGTGATATTTGCAATGTTGCCAAATTTACAGTTTTTTAGCAACTTAAAATAATTTTTTTTTTAAATGGAACACCATACTATAGATTATTCAAAAAAATGATTCCGCAACAAATTTTAAATAACTTTTATATAAGTTACTTAATGTCTAAACCTAGCCATTTTTTTAATATTCGAGCTCGAAAATTGAGAATTTATTGAAACACTATTGTAAAGTAATTATTGTTTAAACTTACTCATTACAGAAAAAAGAAATTAAATTAGATGTTTAAAGTGCCTTCCATTTACTTCTTGACGATATGCTAAATATTGCGAAAAAGTATTTAAAACATTAGAAAGAATATCTGTTTCTTCGATTCGTCCGCACTCAACTTCAATTCATTGTTTTAGGTCTTCTATAAATATCATGTGGCTTTGTCTTGTAGACCACATTTTTAAATGTTCCCACAAGAAATAATCGAGTGGAGTCAGATATGGTGACCGAGCTGGCCACTCAATTGTACCCCGTCTCCCTATCCATCTTTCAAAAAATACTTCATTTAGATACTCCCGTACTTGTCTGGCGTAATGTGGTGGTGCACCGTCTTGTATATGTAGGCCTAACATGACTTACAAAAAAAACATTGGTAAACCATCCTCCTAATCGTTTCAAAATGATTTTTATAAATAACAAACATACAATCTTAACAAGCAACATTTTCGACTCAGATCTTAAAATGAAATCGTGCACCCCTCACCAACTTTTATTTGTTTAGGACCGTGTTAAAGTGTGTTAATTGGATAAGCAAAATGCGCCTCTCTTAAAATAAAGTCGTTAGAACAAAACCAAAGTTAAAGCACAAACAAAAAGGGTCGTTGTGTTACCTAGTTCTATTTTATTTTGATGTGATCCATACGTTAGTGCCGCCCAAAAACCAAGAATTTCCTAAAAAGTTAAAATAGCGTTTAAAGATAAAGGCATTAAGCAAGTTGAATCAAAATGGGGATGAAATTATCTATGAGAAAAATCATACTGACAGGTTCAGCAGCTTTTATGATAGCTGGACCCGCAACTTGGTCCCTCTCTATGTTTGTCGCAAAGACATTAGAACTAATAGACCAAATTGTTTACATTTTTATGTGGCAAATCATCATTCCTTCTTTATTATTCATCTCTGTCGCTTAACATTGGACCTTAGCCGGCTTTATCTGTCTATTAAAAATATTAGAGAAAACTGTTTTTAAAAGATTGAGTTAGTAATAATATAGTAACGTCCAGAACCTAATATACAAAAAAGTTAAGGTGTGCGTATCAAATTATGCATTTATTATTTATTTAAAACTGTTAAAAGCCTTAAAAAGTATTAAGATTATTATTATATATATATCAGGCACTACGGCAACATTGTAATACGATTTTACAACCGGAGAGATTCTTTGAATGACGGTAGCGATTGCGATGTTGGCAGTGTGTCCTAACCGCTAGCTTGAGTTTTTGTGCCCTTATTGCAGTTTATTTTTGATTTTCTTGTGTATTAGTCTAAACATTAGTGTAGAAATAAACAATTATGGTTCATACCTGTGTAGTGTGTAAAAAAGTGGACCATTTTATTCCAAATTTATCATTTCATCGGTGAGTATGGTTAGGTTGTCGTTTTATAGAAAGCATTGGTGTAGTGTACGGGTTGGTTTAGTAATGCTGTGGTAGCACCATTTCTATTAAAACTTTTATGCACAATGAAAAAAGTTTTGTTATACTTAGAAACAATTAAGAGTAGATATTGATAAATAACTCATGATAGCTACTTAACAGTAAATGAACAAAAAATTTATCGACTAGTAAAATACTGTAAAATTAAAATCCCATTCCTAAATTTAAGTAGGTACCTATTTATTAAGATGTTTTATATATAACATATAAAAACATTCTAGCATATTTTTTGTAGTATATTATTTCCATTCCTAGGTAAAAATTCTGATACAAAAAAAATTATTGTATTATTTTCATACATTTTTGTTAGGTTTTAACCTCTACACCACTGGCGAGCAAAACCAAGGGACGGTTTACAATGTTGCCGATTGGGTCTAAGAGATCTGCCTTTCTCTCTCGCACTCGCCAATTATTTAAAAACAATAATAGCCGATACTTTTATGGGAATTATGAATGAATCGTTTCGTCTATTAGTTCTAATTGTCTTTGGTTTGTCGTATTTTAGAACCATTATTCTTAACCTGTGGGTCGCGACCTTCCGGGGTGTCTGTTTTTTGTGATTCAGACAAATGTTGTACAGGGCGTTACCTAATGATAGGCCGTAAATCCAAGGGCGTATTCCTGAACCAAATTCAAGTAGAAAAGTTCATATAAACATGTGACTTTAAAAGTCTGGGTTTTAAGTAGTTAATAAACATTTTCTGATGCTTATCACAGAGTGAATTACGGAAAGATCTCTCCAATTGCACGCATTCTTGCTAACGCTAATGGGTCTGGCAATATATATAGACTTTTTTGGAAGCTCATTCCGAACATTTAGACGCCAGCTAGGTCTTATAACAGAACTATAGATGGTAATTAAATAAGAACTATTTTATTTGTTTGCTTTTCTAGCGTTGTTTTGTTTGTTTTGGCTTTGCTTTTGCTTCTTTTTCGTTATAATGAACTTTGTAATTGCATATTATGGTGGCTGCAGGGTCATTGTGCTCGTAATTTCTATTTTTCCTTTTTTTTCTTTACTACATTGTTAATATTTTGTAATTTTGTATTTCTGTATTTTTTGAATTTTGTAATTGTGCAATTTAGTAATTTTCTACTTGTAACTCGTAACTTGTAAATGGATTATTTTATCCGTAAATAAATAAATAAATAAATAAATCGATTTTTTTTAAACTTTGACAGCCTGTATCTTCACAACCAGAATTTTTAGGACACATGCTTATATATAAACTTTTCTACTTGAATTTGGTTCAGGAATGCGTCCTTGGAATTACGGCCTATCAACAAGTAACACCCTGTAGAGCTCGCAGTGTAATATTGACCAATTTGCCCTTGCTAGTAAAATTTCTCAAGGACTCTGCAAGAATAGCTTGACTTTTTGGCGGAAAATTATTACCTATGCAAAATGTGGAGCTCTAGACACCCATTCGTTCAAGGAACTCTGCAATGACAAATTGAACACATGACACAAAATGACACGCAGCTAGTGTTAAATGTTTGTCAAAAGGTAGTGTTGATGGTTGTGTCTTTGAATTAAACAAATGAACTAAATTTGAAGAAATAGTCAATTTTAGTTCATGTAGGGAAAGGAAAGAAAGTCAAAAAGTCTTTCGCCACTAATTTAATAAGAGCAATCAGAGGCTCAATTTTATGAAAGCGCGTCTACATGTTTCCAAGCTAGTAACCTTCATCTTCAGGAGACAAAAGTAGTGCTGCAGTTAATATTAGCAGTGTGCGAACACGTTCGTAACAATGAACGACACAAAACACTTTAACCTGTATCTCCACAAGTCGACTGGTTCAAAACTATGCTTTACTTGGAAAATAAAATTTCTTTTGAATTTTATTGCACAGTTATTTATTAACAGATCAATCACTTCATCATTATACCCTCTAGCATGGGTATGACATACTAACACATTTCTAACTTAGACTCGTCAAACAACCACTTAACTACTTTTAAATACTTTTAACCATTTTTACGTGGAGGATTTGCCATTCCACGGAGCGCAACCTATCTCTGTAGAAATCAGCGTGACACTACTCTGTTGACAAAACATTGTCCGTCTCGTACCGTATACCGACACCTTGACCAATCAGGTGCTAATACGTCAAAATCCAAGATGGTTTATTTCACGTCAAAATACTGTTGCCAACCAATGAGAAAAGGCATCCACTGTTACCATGCAAGCGGCCTTTATCGTACTTAAGTTTACGTGTTAGGGAATGATACAGAATCGCCGACCGTTTTTTATACATAAGGTTTTGGTTTAAACTTATATTTTTATGGATTCGTACAACGTTGCCATTACTTTAATATGCGGTATTGCCAATTATATTGCATGTAAATATAATGTACTTTCCTCATTTTTTTAGCATTTAGTAGTTACAAAAAAACATAGTAACTTAGCACGAATGCGGCGTTGCCGCTTAGATCAGTAAGACGCCACATTACATTTCCTAGAATTGAGTTCCACGCTTTTACTTTACTTTTGTACTGGGTCACGACAGAAATATGACGTGTGTCTCAAACAAGCAGTATAGAGAGAATTGTAGGTGGAAGGTGATGTTGATGGAGCTTTAAAATTTTTTTGAAAATGTGTCACGTAGTGAATGCAATCAACATACTGACAAGAAATTTTGTTAATAGAGGTAATAAATTCAAAGATAATTGTGAAATTTAGAAGGTCATAAAGAAATACATGTTCTTCTTATTCAAGTTCAAGTAAGGATACATAAAGAAGACTTTCGAAGTTCTAATTCATATTGTGAATTTGTATTAAAAGAAAAAGCATCTGTTATCAATTAAGTAAGAATTCCATTTTGTAAAATTTTTAGCTCATGTTAGGAAATTTTTGTGTTCGGGGTACTGAAGACCTAAGGTCCAGTTTCCCGTAGTGTGTTCTCGTGAACACGTTGTCAGTTCTCTTTTAGTTGTGTTTGCCTCCCTGTTCATCTTTAAGGGTATATAAATCAAAGATTTTTATTTTTTTTTTAATAAATTTTAATGTTTATTCTTTGTTCAAACGTCTATTAACTGCCCTAAACAATGGGATTAATATAACTACGGGAAACTGGACCTTACGTCTCCAGTACCCCGAACACAAAAATTTTCTAACATGAGCTAAAAATTTTACAAAATGGAATTCTTACTTAATTGATAACAGATGCTTTTTCTTTTAATACAAATTCACAATATGAATTAGAACTTCGAAAGTCTTCTTTATGTATCCTTACTTGAACCTGAATAAGAACAACATGTATTTCTTTATGACCTTCTAAATTTCACAATTATCTTTGAATTTATTACCTCTATTAACAAAATTTCTTGTCAGTATGTAGATTGCATTCACTACGCGACACATTTTCAAAAAAATTTTTAAATCTCCATCAACGTCACCTTCCACCTACAATTTTCTCTATACTGCTAATATTAACTGCAGCACTATTTTTTGTCTCCTGAAGATGAAGGTTACTACCTTCGAAACATGTAGACGCGCTTTCATAAAACTGAGCCTCTGATTGCTCTTATTAAATTAGTGGAGAAAGACTTTTTGACTGTCTTTCCTTTCCCTACATGAACTAAAATTGTTCATAAAAAGAAAGGATTCTGGACCAGCTAAACAAGCTTTGAAAACTTCAAGGTAGATAAATGCAGATAATCTACTTCTAGATAATTTCTAGGTGTTTTATTTAAAGGTGGCGTAAGACAAATCTTGATATACAGGGTCAGTCACATTACTCGACACGACATACTATAGCTAAATTATTTGGTTTGGATACAAAAAAGTATTCCGGGGGATAGGGGTACATTTTAAAGTTATTTTCATAACGTACAGGTTGTCTCAAAAACATGAAACGCATTAAAGTTGCATTTTTTAAATGGAATGCCCTGTATATTATTTTATGTTCGGTTTCTACGATCAAAATAAAAATGAGTTTCATCGGGGTTTATTGTAGTTAAACCAAGTCCAGTGGCGTAGCCAGCATTTTGGGGCGGAGGGGGCGAAATATCGGAGGGGCGCAAACTGCGGAGCTAAAGCGCCGCAGGCAAAAAATTTTTGAGACCACGCCTAAGTATCGTAGGAACTTACATTTATGCTCCCTAGGGAACAGGGGTCTGGCCCCAAATGAAGTTAAAATCCGCTATATATAAAAAAAATAAATTTATTGTGATGAGACGCTCTCAAAACCGTCCTATTAAGTTTATTACTATCACTCTTCTTTACTAAAAATAAAATAAGACCGATCTTGTTTTTAAGAATTATTTTTTGAGTAGTAAGGGGCGCCAGGCCAAAAGGGGCGGGGGGGGGGGCGATCGCCCCCCTGTGGCTACGCCACTAATCAAGTCATCTATGGTCAGAACTGGTTGTAAAAAAGAGAAGGTTTACAGTTAATGCACTGCGTACTAGTTAAAGTAATGTAAAGGTAACGAAAGAAAGGAATGATGGACATATAACAAACAGTTGCTTATAACAAGTGGTCAAAATGGCGACCATCCGACTCTAAACACAAACATATCCTTTTTTAAAACCTTCAGCAACATTTGACAACATTGCTGGGCTTATGTTTCTGCCACATTGTCTAAGACCCACATACAAAATTCCACTCGTTTTTGAAATTCAGAAAGTTCTTGGTGACGCTGAATTTTATAGCGATGGTAACTATGTTTCTGAAGAATGCGTGAGACGCTTGATTGGCTAATGTTGATGTTTTGCGCAATTTGGTTTTGACCTATATGGGGATCTTCGATTACAGACCCAATTACAGCAAATTAAGTTTCTTCGCTTTCTGGCACAGGTTTTAATCTACTGGGTTTTTTATACACTCCCGGTTTATCTGCAACTTGTAATTATCTTGTCCTACTTTTTGTATACCTTGCATAAGTTAGTGAATGTTTCATCAGTGCAACATAAAATCTAATCAGTAAGTAGACTCTAGTGTGAGTTTGGTTTGAAAGAAGAAAATCCATATTAAGAATTTAATCATTAAAATTGTTACTAAATTTTCACAAAATACGAAATATTTCAAAAACCGTAGGGCTTAACTACAATGAACTCCAATAAAACTTATTTTTATTTTGATCGTAGAAACCGAAAATAAAATAATATACAGGGCATTTAATTTAAAAAACATTTAACTTTGATGCGTTTCGTATTTTTGGGACAAACTGTACGTTATGAAAATAATTTTAAAATGTACCCTTAACAGACCCGTTATCCACCCCGAAAACTTTTTTTTTTATCCAAAACAAATAATTTAGCTATAGTATGTCGTGTCGAATAACCCTGTATTTGCCACGTTTGATCATCTTTGTACTGAGGCTAAAAAAAACTGATACTGGAACTAAGAGACCATCTAAAAGAGGAACTTATTGATTATCTTTGAGCCTGAAACAGATATTGAATGTTACTTTCCTGGACTATTGGAGCAAGCATCTTCGGATGTTGCTAACGATCCCGATGAAGTAAAGGATGCGTTTTTGGATTAACGAAATGATTTTTCGGTACGCGATATATTCCAGAAAAATTGTTGTGTTATATTGTTGGTATACTAAGGTCTCCATGCTTGCTTTCAGGGTATTAGTGCCTCATTTTATCTCTGCGAAAGTGGATTCGTAACTAATTGTGTAGATTAAGACAAAAACTTGGATGTTCGGGATGTTATAAGATTGGATGTGATAAAAACAATTTAGTACCTTTCCTACCCTTTACAATGTAACAGGAGTCGCTAACATTTTAAGATAAGTGACATAAACCACACGAAGTCTGGCCCCATTATTCAATAATGGTATTCCTCTTTGTTGCTATGGTTAATCGAGGCTGATGAGAATTTACACTCTTATAACATCCGAAAAAAATATGAAAAACATTATTAAGCGGTGAAGCCGACTTCGTTTATTTTATTTCATATATTTTCACTTCACTTGGATATATGAACTACTTCCATAAAATATCGAGATAAGACCAAAAGGGGTGCAACTATTAAAATATTGATAACCAGCGCAATAGCTAAATAATAAATAAACGCATAAAATGTAACAAAACATGTTAATATTATATTTAGCCTAATGATATTTTTGGATTAAACTACATTTAGAACTCGTAGCCCCTAATGACATGCATTGCGTTTGATATAAATGCTATCATAGCCTCGTTCCTGAACAGTGATAAATTTGAGCGATTTTCGTCGGATTAATACTTGATATTTGCTGCCATCAAAATGTCATTAACGTTTGAAATATTATACGTATTGGAAACAGACCCGGATCTTTGAGTTTTGGCCCTGCATGGATTTAATCCACCCTAACAAAAATAATTGAGAAAAAAAACAAATAATAAACTGAATATTATTCAACCAGTACCTGGACTAAAACTGGGTGTAATTTCTAAAACTTACCAAAAACAGATTCATTGTCCAACAGATTCCTTTTAACGTCACTGACCTCTGTGCCTCCGCTTACCACCGAAGCAGGAACTGACGCCCTAGGCGGTTTACATATAGGATTAACATCAGTCATCAAACCTTTCTTAATTTCAAGATGTCCACTCATATTAATGCACTCCTCGGAAGAACTGCCCAGTTCTCTACGTTTGGAATGCAACGCATTGTTACTGGCTTTTTTACAGAACAGGCAAACGAGGATCAGAATTATTATCAGTAAAATTAACAAACCGATTGACAGAGCGATTATTAACACTGTTGAACCACCCAAACCATTCATACCACCTCCAGAGAGGGCGTCGCTGTCAACGACGAGGGTAATGTTCTTCTCGTCTTCACCACCTGGGTTTTTAGCGATGCATTTGTACTCTCCCCGATCTTTATAACTGAGATTTGTTATTGTCAAGTTATTCCAAGTATACTCTCCGGATTTACTTTTAGAAGTAAAGTATTTCTGCTTGTTTTTTCTAGGATCTCTTTCGACTATGTGGCCGTTACTGGTCCAGTCAACATCAGGCTGGGGCTCGCCTAAAACTTTACAAGATAGTGTGATGTTATTAGTTGTAGCTTGTATTTGGGTGGATGATAACGGGTCTATGATAACGGGGGAGCAAGCAAAAGTTACAGGCTCCGTCCATGATCTTCCTTGCAGTTTGGGTGGCGCCGCGCACTTTGTCACGTGAGTAATAAGGTTACTTCTAATAATAGTCTGACGAAATAGCTCCAACTGACAGTCGCATATCCATGGGTTCTCTTCGACGTTAAGACTGTTCAGTCTTGGAAGTCTTTGTTTCAAATCAAATCCTATAGTTTTCAGGTTATTATATCCTAGGCTTATGTCATTTAAAGATGGTAAATTGCTAAAGGTGTCTTCCTTTATGAATTCTATTTCGTTGTGGTCCAAATGAATTCTTTGAACGTAGGACATGTTACTAAACAAACCATCTTCTATCGTTCTGATTTTGTTGTAGCTTAAAATGAGGATTCTTAGTTTAATGTTTTCCTTAAACGTGTGTCTAGCTAACGCGTCAATTGAGTTTTTAGATAAATCCAGCTCAATTAAAAGAGCCAGTCGCTTAAACGCACCTTCATCCAGCTTCTCTATTGAGCAATTTTGAAATTTTAATTTATGTATATCTACAAGATTGGCAATGAGGAATTCGTTATCACTAAGGATGTAGAGGGGATTATTCGAGAAGTCGATATCGCGCACTACCGTACTTAAGTCTTTAGGAATCACACTGAAACCTTTATTGGAACAATTGGCAGTCCTTCTTCCACTGACCCAGATACACGAACATATGTTGCACTGTTTTGTCCAGTCCGAATCGGTTAGGGTTGTATGGATGAACGAAGCGGACGAAATGAGGAACAGGAGCAGTTTGGAACTCATGGTTGCTTGAATCTGGATGGCAATATCTGAAAGAAAAAGGACAGCTTTAGTCGTGTATTTTAAAAACTATGGGGTTCGTTCATAGACATCGTAACTATAGATCCGACACGCCATACATAAATGCTATAAAATTGTGATGTCAAAATCGTTTGGTGGCGAGACGCTGTGAGGAGCTAGGTGGGGCCGGGAGTGGGGATTACGCTGACTTTACATATGCATGCGACAAAACTCCAGGAAAACAATATCCGCTATGCAGAGTATTGTCGAGTCGATGCGGATGGCCACGAAAATGATGAAATCTGGGCGGATCCGTTATTGCTGCGTTGTCATACTACAGATTTTTTACAAGGTTTTAGGCAATGTTATATATTTCCCACATCATGTTAATCTAGTTAATTATAGAAGTTAATACTTTTAACAGAGTAAGCCCAGAAAACTACGTTTTCTATGGCGTAAGTCTGGCAAACCAAGTGGAGGGGATCAGCTTGGTTGTTGATTTACTTTACACTGGAATACATTGATGACAACACGTTTATTTGTTATTGTTCGGTCTAATAGTTACGATGTATATGGGTTCGTTGATATCGATAATAATAATCACCGTTTTGCCCAACCAGCTTTTCTATTGAAGATATTAAAAAACAATTTTTGCAAACTACATCGTAATTCAAAAATTTGGTCTAAAAATCAATTGAAAATGATTTTAATCTTTGGAAATCGAACATCTATGTATACTCGTATAACACACTGTTTACGAGAAAATTAATCATTATTAAATCAAAACCAAATGAATCCTATTTTTTATTTTTATTAGGTATAATAGGTAAGCTTAAAAGCAAATATTTGCGCGTATTATAATGACAGTAGGCAACAACAGCTTACATTTTTATGAACAATACAAAAGAATATACATCAAATAGTGGGTGATAAGAATCCCTAACTTTAGCGCTACAAAATATAATATCTTATTGCTTTCTTTTGCAGACGAAGTGAAATAAATACTAAGAGCATGAACCTCCAAAAACAGATTCCATAGCGTAGATGGGACTCTATTAGAGCATAGTAAGAGCTCCTTGCTATAGTGAAATCTAAGTTGTTTGATAATTTCACCCTCAGAAAGTGTTGAACTTTTCTCATTCTGTATAAAAACATTATTTATAACACGCTTGAAATTCAATACATACGTCTTAAAGATATTAAGGGGTAACAGATTAGCATCGTAGCACTCTTTCCTCCTGTCTAAATCATTACTCATATTAATTTTAAGCTTGCCAAGGTCTGTTCCGTGCCAAAGAATGGTGGTGTCATCAGCGAAAATAGTGAATTTCCCAGATATTGGCAAATGAGACACATCCTTAAAGCAGACTAAAAATAGTGGGGGTCTAAAGGTGGATTTTCATGCATACGAAATACGACGGTCCGATGATCCGAAAGTGTTCCTATTGGTTGAATTGTTTTCGCGCCAATATTTGTCCGAATAATTTCAACTTTCATCCGACCGTCGGATGAGTTAAAATATTTTTAACTTTGTCCGACAATCGTATCAATTTTAACCTCACTATTTGACGTTTTTTTCTGCGTTTTGTTGTTTCTATTTTAATATTTTAACATAAAACTAATATTAACGAAATACATCAGTGTCATTAATTATAATATCATAATATCCTATCTGATTATATTAAGAATGAAAAATAAACAAAAAAGAAAAGGATGGGTTGAAAATTAAGGCGCTTATCACAACCTGTTTCAAGAAATGAAATTAATAGATTCTGAAAAGTATTTGAATTGTAAGTCCAAGATTATTAAAAACAATAAACGTACGTGGACAAATATTAGAAAGTGAAAGACTTGCAGTTACACTCAGGTCCTCAGCTCAGGGCACTAAACATAACTTTTTGTTTTGTGCACTCGGGTAAAATTAGGAGTGAATTGGATGACATCAAGCTGATAATGCTCGTCGTTGTCGCACATAATATATTGCTTAAAAACGTAATGAAATCAAATGGGTAATTAAACGCTATAAATGCTATAATTGAGAATACAAAAAGGACCAAAACAAAGTTATAACCTATAACTGAAGCGTCAAATGTATGTCCATTGACATAATTCGGAACAACAGAAACGGAGCCATGAAAATTGGCAAGAATTTCGGACGAAATTAAACGTCATTTCGGATATCGGACCGTCGTGTTTCGTATGCATGAAAATCCACCTTAAGACTGACCCTTGTGGAACATCCGTGTCAGTGCTAACTTCATTAGAGCTGTTGTTCGTATTCGGTGATCCACACAATCAAATGCTTTCGACAAATCATAACAGATAGCCGCAGCAGCCCCACCAAAGTCTAAGGACACTTAGAACAGATGCTCAAGGAACTAGAATATGACATCGCTCGTATACCCTTCGAAGCTTGACATCCAACAAAAGGTTGTGATCATTTAGAAGTGATATCAGCCCCGGTTTCACAATTTTCTCTACAATTTTGGATAAGGTGGGAATTAACGCAATTGGTCGTAAATTTGAAGGGGTATCATGACCAGCACCCTTGTGAAGTAAGGCAACTATAGCCTTCTTGAGACAAGGTATAAGGTGACAAAACTGAAATAGGGACAGTATGAGACACGTCCTTAAAGCAGACTAAAAATAGTGGGGGTCTAAGACTGACCCTTGTGGAACATCCGTGTCAGTGCTAACTTCATTAGAACTGTTGTTCGTATTCGGTGATCCACACAACCAAATGCTTTCGACAAATCATAACAGATAGCCGCAGCAGCCCCAGCAAAGTCTAAGGATACTTAGAACAGATGCTCAAGGAACTAGAATATGACATCGCTTGTATACCCTTCGAAGCTTGACATCCAACAAAAGGTTGTGATCATTTAGAAGTGATATCAGCCCCGGTTTCACAATTTTCTCTACAATTTTGGATAAGGTGGGAATTAACGCAATTGGTCGTAAATTTGAAGGGGTATCATGACCAGCACCCTTGTGAAGTAAGGCAACTATAGCCTTCTTGAGACAAGGTATAAGGTGACAAAACTGAAATAGGGAGACTGTTTCAAACAAAACGAAAATGATTCCGAAATATTTATATGTTGGAGAACTCTGCAAGATATAATCAATATGATACAAGCAAAAACTATAAAATAATATGCCTTCTAGGTGCTGTAATGCGCTGGAAGCAAGAAACATTCAATTGCCGTTCTACTATATAGCAATATTAATATCTGTTTCCCAACATAATTCAAATTCCATATAACAAATAGGATGACAGCGTCAATAACTTTGTAGCATTGGTGGTTAATTATTATAATTTGCGTAATACTACAAAGGACGTTACAACGTGTAGCCCGGGCTTGTAGTGCAAAAACATATTTCAGTATTGCTGAGATTAATGTCCTACGAATCTTTTGTAAATTACCCAAATTAACTTAATGTTTACGTCGTGTTTTAAGAAAATTAAATTAAAATACAGCTTCTAATCCCAAGGAATCCCAACTGCAAAAATTTAATCTAGGAGAAAGTCTTGGGCGATTTTACTTAATTATGAAAAGCAATTTTAATTTTTTTTTGCAGACTTATACATTAATGAATAATGGTAGGTTCTGGGTCTGGAAAATACGTTGGGAATTAGTTCATTACAAGAGGTACGAGTTTAGGAACTTGCCAATACTAAACAAGAAGTGGAAATGGTGAAAACCGGATATCGATATCTATCACCATTCCGGAGATACAGGGTGTTTTTCGGAAATGTGCATTTTCGGAAAGTGCCTGTAACTTTTTCCGAAGCACTTCTTTACGTACAATTTAATGGTGTAAGTAAATTTTAATTATTAACTAATATTTTAATAGGTTTCAATAGAAAAACAACCTTGTAAATGGGACATCCTGTATATTTTTGCATATTTGTATAGAGTTTGAAATTAACATTCCAAAAATATACCACACTTGATGTTTAGCTTAAGCTTTCTTTGAAACATAGAGGTTCAAAGTTTTTTACGTGTTAACTTTGAAGTGCGCAAATAGGCAAATAGCCATGTGACAACTGGGGGTTGTTTCCTAACGGGGCGTGAATAAAACGATCCTGCTAGAAAACAACATAGACTTCATTTTCTACTAGCCAATTATTCACCAGGTAGCCTGGAGGAAACCCAGCATGTCTCCGTGGGGGTGTGGCACTGTCGATGGGGGCTCTCAAGAGAGGTGCCTGAGGGGCTTCTGGGGGGTACCGTAAACTGGGGTTACTTTGACACGTGGTGTAACATTGACCAAAACTTCACTTCTACTTCTATGGATAATATCTGGCAACATTGCCGCACCTAACGCTTGGCCCATGCTTGGCCTTGAGGCTAGTGGTTGCAAATACGTTCGGAGTTCGGCCTCTTAGTCGCAACGTGTCACCGGTCGACAGTATACGCAGTAGCGGTTTATCGCAATTTGAAATTCACGCAAATTTTTCCATAATAATTTACCATTAAAAACTTTGCAGCTACAGCAGACAGTATTTGTTATTGCCCGTTTCCACCCATTTGGTCACATCAGGTAGGTAGTTGTGAGTGCTATAGCGTATAAAAAAGTAATTTTTTGTTGTAAATTTAATTTTTAAAATTAGTTTCACTATTAAGGGGTAACTTTGATCTGGTCCTCGTGTAACAATGATCGCCTGATCAATGTTGCCCCGTAATATTTTATAGGCTGTTTATAATATTTAAATATTATATTGCTTATTATTTCCTTTTCAGGGAATGCCTCGTCGCCATAAGAGACTTTTAGGAAGTCGTTCCTACCGTGATTACCGTAGAGTGTAGAGAATTGTTAGAACAAGCATTAGAGGATGTGGCAAACGGAACTTTAACCATCAGGGAAGCATCCAGAAGTTACAAAATCCCATTTGGAACTTTATACAATAAATACAAAGGACTGCATGGCGGAGCACCTGGTCGCCCGACAATATTTATACATGCTGAGGAGATTGCAATACTGGAGTCTGCATCCAAATCCTCAGACTGGGGATTTCCTCTAACTCTTTTGGACCTAAGGATGTTTGCCAAATATTATTTAGATCGACAGGGCAAAAATATAAGGAAGTTTAAAAACAATATGCCGGGACCCGACTGGGCATACAGTCTTCTTTAAAGACAAGAATACATATGGACAGAGGTTGGCAACAAATATTAAAAAAACACGAGCATCGGTTTCAAGAGCAACTATTGGCATCTTTTTTGATAATTTGGAAACAACATTGGCAGATTTGCCAATTAGTAATATTTTTAACTACGACGAATCGAACGTCACCGACGACCCAGGAAAAATGCGGGGTATTTACAGAAGGGGTGTAAAATATCCCGAAAAAATAATGAACCATTCTAAAAGCGCAACAACAATTATGGTGTGCGGTTCAGCCGATGGAATCTTGCTTCCTCCATATGTAATCTATAAAAGCATTATATAGTTTTAGAATCGGATCGCCAAATGCAATTCAATCGTGTGGTTATTTATGAGGGCTGCCATTTAAAAAAATTCAAGATGGCGTCGTATCTGTCACTTTTTGACATCTGTCGGATTTGACTATAGCGTAGATCGCTTGCTCACGGGAAATTATGTCACTGTGAAAAAAACTAGGGTGTTCAGCTTAGAAGGTCTATTTATTAAACGGGTGAGACACTTAAAAGACAAAATCGATGGAGGCAAATTAGGAACCCCCGTATTTCCGAAACGGCTGAAAATAAGTGTCAACAACTATATACTTTTAGAATCGGATCGCCAAATGCAATTCAATCGTATGGTTATTTATTAGATTTGCCATTTAAAAAAATTTAAAATGGCGTCGTATCTGTTACTTTTTGACATCTGTCGGATTTGACTATAGCGTAGATCGTTTGCTCACGGGAAATTATGTCACTGTAAAAAAAACTAGGGTGTTCAGCTTAGAAGGTCTATTTATTAAAGGGGTGAGACACTTAAAAGACAAAATCGATGGAGGCAAATTAGAAACGCCCGTATTTTCGAAACGGCTGAAAATAGGTGTCAACAACTATATAGTTTTGGAATCGGATCGCCAAATGCAATCCAATCTTTGGTTATTTATGGGGGTTGCCATTTAAGAAAATTCAAAATGGCGTCTCATCTGTCAAATTTGTAAATCTATGTATTTTTGACATTAAATTCGGCTTCCTTATCGAAAATCATTCCGAAATATGTAATTTGTTTTTTATGATAGTCAGCAGGAAAATCGCCAATCGGGTGAGACACTTAAAAAAATGTCCCTGTACTTTATTTATAGATTAGCAAATGGAAATACGGAAAAAGCACGGAGAATTTACCAGGACAGATATCCTAACAGAGTAATCCCATGTGCTAAAACATTTAGAACGCTACCAAATATTTTAGTTACGGACGAGGCAAATTTTTCACGAGATGCTATTATGAACTTTCACAATGACCATTTTTGGGTCGACGAAAATCCCCACGTTATTAGAGAAAGTCATTTTCAGCAACAATTTTCGCTCAACGTTCGGATAGGAATTATTAGTGACTACCTAGTTGGACCATTCTTCTTACCGCCAAGATTAACAGGTGAATCCTACACGGACTTTTTGCGACATCATTTACCCATTTTGTTAGAAGAAGTACCCCTACATGTAAGACTCAACATGTAGTTTATGCACGACGGGGCTCCAGCTCATCTAAGTGTTCTTGCTCGTCAGCATCTTGAGATCACCTACCCTAATCGCTGGACTGGACATGCAGGACCTCAAAATTGTCCAGCTTGCAGTCCTGATATTAATCCTCTAGATTTCTATTTATGTGGTCATCTGAAGGCTGTTGTTTATAAAACTCCTGTACTAGATGTGAATGACTTGAAGAATTGGACAATTGACAATTGCAATGTCATAAGGAATACTCCAGGTATTTTTGAACGTGTCAGAAAATCAATGACAAATCGATTGCAGTCATGCAATTTATCAGAAGGTGGACATTTTGCTCAATTACTGTAAGGTCGAAATTGTTTTTTTTTTTAATTTTTGGTTGTTATATTGTGTTGTCCATAAATAGCTTTTAGAATGAGTTAAAGTGATTTTTATTTTTTTTGTCGCAAACGAAGCCAGATATGAAAAAAACACAAGAGACCAAAAAGTTGTTTTTGTAGTTGCTTAATTTGGACAAATAAAAAATAGAAAAAGCAGTGGCGTACTTTTTCTTCTCAATAATAATTGGCTGTGGTGCCCGCTTAGACGTCACTGGACCTAATAATTTCAATCTAGTTAGGGCTAAATAAGCGCCTTATTACTTTAAATAACTGAACCAAATCGGCTTAAGGATATTTATGACTGTTTTTTTTTTTAAACTTCAACGCCCTGTATCTCAGAAACGAAGCAACTCCGGACATATGTTCATAGGAACTTTTTTTCTTAAAACGACCTTACGTATCACCCTCTGAAATCTCGTACCGTAGTTAGGAAACACCCTAAATAATATATTTAAAATAAAAATTAACTAATGAAAATCAAAACAACAACAATAAGGAACAGCGAACAAGAACGATATTTCCCAACAGGAGGTTAGTTTACTCTACACCAATTGAGAACATTGATCATCTAAGAAATCGTAATGGACTCATGTGAGATAATTCGCCATACCCTTGGTATATTTCCATATGACTCCATGGAAAGAAGGCTAGAAGCATGCATTATTGCAAACGATGGTCACTTTCAGCACTTTCTTTAATTTTTCAGGTTAGTTTAGGTTAGACTGTCGAAAATATAAATCATAGTAAACACATAGAAAGAAGTTGAAGATATTATTTAGCAGTTGTTCGGTGACAAAAAAAAAGATAAACTACCTAGGATTTAATTCTAACATTTCTAATAGCAGAATAAATTCTTGGAAATTAAAACAAAGCATCTTCGTACTCTCCGGATATAGCGTAGCAGCAAAAGCTAATTATTTTTAATAACATTTGCCGAAGGCTATTCGACTCAACAGGCAATTTAAGAGAAGATGGTTGGTTTGAAGTGAATCGCAGTTAGCAATTTGCTGTGAGAGTTTCAAGGGATAGTGGAAAATATTTAAGTACTACGTTTGTTGGAGCATCTTCTGATTTTAATTTATGTATTATAGCAGCTATGTAAGCTATATTTCTGTTCTGCAGTGGCACAAACTTACATTGTTGTATAATGACCATTGACAAGAATAATTATCAAATATTTAGTTACTTTTGAGTTTACAGCAATGTAGTTGTTCAGTTGCGACATAATAGCGATATAATAATATAATACAATATACAGTGTGGTCATTTAGGTCTGCAACATATTATGGGCATTTTTTATTACCGATTTCTCAGAAAATTTTATTCTTGATAAAAGTTGGTGCATGTTCGATAATCATATTAGGTGCACTTAGAATGGTTGCAAGTCAAACGGCGTACAGGGTAGGTCAAAAAATATAAAACTTGTACAAGAATAAAGTACCCCTACTTCAGAAAATTCAGCAAAATGTTATTAAGAAAAGTTGTTTAGAATTAAAAGTTATGCATAGATTCGAAAACGTGACTTCCTAAAATAAAAAAATATTTTTTTTTGAAAACATTAATAATTTCCCAAAAATTTTTTTTTTTATATTCACCCTAAAGACCTTCATAAATTAATCAAAATCAAATCAATTTCACATATCTTTGTTCAAATTCAAGCATATTTGTAAAATTAACTTGAATTTTTATTTAGTAAGGAATCACAAACTTCATGGTTGTTGCAACGACATTAAACACATAGTTACACACATTAGTAATGATAATATGCAAATTTAAAAAAACTCTCATTTAAAGTGCAAAATTTTTATTTTAAATGTTTATTAAAAACCTGTACAAATTAATCGACAAACATGAAATCCTACTAAAACATTATGACAGTTTGGTGGCATTATTAACAAAACATTGTATGTATTATGTATGCGTTGAGTGCAAACTCAAGAAATGTTTTTAAACGTATTTGAATATGGTGCCAATGGCTTTGCCAATTTTTATCGGCTTTTTTTTATTATAACTTAACAATAAACAAATCAAAAAAAGTAAAACAGAAAATATTTGAAATGAAGAAAAAAATAAAATTATGTACTTATGTGTAAAAAAATTATCGACGCGTCTCTGTATGTCCACCTTCTCGTTCCATGCATTTAATTGTCTGATCATAAAGTTCACTAAGAGTGGATCGCAATACACTTGCTGGAATATTTCTGCAATTAAATCGTATCGAATTTTTAAGCTCCCCAATATTATTAAACTGTCGATCCTTGTAAACTTTTTGCTTTAAATATCCCAATAAAAAAAATATAATGGGGTGAGGTCTGGCGACTGAGGAGGCCACCGTGGATCGCTATTTCGTCCTAACCATTTATCACCAAATTCCCCATTTTACCATTCAGAAACAATTCTAGCAGAATGAGCGGGACAACCATCATGTACAAACCATAATTTATTTCGTTCTTGTATACTCATATTATTCAAAAAATCAGTCAGTTCGTTTTCCAAAAAATGTAAATAGGTATCACCAGTTAGGTGTCAATGACAAAATTTGGATTTTCGTCCGACCACCACATACAATTTTGGGAAGAAACAACGCCATTTGTTGTGAACGTGGATTCATCCCCAAAATGTATGTGTCTATGGAAATCACGTTGATCTTCTTTTGTCCTTGAATCCACATGCAAAAATCATACCGCAAGTCATAGTCTCGCCTATGAAACGTGCAAATAAACATTGGCTTATAGGCATGGTATTTTTGCTTTTTAAGAATATTCTTAGCAGAGCTTTTTTTAGTACCCGTATAAACATAAATTTCTTGGGTGGATCTTCTAGGGTTTTCAACAACTGCTTGAAGTACTTCTAATTGATTTTCTTTAGTACATACAGTTTTGGTAATTCATTTTTATATTTATAGTCTAAAGACCCTGTCTGTTTAAAATTATTTAGAATTCTGCTTACAGTTGAATAGTGAACTTGTTTATCTGGATGTCGTTCATTGTCTATATCTCCAGCTTCACGCACTGTTTTATAGTTTTTTCCAAATATTAACATTAACACTAATTCTGCCTGCTCGGCTAACGTTAACTGTTTTGGAGGAGGCATTTGAAATCAAATAACAACAATAATAATTTAAGAATAAATAATGCCACCAAACTGTCATAATGTTTACTTTTAACCCTTATTTGTTTTCTTTCATAGGTATCTGCGATTATTTTAGTAGGATTTCATGCTTGTCGATTAATTTGTACAGTTTTTTAATAAACAATTAAAATAAAAATTTTGCACTTTAAATGAGAGTTTTTTAATTTGCATATTATTATCATTACTTATGTTTTATCTTGTTAAAAAGAATTTTTAGGATATTTAAAAGTTGTGTTTAATGTCGTTGCAACAACCATGAAGTTTGTGATTCTTTAATAAATTAAAAATTCAAGTTAATTTTACAAATATGCTTGAATTTGAACAAAGATATATGAAATTAATTTGATTTCGATTAATTTATGAATATCCTTAGGATGAATATAAAATAAAAAATTTTTTGGGAAATCATTAATGTTTTCAAAAAAAAATATTCTTTTATTTTAGGAGGTCACGTTTTTGAATCTATGCATAACTTTTAATTCTAAACAACTTTTCTCAATAACATTTTGCTGAATTTTCTGAAATAGGGGTACTTTATTCTTGTATAAGTTTTATATTTCTTATTATATTATATTATTATCGAACATGCACCAACTTTTATCAAGAGTAAAATTTTCTGAGAAATCGGTAATAAAAAAAATTCCCAAATGTTGCACACTTACAATATGACCACACTGTATACCTTATACAATAATCCTTATTGTATAAGGTCTCAGCAAGTGGCTAGAGAACAAAGTTCTCACATATATACATATTTTTATGTCATATCATTATATATTAATATGCCGTTTTATCACAAATTTAATACCTATCTTCCGTAAAATAATCTACTTACTCAAAAAATAAAATTCTATAAACAACTAGTGAACACACAAAAATGGAATCCCGACCTGCCTATACTATCATTACTATCTATACTACTTTGGGAACGCAGATTGCACCATCTTTTAATTTGCAGATTTGCAAAAAAATTATGGCAAAATAGATCTTGGAGTATTTAAAGGTCACTTTGGTATGAAAAATGTTCTAAATTACATTTATTACTGTTTAAAAACAAGAACGGTTAAAAGTTTCTAATTCGATTTAAAATTTAAAGCAGGCAGCGCGACGTGGAAAAGCAAAGTTTTTATATTTTAATTAAAATCAACATCTTGGGAATAAAATTTCAAGTATTAAGGAAAAAAAGGTAATATAAAAAGTTGCTTAGAATATAAATCTTGTGCAAGGGAAACATAACAAACCAGAATATTATCCTTTTTCCGGGTCCAGATGGTGTAAGACTCTCAGGACCTAAAAATAAATGATCTTTACTTTGAAGGATAAAAGGGAAGAGGAATGACAAATTATCAGTAATAGATACTTATATAAAAAGGGAAAAAAGGTAAATTAATTTTTAAATTTTCAGAACTGAATTTCTTAAAAAAAATGTTGTTTAGATTAAAGCTACTTTTACACGGATATTGGAAAATTACCTCTGGTAGCAGTTTTAGAAGTTTTGTTCTACTACGCAATAAAAGCAGTTGTTTTCTTTTCTGAAGTAAGTACCTATCTGGTAGAAGTATTATACGGTTAGACAACCACCCACCTGAAAAATTGGAAAAGTCTGCAACATTTAAAGGGGAACCCAAGACTAAAAAGACGAAGAAAGTCGAAACAAGCGAGGAAAATGAATTTGAGTTTGAATCTAGCAAACAGGAAGATCAGGATAAAAAGATATGGATATTCCTATCAAGAGTAAAGAAAATAGCCACAGAAAATACAGTTAATAATTGCATAGCTACCAAATGTAATGGTGAAAATACTGACAATATCTGTGGCAAAGAATGCACGCCAAAGAATGATGACACAGACTCAAAGCTATTTATAGTGGGTGTACAGCCGGAACACAAAGATACAGTATACTAGGCAGATTTCTGGCCCAAAATAGTGATCTACAGTTGATTCAATTTTGCAAGGGGCAAACATTTTCTAGACAAGACTTGGCGAAACCCACTATAGTCTATTTTAGAAAGGTGTAGAGTAATAAAATGGGAAATTCCGTCCAGTTCGGCTCAATTTCGGTGTCGGCCATAGGCGCAGGTAAACTTTGTGCATTAAATTATTTATGCTAACTAACCAAAAATTTTAGAGAATTAGGTTAACGGGTATTAAGATAAAATAGTATGTTTGTAATATTAAAATTTCAAGTAATTGCGTAAGAGGATTAGGAAAGGTATGTTTTCTGGCCTGAAGTGTCAGCGTTTAACAGGTATCATTTAACAGGTACCGAGTTTGGCTCAGGCCTCCTTGGCTGTGTGTGTATGACCTTAATAAGTATATTTGTTTAGTTTAACGCATCAGTATTTGCTGTTAAGCCGTTATAGTGTTCACAGTATTATAAGTATGTTCCAATAATTCTCTATTTATGGACCACTTTAAAAAATATGGGTTTTGTCTGGGAAAAGCATAACCGTAAATCACTTTTACTGGAAAGCGATGAAATTGCTTGCTGGCGACGAAAATACTTGAGAAGTATAAAGCAGTACAGAAGAGAGCAGAAGAAAATTTTTTATCTTGATGAGACGTGGATTAATGAAGGTTATATAGTACCAAAATTGTGGCAAGACAAAAATATAACCAGTGCTCGCCAAGCTTTCATGGAAGGCCTGTCAACGGGCATTAAGGTGCCTTTAGGTAAAGGGAAGAGACTAATAATCGTCCATATTCGAAGCGGAGAGGCATTTTTATAAGAAGGTTTGCTAACCTTTCAGTCGTTCAATACAGGAGATTACCACGAGGACATGAATTCGATTGTTTTTGAGGACTATTTCTTCCAGCTGATTCAGTAGTAGTTATGGATAACGCGAGCTATCATTCACGACGCACAGAGAAGACTCCAACTTTATCTTGGAGAAAACAAGAAATTATCGACTGGTTAACCACCAAAAGTATTGAATTTGAAGATAATTTGATAAAGAAGGAACTATTAGCTATAGCAAATTTACACAAACATCGTTTTATGAAATGTGCCGTGGAAGATATAGCAGAAAAACATAGTGTAACTGTGCTGCGCACACCGGCATATCATTGCGAACTAAATCCTATAGAACTTATATGGGCGCAAGTGAAAGGATTTGTAGCAAGACAAAACACGACATTAAAAATGAAATACGTTTAGCTACTGTTTGATCAAGCCATTAAGGAAGTAACACCAGAGAACTGGCGAAAAGCAGTCCATCAGGTCATTAAAGAAGAGGAGAAAATGTGGGATCTCGACCACCTGATCGATCGGACCGTCGCGCGTCGACCCGTTAATTATAACGTCAAGAGGAGATGACAGTTCCTCAGATGACGAAGAATATTATGATTTTTTATAATTTAATTTCTGTATAATGTATTTTTTGTATTTTGTATTTTTTTTATAATGTTTAATAAAAAATAAGTGTACCTAATACTATGTACATAATGCCTAAATTTTATTCTGTTAAAATAAAATTCTTTCCTTTATACGAAAATCCTACCGGCACGCCTTTGTCACACCATCTTCAGTGTTTGTGAATGGATAACGATAGGCGAAACCCATAAATTGACCCAAACCCGGGTGGTACTACCTGCACTTGATGAAAAGAAAGAATTTTGCAATGAAATCAATGCCAAAAAATGAAAGTGGTTTAAATATTCGTTGGGTCACTCTGTAGTCCCTTTGCATACCTAATGAGCTTTTATTACTGTACACCTTTCTGAAATAGAGTTAAGGTGCACAGTAACAATGCAAAAACTAGAAAAGCTAAAAGTTCTTCACATGAAGATAGAATGCTTAAACTTGAAGTACTGCTGGATTCACTGCATCACTGCATCCTGATGTGCTATGTATCACTGAACATGGGTTCAATCATTCAAAAATAAAGCTAAAAACAATAGTGGTGTTATCACAAAAGACTCACAAACTATTGCGGATATGTTTGGAATATTCTTTAATATTCCTATAACTCCAAAACTTCAAAGCACCAGCAACACTGAAAACCATCACTCACTTAAACAACCCAAGCAAGCGCACTTTTTTTAAAGCTGGGAGTAATGCAAGGCAAATTAAGTTAATGACATTATAAAACGCCTCCCCAACAAGCATTTGGCAGATATCGACGATATATCAATATTCTTGCTGAAGCATGTGTAATATCATAAACAATTGCCCTGCCTCGGATATGTTTCCAGACAAACTTAAAATTGCAACAATAGTTCCAGTCTACAAAAAGGGGAAAAAGAAGGATATAAAAAACTACCGCCCAATCTCCATTGTTCCTGCTGTGTCAAAGGTCTTTGAGAGGGTTATATATAGGATAATGTTGAGATTTGTTGTTTCCAATAGGCTCTTGTCTGAGACACAGTTTGGATTTTTACCGAATAAATCAACGCAACTTGCAATCTTTAAAACAATTACTTTCATAGGGGACGAGCTTGATAAGAAGCAACAGGTGTCGGGGCTGTTTTTAGACCTCTTCAAGGCCTTTGACACAGTAGACCATCAGTTAATAATATTTAAATATATATGCGGGATGTTGCACGTGGCGACATCTCGCATATGTATCTTATACATTATGTGATGAAGTTCACTGTAAGGTCCATTTTCTTTTCGTCAGACTTAATAGCCTTGCCGAAGAGCCGTAATACGGCGAAACGCGTCTAAGGATTGGGTCTGACGGAAAGAAAAGCGACAAACTTCTTACTTTTACTAATATTTAAATTTAACAAATTAAGAATCCGTGGCATATGCACCAAACTTATTATTTCATACATTAGTGACCGGAATCAGACTGTGGGGGTAAGGCAAACTGTAAAACAGTGTTACTCTCTAAGACTACATTCATAAATCGAGGTATCCCGCAGAGCTGAACCCTAAGTCCTATCCTCTTTTTGTTCTATGTTGATGGCCTGTCTCCACTAGTTAATGCGGCTCTTGTGTCTCAGTTTGCTGATGATACAGGTGCAGTTGTATAGTATTTGTAGAACTATATCGTTGATCTTTAGACTGCAATAAAACCCTCATTATCCCTTTGACCATAAAATAAATAAGGAAATCCCAAATTTTAAAACCTTTTCGAGTAGAGCCGGACCAGGTACAAATTCAATTTGTACCTGTTATCATTATTTTACATTTATTATAGGTACCCAAAACTAAAAATACCTGTCTATTTATTTTAAATTATAAAAATAAATCATCTGGTGTAGGTACATTTTCAAGCCGACCCTGATCCCATTTATTCAGCTTGGAAGAGGTCGAGGCGTATACAATAGGATTTAATCAGGTCGATTATTTATGGCAGTAAGAGTAAACGGTATAATTCTGCAAATATTATACTGACTGCCGACTCAGTGCCGCAGTCGTCGATCGACAGCTCGGCTGCAGCGGAGAGAATGATACATTGGTGTGAATCTAACTATCTCGACAGCTCGGCTGCAGCGAAGAAAATGATACATTGGTGTGAATCTAACTATCTCGACAGCTCGGCTGCAGCGAAGAGGATGATACACTGGTGTGAATCTAACTATCTCAAACTCAATGTTGAAAAAACAAACTTAATCACGTTTAAAAAAGCGGGACTTCCTGATGCTTCTTTGTATGTTCCTCTTGGGGGTAAATCCCTTTAGCAAACCAACCAAACTAAGTTTCTGGGACTCAATTTAAATTGGAGTACACAAATACAATCGACTGCAGCTAGTATAAACAGCCATTGTGCTGGCATATGGCGGCTAAGGCATCGACAGCATAAAATCGTTCTATTATGCATCCGTGCAATCTGTAATATTATATGGTGTGCTCTTCTGCGGAGCAGAAGTTAAAATTTTAAGTACTCCAGCACTCTATTTTAAACCTTTTGTCATTTTTGTGAAAAAAATACCAGGAATTGTTTTTAAGTAACTGAGACAATGCATCCGAGGCAGATATGATCTTGCATGGCAGTAAAAGCATATCAGATGCTCCTAAAGTCAATCAGGGATATCACAAGTGCTGTACGTTTCAGAAAGGGGTTGGTAAATTATGCATTGGAAAAACAATATTACTCATTCAACTTTCTTTCTTGATTTGTGTATTTCTGTATATTTGTATGTTTATAGACTTTTGTAAGTTGTTTTTCATAGTTATTACTATGTGCCAATTTTAACCTATATTACTTAAGGATCTAAGATTCATGTTTTAAACGTTGTTTTTGCATTGTAAAACGATTTGATGGCAATAAAGACAAACTAAACAAGACACAAGAATAAATATCAGGACGAGGTGTGCATTGGAATTTTGCATTTTTCAACGTATTTACTAAAACATAATTCTCTGAAAATCAAAAAACTCAATAGATCCAAATTCACAAAGGACATCGGTTAATATCACCTTTGACGATGGGACTATATGGAAACACAAACCGATTGTAGATTTTTTTTCTCTAATTTCATCCTTAAGAAAACATTGCCAGCAGAACAATATCTTTCGTATAATACACTCTCATAAATCAGTACCTAATTTTAAATACACAATTTTCATATGCCCGTGGTTCTATATAAAATAAAGTTCAATTTGATCACAGTCTGATTACTCCTTAGCTACTGATAAATTATTGGTAAAGGAGTATACATGCATGTATATTAAAAGGAACATTCTGCAACTCAAACTTTCCTCTTACTAGTTGAGGGTTGTTCGACCAAAAAGCCAATTCGTACAATGATTATTCTAACTGTGGTCCATAGGAATTTTCGGTTAAATAATTTTGCTTTTACAGTATATATTTAGAGGCTACGTTGAGAATTTATTTTAAATTAACAAGAATCTGAGAATTTATCAATAACTTAATAATTAAATTTTATACACATACTATTGTTTTGCGTTCCATTTCAAAAGATATAATACACTGCGCTCCTGATACGTAAAAGAGACTCTGTCAGAAGTTAAGGAGAACTTTTCTACGAATTTCTTAAGTGCATGTTCTCACTAGACACAATTTAAGAGAATCCGTTCGAAAATAAAATATTTTAAGAATTTTCAAAGTGAGACAGACCTGCAAGTGCAGTATTTTAAAACATGTCAAGTTTTTTACTCGACTTTATAGTTATCCCGAACTTTCCTAACACTTATTTAAAATCGTTTAAAATTTATGAGAGAAATAGTTTAATGCATTCCTGCTAGCCAGATTATACGAGAATCCGTACGAAAATAAAGAGAAATATTCTACAAATTTTCAAAGTTGGACCTGCAGTGCACCATTTTAAAAAATGTCAACATTTTTACTCAACCTTATAGACAGACCTCACTTTTCTAATAATTACTCGAATCATTTCAAGTTTAAGAGAGATATAGTTTAATGTATTCCTGCTAGCCAGATTATAAGAGAATCTGTACGAAAATAAACAGGAATATTCTACGAATTTTCAAAATGGGACCTGCAATACACTACTTTAAAAAATGTCAAAACTTTTACTCGACTTGATAGAGAGACCTAACTTTCCTAATACTTACTCGAAACATTTCAAATTTGAGAGAGATATAGTTTAATGCATTCCTGCTAGCCAGATTATAAGAGAATCTGTACGAAAATAAACGGGAATATTCTACGAATTTTCAAAATGGGACCTGCAGTGCACCATTTCAAAAAATGTCAACATTTTCACTTGACCTTATAGATCATAGATAGACCTAATTTTCCTAATACTTACTCGAAATCTTTCAAATTTGAGAGGGATATAGCTTAATGCATTCCTGCTAGCCACATTATAAGAGAATCTGTACGTACGAAAATAAACATAAATATTCTACGAATTTTCAAAATGGGATCTGCAGTGAACCATTTTAAGAAATGTCAACAACTTTACTCGACCTTATAGATAGACCTCACTTTCCTAATACTTACTTAAATTATTTCAAATTTGCCAGATTATGAGAGAATCTGTACGAAAATAAAGGAAAAAATTCTACGAACTTTCAAAGATATTGTTCAATGATTTCCTGCAAGCCAGAATATTAGAGTATCTATCCGGAACTGAAGAGATATTTTCTACGACTTCTCAAAGCGAGACGAATGTTTTGAATTATGTCTTGACTTTATAAATAGTCCTAGTAGTGTGGTTGTCCACTAAAGGAAGCTAAAGCCGCCTACCAGGGCACTGACAAGTCAAGACCAGCAATCCGCCCTTTATTAACGTTGGTACTGGGAACCCATAAGAATAAATATCTAATTATTAAAAAATATATGTGTACAATTCTAAAAATAACAATAAGATTTGAAGCATGAAAAAGGGGAACCTGACACCAAACAAAAATAATGGTTATTTTAGAGTTCATAGAATATTTTTAGTATCCCCTAATTTTAGAAAGCACGTTAATGGAGCGACTAGCTCAATAAAGCGTAAAAATCCAGACTAATAAATCTCTATTTAGACGTTTTAACTGATTTTTCTAGTTTTTTTAATACTGGATGTCAGGTAAACATCTGCTCTGTCTTAAAATATGGACGACTTTTATTAATGGTGCGACACCAATTTGTCGTTTATGAGTAAGGCATTAATTATCACCTAGTCTAATTGAATGACGCGTCGCGTCGGCGTCGTTAATATCTTTTTACTAACCTTGGTAATTTCGTGTTAATTATTACCCGACAGGTAAACTTTTAAAGGAAGTAAAAGTGAAAAGTGATTGCCAAAAACAGCTTCGTTTTGATGACTAAAGTGTAATAAATGTATTTCAAAATGGCGACTGCCTTTACTCCAAAATGTACCGTTTCAGTTATAAAAGCTAGAGAGGATAAATGTCATGCACATTTAGAATCTACTATAGGGGTTAATGTGTTCCTAAAACTACACATGTTGCTGGAGTATTCCTTGGAATTTCTGTTAACTTAGTGGCACATGGCGAACCTTTTTATGATTCTGAGCAAGAAAAAGAACACTATAATATCAAATTACTGTTGGACGCTAGCAAATGACGTCAATACTACTTATAAAAAAAATCGGTTGTATTTTCGCTAAGAGCTTTCATTAACAAACGTGCCGTATATTTCTTGTTAATTTCTAGATTCTTCTGAAAATTCCGAACATGCTTCGTGATACAACATAATATAAAATATCCGTTTAGAGTAAATGGAATGTTTCATTCATCAATCAATTAAATATTCGTAGTATACTCCGACACAAGGTAAATGGTCATGACTTTACCTGCTTTATAACGATTGGGTGACTTTACCCACTATAAACCAATTGGGGGCTGGTTTGTAAGCGTTTCTAAGTAACAGGGAGGCATTTTATTTTTATTATGATAATGTACGTATTTAAGGTATAATTAATTGTACCTGTCGACACATTAGAAATTGTCGAATTATTATTAAATCATTTGAACTGTGTCATTCAACAGGTGTTATTAATATTAGTAATTTTTAAAATGTTCAGACCGTGGGTTGAAAACTGTGAATCCGACGACGGAACTGAAGACAAAAACGAACAAAAAACAAAGTGCCATTTACAGATGTGCTGCAAGAGGATTGTTTTGCGAGTATATCAAGGTAAAATTTATATTTTTTTTTAGTTTTAATATGAAAGAACATATTACACTTCTTATAGATTCCGGACAGATTTTTTTTAAATATTAGTATGTATGTTGTTTTAGAAGTCAAAATAAGCATTTTCTTTTATTGGACCGACCTTGTACCCACACAGACTGATACAAAAATATCAGGTCAAAATCTTACAGAAAATATTTGTCTGCAGGTCTCCTAAAAACGTCAGATGGCATAGAAGCTGCCATTAAGAGGACAGTGGAGTTAACCGGCATTCCAAGGTCTACCTTGCGTCGGTTCCTTGACCAAGACAATTCACTGGAGAGGAATGACAGATCTGACAAAGGCACATTGAAAGTGTTTGGAAATGGTGATGCAGAGTTGATTCGCAGGGAAGTGTATGCGATGTATGAGCTTAAGCAGATTCAGTGACTTGATTCTTTGCGAGAAAAGTTATTGGCAAATGGTCAATTTGCATTAAAGAGACCCAATGGTTAGTGGAATGGACAATTGCGATTTGAATCCTATAGAAATGATATGGTCCGAATTAAAAAACAAAGTTAGACGCAATAATGTAAACCCAAAAATGTCCGCTAATGTAAATGAAGTAATTAAAACTCAGTGTGAATTAATACCAGAGAGCAGTTGGAGAGCATGCGTTAATCATGTACTTAAACTCGAGAATAATTATAAAAAATTTTGGGAAAAAACATAAAACCTCCAATTATATCAGTGGATGATAGTGATAGTACAGATTCAAACTATTGAGATGACTCATTTTATTTATACGGTTTTATACAGGGTGGTCCACGTAGAAGTTCCGCATTTTCAACCCGGTAATTACACAGATGTCAAAAAAGCCTTTGTCATTCGTTTTAAAACAAGAAAAAATTTATTCCGATATCTTAAAAACTAAAGAAAATAAAGGGGGGTGGAACTTCTACGTATGATACCCTGTATAATAAAAATGATATATTACGACTTACTACTTTTACGCATATTAATAACTTACGTCAAAGTCAGCAATACACAATAAATTTTTGCACATTTACAAGCATTGTTTCAATCTTCCTACTACCACCCTGGACCGGAATGATTTATTTGTCAAGATAGAAGGACAAGTAAGTATAAAGTATAAAGGGATTAGTTAGTCATGACCATTTACCTTGTGTCGGACTATACCACCAAGTAAGGATTGAATAAGTCTAATTTTTTTTTATTTTTAATCAAATTTATTTTAAAACAAAAGGAAAAAAGAAAAAATATTAGATTATAAATAAAGCATCACAGTTCACTCGCGATTTCAACATAAATTTAGCATTAATGTGTGGTGTCATATGTTAAATAGTCAATTAATCGGTCCACTCATAATCGACGGTAATCTCACAGGACAAGTATACTTAAATTTTCTACAGAATCACTTGCAAAACCTATTAGAAGTGGTTTCACTTAATGTACGGCATAACATGTATTTACAACATGACACTACAGTTTACAAGTACGAAAGACCAAACTCTACATACAAATTGCCGAAAGATTGGCTCCCCGTTGGCATAAATCTCTAACAGTAGAGAAGCACTATGAGTGTACAGTAGAGAAGCACTACCATGATCGTCTAATAGACATGTCTCTGGCGCCAAGAACTATGCAGCTTTCCAGTCTTCATCAAATAAAGCAATAGCCGAATAAATATTCAAAATTAACCGACAAGATCCAAGAAGTCTTCGATGAGACAACAGATTCCTGACGTAAAAACCCAATCAAGGCCCCGTATACAAGTACGAAAGTTTTTAAACAATAACTTTCCACAGCGGTGGATAGGTCGAGGTGGTCCGCACAATTGGCCAGCTAGATCGCCAGATCTTAATCCTCTGGATTATTGTCTTTGGGAAGGTGGTTTAAATCATTGGCATATTCGAGTAAAGTAAACACTAGAGATGCATTACTCGATCGAATAATAAATGCAGCAGCAACTATAAGAAACATACCCGCATCCATTCATAGAGCGACCCGAGCTATTCATCAGAGAACTGACTTGTGTTTAGAAGTGAACGGTGGCATTTTTGAAAACTATAAAACCTAGCTTACTTGTTATAAATAATTTAATAAATTCTTTAATTTGAATATTGTTTACCCCTGTATTTCGGTAACGGCCGGGACTAGGACCCATGTTTAAGAACTTTTATGTTTATTTTGGGTCCCCCAGTACGTACCTAAAATATTGACATTTCCTCCTGAATCTGTTTTATACAGCGTGGGCAAAACGAATGGAACACCCCCACTATTTTCATAACCATGTACATTTTCGAAAAACGCTCGGACCCGTCGATTTTATTTATCATTTTTACAAATTTTGAGAATTTTTAGTATTTTACAGGATCGCTCAAGAAGTCGGGGCACACGTCAACTTTAATTTTTTAAATGAAGTACCCCAAATTTTATTGGATTTTTGAATTCTACTTAAAATTCTGAATACTTTTTATGTAACATACCCTATTTCGATATTCAGGTGTTTTCGATATATCACAATCTAAACAATAATGAGGGCAATTTTCATGGAATTAATGAATAGGGAAGAAAATACGGAAACTTATTACCTTCATTGTAGTAACCCTGGTAACCAAGCACATTATTGTACTTTTTCGCCACTGTCATTTTATTTTAAGTGACAGTATTGCCAAAAAAAGTTACGTTGTATTGTTAGAACGATACGTTTTAGGTAAAATGCACTTAAGTGAAAGAGAACGCAAAGAAATCCTCATGGTGGTTGACTACGGCGATAGAAGGAAATCTACATTTGAAGTATGTGAACTTTTTGATAATGTTCATCGAGAGCGAACGCCGATATCAAGGTCTACAGTAAGTAAGATAGTTTTAAAATTTACAGAAACTGGATCTGTGCGCAATAAACTAAAAAGTGGCCGTCCGAAAATTTGTGATGAAACTAGATTAAATGTTTTACTGTCGTATCAAGACGATCCCCATTCCAGCACTCGTCAAGTGGGTCGAATTCAAAATATTGGTCATAAATCTGTAAAAAATATTCTTCATAAGGAAAAATATCATCCTTGTCCACGAACTAAATGGGATGATTTCGATCGACGCCTTCAGTTTTGCGAGAATATGCAAAACATCTGCAATAATGACGGAAATTTCGCGCAGAATATTTTATTTACTGATGAGGCTACATTCTACCCTAATGGAACAGTCAACCGACATCATTGTAGGTATTGGTCGACAGAGAATCCTCACTGGATGCAAGAGGCCAATACACAGCACCCACAGCAGCTAAACGTATTGACCGGAAGTTTACATAATAGAATATTAGGACCTTTCTTTTTCGAAGAAACGTTAAACGGAGAGAGGCATTTGGAGTTTTTACAGTTTGAATTAGTTCCTGCTTTAGCTGGCCTATATCCAGATCACGATGAACAAGATAGTCCTGAAAGAATCATTTGGCTACAACAAGACGGTGCACCGCCACATTACGCCGCACGGGTACGAGAATATCTAAACGAGGTTTTCCAACATAAATGGATAGGTAGAAGGGGAAAAATAGAATGGCCAGCTCGCTCACCCGATTTAACACCCCTAGATTTCCTTTTGTGGGGATATTTGAAAGAAAGAGTGTACAAGAACAAGCCATCGGATTTAGACACATTAAAACTGATAATACAACATGAAATTCGACAAATTCCTGAACAGGTTATTGGGAACGTTCGAAACGAATTTGTTTTACGTTTAGGACACTGCTCAATTTTATTGTCAATGGCCATGAATTTGAACATTTAATTAAGTACTCTACTTTTTATAATCAGATTTAAAAGCTGATGTGTTTACCTAATAAACCTACCACTTAAATTTTGTTAATTATTATTGTTTAGATTGTGATATATCGAAAACAGCTGAATATCAAAATAGGGGATGTTACATGAAAATTATTCAAAATTTTAAGAAGAATTCAAAAATCGAGTAAAATTTGGGGTATTTCGTTTAAAAAATTAAAGTTGACGTTTGCTCTGACTTCTTGAGCAATCCTGTATAATACTAAAAATTCTCAAAATATATAAAAATGATAAATAAAATCGACGGGTCCGAGCGTTTTTCGAAAATATACATGGTTATGAAAATATTGGGGTGTTCCATTATTTTTGCCCATGGCTGTATAATGTTAATATAGTTATTGCAAATTAAACTTGAAAGTAAAATATCACAAAATGAAAGCGCCTTGGGGCACCTCAAAACGTTCACTTGGGGACTCACCCCTATTAATTTGCTCCACCCTACTACGCATGCATTATCAACCTGTTAGTATTTTCTTGACTGAGAAACTGCTGTCTGTAGCAGTACTGTAAATTTATGGGCATTATAAGTAACCACAAAACCTGTTGATTTGGACTATTAATTTAAACCAAACTTTATCTCGTAATAACTTTTAATATTAAATTAACCATTTCCACCGTAAGTTCTGTCGGATGCTTAAAACAATAATTTATGTTGTTTCGCTATTATTCTGTTGGTTTGTTTCTGCTAATTAAATTTAGCATTGGTTGAAAAGCACATTATCGTTGGCAGTTTTGGCAGTTTCCAACTTGGGGGTCTTTTGAAATGACGCGTTCAGCGTGGCCAAATAGGCCGTTGTACCCGAGATTACAGCCGTATGCCAACAATAGTAGATTTTTATGTTATTTAATAAAAGTGGCATGTTAATATTCCATGCTTTCTGTGTGACTTTTTGACCCTTTTTTTAATATGTAGTCTGTTGCTTAATGCGATAGAGTAATAAATTATTATTAAATTAAAAATCATAGTTTTATTTTTATATTTTGAATTTAATAAACTTAAATAAACATCAGTTTCATATTTATTTGCTGCTAAATTAAATATTTTAATACTATGTATTTTCTAAGACCATCCTAGCTCAGTCGGCATTGTGTCAATCAATACCCCTATTTAGGTAAAAATAAATAAGAGTCATTTGGTCAGTTTCTTATACACTGCGCGTCATATAAAACTGGTACACTTTGATTTTATCAATGTAAATCGGGTTTTATAATATTCGCTATCAATCATGCTTTGCATAAGAATGACACCTAATACACCTGTCACTATGACAAATAATAGGATATTATGTCAAAAATTTCCATTTTACGTTATAGCGATGCCAAGGCAGTTGAGTAATTTCGAAAAGTTGCAAATAATTTCCAAAATAGAGGCTGGTTGGTCTGTAAGAATACTGGCCGAAGAATATAATAGAAGCAAAACTACTATCCAGAATTTAAAAGAAAGATGGGATAATGAACAAACTGTTGAAAGAAGAAGAGGGACAGGAAGATCGTGTATAACTAACGAACAGCAAGATGCAAATTTAGTTAATTTTGTAAGAGACCATCCTTTTGATTGTGCAAGAAAAGCTAAAGTTGAAACAAATTTCCCCGCTTCTGTCACAACTGCGATAAGAAGGATTCGAAAAACGGAATCGGCAAAAAAATATAAACTTTCCCAAGAAAAAAAACAAGGTAGAATTATTTTTGCTCTTAATTACCTGTTAAATGATGTAGTAAATTTTTGGGGGAGAGTTATATTCTCTGACGAGAAAGTGTTTCAATCGTATCATGATGGTCATATTCGAGTATATAGACCGCCTCGGTCCAGATACGAAGAAAAGTATATTTCTAAGATTTTCAGTGAACGTTTGGGCTTGGATGTACAGAGGGGGATTAGGAGTCTGTTGGGACATTGACGGAAGATTGAATGCGAGGAAATATATAGATATTTTAGATAATGTAATGTTGCCTTCAGTCAGAGAGGTTTTTCCGAACAACAATTTTATTTTTCAACAAGATAATTGTTCAGTTCACACTGCTAACTGTGTGAGGAAATATTTTGATGAACACAATATTCAAGTTCTTCCTTAGCAATCAAAGAGTCCGGATCTTAATCCTATAGAAAATATTTGGGGAATTATGGTAAAAAAAAATCGAAAATTAAATATCGTTCCGCAAAATAGGCAACAGCTGTGGACTCTTATTGAGGATGTTTGGGAAAACCTGTCCGAAGATCCAAATTTAGCATTAAATTTAATAAATTCTGTGCCAATAAGGTTACAAAAAGTGTTAGATAATAATGGAGCTATGACTAGTTATTAACTTAAAATAATGTATAATTTTACTTAGCAGATGAATTTTTTTAAAATTAAACCGATTTAATTATCTTTTCTATAGTGAAGTTTATTTATTTACTCAGAAGGTTAAAGGAATTTTTGAATAGCTGACAGTACTGTTTCTTAAAGCCATAACCAACAAAATTCATTGTTATACAAACGTCATAACTGACCAATTATTTACAAAGCTTAAAAAGCTCATTTTTAGCCTACAACAGTTGTACCAGTTTTATATGATGCGCAGTGTACATATTTGTGAATACACTTTATAGGGTGCCCATTTCAAAAATCTGCTGACGTAAACAACAAGAAGCAAATCTTTCACATTTTTAACATTCTTGCGTTTAAGTGATTTCCGAAATGTTCACCCTTTCGCTGGTTGCTTTAGGCGGCACATTTCGATTTGAGAATAAATTCTTCTTGCATACACACAATTGCTGAGTACTTGTCCATAAGTTAGATGCATGTGAGCAATAAAGACAAATTTTATTGTCTTAATGCGAATAATTAGTTGTGTTGTTATTCGATTACTTACTGTGATTAAATAACTTATGTTAATAAACTTGATTATTAAATAAATTTCGAACATGTCATACAAAAAAATAATGTTTTTCAAAAACGGCTAAATTTGTTGAAACAAATGTAGAGAACATTTTTAAAGAGGAATGACCAGAGTATTTAAAAAATCAGTTTTCAGCTCTGTAAAATGACACCTGTCAAAATTTTAGCCCAACTTGCGTGGTGGCAAGTCCGTTCCTGACTTCCTTGACGATGTAAAATATCTACGGTAGTATGGATTTATGAGTATTTATGGCCTACATAAAATACTAAAATTTTATTAAATTATACATACAGTGTGGCCCAAATTGGGCCTTCATGTATGGGGATCTTGGAAACTATAGAAGATAGAGAAACGGTTAAATGGGGAAAGTTTTTGACAATTATATTTCTAACTGAAACCCGTTTAGTACGCGGCCCTATCTTTTTTGGTTTTTGAAATATGTTGAAAAAACCAAAAAGATGTATTTTCGAAAATATGCTGTAGATTTCTTATTATTCACTATTTTGGCAATCTGTAAAAACATTTTTAAAGCAACTTCTTAAGTAGATTTCAGTTCTGCAATTTAATTTTGAACACGACGTTTCAGTTATTTTATACCATCATCAGGTTCATTTTTTCTTATGGGCGCCATATTGTATTTTATACTTAAAAGGTAGCTTATGACGTCCGCTTTTCAACGATGTATTATTTGTTGGAAAATAAATGAAATTGACTTGAAAAATAAAGAAAATTAATTTTCGCAACACGTCAAATTTGACAACTGCACTATAACTCCCTAAATTGAATACCAATTAAAAGGTTTACATTTTGTAGTATTCACAAAACACTGCTTGCATTGTTTCAATCAACAATATTACAATAACCTATGAATCAAAAATAAAAACCAGTAGCCTATGACCTTACAATAACCTATGAATCAAAAATAAAATCCAGTAGCCTATGACGAACCACTACCGTTTGAAAATGAAACAAAAATATTACTTGTCAGAACGAGTAAAAGTATAATAGTTTTTATTATTATTATCTAATAATAACGATTTATTTGTGTATTCTGAATTTAAAAGAAAATGGCATTGCGTTTTTCTCACGAAGAAAAATTTGATTTGCTAGAATGTTACATTCATTGCAACAGAAATGCAAACCTTGCATTAGAAAGGTATTTTGAAAATTTTCCTGAAAGATCGCAGCCAAGTGTCAGACTTTTTCCAAAAATTGTTATGAACCTGAGAAACCATGGAAGTTTTGAAAAACCGCGGCCCAAGAGTTACGAAAAAGCAGGTAATAACGAGCGTGACGAAAATGTCAGAGCCTATTTTAATGCCGCTCCGACATCATCTACAAGAGCGTCGGCAAGAGACTTACCAACTCCGCGAAGTACCATACAAAGAGTCCTTAAGGAAAATAAATATCGACCATACAAGCCAACTATAGTTCAGGGTTTACGAGAAACGGATTATCCAAGAAGAATGCAGTTTTCAAATTGGTACGTGAATCAATGCGAACAAAATCATGATTTCAGTCGTCTTGTAATTTGGACCGATGAATCACATTTTACCAACTGCGGGGTATTTAATAGACATAACCATCATTTTTGGGCAACAGAAAACCCTCACCAATTGGCTCAACGAGGACTGCAAACCCGATTTGGTTTTAATGTATGGTGTGGTATGTATGGTAAGTAATGTCACCTAGCTTGCTAAATACATAGCAGGTATTAAGTAACCCAGCTTTACTTTTCTCCTTACATTTTAGAGAACAGACTTATAGGACCATTCTTTTATAATCATACGTTGAATGGCCAAAGATACTTGGAGCTGTTAGAAGATCAAATATTACCGGCAATTAGAGCAAGAGTTCCTCAAGATCAATTGAATAATATTTGGTTTCAACAAGACGGTTGTCCCGCACATAATGTTCGGGAAGTTCAAACTCTCTTAAGACAGATATTTGATGACAAATTAATTTCAAACGGCGGACCAGTTAATTGGCCTGCTAGATCCCCTGATATAACTCCTCTCGATTTTTATTTATGGGGTTATGTAAAAAATGAAGTATATGAGTTTGAACCCCCGGAATCTGTACAAGAATTAGAAGAGAGAGCGAGGAATGTGTTTACGAGCATAAATGGCAACACGCTTCGCAGGGTCATCAATACTGTGTTAAAAAAGTGTCAAAAATGTATTAATAAAAACGGCCAACATTTCGAATAAGTATAGTAAGTTAGATATTTTTTCTTATTTTCTTTTCAAAACAATAATTATTATTCATTGCGTTTTTAGTTTTCTTTATTTGAAATGTTAATATGAGATTTTTAACCATAAGGAAAAAATAAAATAATGTATGTATTATAATATTATGATATTTTAAACAAATTTAACCCTGCCTAATGTGTTCTTCGCAAATTTGACGTGTTGCGAAAATTAATTTTCTTTATTTTTCAAGTCAATTTCATTTATTTTCCAACAAATAATACATCGTTGAAAAGCTGACGTCATAAGCTACCTTTTAAGTATAAAATACAATATGGCGCCCATAAGAAAAAATGAACCTGATGATGGTATAAAATAAATGAAACGTCGTGTTCAAAATTAAATTGCAGAACTGAAATCTACTTCAAAAGTTGCTTGAAAAATGTTTTTACAGATTGCCAAAATAGTGAATAATAAGAAATCTACAGCATATTTTCGAAAATACATCTTTTTGGTTTTTTCAACATATTTCAAAAACCAAAAAAGATAGGGCCGCGTACTAAACGGTTTTCAGTTAGAAATATAATTGTCAAAAACTTTCCCCATTTAACCGTTTCTCTATCTTCTATAGTTTCCAAGATCCCCATACATGTAGGCCCAATTTGGGCCACACTGTATAAGATTGTGTGTTTTACTTTACGTTATACATATCGGGTCAAAAGTTAGGTAAGTCGCTGGGTACCCCTTTGGGGCTCTGTATCCGCTAAGGGACACAGGATTTTTTTTCTGTGACACATTACGGTTTTTTTTGCCTCCCCTATACCGTCCCGAAAGTATGTCATATACTTATTGGACACCCATAATAATAATAATAATATAAATATTAAAATTCAGTTTGAGGAGCAACGTGTTTCCAAGGTAATTCTGGAGAAACAAACACTGCTGTGCGCTGTGCTATTGCATGATAGATTAGGACACGTACATTTCCTTCTCCTAAAGAAATCGCAAACGTAATTTATATAGATTAGATGGAAGAAGTATACACGTAGAGTTGTCATACACGTGTATAAAGCAGAAACCGTTATGAGAAGGAGGCAAAACACATATGAAAATAAAACCGCAAAAAATAAATTACTGAGCTGTAGTTCTCGTTACGAGGACAAAGGGCCTCCAAAGATATATGCCAAAGTCACGCATAATAATTTAACTTGTTACCTCTGAATATAGAGATGGCAAAGTCCCTATTTACTCCCGCCTTGCTACCACCTTTAAACCTTGGCTTAACATTGACAAATTGAACTGTTTCAGGAAACAAGTTAGTTCGCGTGTTGGAGAAAGGAAGGAGAAAACAAAACACACCTAATGGTTTTGCGGCTTGCGAATTTGCAGAAATCATTTCCAAAAGCTCGACAGTTTCCTAGGTAAGTGCACTTCGGATTGGCTTGTAAAACTGGTGCCAAAGGCAAGAGTTCAATTAGTACAGTTTATTAGCTAATGTGGTTTCGTAAGGCAGAGATACGCGCCAGAGAATTTATGGAAAAATTAATACTAATTATACAGTATGTATGTACATAAAGTAAGGAACAAATTCATTATTTAATAATCTAAAAACATATCGTAAAAATTCTCGGACACGGATATTACAATTTTTAATTGCGCATATTCTGACATATAAATTTATTACATAGGGTAATGTAGTAGATGTGACATTATCGACGATTTTTTTAAATGGAAACCCCTATATTTTAGTTCAGATCTCCAAGAACAGCTGATTTCAAAAACATAACACACTTAGGGCCTAAAATTGATAGTTTCGTAGCTACAGGGTAGAACAAATAATTTTTTTTAAAGTATACTAATAGGCTTATTTGCTGTTATGTTTTTTTTTAAATAGGCTTATTTGCTGTTATGTAACTATGATATTTAGATAATGACATTATGCTGTCATTATATTGAATTTTTCTAGTAAGTTGAGTAGAAGTAATAAAATTAATTTTAATATTTAGTTATTCTGCGTTTATCTCCCACACAAAGAATATAAATTCTTATGATGATTGGATATGGTGATAGGATTCGTACCCAACAAGAAGTTTGAATTTTGTTTAACGCTAAGTACCCAGAAAGACCAATCACTAGATCAACTGTGAGTAAACTTGAAACAAAATTTCGAGAAACGGGTTTTGTGGAAGATCTTCCCAGGAAAGGCCGTCCAGCTATTCCGGATGATAAAAAATTAAATATTTTATAGGCTATAAAAGAAGATCCCCATAACAGCGTCCGCCAGATTGATCATGAGGCGGCTGCTATGACCGTTCATAACCTATTAACGGTAGAATAATGGCACCCGTTTAAAATCCGACCGGTTCATGAGTTTAATGAAGATGATACAGATCGTAGGATGGAGTTTTGTCAAATATTAATGGAAAGATGTAACGCAAATCCTTTGTTTGTTGAAAATATCCTATTTTCGGATGAATCTACTTTTAAATTAAATGGTAAAGTAAACCGGCAAAACTGTAGATATTGGGCACAAGAAAATCCCAGGTGGATGCGTGAGCATCATACTCAATATCCTCAAAAAATTAATATTTAGGCCGGTTTCAGTTTCTTCAAGACTTTCTTATCCCTACGCTAGTTAACTTATATCCGAGTAGAAATAATCCTGCAAACAGGCCGCCTAGGTCTCCAGGCCAGACCTTACACCACTGGACTTCTTCTTGTGGGGTCACCTGAAAAATGTTGTTTATAAAATGAGACCGGCCAATATTGTTGATTTACGAAATCGAATAACAACAGAATGCAGGAATATTTCATAAGAAACCATAATAAAGGTCCAACAATAGTTTATTGATCGCTTGGGGTAATACCAGGCACAAGAATGAGGACAATTTCAACACTTAATTAAATAGCTTATTTAATTTTTTTTAAATTAAAAATACTTTTAAAAAATATATTTTTTTTACCCTGTAGCTACGAAACTATCAATTTTAGGCCCTAAGTGTGTTATGTTTTTGAAATCAGCTGTTCTTGGAGATTACAGATCTGAACTAAAATATAGGGGTTTCCGTTTAAAAAAATCGTCGATAATGTCATATCTACTACATGAGTTACCCTGTATAGTAAATTTGTAAGTCAAAACATGCACAATTAAAAATTATTATATACGTGTCCGAGGATTTTTACGAAATGTTTTTAGATTATTAAATAATGAAGTTGTTCCTTACTTAAGTACATAAAAGCACCTGCACAGTGTGCTACTGCAATAATTGAAGACCTTGAGGCAACAACAATATAGGGCACCAGTTGATAGTTTAAATTCAAATTTAATATCGTATTTTCGTAAAGTCAGTAAAATTCTTAAAACAGAGTATTAACCTGATAAGCTATTATAAATACAAAAATAATACATTGTTATTAGGCTTAATATTTATTAAAATATTATTGGCTATAAATAATAGTTTTTCCAGAGCCTAAGGACTTCTGCAATGCTTGTTTGCATTTAAGTGCATCCCAGTAAAATCTAACGCGGAAAAGCTCTCTCTAAAAGTTCAAAATAGAACGAAGTGCAGTCAAATGCATATTATGACTCTGTTGGGAACACAACGGTTAGCACAGAGTGCTGTATTTTAGTATCAGATTGTGTAAAAGATATTACTATAGCATTATAATAGCAATAATAAAACCAATCGTGAATACCGATTTCCTGGCGCACCGCGAAACAACACGACGTACGGTATAGCTATCGACCAGCCGGAAATATTTTTAAATTTTTTCCCACGGACGAAACATTCTTACGTACCACATTTAATTGGCAACCAATAACTTCTTGCCTAAACCAATACAAACATATCAAAAAAATCAGCATATTTAAATAACTAAAATATACCTATTTTATTTTAGCCTAATTATTTTAGGAGGATTACTGAGAATATTTCCCTCATATATAAAAAATCTCATAAGAAGTGTGGTCTTTCGCAAGAATTACAGCGATAATTCCACAGTAGAAGCGATAATTCCACAGTAGAAGCGATAATCCCCCAGTAGGTAGCTATCAATCATAATCAAGTTTTTACTACTACTGTGTACTAACAATCATACAAATCCATAATTTTTGACTGTTTATAAATATATTATTTATTATGTACATTTTTTAATTTTAATACTAACTTAATACTTTACATTATATTTATAAATTTATTTAAAAAATAATAATAATAATATTATATTTTCTTTACCAACATTGGAGGCGTCTTTTGCATATCCTATATTTTTCGGGAAATATTCCACCGAATACCACTCGTGCATCAAAAATAACCAGATAATTCTGCTTTCAAGCGTGTTGTAGTATTGTAACTGCATTCTGTTATTTTCATTTTTGATTAAATCTGGAAAAAGCCCTCCTTCTTCGAAGTCGGGCTCTTTCGGATTTAATCAAAAATGAAAATAAACTCATTCAGTTACAATACAACACGCTTTCAATCAGAATTATCGGTAATTTTGATGCACTAGTGGTATTATACCCGAAAATATAATAATATAATAGTCTTTAAATAGATCCGTACCTAGAGTCCCCAGATCAGGTGGCCGAATTTTACACCTCACACAATAGGTTATTATGACGGTAAGGGATTATCATTTATAAATGAGTTTGATAGATAGATACATGGACTCTACTGACATGTTAAAATTTTACATCACAATATCTTTGCTACAAATCAATTAAAAAAAAAACAACTAAAACTAGGGAGAGGTAATAAATTCCAGGGGCGTGCAAGATTTCTAGACATGTGTAGGTTTAAATAGGCCTACATTTTTAAATTCGTGCAGAGATGGTACAAGTACATTAAATTTAAGTTTTGTCTTCAAATATACATATAATATATATTTTTTTACACTACTAACCTATGACATCGCCATTATTGACCGATTATTAACGTTATAAATCGTTTTTCTCTACCTTATAAGTTATTATTGACCCAAGGTCAATAATAAGGCATTGAAATCCATTATTGACCGATCTTTAAGAATCTATTTGAAAGCAGGTAACTTGATTTTTTGATTCTACAACATGAATTCATTGTGGTTAGGCAACCAGATAATTATTATCAATACATATTAGATTATTAGATATACTTGATACTGTAAAGTATCGATACAATCAACATTTTTTCTGCTTTCATCCTTAATTCTGGAGGTGTCCACATAATAATATCACTAACATTTTCTTAGCTCATTTTTAAAAAAAAAACGGAAAACTCGTGAAATCTGATGACATAAATGAACAAAAATTGACATTAACAAAGCCACCTGACAAATCAACAAAATATATTGCCAATTTCAAAGCGCAGGTAACTTAATTAAAAAATATACTTATACCTACCTAAAATTTTTTGTAATTATTAATACTATAAAGATAAATGTCTTATAAAAGTTTGTAGTAGTGGAAAAAATATTATATTAACCACGGTTTAGACAGCTTATAGCCCTAGCGTCTTAAATCCCTCGTCGCTCCGCTCCTCGTGATTTAAACTTGCCGCTCGGGCAATAATGATGGCTGTCTAAACCTTGGTTAATAATATACTATTATTGATTTATGCAGGACGCAACTTATTGACACAACGATATACAACACTGATATTAAATCACTATGACAAAGAGCCATTGACCGAGGTCCTAATGCCCACATAAAGGTTCAAAATATATTTAGTTGTTATTAGTTATTATCTTAAAAATGAAGGGTTTGCGGACCCATGCTTTAATGAACTTTTCACTTTACAAATAACTGAGGAATCGTCCTGTAAAATATCGGACACTTATTAAATAATACCCTGTATACATATCTACATATATTATGTATCTGTACATAGTTTATCAATAAAACTTCTGGCACAGTCCGAGATTGTTAAAATGATAAAGTTAATATAATATCAATCATTTTTTTATGAACGAGCGCCATTAAGTCTAGGCTGATCAATTTTTAAATAAGTACATGTTTATAATCCCCGTTGTTATACGCCCCTTGTACGATAATTTGGTTCTAAAATTCTGCACTAAGAAATAAAATATCTCTTTACATTGCTATATCAGACTGCGCATTATACAATCGCTATACAATATTTTTGTACACTTTTAAAGTGTCGATACAATATTGTTGTATAAATGTTACCAAATACACACTACAAAGTTATTTTATAGTTGCATAAAATTGCTTTAAAAGTCTTGTAAACACTTTTTATAGAACTCTTATAGTATCAAAATGTTTTATTAATATGGGACTTTTTTGATCCTATAAATATAGTATAAGGGTATTTAATCACGTTATAGGAATTTTAAGGTTCTATAAAATTTATTGTATAGCAGTTTATACGACCTTTATAAAATTTGTTATGATAGTTGGGAAAATATAATAGACATAATTGATATAGTCTGTTGGGGAAGAAATTACTTAAGAAAAAATTAATAGAAACAATATGATTCACACCGCGTTCAAATATTTTTAATATTTTCTGAAATGTTTAATTTCAGATATAGACTAAAATATTTCCTTATATACGTTTTAAAAATTCAGCAGTCTATTTGGAATATTAACTAAGTTCTCGAACTTGAGCGGCGACGTGTTTTTCCATATAAACCCCGTTAAAGTAACCAAGGCAATCTTACTATACTAACGACTTGCTGTGGGTCCCTTAAACCGAAACGTTTAGATGAGGCAAGTTGTATTAATAAATTAAACTTGATTTCATAAGTAGGAATATTATTTTAAGCTCAACTTTTCAGTTTCAGGCTCATTTCCCTCCGAGGCGGATTTTCTCGCCTCCCGATATCGCAAATATTTTTTACCGCCTTTCCAGCTTTTAACATCGGGCTTTCTAGGACCAAGATTTCTGATTTTGTGCTTGGCCTAAGTGGATCAAAAAATGTAAACTTCACGGTCGATTTGCGTCGGCGTCGGCATCGCGTCGGGAACTTTCATGATACTCGAGAGTTTATGGGGTTGTTTTGGCGCCCTCTTGATAGGTGGAATATTTGAAAAGTTTCGTTAATGGAATGAATTAATCCTCGATAAAAATATATTCTTGTGAATTTTTGTTGAGGATTTTTTACCGTCGTATTTTGACAAAATAAAGTATTGGTTTAAGTTATGTACACTGGACCACAAAATTAACCGGACGGAAAAATTTTGCTTCAATTCAATCTTATTTATATAACTTTTAAGTTTTTTTATCAAGTTCGATAATTTTTTGACATGTTGCGGATGCTGTCGTCTTCATCATGTTCTGATATCGTTTTTACGAACAGTGTTAATGGATATGTTGACATACGGGGTAGCACAAAAAATTTCATTTTACGGTTAATTTCTGAACATCCTGTGGAAAAATTTAAGAACTGATAATGTATCTTTGCAGGTCATTTTTAAGTCCCATCTTTTCTCCACAACCTGTTTTTTGGTTCATACCGATATCTAGACTAATAAAGGAAAAGCACAGGTTTAAAAGAAATAATGCAATAATCCTTTTAATGTTTTGTTGCGAATAAAGGGTTATTATATTATTTCCTTTAAACCTGTGTTTTGCCTTTTGTTACAGTTCGAAAATTGCATTTCATAAGTTTGATTATCTTTGATTATCGGTGTTAAGTTTTCGCTTATAAATTGTTAAAATACATATTTTATGTAGACTCTCAGCTTAAACATTAATTAATTACTAATTAAGTTACCTGTAATAGCCAAAATTTTCATTATGTTTAGTTTCAAACCTTTGTTGATGTTTATATTCCAGGAATGTTTTGTATCTTGCAAGACATAGCCAAGTGGATTGATTTCTCTGTTCCTTGTTTGATACTACTTGCAGACAGGTTTGATTTCAAATCTTTGTTCTAATTGATTGGTAATTGATAAACTTTTCAAGTTATCAATATAAATAACTTCTTCTATTTGAGATGTAGGTTAAATGTCACGAATGTTGGAAATCAGCTGTTTTTAAGAAAATCGATAATAGGTCAGTGTCAGACTGACAGTTTCTGCGCATTTTCACAGCCACGTCTGGTTAATTTTTGCTTGGTCGCGTAGGTTGACTTCGGTCGCCGTTAGTTTTCTATGTTATTAAAAGAGGTTAGTTTTCGTAGATAGGGTTCACTAATTTTTTTCATTGTTTTGTTTTGGTAACTAAGTACGTTGGAGAAAAATAAGAATCGGCCCTTTCGACCATGGACACTGGAAGTTAAAGCACGTTTGTGGAAATAGCTCCCCAAGTTTAGTTTTTTTTTGGCCGTGCAGGCTAATGTAGTGCCGATAAAGCATCCACAAATGTTTTAAAAAGGGTATGGCTTTGTAGTTTGCCTTTTCTTTGGGCGAAATGCCGATTTAAAATGCTTTAATGAACTTCAACAGCGGTCATAGACGCCATTTGGTAAATTGAAACCCTCGTTAGTTATTTGAGGTAGGTTTAAACTTTAGTATCTAATGTCCCACGTTGGGTGCCAGTGTTATAAAAAAAAAACAAACAATTGAGTGTTATGAAAAAATACAATTACGCCAAACAACAATCGGGTGCCAGTATTCACCTTAGCATAACCTAACATAAACTGCGACAAGGCAACCTATCCACCCTTACTCTGGCAACCCTACGCCCTGGATGATGTTCTTCAGACACCCCTTAGCTAGCTCAACTCAGGGTAGGTTCGCTATTTTCTCTCTAGATTGAGAGGTTTAGCACTCTTATATTAGTAAGTTAAAGTTAAATCCTGAAGGCGCCACCTTAGTTTTATTTTACTTAAAAGCCTTTAAAGGTTCAAGTTTTTTTTTTTTCCTAGATTGTTTTTTTTTGAGGCCAAACACTAGAACATTTAAAGGTTTTTAAGTAAAATAAAACTAAGGTGGCGCCTTCAGGATTTGACTTTAACTTACTTGTCGCAGTTTATTTTAGGTTATCCTAAGGTGAATACTGGCACCCGATTATTGTTTGGCGTAATTGTATTTTTTCATAACACTCAATTGTTTGGGTTTTTTTTTATAACACTTTATTAATTCAGATATCGGTTGATATCTTACTTCCCTAGCTTGACATAGATAACTATGCTTTTTATATATGTATTCATTTTACAAACAGCTACATAAGCTTAAGTAGAATTATTAATTATAAATTAAATAATATAATTCTAAACTCCGTCAATGCCTGGAAAATTTCTGAAGATGCCATGATGATAAGTACCTTCCCACAAATTCAATATTATATACAGTAGAAAGAGACAAAACCAGTATCAAGACCCAGCTGATAATTTCTGGCCCAAGAATTTGCGCTCTATTAGACGTGGGTTACTGGGTTGCCAAATTTACCATACATACTTATAAGGCCATGTAGAGGGCACAAGGACTGTGAAATAAAATAAATATTATCTGCTCTTCTGGCTCTAATAGGCATCTTTTCCCCCTATTGGACTTTAAAATAAAAAAAAATAAAAACCGTTACATATAAGTCGGCCCACCCTATTGTACATATTCTTCAATGATAAAATATTAAACAACTAAAATCCTATTTTTTTTTGTGACACAAAGATAGCGGTGTGCTATTTTAAAATGGAAAATTGGTTGAATTACACATCATTCAATAGTTTTTTTCATTCCGCACGTAATCACGAAAGTGTTGAACATTTTTACAATTCGTTTGAAAGTGGCTGCCGAATATGCCGGGTTGGCGTAAGATATTCCCAATCACAAACAATGATGGTTTTGACATAACAAACCACTAAAATAGTAAGCGACTTTTTCACTAACAAGCGCTCGCGAATATAAATTAAGCTGCCCTGGCAAATTGTCGAACAAATATGGAAATTTGTAAGACAAACTTCTGTAACTCATCTTGTAATTTAGAAAGTATGATATAAGCAAGTATCTAGAAGCAAAATTTTAGATTTAAAATTCCAGTAACTCGAACCAAATTGTAACTTCAGAAATTCAGAAGGCTTGATATCCTACTAATGTGGATGTTATATTATATTACATTTAAAAATTAAGTTAAAACCCGTTTTTCCTAGTTAAAACTAAATTTGAGCATTTGCATTTGGTACATTTAGCACATAGGGCACTTATATTTTTTCAATTGACCCTTTCTTGAAATTGTTAATTAATTAAACAGGAACTTACCAATTCAACATTGAAGATCGTCTCTTATAATGGTTGGCCATTTCGAAACCTGAAACCAAAAGAAAAAAAGATAAATAAATCCGCAAACTTCATATAATTGGTTATTATTTTTATTTCCTTAGGGTGTAGCTGTGGAAAAACAACAAAAAGAAAATAAAATAGACATCATGGCACAAAAAGACGCTTTCCAGAAATCAGTTCATTCATTTATTTTAATTTTCATTTCTGCAATACCCCGCTTTCATCGCGGCTGGATTCTGTCGTCCGATTAGCGTTGCAGCCGTTTAATGCTGTTTAGCTCAAAACGATGCATGTTCCGTTAATTTAAAGATCATTGTTGTATTATTCTAGAAGCTTCGAGAATATCTTCTTAGCTCCGAGTAATTTTTGCTCTAGCTAGAAAATGCGAGAATGTATTAACTGCTTCTATGTCGATTGCCACACCTTAATAAGAATTATGTAAAATTACAGCAAAAGGTATACACGGCGAGCAAAAATTATTATCATCAAGGTGTTCTTTGCCTAATACCTTGTTGGGTGTCAGTAAATACAATCATTATTAAATTAGTTTATCCGTCATCCAGTGGCGTCTAACTTCACTTTGTTGCTAAAAATTTCCCGGCAGACAAAAAATTTTTGATGCCACGCTCTTCTTGGAATATCAAAACTTGTACCTGTCGATAGCCCGATCCGAGAAAACTTAGAATTAAAGAAATTTTTAAATAAAGGGTGTCGCAAAATGTACGCACATTTTAAATATCGTGGCATTTTCATTTCTTGCAATTAATAGCCATAGAACAGCGCGTTGTTATCGTGAAAACGTATTATAAATGTGGAGAATGTTATGCGGAAACACTTCGTAGAGTGCGAGCCGTTTTTGGAAGGAATAATGCACCAAAACATACGACAGTACAAAGATTGATCAAGAAATTTGAGCAAAGTGGTTCAGTCATAGGCATCGTAACTATAGATCCGACACGCCATTCATAAATGCTATAAAATTGTGATGCCAAAATCGTTTGGGGGCGAGACGCTGTGAGGAGCTAGGTGGGGCCGGGAGTGGGGATTACGCTGCCTTTACTATACATCCGCTATGCCGAGTATTGTCGAGTCGATGCGGGTGGCCACGAAAATGATGAAATCTGGGCAAATTGACACACAAGTAATTGTAAGCACCGAAAATAAAAATTGATATTTCCTATAGTTTTGCATTAATAATGTAATATTCCAGACATCTTGGAAAATATTGTAATATTACTGGGTTAGTTCAAGTAAATTGCATACGGGCCCCTTATAATAATATTTACAGCTAGTTTGTAGGAAAAAGGATACCATTTTTTTACAGTGTACTCCTCTGGACGGCAATTTTTGGGTAATTTTATCACAAACAATTTTTAGAAAGTATATGTACTCTAAAAATGAGCCATAAACAAATCGTGTTTTTCGATCTGACAAAGGAGTAGGTACCCAACTAAATAAAAATGAAATTTTCACTTTTTTAAAATGTGTATTTAAAAAACCCCAAGAAGGGCAAAATCGAGGGTAAAAGGTAAATAGAAACGGTTATATTTCCACGCGTTCAGAAAAACAGTATTTGATTAACTTTATAAATAAAAAAAGTTTTAAACTGCCCCAGCATGTTCGTGTTCCAATAAAAACTCTGTGTTACAATATTAGGTATGTATTTATGAGTTCGTAGAAAAATATTAAAACAGCGAGAAACTGCGCTATGTGGATTTATGGATTTTTTGTTATACTCGCATTCAAACAAAGTCGTTTGTTACAAGTTCGCAATGGAAACTATAATTCAAAAGTAATAAGAACAATAAAATTTAAGTTTTAAGAATGAAATAAATGTTGTTGCAGAGCTGGTTAACTTCATCAATGATGAATTGAATTAGTGAATTAATGCGCAAGGACCAGTCAGAGTTATTACATTTACTTGTATGGCTGATTGTAATGGACATTTATAATAAAGTAAATAATAAAGCACCCGGGAATTTTCTTTATAAATTTGGCATGAATAAATAACACAGAAATTTAAGTATTGCAAAAAAGGCCTCTCTCCTCCCCTACACCCTTTCCAATACCCATCCAGAATAATAAAGTTATTCTTAGAACGCCAGACCAAAACTTGATTTATAAAAATTAAAAGATTGTACAAGACATCAACAAAAGTATTAACAATGCGTTTAATTAAATCAATGCAAATGAATTTACAATTTTATTTCCTATAAATTACGGAATTATTTTTGGAAAAATAAAGCATCAAAAACTCGAACTTGAGTTGATGTTTATTCCAAAGATTTGTGAGACTACGGGAAAAAAAGACAGTGTCTGGATTTCCCGTAGTCTCACAAATCTTTGAAATAAACATCAACTCAAATTCGAGCTGTTGATGCTTTATTTTTCCAAAAATAACTCTGTGAATTTCAATTTGTCAGAAGAGAATCTATAAAAGAGTGTCTAGTGGTAATTTCCACTATTAAAGAGTGGAATTGAAGACGAAACGAACCTGAGAACGCCTCAGTTAAAACTGGGCCTATTTTCAATAAGTATCGGAAAACGCATTGGCGGACCAAATCCGGTTTGCCAAAACAAATTTTGGTCTATGGGGGTGACTCATGGAGCTTTCGATCTTTTCTCGGATCTCATCAGTATTTATTTAATTTATTTAATCCTATAAATTAGGTTAATGTGCCTATCTTCTAATAACGAAAATTTATTTATAATAATCCCTAAGAAAACCATACATTATTTTTCCCCTTTACAAACAACTAACATGGTCAATAAAATAAACCTTGTTTTAAATAACTTCCACATAACCACTAATGACTATCGTACCATTGAGTATTAAATTATCGCGAAAGAAATACTATCCTTATTTATGATCATGTTTTAAAATATTAAGGGGTGGCGTATGGTGACCTTTACTTATTACATTTCTTATGAATATATATATCATGAACAGGATTATCCGTCTTATAAAATAGAAATGGTACCTATAACAAAACAATAGAAAATGTCCTTTGTACTTATCTGTTATAATCGAGAAAATCCAAATAAATCGCAAAATTACAAATGCTTAAATAAATAAATAGGTATTGCATTCGCGACCATCACGATCCTCTAGTTCTATTTAACTATAGTTGTGACGTCAACAGGCGCTTCAAGGCGCTAAATTGATCGCCTGCCTTTGCGGATTTCCCATTTTTAAGTGAGTAATATTGGAGCAAGGCTCTGGCGATGCAGGAGAAATTATTGTATATGAATATATAACAATAATATTTATTACTTAAATATGAATTGGGGTTACCGTTACTGAGAAAAATATTACAATATTACTCTGACGGGCCGCCATTGCATTGGGGCGGTGGAGTGTTTTGTCATTATTCACTGTTTCATTATTTAATGCTTCAAACTTTTACATAAAACGCAATGCCAACAAATGTAGGCGTTTTCGTTATTTTGTTTTAGTATACACCCCCGTTTATTTTCGCTAAGAGCAACTACTGATATTAGGAACAAGGTATAGTTACAATAGTAAATTTAAAGTAAAAACTGTAAATGAAAAAATATACAGGGTGTTATATTTAAAAATATAAAATTCGTTCGAATTCCAGACAAACTAAAAAGCTGGCAACAACGCCAATATCGTCATTGGGTGCGTCAGATCCTCTTACACAACTGTACCAAATTTGGTTTAAATCGGCCAATAAATTGTGATGTTATTAAGCCGTTTCCAAGACTTTATACACAAACTGTATGGGTCGAAAATGTAATAATACGTCAAACCATTTGTTTTAAATCCATTAGCTTACATATTATGTAATATGTATACAGGGTAGATCAAGCGATATGTGACAATGGAGGAGGGCATTTGCAATAAAAAAGTCCTATAAAAAGCGGCCCTTTTTGCGGTTTGCGGGTTAAAGAAAAAATTATTACACATTTAGCTGATCCTGAAAGAAAACTGCCGCAGACTAATAATATACTAAACTCTGTTTCTAACTTTAAATCTTTTTTTCTTAATTTGCAAAAGTTACATTGCATTTTTCCTCTATTTTAGCATTTTCAAAAATAAAACTTAATATTTGGATAAACTGCTGTTTTTTCTTTTAGGTACACACATCCTATTGTCATAAAAATGAACTTGAGACATAAAAGCAATAAAATATAGCATGCATGGGTTTGTAATTGTTTATCTTACGTAAAACAAAGAAATGTGCTTTCTTAAAGTTTCCTTGTTACAAATTATGAATATTTACACCAGATGTTAAAAGCGTCTTTCTCCTGCTCTCATACATAATGGACACATCAACAGAAGAAAATTATGTTTTACTCTTCTGAAAGGCGTTTCGTTCGTATTTCAGTTGCTTTGCGAAGGGCCTGTACATTTTTTATGTTTTCTGGAGTAGAAACTTTAGGTACCCCCACAAGAAAAATTATCAGGACTTTAGGTCCGGGGAATGGGGTCCCTCCTAGGCCGATCTATCTTTTAGGGTAGGTAAATACCATCCTCTATTATTATTCAAGCAAAAGATAAACACAAAGTCTCGACCTTAATCAATGTATTATAAGGTTGAGATAATTGACTTTGAAAGTTTCACGACATCATAAAATGCTGCTTAAAGTGAAATTGGACGTAAAACAACTAGATTGAAGGAAGCAAAGAAAGAAGCACTTTGATTTATGAATGATTAAAGAGTTAAGAATTATTTTTTATAATTTGAATAAATTTCGAGAACATTGACATAGTATTGTATTTAGAAGTTATTATATTTGTTGTCAAAATGTTTGGTACGTATAGTGACACAAAATAGTTTTTTTTTAACCTTTAACAAAGAAAAGAAATGAAGCATTGTGTTGAGGAAAGGTTCAGTTAGCTAGTTGCAAAATTTAATAACAAAAACAAGTATACATTCAAAACATAGAAAGTACGGCAACGTTGCTCCCTAGACTAATTTCGTAGAAAAGATCCGCCATCTACAAAACGAGCGGTCGCCCAGGCAACGACGTGTTAAGCTTACGTGGCTGAGCGAAAGGGTTGAAACAGCATGACAAAATGTTACTCGGTGCGAGAAAGAGGGTGATATATCGCAAGTAAGACTGGACGTGTTTGAGTTTTTCGGGCGGTCAGTAGAGATCTGTATGAGTGGTCGTGAAAAGCACACGGGCTTCTCGCGGCATTTTGCGCGGTTTTAGTTGATTTTATGGTATTCAAGCCATGCAATAGTTGGAAAATTCGCGGAGTTCTATTCCGAAGGTGTATTAATGTGATTACTACATCCCCACTCTAGTTCGCGGTGTGAATGCCCGAAGGTATACGAACGAGTCCTGTTTTAACTGTTGTAAAAAGCAGTCTAAAGTTCGTAGATGCGATAAAGTCTCGATAGTTTAAGACTATAGTATTGTATCCCGATATAATTGTTTGTTTAGTGATGTAATGTTAGTGATGAAAAAATGTATAGCGGTTTAATGCAGTAAGTAGTTACCATACTAAGTTGTAAAAGTAAAAAGCATTTGCTGGTACGCAAAACGGATGTGAAGATGAGTAAATGACATACCAGAAGTAAATAGATATATTTCGTGTCAGAAAAAAGCCTTTTATTTCAACTGACATATTTTGAACCAAGCAACCTATGGAAATACAGTAAACAATTTATGTTTGGCGCAAGTATATAACGGCGGCGTCAACACATTGTGTAAAGGGTTCATAAAATAAGACTACCATCAAAATATTTATCTTTGCTTGAAGCTTGAATATTAGGTCTCCGTATACGGGCACCTTTCTTGACGCCTCGATTACCTCTTTTTGTTTATTCGACGACTTATGCGCCACTCTGTATATAGGGCATCGGTATATACGAATATAAACAGATTCGCGTGTTTTGTCTTGTGTGCGCTAGACTAGCTGAAGTTCGACGATGATTTGAAGATAGTGTTTCCTATTATTTGTGTACATAATATATTAATTTATAACTCAGTCCAAAACTTCTGTCAGTGACTCATCACTAGCATATAGAGAGCTTCGGTTGTGCGACATCAGGAAATTGAATTCCTGTGGCGTGTGCATTTAAAAAAATAAAAAATGATACGAGTTTTGTCGGAACGTTTATTTGATTAACCCTTAAAACCTGATCCTATAAGACGACGACTTTTCCATTAGGATCACTTAGTCCTTGCGAAAATCCATCCATAAACGCCTGCTTTCAACTTTTAATGTTTAGATCTTGCCATACCTTCTGAACTGTGTGCCATTCATTGAGCCATGTTTTGTGGGTGTAATACAATTTTTTCCATTTCTTCCCGAAACTAAAAATATGTGAAAAAAATAAACGAGTTGTTGCAGATTGGGCGCTATTTCAAAAAAAAACTTATTTTCTTAAATTGCAACACAGCATTTTTTGACAAATTTTAATACATCTTGAAATTCTAGAGAAAACATAAAGAATTCAAGTATTTGATTAGAATGGCGGTTTACCATCTATTATAGTTTAAAATTTGATTTTGGTCCTCATGCAAGTAACTGACATGAAAATTGGACTTGAAGTATAGTGCTCCATCCAACTTCGTCCTTTTAATGAGACTCCAAAGCTTTGACAGTGTAGTTCCTTTGTGTAGCTTAAATGCTTCCGGCTTTGTTCAACTTTGTTGTGTCCATCACTGGGTAAGAGGATCAAACACAGAGTTAAGTGTTTGGCTGTTCCCTCCTCCTCTTGTGACGCCAGCATTTTGAGGGGGGGGGGGGAAACAGATATTTCCCAACTTCCTCATCCCTCATTATCCGACCTAGCAAGGGTGGGAGATTGATTTGGCTTTACGATTTTTTTTAAAGATGTAAAGAAAATTTTTATGATATGAATTTTAGGAAGTGGGGACGTATTATCGTATTGTTGTTTAACGTTATATAAAATTTGACATTAATAAACTGCCATGTTTTAAATAAAATAAATGTGAAATATAATAAACATAATTTTTATTTTACAATGATACGTCTTCTTTTTAACACGTTGAGTGCTATGGTGGGATTAAATTAACGACTCTGAGAAACCAACTCCAACTTTTGGGTTATATGAATTTTTTTGAACGATAAATGCATGTAAGTGGTATTGTAAACTAACCTTGACCATTTTCATGATCGCCAGTAGATGTCCAGTAAACTGGACAATGGGCTATGAACATACTTTTACCCTATATGTCCCGCTGTCCAGTTAACTGGACATATAAATATTCTTCTTTAAACTACAAAAATAATGATTTATTCTTAAGCTTTATTCAAAATAAAAATGGAATACATGTTTGGCTTAAATACTACATATTAGACGCTCAAGTAGATTTTGCATGCCAATCCGTGAAACAGGGATAAACACATAGACCTGGTTTTTCTAGACACACTGAACAGGAATATCTAGTGTTCTTTTGAGCTTTTGTTGTTGTACACTGACGGCATCGTCTTATTGTACATTTTTCTTTTTCTGTGGGAGGATTCGACTCTGGATAGTGAAATTTGCTTTAGTTTCGACCTCATTTTCTACTGGCAAATTGCTTGGCTCATTGTCGTCATTGATAAGTTTCATAATTCCTTTTTCTCGAAATTTTAAAAGTCTAATACTTTTCTCTTGATGAAGATTATATATGTAGCAGGCATTCCACATACACAAATCTATCAAATGGAAAAATATTTTGCGGTAACATCCAACGGTTTTACGAGAGGTAGAGTAGTAAGCCATCATCTGATCTGATCGGTCATTTCCCGACTTGTGTTTATTGTAGGCGATAACGCATGCAGGTTTTATTTTCTTGTTATTAGCTTTCTTTCCTTGACTTTCGACCATCGAATGTTTGTGGGCAGTACTTATCATCCTAACATTCCTTTTGTCCTTCCAGTTAGTAAGTAAAACTGGTACCTTTCTTTTCCAAACTGCTTCACCTTTCTTTAGCTTGGCTTTCATAGTTTCCTTATGGTTCCCCTTTCTATTTTCAAGCAGAGTTCCTACCAACGCCGTTTTTTTCCTATGTAAACATTTAGCCAACAAAACACTGGTGTAAAAATTATCAAGGTATACTCTGTGTCCTTTTTCTAAATAATTTTTCATCCACACTTTCAGCGTGTGAGGAATCTTCTGAAACTAATGTTCCCTTTCCCGTGTAAACAATCACGTCAAGAACAAACCCATCATCCGTCGTCATGGCTCTTATTTGATATGTATTGTCGACGACATTGTCGAAATGATAATCTACCTTACCAGCCAATCATGGCTTCATCGATCGATAAGTTTTGACCAGGACTAAAAACTCGTTTACCATTTCGCAGTATTTTTTCTAAAATAGGCCGAGTTTTGAACTACTTATCATTCTCGTCGATCGTAGCATGATCTACAAATCTAAGGTTCTTTAGAATTATTTGGAACCGATTTCTGGACATGGTTTTTCCAAATACGGGATGAAAATATAAAGGATGGCGACTCCACTGCAAACAAATCGAAGTATATAAACCCGCTGTTCAATTGCGTCAAGTTAACTGGACGAGGGCTATATATAAAGAACTTGTATGTCCAGTATACTGGACGATGGCACTCAACGTGTTAATATAGCCCAGGTATCAATGACAGTTCCTAAATCTAGTTTGTTAGATATATCTGCTTGACATTTCATAAGCATTAAATTGTCAAGCCGGTTCAACAGTCATGATTGTTCTAAGCTTATTTTTAATAAACTTTAGATGACTAAAATCCCTTTCATTTGAAGGTACACTATATGGCACAGTTAATACAAAAATAGAAAATAAAAATGCTTGTCTCGAGTTATCTTTTAATTCAATTGCTTTATTAAAAAGCTTTGATCTTCAGGAATCAAGTCGAAGATCACCCCCCCTTGCCGTCATCCCTGCTTAGGTGTTTATTTAGTTGTCCTGCTGGGAGACCTACCATCAGCTATACATTTCTTCCTACGACGAACAAAAACCGTACCTAGACCGTGCCCAAACGATCAAATCTAAGCCTGTCAATTAAAATCGATTTTCGCTGAATGGTTTAGCAGATCTCCTGTTCTCTTATTGAGGACATCCTAGACGGTTTTAGCATAAGTTCGGCCCTGTTTAATTATAGCCTATAGATAATCCAACCATAAAACCACACTTACGTAAAAAGACAATGGGCTGTTATTCCACAGATTGGTACTATATAAGAAAGTTATAAAATACATTTGACCGGAGCCAGTCTGGCGGTATTTGACCGAGTTTAAAAATTATGTTGCTTCGGCCCCTGCAGGCCGGCATTTCGACCTCTTCGCTATAAATAATTGAACTTTGTAGTTGTTGTAATTTTAATAACGTGCCATGACGGGTTCAATGTACCGCATTCTCGCTAGAAACGCGGTACAACGTGAGGCTGATTTTATGCTAGTCACTGCATCGGACACGATCATATCTAATATGGGTTTTTATAGAAATTTCCATTTACTACCATTAAATCGTTCAAAATTGTTAAGATGTGCATATAAACTGTAGGGAACCAGTCACAGTCAGATATAAATATGGCTGCGGAACAGCATTGGAGTATATATTAAACATAGATATGGCATTGCTTTATGAATTACATGAAAGCAAGCGTCGGACTCGCGGAATTTTTGGAAACAATTTTACAGATTAATTTCAGTTACCTACCTAGAGTTTATATTTAGTAATTTCCAAAGTGATATACAGACCGGAAGGTAATTGCTGTCACATTAATAACCCATGTCTCCCAGATACTTTTAAAATTGTTACCGACAACAGTCCAACATCGCTCGAGTTGAGTATTATTTGACGGCATAATTTGTTACTGTGTAGCGGCGACTATCGTCCGGTCTGTTAGAAAAGTTGTTATTCAAAAGTTGCCTGCGATATTGTCTGGTCTATTAACCGCTTTAGAACAGTCCTATTCTTCCTTCTTATCAGCCTGTATTAATCCACTCCTAGATATAGGCCTCTCCCAAATTTCTCCACGCCAGTACAGGTAATATGAGGTTTCTACGCCATAGACCCTCCAATGTTAATTTGTCGGTGGGATTTCTTATGGTTTTCCGGAACCGATAGACCTACGCTGCTTCTTCAAACAGCTTCAATTCAATTCTTGTATTCTATACCAACATATAGTCCGCCTTACGAGTCTGTGGCTACGACGGCTGAGGAGATAGGGGGGTAAAAGGCATAAAAAAAGGCAGGTTCAACTGTAGCAGCATAAGCGTGCGGTGCCTCATCTCAAATAAATATTTTATAAGTTAATAAACTAAATTTACTTCCTCTTATTTTAATAATTAAATCACACCACTGGCGACTCTCAGTGGCAATAGGTAAAAAAAAACGCAGTGGAACACACATTTTTGTAGGCATTATTTTATTTATGTATCCACTACAATTATTTCATCGACTTGAAGCGGCTGCCGGGAAATGCGTAGGCGGAAAAAATTCATACGCGGTCTAATCATCATAAAATTAGATTATTCTTATTTAAAATTTATTGGTAAACTTAGCAGACCCGGTACATGAGTCTTTTTTTTATTCGCATTCCTTTTATAGCCACAGAACCGTAAGGCGGACTATACACTCTCGTGTTCGCTGTCTCGTGTAGCCTCGGCGAGAGTGTGGAAGTAGCATAACATAGAATTTCAATTAATTCTTTTGATGAGGTGTGCAGTGCGTTTTTATTAATAACCTTTAATTAGATTATTCTTAATTAAAATTGATTGGTAAACTTAGCAGACCCGGTACATGAGTCTTTTTTTTATTCGCGTTCCTTCTATAGCCACAGAACCGTAAGGCGGACTATACACTCTCGTGCTCGCTGTCTCGTGTAGTCCCGGCGAGAGTGTGGAAGTGGCATAACATAGAATTTCGATTAATTCTTTTGATGAGGTGTGCAGTGCGTTCTTATTACTAACCTTTAACTTGCCTTTCTTCATCTGTTTTTTCTTCCAACTCGTCAAACCTATTACTGCCAATAATGAACCAGCAGGGTCAGCTTAAAACCGGAACTAACCTGTTTTAAACCTGTTTAAAAGCATACCTATAAACACAACGAAATCACATTAATAATAAAACCTGTTCTTTTAATCCACCACCATAATTATTTTTATTTCTGACCGGTATATTATTAGCTTATAACGTCTTAGTTACGCGGGAATTATAAGGGTCATAACTCCCTTGGGATATTAAGAAAAATTTGACATAAAATCAAACGATTGACATCTAATGTCAATTTGATTGTCATCTATTGAAACATTTATTCCACTTTAAAAATGAACAAAATGTTACTAAAATTGGTCAGAAATAAAATTATCTATGTATCACTGGAATTATAAGGGTCTCAATTACCTCGGGCAATTGCTGTACGTAAACTTTGCCCTCGGTAATTAAGACCATTATAATTCCCTAGATACATAAATAACTATTTTTAGGTTTGTAGAGGACTCTTGGGATTTAAGAATAAATTCCAGCTTGCCAAAAACCGTCCAGGAAATCTCTAGTCTTCTTGAATTCTCCGAGGTGTAGTTCTTATTACCAAGCTGAACCTTATCGCTAAGATAGAATGTATAGGGAAACGTTCTCGATCAGCTGACTATCAACAGTTAAGTAAACATCTTCTCAACTTTTATGACTTTGGTCCTTGCCAGGTTCATTTCAAGCCCTATTTGTCTTACTGCTTGATGTAGCTCTTAAAGCGTAAAGCTCTTTTACTATGCTGCCCTTTTGCTCTGCTTCTGATGACTAAAAGTGACGTGGATTCTCATGCATCCATTATCCGAAGGTAATAACTATTATCATAATTTATGGCAAAATATGCTGTTGGCTGATAATGAATAATACATAGTAAAATAGAAAAGGTTTTCTTAGCACATGACGGGGTTCTCGCTACTTTGTAGCTTCTTCGGATATTTGGTGCTAAATTATTTAATCTTAAAAATACTTCTGTAACAATGCCACTGGTATCAACCAATTATAAGTAGGTATAGGTACAATTTAAAATTGTAGAGGAAAACACTTAATACTATTATTATGTTTTTGTTTGTCCATGCACTCGAATAAGAGATTTAAACCGAATGTTCCGTATTCAGTGTTAAGTTAAATAAATTTGACAAATTTAAATTGTATATGCGGCCGAACCTGCTAAAGTGCAATTTTAAAAAGCCAATATTGAAGATACTTCGATAGAAAATACCAAAGATACGTTGCCATTGCTATGATACGAAGTGGTACAATGTCATACAAATATACAGACGTTAACAAGGTCAAAGTTAAAATATGCTTTATTGTCTGAAAGAAATGTCTTTATCGACAAAGGTTTTAGATATTTTAATCAACAATAAAATATAATATAGTAAAATTTGAAATTTTAGAATAAAAAATTCAAATAATTTTTACAGATTTCCATCGAAATATTCATTTATGGTATATTAAGTTTTTTTAATAACAAATTTTTAACAGTTTTTTTTGACATTTTAAAATTTAACATTTTTTTAATATTTATAAACTGGAAGGTACTTAAAATTCTTTTTAGAATCATAAATTATAGGTTTCTTTACTACCACTTAAAGAAGGAATAGTTAAACATATTATATCAAAGTTTTGTCTTGTAAGTGGGTACATTATTATTATTTCTACTGAAAGTATGGACTATTTCTTCTATTTATTATTTTTATGTTTATTCTTTAATGAAACAAATGGTTTCCAATATAAAAATTGAAGTTAGTGTAAAAATTTTCGGTCAGTATTTGTCTAAACATTAATGTAGATATGAACAATCATGGTTCATGCCTGTGTAGTGTGTAAAAAAGTGGATCATTTTAATCCAAATTTATCATTTCATCGGTAAGTATGGTTAGGTTGTCGTTTTATAGAAAGCATTGGTGTAGTGTACGGGTTGGTTTAGTAATGCTGTGGTAGCACCATTTCTATTAAAACTTTTATGCACAACGAAAAAAGTTTTGTTATACTTAGAAACAATTAAGAGTAGATATTGATAAATAACTCATGATAGCTACTTAACAGTAAACGAGTAAAAATTATTGTATTATTTTCATACATTGTTGTTAGGTTTTAACCTCTACACCACTGGCGAGCAAAAGCAAGGGACGGTTTTCAATGTTGTCGATCGGGTCTAAGAGATCTGCCTTTCTCTCTCGCACTCGCCAATTATTTTAAAACAATAATAGTCGATACTTTTATGGGAATTATGAATTAATCGTTTCGTCTATTAGTTCTAATGTCTTTGGGACCAACCCAAGGAAGTTGCTTAGAATGAGAAACATTGAAAAATGGAAGTTAAAGACATTCGCCTGACTAAGAAATCACAGAAGACACGACCCCCTTACTGCTTGCTTCAAATGGATTTGGCCTTAATCCGAATATTCGTGAAAAATGCGTTGGCGTTACTCCAAAGAACTTGATGTAAAGTTGAGAATAATGTAAAAAGAAAAAACGTTTTTCTCTCATTTCATTTATGCATTATTAAAAGTTTTCAAAGACAATTTCTCCTGACTACGAAAATTTTTTTTATAGAAATATTGATTAATGAAAACCAATCTTTAAAAAATAATGAGATCATTTCTTGTGACTGCTTAAAGAAAACATTTTTTTCATTATGTAATGAGTCTCTAAAACATTATATAAAGGTTGGTAATTTTTTCAGGCTTCTTAATTAAGAAACACCTACACATTGTGTATTGAAATTCAGTTAACACAAGAAAAAATTTTTTTCTGTTCGTTATCCTTTACCATCTCCAACATTTATTTTCAGAGAATACTTACACAAAATGAAATAAAGGAATACTTATATAAAAAAATATTTGTCCCTGTTTCCACACCATTGTTAAGGATTTAAAGCCTTAGAAATAAAATTTTTGCAGTGCTGGTTTTTCAACAAGAATATGTTTTTATCAACGACGGGTGGGTACCCCATTGTATATAATTTTATGCAATAATAAAAAATTGATTTAACAAAAACGATTTTTATGATTATCCTTAAAAGAAGATAGCAATGATTGACATCACACCAGTACGGTTCTCGCTCTGCAAGTCTATCTTTTAATGATACGAAGTAATAAAGCAATTAAAACCGTCTTCTCCATGGGCGTGCAAGATAGGCATGCATAGATTTAAATGGGTCTGAATTTTTAAACTTGTGCAGAACTAGTACAAGTATCGACATTAAATTCAAGTTTTGTCTTCAAATATATATTTTAATATTAAATTTTTTAAGCTTAAAATTATGAACCTTTATGGGTGCCTCTATTGGAATAGTATATTACGTTACAAGACCGGAAAGTACTATTTTACAGGACGAAGCAGGCAATTTCCAGGGCGAGCCGCCAGGCGAGTCCTGGAAGCCTGCGAGTCCTGTAAACGTACTTTCCGGTTGTGTAACGTACAATATTTTTTTTTAAATCGACGCAAGACCAGCATTTTTTTCTTTACACCAACATTTGAAAACGGCAAACGTTTTTCATACTTGTCCCTGGACTTATGCGGCAACAAATCGTGAGTAGCTCTAGCAGCCGCTTCAGTTATTTCAAGAGGAATTTCACCTTCATCCACATTCATTTCCATAATATAATCTAACTTTTAACTTTTAAACACAATTTTTAATAAGCAGTATCAAATTTGACAGTTCGTTGCCATGAAACGCCATGAAAGAAACAATCAAGTCAAAGCCTACTTATTATGGGTTTGGTTCGTTTTCTCAAATATTGATCGGAATGTAAAAAAAGAGCCCGGTAAAGTAAAAAGAGGGACCGGTAAAGTACTTTACCGGTCCCTCTTTTATGACTTTCTGGTCTAGACCGATAAAATGACATTTTCCGGTTAAAAAATTGAGTAGAAAGTGGTTGCTTTCCGGTCGATTTAAAAAAATAATTTATTTTTAGTATTTATATCTATACATTTTAACAGTCGCCATTTTGAAAAAGCTTGACAGAATCGCGCCAAAATTTATGAGCATACTGTACAAGATATTAGCTTTCAAATGGTGTATCACAAGCTGTATGTTTCCATTTAAAAAAAGATCGATGTCGTCATATCTTTGACAAATGTCTATAAAAAAAACAAACGAATAACGTCGAAATGTGAGCATATATAAAACTAAATTGACGTGTCCGAGCATTTTCCCCAAAAGTTACAGGTTAAGGCTATATTGATTTTATTCCGGACTTCTGGGCAGCCCTGTATATACCTACGAATATAATATAATACAATTTTAGGAGAATAGGCATGTTTAAGATTTGTAATTTAAAAACTTCTCCAATACACGCTTCTGGCTAAGGGATTTTCTCAATAACAATGATAAATCCTCAAATATAAGAATAGCTTGCGATAAATTCAGGGTAGACCTACCTAAAGAATGCTCATTATTTGGATCCTTTAATGTAAAGACAATAGATTTTAAGGGATGATGTTTAAATTGTTCTTGATACCCAGGGTATGCGTTTCGCATAATAAATGAGCATTTATTACTTCGCGCCATTTGAAGATTGACTATACATAATTTTAACAGAAAAAAGTAAAGAAACATGTACTGTAAATAAATACAAATTTAGTTGTTTTGTTTAGTGCAGGGAAGTCAGGATATTCTGGCGTACCTAAATCCATTCCCTATGTTCAAAACCTAAACATGTTTATAGTTTAACTTGAAGCCTATTTACTTTAAGGTAGAACAAGCTAAACTCCTCGCTAAACTCGTAAATCCAAACAAAACTATACCACAAACATGCAAAAGTTTTGATTTGTTTTTGACGTAGGTTATAGCCTAATAGATACGTAGGTGTTGAAATCTATTTTGTGGAAGCATCAAAAGAATATACCTTATAGTAAAGTTTATATAATACCGTTGATACCTCTGGTCATAAAATGCCCAAAATTTTATCTTTTTGAACAAAGCCGAAGTACAAATTGCCTGCATCCTTAATTGCTATACCATTTTAAAAAGACCATTAAGAAGGTATAAATACTAGAGATGTGACGAGTAGTGGTTTTGCCGAATAGCCGAATATTCGGACAAATTGAAACCGATTATTCGGCCGCACCGTTGTTTTTGCACCATAATCTGCCACTTATAAATTATGAGTATTAATTAATATTAATTAATCAAAACTAAAAACAAAACCGTTTGCTTGTTAAGAGATTAAGAGGGAAGTACAGTCGTTTTTTGTATTAAGTGTATAATCTTGAAAATTAATTTAAAAAGAGTGCTAGCGCTTTCGGCCTTAGGCCATCTTCAGTGCTTCCTTGTCAGGAAACAGAAAACTTCATTGACAAAATTAACTTTTTCCTCGAGTGGGCCATTAACAGCAATGACGATAAATGCTTTATCGTCATTGATCAACAGCACAATGTAAAAAACTTATTATGTAAAAACAATTAACACGTAAATTTGTAAAAGACGAACAACTGGGACGAACCACTTTCTAAATTTCGGTTAACCAAGGTTTAGACAGCCATCATTATTGCCCGAGCGGCAAGTTTAAATCACGAGGAGCGGAGCGACGAGGGATTTAAGACGCGAGGGTTATAAGCTGTCTAAACCGTGGTTAATATAATATTTTTTCCACTACTACAAACTTTTATAAGACATTTATCTTTATAATATTAATAATTATAAAAAATTATAGGTAGGTATCAGTTTAGTATATTTTTAAATCAAGTTACCTGCGCTTTGGAACTGGCAAAATATTTTGTTGTTTTATCAGATGGCTTTGTTAATGTCAATTTTTGTTCATTTATGTCATCAAATTTCACGAGTTTTCCGTTTTTTTAAAAAATGAGCGAAGAAAATGTTAGTGATATTATTATGTGTACACCTCCAGAATTAAGGATGGAAGCAGAAAAAATGTTGATTGTATCGATATTTTACAATATCAAGAATCTCTAATAATTAGATTATAATCTAATATGTATTGATAATTATAGGCACAATGAATTCATGTTGTAGAATCAAAAAATCATGTTACCTGCGTTCAAATAGATTCTTGAAGATCGGTCAATAATGGATTTCAATGCCTTATTATTGACCATGGTCAATAATAACTTATAAGGTAGAGAAAAACGATTTCTAACGTTAATAATCGGTCAATAATGGCGATGTTATAGGTTAGTAGTGGAAAAAATATGTTTTTGCGTTTTCTTTCTAACATACAAAATCAGTACGACACTTTTGTTGCATACAGGTAGATAAAAAAAAAAATTTTCCACGCTTTTATATACAGGGTGACAATTTAAAAACTTGAAATGGCCATATCTTAGGAACAAAAAACTGAAGAAAAAAACGCAAAAAACAGTTTCTATAAAATGAAGGGGGAACAAAAACAAGCGTATTATCCCACCCTTATCTGCAACCCCTTGGACAGGGTGAGATACACCCTAAAATCTTAAATAGAAAGGGGGGGTCGAGTGATACATCATTTTGAAGCTCTTGAAAAATGCTTTCCAACGGTACCATGGAAAGCTACATTTCAGGAAATTCTTCTCTGTTTATTAAGGAAAACAATAAATGAAAACACAATTTTCTCACCCTGTCCAAGGGGTTGCAGATAAGGGTGGGATAATACGCTTGTTTTTGTTCCCCCTTCGTTTTATAGAAACTGTTTTTTGCGTTTTTTTCTTCAGTTTTTCGTTCCTAAGATATGGCCATTTCAAGTTTTTAAATTGTCACCCTGTATATTATTATTTTAAAGCAGCGCAACCTTTTATTCTATCAGTAACGAGTGCGTCCCTGCTTTTATTCGATCACCCGGTGGGTCTTATCGGCATTAGGGATTAGCATTTATAATGAGTTTTTAAGATAGATAGACGGACTTACATTAAGAAGTATGGATTTATTAAGAACGAAAATGTATCAAATGTATGAAGACCAATATGTACCTATACCCTGGTTTCCCTAGAAAAAAGGCTTACCAACGACGAAACAAACATTTATTGAAGCATTTCACGCCTAAAAAAAAACTTTGCTTAAAATCGGTTTTAAATATCACACATTTGAAAAAAGACAAACCTTAATGAAACCTCAACGTTTACGGGAATGGCATCATAAATATTTAACGGCTATTAAATAATATAGAGCAGAAAATCGACCAATTATCTACCTTAAGGAAACTGCAAGGAAAGGACAGCACGATTTTTCAAAAAAATGTCAAACCAAGGTTCCTTCAAATAAAGGCAAAAGAATAACAATAATACACGCAGGTTCCTTAAAAGGCTGAATTCTGGATTTCAGATGTTTACAATAAAATAAATAATGACACTGGAATGAAACACGTATATCATCATCATTAGCATCACCATCAATTTGTCCATTTATAAAAAATATGGAAAGCGATTTATCATGCAACGACAAATTATTTTATATTACTGTCAACTTCCGCGAAACTACGACAGGCTTTCGACCTAAAACATCGCCCCGTAATTACTATTCTTGCACTTGTTACGGACAAATGCATGGAATGGTTAATACTTGTATGTCACGTACAAGTGCATGATGAACACTTTATCATTTTACCGCGTGTCGGCTATTTTCAATTGCACATCGCGTAAAAAATCAATTTAAACTTTTCTATGACTATCGCACTAAATCAAAATTACTGTTATTTAAATTTGAATTTATAAAAAATGAAAGGTCGATACAAACGACACTTAGTTTGCATGGAAATATCATGGGGACACGAAAGCACTCTTTACCGTACTATACCCATTACCCACAATATCGTTTTTTCAACTTATTGTACAGGGTGTCCAGTTTTCGTATGTTTTACGGGCTATCTGCGTTATTAGTAAAGATAGAAGGTTGCGGTTTTCGCGGCACTGTATTACTTGAGAAACAAACGATGCCACAAACAGAATCTTCATAGCCTCCTTAGTTTTTTAGATAGGGGTGTTTTTGAAAATTTTGTAAAAAATAAACTTATTAGTTTTTTCACGTAGAATCCAGTGGCTTGGTCAGATTTTTTCTATGTTTAATTGTTTTCGAGAAAAAGAGCAAACTTGCATTTTTTTAAATGGGACACCCTATATATTTTTAGTTGTTATGATTCAGTTTATCACAAGCTTTTCAAAAATATATAATACTTTATAGCTGTTTTCAATGTGAATCTCAAAATTTACATTTTTTTAAACGGCACACCGTATAAATTTTAAGATTAAACAATTGTCACAAATATAAAATACTAATTTTAAAAATATATACCTAGAACAATAACTTTTATAAATATAAATAACAATTAACTCAGTTATGCCTAAGACATGTTTCACACAATGTTCTGACTCGCCTCAGTGCATTTAAAATAATAAAAGGCCGTGCCTGTAACTCCCTAAAGGCTCTTTCAGTGGCTTCGCTTAAATCTGCCATCGTTTGGTACTGGACGGTATAAATTTTATTTTTTAGGTAGCCCCACAAAAAAATCCAAAACCGTTAAATCGGGTGACCTGGGTGGCCATCTTACAGGTTCATGTGTTCCAATCCAGCGGCCAGGAAAATTATTGTTAGATATGCTCTTACAATTTGAGCATTGTGAGCGGGAGCTCCGTCCTGTTGCAAATATAAGCTATTAAGATGAGCTAGGGGCACATTCTCTACTATTTCGGGCACAATGTTTTCCAAAATTTCTTAATATTTATTTGCAGTAAGACCGCCTTTAAATATATTATATAAAATTGTACTTCCCAGTATGAAGCATGAAACGCTAAACCCGAATCTGCCTGCCGTTCCAGTGGAAATATAACATGTTGATTTTCCTGGCACCAAAACCTAGTATTTTGCCGATTAAATATATCGGCACTAGTAAAATGACTCTCATCAGACCATATAATCGTTCTTTGAAAATGATTTTCTCTATTTACATATTGTGAATACCAATTACAAAACTCTACGCGGCGCTCTGCGTCACCGAGATGTAAGTTTTGTACGACATGAAATTTGTATGGCTTAAACTTGTGTTTTTTTAGAATAGTTTGAACCCTTGATTTTGTAACACCGACAGAACCTTCCACTGTTCTACAAGAACTACTTTGATTTGTTTCAATTGAAGCCAAAACGTTTACTTCATCAATGTCCTGGTTTTCCTTATTGTAAATACTAGGTCGGGGTTTGGAAAATGAACCGACTTCAATTAAGTTTGATTTTATTTTTAAAAATATTCTTTTATCCGGCTGTCTTCTTTCTGGGAATCTGCGAATATTACGTTTTTATAAATTTTAAAATATGATGAAAAATATAAAAAGATGCCCATACCTGTTAAAATAAACTTCTAATGCTTCATCCGAATTTTCGTTACACTGAATATAACAAACGAACATATCGTACTTTTCATAATTCTCGAATTTTGCATTCGCAGCCATAATTAAGAAAAAACTGAATAGAAATAAAGAACGGAAAATGGATAACCTATTTTGAAGTAAATAAAGATTTTTTCAGACAACAAGCCTGTCATCTTTTGTTTTCCTAAATACCCGTCATGGCCTACTAAAAAAAAATTAAATTTGTTGAAAAATGTAAATTTTGAGCTTCACATTGAAAACAGCTATAAAGTATTATATATTTTTGAAAAGCTTGTGATAAACTGAATCATAATAGCTAAAAATATATAGGGTGTCCTATTTAAAAAAATGCAAGTTTGCTCTTTTTCTCGAAAACAATTAAACATAGAAAAAAATCTGACTAAGCCCCTGGATTCTACGTGAAAAAAACTAATAAGTTCATTTTTTACCTTTTTGATAAGTTGCAGCGTAACCGAGATACGGGGGGGAGAGTGTGTCCCAAAATGCAAAATTTTTAAAATCACCCCGTATCTAAAAAACTAAGGGGGCTATGAAAATTGTGTTAATGGCATCGTTTGTTTCTCAAAAAAGTAACACAGTGCCGCGAAAACCGCAACCTTCTATCTTTACTAATAACGCAGATAACCCGTAAAACATACGAAAACTGGACACCCTGTGCAGGGTATTGGTGTCGACTTGATATATTCAGCTAATTAAAACCTGTGTCAATTAAATTTTTTCACACGGATCACCCAGTATTTTTTCCAACTGATCTAGGTTACATTATAAATACCTTCATTGTTATAAAACACGTTGTTATCTAAATCCCATACTTTTCATAATAATTTAAGATTTATCCTAAACTAACCAACATTGGTAATCCAAATATTTTGCCAATGCTTAAAAATCAAAGAAACTAACTAAATAACACAGATTTATTAAAAAAAAAAACCTTAAAAACTATCTTGACATTCTAAGAAACTATCCATAATCTCAAAGAAGCCTGTTTTAATTTAATTTTGACGTTATTACTTTCAGGTACTATGTTCTAATTATTTTATTGTGTCGTAGAACCGCAAGTCCACGATTCCACGTCTTTGTGCAAAACCGCTCTTCATTTTAGGTTGCGTTGGCTTAAATTTTGATTATTCTCTGTGACCTTTGCGGTGGGTTTTTGAGATTGACGGAAAACTGAATAATTTCATAAACTCCAATTTCCTTCAGTAAGTTCGGAATCAGGGTTGGGACTAAATTTGGAGCAAGTTTTTTATTTATCATTTCACGTTAAAAGTCCAAAAAATGACTGTTTGCTCTTGTTTGATTTTATGTTTTTGCATTTTTGAGATATTATATAATAGGAATCAATTTTCTCATCGTAATTCTTATTTTTTCGACAAGAAAATTTTTTTTATCAAGAATGACTTTTTTTCGTATCTTCCAATTTTTGGTCCATTTGTCCTCTTCGCATCCGCGGACATACTGTATACAAGAATACTGAAAATAACATGGACGGATCACGTTTATAACGAGGAAGTCCTTCGTCGGATGAGTAAAGAACACTGAAAAACGCAAACTGGAATATTTTTAGCATATGATGAGAGGCCAAAGATATAGCCTATTAAAACTAATCATAGAAAACAAGATTGTGGGTAAAAGATAAAGAGGAAGACGAAGGATTGCGTGACTGGGAAATCTCCGATAGGAGGGAATATACATCTTTATCTTCTATAATGATTTGATGTACCTTTTGTAAAACGTCATTTAGGTAAATTCGTACTTAATGAAAAATATCTTCAAAGTAACACTCCCAATAGCCATGGGGAGATAAATCAGTTATTTCCAAGCCCCAGTCATAAAATTAAAGGCCACATATTAGTATTTGGCAAGTAAAGGGTTTAATAAAAAACTGTAATCAAAAAAAGGCTAAATATCTTTCAAATAAGGAAATTAAAATTAGAGTGAAATTCAAATTTGAGCACCGTAAAAGGCGGTAATTAAAATATGAAGGTCGTCAAAGGTAATGACGACGACAGTCGCAAGCACAAAAAAAGGAAATATGATTTGAGGAGAGTTTAGATGTTATACACTTAACATAATATTAGAAATAGTGGCAATGGTAATTCTACGTGAACAAAATAAATATCAACCCATCAAGAGATAGCGGTAGGCACCACACGCATGTAAACGATTTTGCGTTTCTATGCACGACATTGCGACAAATGCAAAGGAATGACATACTGATAAGACTACTGCCCCTATAAGTGCCGTGTGGAGTGTGAATTGCACCCCATTCACTCGTATTTACGCTGGAAAATTCGCCCGAACGGAACGTGATTATCAGTTGCTGAGTCCAAGTGATAACATAAAAAAAAACCCTAACAAAACGTCCGCCCTGTTCATTTCGTCGAAAAGCCCTGTTTAGCATTTTGTTAGTGGCATTTTTGTCGGAGTAGTGTGGGGGACGATAAGCACATTTTAAAAACGCTTTATGTAGCGAAAACTCTGGATGAATATTGTATCCCGGTTTTTTTGCAGATATTACAGTGTGCACTTAATATAAATTTTTCAGCAGGCCGTTGTAACTGTAAGAGAACTGCTAGTTGCCCAAATTGTTACTTGTTGTTTAGACCTTTTATAGCAAAGATTATTTAAAAAGACCGAACCCCCAAGAAAACGTGCAAAAAGAACGCTACAGGGTATTCTTTGTTTTCATACAAATCAAAAGCAAGAATAAATTAAAGGGAATATCCAGTTGACGCCATTGAAAGAGAGTAAAATAATAAATCACATAAGTCTTAGTGTTCTATCTTTTACCAGGTACCCAAGCGTCTACGTGAGGAAGAGAGGCATGATGTAATATGAGGGTGTATTTTGTATCCTTTTATAAACTGATTGATATCTCTGATGAATGGTGGGATATTGGGTCAGATCCGGTATTATTGAAATTATGTTTTATTTTGCATATAATTTAACGAGTGATTATTAATTATTTTGCTCAAGGGCGGCTGTGACCCAGTATACATAGTGTAGCAGTAGCGCGTAGATTAAATCATAGGGCGAATTTGCAAGAAAGCAGCGTTGTCACGTTGAAAACCTAAAATAATGTTTTTTGACGGTATGTAATATAAAATCCTCAGCTATCTTACTTTGAAAGCCTACTTTATATGGCCGCCTCCTACTTCTAGACACCTTCTATGTTTCTTCTTACCCTCAGAGACACATTAACCAATACGTTTGGAGAATTATTAATTTCGGCAATTTTTTCTGAAATCCTTCGTTTAAGATCATTTATATCCTCAATTGGTGTTCGATAAATGGAGTTTTTTATAAAAGGCCACAAGAAGAAATCGCAGGGTGTTAAATCGCAGGAACGAGGTGGCCATATTTGTTGCGTATTTCGGCTTATAACTCTGTTTTCAAAAAATTCACTTAAAAAATTTAAATTTGCTCTGGTTACATGAGGTGTAGCGCCATCTTGTTGGAAGTAACCTTCCCGCAATTCATCATCGTGAAGCTCATTAATAAATGTTGTCAGAATTTCGATCCGATATCTCTCAGCTGTAATTGTGCCATCAAAGTAAATTGGACCTACTATTCTTCTAGAACTAATTGCTGCCCACACACCAACTTTTTGAGGATGAAGAGGTCTTTCTACAAAAACATGCGGATTTTGCGTATTCCACATTCGCATATTTTGTGAATTAACATAGCCTGATAAATAAAAATAAGCCTCATCGGTAAAAAATGTTTTTTCAAAAGCACCACTATTTTCTTCTTGATAATTGTTTAAAAACCATTCACAAAAATTAAGTCTTTGGGGAACGTCATTGGGAAGGAGTTCATGAATAGCCGTAACACGATAAGGGTATAGATGCAGATCCTTTTTCAAAAGTGTTTGACATGTACTGTAGCATAAATCCGTTTGCTGAATTTGTTGAGATAAATGCCTAATAGAAGTTGAAGGATTATTCTCCATAATTTGTCGCGCTTCTTCAATAACCTCATTCGATCGTTTCGTTGGTCTTCCAGCCCCTTTTTTATGTTGAACAGAACCAGTCTGACGAAATTTATCAATTAGGTATTGTGACCCAGTACGAAAATTATGAAAGGTCACCGCAACATCAGGAAACTCGGTTCGAAATTCATCAAAGCAGTCATGCATAGAGTAATTCCACACACCGCCTATTTTGTTTCCATTTCCAAAAAAACTTTCAACAATAAAAATTTTTTGTGCTTCACTAAACATTTTTACTGTAGAACTTTCAATCCGGCAACAAAGCTTCACCAAAACTTGATACGCTGAAAAATAAAAAAAAAATAAAAAATTAAATCATATCCTGCAAATAGCACTTTATAATAGTCAAAAGACGACTCCCCGGAGAAATATTAGTTAAAGCAATAGTAACCTACCTTCAAATAACTGCAAAAATTACAAAATTTCTCCAATTTTTAAACTTTACAAATACACAAATTCAAATAAGACGTCAATGTCATAAAACAATCATGTCATCTTATCTACGCAGTACGGCCATGATGCTTTTAAAATGCATGGCCTCCCTTGAGCAAAATAATTAAAAATCACTCGTTATAAGCTAGTTTAATAATAACAGTAATATTTTATATTTTTGTTTTTTATAGTTTTTATGTTCAGTGGCTGCTTTAGGATTTGGTTTTTGGGGTGTCTTAAATTTAAATCCCAAATGCTTTAACAAATGACCTAATGTGGAGTTGCTTAGGTCAATAATTTGTTTGGCATGCAATTCCTCCTTTAGCTTTTGCCGCGTGACATACTTATGCGTGGCAATCATATTGTAAACTACGTTCCTGTTTTTTGAGTTTTGCTTGACTCAGTTAAATCCCTTGTTTTTGGGGCACGCCTCTCTCTATTAGCCGAAATTACTTCATAATTTAATATAAATACTTATAATAAATTACAATCCTTATATATTATATAATATAAAATCGCATAATGTCTTGGTCCATAAACGTCTAATACGCCATCCACTGTGGGACACCCTGTATTCATATGTGAATACTTTTCAAACCACTAACCCTGGGAGAGGTTCCTGTGTATATTCCTTTCGGATCCTGACTACAGTTTTCTCATTAACCTTACAGGCTGATGAAGTGCATTTCACAGCTGAAATTGGCTGGAGGTTAGTTTCTTTTTCATTTTGATAATATTCCAAAACGTTTAAAATAATTTTCCGTGTCTCACGTTAAACATTTTGCACCAAATATTCTCGAATGTCGAATAAACCCCACAATTCCTCGCCCGTACCTGAATTCTCGTGTACCTGGGAAAAGGTTCTTTGTTTCGCTTTAATTTCTTACATCCGACAAAGAGAGACAATTAAGGGTTGGTACTTGCTAATTTCATGCCTATGATTTGCTTACAAGAAAAAAAAGATGAATAAAAGCTGTAGCTGTCCTTGTTGCAGGTTTTATTGCCCTTTCGGTCTTTTCAAATAACCTTTACTATGGTTACTTTTACGAACCAAAAGTTGCAGAAAAATTTACGCTACACGTCAACATAATTGAAAATGACTGGGTTTTGGCAGCACAGTTGCAAGATTAGCGCCGTAAAAACATACATGAAGTATTATCACGACTACCATTAGATGAAAATAAAAGACTAATTCATAAAGACCACATATTTAAAAATAATAGAGTGTACAGAAAGACACCTAATGGACAGCATTGGTTGGTTGGTCCCTAAGTCGGTGAGACGGAATATATTATTGTACTCGGTAGGATATTTTGCAACCGACAAGACGATAGAGGTAGTGTCTAAACGCCACTGATTTCCTTCAATGAGAAACTATGTAAAAAATTACATCGCCGCGTGTTTGGGCTACATGTATAATAAAAAGCCTTTTGGGAAAGTACCTGGACGTTCACACAGTATAGAAAAAAAGTAAATAGCGATGGACACTATCGCACTTGGATCACTTAAGCCCGTTTGTAGAGAGTGCAAAAAAAATAGTTACTTAATAGTGGGCGTCGATGCTTTCACCAAGTTTGTTTTCCTAAAAGCAGTGCCTAATACGAAAACGACACCTGTGATACATTTCCTTGATGAGATTATAGATATGTTCGGAGTATTTTTGGTACAGGTATTTTACCCATCTAGTAGATGAAAAATCCAAAATTTCAAATTTTTCTGATAAGTAGGTACTTTTTTTAAAATTGATTTTTAAAAATCAGAAAAAGTGACCATTTTTCCTAAACATGTATTAAAAGAAATCAAGATATCTTAAGAACTACTTACACTAGAGTAGTGAGTTATATCTTATTTAAAAGGTATTAAAAATACCTTTCAAATGAGGCGCCACTCAATGTAGGTGTTTAGAAAAAAATATTGAAAATTTTGAAAAAAATAATAAAAATATGAAAACACAAACCATTCCTGGAACTCAAAAAATACATTCGGTTATTCCTGTATTAAAATCCAAGATTATAACGAGAATCTTTTCATTTAGCGTGGAACAAAAAACCCAGGAACTTGTGAGGTGTTCTGAAATTACAAATAATGAATTAGTGTTTCTCCAATCTGGTTTTGTGACTGTTCAGTATGATAACTTGTGGTGGTTAGCGTGTATTATTGGAAAAAATGAAGAATCTGATGAGCTTAAAATCAGTTTTTTGCATCCAAATGGACCATCTAGTTCATTTTATTATCCTACGCCCAAAGCCGATATTTTAGTAATTAAAAGAGATTTAATAATAAAGAAGGTTCAGCCGGTTACTGCTACAGGTCAAACTTACATACTTACTAAGGAAGAAATGTTAAATTCTTCAAAAATTTAAGAAAAAAAAATAAAAGCTAAAACCTAATTTTAATAAGTATATTGTGGATTTTGGACTTTTTGTAAAATTTTGTTTCTCTTAAATGTAATAGGCGTTGTTTGTGTAATTGTGTTACATTGTTATTAAAATAAATACCATTTTTTGCTTATTGTGTATTGTTAGTGTTATTATTTTTTTTTCACCTTGTTCCTTTTATTTCTCCATCCTGAAATTTGGCGAATATGTTGCTAAAATATCGACAAAAAAATATATTTTTTCGACAAAAATTAAAAAATACTCTTTTTTTAATTTGAAAAAAAAAATTTTTCAATATTTTTTTAAATTTTTTTTGAAGCACCTATATCTAGTGGTACCTCAGTCGAAAGGTATTGTCAACCTTTCAAATGAGATATAACTTACTGCTCTAGTGTAAGTAGTTCTTAAGATATCTCGATTTCTCTTGGTATATGTTTAGGGCAAATGGTAATTTTTTTGATTTTCAAAATTCAATTAAAAAAAAACTACTTGTCAGAAAAATTTTAAATTTTGGATTTTTCACCTACTAGATGGGTAGAATGACTGTACCAAAAATTATTAAAATCGGAGAGGTCACCTGCCAAACCTCTGCATGGTTGATTTGATATGAAATTACCCTATTATCATCGCTAATGACGAGTGTAGATGACGATCTCCACTGGGATAAAGCTTTGGGCATAGTAAGATGGGACATTCACACGGGATCAATGTTTCACATTTCTTTCACAGTCCTGTTAATATTTAGGAGTATTTATATGTTCTTTGGGATACCCCAAAAATGCCCTTGTTTTAGGAATATAATGAGGGCAGTTGAAAATATACCTTCGTACCATACACGGGGTTTTATTTTATTTTAATTATTCTTTTCGTAAATGCGTTTATAAAGATTAAAACTACTTTTTTTTTATTTTCAATTACTTTCCTTTCAGCGCCTCCTGCATATTTAAATTACACTTACAAGTTTACCAGTAAAACGTCTTCAAACAAAAATGTAGGCCAACGCTCGCTCGTTCTATCATCAATTCGATAAAAACGCATTCTTGTTTAGAATCTGAGCAAATAAGATGTTGTTATGGGTCTAATGCTTTGTTGTTTTATTAAATTTAAATTCCTTTAACGTTGAAGGTCTATTTATAAGTTTTCAAACGAACAAAGGCCTGTTGCAATCGATGTCTCAACCAAATGATTGTTTATTTTCATTTATCCATTTCCTAATGGCGATGCATCATCATAGATGAGGTCCCTGCTCTGTATACATATAAATAAGTCAAAGCAATCGATAATAAAAAGTATAGGTCGGATTAGTTTAGGATTATACTTTATATTAAAATACTTTTTTTGGGGTATTCAGATAATGAATCTCAAAGAATATCGGTTCTAGACTTTCAAAAATACATTTTTATTGGTGAAGCCGCCTAAGTAACATTTCCTACCTTTATAAAATCTGTAAGAATGATCGTAGATAGAATTCAAGTTGTATGAATTGCACTTCGGAATAGTGCTGGGAAGTTAAGTACACTTTGTGGATTTCAATCTTTCGATCTCGTTCAATAAGGCGAATAGTACAAAAGACTAGTTCGTTTAGTTCACTGATGTATACTCGCACACGCACAGTGAAGCAAAAGAAATATACAAGGGAAATATTTCAAAGTAATATTATACATAACAATGAGACCTGGTAAATAAATAAAAGAGAAGCATGGTGCTTCGTATAGAGTACAATGCAACTATACCGTTCTTTACTCTATGAAAGTATCGATAAATATGACAAAATTTGTCTCTAGCTGCGGCGCATCGAATGAGCGGTACATATATTTAATGTTGTCATATCTCACGCTATCTTGGCCGAGTTGTACGTGAGGCAGCAGTCCATCTGTCCGACAGCCGACACCATCGGTCTGTCTCCAGGTTCCGGGCAGTTCAGGATCTGCTTCACGGTCGTCTCCCTCTCGTTGGTGTTTTTCGTATTTTAGTTCGAGTTGATTCAATTTTTAAAGAATTACTGATTGAATCTTTAGTTCAGTTATCAGATTCGATATTTTGAACTAGTTCGTTCGCGAACTACAGACCTCTACTCCGGAACGTTCTTACAATCATAAAGGCCGATTCGCATTATAGGGACGCTTACGCTCTAGGCACGTTCAAGTCACACTCCTTTGATTTTGTTCAGTGTCCACATAGCGAGGGACGCTCATGGTCAAGGCACGTAAGCATGTTTTTGGTTGTGCGTTAACTAAGTTGCGCAGTGTATTTATTTTCTTCTGGTTTTCTGCTTTACTGAGAGCTCCTCCTATTTCAGCGCAGGTTTTGTTTTTGAATACATTATCGCTGTACTTTCTCGAACTCATATCATACAATTCAGGGTGGTTGCCAACCATTTCAATTAATACTTCATCCGTATCTATGGCTGATGAACTTAAATCCCGCTTTTGAATTCACAATGACCGCTCAAGTGACAGAGAGGTACGCTCACACTCAGCTCAAATACTCTTTTTGAGTATTTCTGCGCTTAAGTGACCGTATCGTGACTAGAGCTTGAGCGTTAATATAATGGGAACACTTCCATTGCAACGAGAAATATTTGCGCGAAGCGTGAGCGTCTATTTTAAGCTGCGTTTACATGTGTCGTGAATGACGAACGTAAGCCACCCTCGTGGTATTACGAGTCTAGTTATTTTACGACTAAAGTATAGTTCATATACAGTGTGTCCCCGGATCGACGCAACGATAGGTGCAAAAGGCTGAAATTTTTTGAGTTGAAACTTTATCTTCTGGGGCTCAGCCCTGCTTGGATAGAAACTAATTTGTGGAATAATTTTAATTTCGAAAAATCAAGTGTGCTTTGGAAATTTTCAAAACACTTTTTTTCCCACCAGTAAAGTGCTTGATTTCTAGGAGATACGAAAAAATTTTATTAAGAAAAGATGTTCGGAAATAATAAATGAGAAAGAATACAAAATTTTAAAATCCTATGCCTACTTTGATGTTTTGCATTATTTTTATTGCACGCACCTCCCTATTGAAGATATTAAAAAATTTCGTTAAGAAAAGTTGTTCAAAATAATAAATTAAACACGATCGGTTTATTTTATTCCCTTTAATAGACATTTAGATAATTAAAGAAATGCGAACATAAAAATAACAAGAAATTCACTTCCTTCAAAATATGAATAAATTTGTTTCAAAGCTATTCAGAAAAAAATAGTATGCCATGGAAGGAAAAAGAATAAAATAATATTTTGACAGTTTGTTGTCAAAAATAGTTTGGTATTTTTAATATTGTTGTAGTGTTCTGTACTCTAAAACTGATCCGAACTTTCGATAACATTACTGTGAAATATCAATTATGCTTACTATACCAGAACGGATCTACCTAATTCAATGTTATGGTATAGGTGAATTATCTATTCCAGAGGTTATCAGTCGATTTGATATGAAATTTCCGAACATAGTTTTAGTCAAATCTAGAGTATCCAGACTGGTTAAAAAATTTGTTACTACCGGTACTGTACATAATATACTAAAAAAGAAGAACTTTGATGAAGATGATGTAGGTACTGTGTTAGCAATGGATTCATTACGCGAAAATCCAAAGCTGTCACTAAGAAAGTGGTACGAGGAGACTCGTGTTAGCAAATCACACTTGCAACGCATTTATGAAGCAAATAAGGTAAAACCATATAAAGTCAGATTTCGTCACACGTTAGAATAAGGGGATGGATCCCGAAGGTTGGAGTTTTGCCTAACTTTAGGTGAGAAGATTCTAGAAGATCGAAATTTCCATAAAAATATTATTTTCTCAGACGAATCGACTTTTACCACTAACGGTGTTCCTTCATTACAGAATTGCCGATATTGGTCTAAAGATAATCCAAATTATGTAATAAATTCTAGGCGGCAGTATTTTAAAAAGGTTAATGTTTGGTGTGCCATTTCCTATCATTGTGGTGTAATTGGGCCATATTTTATTGAGGGAAGACTTAATCAACATACTTATTTAAATATTCTAAATCAGTTTCTTCACGAACTACCATACGAACCAAGATATTTTTCATATTTTCAACACGACGGCTGCCCTGCCCACTCGACATTTCGGGTATGTGAATGGCTCAATGAGCATTTTCAAGAAAGATGGATAGCCAATACTGGTCCCATTTTGTGGCCGCCCAGATCTCCGGATCTAACAATAGTGGATTTTTATTTTTGGGGTCGAATAAAACAAATTGTATATTTGAATAGGCTTCCAAATGACGTAGAAGTTCTGAAAAATCGCATTACAGATGCAATAAACTCTTCCCCTGGAGGAGATAAGAGCAGCTTTCACTGCATTTCGGGAAAACATTGAGGAATGTGCGAATAAAGGTGGCGAACTTATTGAATAAATAAATCTTTCAGTTGATGTTAGTATTGAAATAAATTAATTTTTTGATGTATCTTATAAACCGATCGTGTTTAATTTATTATTTTGAACAACTTTTCTTAACGAAATTTTTTAATATCTTCAATAGGGAGGTGCGTGCAATAAAAATAATGCAAAACATCAAAGTAGGTTTTTAAAATTTTGTATTCTTCTTCACCTATCGTTGCATCGATCCGGGGACACACTGTAGATGCGAATCACGAATTGCGAATTGCGAATAATGCTTTGATCGGTCAATTTAAAATATTTTAAAGACATTGACCAATCAGAGCATTATTCGCAATTCGTAATTCGCATGTTTATGAACTAAGCTTTAAGTCATTTTACCATGATTCCCTATTATTCAACTTATTATAAGAGTTCTTAGCTAGATGGCGTAACTGCTGACACAATATTAAAAATTGCGGCAGCTTTTTCGTATCTCCGATAATAAGGGTGGGGGAAACTGATGAACCGCTTATCCTTAAAAGAACTGTATCTTTATCACCTTCTATCCGATTTTAATAAACTTGGGCTCATTTGAAAGAGAATGTAATGCATATTAAAAAAAATATGTTAGTAATGGTCGCTAATTCGTATTTTGCTTCCCAGAGGGCGCTCTGCATAAGAGTTTCAGTTTTTCCTAATTCCCTTAAAAAAAAACTAAATAGCGAGGTGTACTTTTTATACAATAGTCTTGAAAAGTCTTTATACATATTCTGGTGAAAACCACATTTTAATATATTTCTTCGTTTTCAAGTTATTTCCAAATAATCATATTCTTCCACAATAAAATCACAGTTAATCAAATGTTTTTTATGCGTCTTGACTAGGAATGCCTTAGAATTGTCTTTATCAAAATTTAGTATGCAATGCAGTGAAACTTAGTAGGCCAGAAGTTCATAAACAAATGCAATAACGGGATCCATCATAAGATACTATTTGACATGATTTGGTTTATGTTTATATACTTTTGGATTTTTATATTTATTCAATTTATTTTTTGATACATGCAGCACCTAATACCCATGTCATGCTTGCGGTTTTTTTTAATGTTTCCAAAATCTTTCGATTGCACCGAGATATTATGCTTTGCGATAGCCTCATAAATTCTCATTGATGCTATAAAATAACTACTTTACAATTGCTTATTTAGGAATTAGAGATAATATTCAAATTTCTTTTTTAGGAGAATTTATTGCCTACCAAAAACACTACACGCATAAAAAACATTTGATAAATGACTAACATTAATTTTCAGTGAAAATAACCCTATTTTTTAATAAAATTGAGAAAAACTGAACCTTTTTTAAAAAGCGCCATCAGGAAGCTTTGAAATTCAATGTTAAAAGAGCATAAGTTTAATAAAACTAATCTGAACTAACCCAACCCAACTAGCAAAATAAATTTTATAAAGGTCGTATAAACTGTTATACCTACAATAAATTTTATAGAAGCTGAAAATCCCTATAACGTGGTTAAATACCCTTATACGATTGTTATAGAATCAAAAAAGGCCCACTTTTATAAAACATTTTGATACTATAAGAGTTCTATAGAAGTTGTGTACCACACTTTTAAAGCAATTTAGTGTACAACTATAAAATTGTTTTGTAGTGTGTAATATACAACAATATTTTATCGACACTTTAAAAGTCTTACACAAATATTATACAGGGTGTCAATTTGAAAACTTCCCACCCTTACTTATCTTTCTTACAGTTAAAAATACGAAAAATCGGAAAGACACGTCAATTTTATTTGTAAGGGGGGCACTTTAAATTAATAGTTTTAGCCTTCTCGTTTCAACCCACTAGGAGGGGTAGATGTCACCCTTAGAATCTTAAATAGGAATGGGGGTCAAGTGGTACATCGTTATAAAGGGCGTTCAATTCTCTTTTCAGTGGTATCCTACCTTGTTGCTTTTTGTCCAGAGGTGTCCGAATAATGGCGTTTCAAAGTTGCAGAAACAATTAAGCTTGCCTGCATTGAGATTTTGATTTTCAGGTTAGTGTTTACACAAAAATTATTGCATTGGGTCTCCTTGTAGTACAAATGATTAGAAGATTAGGCGGCACCGTTAAAATCGTTGAATAACAGGAAGAATGATTCGCTCACTTTTAAGTTAAATAAAAGCAAGCCAAACCGCTTGGGAAGATTGTGTATAAATAGGTCATTACATGTTGCCAAGTTTTAATAGATTTCACTGAAATTTGCATAAAATTTACCGAAATCGGCATGTCATTAAGGGCCTTTCCACCCAACGGTACCTGTTTTACTTAATTTGGCAACGCAGGTAGGAAAAACCCATGTCTAAAGGCGCTCGCACGCTTTCTTATTGCCTCTAACCAACGGTCAGTGTCGTAGACAAGTTTCAATCAAGAGGATATTAGCAATTCAGTTTTATTATTTTGGTGTTATTTTGGTAGTTATTCAAAACAGCAAATATTATAATGCAGGCGAGTTCTTCAAGTGATAGTAACCAACAAGTTACAAAACGACGTCATTTAAAACCTGGGGAGCGTACAATGGTAAAAATGTGTATGAGGGAATTCTAAGTACACACAGTGGAATATCATTCACTGATGCAGCAGAACTTTGTGCCACATTGACTAAGACATCTTGCCGTACTGTTTATAGAACTATCAAGAACAATAGGAATACTAAAGTGTCCGATCAGAAGGAAACAAGAGGACGGAAAAAGATTTTTATCAGCAAACAAAGTTGGCCATTCGTCGGAAAGTGCATGCATTTTTTTTCGAAATAAACTTCCGAATTTTAAAAAAATTTCTGCCGAAATTGAACGGGATGAAAATATGCAAAAAATTTCACGAAGAGTTCTAATGCGTACACTACAAGAATTCAATTTTTGATTCTAAAAGGCGAAGTGGCGCGTGAAAATAAAACTTTTAAATTAAAAGATGTTAAAGAACTGTTAAAAACGGCAATAGCAAATGTATAAGCAGCAGATTGGCATAAGTGCGTATTACATGTCGAAGGCGTAGAAAAAAAAATGTGAGACTTAGATGTACGCGTTGAAGTCATGGTAAAACCTATTATTATAAATCCTGCAGATGACAGCAGTAGCGACAGTAATGAAATGTTTTCATCGTCAGATAGTGAATAATCGCTGTAATGGTAATAATGAATTTAAAATTGTAACGTATTGTCATTATAACACTTTTTAATGTCGGCGTGGAATATAATTTGTGAAATTATTATCAATTAGTGTTCATTAGGTAACAATAGTAGCAAATTTATAAACATTTATAATTTAGGTTCACGTTTTGCCCTTAATCCATTATTATATGATTCTGTTATTATGTAGTATAATAAAAACATTATGAAAATAACATATACCGTTGCTTTATTATTCTTTTTGGATTTTATACCGGTGAAATTTAGTTTCTCTAATTACTTCAATAGATCACCAAATGTAGAAGCTTAATTTATTTTCAGCTTAATTTATAATATGATATTTATTATAGTAAATGTAAACGTATTATAATAATAAACAAAAAATTCATATATTTTTTGAATTATTGTTGTTTAAAATGACACGCCTCTGGAATTGGCGTTCCCCTTACGTCTTGCACATCACGGTAAAAATGAGTCACTGCCAATTATTTTGGTACCGGATCCGGAATACAGGTAAAAATGATGTTTTTGGCATCAAGTGATAAATGTTTTTTCTTCGTTACACCATAACTTCCGGAAGCAATATTATCTGAAGTTTCACACAGATCTGATTTTGGATGCTCGATAACACACACGAAAATACCTTTAACGCAAAGCTTGACAAACACCAAACGACTGATGAACTAAGATGAAAAAACTCTGCTTTATATTGAACACATGCAATTTGCCATTAATCTACCTAATATACCAATATAATAACATAATTAATAGGCCCTTAATAATTAGTTTAGGCATAGATGATATTATAATATTGTAGATTAGTATTTTTGTATAAATATTAATAGCTATTTAATTACATTATTAAAATAAAGATACTTACCTATTATTTTATATTTGTTGTTTTGTTGAAAATAGCTAACCTAAACTATTGAAATTAGTAGGTAATCAGGACCTGTACCCTTTCAAAAGGCACTTATTTATGGCTGGGTTTAAATTTTATTGCGGTCGGGAAATCAACGAATTATTGTGGAATGGAGTATATATTATATTTTTAAGGGTTGTATATCGTATTACAATACTTTTATAAAATTCTTAAACAAACAAGGATTATTTGTTTTATATTAAAAGCCGTTAAAAGACAATTTCATGCAAGTATTTTTTTTAACTAACAAAATTATAGCAACGATATGTGCTGCAAAATAAAACTATTCTTAAGGCAACGCTATTTGACAATTTTATTATAAAATAATTTGTTTCTTTTTGCCGCAGCACTAGTAAGAAATGTACATAATTTTTTAGATGTTGCGAAGAGCGGCCCTTTCTGAACACTCTGTATATGTTTGATTCAAGAAATCCATTTATTAGTGCGTGAGCACTTACAGGCCAATTGACAGAGTGTACCTACCCGGAGAAGTAAAATCGTGGTTATATAATTTATTTCAAACTGTAAATAATTTGAAAACCGTTTATTATTACATTAATAATAGGCTCTTTAGGTTGCATAAACCTAAAATTTACATATTATTATTTATGCGAAATATAGGTAGTTATATAAAAATCATTAATCAGCTTTTGTTTTGCATGAGAAACTTCCGAGGAAAATCTGAACTAAAGATTTTTAACTAACCTACTAATTTAACAGGATTTAATTAGTTTTCCTGCGGCTGGAGGGTATGCATGTAACTTGTCAAAATAAAATCTAGATATTCCAATTAGCTAACATATAAAATCTGATACTTCATACCTGGTGCAAAAGATAATATAATCAAAGATAAGAACCAACTAACAGGAAAAGCTCTATGACAAACACACAAATTAAATCTTCCAACGGTCGGTCGTTAGTGCAAACTGATAACCGGGGACTGACTAGGAGTTAGGTTGCTGTTCCCATATTCACACAAAAATAAATCTTATCGCTCTCTATCGAAGGTAAACAAATATGGTCGTTAGCGTCAAGGGACATTTTATTGGAAGTGACATAAAACAGTTTGAAATATCAATAAACGCGCAAAAAGCATCAGCTTTTGCAAAGGACACTAATAGATGACCGACACACACGCTAGATGATGTGCTGGAAAGCTTTTTGTGTCTGTTCACTGTTTACTTTAATCAATAATAACACGAATCCGTTACAGTATTTTAATTTAATAAAATAAATACAGGGCAAGGTTTAGGATTTTAAAGGGTTACAATGCAAAATCCGAAAAACGACTGGAAATATTTTATTTGAATTTTAGGATGCCAATAGAGAGGTTGGGGGACAAAATTTTAAACATTTTTGACATTTATCCTCCTCCAGATTTTATTGCCTGGTGATAAGTTTAAAATTTCAAATGGAAAAGTGTTTATTTTCTGAATTACAACACTTAAAACTATCATACTATACTCTGCTGCTTAATGCGAGAGAGTAATAAAATGTAAATTTGCAATGACAGGACCCATCAAGCAGGGTGGATAACTTAAAGGAAAAATTTCAGGTAAATTGCAATGATATTTTTTAAAAATTCCGTATTTTAGATATTTAAGACCTACACACCCGAATCGGTCTTAAATTAGGGTTACCCTAATTTGCATAGTTCATACATAAAGAAAAGTAAAACCCTTTTCATAAACTAAACAGTTTAATAACAAGATATTACACGTTGGACATTAGCATTCTTCTGTAGCTGAATACGCTTAAGAGATTGATACAATACACGTGAGAAAATTATGCAAATGTTCCTTGTGAAGCTTTCAGAACGCAGTAGCTTCAGTTAAATTCAGGAATCCTTATATAATATAAACTGAAAGTTATAACTATCATGAGAATTAAAACCAAAAACGTTTAGATGGAATAAAGTAAGATTTATCGTTCCATCAGGTTTTGTGGTATCTTTCATTGTCTCTGGCATACTTTTATGGTCAAACTTTATACAGAAAATATGCATTTAAATAAAATCTTTAAATACGTAGCCCATAAAATGACATACGTGCATTGTATGCGATTGCATAAGATCTTAAAATATTCACGTCTAAAACCCAAGATGAAATGCGATACGGTTACCTCCTCGGTTGTTCCAAGAAACGTAAATATAATATGGGGTTAGTTTTATTACCCTTAAAATAATTACAACTGTCGGCATGAGAGGAATATGAAGAAAGGAATGAATGTTAACATCAAAGAACGATATACAGGGTGAGTAGAAATAACGAGAACGTCCAGCAATTGCAAGCAAATCCTTAACTAAAATGGGAAGAGAGTTGCGATTCTTTTAGATGGACTATTTCTTGCATTATAGTATCGGATAATCTGATATTTTACGAGATTGTGACTGTTCGGAGCGCGTTTTTAAAACTCTCTGCAATTTAATCTTTAACGAACCCTTTTCTTCTGCTTTGATAATTGCAGCAATAGGAATATCCTCGTCGTCGCTATTTTCAGAATTCTCCTGTTTGGAATTACTTCCATTATCTAACCTAGTAACAAGTGGTGTGTCAATTACCGCAAACTGTATTCCATGCGCAAAACACAACTGCTGCTTAGGACCAATAAGCTTGACTACTTTCACCATGGTGCTGGCTTCATCGGTAGTAATAGCGACATATCGGTTGATAGACATAGCTTAAACTTAAAAGCCAAAAGCGGATTCTCTATTATTTCAACACATACAGCAGCCGTCATTGAATGTTTATATCGGACCAACCCTAAATTCCAACATTTTCCCTAATTGCTAATGTTCAAAGTATGTTTGTTTCAAGTCTAGGTTCACTCCAGGTTTTTTAAGAACTCGGTTATATAATTTATCCCGGGATTTGACGGCTTACTCCCGAGATTTTCGAGATTAATTTTTCCTCGGAATCCCGGGATTGGCACCCCTAGTGTACAGGGATATTTTTTAAGTGTCTCGCCTGATTGGCGATTTTCCTGCTGACTATAATAAAAAACAAATTACATATTCCTCAATGATTTTTGACAAGAAAGCCAAATTTAATATCAGAAAATATATAGGTTCACAAATTTGACAGATACGACGCCATTTTGAATTTTTTTTAATTGCAACCCTCATAAATAACCACACAAATAAATTGCATTTCGCGGTCCGATCTCAAAAACCTATAGTTGTTAATATTTGTTTTGAAAACTCCAATTCTTTTCACAGTAACATAATTTTCCGTGACCAAGCTACTCACGCTATAATCAAATCCGACAGATGTCAAAAAGTGTGGTTAAAGGTTTTTGAAATCGGACCGCGAAATGCAATTCGTTCGTCTGGTTATTTATGAGGGTTGCCATTTAAGAAAACTCAAAATGGTGTTGTAAAATTATAAGTTAATATACAGTCCACTAATTTAAGTTTAGTTTAATTCAATACTAAACAGGTGTCGTATACCATAGGCGTAGTCCAATTATTATTTCATATAACATTCGGTGTTGCAAAAATAGTTGAAATGTGCTCGACTATGACTGGAGTCGGACAGTCAACAATATACCGACTTGTGCACTAGGATAAACGCGGCCCCATCAGGTCACCAAAGAGAAGTACAGGAAGAAAAGAAACTGTAATAAATGAGGATGAAAATACTGCCATTAGAAGAATCATACACTCGTTTTACTTAAAAAAAGAAATACCTACCTTGGACAAAGTAATGTCTGAAATGAAAAAGAATGATTTCATTCCACCCATGGGTAAGAAGAAACTATGGAAAACTTTAAAGGAAATGAATTTTTCTGGCGACGATATTTGAGGGCAGTTAGACAGTTTCGAAGGGAAACAGGAATATCTATTATATGGACGAAACTTGGTTAAATAAAGGTTATACCGTTGGTAAAATATGGCAAGGTAAACATATAAAAAGCGCGAGGCAAGCTTTCATGGAACGATGGTCCACTGGAATAAAAGCACCCTCGGGAAAAGGTAAAAGATTAATAATTACTCACATTGGTAGCAAAAATGGATTTGTCGATGGCGGTTTACTAGCATTTTAATCAAAACGGACTGGAGACTATCATGAAGACATAAGCGCTAATGTCTTTAAAGAATATTTCCAACAAATGCTAAATTTTATTCCTCCTAGGTCTGTTGTAGTCATGGATAATGCCAGCTACCACTGAAGAAAATCCGAAAAAATACCAACGTCTTTTTGAATAAAAAATGGCATCACTCATCACTTATTGGGTTACTGTAAATAAGAAGCCATTTCATAAAGATATGCTGAAAAAGGAGCTACAGGAGATTGTAAAGTTGAATAAACCTCTTTGTACGAAATTTGTTGTCGACGAAATCGCTTCAAAACGAAATATAACGAAACATTGCCTTACGCCATATCACTGTGAATTAAACCCCATAGAATTGGTGTCGGCGCAAGCAAAAGGGTTTGTAGCGAGGCATAACACCACTTTTAAAATAAGAGACGTTGGAAATTTCTTGCAAGAGGGAATAAAGACGGTGGATTGTGAATCTTGAATTGTGAGTAAGTGCGTCAAACATGTGATTGAAATAGAAAAAAGAGTGTGGAAAGCTGATAACATGCTAGAAAACACTGTAGAGCCCCTTATTATTTCTCTGATCCCCAACGACAGTAGCTCATCGGACTACTAGGAACATGACGACAAAAATTTAAAAATTAAGTTGTATTGTACATCGTAGATTTTATTTTATAAATATTAATATTTGAACTACCTGTAGTAACGCCGCTGTTACTGCCTGTAGTTTTCATTTCATTCACCAAGCTGTTCTTTCTATTGTATGCTAATTAGGGCGACCCTAATTTAGTACCGATTCGGGGTATACGTCTTAAATATCTGAAATACGGAATTCTTAAAAACTATCATTGCAATTTACCTAAAATTTACAATGCAACCTTTAAGTTGTCCACCCTACTTAATGAATCCTGTCATTCCAAATTTACATTTTATTGCTCTCTCGTATTAAGAAACAAAGTATATTTTAAACAAAGAATGAAGCCAGATGGCTCCATCTCGTGGTGTTGGTAAAGAAACACCAATTTGTAAGCATACCCGCGCCCTCTGACATGGACTTACAAAGCCACAAATATCAGAGAATCTCCTGCATGTCACAATTGCAGGAGTCCTCGCTAGGCAGCGCTATGCCCGAGCTGGGCGTCATGTCGGTTTAGTAACCGGAAAACTTAACAAAATATCAAGGGTTTGCTTTTTCCTTCTGCCAGAATCATCCTCAGACGCGTTTCGCTGTATTACAGCTCGTCAGTGAGGCTATAGGTTCTGTTATATGTATAGGTATATGTTTTCGAAATCGGCGGTTTACAAACCCCTCCACTCTTTCATATGTCGTTTTCTTAAAGTGTCGACCTGTGCTTATTCAGGATTCTCTTTGAATGCTTGGTAAATCGAAAGTATACCAAAAACATAGTCTAGACGCTAAAAAATCCAAATAATTTTATACAGTATGTGTTATAAATACAAAAAAAAACACGAAAAGTATAAAATAATTACCAAAACATAATTCAAAGTCACAAAAACTGGCAAAACACCTTCATCAAGTACGGTCCCGCGTAGGCTTACACTCCTGTAGTTTGAAATTTTCGAATAACTTCTATATAAAAGAAAGAAATAGCTAAATTGCTCCCAACATCACGTATTTGGCATATTCAGGGATTACATGAAGCACGTGTACCTTATAAATGATAAATATATTTTAGTCCAGGTGTTAAACACGTATCTAGTGGTGACAGACCCCAACGTACCTAACAAAGCTTTTGTTATTACTAAAATAGGGTCTATATAATATGTAGTTAAAATTAGAGAGGTACGTTTCAATCGATCATATACAGTGTGAAAGAAATTGAACGAGAAGTTGAGAATTTTTGAGCTTCTTTGTTCACGCATTAAATGGCCACCCTGTATAAAAGCGTATGAAGTAAGTAATTTAATGTTTCTAGCATTGTGCACTGCAAGTTTTGTTATGACAAAGTGAATTTTTTGCAGACCAAATGCTAAGAAAAATTTAAAACGGTTTTCTTCTAATTAAATGTTCACATCCTGTAAATTCCGAATGTAAATTGCTATCGTCTGGATTACTTATTGTACAAAGTAATTTCAATTAGTCTCAATAAAGAATACCTACATTAGACAAGTGAGTTATATTAAGATCTGAATAATCCGGGTAACTCTAAACTTGGTATTACTCTAAAATTACTATACCAGGTGCTGTGTCTCCATGAATGTCGTTAATTTTACAGGATTTTAATGAAATTCTAGGAAAGTTATGAAAATATGATTAAATGTATTTTTATATTCTACTTAATAAAAAACAGGCGTAGGACTGTAATAACCGACGAACGAAACCTTTATTCATATACTTATCTTCCTTCTGATTTTGGTGTATAATACGAGACATTTTGAATTAGAAACAGCCAGATTTAGCTGTTTCACAGTTAACGAGTAAAAGACAAAATATATAGGATCAACTGAACAAGAATAGGGCAAACGATGTAGCTATACAGGGTAATTGAAAATAATTGAATACTGTTCCTTAAGCTTAAGGGTCTTAATCCTTGAATGATTGTAAGACAAAAAGTTCATATCAATATACAGGGTGTTATGTAACAAATGAAACAAGTAAAAAATGGATTCCACATCATTTTTACATGAAAAAGGTCTACTTGGTAGAAGTAGCTACGAGCAACCGTTCTTGAGAAAAAGAATAATAAAGAAATAAATGGCACTTATTTGCATGTCGCTATGCCCATATCAGAGTTTGATAAAATAGCATTTATCTCCTAAATAAAGCCGAAATCAAAAAATTATGAAAATATACTTTGCATTAGCCAATAAAGTGCCTACATAACAGTGTTATCAAAAGAGAAAACGGCAGTGGCGTACATATTTTTTGTTCCTGTTAAAAATTGCAACACCCTGTATCTCAAAAATGAAGGGCTTGCGGACCCATGCCTATATGAACTTTTCACCTTAAAAATAACTGAGGAATCGTTCTGTAAAATATCGGACACTTATCAAATAACACCCTGTATAAGGTGTTGAAAATCTAAAAAAAAAACGGGTTTCTCTTAATATTTTTGAGACCGTCTTAGATATATCATTTTGAAATTTAGTAGGTACTAACTAGACACTACTAGTACCGTCCGCGCTAACATGTATTTTGATATTTTCAACGAAAAAAATGATATGGGTTTCCTCAGGGCCGGCGCTAAGGTGTTGGCCGCCCGTGTGCAACTCAATATTTGCCGCCCCCCTTCCCATCTAGATACTAATATTAAACGAAATGTATAAAAGTTGCATAGTTACTTTTTTACATATGTATCAATAGTAATCAGTAAATGGGTAATACTTACTCAAAATTTTAAAGTAATATCCAACATCCAACACAGTCAAATCTAGGAAGTCTTCAAATTTAAATACAAACGTCCATTAAAATAAAATATAACTAAATAACATAAAAAGTAATTAAAAACGAACTTTTCGGGCTTTCGTTTCGGAGAACTTTTTGACAATGTCTTTAGTATCCAATGTCGCACACACTTCATGTTCGATAGATAACATAGCTAAAGCAGAAAGTCTATTTTGCGTCATGGAGGATCGTAAATAGTTTTTAATAATTTTAAGTTTTGAACGACCGCTCACCCGTAGCTACAGTAACCGAACGATTATAGTTAAGTGTGGAAATGTTGATAGAAGATTATTTTCGTAAATGTATTTAAGAACATCACTAGGACTTTTTTCTGTGGTAAAAAATGGTTCAATAGCTTTAATTTCTTCATATAAATCGGTTGTACTAATGTCACTCTCTGAGCTGTTCATGTCTGTAAGGGATTGATGCATTTTCTCACAATTGATTTTAAGTTCGTCATCATTCTTAATTTTGGTTATACCATATATTACATTAAAACTATCTGTGTGTTGTAGTAATTGGAATCGTTCTTCAATTGCCGTTATGGCAGCATCCAAAATCTTAAAGTAAAAATTAACTTTAAATGACAATTCAGGAGATAATATAGGTTCATCAGTCCCTTCATACTCAAAATGCGCTTTTTTCTTCTGATTCGTTGGGCAGGTAAGCTGGGGAATGCTTCTTCAATGTTAGCTTTTGTAGCTATCTCTCTAAAAAAATTTGAAAATGTTCATCAGAACGTTTGGTTATAAAATAATTTTTTAAATTATTAAGTGCATCAAGTGAAGACCTTATTTCAAATTTTGGACTGTGAAGGATTTTTTAACCACATTTATTTTACTTAAAATATCTTGCCACTTGCCACATCACAACAGAGCACATGAATTTAAATTTAAAAAATTTATTTTTAAGTGATTTTGCTATGGTTCTAGTGTTCATATCCCTTTTGTTATCATTTTCCAATTCTTCCAAAGCATCGTATATTTCACCTATCTGAGTTTTTAGTGGTGTGATTGCATCGATCCGACTTTCCCATCGCGTTTCCGACAATGCTTTTAATGTCAATTTTGGAAGGTGCTTTAATAAAACATTCCATCTAATATTTGACGAAGAGAAAAGACGTACTTATAGTTCCTGAACAGTATTAAAAAATTCCACCGACTCAAAACTTATTTTTACTGCATCATTCACAACCAAATTCAAACTGTGCGCAGAACAGGGAATAAAAAATGCTCGAGGATATTTCTCTAAGATTTTTTTTTGCAATCCAATGTGTTTACCACGCATATTTGCTCCATTATCATAACCCTGTCCACGCAAATTATATTTAAATTTAATTATTTCAGTTTATTTTCTATAAATTCAAAAAGACCTTGTCCAGTGACGTCAATCACAGGAGAAAAGCCTAAAAAGTATTCAAATATCCGAACTGGTGCCGAGGTTGAAACACATCTTACTACAATTGTTATTTGTTCTGTGTGCGTTATATCTGGGGTACAATCTAATATAATAGAAAAATATTTTGATTCCCGAATTTGGTATAGGATAACATCCTGAACAGAGTTTGCTAATAAAACAATCAATTCATTTTGATGTTCCCATCCTAAATAATGTGGTGTATTTGTATTCTTAAATTCCACGCGACGAAGATGCTCCGATAATACAGCGTCAAACTTAGAAATCATTTCAACTAACTGCAAATAATTGCCATTATTTGGTTCAAATAATTTATTGGATGATCCTCTAAAGGCTAAACATTGTTTAGATAAAAATATTACGATCGGTCGCGTTCGGCGTATCATATTATAAACAAAAACATTTAAAAGCCGAAAGCCGCCCTAAATACAAAAGTGAAATTGATTGCTTTAATTTGCTTTACATTATTTGTTTACGGAGCCGATGACGCGGCGCGGCGAGCAAAACGGCAGAATCGGCAGTTTTAAAACTAGATACTTTAAAATAATATTTCTGTTTGGATTAGGATGAAAGAAAGAACGATAAATAAAATGCATTTCAGCGTTATATAGACTAAGGTTATAAAATAATTATTGTTAGGAATTTAGAGTTTACAGAATAATTATTATCTAACTTAAATTAATTTTTTTCGTTGTTTAGGAAAAATAAATTTTTATCAGTGGGGTCTGCTTTGGTCGCCCCTATTTTTGGCCGCCCGTGTGCGGTGCACACTTTGACCTTGCGTCAATTTTCATAAATGGTAAATTTACCATGTTTGCTAATGATGCCTACCTAAATTTACCATAATAAAGCCATAGACATCGTAACTATTAGACCGAACAATAACAAATAAAGGTGTTGTCATCATTGTATTCCCGTGTAAAGTAAATCAACATTCAAGCTGCTCCCCTCCACTTGGTTTGCCAGACTTACGTCACAGAAAAGGTAGTTTTCTGGGCTTACTCTGTTAAAAGTATTAACTTCTATGATTTACTAGAATAACATGATGTGGGAAATGTATAACATTGCCTAAAACCTTGTAAAAAATCTGTAGTATGGCAACGCAGCAAAAAAGAATCCGCCCAGATCCAATCATCGCATCGACTCGGCAATACTCGGCATAGCGGATGTTCCATTCATTTGTGACAGCGTTTTTCTGTGGGTTTTCCTGGAGTTTTGTCAACCTAACCTTCATTGTTCTGTGGTTTTGTCGCATGCATATGTGAAGGCAGCGTAATCCCCACTCCCGACCCCACCTAGCTCCTCACAGCGTCTCGCCACCAAACGATTTTGGCATCACAATTTTATAGCATTTATGAATGGCGTGTCGGATCTATAGTTACGATGCCTATGAATAAAGCCGAAACTGCTCTCCAGAAGGGACTTGTTTAATGAGGGATACTACCACAAAACAAGTTTTAATTTGTTTTGTGGTAGTTATGTGTTTTGTTTCGCAATTTTAATTGATTTTAAATGTAATTTAAGAGTATAACCGATTTTAATCTATGACTATGTGTGTGCGTAACTGATTGTTGAATGTTGATAATTTTTCGTTCTAACCTACCACTCGCCCTGAGGATGATCTATTGATCGAAACGCGTAGGAATTAAATTTTTAAATAAAGAACGTGATGTGATAGGACTTTCCAATTCTTATTTATTCCTCATTAAATTTACCATGTTTGCTGATGATACCTTGGTATAGGTAAATAATATATTAAATTAATTAAAATAATTAATGAAAATTTAATAAAAATAAAAAAAAAAACATACATATTAACTTTTACATGTTCACGTAATAATATTATTTTTGATAATCTAATAATTAGCAACTCTAAATTTATAAAATTTTTAAGAATTTACATTACTTAAAATATTTCCTTTAATGAACATATTGAAAAGTTTTGTAAAAAACTAGCTTCAGGCTGTTTGCCCTGAGAGTACTTTTTCATGAAGCCTAAATTATACAGTTCTTCGAAATGTTTATTTTGCTTTATTGTAAATCTCTTTTGAGAAATGGAATTTGCTTCTGACGAAATTCATGTAAATATCTTCTTAATTCCATTTTCATTTTACAAAAAAAGGGTTAGTTCAGATATTTTTGTACAAGGTAAGATTTAGAGATTCTTGTAAACCTCTATTTATTTTACAAAAAATGTTAAAACAATTTTTTGCAATCTTTATATCGGAATCCGTTTGTTTGATTCAAGAAAACCATAGAAATAACATTCATTTACCTACTTATAGTACAGGACAATACTTTAATATATATTTGCCTATTCCTTCTTCAAGTCTTGTAAAGAAATCTATAATTTATAATTCCAAAAAGAATATGAATTATCTTTCAGTTTATGTTAAAAAAATGTCAAATTGTACTATATTATATTTTATTGTTCATTAAAATTTTAAAACCTCCTCAGGGATCAGCATTCAATCCAAGGGATTCTTCAAACTTTAAGGTTTAAATAAAGTGGCTTCCGACAAGATGGATATTTTGATCTATTGATTTGTCTTATTTTAATAAATACCAGAGTAAAATTACTATATTTATTTTTATTAAGGTAAGATACAGGATGCAAGTCTACTAGTTCTCAACCGAACCGAATAAATATAGAAAAATATTTGTTCCTGAAAACAGGATGTAGAGTGATAATTATGTTAAATTTCTACTATATTTTGCTAGCAGTTTACATGCTACAAAAATAGATTAGCCACATATCCAGGTCTTGCAAAGTTTAATCGAAAGAATATACCGGGTGATACATGGTTTAGTTAAAAAAAGTAAGAAAAACATAATGGTGTCTTTTATTTTGGATGTGTGAAATAATTTTTATTCGTCTAGCTTTACGTCAATTTTTGACAATAGCGTCATCGAAATTATTGCTGGAGTTTGCTGTATTACTTAAACTGTGAAAATTTCGTAATTTTGCCATCACATTTAATTGAATTTAGTTAGGATTGGCTTATTAAAATTTATTCAAACTTGGCATTTGGGTTAAACATATCGGCCTCTTCAAAAAATTGTAATAAAATTTTGCTCTAAAATGTACAGGGGAGCCAATATTTAGCCACCTCAAAATTTACATGGGATTTTCTATGTTGAACTAAGCCATGCATCACCCGGTATTCGTTAGTTAAGTAATTATTCATTCCATTGCATGAAAATGCCCACCCTAAATTTGATTTTGCCACACGTGTATAGTGCAACACCCATTTCATTTTACAACCAAATTTGCTTATTTACAATATGCATGGCATGCACGACGTATCCAAGATTCCACTTTGATGTTTTAAGTGCCGTCATACTACCGCACAATATCCGTACGTGTAATTTGGATACACTATACGTGCATGAATGAAATGTGTGAGCATGGTAATTGCTTTACATGCCTTACTCGATTATCTTGGTTATGTTAGTCTTTGTACCCAACCATTGTTTTTCGAATTGGCTCATTACTTACCATATTATAATGGTCTCACAGTTGGATGTTAAATGGGTCTGTTGAGTTTTTCTTGTGATCGCCATTATTCTGAAACAAGGAACATACCAAAGTTATTAGAAGCATATGCAGCTGCAGCGTATAAACAATATAAAATGAAAAATTTATAGTGAAGAAGCTTGACCTATGTAGATATTTTTTGAATATTTTATAAAGCTGTGTGTTATTTAATATCCTGTGTGTTATTTAGTGTCCGATATTTTACAGGACGATTCCTCAGTTATTTATAAGGTGAAAATTTCATATAAGCGTGGGTCCGCAAGCTCTTCATTCTTGAGGTACAGGGTGTTAAAAATTTATTTTTATTTTTGTTTTCAAATCAAATCAATCATTTATTGTCACTTTTGCAATTGCATTAGACACAAAATCTTACAAATAATTTAAAATATAAAACCGTATACATAGTATGTCAAGTAATATCTAATAAACCAATAAAACAAGAATTTTCTGTATTTGGTTCATTGATTATATTCAGATAGTCTAGCAAAAACTAAAGAAACAATTAAAACTAGTCGCGATATGAATATTGTATATATATATATATAAAAAAAATAAATGAGACATAAGTACAACAAAAAATGTTTTACATTGAAACGGCAAATTCGCACATTATAGGGGCGCAGTATAAAACTTACATACGAAAAAAATAGTACAGTATTCAAACATAAAGTATGGAACAATAAAAACACTAGTTAGTATATTATAAATATCAGAGATGGTCCAGATAATTTACAAACTCCTGCACATCAGTGGCGGCTCGTGGGTGTATAATGGGGTGAGGCTAGAAAATAGCGCCGCAGGCGAAAATTTTTCGCGATTTCAAGGTCATTGGCTTAAAATGAGTAGTTAGGAATTCAACCAGCAATATAATTATTTTGAAATACTAGGTTTCACGAGAAAAATATTCAATTTGCAAGGTCAGGGTCAATTTCTCTCAGTGCATACGCTATTGTGTCTCCATTTTGCTCTACTCTCGTAAGCGCTACAGAATTCTTAATATGTTCTTTGGAACTTTCGTGTGATTTTACCGCCCGTGAAAATTTTTTTAAATCAGAATACCCACCCCCTGAACTCCAATTGTTTTTTACGCTGCCTAATAAAATACATGGCCAGCAATACAAACTTTGTTTATATGAACTCCCGCAAAGCCATTTGTAACTATCATATTATGAAGTTTGAAATGATCGCGAACTTTCCCGACCCACCCTCTTTTCGCTAAAAACTGCCGTTATTTTTGGTGTTGGTCGACTCTCCAAAATTTGCCGTTTTTCTATCTCAGGTCGTCGCGAGAAAGGGGTTTCAAGCAAAGACAAAACAATATCGTGAGAGGGATTCATAATTTAAATTAAAATAGGCACAAAGCACAAAAAAATAATTTTATGTAACGAAACCTTGGACCTTGGCAATGGCAATACTGTATCAATTATTAAAATAAAAAGCAAATCGGCTTACTCACCTGATGTAAAGGGCTCTTGCCTTACCTTACCTCCTATCACCAACCACAACCGACTCTAGGAGTCGGTATGTGCACCAACACAACAAGAAAACAAATTAATTAGGTGTCAGTATTTTAACCCGCAGACCTGCCTCGAAAATCTAAAATCACGATAGGTTAACAATCATAAACGAATGGCACTAATTAAATCTAATAACTCGACACCTGATCCTACGAGAAGAAAAGGTATATGAGCCTGTTAACAATAAAACATTGCCAAGTTTCAAATAGGCACTAGGCACCCACCTATAATCTTTAATTTTTATCTGTTTTTTGTTATTGGGATTTAATTGCATATTTATTAATAATATCTTATAGAACAATGAAAACATTTATCAATCATTTCTAACTTATTTTTTTATGTTTTTAAAAATAAAACATTTAAATAATAAGTAAATAAGTCAATAAGTGTCCTTTTTCAATAAACATTTGGCAACATGCAAGCCATTGCAAGCTACTGTAAAAATAATACGATATATAGGCCCAAATAAGTGGGCCTCACTCGCCTACAAAATTTGCCTATTCTTCCTGTTCTGCGCAATTAATGCGGTGGAGGTGCCGGGTTGGAGAGCATAGCGTTTGTGACGTAAAGGAAGCTCAAGTTTTTGGGATTACATTTTTCTTTTTATGCGGTCAGGCAACGATTTCAGTTTTTAAAATTAATGTTGGATGGGGTGCGAGCTAAATTTAAAAGATAATATGTTGAACTTTGATGGTAATTCAATGTTCTATTATTTTGATACTTTTAATAATTGGAAATTAGTTAAAAAACGTTTTATATTTAAATAAATAATTTATTAATTTTACATGTGAGGCCCGGCCTCAGTTGCTTTATACGACGAGCCGCCACTGCTGCACATCATAAAAGGCTTCACCCAACAATATCCTTTTGATTCTTCTTTTAAACAAATTAATGCTTAGGGTCTTCATAGATACAGGTAGCAGATTATACAACTTTATACTTTGATAGAAAGTGCTATTAAGGTATTTTGCAGTGTTTGGAAGAACCGGACGGATGAGGTCATTGCGAAGGGGGTAGGCGGTACTTGTAGATGTGGAAGGATATTTTCTTTTTTGTTTATGAACAGTGACAAGGCATTTAAATATAAAGAGAGGATGGCAAAGTCATCAGTCTACCCTCCTTGAAGAACGCCCTGCATGAGACTCTGGGATTTAAGTTATTAATGGCTCTAACACATCTCTTCTGAACTCGAAAAATGCTTAAACTTAAGGGTTCACAGCCCCAAAACTCCACCGCATACACCATTCTTGAGTGAATGTACCAATAGTATACACTCTTAAGCACTTCTGAGGAGACTATCTCTCTCAAAGTACGTATAGAGTAACATATTAAATTTAATTTAAGCTTTAGTTCCTTTAAATGAGTCTCATATTTAAGTGCTATATCGACAGTCAGCCCAAGGATCTTCGTTTCAGGGACTGCTTCAATTTTTTTATCGCAAATCAATATATTATCACAAAGACGTCCTAAAATTCTGTTTTTGAAAACCAAGAAATTTGTTTTATCCAAATTTATTGTTAGTTTATTAGCAGTAAACCACTGAATCAGCTCATTTACACATATCTTAGTCTCTGATTCTAAAATAACTTGATCGTTATTACTGACTATACAAGTTGTATCATCTGCATACATGCATAACCACTTTTGCCTTGACATGATCTGGAAGGTCATTAATAAATATGCTAAAAAGCAGTGGTCCCAAAACTGATCCCTGGGGGACCCCCGACGTAACGGGCTGTATCTCAGATTCACACGCACCATTACCATCCTGATCACAAACATACTGACTTCGGTTTAAAAGGTAGGAACGAAACCAATCCAACACTCCACCTCTCACACCAAGTATTTCTAACTTTTTTAATAACAAGTCATGCCTAACAGTATCAAAGGCTTTTGATAGATCACACACTATTGCTATACAATATTTTCCCTCATTACGCCTGTCATAAATGTAATTTAAAATGTCATACAGAGCACTCTTAATGGACCTTTGTGATCTGAAGCCAGTTGACACGAGGATATTAAATTATTTTTTTCTAAATTTTTTTCGTAAAATAATTTTTGAAATAATGTCTATATTCGGACGGAATTTGGTATTTGGGGTTTTCTTAATATGAGAAATTTAAATTTGATCTTAGTTTGGCCCCTAAGTGTAGGGGGCGCCACCTATAGGTGTTTTTCTCTTTTGGGGAGTCAAAACTTTTTCGTGCATGTATGTATCACATTTTCTAGAAGAAAAATTGATTCCTCTATCATTTTTACGTAAAAATGGTATACTTGTCAAAAGTCGCTAGAAGCAGCCGTTTTCGAGATATCTTGATTTAAATTAATCGATGCATGTGTGTGTCAAAAAGTTAAACAATTCTAAAAACTTAAAAATAAAAGTATCAAGTAGGCTACTATGTTTATTTCGGACTTGCTAACGGAAATGCATATGAGGCTAAACGTTTGTATCAGAAGCGTTATCTGAACCGCACAACTCCTACTTTAAAAACATTTTAAAAAATTCACGCTTGGTTAAGGGAAACAGGAACGTTTGAGAAAGCTACTCATCTATCGGACCGGGTGCGTATCGGACGGTAAGAACCCAAGAAACTGAGGAAGCAGTTCTTAATCTGGTAGGAGAAAGAACACCCGGAAACAAGCACCAGAAAAATAGCACTGACGTTAAACATTTCTTATGTTCTAGTACGGAAAATTTTAATTGATAATTTGTTATATCCCTACAAGATTTGCCTATTTTATTGGAAGATGTGCCGCTTAGACTACGAAATGAAATGTGGTTTATGCATGACGATGCCCCGGCACATTTTAGCATTCTAGCGCGAAAATTTTTAGATCGTAGTTTCGCTAACCGTTGGATAGGTCGGAGAGGGCCTCAACAATGGCCCCCTAGATCACCAGGCCTTAACGGTTCGGATATTTTTTTTTGGGGACATCTAAAATCCTTAGTTTACCAGACACCCATCCAAAATTAAGAAGAAATAGGAAATCGAATAATTAACTCTTGTAGAACGATTCAAAATACTCCAGGAATTTTCCAAGATTGTTTCACTTTTTGACAAGCAAATGCATCGATTAATTTAAATCAAAATATCTCAAAAACGGCTGCTTGTAGCGACTTTTGACAAGCATACCATTTTAACGTAAAATTGATAGAGGAATCGATTTTTCTTCTAAAAAATGTGTGTGATACATACCTGCACGAAAAAGTTGTGACTCCCCAAAAGAGAAAAAGTACCTGTAGGTGGCGTCCACTACAATTAAGGGCCAAACTAAGATGAAATTTGTATTTCTGATTTTAAAAAATCTCCAAATACCAATTTTAATTAAGTATGTCATATACCTATTTTTAATAGTTTGCGATTTATTTTGATTTTTCTCATTTTTACGCTTGTTTTTGTTCCATTAACGGGACTAACGCTATAATGACAAATGAAAATAATACCTACAAAACTATGCCTCTAAAAAAAATATTAATTCATTTGTTCACACTGAAAATTCTATTATTTTAACAAAATAGGTATAATCATATCAGTTTTTTCGCTATTTCTAATTTCCTGGACAAACATTGTAGAGCAGCGAGTTCTCTACATTTTATGTCCGAACATTTTTTTTTTACTAAACCGATTCTTTTTGTAGTACACCGCGCCAAATGTTCAACAAACTCCAATGATCCTGCAGTCGCTCTGCGCATGATTTGAAAATCGCTGGAGGTTTTTATATTCAACGTAATTAGAAAATTTCCTGAACAAACATTGTAAAGCAGCGAATTCTCTACACTTTATATTCGAACATCTTTTTTGTTAAACCAATTTTTTTTGTTGTACACAAAACTGCGGTAAAGAGACTTGCGAGAATGTCCAAGAAACAGTGTTCGAGTGTGAAGAAAACGACCTTCACGATGACAAAAACATAGAAGCTGTTACCGAAACTCTCAACTTCGAAGAAACATGTTTCCGTGACCAGGAAGCGAGAACTTCTCTTTACACCAACGAAACAAGTTCCATTTACATCGATGGAATGGATTCTTCTGAAGGAGAAACTTCTGGAAGATTCAACGATTTCGCGGCTTCTGCGAAGAAAGAAACTCGATTGAACTGAACAAAGAATATTAACTGATGATTGAAATAGAAGAATACTGAAGATTTCACTGAGAAGAATGGAGACGGAAATTGACTAGGCATATCAAGCATATGTAATTTCAAAAATATCCTATATAAAATCGATGCAGTTTTGTTATTAAAAAGCTTTTTGTACAATAAGTTATCATGTATTTCTTATACAGTCTGTCTACGTAATTTGGCGGTATATGGGAAACTTTTTTATTATTATTTTACCTTTACTTTTGACAATATCAAAAATTATTATAAAAAAAAGATGTTTAAAAATAACTTTCAAATATTTATTAAAAAACTATTTCTTAGACATTTTCTCTGCGATAATGTTAAAAACTTAAGTTGGCCCATTAAAAAGTTTCCCATATGCCTTCAACTTACGTAGACACACTGTAACAATATTTACAACATTCCATAATAATTGTTACCTATTGAACTGTAAAATTTTTCACGACATCAAAAAATAACTGTGTTTCACATTTTCAGGTAGGAATGTAATTGTTTACCTTATTGGTTTGTTCATTACAAATTCTTGTTCATCAAAACAAGAACTGCTAACAATTTGACTTCGTATTTCAGTAAACTGTTCAGAAATCATTTCATACGCCACATTTTGTGAACTGAGTTTTTGTACAGGTTGTTTATTTGATAATTTAATTGTTTATTTATAATGAAAATTCTAGTCATTTACGACTGCAGGATCATTGGAGTTTGTTGAACATTTGGCGCGGTGTACAACAAAAAGAATCGGTTTAGCAAAAAAAAAATATTCGGACATAAAATGTAGAAAATTTGCTGCTCTACAATGTTTGTTCAGGAATTTAGAATTAGCGAAGAAACTGATATCATTATGCTTATTTTGTTTAAATAACGGAATTTTCACTATGAACAAATGATTTAATGAATTTTTCAGAGGCATGGTTTTGTAGGTATTTTCTTCCCATATAAAACGCTTCTCCAATTTTTTTTCTAGTACAAAAATAATAGAAGTTACAAGCAATAAACCGATTTAACCCTTTGATTCAAGTTGGCGCCGAAGTTAAGGGGTTTAAGAACCGTGCAAATTCAGAGTTCAGCTTTCCTAGGTGTTTCCTACGCCCATGCAGAATTGCAGCTTGCTCGCTTTTAGTTTCCAGAAAATTACGATTTGCCTAGACTAAAAGTAGTTTTTTAAACTAAGAAATATTTCTCTTGGAACTTTTTTTTACATCGTGAACAGGGAAGAATATTAGGAAGACGCAAAAAATATTTTTTAGCTCATTAATTGTGACTATCATCCGATTAAACTGACTTGTTGCTGTATTTTAGTATCAATTATAATTATATTATTTAACAGGGTGGACAGGTTGAAACCAACTGTTTTTTTAAAGAAAAAAACTGTGTTTTTATCTCTATTTCATACTTTCTAAATGACTGGGTTCCTTTAATTTTCTATTGCACTAATAAGTAGCTTCCTATACACTGTACAACGTCTTCGACTCTAAGATTTACCCATTCATTGATAGGTGACACAAGGCTGTGTTAATTATTCATAAAGGTTCATGGTTCAGGCCCCTGTCAGTGAAAATTACTAGTCACTGTAGTTCATGGTGTAGTGGGGGGTAGTATACAGTTTATTTAAATTTCGAACGTTTATCAAACTTTTTTGGAACACATACTAAATAGAGAAGAAAAAATAATGTCGAGTTCAGGAAGTGTTCAGTTATTAATTATTATTTCGACGTTTTTCTATTTTTTTCCATTTGTTTAAATATATTTAAAAATGCAAAATTTTAATACATATAATACAACTTTTGGACTGAGTGGTTGAAACCAAAAATTAGGTTGTTTTGGTGTTCTCAAATAAACCAGGAGTTTTGCCATCCCTCCTATTTACCCTACATATCCTCTGCTTCCACACCTGCCCGGCCATATGTCCGCCCCTGTTTTTATATTAAATCAATATACCCGAATAATTCTTGTCAGGAGCTCCCAACAAATTTACTATATTATTCTGACAGTAACCCGAGTAACTGTAGAAAGTTTATGCGTCGAGTTTGGCTTTAATTACAGCGAAATTTAAAGTAAATAGTGACTTGCTTGGCCTGGGGTGCCGCGTCTACGCCCCAACTACCTCTGAATTTATTTGGGTTCTTTGGAAAAATCGATTTTTATGAATTAATCGAAAACTTTTTCTCTTAAATAATAAAGTAGCGGGTGTATGTCACTTTAGCCTTTGTTTTTTTAAGTAGGTTTATGCCTAGTTTTCAGGGGGCTGCAAGATTCCAAGCTCATAAAAAACATTTTGCAAATAGTTACCATATTAAAAAAAAAAAGTTATTTTAAAAATGCACCTGACTCTAACAAACCTAAAATTCCTTAGTCAAAACCGAGATTTTTATTATTTAAATTGCTGCTTGTGTTAAAATAATTTTAATCCATAAAACCTTCTGCGAAACTCCCCAGATTTATAAATAAGATAATATAATCCCTTAAAATAGGTCAAATAAATTCCTTTGACTTGTTAGTTCGCTTTCTTGAAAGAAGGATCTTAAGTTAAATACTGCAAGGCACATTTAATAATGGACTGCGGCACTGAGGATACCGTTCTTTATAATGACCATGGAAGCTTTGAATAGTATTATGGCTTAGCTGCGAGTAAAACCTTTAAAAGTGTGTACTTAAATATAAATAAAAAAATAATGAACTTGTTCCTTTTTCACACAATTTTTAAAAACTTCCTTTTCTCTTATCTTGCTAGTATGTAAGTAAAGGAGTAAATACATTGAACCTATGTGATACTTTGAGAGGTTTTGATTTGCATCAAGCATTTTCGGATGCAACTAGACAGGATGCATGTCTGGAAAATGTTTTCGTGAGCTCTAATGCGGATGTTCTCTCCACACAAATGACAGATTTCGTTTGGCGTACGGATTTCTAATTTCCTCCATTGTCATAAGGTATGTAGACCGGTAACGTGGCAGGGTTTATGTACCTTTTTCAATATAATTTCCAAATATTCTTGAGAGTTTACAACATCGGACAATGGGACGGTCGACGAAATATTTACCAAGTTTGTGAATATTTAAGAAGATGCATACCTAAGATCTTTAAAAGTAAAAATATATGTATATTGTACTGACAATTTAAGGGAAATGAGGAAGCAACTGCGTTTTCTCGAAACACTTAGTAACCTGACTGACTTTAAAGGACAATATAAACAATATAAAAATGTATACAAAAATGCAATCCGCAATACTAAAATTGAAGCAAACGATAATCGCATCAGTGCATCAGGGAACTGTAGCCGTAGAATATGGCAGATTATAGAATATAAACTTACAAAAGTGTCAAAAACATAATTTTAATTCCTTTGACTAGGCTCATCAACTTATGTCTTAAGAAAAATATGTTCCCATCTATACTGAAGGAAGCACTTGTTGTTTTCAAGAAGGGTGATCCGTTTTGAGAACTATTGCCCAATATCCATGTTGCCAATTCTGTCAAAGATAGTTGAGAAATGTATGGCGAAACAGATTTTAAATTGTTTTGAAAGTAATCTGTTCCATGTCAGTCAATTTGAATTTGGACTAACCTGGACTTAATTACAAATATCTTGGGAAGCATTTAATAACTTTCAATAAACCACAGTATTAGTTTGCGATTTAAGCAAGGCCTTTGACTGTGTCAATCACGAAATTCTTTTAAGAAAATTGAAAGCATATAAATTTTCATTAAACAGCCTCAAGTTTATGAGTTCTTATTTGAGGGGTAGATGTCAGCCTGTTCGTTACTCTGGGGTGACATTGGCGCGAGGTGAGGTTACTGTTGGTGTGCCACAAGGTTCTATCCTGGGCCCAACATTATTTCTGAAATATATTAATGATCTTCCAACAGCTGACCCAGTGTTTAAACTCACGCTTTGCGCCGATGACACAACAGTGTGCGTCAATGCGGATACTTTGGAAGAGGGATCTATGATTACGCAGGATGCCTTGAAATGGTTTTAATTGATTAATGCAATGAATTATTGCTAAATAGGAATACAACAATACAAAGTGCATGTGGACCGGCACGGAAATCCATATTCAACTTACGGGAAGTCTGTATCTCCTCCGTGGTCTGGCATTTCGGCATATTGCACTCCCATATCGCGTATGCGACCCTTGTCTGGGGTAATTTTTCTGGCGCTGACCGTGCAAAAGAGAGCTATTCGAATTTTGGCGGGATTCGGATTTGGGGAGGATTGTAGGCGTGCCTTCGTGAATCTGGGTAAACTCACCCTTTCATCCATCTTTATCATGCAAAATCTGTTATACATGAAATCCAACCGGCATCGGCATCTCTACACAACTCACGAAAGTATTCATCAATACAATGAGATACATAATAGAGGCCAGATTTTTGGCGTCTAAGGAGGTGTAAGGGCGGGTCTGGATTCTGGGACCCATTTCACAATTATAAAGGAAAAACTCGTGGCTCTCTCGCTGAAAATGCTTTCTACAGCATCAATGAACTTAAAATTTTAATGTGTAGTTGATGAGATGATGATAACATATTTACTGTTTAAGTTGAACAATGTTCTTTACTCCTTTTCTTTGTCGTTCTTTTTCTTTGGAATATCTTCATATACCGTTGTTATTCAGCTTTGCTAATTTATGGTATGCTTTCGCTTGTAAAGTTGTTTTGAGTTTTGAGCATTTTAAATTGCTTTATGTAATATTAACCCGAATAAAGAATTGAATTGAAAAATGTACCAAAGTTGTTGAAGGTAGCTGAATCAGACCATAACCACAATCAAAAATAATTATAATTTTTTTGAGAATTGGTACAACAATTCTTTATTATTGTTACTGTATAGTCAACAAACTGAATCTAATTAACACTAATCTTAAGAACCACTTTAGTTCAGTTCAGTGAAAAAATGTTTTTTTTTTTAGATAATTTAAATATTCCATGGTCTTTTAGCAACCGATTAATTTAGTTAACCCGGTTAACAAAAATACTGTACCAACATCACAGGAAGATATCCAGAGGGCGATGGTAAAAAATGTTGGCACATTTTTCCCGCCGTTGTCGACACCCCGTTCCGCACTAATCAGAAAAAGATAGGTCTGTCAAGAAGAATAAAGTGAGATAAATCTCGACGATCCGTTCGATTTTTTATAGACGAGGCGAAGTGTACGAATGACCAGATAAAAAGAAATCGAAAGTAATTTGGGATAATTTACCTTTTAAGTGCATATATCAACAGAATGTTCGTTTCCAGAATGAAAAGTGGCTTCGCAGGAAATCGAAATGAGAGAGCGACCCGCCGATCTCTCTGACATAACCTCATTAGAGCCTCGCCGGTAAGAAAACGTATATAAATTCGAAGATTCGATTCAGATCAAACGGTTTCACGTAATAGTTTTTTCGGAATTCTTCCTGAATGGAATTTTCGTAAAAACATTGCAAACAAATGATTTCACGTTTTTTTCTGCTAGGTAAAACATATTATTTTCCTTATATTTAATATGAACAAGTCAATTATATCCAGTTATGAAATTCCTTGAATCAATTAGCTTTTATAAAGTACCTACACTAAGAAACAAAAACAACTTGTTTACTTGGTAATAAACAAATATGATTTAAATTAGATAAATTTAAAGTCCGAAAGGCTAAGTCTTTAAGCCTTTACTTTACATTAAAAATAGTAAGTCACAAAAATAATTATTTTTTGTAAGCGTGATATTTCGTACAAAAAAAAACACTAGTTGATCAGTATCTCAAAAACTGTCCTTTCCAGGAATTGTCTTTTTCTGGTGTACTGATTGGGAAGTTCATAATGAATGGCTCTATTATATTGGTATTTGGGTCCCTTATTGCTGGTAAATTTGTCTCAGTAAGTCGGTGAAATCTCTGGATAATTGGTTCAAGTTTTGTCTGTTCATATAGGCATTCATTAGATGGATTGAGCAGTGGACTGACAGGGTGTCTTATATTTGTAATTTAGAGAAGACTTGTTCTTACAAACTACTGTGGTTTGGCCGTTTTAATGCGACCAAAGCTCGAAGTTTAATTCAATTTGGAGCCTTCGTCGTCTGTAAACAGCCAAACCTGGAATTGTGCAATTACCGTAACGTTATGAAACTTTAGAAAAGTAAGTTGGAACCATATGTGTTATTTAAATTTGTAGTATAGTTTATTGGATGTCAATCATAGAAACATTTAAATGGTTAATTTCTGTATTTGTATGTTTCCGTTGTGCTCAAAGTAACTTTTGATAAAGCATAATTTAATTCTAAAAAACTTTACATTGATTAAACAAACAATTAATAAAATATAAAATAATTTTTATGTACGAACGAACACATAATACATAAATAACTGGAATGGATTAATATAATAATATTAATATTACTATAAAATACTATAAAACAAACAAAATGAGATTACTGTTACTAATAAAATAGGCAGGAAACATAACATGAAATAAACAATATAATATACGTCACGACAATTCCGCTTGCTTTGATTGCTAATGTTTCTAATAGGTTGAGTTTTCTACCATCGGTTTTATTTTGTTGGATATTGAGTAGTTATTTATTATAAAGTGGTCCGCTATTCTTGTTTTATTTTGTTTTTTCAAAATGTATGTTTTATGTTCTTTAAGCCTAGTTTTAAAGTTTCTACCTGTTTGACCTATTAGAAACATTGGCAATCAAAAAAGACTTAAAAAATCGATGTAATGTTGTTAACAATCAAATTGAAATACCTTCAGGTGCCAATCTAATACTTAATAGCCTAATAACTTAGGATAAATATGCAATAAACACTGTCAATAATTACCAACGAAAAAACCCATAATTATTATACACAGTATCATTTTCTTAATTTTATTACTTAGATGTAAATACCTCTATAATCACACCTGTAATTTAGTTGTACCTTTGGAAAACACCTGTAAATTAAGGACCAAAATAACCAATCATCTGTCAATTTTTATTTTAATGACATATAGAATTTGTTATTGTCTTATCTTATAATGCCTTTGATAATGACCCGCAAGGGTTGAAACACGTGTCAGGAAACTGAAATAAATTTGTGAAATATAACAAGTACTGCTTTAATTTCCTCTACTATGGAATATCCATTTCACCAAGCATGTAGCCCATCACATATCAATTATACGTATCTGTCGGTTTATTTGGTGGGTCAGAACTTCTATAGTTGGCGATGAAACCAGATTATAACTGCATTAAGTGCAATTTGTAGTGCTTGTGCTGCCTTTGCTGCATTCTTATGGTGAGCTATCATCATGAAGTATTATCGGCAAACTATATTAAATATGGTATTTCCGGCAAAACTTGATTTAGCTCTGGAAATATGTGGAAACAAAATACATTATATAAGAGGGGTGATACTGGTAAGCCCTGAGGTGTTCCCTGCTTATAAGGAAATGATATTGAAGAAAATCCATTTACTGTAACAACACCTTTACGGTTTTCCAAAAAGTACTTGATAATCCAGATTGTAGAGGTTGGATACTGAAGTTGATACAACTTAAAGAGAATGTCTTTTTGCCAGACGCTGCCTTTTAATATCCAAAAGAACTGCTGCGCTGCATAAGTCCTATTATGTTTGCGGATTGGATGTCTGATGTGAGAGTAGTGAGAGGGTGAATCGTAGAATGGCCAGACTTAGGTATTTGATGTCCTACTTCTTTGGTTATTCGATTACGTATAATTTTTTCAGAGTTTTTCCCCGTTACCGGCAAACGTGTAATAGAACGGTAGTTCTCCGCTCCTGAGTGATCAAGCTGTGGTTTTGGTGTAGTGATTCCAAGCTGCTGGAAATACGCTGTTGCTCAAACAAAAACTGTACATCCCTTTGATCTTTTTATGGACTTTATTACTAAGTTTTCTTAAAATTTGTCTATTAATGTTGTCATATCCATGTGATGTGTTTTGGTCAGAGGAAAGAACTTCAGAATATTCATCTTATTTAATTTTTTTATTATTTTGTTGTTCTATTTTGTTTGGTTGAAATAACTTGAAGTTAGTCTTTACTTTTACTTGCGTAATATGATTTGACTGTTAGTTGACATGTGCCCTAAAATGCACCCCCTACAAGCTGCAGTCATCGTAATTGCGAAAAAAATTGATTATTTTGATCTGTGACTAAAGTTATTCATCAAGCTCCTGAAAAATTTGAATGTTGTTTTAGGCGTTCTATTCATCTTGCGCCTCAAAAATTTTAGGGAATTGAGGACGGATCTACCAAGGGACACGTTTGATGACGAAAATTTTATGTTGCCGCCGATAATCGCTGGTGAACAAAAAACTAATTAAAAAAAAAAAACTCCATTCTATTATACCTGGCAAGTTATTTTTGAATTTTTTTACCCTTATTCCTTCTTTGTCTAAATGACCTTTAACAACAAATCTAAGATCTAGCAATGTCAAGGGACTTCCAAATTCTGCGCATGTTACAATCACGTCTACAAGACTTCTTTCAAAAGCCGCTGATAGCGATGTAGGTAACCCCACATTTTGTTCATGTCGATTTTTGACTTTGTTAATCAGAGTTCTTCTAGGAATATTATAAATATCCGAAGCTTCAGATTACCTCTCCTTACTTTGTATATGGCTTCTTTAAGAGTTTCATTCGTGCAATCCCTGTAACTCCGGGATCCGATGGATCTTTTGTAATTTCTTGGCATTGTAACCTTGGAAAAACATAATTTATTACATTTCGATAAGTGGCGAAAAATATGGGGTAACTTTGCCACCACAAATTAAAATACTATCTGTAACTTTGGCTAACTTTTTTTTTTAAACTTAATTTATATTTTTGGAGACCCTTGTATTTATTTATTATCTGAAATACTTCTCGCTAACTTGTTTAATTTTAAAAGTAATCAGTATTTTTGGGACTTCTTACAGATAGTGTAATAAGACTTTTAAACGAACTTTTAAACTAAGCTAATTAGTATAACAAAGTAGTTTTAAATTTTTAACGATACAGGCAAAATTAAAAAGAAAATAATGATAGAGTTTTAAAAGTTTTGGCTTTGCATGTTTATGTACCACAAAACGGTTTCCGGTCGTGAAACCAAACAACTGCACATATTTTCCGGGAAATTTTCCAGTCTAGGTCATTACGTTTTAAATTAACCGTGAAAGGGTTTAATTACCGTTTTAATTAGTATGTTTTCAGGTCCAACTAAAATTTTATTAAAGGACTATTTTACTAATTTGTTATTTACTAACGCGATTTATATATAGGTGTATCTACTCAAAATTATTATTTAAATTAAAATTCTAAAAATAGAAAACCTTCCATAAAAACTTTTAAATAAAAAGGTTTTGTTTATCTTCATTATCTAACGAATTATGCAACCTGTCCGGTATGTTAGCTGTCGATCAATCGCGTAATTAATTGCTTAATTAAATGAAATTTATTAATCCAGAGATGACGAAATATAATCACGGGGCAACATATTACAACAAAAACACTAAAATTACATACATAGCTAAAAAGTACTAAAAACCCTAAAATTGATGAACTAACTTATACTAAACCTACCAAAAATTTAGTATTTCAAGGATATTAAGGCAAGGCAATGTTAAAACGGCTTTCCTTATAAACGTTTATTTGCAGGATTGTCTAAAATACAGGGTGTTTCTTAATGATATGCGAATATATAAGGGTGATACATGAAAAATTAATGATAGTTTGCTTTATAAACTATGGTTCAAAAATGTTCCGTTGCGTAAACAAGGAGTGTTAAACTGTAAGGGAAAAAACGGAAATTAACTAATATTCTCGAAACCACTTGGGATATTTCAGTGATAGTACGTAGCGACAGTTAATAAAGGTGCATATTTTTAAATACAAAAATCATTTTTAGCTTTAACAGGTTGAATGCCAACAGAAAATATGCATTCCTTAACCATAACCCAAAATGACATATTAACATATCTAACTAGCTTATATCTCTTAAAGTTTATTGTGACACTCAGTATCAGTTTGATATCAATTTGACAGCTGTTTGACAGGTGTCAGTATACTGGACGCTGGGGTATTTTTAAAACTTTTATTCCACACACCACCGTCCAGTAAACTGGACAATCAATTATTATACAGGAAAAGCAAATATGACCTATCAAAAATGTGAAGTAAACAAACAAGAAAACAAATTAAACACAAAAGGAGTTATATTAATGAATTTGACCATAACATTTTTCTAATAACATAAAATCTCATTTTTTCTGGTGAACATCCTTAAAACATGGATGAACGCAGAGCCCTGGTCTGTCAGTCATGATAATATGTTCTCTTAATTTCAAGAGACGGATATTTCGATCTTTTAATTTTTTGTATATGTAGCACGAGTTCCAAATGCAAAGGTCAATTAAATGAAAAAATATTCTCCTATACCAACGCAAAGATTTTCTTGGGGTTGAGTAGTAGGCCAACTTTTGGTCAGATCTGTCGATCCCAGACATGTTTTTATTATAGTCTTGCACACATAATGGTTTGATTTTTACTAATCCCCTCTTTGTTTGAACCCCTATCATTTCATGCTTGTGTTTTGTGCTAATCATCCTGACATTTCGTTTGTCTTTCCAATTCGCTACTAGTACTGGACCCTTTCTCTTCCAAATTACTTTACCCTTTTTCATTTTTTTCTTTACCACTTCCTTTGGAATTCCTCTCCTATTTTCACGCAGCCTACCCACGCATGTTGTTTTCTCCTTAAAAAGTGCATCCGCCAAACTTACACTGCTATAAAAATTGTCTATAATATATTGTGTCACCCTTCCCCAAGTAGTCAGTAAACAACTTTTTGACATTGTGCGTCCAAAAACTGGATGGAAATACATAGGATGTTTACTCCATTGTTTTGAAAGCGCAGGGAAAACTACAGTCCCACTCAGGCAACAAAGACCAATAAACTTTTTTTATCTCATCTATGGTTATACTTTTCCACGCTTTATCTCGTTTAGATCTAATTCTTCGGGATTGCAAAACCGCGTTAGCTCTTTTGTTAGTTTCATCAGTAATTATCTTTAAAATATCATCATCAAAAAACAAATTAAAATAGCCTATGGGGTGAGCATTATGCGGTAGATTTACATCAATACGAGAAATACCTATAAAAGGCATATCAGGTGGATCTTGCTCTGTATCAGTCCATGCATCATCGTCGTCATTCGGTGGGGGCGAAATTGTAGGTGAGTTTTGTGGTGAAGCTAAAGGCGAATTTTGAACCGAAGCGATAGGCGAGTTTTCACTTTTGTAAAATTCGATAAAAATCGGAGTAAACTGTTTGTCTTTGTTCGGATTGATTTAAAATTTTGGCGCGAGATTATACATAGCCCGCATCCGAAATTACAATTCATTCCCCGACCCCAGCTTTCTGCGATTCTCATTAAAACCGCATTACAAATGTGTCCAGTTAACTGGACGCGGGCTATCAGAAGAAACCAATATGTCCAGTATACTGGACGTTGGCACTCAACCTGTTAACAGTGGTGTGCCTACGGGCCTTGACTTTAATATTTTTGAGGAAAAATATGGTACGCCAATGGTTTTTTCTTGACAAAAATGCCGTCTAAATTATTCTGCAAAATACACCTGTTCAATTCAATAGAATGTAGGCGATTCTGCATTTTTAAAGCGCCATCGATCATTTTAAAAGTTAAAAGTTAAAGCATAAAAAGTTCAAAATGGAGTGCTGTATACCCCTCTTGCCGCGCGTAGGGAAGCCAGTAAATCCCCCCTTTCGAAATTGCGGCTAACTTTTTCATCCTGCGTGAGTTATAGTTATGAGAAGCTTTATTATTTATAAAGTTATTTTACCCTAATTTAGGAGGAAACATTAAAAATACCACTTACATAATAAATGGCAGCAGATTAATAGAGAAGGCACATATTGTCCGAAAAAACCTGGTAAGGGAAGCTAGTCGCAAACTCGAAGATACATTCGTGGTATTGGACGAATGCATGCGCTGCTATAACATATCCATAAAACGTAATATGTTTATTTCTATGTTCAATTGAAAGGATAACATATATTCGAATTAAAATTACTGAAATGTATTTTCTTGTACTTAAAAGTAAAAATTTCGGAACTGAACTAACCCTAAAAGACCTGAAAGCAGCTTACTTTTTATTTTAAAAGGGCATGCTGTTTATAAAGATTTATACAAGTTTCTTAAGCTCCCTAAACTTCTTAAGATAAAACTTTGAAGTTATAAAATAATAACAAGTTATGTAAAGTTAACAAGGGAAGAATTTAAAACTTTTAGCTTACCTACTATACACAAGAACTTTTTTGAGGTTTTTTTGTTTATTAGTTTTTGCAGATAAAGTTTATTTATACAACGTATACAGTTAATCACATGTCTACTAATTTTATGGGGTAATTTTCTAAACTTTATTTTAAGTCGAAAAGTTCATATAAACATAGTCCGCAACCGCTTTATGTTTTGAGATACAAAGTGTAACATTTATGAGTGAAGCAAGAATATGTACGCCACTGCCCTTTTTCCTTTTAATACAGTTATCTTTTCTGTGAAAAAAATTGTGTTTTTATTTCTAGTTAGTACCTACAACTACTTTTTAATACCTTGTATCTCAAAAGTAGGAGAGGGTGTAATTTCACGCAACTAAGGGGAAACGTTCACAAAAACCTTCCTATGTAGACACAAAATTTCATAATTTAACTACTGAATCTAGCACCTGGGAACATTATTACCACCAGAAAAAGATTTAACTACGTACCGACTTGAAAACAAAATATTAATTTAAGAAACTATCATTGCGCGGTATTCCCCCACGTATAACTGAGTAATACCGCACATGTGATGGGGTAATTCTTCGCAGAGTGCTGAGAAGCTTGAAAAAAAGATATTGTTGTGTAGGTAAAAACCAAATTAATGCCTATATCATAAACGAAACAAAAACTACGCTCTGAAAAAAAATTCATTAAGGAAAGGATTCTCTGTCGTTCCTCCTTTCAACCTTGGCACACATATCTGCTGAATCCCAACCACCACATTTTGAATATGCCCAGTTAGAACATTACACAACGGTGCCAAATTTCTTTGTCCTGTCCGAATTCACCGCACACCAAGCACTCCTCATCATCTCTAATTGGATTTACATCATCTAATTCATCATCGTCACATAACTCACGCTCATCACAACTTCCAGACTCAGAATCATCAGAGTGTAAGTTTCTTGATCCAGATTTTTTGCTCAGAGGTCGTTTCTTTGCTATAGTAGCCAGTTTCCTACTTTTTCTATGCCTTCTTATTCCTGGTTTCAGATTTGTTAAACCCTTCAACTTTTTTCTTAAGATTTCTCTTCTCTTGGCGTTTCATACACATTAAAAATTCGACTCTTAGAAAACTTAAACTTTTCCATAACTGATGCGCAGACTATTCAAAAATCGCTCAACCTCAGGTTTATTGAATGCAGAAATACTGTTTTGGCTGGTACCTTCCGGTTTTCGAAAACTAATTTCTGGATGACACCTTAAAATTAGTGGAATCTTGAAAGATCGATATACTTCTCGTAATTTTCGCTCAGATTGTATGGTACTGATAGCAGCTTTCAGCTCATTTTCCTTACATGTTTACTTTTCGGTTTTTCGAGCATAAGTATACGGGATTTTGAATTCTACAAAGAGACACAAACATTAAATGTCAGCGAAAGTCTATACACGGAATAATACCGCACAGCGCGAAATTACTCCGCTATAGCTGCACGCTATTCCCCATGTGAGTCACCATCACTGGCGGTTAATGGCGAAATACAATATTTAATTGCTCCTGTACGTGAAATTATTTATATCTTTATAGTTTTACTGAAAATTAATAACGAAAGGCACTTACACCACTTTTCCAAGTTTACCCGAAAGTTACATCAGCGTGTCGAAAAACAAACAATCGACTATGGTTCCTATGTATGGTTCCTATGTATCCTTAAGAAAACATGAAGAAATTAAATTGGGGCAAAAAATATTAAAATTTTAAGCGATATTGAATTTACTACAAACTTAAGGTATTCTTCTTTGAACCCACTTACAGCAAATATTTTGTTTATCTAAGCTGGTAAAAATTAATATAATTCGAATTTTGTTGGCCGATAGTTGGCAATATAACTGTGAACGGTGCAGTGGCGCCAGGTCGTTCGTTGGCTTAGTTTGACGTTTTATGGAAAACTAACTTTAATTGTTTTGTGGTTCCGTGTTGCTGTGCGTCTTTAAAAAAAAACTCCAGAGCCTCTCATAAATAGCATTAGAAAACTGTTCTATTAAGAGAAATAAAAGTGTTTTTTTGTGAAAAATGCCGAAGCATTTAAATAACCGGTGCAAAGAGCTAATAGCTTCTCTAAGAAGCTATGTTCAGGAAGAACTTAACAACAATGGCCCATTGTTATCCTTGACAGCAGTTAGAGAAGTAAATTGAAAGAGTGTGTTACGGTCTAGATATTTTAAGATTCAAGAAGTAGTCCATTTTCTGTGGCGAGATTATGAAAGAAAACAAGGTCTGCCTATACCACCAAAATAAAATATATTTGTCCTTTTAGGGTGAAATAAGGGTTAAAGAGTGTACATAATTTAAATTTGAAATTAGGTTGTACTAGTTTCGACTTTGGACAAAGTCATCTTCAGCAAGAAGAAATATGTTTTTTAGGATGTACCGTAAACTGGGGTTACTTTGCCCCATTTTTAAGGCAAAATTTAAATATTCCATTTTAAAAAATCTTTAAAGAGTCGATAATTTATTTTTTTTTGATAATACATATAAAAGTAGGCTTGGTGCTCATATATGTATATTAGTATCCAGTCTAAAAATATTCCATGACCGTTTTTTTAAAATCTGAAAAGTGGAGTAAAGTCTCCCATAGGTCGGGGTTACATTGCTCCACCTTAGAAAATGATATTATGACGCGTGTATTTCAATAGATGGAGCAAAGTTAAACCGGCCGTTGAATAGCTTTACCTCTACAGTCATGCCCGTACGAAGAAAAATGCAAAAAACTCTTTTTTTAACGTTTATTATTAAAAACCCATGAAGACATTTAAAAATCTCAATAAAATTAAAATACACTATAAGCAGCTGTAGTAAAAACAAGGAGAAAGTTTAATTTTAATCATAAACATTTGTTAATTCGGGAACAGAAAAGATGGCCCTTTTCGAAACTTGCTTTGGAGGTTGAATGGAGCCTAAAACATCGGTCCATGGATATGTTAGTTCGTCTCGTTTCGAGGGCCATTTCCACATTTTAAGGGATTTTTCCATCGAGTTAACGGTGACTTCTTTATCGTCAAACCCTACGATTTGCCCAGGATACAACTCTCCTTCATACAAAAAGACTACAAAGGTTCCTATTTCCCGAACAACACTTGCAAACTTATAATAATTAGGCTCTGATGCTTTGCCTTCTAAAAAGTCCATAAATTGTTTTTCTTTTTGATCTTCTTTGGCAAGCTCATCAAAGTCGATGTCGTCTGACGAGTGGTCATCAAAAACCATTTCGTTTTCCGGTCTAGAGAAAGAAGTAGTGGGTTCGTCTTCCACAGTTTCTTTGGTAACCATGAGTTCATCAGCGCAGACACTTTTTCCGGGGGGAACGTTCATTTTCTTTCTGCGGCTACTTACAGGTTTTGTTAAATCTGACCTTTTCATCTGAAGAGTTTCTAGAAACGCGGACTGAATGCCATCCGGATTGCATGTAGTTGTTGGTATGCGGCTTAAAACTTCGTCTACATTTAAAGGAACTATGCCGCATTTTCGAAAACCAGCCTTCAAATTATCTTCAACATTTGGTGCAATAATAAGCATCATTTTTGACAATAACGGCGGAAAGTTTTGCTTTTGAATGTTTGTGTTACGAATGCCCTCATCAGTGTCCTTCCATTCGGATAGCACCTTTCTCCAAGCTATTTTTAAGGGTCGAAAAAATGCCACATCCAGTGGCTGAGTTAGGTGTGTGCTGTTTGGGGGCAAGCAGATTAGGTTTACTTGGTTTTCGCGGCACAGTTGAAGTGCATGGACAGTTATATGGGATGAAAGATTATCACAGAGTAGTACTTTCTTCCCTTCCAATTTCTTCAATCTTGGTATCATCTGACCTTGCAGCCAGTCTGTGAATATGTTTGCATCGAACCATCCTGAACTACTAGCATTGTAGCGGCATCCTTTAGGACCGTTTTCCGCCCATGTGGTCCACATTTTAGCGGCTCGATAAACCACATACGGAGGAAGGAGTTCTCCTGAAGCATTTCCACAAAACATCACAGATATAGATGTTTTAGAAGCATTTCTAATAATCTCTGGGTACTTGCATCCTCTCCTGACAAGGACCTTTTTTTTCCCAGGGTCGTCAGTGAGGTTCGTTTCGTCAAAGTTCCATATGTTTGTGGGAGGAACGTCCTTTATTTCGTTGGCCAAGTTTTCAAAGAAACTTCTTAGCATCGGTTCATCTACTGCCGCTCGTGTGCGTTTCACATTTTCGGCAAAACGCTCCGACAGCTCTGGGTGCCTTGTTATAAAAGCATTTGCCCACTCTGCACCAGGTAAGTTGTTTTCAAATATTTTTACTTCCCTACCACATCGGTTTAAATAATTTTTTATTATATGGCGCAATTCTCTAGTGTTTACAGGGAACCCATGCTCTCCCAAGGAAACTAAGCAATCAACAAATTGTCTTTCTTCATCGTAACTAAATATTGGCTGTTTTCCTGGTTTTTTATTATGCCTGCCTTTTAGTTTGTTTAAAATTGTTTTTCTAGGAATCTTGTATTTTTTTTCTGCTTTCCTGTGTGAAATTTCCCCACTTCTAATTTCATTGAGACATGCTTGCAAGGTTTCCTCTGTATAATCGGCATATTTTCTAGATCCCAATTTTCTTTGATACTTTCTGGGCATTTCTGTAACAAAAAAAAATTGTTAGAAAGCAAAAAATAAAATAAAAATGGGTATACTTTACCCCGGGGCAAAGTAACCCCAAATAGGCAAAAATTTGCATGTCAAGACAGGAAAAAATTGTATTTTTGTTTTTGTTCGTTTATTTACAAAAAAATAAAATGTAATGTGATGACAAGATAATACATTAACTAATGTGCAAATACTTACTCGTGAGTCATAAGCAACCACTGATACATATACCAAATTTTGCCGGTAAAAATAACCACAACTTTTTCTTCCGCAGTTCACTCAACGGCTGTCGGGCTCAGATTGCACGTGGAATGCAAGAATTAGCGGTAATTGATAGTAACATAGATAACCCCTAATACATCGGTGTTTGTGTGGTGACATATGCACATCGTCGGAGTATAAAATTAAATCAAACTCTTTTTGTACAATGGCGTAAAGTAACCTTGCAGGGGCAAAGTAACCCCAGTTTACGGTACCTAAATAAACTAAAACAAATTAGAAGGGGGGAAGCAGTGGTTCAACAATATACGGTCATAACAAGTACCTTGTGCAGCCAATGGAATCGACAGCAGATAATTACGAACATGATGCTACTTTAAGCATTCAAGGAAAATTAAAAATGTGAATAAGTAATAGAGGCCAAAATTTTTAATGGAATAATTTATAGTTATGTTATGATATATAGATGTCAATAACATGTTAAATTAAGAAAGTTCAATAAAATCATCGTTTCATGAATCAACTCAGTGAGGGGACATGATTTATATTTTGGTGGGTCAGAAGTTTAATAAGAAAAAAAAAGGGGGGGGGAAGGGAAATTAAAATTAGTTTAAAAAACCAGTTACGTCATTGAGTAAAATTAGGGGTCATCAAATTGTCAATATTCATAGCTTAATTTCTCGATGAATTTATTTTAAATTGTTAAATAAATTTAATGAAGCCTATGTTACGATTTTCTTTTTTTTCTTTTTGTATATCATAACTATAAATTATTCCATTAAGAATTTTGTCCTCTATTACTTATTTACATTTAATTTCCATGACTGCTTAAAGTAGCATCATGTTCGTAATTATCTGCTGTCGATTCCATTGGCTGCACAAGGTACTTGTTATGACCGTATATTGTTGAACCACTGCTTCCCCCCTTCTAATTTGTTTTAGTTTATTTAGGTACATCCTAAAAAACATATTTCTTAATTACTTGGTTTCTGAAGATGACTTTGTCTAAAGTCGAAACTAGTACAACCTACTTTCAAATTTAAATTATGTACACTCTTTAACCTTTATTTCACCCTAAAAGGACAAATATATTTTATTTTGGTGGTATAGACAGACGTTGTTTTCTTTCCTAGATGTTTTATTTCTACTATACTAATTTTTAGCGTATAGCAGCTGCCCTAAATTTGAATATCTCCACTGTAAGCGTAATTTCAACAACAGTTAAGGAAAATAAATTATTAGAATCACTTTAAAACAAACGTTCTTATTCAAAGAAAGTTGTAAATGCGTGAAGATTGGATATAAGTTCTATCCGTTAACATTATTTATGGAATGTGCGAAACAAGTAAGTTGTATTATTTAAAAATTATAATATTTTACTGTAACTTTTTTTAGAACATTATGTAACTTTGACAACTTTAAGTTGGAAATTAAAAGACAGAGAGAACTGTTTGATGGTTGTCTTAACTCTTTAAGGAGCCTGATCAAGAAAATAGGCTTCGGATGGTGAAAAGATGATCTGAGGCGAGGGCTTATGGAACTTTCCCATGAAGCTTTTAAACGACTGGTACTTTTGAAAGAATATATTAAAGAAAAAAGAAGCATTCTTGTACCAATTCGTTTTCTTGGATGTAACATGAATTTTTCAGAATGGTGCCATTGGTTGATCTTGTCAAGACGAAAATAAAAGAAGTGTTAGATCTACTAAAGTTGATGGTAAAAGGGTATTATGCAGTAACCAAATATATAAACTATGTACTGTTAAAAATAGGGTGAAAATGACATTAAAGATGCCTAAAAAAATTATTATTTTTAAAGAATTTTTACACAATAAAATAACATACGTTGTATTAAACGATATTTTACTAAAACAGTGTATTTTCACTCAATAGTGTCGTAAATATCGTACCGTGTACTGTATTAATACGGTAAAATATGTAAAATCACTACCTTATTAGTGAAATTTACTTAGTTTTGGAATAATACCCGTAATTTACCGTAATTTTTCGGCAAATCTCCTAATTTTACCACACGACACTGTAAATCTTGTGGCTTCACGCATCTACATGTTCGCTGTTGTTTTGTTTGCCATAGTGTTTGCAGTCTTCGATCTTTACTGCTAGTTTAGTCGTTTTGTAGTATCGTGTGATACATTTTTAAGTATTTTTAATGTTTAAAGGGTATTAAAATTACTTTTATTCATTAATAAGCAGAATTTTGGATTGTTAACTGAGTGAAATACCATTGTGTGTAAAGTGTAAACTGTTAATCGACCAGACACGGCGATCAATGTTTGAGAAATATTGCATCTACAAAATTCAAGGTAAGTAATTTTGTAATGATTTGTTCTTATTGTAAAATTGTATATGTATTTTTTTTCAAAAATATTACAGTCATCAATATTTGCATCGAAATGTGCCTCGAATGGTATCCATTTGTGCTCGACCAAAATGCAAATATCAGGTTCAGGTCTTCAAAATTCACCCTGATTCAGAGTCGAAAATTGCCAAATTAAAAAGTTTTAAACAATGTTCTAAATTAAGGGTATTATTCACTTTAATGAGAAAATTAAGAGATTTGTAATAATTTTCTTAAAAATTCGTTTTTTTAGAGTAGTAGACCGATGTCAGGCATTCTATATTTATTTTTGTAATAACTGTCAGTTCATCACCAAACTGTATATATTATGTAATAGGGTTCTTATTTATTTTTGGACAGCCACCTAGAATGAAGAGGCTTAAATTACGGTTTCAAAACAAAGATATTTGGCATTTGGTTTTTAAGGCAATCTTAAACTAAATTATTCTTTAATATACATAAAATATAATATACATAAAAAACCAGTTATATATTTTATTTTTAGCTTTGCAAAGCCATTTTTTTAATATAACTTCACATGAAAAAATGGTGGTTTCCAAAATATAAATGAAAACCTTGTACAAGGGGGTCTCCTCTATAGGAAACCCAGTATAGGTATGGCATTAAATACACCAAAGGTGTAAAAAAAAATATTTCTGTTTGTTTGAAATATATGTTTTTTTAATATAAGTACCCTAGTTAGAAATAAGTGTTCTGTTTGTAGGTACTTTACCTATAACTCGAATTTTAAGTAAAGTAGGTACCTATATACGTAAGAAAAACTGTTTGTATTTTATAGGTTTTACGACTCTTACCAACACCTCCTCAAGGAGGTGTTGCTCTTACCCCCTTAGTGTTTGAAGCCCAGTTTATCAAAAATCGATATATTTATCATGGCTGTGCTATGAACGTCAGGAATGGAGTGAAAGTGTCACTCTATCACATCAATTTTAGATAAGCTTGGCTTAAAGCACTACGATGAATACCGAGGTTGAAATACTTAGTATACCTATATAAGTACCTAAAAAAGAAAATACTGTTTTGTTTGTATTCTGTTAACTAGATTTATGGTAACAGTTCTACCTGAATAAAATACGGTTTTGTTTTATATTTTTAATAAAGTTTTAAATAAAAAAAATATTTAAATTGTTTTTTATTTCATTCATAAATAATACAATAAATAACAAAAGAAAAATTACAGAAAATTTCTTGGAAAATTCACTAAAAATTTACTAAAAAATACATATAGTATTCTGTAATTTTTCATTATAAACAGAAAAACGTATTAATAATACAATAAAGAAGTAGTAAAAATACATAAATTTTTCGTTATTTAGCTGAAATATTTTGTAAATTTACTCTAACGATATAGTAAAAATACATATTGTTAAACCTACTTTTCCGAATTTTAGTCGTCATTTTACGTAAAGGCTTAATTACCTTTACATATAAACTTACGTCATATTCCTGTTTATTTTCCGTCAAAATACTTGAATTTTAATGTAATTATATGTGTAATTTTTCGGCAAGTTTATGTAGAAATACAATCGATTTGGTAAAATTACGTGAAATTACGGTTGTAACATAATTAAACCGTAATTTAACGTAAAATTACTAATTACTTTTAACAGTGTGGGTAATTTTTGTATATTTATCTTGTTTCTCTGAAAAAAAAAGCTGTGTAATTCCCTCACTCGGATATTTTGGTTATAAGTTGGCAACCTTGTCGATAACTGACGTCACTCGAACGGTATTACGTGCATCGGTTTTTGTTTCGCAAAGGCTATACCTTTTCTAAACCAACACTACAAATGCAGTTAAATTACGAGCGAATGTGCGCCAAGTCAATACAATATGGCGCGCCGTTTTCAAATCTCGAAATAATTAAATTGCGGTGCAAAAATAACGATGCACAATTACCCCCGGCGCGGAATTCCGTCGTTCCCCGCTAAAGCGGACCCCCGTGAAGTTAGCACCCCAATTCACGGCACCCTCGAAATTTTTTGGAGTTCTGAGTTCCTTTTGAATAGTTCTAGAGTTCTCAAGGGGGTGCAGCGAGAGTTCTACATCTCTTATGCGTTTTTTTTTTTTTTTAAAGAAAGGGGGTGCTAAGTTCATGCCGCACCCCTTTTGGGTAGAAGCAGAGTTCTGGACCGTTTTTTGAATACATAATAAAGAGTTCTAGAGTTCCCTACGGTTCAAACAAATAGTTCCGTTGAAAATATTGTAACGCGACACGAAGAAAGGGACCTAAGCGTCAATGGTATGGCAATCCAATGACCGTTATTTCTCGCCAGCATCCCATCGTTCTGGGTGAAAAATACGTTTCTTTCAATAAATGCATGATAGTTCCATAGAGTGCTGTGCTGTAAAAGTGATTAAACTTAGAAAAATAGAAAAAACTTTACGTTTTCCCCAATCTTTTCGCGCAAACGGCGAATGACGGTTATTTCTCGCCAGCACCCCATAGTTCTGGGTGAGAAATACGTTTCTTTCAATAAATGCACGATAGTTCCCATAGAGTGCTGTACCGTAGAAGTTATTAAACTTAGAAAAATAGAAAAAACTTTACGTTTTCCCCAATCTTTTCGCGCAAACGGTCGAATGCCCGTTATTTCTCGCCAGCACCTTATAGTTCTGGGTGAGAAATACGTTTCATTCAATAAATGCATGATAGTTCCATAGAGTGCTGTGCTGTAAAAGGGATTAAAGGTAGAAAATTGAAAAAAAATGCGTTTCCCCCAATCTTTTCGCGCAAACGGTCGAATGACCGTTATTTCTCGCCAGCACCCCATAGTTCTGGGTGAGAAATACGTTTCTTTCAATAAATGCATGATAGTTCCATAGAGTGCTGTGCTGTAAAAGTGATTAAACTTAGAAAAATAGAAAAAACTTTACGTTTTCCCCAATCTTTTCGCGCAAACGGCGAATGACGGTTATTTCTCGCCAGCACCCCATAGTTCTGGGTGAGAAATACGTTTCTTTCAATAAATGCATGATAGTTCCCATTGAGTGCTGTACCGAAGAAGTGATTAAACTTAGAAAAATAGAAAAAACTTTACGTTTTCCCCAATCTTTTCGCGCAAACGGTCGAATGCCCGTTATTTCTCGCCAGCACCTTATAGTTCTGGGTAAGAAATACGTTTCTTTCAATAAATGCATGATAGTTCCATAGAGTGCTGTGCTGTAAAAGGGATTAAAGGTAGAAAATTGAAAAAAAATGCGTTTCCCCCAATCTTTTCGCGCAAACGGTCGAATGACCGTTATTTCTCGCCAGCACCCCATAGTTCTGGGTGAGAAATACGTTTCTTTTAATAAATGCATGATAGTTCCATAGAGTGCTGTACTGTAGAAGTGATTAAACTTAGAAAAATAGAAAAACTTTACGTTTTCCCCCAATCTTTTCGCGCAAACGGTCGAATGACCGTTATTTCTCTATTTCTAATAGACTACCCCTATCATTCAATTTGGATATACTGGTTTATTTAGAAACTTCTTATCTCTTGCATTTTCTTTATAAAATGTACCGATTTGAAATAAAATAATAAAATGTAAAACATTACATGTTGGGACGGGCAAATTTTTTAGAAAAAAAATGTAGTTGGCCGCTGTCAATTATAGTTTTATTTTGTAGTAACTTTGTGACATTTTAAAAATAATTTTTAAAACTAACATATTATTAATGCATAAATCACATGATGCAATTATGCGATTTCTCAGGTCTTCGATATCTAGTACTGGGGTAGTGTAAACTAACTCTTTCAGATATCCCCAGATAAAATAATCCGAAGGATTCAAATCTGTGGATCAAGGCGGCCAAAGATGAGGCCCACCCATTCCTATTCAGCGGTTTTCATAATATGTAAGATATAAATGTGCATGCATGTAATACATGACTCTTCTAGCCCGCAGGGGTATATACAGGGTGTTCATTTAAAAACGTCCCACCACGGATTTATCGAAAACCACTGATTAAAAGAAAAAACGCTTATTTTGTTCAGATAGAAAAAAAAACACACGAAAAGCAATTTACACATTGATATATAAAATAATCCGTTTTAATGCAAAATAAAAAATCAATCGGGTTCTCATACAGTTTTTTAGTAATTGTTTAACAGTTTTGCATAGAACCTCTTGGAACTATGTCATATTCATGTTTTGTAGTACATTTCTTCATTAATAATTCAAGAATTTGTTGGAAAAAACTTGTTCTGAAAGCTTTCCTTTCCCTTTTACAGCACAGCACTCTATGGAACTATCATGCATTTATTGAAAGAAACGTATTTCTCACCCAGAACTATGGGGTGCTGGCGAGAAATAACGGTTATTCGACCGTTTGCGCGAAAAGATTGGGGAAAACGCATTTTTTTTCAAATTTTCTACCTTTAATCCCTTTCACAGCACATCACTCTATGGAACTATCATGCATTTATTTAAAGAAACGTATTTCTCACCCAGAACTATAGGGTGCTGGCGAGAAATAACGGTAATTCGACCGTTTGCGCGAAAAGATTGGGGAGAACGTAAAGTTTTTTCTATTTTTCTTAGCTTAATCCCTTTTACAGCACAGCACTCTATGGAACTATCATGCATTTATTGAAAGAAGCGTATTTTTCACCCAGAACGATGGGATGCTGGCGAGAAATAACGGTCATTGGATTGCCATACGATTGACGCTTAGGTCCCTTTCTTCGTGTCGCGTTACAATATTTCCAACGGAACTATTTGTTTGAACCGTAGGGAACTCTAGAACTCTTTATTATGTATTCAAAAAACGGTCCAGAACTCTGCTTCTACCCAAAAGAGGTGCGGCATAAACTTGGCACCCCCTTTCTTTAAAAAAAAAAAACGCATAAGAGATGCAGAACTCTCGCTGCACCCCCTTGAGAACTCTAGAACTATTCAAAAGGAACTCAGAACTCCAAAAAATTTCGAGGGTGCCGTGAATTGGGGTGCTAACTTCACGAGGGTCTAAAGCGGTTGCGGGCCGTTCATATGTACCCATTTCAATAAGTAGGTACATAACATTATGTAACACCCTGTAGCCAAATAACCTTTCTTCTATTAACAGAATTTAATTGGGGGGAACTACATTAAAAAGAAAAACAGACAATATTAATAACTGATCAAAAGTTTTCTGATCGAAACTGGCCTCAGATGCTGATCAATTATTAAACCACGGCCGCTTATAAACTTCAGTTGGTGAATAAAATGGAGCGCAAAGCCCTTGAAGATTTTTTAATTACTAATTTACTGCTTGTTTGGAATTTAAAATTGGATAAAAAATAATTCAAGTATTAATAATATTTCTAAGTAAAAAGTTATATTGAGTTAAAAAGAGGGGTTTAAAATTCACCTTAAAATAAAAGTTGTGGTATACTTAAGCTTTATTCATCTTTTTTTTTAAATATTACTTGTTGGCCAAAGAAGAAAAGCAACTGCGTTTTAACCCGGGTTATGGAAGGTCATGTCAACTGGGGTTTAGCATCACACAAACTTAGGGTCTTTTGGTAAAGATAAGAACCATTTTAAATGTTGCAGAGCAGAATTCTTTACGAAAAGGTTGAATTTTGTTGATTTTTTATTAAAAAATATTACTATTTCTAATCTAACATTTGACTTCTCTTCAGGACACGGAGTGAATTGAAGGTATAATATTTGCAGAATTATACCGTTGACTCTTACTGCCATAAATAATCTACCTGATTAAATCCTATTGTATACGCCTTAACCTCTTCAAAGCTGAATAAATGGGATCAGGGTTGGCTTGAAAATGTACCTACACCACATGATTTATTTTTATAATTTAAAATAAATAGACAGGGATTTTTAGTTTTAGGTACCTACCTATAATAAATGTAAAATAATAATAACAATTAATGATAACTGAAAATAATATAATTTCATAGTATAACTATTAGGATAACAAGTACAATAAAAATTAATTAAATTCTTAAAAACTATTGACAATTTATTCAAAATTTAACTCTGTATCACTATCACTATCTTTATCTAAGCCTAAACTTATAATTAAGGGTTGAACATTTGTAATCATACAATTGTAAGAATTTTCCACCTTAAGTACATGCTGTACACAGTTTTTCCAGCTGTCTGCAGAAATTTTTCTTACCTCATTTTCAATTAATTCTACTACAGATGCATTTAATGTAGGAGAAATATTATTTCTCCTAATATTGGATTTTAATTGGTGCCATATTAGCTCAATAGGATTGAATATACAATAGTATGGAGGAAGACGCAACACTGTATGCCCATTTTCTGCTGCAAGTTTGTCACACTCGTATTCCTTATTTATCTTAAAAGCTTTTAATACTTCTAGCAGTTCTCGTTTTTTGTAAATTTTTCCAAAATATAAATCATTTTCAATCATAAAATTTTGAATTTGTGCTTTTGTATTATTAGAATTGGGAATAATTTTTGCTTGCCGACTATGATAACTAGCATTGTCCATTACAATGACGCTATTTTCAGGTATATTTTTAAGGAGTTTATGTTTAAACCAATCTTCAAAGAGTTGTACGTCGGTATCTTGATGGTAATTTGGTAATCTAAAGAAGAATCTGCTATGTTTTTAGCTGAAAGCAACAGACAATTTGGAACAAACCCGTTCTCTGAACCAGCATGTAATATTGTGATTCTTTTGCCTTTATTTGATGGTGCCTTGGTTTGACAATTTTTGGAAGAATTATCCCAACCTTTTCTTGGAGTGTCATGGGTATCGAACCATGTTTCGTCAAGGTAAATAATTGGACGATTTTTTTCTCTAAATTGTTTAACAGCTGTTAAATATTTAAGTCTCCATTCCCGTAAACGTTGAGATTTAATTAATGTTTGTCTTTTATTAATGCTTCGGTATTTAAAACCCATTTTATGCAATATTTTCCTAAGACTTAAAAGGCTACAATACAAGAGATATTTGTTTCTTTTTTAATCAGTCGCTCTTTGAGGGAAATCAAAGTGGGTACAGTGTGCCTCATACATACTAAAGACTAAAATTATTAAAAATCAGTTTGTATTTATATATGCATCAGGCATAGGTAAATTTAATTTGTACCTGGTCCGGCTCTACTCGAAAAGGTTTTAAAATTTGGGATTTCCTTATTAATTTTATGGTCAAAGGGATAATGAGGGTTTTATTGCAGTCTAAAGGTCAACGATATAATTCTACAAATACTATAGTTGGGTTATTATATAAGAAGTAAAAGCAAAAATACTTTTAAAGTAACCTGAACTAGTAACAAGTACCCTAACTTAGCTGATCACCTATTTTTATAAAAAGTTTGAAATGTAAGGTTAGAAAAAGTGTTTTTTTAATAAAAAATCAAAAAAATGCACACTTTCATTGGACGAGACTGACAATAAGTATATGTCAATTTCGGTATTGTTTAACAGTGAAGTGACAGATAAAGGTATTACTGTACTGATTACGAAAAGCAGCTGCTTTCGAAAAATTGTACCGAAGTTCGGGACGGATGTAGAAAATTAGTATAGTAAAGTATATTGCACAAGAATTTTTCAAACGTGTTGTACACTATACTATTTCTACAACTGTAACAGTTATTTCGAAATTCCTACGACTTTGAATGGAAGATGTGAATGCCTGATGAATGTCTGGTTGCCTAACAACTGAGCAGGGCTCTGTTGTCACACGGTATGACATAGACCGAGAAAAGCAAACGAGAAGCGACAATATGACATTTGGCGAAATCATTGGAGTGGGAGGTAACCCGGTCAACTGTCATTAGTTTAAGCAGGCCGTGTTTCAGCCGTTAGTCCGGTAGTCGATGATTTATCGATATCGAGTTTAGTTGTCATTTTTGTTGAAAGAAGTGTCTTGGTTAACTGTTTTGTGAGTGCTGCGCTATTGTAAAACTATGCCTGGTAATACATGTGCGTTTCAAGGGTGTCACTCAAAAGAAGGTCAAGGAATAAGCATGTTTGCATTTATTAAGGATCCTGAACAGTAAGTACATTTGCACCGTTTTAGGATTGTTGATTAAAAATGTAAGGAAAGGTGACAAAACTGATGTTTAATATTTAAAAAGAAATAAAGGGATACATAAGAAAATACTGTTTTCCTACTTCTATATCAGTAAGAACCTACTTACGCACTGTCTACTTTATCCGTAAAACTCTAAGTACACACACTATATTGTTAGAAGCCAAGCTGTGCATAGGAGCAGTTACGTAATGTTATAATGTCTGTATTAACAAGGGCAATTCTCGCTAACGCTCGTACCGTAATTTTCGAAATAGTGTGTAATAGGCTTCTTACCACTCTTGGTCTGTAATATACTATTTCATTTCCTTTCTAAAACGTAATATCACTAAGTAACGCACAATCGCAATAGAACATTTCAAAAATATTTTTATTTTTTCAAATTTTTTTATGATTTTACGAAACTTGCTGAAAAGCCAGTTACAGAAAACACATTAATGAAACAGGTACATCTTACTAGGTACCCACATTTTTTATTTCAGTGTAAAGCATTTACTTTATCGCTAGTGCTTCTATTAGTGTAATAACCCGGCCAACTGTCAAAATTTCAAGGTGAAAGACATATAATTAGGTCCCCATTTAATCAATGCTAAACTCGGTATTTTGTCCCTTCTCGTTGTTTCTCGGACATAGAGACCAAACTATGCGTCAACATACAACAAACAACCATTTATCATTTGTGTGAGATAATTGATTTTTAGGTGTTTTCTAACATGGGCGCTTGTGCTAAAATGATGTCTATAAAACTTATACTTTAATAAACTATTCTGCAACTGGCTGGCCTTTCGCTTGGCTTAATATTGAAGGTCACTTTGAAGAATTTATTTAGAACGTTTTAATCTTTGCTGTTGATTGTTTTGGAGAATACATTTTAAAATTATGTTTACTTTTGTGGATATTATTTGTGTGATAATGATTGAATACATAAAAATGTGTGGTTACAAATAAACATAATAAAATCTTTGAAAAGTTGAGGAAAGCTAGGTTTGTACTAGAAAATTTGACATTGATTTTGACATCTTGTCTACATGCTTGGTGTAGAAGTAAAAATATCGAAAATTCTACTACCCGAGTTAAAAAATTTTAATTTCAGGCCTTTTAGTTAATAATAAGACAGCAAATTGACTGACCAACAAGTTTCACCAGCCGCGCAGAGAAGAGGCGATTTCTATATCTCTTCTAATAATAATTAAAAAATGCGAGAAAAAATTAAACATTTTTGCATTTCTAGTATTTTCCCCTCGTCACATCCATCCTCAGACGCCTTTCGCCGTACCACGCTAAGTGAGGCTAGGATCTGACCAGAGGGAAAAGAGCACGAGGAGTAGAGTTATGTGCACAAAATCAAAGACTGACGGGGAGATATAGCAAAACGCCTTCTTATCGGGTTTCAACCGAAAACCTAATAAGACATGTCGCTTTGAGTTAGAAATCTCCGCCAGTCTTCGATATTTGTGCATATAAGTTCGCTTCGTGGCCTTTTCCCTCTCGTCAGACCAGATAGCGCTTTACTGATGAGCCGTGTTACGGCGAAACGTATCTGATGAGGTGAAAACGAGAAAAAGGCGTTTTATACTGCCTGGTCTTTGCATAAGATTCCTCTCTGACTTTTGAACTTCAATAAGTTAGGCCGAATGATGCGGTTGAAAGCCACAGATGTCGCTTTTAGGTACCGTCAGTATATATCCATTCCATTTCCCTGGTTTAATGCTGTAAACTTATAAATTTTATCAAAAATTATCAACTCTTCATTGTCATATTGTGAGAAAACAATTTATATACTCTTTACAATTAAGTTTAAAATTAAAGTTAACTTTATTTGTTATTTCACTATATTATGATACTACAGAATACGAAACAAAAGTCATTCAAACAAATTTCCTAAAACAAAACGGGTTGCGAATCTTAAATCAGAAACTTTAAAATAAGATCAAATTTTCCAGATGCCTCACATGGGGAATTCGGAGCTTGCACGGAGCTACGCTTTTGAAAACTTACATCTTGAATGCAATTTCTTAGTTCACAACTAAGCAACTCAGGTCTTGGCATAATTTTATGTTGTGCATGTACATGAATTATGTTAATATTTAATATTAAAGTTTCTTAGGGCATCTTATAGACGGTGTTGCAGTGTTGGTATACTTATAATAAAAGTAAAATTATTTAATTGAAATGTAGCCATTTTAAAATTGCCACTATTGACTTCGTAGGGAATGTTAGACTTACCTTTAATTTTTAGGAGTCATATTTCTACCTTCGATAGTTATTTAGACCTACCTGTGCCTCACTGTTTCAAAAATTGAAATATTTAGTTATATTCCGGCAGTTGTGGGAAAACTTCGTTCTTGAAAATGGCTAGTGTTTCTGAATTTGTTGATGAGAAATGGATTAGTAAAACTGCGCTTTCTAAAAATGAGAAAATTATTACTCTCAATATGTTCAACGCTGTTTCCCACCAACTCACATTGGTAGGAAAAATGGATTTGTCGATGGCAGCTTACTACCTCCTGGGTCTGTTATAGTCATGGATAATGCCAGCTACCACTCAAAGAAAATCCGAAAAAATACCAACGTGTACAGCACAAGTTCTTACGTTATGTGTCCTTTAAGAGCAGTTTTGCACCCGATTACCAGATCTTGCAGGCCCAACTAAACTTGTTATCCCTTGCAACTAGACGTCAGCATAGAGACCTTATGCTTATTTACAACCTCTTCAATAACAGAACTGACTGCCCCTACCTACTTTCGAAAATCAATCTACATGTCCCTATTAGAACCACAAGATCCGAAATATTGTTTCATTTGCCGTTTCATAGAACAAACTACACTTATTATTTTTGCATGCCCCGAACGCTGAGATTGGCGAATCTTTCGGTTACTGAGTGTGGTCTGGAGTTTGTTGGGGTCTCCTATTCGAAATTTCAAAGACATCTGAGACTGAATATTACTACTCCTCTGTGATATGGTGTGAATTTTGTTATTATTATTATCAATTATTGTATAATATTTTTGTTTTTTTTAAAAACTTTATGTTGAGATGTACCTAATATGTTTATATGCTATATTTTAGCTATTTTAAATTATTACTCTTGTTTTAACTTTACTTAGTTTTAAGTCCTAATATTTAAAAAAAATTTTGTAGAAATGGGCTACAGCCCGTGAATTATTATTAAATAAATAAATAAACGTCTTCTTGGAAAAAAAATGACATCATTCATTGGCTTACTGTAAATAAGAAGCAATTTTATAAAGATATGCTGAAAAAGGAGCTACTGGGAGATTGTAAAGTTGAATAACCCCTTTGTGCGAAATTTGTTGTCGACGAAATCGCTTCAAAACGAAATATAACGGTACTTCGCCTTCCGCCATATCACTGTGAATTAAACCCCATATAATTGGTGTAGGCGCAAGTACAAAGGTTTGTAAGCAAGGCATAACACCACTTTTAAAATGAGAGACGTTGGACACCTCTTGCAAGAGGGAATAAAGACAGTGGATTGTGAAAAATGGAGTAAGTGCGTCGAACATGTGTGATTAAACTAGAAGAAAGAATGTAGGAAACTGATAACATGCTAGAGAACACTGTAGAGCCCCTTATTATTTCTCTGAACCCAACGAAGATAGTTCATCGGACTACTCGGAATATGATGACTAAAATTTAAAAATTAAGTTGTTGTATTGTACATAGGAGATTTTCTTTTATAAATATTAATATTTATTTGAATTTATATATTTTCATATTATTCTTACTTCTATATAAGTTTTTATCTACGTAATATTAGAATAATTAATATCTCAATTTACTGCCTATCTCTATAATTATAATCAAGTATAATTACATGTGTTACATTACTTTCGTCCATCAAACTAGTCTTTCTTTTGTATGCAAATTAGGGTGATCCTAATTTAGGACCGATTCGGGGTGTGTGGGTCTAAAATACGGATTTTTTTAAAACTATCATTGCAATTTATCTAAAATTTACAATCCAATCTTTAAGTTGTTCACCCTGCTTAATCCTGTTATTGCAAATTTACATCTATTACTCTCTCGCATTAAGTAACAAAGTATAGAGTCTCCACAACAAGAGCTACCGTATGCACTGAGTAAAAACCTATTGTCCACGACAAAAGGTTGCTACAGTCTTAGCAATATGAGTAAAAATACAATTTTTTTTATTTAAACGATCGTTTTTTCACTAGTGAAAGAAAAGACACATTACAAAGGTAAGTTGGGCTAGACGTCATATTTAGCTTTAAGAATTTGTGGTATAGTATACCCCCGTGAAGTTAGCACCCCAATTCACGGCACCCTAGAAATTTTTTGGAGTTCTGAGTTCCTTTTGAATAGTTCTAGAGTTCTCAAGGGGGTGCAGCGAGAGTTCTGCATCTCTTATGCGTTTTTTTTTTTAAAGAAAGGGGGTGCTAAGTTCATGCCGCACCCCTTTTGGGTAGAAGCAGAGTTCTGGACCGTTTTTTGAATACATAATAAAGAGTTCTAGAGTTCCCTACGGTTCAAACAAATAGTTCCGTTGAAAATATTGTAATGCGACACGAAGAAAGGGACCTAAGCGTCAATGGTATGGCAATCCAACGACCGTTATTTCTCGCCAGCATCCCATCGTTCTGGGTGAAAAATACGTTTCTTTCAATAAATGCATGATAGTTCCATAGATTACTGTGCTGTATAAGTATCTAATTAAACTTAGAAAAATTGAAAAAACTACGTTTTCCCGACTCTTTTCGCGCAAACGGTCGAATGACCGTTATTTCTCGCCAGCACCCCATAGTTCTGGGTGAGAAATACGTTTCTTTCAATAAATGCATGATAGTTCCCATAGAGTGCTGTACCGTAGAAGTGATTAAACTTAGAAAAATAGAAAAATAGAAAAAACTTTACGTTTTCCCCAATCTTTTCGCGCAAACGGTCGAATGCCCGTTATTTCTCGCCAGCACCTTATAGTTCTGGGTGAGAAATACGTTTCATTCAATAAATGCATGATAGTTCCATAGAGTGCTGTGCTGTAAAAAGGATTAAAGGTAGAAAATTGAAAAAAAATGCGTTTCCCCCAATCTTTTCGCGCAAACGGTCGAATGCCCGTTATTTCTCGCCAGCACCTTATAGTTCTGGGTGAGAAATACGTTTCTTTCAATAAGTGCATGATAGTTCCATAGAGTGCTGTGCTGTAAAAGGGATTAAAGGTAGAAAATTGAAAAAAAATGCGTTTCCCCCAATCTTTTCGCGCAAACGGTCGAATGACCGTTATTTCTCGCCAGCACCCCATAGTTCTGGGTGAGAAATACGTTTCTTTTAATAAATGCATCATAGTTCCATAGAGTGCTGTACTGTAGAAGTGATTAAACTTAGAAAAATAGAAAAACTTTACGTTTTCCCCCAATCTTTTCGCGCAAACGGTCGAATGACCGTTATTTCTCTATTTCTAATAGACTACCCCTATCATTCAATTTGGATATACTGGTTTATTTAGAAACTTCTTATCTCTTGCATTTTCTTTATAAAATGTACCGATTTGAAATAAAATAATAAAATGTAAAACATTACATGTTGGGACGGGGAAATAAAAAAAAAAAAATGTAGTTGGCCGCTGTCAATCACAGTTTTATTTTCTAGTAACTTTGTGACATTTTAAAAATAATTTTTAAAACTAACATATTATTAATGCATAAATCATATGATGCAATTATGCGATTTCTCAGGTCTTCGATATCTAGTACTGGGGTAGTGTAAACTAACTCTTTCAGATATCCCCAGATAAAATAATCCGAAGGATTCAAATCTGTGGATCAAGGCGGCCAAAGATGAGGCCCACCCATTCCTATTCAGCGGTTTTCATAATATGTAAGATATAAATGTGCATGCATGTAATACATGACTCGTCTAGCCCGCAGGGGTATATACAGAGTGTTCATTTAAAAACGTCCCACCACGGATTTATCGAAAACCACTGATTAAAAGAAAAAACGCCGAGACACGTCAAAAGATTTGCCAAAGGAGACAACTTTTTAACCAAAAACTACTTCACCCCCTTTTACCCTCTGCCCTGGGGTCATCCCCTTAAAAATTTTAAATGACAAGGGGTATCAAGTAATAGCTTGTTTGAAAGGTCTTTCAAAGTGCTTTATTTTGACGTTTGATTTTTTAAAATCGGTCGATTCGTTTTCGAGAAAAGTAGAAAAACCTTTATTGATCTTATTTTGTTCAGATAGAAAAAAAAAACACACGAAAAGCAATTTACACATTGATATATAAAATAATCCGTTTTAATGCAAAATAAAAAATCTATCGGGTTCTCATACAGTTTTCTAGTAATTGTTTAACAGTTTTGCATAGAACCTCTTGGAACTATGTCATATTCATGTTTTGTAGTACATTTCTTCATTAATAATACAAGAATTTGTTGGAAAAAACTTGTTCTGAAAGCTTCCCTTTAATAATTTGAAACAATTCCAAAAATTAGGACTGTTTATGATCATGCCAATTTATACTTATATGTTTCAGCAGCTAATACTATACCTAGTTATTTATTTTATGAAGGGATTCTTTATGAGGGAGGGTAGGTACAATTATTAAAAATGGGAAAAACCATTTGATTACGGTTTACAAATTCTGAAATTTTAACAATTGGTTAACAATAAACCGTAATCAAATGGTTTTTCCCATTTTTAATAAATGTACCTACCCTCCCTCATAAAGAATCCCTTCATAAAATCAGTCTTGCATAGTTACCACATAGTTAAACATGTAAAAATAGAAGTGATAGTGCTAAGATTAATATAGAGGTATGTCTACTAAGGGTGCTGGCGAGAAATAACGGGCATTTGACCGTTTGCGCGAAAAGATTGGGGAAAACGTAAACTTTTTTCTAGTTTTCTAAGTTTAATCACTTCTACAGTACAGCACTCTATGGGAACTATCATGCATTTATTGAAAGAAACGTATTTCTCGCCAAGAACTATAGGGTGCTGGCGAGAAATAACGGGCATTCGACCGTTTGCGCGAAAAGGTTGGGGAAAACGCATTTTTTTTTCAAACTTTTAACCTTTAATCCCTTTTACAGCACAGCACTCTATGGAACTATCATGCATTTATGGAAAGAAACGTATTTCTCACCCAGAACTATGGGGTGCTGGCGAGAAATAACGGTTATTCGACCGTTTGCGCGAAAAGGTTGGGGAAAACGCATTTTTTTTTCAAACTTTTTACCTTTAATCCCTTTTACAGCACAGCACTCTATGGAACTATCATGCATTTATTGAAAGAAACGTATTTCTCACCCAGAACTATGGGGTGCTGGCGAGAAATAACGGTTATTCGACCGTTTGCGCGAAAAGATTGGGGAAAACGCATTTTTTTTCAAATTTTCTACCTTTAATCCCTTTCACAGCACAGCACTCTATGGAACTATCATGCATTTATTGAAAGAAACGTATTTCTCACCCAGAACTATGGGGTGCTGGCGAGAAATAACGGTTATTCGACCGTTTGCGCGAAAAGATTGGGGAAAACGCATTTTTTTTCAAATTTTCTACCTTTAATCCCTTTCACAGCACAGCACTCTATGGAACTATCATGCATTTATTGAAAGAAACGTATTTCTCACCCAGAACTATGGGGTGCTGGCGAGAAATAACGGTTATTCGACCGTTTGCACGAAAAGGTTGGGGAAAACGCATTTTTTTTTCAAACTTTTTACCTTTTATCCCTTTTACAGCACAGCACTCTATGGAACTATCATGCATTTATTGAAAGAAACGTATTTCTCACCCAGAACTATGGGGTGCTGGCGAGAAATAACGGTTATTCGACCGTTTGCGTGAAAAGGTTGGGGAAAATGCATTTTTTTTCAAACTTTTTACCTTTAATCCCTTTTACAGCACAGCACTCTATGGAACTATCATGCATTTATTGAAAGAAACGTATTTCTCACCCAGAACTATGGGGTGCTGGCGAGAAATAACGGTTATTCGACCGTTTGCGCGAAAAGATTGGGGAAAACGCATTTTTTTTCAAATTTTCTACCTTTAATCCCTTTCACAGCACAGCACTCTATGGAACTATCATGCATTTATTGAAAGAAACGTATTTCTCACCCAGAACTATGGGGTGCTGGCGAGAAATAACGGTTATTCGACCGTTTGCGCGAAAAGGTTGGGGAAAACGCATTTTTTTTTCAAACTTTTTACCTTTAATCCCTTTTACAGCACAGCACTCTATGGAACTATCATGCATTTATTGAAAGAAACGTATTTCTCACTCAGAACTATGGGGTGCTGGCGAGAAATAACGGTTATTCGACCGTTTGCGCGAAAAGATTGGGGAAAACGCATTTTTTTTCAAATTTTCTACCTTTAATCCCTTTCACAGCACACCACTCTATGGAACTATCATGCATTTATTGAAAGAAACGTATTTCTCACCCAGAACTATAGGGTGCTGGCGAGAAATAACGGTCATTCGACCGTTTGCGCGAAAAGATTGGGGAGAACGTAAAGTTTTTTCTATTTTTCTTAGCTTAATCCCTTTTACAGCACAGCACTCTATGGAACTATCATGCATTTATTGAAAGAAGCGTATTTTTCACCCAGAACGATGGGATGCTGGCGAGAAATAACGGTCATTGGATTGCTATACGATTGACGCTTAGGTCCCTTTCTTCGTGTCGCGTTACAATATTTCCAACGGAACTATTTGTTTGAACCGTAGGGAACTCTAGAACTCTTTATTATGTATTCAAAAAACGGTCCAGAACTCTGCTTCTACCCAAAAGGGGTGCGGCATGAACTTAGCAACCCCTTTCTTTAAAAAAAAAAAACGCATAAGAGATGCAGAACTCTCGCTGCACCCCCTTGAGAACTCTAGAACTATTCAAAAGGAACTCAGAACTCCAAAAAATTTCGAGGGTGCCGTGAATTGGGGTGCTAACTTCACGAGGGTGTATAGTATTTTATACAGACTTTTTCGAGATACCCTACTTGTATGTATATGCTATAAGTTTCTATGTCCAATTTACTAGCAAGCATCTTTTAAATATGACAAAACTTCTTAAATGATTTTCCCAGCGCTTTAATAATTCATGTATTGTCAAAAGATTGTACACTTTTTAAAGGCAACACACGGCGTTAAAAATATATAAAACAAACTCTAAGAACAATTTCACGTCTGTTTCGGTTTTATTGAGGCAAGCATTATGTAAAACCAATACGTCATAAAAATTTTATATTTGGTCTTTAGATCTAACATGTAAAACAACAAAATATCAATTTTTATGGGATCCTTTAAACGCGTTTTACAGCAAAATCAATCCGTACATTTTGTTGTATAGACATGCAATGACCCTTGGCCCTTTGGATTTTTTAATACCTGACTTGTATACGGGGTGGTCAAACGAAACTCGGGTAGAATACTATACGACAGCTAAATAACGTTGACCAAAATATCTATATATATTATGATTCGACTGGCCTAGACGCATGTACAGGGTAGCCCAAAAAGGGTTTATGATTTTTTAAGTGAGGCACCCTATATTTTATGATTTAAAATTCATTATTTTGATATTTCTGATCACTTGATATAAGGTTATATTATGGGTCAGAAGTTAGTAGTTCGCCAAAAATAAATGTTTTAATTGATGGAAAGTAGTTATTAAAACTGATCGAATTGGTTTTTGGAGGATAATGTAAATAATTCTACCGTCAAATTTTAAATTTTACCGTAAAATTTAAAATTCTAGACATACAAGGGTTATATTAGATAAAAGCTAATTTATAAGGGCTTTTTCTAAAAAATGGGAAAACGTATAATTTGCGTGTGTATATGTAAAATAACCAGTACCAATTTTTGGCACATTCCTCAATCACGAGCTAGTTTCCAACGGCCATAATTATCATCATTGTCTTTCATTGTCTGCGAACTCTGTTCTTATCTCGAAGGTTTCCGGTACTACGTCCTCGATCTTCTAATCCAGGGGTCTCCAAACTACGGCCCGCGGGCCACATCCGGCCCGCGACAGCTAATGGCCTATTGTTGTTATTGTTGTTGTGATAAGTTGAATAAAAAAAACAGAATGATAATAACTCGGTTTTATTTACTTGCTAGGTAAAGCTTAATGACAAGTATAATACGCAGAAAATATAACGTAAGTATAGTACTAACAAATAATTGAAATTAATCCAACTTACATTATAAACATATTAAATACTAATGAGATTTATGTAATTGTGATTTCCCACTGACAATAGTTTGTAGTTGTGAATCAATTTTACTTGTATCAATTATTAAAAGAGATTTAAGATGCTCATCGGTTAACTTAGATCCTCGCTCAGATCTGTAAACATTCTTTACGTACTTCATTTTAGAGAATGTTTTTTTCACACAAGTAAGTAGTACCAAAAACAGAAAACAGCCCACGAGCAAATTTATGCAAATTATCAAATTGTGCCAGTGGAAGACTCTTATAAAATGTCAACAAAGATGAGTTTTGATATTTGTTCTTAATTATATCACTGCACTGTAGATCAATAATTTCCATTTGAAGTTCTGGGGCTAAGGTTTCAATGTCGGTATCAAAAGGATTTTGAAAATTTTTTATTCAAATCACTCAAAGCTTCGATTGCAAAATCGACGGGAAACTCAGGCTCAGTAGTATTCAGTTCGTTCATAAATATGTTTTGTCAAATCGACGTAACTTCCACAGTCATTCGCTATTTTGTAACTCGGACGAATTACGACGCTTTTTATTCAAAAAAATTCCGATCACTGCGTTCTGAAGTTCAAAGAAGCGCAGAAGGACTGTTCCGTAACTAAGCCAGCGTACGGCAGTATGATGGTAAATCATTTTCTCCAATTTCTTTAGTAAACTCGCGGAATTCTCGGTGATTCAGCCCAGTGGATCTAATGAAATTAACAATTGATGTGACTGGATTTAGAACTTCAGACATATCCAAACATTTCCAGCAAAGAGACTGTTGATGAATGATAGAATGTAAGACTAACGACTTTGAACCACCATTATTTTCTACAGCCTTTGGCACAAGAGCGACCACTCCTTTATTTTTACCACACATGTTTTTGCCTCCATCAGTTGTAATATCTTTTAAGTTTTTCCATCAAAGGTTTTATTAATGTTATCTTCAACTTCCTTAAAAGTATCTTCACCAGTTGTGCCGTGAATACTATCAATATCAAAAAGTCCTTCATACACTTTATAGCTTTTATCTACTTCTCGAATAAAAATCAACACCTGAGCAGTGCAGTATCTGACACATCCGCTGACTCATCCAAGGCCAGAGAAAACCACTCACGATGTCCATTTTTGTCAGACAGTTGAGTTGATATATTTTCTGCAATGGCTTCTAGCCACGGTGTTTGCTGACAAACTGACAGATCTAAATAAATTACCTTTTCGGGGCACATTTCTTCGGTTACTGCAATTACGCATTCTCTGATCATTTCTCCATCGGTGAATGGTTTTCCACGTTTTGCGATTTCAAAAGCCACACGAAAGTTGGCACGAGTTGCAGCCTCTTGTCCAGTATTGAGTTTCGTTATTAAAGATTGCTGCAATGCACTGTATCTTTTAAACACGCACAAACACGTTTTAAGGAGTTATGCACTACTTTATTTCACAATACACAGGTTCGCTTTCTTCGCGTTAGCCTTTTTATACTCCGATTACTGCCATCCAGAAATGAGTGGAATACACCAGAACTTTCTCGAGCCAACGAGGTTCGACGAGATTTGTTGAGCGCTATCTGTTAGCGATGGATAGAGGGGTACACTACTTATTTCCGCGTGTATCCACCAGATGTTGTCAAGTGTCGCGGTCGTAACATACAGTACAACACAACAATGATTGAACTATAAGTGAATTTGGCAAGCGCATGCTCGCTCAGGGCCCGTACTCGGCGACTAGTCTGGAAATTATAGATGATGGCAGGAAAATTAAAACGGTGTTGGCCCTTGGAACTTACTGGAGTAATCACTATGGCCCTAAGGCTGAAAAGTTTGGAGACCCCTGTTCTAATCCGTTAAATGCCTTATGAGATTTTTGCATGACCGAAAACCTTGTTCCTACTGCATACTTCCAGAATTAATGAAATGTGTATTTCATTGTCGTATGGTTGTTCCATAATTGCACTGAATAGAAACCTACACTCAAAAAATATCTTCAAAACAGATTACTACTTTATTAAAGTCAAGAGTAGTATCCTGGGATACTACGACAATTAAAACTTTTGATAAACAATAATCAGTGAAAAGGTATCATTCCATTTAACATTTCAAATTTGTTACCAGCCAGATAAAATCTGGAGAGAAGGTAAAAATATCAAATATGTACAACTGACTTTTTTTGGAGTTTCTTACGACCTAAAGAAAATTTCTTTATAAGGTAGATTGACGAACACATCGTATACTTTTTGGTACCTATATCATAAATTGACGAAAAAAAATACTTATAAATGCAGAGACATACACTTCTGCAAACTGTATTTATAAACGAGCAACGTCGCACTTTTCAACATTTGCGCAGTAACCCGTCATATACAAATTAACCACCGCACATCCCTAGCTAACAGTATACATGGCTAAAAAGCTTTATAGCAACTCAGCAGAAGAAGGAAGAAAGCAAATTGTTTCTAATACTTAAAAAAAACAATAAACCTATCAAATATAAAAGGTCTAGAATTGACCTTAATGTTTGCTTGCACGGAAAGTAAAAACGTCTGTTAGTCTACTAATGGAAATATCAACCTATATACCAGCCATATATATGCATTGCATTATTCAAATGCAGGCTCTAGCAGTTCGATCAATCTGCGGTTAATGCATTATAGAACACTACATATAATTAGAATAGATGTTTTCAACCCAATGGGCGAACCGCAACGTGCCTCAATTGACTAATGTCGTGTGTTTTACACCGCACCGTAAACCTCTGTCTGGTGTCTGAGGAGGAATTCTAAATCCTCTGAGACAAATGATATGCAAATTGTTGCTAGTCTCGAGTGAATAGCCTATTTTCAACCCCCATAACGAAAAATAAAAGGGGTCATACCTATGTTGCCGCCGTACGTTAAGCTTCTTTTTTAAATCCCATTGCTCACAAGTAATAGTAAATACAAGAAACTAAACTTTATTGTTCTGTGGTAAATACCCCCATAATTGCTTTCAGAAATATTTATTTACTTAGAGCACTTCAGATGTTAAATAAGAGAACTTCTTTATTTTAAAGAAACAGTAAGATTTAAAGGGAGAAAAAAATATTTCAACTTATTTATTCAATTTAAAGACATTTCCTTAGCCGGAAATACTGGAACCAGGGTTGTTATATTTAAAACAAAATGTTTAAAACATTTGTTTTAAACATGTTTAAAACACTTACATACTAGTGATTTGTTTAAAACTGTTTAAAACATGTTTAAAACAGTGTTTTTTTAAGTTGTTTTTTTTTGTCAAGCTTTACTGAAAATCACATAAAATCTGTTAAAACAAAAAATATTAAATTAAAAACAAAAATAGCATTATTTATATCATATCTAGGTAACATTTAATATTAAAAGTACATTATTATAAAAACACGTTTAAGACTAGCTCTAGGTCTTAGTTTATCTACCTACCTACAGTCTGTGTACCGTGTTCCAATAACATAACCAAATAAAAAATGTAAACATATAAAAGCGCTTTATAAAAGTAACAAAGGACAAACAAACTAAAAACTAAACAAAAATTCTCCTAGTCGTTCTACTGAACTTAACTCTTGATTTGAATTAAGCTGTTTAAATATGGTTACAAGTTTCGCGGCATTTTCTGTTCCTAATCGATTTCGAAGCTTACTATGAATTATGCCAAATGTCGAGAAAAGGCGTTCGAGTCCTGCAGATGAAGCTGAAGCTGAGTGAAGATAATAATTTAGTACAAAATATTATTTTTTTCGATGAAGCTACGTTCTCTTTGATTAGTAATGTAGACAGAAAAAATTGTTGTCATTGGGCAACAGAAAATCCGCATTGGATGATGAAGGTTCACAGCCAGTACCCTCAAAAAACAAATGTGTGGTGTAAAATAGTGCGCGGAGGAGTAATTGATCCATTTTTCTGTAACTGGACTAAAATATCTCGAATTTCTCCAATTTAATTAATTCCGGCATTAGTGGCTTTATTTCCGAATTCATTGAACCCAGACTCCCCTGACGAAGAACTGAGGTTCCAGCAAGATGGTGCTCCTCCGCACTATCCCTTTGTGATATTCTATCTCAGATATTGAGTAAATATTTTTTCAAACAAGATAACGCGTATTTCTTTAGGAAAGCGAACATTTTTAATACGAAATAGTGTATGTCTTTCATTAAGAACATGTTCTGTCAGTATAAAAGCAGCCAAAACCTATGTCCAAAATCCATCACTTTTATTCTGAAAAAAGTATTATTTAATATCAAATATATTTACACTCAAACTCAAGTAAGAACTATTTTAATACGAGACATTTTCTTTTATGTTAAGTGCACAAATTTACGAAAACATTTTTTTGTCGCTTTGAGATCCAATTTCTTCGCCACACATAGTCAATGAATATGCACTTGATTAGAAACCAAAGGATTTACCTTAAGATAATATTTTTATGTTTGAGACGTTTGCCAAAGTGAATCGCTTCATTCGCACGCATCCTAAATGAGTTTTCCTGCAGTGCTTGTGGCTTGATAATATCATAAATAAGGTTATTTACGCAATACCATTAAAAATACGGAAACAACTCTACTATTCAAGCTCCCATTTCACAACCGAAAGTAATGTGGAATATCTCGAGCACGAAGGAGAAAACAAACATAAAACAGGACAAAAAGTTGCGTCATTAGTGCCTTTATGTACTTTTAATCCAAGAGGGACGTTGATGTTGTTGTGTTTTTGTAGCAGAGTAAATATGGAGAAAATTAGATAGTTTAAGCTTTGAAACAAAGGATTAACTAGAATGATGTTGTTTAACTTTAATTATCCAGGCTGCAAAACCTTATAATATACACTATTTCGACGGATGAGGTTTAAAAGATAAAGCGACATTAAAAAAGTCATCCTCTTCTTTCTCCTTAACAATGAATATTCACGTTGAAAATGAACAACTGCTCAAAAACCACGGTATATTGTCATAAAAAAATCAGGCAAAATTAGGGTTCGTTATTCTTAAACAAACTTTTTCATTTTTAAAGTTACTGCAAACAATTTCATTTTTCATAATATGATTAAAAAAAAAAACACTTTTCCAAAAAGTGTTTGTTCGTGTGGCACTTACCAAGCTTGAATTTTAAAGTTTACTTTTTCGTGCATAGATAGATGGTGTTGCTATTCAATTTTTAATAAATTCACAAACTACTGATTATTTAATTATTCCTGTTATATTCCAAAATAGTTCATTGTTCTTTTGATTGCAATAAAACTACTAAATCATTTTAAGAGGTTCGCACCTACACATAGTTGATTTGTCAAGCATCAGCTGGTTAAAAGACAGTGGTGGGTGGTGGGTGGTGGGGCAACTAATAATAATTAAACAAGATATATTTCTAAACAAACCTGCAGTCCAAGTACACGAGTAGGTACTACTATAGTCTATTTCAGAAAGGTGTAGAGTAATAAAAGCTCATTAGGTATGCAAAGGTACTACAGAGTGACCCAACGAATATTTAAGGCACTTTCATAATTTGGCATTGATTTCATTGCAAAATTCATTCTTTTCATCAAGTGTAGGTAGTACCACCCGGGTTTGGGTCAATTTATGGGTTTTGCCTATTGTTATCCATTCACAAACACTAGAAATGGTGTGACAAAGGCGTACCGGTAGGATACTAGTAAAAAGGAAAGAATTTTATTTTAACAGAATAAAAATTAGGCATTATGTACATAGTAATAGCTACACTTATTTTTTATTAAACATTTTTGAAAAAATACATTATACAGAAATTAAATTATACTCGTAAAAATTATAATAAATTAAATTATACTCGTAAAAAGGAAAGCATTTTAAAGAATTTTATTTTAACAGAATAAAATTTAGGCATTATGTACATAGTATTAGGTACACTTATTTCTTATTAAACACTATAAAAAAAAATACAAACTACAAAAAAATACATTATACCTACAGAAATTAAATTATAAAAAATTATAATATTCTTCGTCATCTGAGGAACTGTCATCTCCTCTTTACGTTATAATTAACGGGTCGACGGTCCGATCGATCAGGTGGTCAAGATCCCACATTTTCTCTTCTTCTTTAATGACATGATGGACTGCCTTTCGGCAGTTCTCTGGTGTCACTTCCTTAATGGCTTGATCAAACAGTAGCTTAACGTCTTTCATTTTGAATGTCGTGTTGTGTCTTGCTACAAATCCTTTCACTTGTGCCCATATAAGTTCTATAGGATTTAGTTCGCAATAATATGGCGGTGTGCGCAGCACAGTTACACTATGTTTTTCTACTATATTTTCCATGGCATATTTCATAAAACGATGTTCGTGTAAATTTTCTATAGCTAATAGTTCCTTTTTTATCAAATTATCTTCAAATTCAATACTTTTGGTGGTTAACCAATCGATAATTTCTTGTTTTCTCCAAGATGAAGTTGGAGTCTTTTCTGTGCGTCGTGAATGATAGCTTGCATTATCCATAACTACTACTGAATCAGCTGGAAGATATTTTATCATTTTACCAAAATAGTCCTCAAAAACATTCGAATTCATGTCCTCGTGGTAATCTCCCGTATTAAACGACTGAAAGGTTAGCAAACCTTCTATTAAAAATCCCTCTTTGTTTTCAATATGGACGATTATTAGTCTCTTCTACCCGTTGACAGGCCTTCCATAAGAGCTTGGCGAGCACTGGTTATATTTTTGACTTGCCACAATTTTGGTACTATATAACCTTCATTAATCCACGTCTCATCAAGGTAAAATAATTTTTTCTGCTTTCTTCTGTACTGCTTTATACTTCTCAAGTATTTTTGTCGCCAGCAAACAATTTCATCACTTTCCAGTAAAAGTTTTCTAATTATAAAAGGAATACTGTCATCCTGGCCAAGCTCCGTTAGAATCTTATCTAGGGTGGGTATTTCTTTTTTAAAATAAAAAGAGTGAACTTTTCTTCGAACTACACCTTTGGTGTCTTCATCAAGGACTTTTTTCTCTCCCGCAATAATTTAAAAACGGTGGACTTTCCAGCTCCAGTCATTCGGGAACATCGGTCGACAGTTTCTTGTACAGTAAAATTCGGAAAATCGTATTTTATGCAATCATGTACATTTAAAATAATAACTTTTTCACTCACTGATAGTGGAGAATTATTGGAACATCTTTTTGTTGGTGTGAATGTCGCCATTTTATTACTAATCTTATAATACTGTGAACACTATTTACGGCTTAACAGCAAATACCGATGCGTTAAACTAAATAAATATACTTATTAAGGTCGTACACACACACGATATATGAAGTTTATTCCAAATTACCACCTATTTATATGATCCAGCCAAAGAGGCCAGATCCAAACTCGGTACCTGTTAAATGGTACCTGTTAAACACAACGTAACTTTATAATCTACTACCTAACTAATCCCTAAACAATATTTCGATTTTGACACTTCAGGCCAGAAAACATACCATTCGTAATCCTCTTACGCAATTACTTGAAATTTTAATATTACAAACAATACTATTTTATCTTAATACCCGTTAACCTAATTCTCTAAAATTTTTGGTTAGTTATCATAAATAATTTAATGCACAAAGTTTACCTGCGCCTATGGCCGACGCCGAAATTGAGCCGAACTGGACGAAATTTCCCATTTTATTACTCTACACCTTTCTGATATAGACTATAGTACTACACTACTACACAAAATATAACTACAACACAAATAAAAAAAAAGAAAATTAAGAAAGCCGCCATCTTAAATTGAATTTAATAAGCATAAATAACTAAAATGCCGGTGTCATTTAATTTAAACAAAAATGTATGCAAGTACTACAAGTCTAACTCAAATATTTTGCAATAGTATATTTCACCGAGCGGTTCGAGTGCATTTCCATCGGACCGGCATCGAACCCGAAAACCGGCGACGTGACGTCGAGGAACACGCGAGCGGCAAAAAAAATTTGAATTTGCGGGCCGTGGTAGATGTCGTGCTAATATTTGTCTCTTTTTAACTTCCTTGAAGCGCATATGTTTGGTGCTCTCTTGATTTTAATGCTTTTAATACAGTTTTCTACTGCCACATAAACCTATTAGGATTAGGTAAATTGAAAATACGGTCGAGTCCGGAGTAAGCACAGAAATAATAATTCTTGGTGCTTCGCTTAGCTCGATTCTTTATTGGGGGGAGTTTTTGTATGAAAATGTACTTTTTTTGCGTTAAATATTTTTAAGTTTCAAATTTGGGTGATTGCTTAAATGACCATACAGACCAGTCGCGCCTGTTGGAAAAAACTATGCAATGGTCTTACTGCGCCCATAAATATTCGAATGATTTACTTAGCAGCTTACCACAACAATTAGTTCATCTTAGAACACAAGCATGTATAAAATATATAGCACTATAGCCGAGTGAATAAAGTTGTATTTTAAAGTTTGTGTTTTATCGTCAACTGTATGTAGTTTTACTGATACAGGGAGATGAACAGTAGTTATCTTAAATACTGCGGTGTTGCCGCTTCTACCAGATGCTAGTATCAAATTTGATATTTTAAACGGTACACCTTGTATTTAAACTTATTTTCATCTCTATTAGTTTCACTAAAACAAGTTCTCTTATTATTGTTCTATCTATCCATTACCATTTCGAGAGATTACCTAAGTAATTAATTAAAAATCATGATCTGCAATAAAAAGTGCTGTTATTTTTATACTCTGAAATACTATTTTTTGTAAAAACACCGTCTTTTCCACAATTTCAAATAATTTGGACATCCTGTATTCAAATTATTGCCCTTCCGAAGTACCTAAAACTGACTCGTGTATTTACTCTAAGGGACACTGACTTTACAAATATTTATGCCGGGTATTTGGCTCGAGATGTATGGTCTGAGCTCTACCGATCGTGTTGTTTAGTTTGACCTGACTGGCATCCATTAGAACGTAATTTATTTTCCTTTCCCAGGTGCCCTCGAGCATTTTATACCGTTTAATTCGGTCTTGGTTTGTTCGTTTGTTGATTATTTTCAAGAAGATTCCAGTTAATAAACTTTGCAAGTGGTTAGTCGGTAAATAAAACCAGTTACAGGGAGTGAATGACATGTTTTGATCCTCCTTTTAGTTCTTCGAGCATAGACAAAAACAATTTATTAATAAAACTGCCACTGCATCATCTCCGTGAACAAAGTAAAGTAATGAAATGCGAGTCCTGAATATCTGTGAGGCTGGCAGAGCCATAACGTTTTTCCCAACAATTACGAAGACATTTTTGAACTCTGACATACTAAGGCACTAAAATTTGGTATGGAAACAGTGGACACTCATATTTTCAAATAAGCCCTTACCTCTCAATTTTAGCAGTGGTTCCAATCAGTCATAGTATACTAAGTATTTGAAAAATTATATACCAGGTGAGTTCTTTTAGTGTTACAAGGCAATATCTCGAGAACGGTTTTAAATATTTTCATGAAGTTTTGGTGAGGTAATAGGGATGTGTGGGGGACATATTTAACCATATATACATATTTCAATTTTTCAATTAAATAGTTACGGGTTTGTACCGCATAATAGGGGCTTAATAGGGTCAAAACAGCAACTGCCATGTTTTCGTTCGTTTGAGTTCTACTCCGAACTTGTGGTATCGTCTTCAAACTACCAGTACTACGACATCTGGTTTCCAGCCTTTTAAATGCCGTCTGAGATTTCGGGTTGTTAGGAAACCTCTCTCCCCACACTAGAGCAGATTTCTGTAGTTTTTTCTGCACTACCACTAAATTAACAGCATATCAACTAGCATAATAAAATTTGCTCCCACGCTTTGAGCAATAATCTGAGAAATAATTATTAAAACTTCAAAATTTTCGACTGACGTTAGTAAACATTACGCATTTCCATAGAAACGCATATTAATTCTGAAATAAGTAAACTTAGGGAACAAGTCAAACAATTTTTTGATAACATACGCAGTATATATGGTGTATTTTTAGACCACCCTGTAACTAAGATTTAGCTATAGCGTAAAAAGCCTGCGGGTATTGCCTAGCTGCCAACCAAATGTCAGTGTCTTTATAATGCAGAGTTCAAACGATCAGCATTTGCTAAGGTGATGGTTCATGCTTTTCGAAAAAGATATGAAAATGAATTAATATCTGAAAAACAGAGGTATAGGAAGATAATAAGAAATGCTGTTAAGAAACTAATAGAGACTCTAAAAATGAAAGAACATACAGTGTAATAAAATAAAAAATATTTTTAAACGGTACAAATACATCTCTTATAACCACAACCAATATTTTAAAATAAAATCTCATTTAGTTCTTGAGATACTTCTAATAGGATCTTATTTGGGGTCACCCCAATTTGCATACAATAGAAAGACGAGTTTGGTGAATGAAAGTAATGTGACAGCTGCGTTACTACAGGTAGTTTATTAGAATAATAAGTATAATAATAATTATGCTTGATAATTATTATAGAGATAGGCAGATAATTGAGATATTAATTATTCTAATCTTAAGTAGATAAAATTATATTATATTGTATTCTATAGAAGTCCGAATACTATGAAAATAAATAAATAGGAATAAATAATAATATTTATAAAAAAAAATCTACTATGTACAGGGACATTTTTTTAAGTGCCTCACCCGATTGGCGATTTTCCTGCTGACTATAATAAAAAAACAAATTACATATTTCTCAATGATTTTCGACAAGGAAGCCGAATTTAATGTCAAAAACTTTGAATTTTCTTAAATGGCAACCCCCATAAATAACCAAACGATTGAATTGCATTTGGCGATCCGATTCTTAAAGTATATAGTTGTTGATACTTATTTTTAGACGTTTCGGAAATACGGGGGTTCCTAATTTGCCTCCATCGATTTTGTCTTTAAAGTGTCTCACCCCTTCTTCTTCTTCCTGTACTTCCTTTTGGTGACTGTCCGACTCCAGGCATATGCGGACGCGTTTCAACTATTTTTGCAACTCCGATCGAATGTTGAATTTTGGTGGCTAAGAGCATTGAATTGAACACATTGAGAATAATAATTTTCTTATTTTTAGAAAGCGCAGTTTTACTAATCCGTTTTTCAGCAACAAATTCAGAAACGCTAACCATTTTCAAGAACAAAGTTTTACAACAACTGCCGGAAAGTAACTAAACATTACAAATTTTTGAAACGCTACCTACCCGATTTCGGGACCCCTGACAATAATTATAGGTACAATAATAATAATTGGACTACACCTATGGAATACGGCGAAGACCACTGGATTTTATAGTTCAATAATGATTTATTACTCTCTCGCATTAAGCAACAGACTATAAGATCAGGATCTTCATTAAAAATTATATTTTTCTCGGTACAAAATAAAATCTTAATTATCAGGAATAGTGACAACAAAACAAAGATCCTGTATACGTTCCTAATAGTTCTTAGCAGTTGTACTTTAAAGAAGTTTGGTTACCCCATTTTCATGCTCTGAGAGTTTCTCCTTTCCAAAATGTAACTAAGTTTAGCCAAGTCTTAATTACGTCACACGAGATCCGTTTGCAAAATGGGACTAGGTAGAAGCTGGAGCGTGACATTATTTTTTTTTATAAATTTGAATTTTGGATAACTTATTACTAGTTTGGGGAATATATTATCAGGGATGTGTCTGTGTATGACAATGCTTTCCAAAAGATTTACATAAGCATCTACTGCCTTAAAAGTTTATGTTAATAAATTAATCGGTAAAAATTTATGAGTACCGGGTGCCCAAATAAGAAAGGACGCCGGCTATATCTCAGGAACTATAAGTCCCAAAGCTTTCAGGTAAAAATTTTTTGCACAAAATAGGCCATAAAAAATTGCTGGAAATAATTTTTAAGTTTGGTAGTCGTCCGCTAGGGGGCGAAACGAACACTTGAAAACATAATTCTGTGCTTATCTCCAAAAAGACATACTAAAGGCCTAACTAACCTACAAATATAATATCTAAAATCTTGATGAGATTATGAAAAAATTTAGTTTGGGACTTTTTGCCATTACTCTTCAAATAAGGTGTGGGGGAAGGTTCAAACACTCTATTAACAAATGTCATACAACTTTTTTTTTTTAACCGATTTCAATGATTTTGGCATCATTTAAAAGAGCTTTTCCTGTTTAATAAAATTCATAGTAAAAATAACAAAATTAAATGATTTTGTCGCCGCTAGGGGGCGCTATTTCAAGAAGTTGACAATTTTCCCATTTTCCTAGGAAATTTCAAATATAATGAGGTATTTTTTTACATTTAGATGGAAAGAGAATAAAAAAATAAGGAATTTAGTGAAAACCGCAAGTCGATATCTTAACCCTATCCCAAGATATACAAGATATACAAGAATATTTTGGGAAAAAACTTTTTGCCTTGCGTTTTGGGTAAGTAGGCCTGGAAATGCAAAAATTAAACAAAACACCTGTAGTTGTCACTAAGGCTTATTTATCCGGCGCCATTCTTTGTCGTTGTTGTGGTATTGCAATTAAGCCTAAACCAATGAGAATTCCCAATGAAGTAATATTTAATATGCTAGCCGTTTATTTTGAATGCTACCAGAACTCAAAATAGCATCAAGAATATACGCGATGAGGTATCCTGGACAGAGACGATATAATAACAGAACCTTTACAAGATTGGCCAGACGGCTACGAGAAAGTGGCAATGTTAACCGAAGGCGAGGAAATGGACGCACTGAAGAAAACATAGTCAATGTTTTGGCATATGTTGGGATATATCCTCATATGGGAATTAGTCAAATTTCACTGGATTTGGACATTACTAGATCAACCGTGCATAACATCTTAAGAGACCACAGGTTTGTGCAAAAATTGAATATTTTGTTGTAAAAAATAAATACAAACACTAAATATTATTAGGTATTTATGCAACAAGTGCGTAAAGTAACCCTTTTTCATAATTATTATCGCATGAGGCAAGCCCATGAATGAAAAAAGGTACTTTACACGTGAGTTTCGATCAAGTTTTTTTGTGTAATAAAACTTTATTATTATTTTAGGATGCATCCATATCACATTGTTCTCCATCAAGAATTAAATGACACAGACTTTGATAACCGTCTTAACTACTGTCACTGGTTTATTAACATGATGGAAGAAGATCCCAATTTCCCTCAAACATTTTGTAGACGGACGAGGCAACGTTCACCAGTGTTGGTAATGTTAACGTGCGAAACTATTTGGATATTATGATCTTCCCGGATAGGTGGATTGGTCGGGTCAGCTTATTTCCTTGGCCACCACGATCCCCCGACTTAACTTGTTTTGATTTTTATTTATGGGGCAGACTAAATATGATCGTAAGGATCAGAAATGCCATTAGAAGCATATCTATTGCCGAAGTGGGCCGCTGTTAATGTAACGGAACGAAAAGTGCGAGATTGTATTAAATGTGATGGTGGACATCTTGAAAGACATTAGCTAATTTATTTTTTTTTACATATTTTATTTTAGTCCCAAATCTTGTGTGTTTAATTTTGTTTTTATGTTAAATTTGGTACCGTAAAAATTTTACCTGAAAGCTCTGGGACTAATAGTTCTTGATTTATAGCCGGCGTCCTTTTTTATTTGGACACCCGGTACATTTTGGGATCACTAACATTTAAGGATAGTATTTAGAATTTTTTAAATATCTTAAAGAACTACATTGTAACACTATATAATCTATTAAGATATTTTAGTTCCTGGAAGATATAGCGTGTGTATATATTTATCAGAAGGGACATTGACTTCAGGTAAATATTTATTCCTGATATCTATTTTGGAATGTATTGGTCTCTGGTTGGTACGAGAGCTTCTACGTTACCTTGCCTTTTTTGATTTTTATAGGTTTGTTGACCGATGCTGTGAATTTTGGAGTAAACACTATTAACAAGGTTATTTTTGCGGTCACAGTAAAGCTTTTTATATAACTCGCCAATTCATATGTACTTGGAACACCTTGTACACCAAATCACATTAAACATATTATTATCATACCTATTTACCTTTTGATAAGAAAGTCAATGTGTTTCTCTGTCTGTGCAAACGCTCATATTGACTTTTATGTTGTATGCGGTTATTTCCTTTAAATATTACTTCATAATTGTTAACGACTTCACCCATAAAAACGGTTGGAAACGTGAAAAATTGTATACAATAATTAGATACATAAAACATATTAAAATTAGTTTTCCTAGAAATTTAATTACTAAGTACTTAATGATTAAAAAGGTTGATAAATCGGAGGCGCCACACATCGTGTCGTCGTCCTTTCCTGTTGATGTTGCAGTGGGTTTGAGCTATTTAACTGATTAAAATATTCAGATCACTGTGAATAATCAATTTATTTGATTGCAAACATATTCTGAATAATCTGAATCATATATTAAATGGGAAAATATTTAGATTAAAGTTATAAATTAGATTTAGTAGTTATTTAATAACATCGACACCAGATGATAACAATTGTAATTTGTTTTGTTTCGAGGAAATATGCTATGTTCATATACACTGCTCAACAATTGAAGTGGATATTTATAATATTCGTAATGTATACTGTCTTATATGAACAACTATCATATATATACAGTGTGTCCGCTTAAGTTCTGTACGTATGGAAAACTTGTTTAATATTAATTTTACGAAAAAAAGTTACTCTTTATAAAAAAAAAAGTTGTGCTTACTGAAAAAATAATATTAGCCTATTCAAACTTGAGATGGTATGTAGGTACAGGATGATCAAAAAGTAAAAAATCAAAATTGACCTACGAGAAAAGTACCCTTTATTTTAATTTTAGAGCAAAATGGAATGAGAAAATGTTGATTGGCATTAAAAATTATATCTGTTTTTACTCTTAGTAGACTATTATTGAAAATAAACTTAAAAATTTAAATCTTAATTTTTAATAGCATGTCCATTATCTTGCCACCATTTCCCACCTGAATTTGAATTTTAACTGTCAGCTATGTTACCTATTTGTCTGAATCATCAGTTTGAATATTTAATTAGATAAATATGCCGTTGAAATTGAGTATGCAAGATAAAATTGAAATAATTTTAGTTGTTGGTGAAAATTACAAACGTATAAAATACTTTCATTTACAACAGTAGGGAACCTCGTAGGGAACAGAGTGACTAAATTAAAGATCTTTGAATAATTGTTTGGATTGGCAACAAGAAATGCAATGTGGTTCAGACACGATGGTGCACCAGCGCATTTTAGGGAGTGATTCTGGTTTTCTTGAAGGTGGGTTAAACGTGTTTGAATCTCGTAAAACCGGTGATTATCATGAGGATATGAACTCGGGAGTGTTTGAAGATTGGTTTAAATCCATCTTACCGCGTATTGAACGTGGATCGGTAATCGTGATGGATAATGCACCATACCACAGCTGTCGGATGGAAGCTTTGCCAACTTCCGCGTGGAAAAGGAAAGATTGTTGACTGGCTCGAAGAAAAAAATATTGTATTTGGCGAGAAAATGCTAAAAGTGCAGTTGCTCGATCTTGCAAGACTTCACAAAAAAAAAAATATACGAAGTATGTAGTGGATGAAATGGCTCGTGAACGTGTTGTGAACTAAATCCAATCGATCTTATATGGGCACAGATAAAAGGCGAAGTGGCGCGTGAAAATAAAACTTTTAAATTAAAAGATGTTAAAGAACTGTTAAAAACGGCAATAGCGAATGTACAAGCAGCAGATTGGCATAAGTGCGTATTACATGTCGAGGGCGTAGAAAAAAAAATGTGGGACTTAGATGTACCCGTTGAAGTCATGGTAGAACCTATTATTATAAATCCTGCAGATGACAGCAGTAGCGACAGTAATGAAATGTTTTCATCGTCAAATAGTGAATAATCGCTGTATCTGTAATGGTAATAATGAATTTAAAATTGTAACGTATTGTCATTATAACACTTTTTAATGTCAGCGTGGAATATAATTTGTGAAATTATTATCAATTAGTGTTCATTAGGTAACAATAGTTAGGATATTTATAAACATTTATAATTTAGGTTTAGGTTTTGCCCTTAATCCACTATTATATGTTTCTATTATTATGTAGTATAATAAAAACATTATGAAAATAACGCATAACGTTGCTTTATTATTTTTTTTTTTTGGTTTTTATACCTGCATAATTTAGTTTCTCTAATTACTTCATTAGAGCACCAAATGTAAAAGCTTAATTTATTTTTCAGTATAATTTATAATATTATATTTATTATAGTAAATGTAAATATATTATAATAATAAACAAAAAATTCATATATTTTTTGAATTATTATTGTTTAAAATGACACGCCTCTGGAATTGGCGTTCCCCTTACGTCTTGCACACCCCGCCAAAAATGAGTCACTGCAAATTATTTTGGTACCGGAGTCTACTAATTCTCTAATATCAATTGGAATTTTATTATAAAATACGACGCAGGATAAGATTTATTTAACTCAAGTCTATGGAGGTCTTGTTGTAAATCACTGCCAAATCTTGTCTCGTAAGAGTGGGTGTATATTTTGAGTTCATATTTCCGAAATATTTTGTCTAACAAATTTAAGAATTTCAAAAATAAAAATTGAAGGTAAGGTCATGTAAGGTTTACATAATTTCCCAAACGCAAGACTAAATAAATATAGACCGAATTGCTCTCTTTTGCATTAAGAATACCATATCGAATGATGGACTCGAAATTAGCGAAATAGAACATATTAGTGATATTCTTACTTAAAATCTGCCTAAACGATATAATGCAAAATAATGACTAGCACATTTTTTGCACACTTACCTGAAATGCTTCTTCCAATTTAACGATAGATCAATGTGGATACCCAGTAATTTAAAAGAGGGAACCTGTTCAATAGATTTATGATTCAGATAAATAGGCTGGCTCTCTGTAAAGTATGCATTATATGGATGAAATTACAAAGCAACAGGTTTGTTTTGATTAAGGACTAGTTTGAAATGATAAAAGAAATTTTTAATATATTTAAATTAAGTATCAGTTAATTTATCATTTCCAACTCTTTGCTGTGACATGACAACAATTTTTTTTTTTATGATCAGGCACACCGCACATCACTACAGGATAAATCCTTTATGGCGCTCTAGGAGCGGTGCGTGTACGCAGGAAACGATTTACGTTGGTCTTGAATCTTTGGAGATTATACTCATTGAGGAACACGATCTCAGGGAGGTCGTTCCAGAGTGATGACGTTCTCCAGATGAAAGAATTTTGAAACAGTGTCGTTCGAGGGACACTAAGCTGAACCACGTACTGGTGGGCTGCAGTGGCTCGTCGTGTATTTCTACCATGCACCGCTCTGGGTGGTATCAAGCGGGCAACCTTAGTCGAACACTTGCCATGAAAATATTTGTAAAATAGACTCAAGTCGCCAACCTGCCTTCGATGTTCAAGACTTTCCAGGTTGTTTGTCAGACTATGGTAACCGATCAAGCGAATGGCTCTTCTTTGAATGGAATCTAGCAATCTCAGGGTATGTTTAGGAGCAAAGCCCCAAATATGCGAACAGTACTCCAGTGATGGTCGAATTTGGGCTTTATAGAGCATCAAAAGTTGTTGGGGTGTATAGAGGTTCTTTGTTCGGAAAAGTACTCCAAGCTTCTGCGAGGCTGCCTTAGCAATGGCCGCAACGTGACTATGCCAAAACATATGACTATCCAAATTAACGCCCAATAAATGAATTGATGAAGCCAAGGGAATTGAGTGTCCCGCCATAACTATATCCGGTTCTTCAACATCAACTTTTTTAGAAAAAACTGCCGCCTGGGTCTTTTTAGCGTTAAACTCTACTTGGTTACTGTATATGAGACCTCTTGCTGCCTATAGAGATGTGCATTAGCAGCCGATGTCCGAGCATCCAAAGTAAAAGATGAAACAAGTGTGCTGTCATCAGCGAAGCTATATATAGGATTTTTAGTTTTTTCCAAAAGATCGTTAATGTATAGTAAGAAAAGGGTGGGCGATAATATAGAACCTTGAGGGACTCCGGCGTTGATGTTAAATGTGCCTGAAAGAAATCAGTCCATCGCCACTAGCAGAGTTATGTCATTCGCAAACTCACAGTGATATGCTGGCAAGTAACATAAAATATCATTTATTTTGTATATGTGAGGAACAGCAATGGACCAAGAACACCAATCTCGACATTCGCCTGCGGAGACCTCGCCCCCCAAAAAGGGCATAGGTAATGTTTACGATTTTCGAAATACTATTCATTTCAATTTTTATGCAGTGTATGTACCTATATATATATGTAAAGAATACTAACCTATGTAGGTCATAAAGGAGGCTAACTTCGTGATTTTCTTCAAACTGCATAAACCTGAAACAAAACATTGTCCATATAATAAATAATACCATAATAATTTTAAATAAATTTTATTATCTTGTTTATTTATGCCATATAAGTATAGGCAATCTAAAAATCAGTGATCCAAAACTAAATATGTTATTGAATTCGCCTTGAAATGCAATCAATGTCTAAGAGGTATTATATTAATAAAGATAGGAGTGATAAATATGTATATTTTTAAACATAGACTTTTTATTTAGCACAATAATATGTAAAATTTTGTTTTTATTTTGTTGTATGCCTAAAAAGGTGTTATCTTTTTACAATCTCTAGTAGTTTCTTAACAAGACACTATCTGCAAAACCTAAATGCTAATATTTTTAAACTTAGAGGGATAATATTTGCAGAATTATACCGTTGACTCTTACTGCCATAAATAATCTACCTGATTAAATCCTGATTAAATGAAAAATTAAATAAAAAATTAAATATATGGGGCTGAAATTTCGTAGAAAGTTAGACATTTTCAGGAGGCTTTCTACGCTAGGGCCAATCTATTCTTCTTCTTCTTCTAATTCTTAAATCAAAATTGTTAACATATAGTCAGTGGCGTGACTTTCGGGGGCATAGAGAAAACAAACTAGTCATAACTTTTTTTGTGTATGGGTTCGAAACGTTTTCTCAAAATTTGGAAACCTTGATGCTTCTAAACAAATAAAAATCAGATTTATACAGATATCAAAATGCTTGGGTAAGAAAGCCATTAAAATATAAAAACCTGATCATTGAATTGACCAACAATAATTGTTCTGAATAAAATTGATGATGTATAGATGTTTATTGATTAAGAATTTTAATATTATATAGTGTTATCTTCAACAGAATTATAAATAAGTGGCTGAGTAGTTTTTGCAGTTAGTATTCATAAACCAAGTTAAACATATTCACAACGCTTATTTATAAAGAACTTTTTGGTATTATATTAATTATTTTTAGAAGTACAAGAATTAGTTCTTTTTTAGGTCTAGACAGTCTCCAGGTCTTAGGCAGTAAAACCAAATACAAGAAACATTCATGGAAACAATGTAAGTACATACAACTGGCAACTGGTTTTCGTAAAATTCTACCTTCGTGCTACCAGAGGTCGGTCGGAGTATAATACTTGTTTGTTTCAAGGTTTCCCTCGAGATTCTCTAACTGCTGATTCATGGATGCATTCTGCACATTTAAGCGAACGCATACACAGAAAAAATATATACCTACTAAGGAACCCAAACAATTGCAAACTTATTAACAATCGTTGTTAAGCTCCTTTTATCAGCGGATATTTTTCAAATTTAAATAAAGATATTACCTATGTACAGTGTGCTTTGTGGTTAACGATAATAGGGTCTAGGTTTACTTACTATAAATGTTTTTATAGGAGTAATAACATGGAAAATGTTACGTGAATGAAACAACTACTATTATAGGTATAATTATAAATATTACATACGAAATGTACCTGTAAGTACTAGGTATATTTGCAGCGAGACTTGCAGTTGGTATAGCTGCCAGTAAAATCCGTGAATTACACCTATTATAGGTTCTGTTTATTATCCTGAAATAGTTTACGTACTTTGTAGCAGAATTTGTAATACATTTCTGGCTAGTTTAGTCAGGCTAAAGGCACGTTTACAGTAAGCCAGTCATATTAGAGAGTGATTTGATTGCTTTAATTCAGGCAGCTTGGACAAGTTATTGTTCTTAAATGCTACCCGCTTTACAGAGTATTCTACAATTCAAACTAGAATGGTACAGGAGCGTCACCCGCTTGAAGACGTAAAACGTATTCGTAATTTGAATTTCACTTTGAAACGAGATCGATAAATCTGTGACGTAAGAGGGTGACGCTCTGTACCATTCTAGTTTGAATTTTAGTCTAGTACTTCTATATTTGGGCAAGCAAATACTTAGGCAAGTTAAGGTTTTGTCGAGGTTTTTGTGCAACTTGTCAAATTTACAACATTTATTTTAAAAATGCAGCTTAAGCGAAATAAGTATCTAAGGAAGTGTAAAACTTATTAATAGCTGAACTTTAGGAAATACTGGAGCAATAGGATCCAAAAGAATGTGGTCAAGAAAAGAGAATATGACTTAGAAATTTCGGGGTCGACTCTTAATACGAACTAAACTTTAATTAAGGCTGAAAAATATCTTTGCACATGATCATCATTATTTTATTATTATCACTTGCCGAGATCGTTGAAGTCAACTTTGTACACCCATCGCTACATCGCTTAATATTGCATTAAAGTATTGCACATTGCTTTAAAAACATCGCACATTGCTTCGCATTGTGTGGCATTACGCCTCATTGTTCGCATTTTCTATGTATTGTATATATTTACTGTTTACATTTTTATACATCGCTTACCGTTGCTTGCATTGATTTTTAACTATTTTGATTGCGTTTTCCTTTAGTTAAGGTAAACAATTAGTGTGTAGTTGCTATGACCTTATGACTGCTATATATAGTGCCATAATTTTTAAATCTATTTATTTGTATGTACGTATATTTCAGGAATATTGTACCAATTGCAGCCTACTCTCCTTTCATCGTCTTTCTTTTTTAGTTCAATTCAAGTACGGGCTATAAACTATAATATACAGGGTGACTCGGATCTAAATGTACATACATCACCAGGAGATAGTGGACATCTTGGGGGTTCTAAATAATCTATCTTTAGTGGGTCCATCTTTCCTCGTTACTTAGATACAGAGTGTTTTATAAGGTTTGGCTCATTTTTGTTTTTGCCATAATTCTTTTAGCACCCGGAATAAAATGTTCATATTCGGTGGAAATATTTTGAGTAGCTATCACTTCAAAATGCCGTATGAAAATTTTTTGAATTTCAGGTCCGGACTTTAAAAACAAGACTGATTTCATTTTTTTAAATTCAACACCCTTTATATCATATTTCTGTCAATTTTATTTTTAATTTGAAAAACACATAAAAAACTAATTCTAATGACATACTTATCAAAATCCCCGCACTCGCCGCTCAGCCATAATAAATTGCTCTTCTTAAGATGTTGAAACACATACAAAATAATAACTGTTTTTATAACGACAATAATAGCAATAATAAGAAATAAACCAAAGTAATAAAATAGCGGCGTGTTAAAATTTGAAAATTTTCAATTCAATTTGACTCCATTGCTCGGCACCTCAGAACAACGAAATATTGGGGGGCAACAAAACATAATAAGTCATTGTCAGTTGTAACCTGTCAGATTTTTGGGCATTACGAGGATATTTTTGTTAAACATTTACTTCTCGTTTAAAACGCCCCATCAATTTTCAAACCAAGAATACGCTGATATAATATTTGTGTATGGATTTTGCGATGGTAACGGGCGAGCCGCTTCTCGAGAGTATGAATTAAGGTTTCCTGGAAGAAGATGTCCAAACCATCAAACATTTTCAAATGTATTTTCTTTTGTTCGTGAACAAGGACATTTTCCGACACAAAATAATATTGATCAGCCTGTAAGACACCCAGTTCAACAGGAAGAAGACATTTTAAATTTGATTGAAGAAAATCCAAAAACATCCACAAGGAAAATTGCTGGACGTCTGCATATAACGCAAAAATTAACCCATTCAACAACAAAAAATGAAGCCTTATATCCTTATCATATTCAAGAGGTACAAAGGTTGGAACCAGGTGATTATGCTAACCGTTTGGTTTTTTGTCAGTGGATTAGGAGGCACCAAAGAGATATTCACCGGACTTTGTGGACCGATGAAGCTCAGTTTACCAGAGATGGAGTCAACAATTCCAGAAATTGTCATCTATGGTCTCTAGAAAATCCAAATGCTATTAGGCAGCCGCACTCGCAACATAGATTTTCCATAAATGTTTGGGCAGGTATAATCAATCAATGGTAAATTGATTGGCCCACACATCTTTGAAGAAGGATTAGATGGAAACCAATATTTACACTTTTTGGAAAACATTTTGCCAAATCTTCTCCAAAATGAGAATGTTAATTTAAGAGGAATGTATTTCCAACACGATGGAGCCCCTCCACATTATGCAAAACCCGACTTTAACCCGCTGGACTTCTTTTTTTGGGGGTATATGAAAAATTTAGTTTACGAGGAAGAAATTAATACACGGGACCAGCTCTTGCAACGCATTATCACTTCATTTCAGGAAATGAAAAACAGACCAGGTGTAATCAGAAGTGCAGTTTCAAATTTAAATATCAGAGGAAGAAAATGTGAAGAAGTTAATGGTGGGCATTCTGAAAATATTCTCAAATAATTATGTTTTTGTTATTTTTGTTATTATTGGTATTATTGTCGTTATAAAAACAGTTATTATTTTGTATGTGTTTCAACATCTAAAGAAGAGCAATTTATTATGGCTGAGCGGCGAGTGCGGGGATTTTGATAAGTATGTCATTAGAATTAGTTTTTTATGTGTTTTCCAAATAAAAAATAAAATTGACAAAAATATGATATACAGGGTGTTGAATTTAAAAAAATGGAATCAGTCTTGTTTTTAAAGTCCGGACCTGAATTTCAAAAAAATTTTCATATGGCATTTTGAAGCTATAGCTACTCAAAATATTTCCACCGAATATGAACATTTTATACCGGGTGCTAAAAGAATTATGGCAAAAGCAAAAATGAGCCAAACCTTATAAAACACTCTGTATCTAAGTAACGAGGAAAGATGGACCCACTAAAGATAGATTATTTAGAACCCCCAAGATGTCCACTATCTCCTGGTGATGTATGTACATTTAGATCCGAGTCACCCTGTATAAGCTATAAAACACGTTTCTTAATATACCCCTCCCCCGCATGTCTTTTTGGTCAAATTCAAATTGCCTCTAAGATTAGGCTTAGTTTTTTTTTGTCAATCATTAAACAGTAAACTAGGAAATCTTGCAAAATTATCTTCTCAATGCGACAAAGAAATACAGATGTATCACAACAATGCTTCACACACTGTTTTTCCATTTGTTGGTTAACTTTTATATATTTACAAAATTTACCATTTCGTAACGAATAACCCGTTGAGACGGATTTAGATCAAATTTCAAAGAATGGTCCAAATACATATTTGGTAATCATTATTGGCAAAGGTGGAAACGACGAATTCTTCCCTAATTTTTTGCATACATAGGGTGTCGCTGGTAACAAATCCGATTGATTTCTTTTTTGTTTGGCGGTCTCGGATAGTTTTTACTTTTTTACTTAGAAGTACAAGTACGATATTTGCAGGCATTAAAGGATATGAGTAGAACAAAAACACAAAGCTTTAAGAAATAACTATTCTTTTGTTATAGTGAGAAAGCTGCAAACACGGCGAGAGCAAAAAAAGGAATCATCAGAAATAATATCATACATATTAACTTTTGCTTACGTAAATAAAGATTGAGGCTCGGATGTTTACTAAAGTTTTAAATAACAGAACGATAGACTAAAAGCTATGACCATATAAATTAAAATATAATGTGTCAGTTTTCTAAACTATTTACCACTCTCAATAGCAGGCAATCCTTAAAATCTTGCCATTCTCAGTGAAATATCACTGGTAGAACTCATAAAATTGAAGACCCTGGTGCAAGAAGGGGATAAGTACATAATTTTGCAAAAGGGAGATAGCTGCATATTTAGGTTTAAAAAGTTGCTCTTTTTGTCTGGTGCAAATATGGGATACGTACAGGTAATAGATACTGAATTATGATAGCAAACTACATATCCCCTGGTATGGTCTGGTGCAATAACGGGATAAGATTTGTGTAACTTATCCAGTTCTTGCACCAAATTTTGTATCGTTGTACAGTAAAGCTAACCTAGCGAGGTACGTGCGGTGTAGTAAAATATTGTGGTATTTGTTATTATTTAAAAAAAAAACATAGGACATTATTATGAGTTTAAGCAGTGAGGATGAACCATTTCAAAGTTCAGGCAGTGAGTTCCTGCCTTCAAATTCTAGTGCATTTAAAAATAATTTGGATGAAGAGCAGGAGCCCGCTGATAACAAACGTGGACGAAAGAAAACAAGAAAACCGAAGCGCTGGAAAAGGAATGTGCAGAAAATGAAAAGAGCCAGAGGTGAAGCCTATAAATGTATCCATCGTTTTCCTAAGCCAGGTCGTAATTTAATAAAGCTAAATCATCATCAAAAAACTTTTTTGTTATTCCTGTGACGCAGGACATAATGCATAACCATGTATGTCGAAGGCTTAAAAGAATTTTTTTTTTCAGTGCCAAAAGCTGTATCTAAAGAAAAGTTTACTATTTCTACATATCGTGTATTTAAATACACAAAAAATTTAGATGGTGTTGAATGTAGTGAGTCTGCTAGTACCCCTTTTTTTACACATTTTACGATGCTTAAAAATAACTCAAAACCAAATTTAACCTTAATGCCAAAATGTTACGAAAATTCCTTACCTATTAAGCATGCAAAATATCAAAATGTTATATTGCTAGTCCAGGAATATTTCGAAAAAGCGATATGTATTTTTATCAATCTCTTAAATCAGACAAAATTACAAAGCAGAAGTAGAAGTTGATTCAGATGTCACGGACTCGCATAGCTCTGTCGATTTTGAGTCTGATTAATTAATAACGCTATTTTTGTTTCTTTAAAACATGTATTTTTGCGAATTTTGATACTTAGGTTGCCTTATATATTATAGGTACCTATATTTGACTTCTGTTAAAATTAGCAATGCTTTAGTCTATTTAGTTTATATTAATTTTTACTGTTGGTTCATATTTAATAATAAAGTTTATTGTAACTTATCCCCTTTTTGCACCTGCTGTAAATTACATTATAAAAAAGTTATAAACTTATCCCATTATTGCAAAACATTTTTGTTTTGCTTCATAGCATTGTTATTTGGCTGTAGAATGCTGTTAAAATCATTTATTTCATACTGTATGGTAAAACACACCTTTACATATTTCAATTTAGTCCAGAAAATAAGGTTTTACAGCAATAAGTCCAGTAAAAATTATAGTCCTATAGTAAAAATTTTTTACCGGACTAGTCCTGTAAAATTTCTTTACCGGACTGATATTTGTAAGTTTTAGTTTAATCAATGTCAAACACACAATGTTTCCACCAGTAAATATAAGCACTTTTCAAATATACGACGCAGAATAAAACTTCATTATAATTTCAAAACACAATTATAATTTTCAGAACAGTATGAAATAAAATATTGTACGTCATTCGTCCGGCAAATCCTTTACAGTATTCGTTTCAAAATTCCAGACTCGGCTCCTTCGTCGCCTCGTCTCGAAACATTTCACTCATACTGTAAAAGTTGATTTACCGGACTTATAACGTAAATATCTATTACAGCTATTGTACTAGTTTCACCATACATCATGAACAACATAAATTTTAAATTAAAAAAAAAAACTTTTTTTGCTTCTCCTGAACAATTTACATATTGTTACTTATCCCCTTCTTGCACCAGGGTCTTCAATTCACTTCTTTAAAATAAATGCAAACTGTAACAAAAAAAAACAAAACAATTTGTAAGAAAACATAAAATTTAGATAATTCAATGATACGTTCAAACGAAAGTGCCATGTTGCCATGTGAAATACAGAGATGCCAACGAGCCGCATCGCTAAAAGTATGCGAATTCTTTTTACATTGCTCAACATTTTCAACATTGGTTTTGCATTGCTTCGCGCAGTTTCTTACATCGCTGAAATATTTTCGATATTTTTAATGCATTACTACCAATTTTTATCATTGCTTCACATTGCTTGCATTACTATTTTCATTTTTTGACGCGTGTACAACACATCGCTTTAGCGATTTATCCCTCGTCACTTGCTAAAACAATTTTGTAACAAAAATAATAATAATATGAACTATTGGTCTTAAAGATAGCGACGATTATTTTTATCTCTTTTTAGAAGGTTAATTTTATAATCTCACTCCATTATCCGACCTACTAAAATTTATGTTATTTTTACCAACTGCTTTGTAGCGATAACCGCGCCTCCAACAACATGTAATAAAAGTTTCGCTTTCACGGCTTGAATACTGATGATAAGTCAGACACTAATATATCAGTGATTGCTTGAGTAACGTTTTTGTGGGAACGATCTGACTTTTATCAAGAAACGACTAAGGTGACTCACATCTTAACCATCTCAAATTTGAAACGACGACAACGACCCCGTTAAGGTAAAACCGAGGATGAAACATATTTTTTTCTCACAACAGTCGTCTAATAGGACCGTGAGTACCGTGACGGTGTGTAATGAATCTTATGTCATACAACGAATATCTAAATAGTAAGCCCATTAACGAAATCCCCCAATTTAGATTTGTTCCTGTGGGGTTTGTTGAGGTTGGGGATGCCATCTCGGCACTAAAAAACAGCAACAGTAGGGACGTTAATGAAATGAACACCAAAATAATAAAGACTATTAAAAACCTGATTTATGTACTTCTGACAAAATTAATAAATGAATCTATGGCTTTCAGCACATTTCCATCAATCTTTGAAGTAGCAAAAGTGATTCTCCTATACAAGGGAAAGGGGTCTGCAGATGACTATACAAATTATCGTCCGATCTCTATTTTACCAATATTATCAAAGGTTTCAAACGAGCACTTTGATTCTAATAAATTGTTTGCCACAGGCCAGTTTGGCTTTCGAAAAAATAAAGCAAGTTTGGCAATAGATCATTTTGACCAGGGACATTTTGGAGGGGTTTGAGGACTTTCTTGATACATATGCTGCGTCTCTGGATCTTACTAAAGCATTTGACTGTATAACTCATAGTATTCTCTTGGAAAAGCTACAGCTTTATAAATTTCATGATGACGCTGTTCTCTTAATAAACTCCTTCCTCTCAAACCGGATACAATATGTTAAATTCAATCAAAACTGTTCATCTAAACAGCCCCTCCATTCTGGAGTACCTCGGGGCTCGGTTTTGGGACCCATATTTTTCCTGTGTATATTAATGATCTGGTCCACGCTCAGGACTTTGCAAAGATTGTCTTATTTGCTGATGATACCACCTATCATCAAAGTATCATCCTAACGATGTGAATGGTATGGGCTTTGATCTTGTCGGGGCAGGTTTGTTGCAATGGTTTTTGTCCAATAGGCTTTCACTGAATGGCTCCAAGTCTCAGGCTATGAACTTCACACTGAGAAATACAATACCAGATCATCCCCTTTTGGCGGAATGCGTGGATGAAGTCAAGTTTCTTAGGGTTCATCTGGATCCAGGCCTGACCTGGGAAGGCTATGTGGTTCACCTTTCTAAGAAATTAGCGAAATGCCTTTTTCTCCTTAGAAACCTTGTCAAGATCACCTCCCAAAAAAATGTCCTTACAGCATATCATGGTTACTTTCACCCCAACTTATCTTATGCTATCTTATCGTTTTGTCACATAGACAAAATCTTTGGTCTTCAAGGTAAGTGGTTCGCATTATTAGCGGCTTGGGTTTTAGAGACGACTGCCGTCAGTGGTTTGTAGACCTGAGGATCTTAACTGTACCAATACAAGGGAAAGGGGTCTGCAGATGACTATACAAATTATCGTCCGATCCCTATTTTACCAATATTATCAAAGGTTTCAAACGAGCACTTTGATTATAATTCTAATTGTTTGCCAAGGGCCTGTTTGGCTTTCGAAAAAATAAAACAAGTTTGGCAATAGATCATTTGACCAGTGACATTTTGGAGGGGTTTGAGGGCTTTCTTGATACACATGCTGCATATCTGGATCTTACTAAAGCATTCGACTGTATAACTCATAGTATTCTCTTGGAAATATATATATATATATATTTCAATGTCTGTTGCATATCAAACAAAACATAAATCTTTATCAGGCTCACATTGACCTGCATAATTATCCAACTAGGAATAATAACAAGTACCAGATTGTAGCCTTCTTAAGAGAACTAGAAATGGCACCAGATATCTTGCTATAAAGCTTTTTAACTTGATTCCAACAAATATTAAGGTCCTCGGTATCAGCCAGTTCCAAATTAAAGTAAAAAAGTACTTAATGGCAAATGCCTTTTATTCTTATAAGGAGTACTTCATGCTCGACTTCATATCAAATTTTAACATGTAATTTTAAAAAAAAAACTTAATTTAATGTGTAATGTTTTAATTTGTAAATAATCTTGGTAAAGTAAATCTTATAATTTTTATAATAAAATAATTTTTACAATTTTATAATTTATTAGAAAATTTTGTCTGTAAGAGTTTTTGTTGATGTTTCTTGTTTTCATGTATTATACACTAAATATTTAGTTTCTATTTGACTTGTAAAAATACTTTGTATGCTATTACCAATAAATTACTCTACTCTCTACCCTACTTTTGGGAACGAGAATACAGCTAAAGACTTACTCGTACCATTTGGAGGGAGTATCAAGGGTATCTTCAAAATAAATTCGTGATGCAACTCCTTGTCGCAAAAACAATACAGGAATATTTAAACGTGTGATTGTCAAACAAAACTCTGGTTGAGACCATAAAATAAACAACAAATAATCACATAATCTTAAAAGTCGTCATAAAAAGAATCAACAAGCAAGAAAACAATTTTTAAAAGAAGAAAAATACGCGAACCCTGTATTACATTAACCAAAACTCAGCATCAATACAATGGAAACGTAACTACATATTGTATTCAATATTTTTCGCAAAATAGGAAATCAAAGGACTGTTTTCGAATATTCGATACGATTATGCAAAACATCTCAAAACTCGGCACAAAACTTGTTTTCGAATTTGTTTCTGGAAATACTAACATACGCATCTAATCTCTTGGGATTGTCTGTTCTATCCCTTGCCTGTCTTGATTGCCCATCATGTCTCTTTCCGTTAGGATTTAAATCTTCATAGAATCCAAGCTAGGAACAATAGAACTTTCGATAAAACTTAAAAGTATTTTGGAAATAATATTATGTTCAATTTTATGACAGTATTTGTATGGGTACTCAATTGCTTTAGGTAGTTTTCTGAAAAATGGCTAAATCAGGTGGCACACAACTTTAAAGGCGATAAAAGATAAAGGTGTACCTAACCCGAAAATCAGGTACCTAAGCTTTCTCGATAATAAAAAATATCTGTGAAATAACACGTTTTATAGCACCGTAAGTATAGCAATAAATTAAAATCTAAAGAATACCTACATCCGGCATTCTTGAACTTATACCAAAAAAAGTGTTTACTGTACTATTTACTTACTTATAGGGACTTAGGTACTTGTATTTTATTAGTTATTTCGTGTTTTGCTTTTAATTCCTTTTCACTTGCTAAATTTATTGACATTTTTTAAGATTTATTCTCGAAATTATTCCTATCTCTTGTTTAAATAAGGGATCTTCGTTTCTATAGTCTATCTTTAAATGGCGCAATGTAATAAATGTTTATTAAATATGCACAACACATGCATATACCGGCAGTGGTGTAGCCAGCATTTTGGGGCGGAGGGGGCGAACTACCGGAGGGGCGCAGATCGCGGAGCTAAAGCGCCGCTGGCAAAAAATTTCTGGGACCACGCCCAAATTTCGTAGGAATTCACCTTCTTCATGCTCCCTAGGGAACGAAGTTAAAATCCGCTATATAAAAAAAAATAAATTAAAATGTGATGGGACGCTCTCAAAACCGGTTTTATTGAGTTTATTCCCATCGCTTTTCTTTACTAAAAATCAAATAGGATCGATCTTGTTTTTTAAGAATTATTTTTTAAGTAGTAAAAGGACGCCAGGCCAAGGGGGCGGGGGGGGGGGGGCGATCGCTCCCCTGTGGCTACGCCACTGTATACCGGGGTATCAAGAACAATTTGAACACCATTCCTTAAAATCTATTGTGTTTACATTAAAGGATACAAACAATGAGCATTCTTTAGGTAGGTTCACCCTGAATGTATCGCAAGCTATTGTTATATTTGAGAACTTACCATTGTTATTGGGAAAATCCCTAAGCCAGGAGCGTGTATTGGGGAAGTTTTTAAATTAGAAATCTTAAACATGCCTATTCTGCTAAAATTGTATTATATTATGTTTGTAGGTATTTATACCATATGAAAACATTTAAAAAATCGTATTAACTAATAAATAACAATGGGTGGTAGTATTTTTCATAATATAATTACAAAAACAAGATATAATATAGAATCTTACAAAGCATTTTCAAAAATCGAATAATACTTTGTCGTTATGGCTTAATCATAGTCCGATTCTGAAGATGAACTCTTATTAAATCGTTTATAATAAGCGGTTCAACCATTTATTTCTTCGATTATTATATATACCTTCTTCTCGCCTTGAAATTTTAATATTTTCATCTGGCCAATATTTAGTCACAGTGTGGTCTTTATTTAGCCATGTTTCGTATAAGTAAAATGTTTTTCATTTTCTTCTCTGGCTTTTCGGACGCTTCTTAAGTAATTTATTCTCCAACAGACGATATCGCTTCTGTCTATTAAAATCGATTGACTATTATGTTTTTTCAACCGAAAACCCATTTTTTTAATAGTTTCCAAAGCGTATTTCTACACATAAATGGGTAGTCCTGGTCTTCTCGGATTAAAGACAAAATTTTGCCCAGCGTGGAAATTTCTTTTTTTAAAAAGGGACTATGAATTTTTCGCCTTATTCTCTGCATTGAAACGTCATCCAGCTCAAGTTTTGGTCGTCCTGGAGAAGTTTTTGGAGGTTTGACGTCAACACTTTTTTCTCCTTTTACTACTATCTTGTTGTTTTTTCAACGTTAAGCATATCGGCTGTAAATTGCACTGCACTGTCAACACTCAAATCCACATTCTTACTTTTATTAAAATCGTGACAGTTAAGAATTAATTTTTTTTCATTTACTGTACATGGACCAACTCTAGGGCGTTTAGGCAATTGGTGAAAATTCTCCATATTTCATTGAAACTACACTGACACTTCACACTTTGACTAGTTTCACTAAGAAACACACACCCAAGGTAGGTATGTATAGATATAAATACATAGGTGTATTCGAGGGTGTATTATTCCAATAGAGACACCCATAAAGGCATAATGACCACATAATAAACAAACAGGTAACCAGGATTAGGTATAAAAAGGGAATAAAATGATTAAAGCAGAAACGGAATAAGTACCTATACTCTAATTAATTTTGATAAAATTGCTTTATAAAATTCCAGGTAAATGGTATGGCTGTACCGAGGGCTGTACATAATTTTAAGCTTGAAAAATTTAATATCAATATAGGTACAGGGTCTTCCAACGAGGACTGAACAGGGGCTCATTTTTGTGCTTCCTTGTATTTAAAGAAAAATGCAAAATAGCCAATCGATGTACTTTTTCCTGCAGAATTCAAAAATTAAACCAAAAATTTATTTGAACCAGAAACAAAAGAGTTACGCTATGGATAAGGTGTTTTTTAAATGGAACATAGTTTTTTTTATACGATTTTTGGAACGAGTGATTTTTTTTTGTCCGTTCTGATTAAAATATTTAATATTGTGACAGCTATTTTTATTAAATTTTAATGTTTTATCCAGTATAATTTAACTTTAACCTGATTGAAACATACACTAGGTAATAAAGGTATAATCACCTTTGAATCCTTCAAAGTCAAAAAATTTGACAAATTTACTATAATATTGCCGAAATGAAATATTCATTAGATGAGAGATTGCAGATTGTTATCTTGTTCTACAAATGCCAAGAAAATGCAAGAGAAGCAAGGAGAAGATTTATTGCAAATTTTCACAGAAATATATCCGTCAATACTATTCTAAGGATAAAGAACCTATTTGAGGAAACGTGCTTGAGTATTGAATTAAAAGGTGTTGGTAATTTCGCCACTATGGTCAATAAAAAACCAAAGCAATTGGTAAATTCGCCCCCGACCCGAAAATGACCCAAAAAGGGACAGGTAATTTCGCCACCGTAAAGGTATAATTATGTATGAATATTAATTATTTCTATTAAGTACCTGTGGCTATCTATATTAGGCCGAACCACATGACAATTAGTTTGTTTCTAAACTTCGGAGTATCATCATTTTACGGTATTTAGTAAATAGTAAATAATTGGCCGGTGAACTTAAAAAAGGCGAATTGAACCAAAAAGGTGGATTAGATGCCGTGTTAGTGCTGTTTAACCAATATAAGTCTATAAAAGGGGCAAACAATTAATAATAATATTCCCCGGTGAACTTGAAAAATGCGAATTGGAACCAAAAAGGTGGATTAGATGCCGTGTTAGCGCTGTTTAACCAATATAAGTCTATAAAACCGCATTAGACGAGTTGCAGGTCAGAAATTGAGTTAGGGGCGAAATTACTTATTTTTTATTTTGCTTTAAAGGACCGTAAGAGTCCTTCTACCTGTTGGTGGCGAAATTACCTGTGCCCGAATTAAACTATTATTATATAATATCCTAATATTATTATAAATTATGGTCTACTCATAGGTATAAATAGTAGTTAATCATTGTTCAATCATTGCTATCTAAACATTAGCAGATTTTCATAAATATGGGTATAGGTACCAATATCATCCTTATCTCCTGGTTTGTAAATAGGAGTGACAACTGCCAATTTGTTTCTCATATGTGTAAGGACATTAAATATTTAAATTCTGCCGGCAAAACCTTAGGTTGGTAGGATTGTACGAACGAGGTTATATCTGTCAATTTTATGTCATGTCACCGGGTGATGGACGTTAAGAAAAATGTAGTGTGAATTGTTTTTAAGAATAAAGGACTAAAACCAAGATTATTTGTGTGTTTTGAGATGTAGGGGATGTTAGTCATATATGTAATGAATTACTTAATTTCCCATAAATTCATCTTCATTTCCTGTATTTTCCTATTAAATTCCTCTCATGACCAATTTCCTTTTCTTGGAACAGAACAACTTAGGATAGCATTCGCTAGACGTAGTACAATAATGTTTCTTGGATTCTTAAGTGAGTTTTATTGTTCCTGAGCTAGTATTTCTCGAGTAATTCTTAGAGGGATTTAAATTTTTTTTTAAGGATAATTATTCTTAATGCTGACAACATAGTGGTAATAAATCCCTATTTATAACAATTAAATAGTAAATATTTGTCCAGGAATATTTTTTTAAGACATTTTCATTCAATCATTATTTAGCTCAGAGCCCAGGCGACTTCCCCTAAATAATATGTCCTATAAATACGAGTGCGTGTAATTTGATGCCGAAATTGCCGACAACTAGAAAATACGTTCGAAAAGAACCCTTAATAATGTAGGTTATATAAATTTCCTAGACAGTTGAGTCGACGTATTGAGGCGATAAATATTGCGGACTTGTCGAGGGATTTGTCACAGGGAATTAGATAGTTCCTATTGAAGGAAGAAAATTCTTGGGCAAATCTCAAGAGGTATTTTGAAAAAGCAATTTTTCCACTTATAAAACCGAGTTTAAAACAATATTTAAGCAAGTAAAGTATTATTAGATTATTTCAAAAGACCGGGCAATAAAACCTGCAACAAAGAAAGCTACAGCTTTTAATCATCTTTCTTTCTTCTAAACAAATCATAGGCATAAAATTAGCAAGTACCAACCCTTAATTGCCTCTCTTTGTCAGGTATGAGAAATTAAAGCGGAACAAGGAACCTTTTTCCAGGTACCCAAAAATACAGGTACGGGAGAGGAATTTTGAGGTTTATTCGACATTCGACTTAGAATATTTGATGCAAAATGTTTAACGCTAAGACACGGAAAATTATTTTAAACGTTTTGGAGTATTTTCAAAATGAAAAAGAAAGCAGCCTGTAAGTTTAGCGAAAAACTGTAGCCAGGATCCGAAAGGAATATACAACAGGAACCTCTCCCAGGGTAAGTGGTTTGAAATTTATTCACATATGAATACAGGTGTCCCACAGTGGATGGCGTATTAGACGGTTATAGACCAAAAAATTATACGATTTTTATATTAGGTAAGTATATAATATATTATTATAAGGATTGCAATTTATTATAAGTATTTATATTTAAAATTTAAAAGGGATAGTGGCAGGCGCTACATTATGGAGAAACCAAATATTGTTTCAAAACCTATAAAATTTTTGAGAAGATATATACAGAAAACTTGTTATCAGAAACTCCGTTAGATGTGGTTTTTATTGACGAAAGATGGATATTTCAAAATGGTAGCGACATTAAAACATATGATGACAACATCAAATCAATTTTAAATAAAAAACATCAACAAATCAGACGGCAAAAGATATATAGTTTTGCATGCTGGCACCAAAGATGGCTTTATAGATGGGGCATACTTAGTTTTTTCTACAAAAAATAAAAGCGCTGACTATCATGACGACATGAACTCTACATTGAAAAATGGTTGAAAGAACAGCTTTTACCTCGGCTTGAAAAACCCTCGCTTCTTGTTATGGATAATGCAAAGTACCATTCACGGCTCAGCGAAAATGTGCCAAAGGCTTCAACGAGAGAAGCTGATATCATTTCCTGGCTACAAAGCAAAAAAATCAATTTTATGGAAAACGAACTAACTGAAACCCGAATTGCTACAAATAGTAAAACAATACAAAGTCAAGTCATAAACAATTTGTACTATGGGTCATCAAGTTTTGAGATTGCCGCCCTACCACTGCATTTCAATTATTGAATTAATTTGGGCCCAAAGCAAAATATAATTTTAATAAACAAATTATTGGAAAAGACAGGAAAGATAATAATGCCGTTTTGGATGTTTGGAAAGAGGCATTACAAGTCATTACCCCCGAATATTGGTCTGATTATGTTTGCAATACAAATAATATTGTAAGGGATTCGAGAAGGGATTATTGGCAAAAAGAACACATTCTGGATGTTCAGGTTAAGCCACTGGTAATTAACTCATGTGTCAGATTCTGAAAGTGACATTTCTTCAGATTAACTTTTTGGTATGAATGTTGTATGTTTATTTCTTTATTTTTTTTATATAAAAATGTTATAAATATAAATATGAAATATATTTTTGTATTGTTTTTTTTTTCTTTTTATTATATTTAGATATATTTAAAAAGTATTAATGAATGTATTTTTTAATGTACCTACATAATTTAAGAACCCTGTATCTGATAGAAATTGTGACCATTTAGGCGAGAAGCAAATTTGCTATCCGGATTGTGTCAACGTATCATATTTCTTGCACAGTCCTGTTAATCTTTAAGAGTATTTATGGGTTATTTGGGATACCCTAAAAGGCCCTTGTTTTAGGAATATATTGAGGGCAGTTGGAAATATAGGTTCATACCATACGCTGGGTTTTATTTTATTTTAATTATTCTTTTCGTAAATGCGTTTATAATTTACTGGTTTCATTTTTAATTTTTATTAATTTTTACTTAACTTTTCTGAAATAATACATTCTGGATCTGACCTAATATCCCACCAGCCTTCCCGAGAGATATCAATCAGTTTATAAAAGGATACAAAATACACCCTCATATTACATTATGCCTCTCTTCCTCAGGTACACGCTTGGGTACCTCGTAAAAGATAGAATACTAAGACTTATGTGATTTATTAATTTACTCTGTTTGAATAACGTCAATTGGACATTTTCTTTAATTTATTCTTGCTTTTGATTTGTATGAAAACAAAGAATACCCTGTAGCGTTTTTTCTTGCACGTTTTATTGGGGTTTCGGTCTTTTTAAATAATCTCTACTATAAATCAGTGTTTTTTATTTGAAATTAACCCCAACATTTATTTTCAGAATAAAAATGTTGTTGGTTGATGTTCGCCTTACCAAATTATAAATCTAAACATTCTAAACTGCCCTTAATTTAAAAAAATTATGAATAAACAATTAAATATCTGATTGTGTTAAGTTAATACCATCTAATTGCAGTATATGATGTACCTACTCTGTTGTTCCTGCAACTGACATTACCTGCGAGGACTATATAAATAGTTAACAGTTTTAGGCTCGGTTTTAGGTTTTTTTCTGGACAATTGAAGTAGAACTTATGGAGGACTAGAGTATGTTATATGGACCGCAGTACGTATTTTAGTAAAAATTTAAAGAATAATCGACTTATAAAGAAAATTAAGATTAATATTCCGAGGCTCTGGAGTAGGTACGTGTTTTATTAAAAATTCATCAAATATCTAAGTAGAGATTAAAAACGTGATTTATATTGAGTTTTGTAGAGTTTAGATTCAAAAAAATCACGCAGAAAATAAAAACATAATATTTGACCTACATGCGGTAAGCAAGAAAAAACGAGGATAAGCTCAGAAAACAGCATAAAACACAATTCAAAAAAATAACCTATTCAAAGTTCCCAGCAAATACAAGATTAAGACCTTTTATATTTCGCTGTGCGGTGAGGGAAAGTTTGAGCCCGCTTCGAGGGACAAATATTTTCGTATTTCCCACAATACCAACCCCTGACGAATTCTTTTCTGTACACGTTGAGTCACCCGCTGATGTTATTAATATTATCTGTCACCGTACAAAAAATGACGTTAGAAATTATTATTAATTCAGCAAAATTTTAAGTCGTGTATGCGTATATTTCACAAATTAATATAATCAGAATTTATTAGTAAGATTTATTAAAGCTCCATTTAATCAAGACGTCAATATAGGTACACCGTTTAATATAAGAATTGTTGTGATTGCTAAGTGTGTTGTACAAATTACTAAAATACAAATGAAATGAGTCGTTCAAATATTATATATGTCATCCTTTCATGAAATGACTCATCTAGGAACCGGAAGTACTTTCTGAAGTATTTTCTCTCCATAATATATCATACGTAAGTCCTCTGTGGTTTTCAAAAGCACAGTGGCACAGACAATTGCTAGCTATACAGGGTGTTAATTAAGTAAGTACGGAAACTTTAAGGAACTAATCCTTGATTGCTTTTAAGACCGAAAGTTCATATAATTATAGGTCCGCAAGAGCTCCGTTTTCGAGATACAGAGTGTTCAAATTTAAAAAAAAATTCACATTTTTCTATTATAATATTGAATGGTATCAGTTACTTCATTGAAACATGGTACACACTAATATATATGTAGAGGCTACATTTTGCAAGTATTAAGATATTTTTAATTCAACCACGAGCGTAGATATGGGTAACCTTCTTATTATTTTCAAGCAAAAAATTGCACGCCACTGACTGTTTTAAACTTTTAAAGCCTTATCTAATAAGCCAGGCAAGAGGTACACAAAAAGTGTCTCTTGATAATTTTTGATAGGATGAACCCTTTTCGAGAAAATTTCCTTATTCGGTTTTTCATGCACGCCTATGGACAAATTTAAGTGTGAATCAAAATTGCTCAGAACTCACCAAAAAAAAAATACGAGACACATCTTATGAAAATAAATTCAAAAAACTATTCAATCGTTTCGGGAACCGCTTGATTTCCACAATAAAAGGACATTGAAATAATTACAAGGACATTTTTAATTTTTTTTATTAAAAAAAAATAATAATTTCAACAAATAAAAATGAAAATATTTCTTAAAATTTGCTAGGAACTAAGAAAATTGAAAAATTATAATAGACTACATACGCGTTTAAGACTTAAAACCGTTTTTAGAAAACTATTCAATTAAACAAACACAATTATTGCAGTATGGCAAACAACTTGACAGTTACTTATAAGGAAATTAAATTATTAATTTGTCGTTCTTAGAACTTATTTTCGGTGATTATTTTCCGTTCAAAATGGTTCAATTTACTAATAGCGAAATGTCAGACATGCATTTTTGTTATGGAATGGCTCATGGTAATGCTGAAGCTGCAAGACGTATCTATCATGAAAGATTTCCTCAACGGGCGGTACCTAACGCAAGAACATTTATAAGACTCCACGCACGGCTTTCTGAGACAGGAACTTTTAAAAGGTCTACGGTCGTTATAGGGAGACCCGTAACGGTTAGAACAATTCATATTGGAGAAGCTGTTCTAAACGAAATTGAGAGAAACCCTGATACCAGTACGCGAAAAATAGCGCACGAATTGAACATTACCCATGTAACAGTATTCCAAATTTTAAGAGATCAGCAGCTATATCCATATCACTTGCAACGTGTGCAAGCTCTATTGCCAAGCGATTTGCCTCTGAGAGTAGACTTTTGTTATTGTTTACGAAGTAAAGTGGTAAGAAATCCAATTTTTTTAAGTCAAGTGTTGTTTACGGACGAAGCTTGTTTTTCTCGTGATTCTATTATGAATTTTTATAATAACCACGTATGGGCCGAAGATAATCCACATGCCATGATAGAAAATAATTTCCAAGAAAAGTTTTCTGTCAATACGTGGGTTGGAATTGTCAATTACCACCTCATTGGACCTCATTTTCTTCCACCTAGGCTTACTGGAGAAGAATACCAAAGGTTTTTACAGCACGATCTACCTCAACTATTAGAGGAAGTTCCACTTAGAGAAAGATATCGCATGTGGTACATGCACGACGGCGCTCCACCACATTTCAGTCTAGTTGCTCGTCAATTTTTGGATGAGACTTATCCTAATCATTGGATCGGGAGAGCAGGCCCACAACCATGGCCTCCTCGGTCGCCTGATATGAATCCATTGGATTACTATTTATGGGGACACCTTAAATCATTGGTGTACAAAACTCCGGTTCAAAATGAAGAAGACCTGCGAAATCGAATAGTCAATTCATGTATAATAATTAAAAATACACCAGGTATTTTCGAGAGAGTCCGTAATTCAATGATGAGACGAATAGACGGTTGCATTGCGGCCGAAGGTGGTCATTTCCAGCACTTAATCTAAGAAAATGTTACTCTTTAGGTTTAAGAAATATTTTAGTTTTTATTTGTTGAAATTATTATTTTTTTAATTAAAAAAATTAAAAATGACTTGATAATTATTTCAATGTCCTTTTATTGTGAAAATCAAACGGTTCCCGAAACGATTTCATAGTTTTTTGAATTTATTTTCATAAGATCTGTCTCGTATTTTTTTTTGGTTCTGAGCAATTTGGATTCACACTTAAATTTGTCCATAGGCGTGCATGAAAACCGAATAAGGAAATTTTCTCGAAAAGGGTTCATCCTATCAAAAACTATCAAGAGACACTTTTTGTGTACCTCTTGCCTGGCTTACTAGATAAGGCTTTAAAAGTTTAAAACAGTCAGTGTCGTGCCATTTTTTGCTTAAAAATCCTAAGAAGGTTACCCATATCTACGCTCGTGGTTGAATTAAAAATATCTTAATACTTGCAAAATGTAGCCTCTAAATATCTATTAGTGTGTACCATGTTTCAATGAAGTACCTGATACCATTCAATATTATAATAGAAAAATGTGATTTTTTTTTTAAATTTGAACACTCTGTATCTCGAAAACGGAGCTTTTGCAGACCTATAATTTTATGAACATTCAATCTTAAAATCAATCAAGGATTAATTCCTTAAAGTTTCCGTACTTACTTAATTAACACCCTGTATATTAAGTATTTATCGGGTATTTGCGACAAAATTATTTACTGGGGTTGTATATGAAGTAGATTTCAGCATTTAAGAAAATTGTTGCGGAAATACTTTTTCCGGGACTTTTTCTATACCTAATAGGATTGTAAATTCTGAAGAGAATTATCTGTTTTGAAACTTAAAGAGTCTTCCAGGTCAATACGAATTTTAATATTGACCCAAATTCTTAAGCTTTTAATCAACCTGAACAAAATTTTTGTTCAAAGTTCAAATGGTTCAGGCGAGGGTTCAGGGTTAAAGTAACCCAAAGCTAAACAAAAACATGAGTTCCTAGAAATTGTTGTTACTTATGTAAATCTATCAAACTGCTGCTAAATGATTGAATAAAAAGGCGCCATGATATTTACATATTATGCATGAATATGAATACCAAAAATATTAAGTTAAAAAATGGCATGAAACTTACTTGAGTAGATTATATGCAATATAATAGGTAGGTATACACCTATTTACCTAGTTGCTTTTTAATTGGAATTTGCTGTATTGGCAACAAAGGTGAAAGTAACAGTAAAATACACTTATTTGTTATTAGGTAGGTTGCCTATGTCGATTGACAATAGCTGGTTGATTTTAAAAGGAAATTTTAAAAAAGCGATTATTCAAATACGTAATTTTATTCTCATAATTATTGTTGTTGGCGTATATTGGTGCAATTTTTCACTAAATGAAACATTAAGTAGGGTTTGACTGTGGAAAAACCTGCGGCCATAGGATAGATACACCAAAACACCATGAAAAATGAGTTACTTCTAGTTCTTATAGATGCGCATTCGAATACCTATGTTCTCATCGACAAATGAAGCGAAATTAACGAAAAAATTAGAATGATATTTGCGATGCCTATTTCCTATAGTTTTTATTAACAGTATCTATAGATGTGAATCTCATGTCCTATTCGCTAATTCAAAAATACCATTTATATTTTGTGTTGTGGTGGCAAGGCTCGTGCTAGCTCGAAGCACCAAACCTCGGACCAAACACATAGGTATTAATTTAAATGTTAATTAAATTAGCCAATTAGATTTGTAGAAGTGATTCGCGACCTGAACCATGAGTTGTACCTATTAGAAAAATAATACTCATTAAAGACGCCATCAGAACTCTTATTTTTACCTTTTCTCTCCGTTCTTTGTCCCAAGTGAAGCTTTAATAGCCAAAGCTCGTCTGATGCATCTGCGGCTTTCAGGCAACCTTTATACGAACATCCGGAGCAATTTACGGTACATGCACAAATTTTAAACACTAAACACTGCACTGTATGATTGCACAATTCGAATTAAATCGTCGTTAAATATGTTAAAACACTTTTCAGGCACTAAAAGTAAAAGCACGATTTAAGCTCGACAACGTGATGTTTAATATACACCCGGTCTGAGACTGTAAAGACGAAATAATTCCGACCGATTTGGTTTTACCACAATGAATGTTCGCTGCAACAAGCACGGCGACAAGACTTTACAAGACCGTAATAAAATCTCCGACGAGAAAGCTCTGGTGCGTTGCGTGTGTACGGATCCTCAATCCTCACTTCTTGATCGTCATGGAAACTAGGACCGCTTATACTGTTTAGCGTCAGCTGGCTCTTAATTGAAAGTAATTAATTTAAATTGTTACTCTGCATCTTGTTAAAGCGTTTTAAGTGAAGAAGACTAAAATAGAGCAGGTAAGGTACCTACCAATTTAAAATATAAATACTCGTATCGTGACTGTTGTATTGTTGATTGGATTTTCAAGGGTATACCGGGGCCAGAGCGCGCACCGTGCACTACACTGTCTAGCTAAAGCTGGCCGCGCATACCTACGAAAGGTAGGTAGGTAGATGTGAACTAATAAAAATTTTTGGTGGGCGAAGCAGTTTCCGCCGTCGTTAAGTTATGTCATGATAAGTATCAGAGGATGAATGATATGGATGATTTCATCAGGAATAATAATACTTATTAGTGTATTAGGCAATGATGCATAACATCGATATACCGGGTGGTGCGCCGTCAGACTGGCCATAGGAAATCCCTCGGGAAATCCCATGTAAATTTTGCTCAATTGTATCCAAATTTTCCCATTTACACTAAAATACAACTCATAATTTTTTCTCCAAGACTTTCTTAAACCAAATAAGACGTTTTCGAGGAAGAAATATGTGATATTTTAGCGGAAATAAAAAAAAAAAGTGACGAAAAATTCTTTCTTTCCGGCAAAAAAAAAACTTCGTGATCAGCAACCTCAAAATAGGGTTATGCAGAAAATTTGCGAAAAATTACTCTACAGGGTGTTTCATTAATATTGCAAAAAAAAACTCGGGGAGTTTCCATGCTTAAAAACATGAAAAATAGTTTCCTACAAGCCCATGTCCGGAAATGTTTCGTGTCTTTTTAAGCGGAACAAAAAATATGTGCGCCACTGCCGACAGTTTAATGGCTAATGCGAAGTACTTTTTGATAATTTTTTGATTTCGGCTTTGTTTAGGAGATAAATGCAATTTTATCAAACTCTGATGCGGGCATAGCGATATTCAAATAAATGTTATAATTTTTCTATTATTTTTTTTCTCCAAAACGGCTGCTCGTAGCGAATTCTACCAACTATACCTTTTCACGTAAAGATTATAGAGAAATCTATTTTTTCGCTTAAAAATGCAATAGAAGCACGTACAAAGAAGGTACGACTCCTTAAACGAGTGAAAGGACATGTAGGTGGCGCCCTCTATAAGTAGGAGTCATACTAACATCAAATTCGAATTTCGCATTTCAAAAAACCCCTAAATACCAATTTAAGTTCAAATATCGACATTATTACAAAAATTATTTACAAAAGGCAAAAATGAAAATAAAACTTCAATACCCTATATCTCGGAAACGAATTATTTTCGGAAATAGGTTCTCCTATCACTTTTTGAAGCACCCTGTATAGACGTTTAATTTCTTATTAATTTCAACATGTGTACTATTAACCGCAAGTAGTTGAAAAACAACGAAATATATAAATAACTTTCAATTGCTTTATTAGAGAATAATGAAATTCGGTGTGCGCATCTATCATACAATGACTTTCCAAAAAATCTAATATAGTTTTGATGTAAAATTAATAGGGGAGGCAATATTTAAGGGTAGCAAAATTTACATAGGCAGTCTGACGTTGCCCCATCATATAAAGGGTTTTCAAATAAGAACGATATGATTTTGAAACGATATGGTAACCATGGTAATAAAGTTATACCTGTCACCAGTTGTCAGTTATTGTCAGTAAACTATAACAATTTATTATGGCTAAATACGCGCTTCAAGAACGTTTGGTTATTATTCAAAAATTTTATGAAAATAGACGATCTTTTGTGAACACTTATCGCGCACTTGGCGAAAACTTTGGTGTAAATAATCGTCCTTCTTTGCTTGCCATTCGTCGCATCGTTGAGAAATTTGAAAATAATTTTATTCTTCACGATGCAAAAACACCAAGAAAGAAGACATCGAAACGCAAGAACTGTTGAGAATATTGCTGCTGTAAGAGCTAGTGTTGCAGTGTATCCAAATTTATCAATTCCTCGTCGTGCTCAAGAGTTAAGGATTAAAAAAACGACAACTTGGCGTATTTTGAAAGAAGACTTGAATTTACACCCGTATAAGATTGTTTTGACCCAAGAACTTAAGCCACTGGACCATCGTCGGCGCAGAGAATTTGCTGCTTGGAGTTTAGAACAAATTGAAAGGGATCCTAATTTTGCCAAAAAAATTATCTTTTCAGATGAAGCTCATTTTTGGTTAAGTGGATACGTTAACAAGCAAAATTGCCGTTTTTGGTGTGAGAACAATCCACAACAGATTTTTTTTCCAAAATGAGGCAGGAGATGCAGTTACAGTGAATGATGAACGATATCGACAGATGTTAAGAAATTTTTTGTGGCCAAATATAGATGCACTTGATTTGGAGGATATGTGGTTACAGCAGCCACATGTCACACTGCTCATGAAACTATCGATATACTGCAAGAAAAGTTTGACGAAAGGATAATTTCAAGGAATGCTACTGTTCAGTGGCCTCCAAGAAGCTGTGATTTAACTCCATTAGATTACTTCTTTTGGGGCTATTTGAAATCTAAGGTTTATGCAAACAGACCACAAACACTTGATGCATTAAGAACATTAAGGTTGAACATTGAACCCTGCATTCGTCAGATCACGCCCGATTTATTGCATAAAGTCATCGAAAATTGGGTTCGTCGAATTCGCTCGTGTACACGAAGTCGCGGAGGACATTTAAACGATGTGTTATTCAAAACATAAATGTTATCAACTATACTTTAAGATTATATAAAAAGTTTAATTGTATCTGAAATAATTTTAATTTTATTTCATTTTGAAATCATATCGTTCTTATTGGAAACCCTTTATTATCAATATAGATGTCTTTTTAATTTACTGAATCTTTTGCAAATAAGTAACAAAAATCAAAATATTTCAAAATTAAAGCCAATCAGCCTGATATCCCAAAGTAACCTAAAAAAAAATAATACTAATTTTGCCTTGTATTATGGCAACCATGGGATTCCCAGAAAGAAATTCTGGAAATCACGTGAATAATTAAGACGTCTATCGATGTTCGGATTGCGACGCCCTGTATAAGTTTTGTTATGACAGTTGTAATATTTTTTATTTTTTAACGTTTGTTTATTTTATGCTCTAATTTTTCTGTACATATTGTGGGTTGAATATTACACTGTTCTAATAGGATAAAACTTCTCTTCTAGGAATTGCATTTTCAAAATTTGGATTGCATTTTTATTAACATTTTACAAAGTTATTTTGTGTTTAACTGTTTGTTTTTTTTTCTTCATTCAATGTTTTATAAAATGTTTTTGTTTACACAACAAATAATAAACAAACAATTGTTAATAGAACATTTTTATAATGTCAAACTTACAAAAATATACAAGACGTTTTACATTGTTCTAACAGCATACAATTTATTGATGATTGAAAAATAATCTTACATTATTGCAGGAAAAAAGAAAAGCATTTTTGTAACAATGATATAAAAAAAAATAAAACTTTTTAACTCGACTAAACAACTATTGTCCTTTTTTAAAACTTTTTTCTCACTTTGCAAATACAGCGACATCAATATATTTTTAAAACAAAGCTTTAAAAAGAGTAACATTAACAGGAGGCATAAACTTGAATAGCTTTGTAAGGTCGGCAACCTTGGCAAAAGAAGGTAGGATACATTTTTTTGGCTCAGGTGCTGTGTGCATATCTGGTAACAACATCAAAAAACATACTTTATTCTAGTATTACTTGTGAGAAAAATTGGAACTTTAATGTACAACTCATCATAATGAGTAAGTTTATAAAATAATTTCATTGGATCTTCCATTTTTAATAAGATGAATAAAATAATCGCCTAAATAACCCAGAACCAGAGGACGCTATTTTCCAAACGCTACCACTGAAAAGTATAATACTGTTCTAACAGCTCAGGAATCTGCGCAAAAGAGAACAATACCTGTAGGTGGCGCCCCTACAATTAAAGGTCAAACTAAGATAAAATTTGAATTTCTCATATTAAAAAATCCCCAAACACCAATATGTCCAAATATAGACATTATTTCAAAAATTATTAACGAAAAACAAAAATAAAAATAAATTTTTAACACCTTGTATCTCAAAAACGAAGGGCTTGCGGACCCATGCTTATATGAACTTTTCACCTTATAAATAACCGAGGAATCGTCCTGTAAAATATCGGACACTTATTAAATAACACCCTGTACTTAATTACGTCATACATACGTCGCAGAATAAATGTTATATTCTTTTAAATATTTTTATTTATTTTTGTTAAATATTAAATCCTTTCGTGCCAGCCAAAGGGCTGCATAGTCGAAACTTGGCATTAAGATAACTTCCTTAAAATACATTGTTTAAAGTCGTAAATTTTTAAATAACTTCACAGTTAAAGACCATTAAAAAATAATTAAAATAAAATATGTTGTAGCGTGTTTTAGTGCCTGCCTATAAACAAATATACATAAGAACATTCACGCTCCCCCCCCCCCCTCCCCTTTTCTCTTTGATCATAAGAACAGTAATAACAAATCTGAAAAATTTAAAGAGGATCACTAAACTCGAAAAAGACTAATTTATTGATTTCGAAAACAAATTTGGACACCCTGTAATTTCAATACTTTTGAGATTTCCAACCCTGTTTTTTATTTTACAGGTTAGGTATGTTTTGAATTTAATTTTATAAATTTGCTCTTATACCCAGGAAATCATTTGTCAAATTTACACCACTATATTTTCATGAAATAACAACAAACTTTTAACGAAAAACTATTGAAAAATAATTATTAGAAAAGAAAAAATTCTAATTTGGTCCCAGATTTGCAATATACCGGGTGTTGCATCGTCGAGCGGGACATAGGAAATCCCATGTAATTTTAAATGGGGTCAATTATTGGCTTCCCTAATTATTTTAGAGAAAAATTCTATTTAGGTTTATTAAAGAGCACTAAAACCCACATTCAAAAGAATAACTTAAGATATTTTTGATGAGCCGTTTACGGGTTATCGCCGATTTCTTTTTAACTATTTCTCCTTTTTATGGCCCCGTATTTGCGGGCACCAGTCAAGGTAAAAGATGACTGTCAAATAAAGTTGTCATTTTGAGGAATATTTGAACATCTTCTTAAATCCTAAAGTTCTAACAATTTAATAGTACCTACCTATTAATTAGTAAAATATTGAAACATGTAAAATGTCATAATTAACCTTGTAATTGGATACTTTATTTTAGTTTTATTCAGATTAATTTGTACTCATAAATACACCTTAAATATTTTCGATGTACGAGTTTTTATAACAATAAAGCACACATTTCAAAATGACAACTTTATTTGACAGTCATCTTTTACCTTGACTGGTGCCCGCAAATACGGGGCCATAAAAAGGAGAAATAGTTAAAAAGAAATCGGCGATAACCCGTAAACGGGCTCATCAAAAATATCTAAAGTTATTCTTTTGAATGTGGGTTTTGGTGCTCTTTAATAAATTAAAATTAGGGAAGCCAATAATTGACCCCATTTAAAATTACATGGGATTTCCTATGCCCCGCTCGACGATGCAACACCCCGTATACGTCGTAAAGATTTGTTCCCTACAATTTGCTATGCACATTGTGAACTTTACAATCTATATTTTAATGGAATTAGCAACATCTTAAAATCTTAAAGCAAAAAAAAACCAAAAAGTAAAAAAACTTAGTGATAACGACTTCAAAATAGGATATAATTATGCAAAATTCCGGTGTTCCCAAAAATGATCTGAGTTAGTATTCAGCGTTTTTCGGCTGGGTATTTTATTTTGGAGACAAATACGTCCACGTTACGTTTAGAATTTCAAGAAAAATTCATAAACCCAAAAAATAAAGGATATTTTGTGTAAAACAATAAAGTTTACTGCTTTTGAACCATTCTGTACAGTGTACAAGTCAATTTTTGTAGTTATATATAAAATACGTAGAAAATAAAAAAAAAGTTTCTCACCAAAAAAAGAAAGTGTTAAACACCAGACAAATGTCAAAAAGAACCCACCGTTTATCGTCGCATTTCATTAGACAAAGGTAATCAAATTTAAAGCTTCAGTGTAAGAGAATCCACTTGGATTTTTTGCTAGTTTCGTGCATCCTGGCAAATCTAATTCAGGAAGTCAACAGAACTGTAACGCCACTGGATTTGCTCGGATGTGTACAGCTTTAATAATAATAATATTAACAGAAGGAATTAAAAAATTAATAAAGATTTACAAAGCAATTTAAAAACTGGGGGATGGAAATAAGTACTGACAAAATTAAAATATATGTACTGGTTTATGAGGCACGCTCCATTTAAGAAAGTATAATTGAGTTTATGGGCGGGGTTATTACCGATGGAGCATAAAAAGACGCGGGGCTTGTCGAATAAAAGGCAAATTTCTTGTTTCCCGATTTTACTGCCATGTTTAGGTCTTCATTACGCTGCTCTCCAACTGCTTAAAGTGTCATAAATATGCATGCTTTAGAACAGGGGGCTTTTTTACGCAACTTTAAGTGCGTTTGTAAAGTTTTTTGTAAACAAGTTTTCCGAAATCATAAACAAAACTGCATTTCCAATTGCGTTCAGGAACTCTAACTAACCTGAACTAACCGAAATTCTGCTATAAAGTGTTATACAAGAATACAGTTCCAGGGCTTAAGATACATTTAAAGAAAAATTAATTAGAAATGCAACAAATGCACGAAAGTTCATAATTATAACCAATGGTGGAACGCTGCTGCGCCTCATGCTATCGTAGCTAACAGATGGTTTTTACCTGGTCGCCCAGCGTGTGTATGGCCAACACACAGGCAACTAACAAAACACTCTAAAATGTTCCAAAGTTTTGGAGATAATGGCCCTAACCGTAATGATCTGGTCAGTCAGAGCGTTGCCGGCTTATTTTGGTTTACCGGAACACCCTGTATACTTTTTTAAATAACTCTTCAGCGGTTTCGGCTCGGAGACGATGAATCAGTCAGGACGTGATACTGTATACAGGGTGTAAATGAAACAATGCAGTCTTCCTCCACAGTTTAATGATTAACGTAAATAAAAAGCTTTCTATATGTTTCAAGTGCTTAAGCACTCATCATCAGGGGATACTAAAAAGGCTAGTACAAAGTTAAGAACGAACAATGAATATAAAATAAAGTTTAGGGAGGACTTACCTAACATCGAGCTTCTTAAACTTTATTTTATATTCATTGTTCGTTCTTAACTCCGTACTATCCTTTTCAGTATCCCCTGATGATGAGTGCTTAAGCACTTGAAACATATAGGGAGCTTTTTATTTGCGTTAATCATTAAACTGTGGAGAAAGATTGCATTGTTTCATTTACATTACATTGACTCCACTGAAAGTATGGACTATTTTTTCAATTTATACAGGGTTTTCTAAAAGAAAATAAAGATATTTAAAATTTCATTAAACATGTGACCTAAATTGCTAAAGCGACCATATACCTAAAAAAATCAATTTCTGGAAAATGTAAGTAATAAGTGTGCAAATTTTTAACATATTTATACAGACGGTTCTCTGCTGGATAACAAAACCGGATGCTCCATATACCAAAAGAATACAAGGACATGTAAGAACTATAGATTATGACCCAGTTCCTCAATATATACGGCTAAACTATAGGCTATCCTTGAGGCGAATAAATATGCTCTATAGTCTGTTGCTTAATGCGAGAGAGTAATAAATCATTATTGAACTATAAAACCCAGTGGTCTTCGCCGTATTCCATAGGTGTAGTCCAATTATTATTATTTAATTATGTTTATTATCAGGAGTCTCGAGATCGGGTAGGTAGAGGTACATATGTAGTTTATCTACATGACATCATTCATTGGGTTACTGTAAATAAGAAGCCATTTCATAAAGATATGCTGAAAAAGGAGGTGCTGGAGATTGTAAAGTTGTATTAACCTCTTCGTTGACGCCGTGTTTATTTGCTTGCGCCAAACTTAAATTGTTTGCTGTATTTCTCATAGGTTGCGTAGTTCAAAATATGTCAGTTGAAATAAAAGGCTTTTTTCTCACACAAACATATCGATTTACTTCTGGTATTTCACTTACTCATCTTCACATCCATTCTGCGTACCAGCAAATGCTTTTTACTTTTACAACTTAGTATAGTAACTACTTCCTGCATTAAGCAGCTATTCATTTTTACATTACTAACATTACATCACTAAACTAACAATAATATCGGGATACACTACTGTATTCTTAACCCTTTAAGAATTTATCGTATGTACGAAATTGAGACTGCCTTTTACAACAGATAAACAGAACTTGAGTTGGGGGTTGGGGTGTAGTAATCACATTAGGTACACCTTCGGGATACAAAAACCGCGAATTTTCAAACTTGTTTCATGGCTTTAATGCCATAAAATCAACTCAAACCGCGCAAAATGCCGCGAGAAGCCCGTGTGCTTTCTGCAAGGCGTGATGCGGAACTCTACTTAAGTCTGGATATATTAGTCACATTAATATATCTTCGGGATAACACCGCGAATTGACCGACTTAATTATTTGGCTTGAGTGCCATCAAAAAACTAAAACTTCGCGCAACCCGCGTGAGGGAAACCGTCTGCTTCCCACGACCACTGATACAGATCTCTCTTGTCCGCTCGAAACCCTACAACACGTCAAGTCTTACTTGCGATACATCATCCGTCCCTCTCATACACACAGTATCATCATGTCATACTGTTTCAACTCCTGCACTCAGTCACGTAAGCTTAACACGTCGTTAATGAAAATGAAAAAGTAAGAGAGGGACATGTAAACCGTTTTGCTCTAAGACGTACCGTTAGAAAGCTGGAAGCTGTCAACGTTTAAAAATGTAATTTTTCAAAACTCGATATCTCAGAAATTATTAGGTTTAGACTTATAGTGCATTTACTAAAAAATAATTGTTATTTTATGTAGAATCCAAAAATATTGTAAGATATAGGGTGTTTCATTTAAAAAAATATAACGTTGCTAAGGATCTTTTTTTGGTAACATCCGGTATATTTTAAAATAATTTTAAACTGTAGGCCTTATGTCTCCCTATGACCCTGTTTTTGAAAAATATTAAAAAGTTGAGTAGTTTAGATGCTATGGAAACATGCGTTGAGAGTGGACCACACTGTATAAGTTTTTATCTACATAATATTAGAATCATTGATATTTCAATTATCTACCTCTACCTCTGATTACTTGAAATTTACAATGCAACCTGTAAGTTGTCCACCCTGCTTAATGGATCCTGTCATTGCAAATTTACATTTATTACTCTTTCGCCTTAAGAAACAGAGTATAGTAATAATTGTAAGTCTTAATATTGATTGTGTGCTTTATAATTAACACAAAATATAGCAAAAACTAATAAAGTCATTAAGTATCTAAGCTTGTACTAAAATATTAATGAACATAATATAATATAAAAATTGTTTGATCTAAAAGAATATAATTATTTGATTTATCTTCCCTTCCGTTTGAGAATAATTAGGGAATATATTCTTGTTTTCAATTTAAAATAAAAACCGTGACATGTTTTGTTTTGAAGTAGTATGCTAATTATTCTTGTGAAAAATGAATATGTGATTTAAAAATATATTTCAAGAATAGTTTCAGTAAAAGTCAATATTATTTCTTTTGCTAAGAATATATTTCTGATGCAATCCAACCAGCTATCATTAAAGACATTTTTTTCAAGAAAACTCATTGTCAATTTGTGAGAATTTTATTTTTTCTGTGTAGGTACCAATGCATTTCTTATTAGTTCAATATGCTCAGAATGAACTTCATAAATTAATAACTGAACCAACCAATAATTGACTTCATTATAGAATGCAATAATAAAATTATAGAGCACAGTCTAACGACGTTATTCAATTCTGCTCCAATATACCCTTATAAAATAATAATCTTCAAGTGGACACGCGTTGATTATCACCCCAATCGTCTAGGGTAACAAGATTATAAGGAGGAAAAGGAGCTCCCGCCGGATAAGTTACAGTGACAGGACCGTATCATAATAAATTTTCAAAAAAATACCCTCTTGCTTATACGATTATATTAATATCTTACTTGTCAGAAAGGCGCTGTTTCTAAGATATTCCTCAGGCTATTTTTAGGTTTATTGAATACAAAACAGATTTCAGATTTATTTATTTAGTTCTTGAATTAATGTCCATTTAAGTACGGTTCTGACTAGACTGCTGCTGACTGGCCGAATATTCGGTTATCAAGTTGGCTTGAGTGAAAGAAATTTAATACTTGATGCTCTCCAATTAGTTATGCTCTGCGACTATATATTCACCCCACTCTAAGGAAAAAGGGACAAGTGGATATCAGTGCTGGAGCGGTGTTTAGAAATCATGGAGCGGCGTCTAGAAATCATTTTTTTGATTATTTAATTGTTGCAGGAAATTAGTGCCAACCTCCACTAAGGAGAAGGCTACTTCAAGAAGAAAAAAAATATTTTCAAGTTACCTTTTACCCTAATTATTTTCTTATGTACCTAACTCAATACTTTTTATTTGATTTCACCAGTGGCGGCTCGTGGGTTGCCAGCCAGGGTTGGCAGTTCGGTACAGGCGTGGATCCAGGGAAAAATGTTAGAGAGGGTTAAGGAACGCCGAAGATATAAAAAAATGTAAATCAAACATTCTTTTTTCATGATAATATTATGTAGTATCATATTTTTTTTTGGGAGGGGGGTCATGACCCCCATAACCCCCCTGGATCCGCGCCAGTGGTTTATTATTTTTAATTCGTTAGATAATATAACTACTAATAAAATAAATATAAAGTTTTCTGATATTTTAATAAGCGTTAGATTCTAAAGCGCGGTAAAACTTTAAACACGAAAAGCCTCGTTTATTGAAACTATGAATTTAAGTCTCTAAAAAGTTAATTTTATTTAATGGGTGTTATTTATTTCATTTAACACTCTATCAGGAAAATTAAATAAAATGACAAATAATAACACCATATTAGCGTGTAAATAAACCCCACTAGAATGTTATTTTAACACATCGAGTGTAAAACTTATTCTTTAATCGTTTTTTTACACGGCCCGGGGTAAAAATACCTAAACCCGTGTTACCCAAAAGACAGGCGGCAACAAGTGGTGTGAAATTCTAGACATTGACAGCTAAAATATAGAAACAAAGCAAAGTTCTGTAAAGTGCCAAATGAGAGTGCCTCTTATGAGGATTTGTTAAATTGGGTAAGCATATTAACGAAATTTAATAGAAACCTCACTAGTAAGTACGCCATTTTTAAGAAACTAAGTAGGTATTTACATTGTTACAGTTTTCCCTTTAGCTTTTAAATTATTCTGATATAAGCTTATAATATAAATAATGTATTCGTTTTTTATATAAATACTTAGGTACCTACATATTTTACTTCATAGATCTCTAAATAAATATACGACTAATATAATAATACTCGTCATTTTCATTCTTTTATATCGTTCCAAAGCATACTTTTATTTAGTTGTTTAGTGTTCTAAGTATACATATATTTATTATGTTATTTGTTTTGTTAAGCTTAACAATGAGGTACATTAAACGTAGATATATATATATATGTTTAATTTGCTAAATTGTAAACTATATAATAGGTGTGTCATTTTGTTCAACCAGTTATAATAATAAGTGTAAAAAAAATCACAGGGTTTTCCAGTTCTGTTGTAACCATCATTTTGTTTATAAATAAGCGATAAATAATACTCAATATTTTCATTCATTTAACAAACCTTTTCCATGTTAGGGGCTACTATACTTTCGGCTTTGATTAAGTCATTCAATCATGTATCAAACTAAGCAGAGGTTAATAATGTAAAACATCTTGAATGCATAATTTTTTACATTTTAATTATAAACGCCCGGTTAGTTTGATACGGGACTAAATGACTTAGACAAAGTGGAAAGTATTCTAGCCCTGGGTAGATTATTATTTTACACTCACTATAGTAAAGTCACACCCAAATAAAATAAAATTTACACTACAATAATATGATATTTACACTAATTAATCACAAATTACCGTTAAAAAATGGTTTACTTACACCTTTCATTATTTCTTTTACACCCTAGAAGGATAGGTTTACAATCTGTGAGTTTAATTTATACTCGATAGTGTAAATGTACCTACCCATAAATAAAAATAATTAACACTCATCAAAAAGTAAAAAAAACACTGAAAAATTTCTTTTTGACAAGATATACTGATTGGTTAATATACCCTATTGACCCTATTGAGTGTGGTTCTATATGTACCACCATTGAGTGTTAAATTTAACACTCAATTTTTTACTGTGTAGGTCAACAAGACAATAATTTATAAATTTCCGGAACGGTGTTTTACAATGAATTGTTATACGTTATACCGGAATAGAATATTACATTTTTCCAATTTACAAATATTACCGGATCAGCTTTGCATTTCCAACGTTTTCTATGTTAAAAAAACTGGTCCTCGGACACGACTACTATTGTTTTTTTATTTCACTTTGGTCATCAAATCAAAGAGAAGGCAAAATACAATAAATATGATCATTAGAATCCCTTTCTACCTCAGTTTCAACCTGGTTTTTTATGTCGTTGCGTGATGCGTGCGTTCAAACAAGATATTTTATTTTAATTTTAAAACACTTACCAAAGGCCCTAATTCTAAACAAACCTATTAACCAAACCGTTTTTTAACAGACCACACTTACTCCGACTTATTTTACATTAATTCAGTCCTTCTCTTTCAAGAATAATAACTAACAAGGTTTGTTCCAAGTTCCAACCCGTTATTCTATGCCCGAACGATTATTTCCAGCCTGTCAATTAAACTTTGAACTTGGCAATCGACTGTTGCAGTGGCAAATTAGTTGTGCGACCGTTTGGAGGACTGTATTGATACGGTTTTTGGTCGGTTTGGAACAAACCTTTAATTTACCGGCAAATATTTTTTTTTGCCGTCTCTGACGGTGTGTGAAGTTTGCAACACGGTTTGCGAATATATTACTGTATTTATATATGTATCTTTGGTTGCCTGGAATTTTCTTTCTTATGGGAGAGTCGGCTTGCCGGTCCTAGTTACAAAGGCGACTTGAAAAGTAATACAATTAATTTGATGGTGGCGTGTTTACGAATAAACAACTATGACGTCCTGGGTTCCAAGTTATAAGGGCGATTTAAAAAGTATAACGGTTATTCACTGGTAGTTTGCGGGTCATTAAAGATGCAAATTGATGTAGATAAATAATATATACTGTTTGTTGTCTGTTTGATACTGGGTCCAGTCATAGACCTCGTAACTATTAGACCGAACAATATACGTGTTATCATCAATGTAAAGTAAATTAACATTTAAGCTGGTCCCCTCCACTTGGTTTGCCAGACTTACGCCACAGAAAACGAAGTTTCCTGAGCTTACTCTGTTAAAAGTATTAACTTCTGTGATTTACTAGAATAACATGATGTGGGAAATATATAACATTGCCTAAAACCTTGTAAAAAATCTGTAGTATGACAACGCAGCAAAAAATAATCGGCCCAGATCCCATGATTTTCGTGGCCATCCGCATCGACTCGGCAATACTCGGATTTGTGACAGCGTTTTTCTGTGGGCTTTCCTGGTGTTTTGTCAACCTAACCTTTATTGTTCTGTGGTTTTGTCGCATGCATATGTAAATTCAGAGTAATCCCCACTCCCGACCCCACCTAGCCCCTCACGGCGTCTCGCCACCAAACGATTTTGGCATCACAATTTTATAGCATTTATGAATGGCGTGTCGGATCTATAGTTACTATGCCTATGGGTCCAGTGCCCTGAAAAGCCGCCACTGGTTTCCACCTATCTGTGATACTTACTGATATTTTGCGATTGTCGGTTAGTAAAGAGTTTTAGTTTGACATGCTCACTCATAAATAAAATTGACTGAGTTAGTTGCATCATTGATCTTTAATCATAGTAATTAAAAGGATATAATATGACATGAATAGTTGTAGTTGTAGTGCAACCTTTATAGCGATATCGTCAATATTGCGAAGCGCATTCACCAATGTGTACAGAAACCATGAAAATGGACGAGCTGCAGTAGTTGGGTCATACCATTTTACGAACTTATTTTCGGGTTTGATGAATGCAGACTATTTAAATAGATTTGTTCATGCATCACTTTGAAATTAGCCAAGGCTGATGGAGTTTACTTGGCAAACATAAAACTGTTTTTCTTTAATCGGAATTGACTTTAAATGGTTTGAATTGACTGCAAAAGCAAACCTTGTTTAGAAAACTTTTGCCTACTCGGCAATTCGTTGTAATAGTAGGTACCTATTTGTTATAAGTTATAACAGATTAGCATAATTTTTATATACATTTTAATAGCACATTTGTATTTCTTGGATAGATTTGAAAAAAAATTAATATCCGGAGTTTTTTCCTATACAGGGTGATTTCTGAATCTACATTTAATGCATTCCACCGCTGTATCGTACTTAACATTATACAGTGAGAACGTAAAGGTTGGAACAAATTCATTTAATATTTAATTAATATGTGATGGGCTACATGCTTGGTTAAATGGATATTCCATAGTAGAGGAAATTAAAGTAGTACTTGTTATATTTCACAATTTATTTCAGTTTCCTGACACGTGTTTCAACCCTTGCGGGTCATTATCAAAGGCATTAGGAGACAATAATAAATAAATTCTACATGTCATTGAAAAAAAAATTGACAGATGATAGGTTATTTTGGTCCTTAATTTACAGGTATTGGCCAAAGGTACAACTAAATTACAGGTGTGATTATAGAGGTATTTACATCTAAGTAATAAAATTAAGAAAATGATAGGTACTGTGTATAATAATTATGGGTTTTTTCGTTGGTAATTATTGACAGTGTTTATTGCATATTTATCTTAAGTAATTAGGCTATTAAGTATTAGAATAATAATAATCAACACACCTGTAATTTAGTTGTACCTTTGGCCAATACCTGTAAATTAAGGACCAAAATAACCTATCTCATCTGTCAATTTTTATTTTAATGACATGTAGAATTTTTAACTGTCTTACAATTCCTTTGATAATGACCCGCAAGGGTTGAAACACGTGTCAGGAAACTGAAATATATTGTGAAATATAACAAGTACTACTTTAATTTCTTTTACCATCATTTAACATTTATGTGTTTTTTTACTTTATTTTTTCTAATGGAGAGCCTAGTTTATAATATTTTTTTGGATTCTGCATAAAATTCTAAACATATTTCATGAAATATGTCATACACTGATATTCAGCCGTTTGTGAGAAAATCGATATTTGAATTTTAACTGATGATTTTTTTATTAATACTTGAATCATTAACACTGTACTTTTATTGTCGGTTCAACGAGACCACCATATGGTGAGTAGTAGGTACTATTGCTTGGAAAAATCATACCTGCAAAACAGAGACCACTGGGTTTTATAGTTTTTATAGTTTTATAATTATTTATTACTCTCTCGCATTAAGCAACAGAGTATAGTATCTTTTTCGTACAGTACACAAATGTTTGTGCATTCTGATTCTCTAGTTTCCTTCTACTTACTACTATAGTTTCAATGTTGGTTTATTTTTATTGTTTTTAACTAAACCATTTATAAAACGCCATTGTTTGGAAATGTTGCACGCAAAATTCCATTGGTCGTGTTAAAGAAATCGCAATTATTTAAAATAATTGGTTTGCTACAATAGAAATATTGATTATATAACCCTTTATGCTATTATAGTTGCTGATAAGGTTTATCGACATAACTGATTAAGTTTAAATAAAAAGCGAATGAAATTCAGTTCACAAGTGCTTATACGTTTCATTAAAACAATAATATGTCGTCTCCGACAAAAATTGAAAATCTGGAAGACCTTATTAGGGAAAAAATTGATGGAGAAATTATAGAGCAAACGCTTGAGCGGCTTGTTGCTCCAGGTGAAAATTTTGGTAGTGTCCTCTATAAAGTCGACATTGAGGTAAAACAGGGTGAAAATGTGAAAACTTATCACACTGTGGCGAAATGTACACCTCCGAACAAAGTAACTCAGCAAATGATAAATATACAAGAAACGGTAAAGGCGGAGATAGCGTGGTATACCACCATTATTCCAACAATTCAAAAATTTCAACAAGAATGCGGAGTAGAGAAAGTGGCAGATTTTTTTCAAAAATATTATGGTGCCCGAATTAGTTTGGACCCTAACAGTGATACTGTAGATATTGACGCTGTTATATTAACAGAAAATTTGAAACCTTTAGGTAAGTCTTCTCTTTTGTGAACCAGTCTATGAGTTATATTTTAATAATAATAATAATAATAATCTTAATTTCAGAATTACATAAATTACATTTATATAAAATGAAATAGTGTCAATATAAATGTCTAAAAGCGAATAATAATTAGGAATTTTTCTAAAATACTCTTCTATGCTGTAAGGTTCAATATCGAGAGGTACCCTGAAAATAATTTTTTTAATTTTCCCTATATTAGTTACCTGTTTCATGCCAATTGGTAAACTATTATAAAATCTGATACAATTGTAGTATGCTCCTTTTTCGTACATTGTTAGTCTATGTCTAGGAAAAGGATAGTTCATTGTTCTGGTAGGATAAGTACCCTGAGACTCATTGCTTCTAAATAGTAAGCGATTTTTACAAAAAAAAATAAAACACACTCCTGTAAATAAACAGCAGCGACCGTAAGAAGTCTGTTTTCTTTAAATCTACCCCTACAGCTTTCTTTTAGGCCAAGATTAAAAAGGGTCCTAATGGCCATTTTCTGACAGATAAACAGTCTTCCTACATCACTACAGTTTCCATACAAGATAATACCATATCTAATATGTGATTCAAAATTTGCGTGGTAAATCATTTTTTTCGTATCAATATCAATATATCTAGACAATACTCGAAATGTATAACATATTCTGTTCAATTTTGTGACAGTGTAATCAACATGTTTTTCCCAAGAAATATTGCAATCCAATACCATTTCCAAAAACCTAGTGGTGTGCTCTAAATTTATATTGGTACCATTTATACTTATATTCTCTGGTTCTTGTAATCTTGATCTCTTTGTCCTAAAAAGAATGACGCTGGTTTTATTTTCATTCAAGACTAACTTATTTTTTGTAAACCACGTAGAAGTTTCCATCATTAACAATTGGGATTTTTCTACTAAGTAGAGCTGGTAAGCTTGAGACAGTTACTAATATGTTAGTGTCATCCGCATAATTTGTTATTTTACAATTATTTACAGAGTTTATTTCAGTTATATCGTTTATATAAATTATGAATAATATTGGCCCTATACGACACTACCCTGGGGTATACCTCCTTTTATTTCAACCTGATTAGATGAAACCCTTTTTGAGCCTTGGCCAATACTAACTTTTTGTTGTCGGTTTGATAGATATGATGAAATCTACTTCAAAGCCGTTCCTCTTACACCATACAATTCCAATTTATGCAGCAATATATTATAATTTATGGTATCATATGCCTTTGATAGATCGAGATACAGCCCTAAAGGGATCTCATTACGTTTAAGAGCCTTAAGTATGTACCTCCTTACTGAATTAAAACATTGCTGTTTGTGTTGATCTACCCTTCAAATAAGCATGCTGAACCTCATTCACAATCACTCTTTCAAGGATATTTGAAAATGATGGCAACAAACTAATTGGGCGGTAGTTTTCAATTGTCGCCTCATCACCCTTTTTAAAGACAGGTACGATCAGAGCTTTCTTCAACTCATCCGGAAAGATGCCAAACTTTAAAGAACTATTGAAAATGTAGACAAGTGGCTGTGTAATAGCTGTAATTATATACTTAATAATAGAAGTCGATATTTCGTCATTGCCACTACTTAACTTATTCTTTAGATTATTACCTATCTCAATTTTTCTTTAGAGTCCACAGGTTGTGAAGAAATGGTATCTTGATTACGTTGAATATTTTGCCTAGCCTAGGGAGCCTATTCTTATACATATTTATTTGCTCTTTAGAAATTTATATATTATGTATGTTTGCACGAGCTACATTGAAAAAAGTAAAATTCATAGTGCCACACGATAGAGGGTTTCAAAATAATGTAAAATATTCCTGTCAATAAAGGTCCTTAGCTGCTTTTGAGATACACGGTGTTGAAAACTAAAAAAAAATGTTTGTTTCGTAATTATTTTAAAACCACTTTAGCTCATTTTCAATTTTATTCATAAAATCTATTTGCTCTACTTCTGCTAGTGGCGTCCGCGCTAACAAGTTTTTTGAAGTTTTTAACGAAAAAAAATGATATGCCACGCTTTCTCTCAAAATGTGTATTATTTTTAAGTTGCGTTTTATCACTTAGTAAAAATGGTCACTAGACTTTTCTTTGTGTTATCAACGGCTTTTGATTAAAAAAATAAATTACGTTTACTTGCATATCGCTATGCTTATATCAGAGTTTGATAAAATTGCATTTATCTCCCAAACAAAGCCGAAATAAAAATAAATATCACAAGGTACTATGCATTAGACATTGAACTGTCTATACAGAGCTGCCCACTAGTCCGGAATAAAATTAATATAGCCTTAACCTGTAACTTTTGGGGAAAATGCTCGGACACGTCAATTTAGTTTTATATATGCTCACATTTTGACGTTATTCGTTTGTTTTTTTATATACATTTGTCAATAATTGTCAAATTATTAAATGCCATAGCAACAAGATCACTAAAAAATTATTGTTACAGGTAATTTGGTTTTAATTTTATTACTAATGTTAATAATTGATGTATGCAGGGAACTGTAAATATTTTTCTTCTGGCAGAACATCTCATCCAACGAAAAATATCGAAAAGATAAAATAGCTTCCAAATACATCCAGCTACTCGACAAAAATATCTGGGTTGTCATAACGCCGTTGATATAAAAAATCAGGAGAAATGTTGACGTATTATATCACTTTTATAACTTTCACTTATTTACAACCGGTGACTATACTACTAGAAAACGTCATTTTATAGTATTAGTCTACGTACTAAAAATCATTAAAATCGATTAGCAGGTTTTCACGTAATTTAGGAGAAACCAATATTTTTACAAATTTTTGACGCCCTTCACCGACTAAACGAGACAATTTTGGATATAACTAAGTCGGCTTAGATCGACCTATTTTGACGTCAGGTGTCTGTCGTCAAACGTTGTACACGTATTTTCAGGACACCCTGTATAATAGGCTATTCTATAGCTTCTAGAAAACGAAATTATAAAAATAATTTGACGTTACAAACAGTTTAATAATAATTGGTGCTAAAATGTATGGTACAATTTAGAAGAGTTTTTTCTCATTTTAGGATTTGAAAATGTTGACAGACATGTTGGCTTTGACCTAAAAACATCAAAAGCAATTCTCCGAGACCTAGCAACCCTTCATGCAGTTCCCCTAGTAATTAGGCTAAAAAACAAGGATCTCTTTAACAAAAACATTAAACCTCACCTTCCCGGTTTTCAAATTCATGAGGACCCGGCAATGAAAGACCGAGATATTTTTCAAGATTTTAAAAAATATTTCCAGGAAATACCAGAAGTTGCTATTTATACTGAAAGGATAAATGCTTACCTGAACAATCACAAACCCTACGTTAAGAATCCGCCTACCAAGGAACTATGGGGCACAATTTGCCATAATGACTTCTGGATAAACAACATTATGGTAAAAAAGGGGGAGGATCCTCAAACGATATTTTTAGATTTTCAGATAGCCACCTACGGTTCATTAGCTATAGACGTAATGTTTTTTCTGATCGTCTCAGTAGAGCAGGAAGTGTGTACAGGACACATGGATGAGCTTCTAAAGTTTTACTGGGATGAGTTCCTGAGAAATCTCGAGCAACTCAGGATTGATACATCTATATTTACATTTGAAGATTTTTTAAAAGAAATAAAAGATGTAGTATCTGCTGGTTTATTCGGACGTGCACTGTATCATCTTTATATTATTCTCATGGACAAAGGACTTGCTTTTATGGATAGCTCCGATGAAAATTACACAAAGAAAGAGCTTGATGGACTGAAATTTAACGATAGGCATAAGAAAAAGTATATATGGCTTATTCTTGAATTTGTTAAGAGAGGTTGGATGTAAATATTCAATATGTTTTTGTTATAAGTTTATACTTATATTATAACGAATTATAACGCAAAAAAAATAATATTATATTTTTTACTATTTGCTCCTGCTTTATATTGGGTTAAGACATCGGATATAAGTTTGACAAAACAATAAAAAAAAAATAGCATTGCCAATTTACCATTTACGAACACCCTGCATGAAGAAAACTCAATCTAATCGATAAGGTAAGAATATTTATTAACACATCGATATTTTTGATAAGCAATTGAAGGCACAAAGTCTTGGCTTCCAACTAATTTTTCATTAGTGGCATATTTATTAACACATCGTTATTCTTTCCTCAGGTATGTATGTATCCCTGTACACTGACACTCACTACTGAACGAAGAATTCTGGACGTGTGCGTCGATTAATAAACGTCAATATAGCAATCTTGAATCTTGCCCTCGGAAAGACGAAGTCAATTTTTTAACGAATTGAAATTCCAAACGCAAATGGAGACTTTCGAAATGAACATTACTAAAATATTCCCCGCTCGGAGAGAAAGCGGACGTATATACTGTATACATGCATTTGAATGTTTCCTGCACTGAGAAAATTAGGCAACTAAGTAAATTTGTTAAAGTTTTTTGGTTGCAGTAACTTGAAATTATGGTTCTAGCAACAATGTTTTTGTTACCGCAACGCCAATGAATAGCTACAACAACCAACTTATTTTTCCTGGCTTGTATTACTGCTCCAGCCAAAAAATTTATTCCAGCAACTAAAAATTTAATTAAAACGACGAACCAACCAAATATTTTAGTTGCAGTAACCGCTTGTTGCAATAGGGATTTTATTACAAATTTTTCTAGTTCTGCTAGACAGATTTTAAATTGAAACAACGACGTCTCCAGTTGAGCCAAACAAAAATTTGTTGATTCAGCCGTCAGGTTGATTGCTTTAGCGAACACGCTTGGTTGAGATGTCGTTCCGGTCCTTTCGCGACTCATCGTTAACGCGAGACAATCTTCGCGCCATCGGCGGTAGACGTGGCAGCACTGGCAGCGCCATTTTGTCATCTTTATCGTAGGTTTGGAGGCTCGTGGTCGTGTTATTTGCATTATTAGGTGAATGTGCAAATGGCAAAATGGCGTTTAAATTAGCTCTGTTGGAGTGGAATTTTGCAGATTATGTCGATGCTTTTGAAGGTAAGTAAGTAATCTAAAACTTTTTCAATTTTGCAGCATTTTGTAGTTATCTTTAAATTTTTATTTTATTTTTATGTGAAAATCGTTTTGCGCATGTGCGTAACTTGTTATAACCTATATTTTTCGGCAAAAATGTATATTTTCTGTTCAGTTGCCCTTTTATTTGAACACTATAAACGATTTTATAAGGTTTGTAAATTTTTGGCACTAATTAAATAACATTCAAAGGCAATAGGGAATTTCATCTGCTTATTTCTTATTTTTGTGGGATTTCTGCATAAACACTGCAAATTCCTTATCTTTTTATTCTTATTTTTATTATGCTTTATAAACCCAGCATTACATTTCTTAAGAAATTGACTTACCTGTATTCGGACTGAGACTACAGGATTATAATCTACTATTATTAATATTATTTTAAGAGTGTAGTCTGAGTTATAATATTTATTGAGTTTTTGTTAGGTATTAGTTTTTAAGAAAATAAACATTATATATTTCACATTTTTTTTTCTTTTTAAACCCTTTTCACAAATATATTATGTACCTATCCTCTTTTATGTTAAAATTGTATTACGCCATTTTTAATTTTAGCTAACGAACTTTAGAAGGTAGTTCAAGGTGTTTATCTATATAGTATGACTCTTGACACATACGAAATTTTAGTATCTATCGTGCTCATTACAAAAATATTTTTTCTTGCAGGCATTATATTGAATCCTGGGTTCCCGTAGTGAAAAATCTATTTAAAACAATATTGGATAATTAAACGCTTTAATTTACGTTAATTAAAATTTTTAATTGTAGCAATTAAAATAGTTAAACAAAATCAGAGGATTTTTAATATTATCATTAAAGATTTTAGTCAATGTAAATTAAGTGTTTTATTATCCGCTATTATTTTAAATAGTTTTTCACTGTGGGGACCCAGAGTTTGAATAAATGGTGAGAGCGCTTTAAAACGTATTTTTAAATGGCGAAGGCGCAAGAACGTGAACAATTTTTAAACTAAAATATTAGCTACCACAGTCGTCTATATTTGTAAGAACAACCAATATTTTAGTTATTTTTACTAAAAATTTAGTTCTTACAACTACTGCATTTAGTTATAGCAGCTAAACGAAATGCTTCTGCAGTAAATGGTTTTAGTAAGGGCAGCCAAAGAATTTGTCACTGGTACTTAGCTACGCCAACTAAAAATTTTAGTTGTGGCAACCAACCTGTCATGTCGCCGGTTCAACAAATTTAGTTTGGTTGCCCCAACTGGAAGCTTAGGCTGTCCTCTATTTAATGCATAATTTTTGTTGGAGCAACCAATTTCTTGGTTGTGGCAACCAAATTTTTCCCTCAGTGTGGTGCACTTGGGATTTGGATAACGAATTCGGAAACCAAATACTGAAAACGAAAGTTTGCGGCTGCCCTTATTGGCCTCTACAACGTTAGTTAACACAACTATATTATTTTTCATATGTAATGAAGGGTTCACCGTTCAAGCAAAGTCCTTTTTTTGTTGTACTATAAGACAGATTAGGAGCTTCGCAGGGTAGGGTATGTTTTTTTTTTGAATCGGAATAGATTAAAAAAAAATTATCTTGGCAGTTTCATCGCTTACATTTTATTTAATATGCGAAGTTTAATAAAATTTAATTATTTATTCCAGACACTTCTGCGTTTTATATCAAATAAAACTGACAGAATTAGCTAACCAATAAGCCCTTTTAGTAACTTCAAAGGATTTAATTATATATTTGCGACGAAAATCCGGATTATAAAGTTATGTCGGAATACTAATTAGCTCACATTCAATTATTAATTCAGCGCTTTTAATTTTCTTTTAATTACAAGTAATGGGAGCGTTGTTTAATCATTATTTTAAATTTCTCTCCCAGGGCCAAATTATCAATGTCCTGTTAGCGATAATACCCACGCAACTTCTAGGTTATATCAATTAGTTTTACCAACGAACATTAACAAGACAAGAAGGATCACTCCAAGCTCCTCCCCTCGTTATGCCTATCTCGCTCGAATATCGGATGCTACCGTATCTAGAGCACCGTAAGCCCCCGACGCGCGATATGCATAAACAGGTTGTCCGTCGTAGAGATATGTACCAGTTGTCTTTATGTGTCGGCGTGAGTGAATTCCATTAAAAATAAAATAAACATTTACGTAGTGTTTTGTGTTTGGTTCTGCAATAAAATGCCACGAACGAACGAAAGTTACTTAGACATTTTTTATGATCACGACAAAAAAAAATGTGTCGACTTTGTCCTAAACTTACTGACGAGCATATGTTTCCTAATAGCTTTCAAAAAATGAAGGTAAAATATGCTTCGCAAGTCTTTAGTCACTCTCTTTCAGCTGCCCTATATACCTACATACATTTTAAGGTTTTGCCTTTAGAAGCAACGCTTACTGCAAAATTCCTACAAACAACAAATGATTTATTTGATTTGTTAAACTCGTCCCATCTTAACAACTTTAACGCATTTACGGGCACAGAAAAACAATTTCACTTTTTAGAAAAATAAAATGTTTGTTGGATGACTTACAGGTAATTAAATTAGTACAGGTAAAACAGAACGATGGAAAGGTAACATACGTGGAAAAATGTATAAATAATACTATGCATTTTATAAATGGCTGGAAAATTACTATTACCTCTAGTCTGTCTTTATGGGAAACCTTAAAATGCAAGAACTATTCATTTCTTTTAACAAGGAACCTTAATCAGGATTGTATCGAAAATTTTTTTGGTCTGGTAAGAAATTGTTGCGGAAACTCGAGAAATCCAACCCCAATTCAATTTTCTAGGGCATTCAAGAAATTATTTTCTCTAAAATATTTTAATGAGGTTGAAGGTTCCAATTGTATCAAAGATATTAATACAGTTTTGCTTAATGTAACTCCTGATATTCTAGAAGAATATAAAAATATCGATGTACCTATATTGACAAATAATAGTTCTTTAAAAGTTTTTACATGCGACTATAGAAATCTTTCTAGTACGGACGGAAATGCTATAGTTTACATTACAGGGTATCTATTAAGGAAATGCTTGCTGCAACACTCTTGTAGTGCTTGCACAAAGTATAATGATGAAAAGACATTACCAAAAGAAGCTGCTGTATTTCTAGAGCATAAAGCATATTCGACTTCTAAAAACTATGGAGGTCTAAATGTACCTCCTAGTAATATTGTAGAATATGTCAAACAGCTAGAAATAATTTTTGTTGAAAATTTTAATAAAATTAGTTGCCACGAGAACGTTGGAGCAACCCTTAAGATATTATATGAAAATGTACTATTTACACATCCTTGTAAAGAGTTTCCTCATAAATATTTTTTAAACCTATATATTAGGGTGCGTATTTATTTTACAATTAAATTTGCTAACCGGGATATAAAAAAAGATATTCTTTGAAACAATTAATAAAACCTAACATAAAATTAAATATCTTAAAACATCTTTAAAAAGCGGCCGGTAAATTTTATTTCAGAACATTTAAATACATTATTTAATTGAGTTGTTAACGGGCTACTAGATTTGTAAAAGGCATCGAACAGCAATTCGGAGGTTTTAACTCATTTGGTTAAACGCCTTTGGCTTAGAATGGTTCGTTTATCGATTTTCGTAATTAGAATAAGTACCTATTTCAGTTAGCATTTGCAAATATTTGATTGTTAATTTTTATACCTACTAATCTCGTTTGTAGCTTACTACATTGTTACTTTTGGAAGAAACTTTCCTTTTTCCCTTAATTTTTACTACCAGTACTTTTTATAATTATGTTAAGATCTACCAATTAAATAACCTGACGATTTCCCCATTTTTCTTTTAATTCACACAAAGCAGAATAGGACACAATAACAATAAAATTATTACTAGATGTTTTTAAGTCACCCTCGTTTATTCGTTTTAATCGCTAGCCGTTTGCATCAACCTCGTATAAGCAAGAACAGGGACACTGCCTCAGGAATTTATCGAAATCGTCGGCGCGCTTGTGTAAGCAGAACATCAAGGTTCCGACAGAGTGTGACCCTTCTTGTCTTGTTAATGTTCGTTGGTTTTACACTTCACAACAATAATTTGGTCCTAGAAAGAGCATCGATGTATTCTGTGAACGTGTGAACAGTTTGTGTACCCATAAAATAGGAAGGGATCCTCTTATTTCTATGGGTATTTATATTCAAAATATAATAAACAACAATAAACCAGTTCTGTGAAATGATATGGTCGTAATAAGTTTTAAGTACCGTACTCAGGTAAATAAAAATGCGGATAAACCAGGGTCCTATTTGATTTTAGTTTGTCAACGTACACTGTTGAGTTTAGTTTGTTTTTTGAAAATGTTTCGTCCTTGGTGTTCTAGTCAGATTTGTGAAAGCAATGAAACTGAAGTAAATAACAGAGTGCATTTATCAACAGATGCCAAACAGTTTATAAAGAATGTGTTTTTGACATTAATGTCGCGCGGAAATTTGTGCCTTAAAGAAGTTGTAAAGGAACGGCTTTACTTACAAAAAAATCCTTTTTCACAGTTTGGAAAATTACATAAGGGCCAATTTTGGAACGCACAAAAAGAAGTGATTTTGGAAAATCAAGAACGTTGGACCAAGGGGACGAGGAACTTATACGACGAAAAATGTATAAAATCTATGAAGAGCAAAGTGTAGCAACGTTGGGCAATTTAATGAAAAGGCTCACAACAGATGAAACAAAAATTAAATGCACAACGACATTGTGGAAGCGCCTTCAACACATGTGCTTTAAATTCAAAAGGATTAATAAAAAGCAGGTTTTGATGAGTCCAAGCGTCTTCAACAATTGCGGTGGGAATATCTGACAAAAGTAAATGAATACAGAACTGAAGGTAGGCCGATCATTTATTTAGATGAAACGTGGCTTGACACCCACGACACCCCGTCAAGTGGTTGGGGCGATTCTAGCGGCAAATGTGTGACACGTGGTGCCCCTTCAAACCCTGGAAAAATAATAACAATCTTACATGCTGGTTCTGAAGATTGGTGGGTGCCGAATGGTCTATCTCTCTGCGCAAAAAATATTAGTGAATCATGTGTTGACTATCAAAAAGACACAACAGCGTAGTTATTTCAAAATTGGTTTGAAACTAAATTATTGCAGAACATTCCACCAAATAGTGTCATTGCTATGGATAACGCTAGTTATCATAGTAGACAATTAAACAAAGCTCCTTCTTTAAAAGACATTAAAGCCAAAATTCAAGAATATATGTTTGATAATGATATATATTTTCATGAAAACTATAGAAAGAAAGACTTATTACAAGTGCTTAGAAGTATGTCTATTCAAAAAGAATATTACTGCGATGAACTTTCGAAAAGCATGGGGCACATAGTATTGCGGCTACCGCCTTACCACTGTATATTATTTAACCCTATTGAACAAACATGGCATCAACTCAAAGCTGGAATTCGTCGCAATAATATTTCACCCACACTTAATTCTAGTGTATTAGCTCTAATTCATGATGAAACTAAAATAATTTCTGAGGTGAACTGGAAAAACACATGTAAAGAAAGGAGAAGAAAGTTACATTTGTATTAGGAATGCAACAGAATAGTAGATTCTGTAACGAGGTTGGAATGAAAATTCGATCCGAGTGGAAGATTCCGAACGCGAGCGTAGCGAGCGTGAGGAACCACGAGTATCGAATTTTCATTCTAACCGAGTAGCAGACTGTATTTTCTCCACGACCAAAAAGTACGAATAAAAACAAATAAAATCTGTACAAAGCAATTAAGTTATTTATTCGCAATATTCGTAATTTCAGGTGGAGTATTATCCAGTTCCATATCTGATTCATCCGATTTTTCACTCATTTTTTGACTTGCACTAAAATTTGTCTAAAAATAATTATTACAATGCGGCCATTTTTATCTGACATCAATTACAGAATATTCATTCCGTATCTTGTTATGGAATGAAAATTCACGCAAAACGCATAAGAAACAAGTGTTTCAGAATAAATATTCCAACTCAAGAGCGAGAATTTTTACATTCTATTATCAAAAATGATTTTGGAATTATTGCATTCAGTAATGGTCGTGGAGAAAGGTTTATTATTACTTTAGGTGATTCTAGCGATAGTGAAGTAGATTTAGTTGGGTAATATATTAATTAATATAATAATTTAGCATTATAAGTGTAAGTGTAAGACCATAATTCTATTTTTATATTTTGAATTTAATAAGCCAAAATAAACATCAGTCATATTTATTTGCTCCTAAATTAAATGTTTCAATACTATGTATTTTCCAAGACGGTCCTAGCTCAGTGGGCATTGTGTCAATACCCCTATTTAGGTAGAAATAGGTAGAAATAAATAAGAGTCATTTGGTCAGTTTTTTATATTTGTGAATACACTTTATACCTCACTTCATAGCAGGACTGTTTCAAAATTCACTCCAAATATTTTAAGGGCTTATTTTTAAGGTCAGAAGAAAATGCATTGTTATTATGAACACATCTTAAAATGCACCTCCTCCAGTTAGCTGTATAAAAAAAAGTGCAAAAGACCAGAATTTAAGATTTTTTCATGTCCGACTAGATGGTGTTGTTTAATTTTAAGATTTATCAGCGGTAACCTAAAATTTCGGCTATCAAAAGTGTAGATCCGGCCTCAATTCCCCTAACAATTGAATTAAGCCATTTTTGAGGCACAAAATGAATAGAGCGCCTAAAGTAGCAGAGGTATGCAAGCTTTCAGGAGATTTGACAAATAACTGTAGTCACAGTTAAAAATAATCAATTTCTTCTTGCTTGGAGGGTGTAAATTTTATGACACGTGTTTATATGAATATAATGTTTTATTTTGACCTTAAAAGTGCGACCATAAAATCTTTGAGGTAAATTTTGAAACACCCTGTAAAATGGATTTTTTATAACATTAAACTTATTCCCTTATTCAGCCTTCTTTTGAGTTTCGAATTCAGTGGTTCTGTATAGTTTCTAGAAAGTTTCTTCAGCTACTGACAAGTTTTGTTATATTTGTGGAAAATTTCTGCTGAAGTTACAAGCCATACCATTTTGTGAAAATATGAAAAAGCCTATTTCATGTCATCGGAGATCCAGACAAGCAGTGGGCTCCCTATGTATGCTGTGTCAGCTGTAGCGTTGTCATTGGTGCAGTATATGTAATGGAAGAGAAAAACTATGCCTTTTGGAGTTTCAATGGTATGGCGAGAACCCACCAATCATTTTAACGATTGCATGGCAAAGACTGAAGGTTATTTCAAAAAAGAGTAGCGCAAGATCGAATATTTGAATTTGCCTTTTGCAATAAGACCGATTCCTTACAGTGCAGACTTACTAGTACCGACTGTGCCTTTAGATTGGCAAGATGAGTGAAAATATTAATATTAATATAAATGGTATTAGGATACCTGTGAAGCGGTCAGCCAAATCGCTTGGTCTCACTATTGATAATCAGCTCAAATTTACTGAAAATACCAACATATTACTAAAGAAATCATTTTTTAAATTGAAAATTTTGTATTTCAGTAGACACATACTCTCCAGGAAGCTTCTCAGAATTCTTGTCGAGTCGCTAGTCTTGTCTAATTTTAATTATTGTAATTATGTGTATAGACCATTTTTAAGTATGTGTGAACAACGGAAGATTCAAAAAGTTCAAAATTCTTGTGTGCGATTTATTTTCGGATTGAGAAAGTATAATAATATACCTCTGCAACTTAGAGAGCTCTCTTGGATTGATATGTCGCATAGAAGGCAACTTAATTTCGGAGATTTTGTCAAGAAGATTATGTTGACCTCGTCTCCCCCGTATCTCAGTAAATTGCATTATTTTTACTCTCTTCTGGGCAAGTTTCATCTGTGTTCTTCTGAATTGGCCAACAAACTTTATCAATATTATTTTAAATTTTAAAATACTGTTAGTAGGTATATTACAGGCATTTGTTATGTAAAAATGGTGTAACTGTTGAATTAGTAAATTAATAAATAAATAAATAAATCAATTTACAAACAAAATAGTGCAGGCAGGTGACCATTATGATTTGAAATAGAGCTGCGCGGACAAGTGACTATTGTAATTTAAAATAACAGCGCGACAAGGGACCCGTAAAATTATAAAATTACTAAGGTAAGGTGGGGCAAGTGCAACTTTGGGGCAAGAGCATCTATTTCCTTTGTAAATTCATAAGGCATTAAATGCTTTATTTTCTTCGCACCCTTACTTTCGTTGTACTCTTAGCAACAGCGCATTCTAGAATTCAACGCGCCAAATGCATCTGCATTCAGTCTGTCGACAACCAATTGCCGTGCTGTGTTTTTGCTACTGTGGTGAGTAAACAAATAATATTTTGGCGGTAATTGTTTGTGTGCATAAATTCTAAATAGCTCGTAGAAAAAAATCTCATATGAAACTTATATGTAATGGAATAACAGCATATATAATTGATTTGGATTTGCTTGCTGGATTTTAAGTTATGTTCGGGGTCGCACTTGCCCCATGAAAATACGCGACTGGGGCAAGTGCGACTTTTACCGGTGGGGTAAGTGCGTTCTTGTGGGCGCACTTGCCCCTTGTGGATTTTTTTCAAAAATAAAGATAAGAGAACGGAAAGTATGCCATGGGGTAGAAGTCATAACAAGCCAAGAGTTATTGCAACGACTAAACGAAAAAGACCAATTGTTACTAAAGTCCAAAAATAAAAAAAATAAACCTAATCATCAAACCGAATCAGTATCCGATGATGATGACGAACTTCCGTTGATTCACATAACACAAAAACTGATTAATGAAAAGAGGAAGCCACCAAGAAAACCCAAGAACAAGAAAAAACTTCAAACGGATTCATCATCAGAAGAAGACGAATCCGTTGGTGAACTTTTAACTGAAAGCGAAGATAACTTGGAGAGCTTTGACGATTTTGAGCAAGAAGAACAAGACTTACAAAATACATCAAAAAACATAAATGACATGATTATCAATGACTGGGCCCTAGTTAAATTTCCCGGGAAAAAAATAATTAAATATTATGTGGGTCAAGTAACTAATATGTCTGATTGCGAGATTATTGTAAATTTTGCCAGAAAAAGTATTTTTTTCAAGAGAAACTCTATGTTTATTTTCCCTGTTGTCCAAGATTGTTGGCCGGTTTCTAAGAATGACATTATTTCAGTCTTACCTAACCCGAAAATTAGTCGCAGAGGTGAAATAAGCTTTGAAGTATCATTTGATATGTACAATATCCAGTAAATAGGGGTTTGAAAGAATACTTTTTATCTACCTTAGAAGATTAGTTTTAGAATAATATGTTTTTGCACTAACTGTATTATTTAAAGTTACCTTAATATATTTTTTTTGGAGAAAATAAAAAGTTTTTAAAAATTTATTTTTTGTGCCTACTCTTTACCCCTGATACCAAAGTATTTAACTTGCAAACAATTAAAAATAATCCAGATTTATAAAAAGTTTTAGAAAATTGTGCATAAAAGCTAAGTGCTCTTGCCCCGTGAATTAATTTAATATACTTAGATGGACCCGTGATCTACAAAGACGCACTTGCCCTATCACAAGGGGCAAGTGCGTTTTCACGACTAAACATTTTTTAAAATTTATAAAAATTTAGATTTTGCTCGTTTTTAATTGATATTAAGTGGTTAACTAGAAAACCCCCAAAGCGGATCAAGAAAAAAAAATGAAATTAAATGTCACAAAAATAGCTTTTTTATTAACTCATAAAGCGTTACTTATGTATTTTGGGGATGCACTTGCCCCACCTTACCTTATGGCATTTTCAAGTGATCTGTAGTATGAATCCTAGAGATTGCCCAGGAGTTCTGGAACAAACTGTATGATATTTTCCAGGTAATCCGGATATACAGTAATACAAAACATTATTGCAACTGGTCCGGGTATTGGATTATCAAGAAATAATAATAATAATAATTCCAGTAATCCACGTTTATTTATGATCAGGCTAGAAGCATCAAAGGAAAATGACTTTATTGAGCTCTGTAAGAAATTATGACAACTAACCTCAACTATATTGCTAATGCTGACGACTTACGTCACTTTTAATATTTCACGATTTTAAAACAATAATGTTTAGATCCATTTTTTATTTAACAGTTTCACTATTATATTTACCAGTAAAAACCGAAATTTCTATACTGGCTAGCGGAATAGAGTACATTGAAGAAGACGACATCGCCCTAATATTTTTCGTAGCAGTTAAAAATATTTGCAAAGACGATCTGGAACTTTCAGCGAACATGGTTCAGTGTTGTGAAACAATAAATGCAGACGAGGTCGATTGTAACTCCATGATCCTTATCGGTGGAGATATGGGGACGTTGCCTTCAACGCATGTTAAAAATCTGACGCTTATTTATCCAAATCTGTACTTGTTTAACCGTCGAGGTGTCTGTTCCATCGTTGTGACATATCGCAATGAATTTAAGAAAAAGGAGCTTATAACGGATGTTCATTTTGATACCACGAAATCTTGCGCTGGTAAAGAGCACAAGGATGAATGCCCAACGAGAGATTTGGACGGCAAAGCCAACTGTAACCCAGTGGACTGTTTAATTAAGTATTCTGGAACTGCAAGTTATTTCAATCCAGAATGTAAGAGATGCCAAAAGGTACCTTTGTGTAATTTCAAAAGTGAAGGAAGCTTCCCTGATGTAGCTTACTCTCCGTATAGCAATGAGTGTACAGACCTGAATATCCCAATTTCAAAACAAGATCTGGAAGAGATTGGAACGGGCCAATGCGGCAAAAATCAAGCTACCATGATTAATGCCATTTGTCATTATGGAAAGGTGACTGAAACTGGTGAATGTTTGTGTCACGATGGATGGACTACAGCTACAAACGACGAAGGTATGTTACCATAGCTCTACGTTGTATAAAGTCAATAGAAATAAGCAAAAATACTAGGTATTGGAAAATATCAAAAATCTTGTTCGTTTTGCCCACCATATCTTGTTGTTACAATTGGGTTTAGTTAAAGTATACTAGCTAGCCTAGTTGCTATAAATCTAATATCATTGCTCACCATACTTTAAAATAAAGTATTTTTCGTTTTTCTGCAGGTATGTACGAACCGGGAGTAGCACAGCAACACCTCTGCAACATTCAAGTGGGAGACTGGCACTGTGTCAACAGACAAAAAATTCGTATAACAACGATTTTAATAGCAATATTTGCTATAACTATCATATCAAAAGTTCTCCTGCTAATGTGCGTTATGACTTGGTGCTATAAGCACTTCCGAAAACCCGAAAAAACTTGCGCTAGAGAGTTGGATCCAGATGACAAATCCATTATTATGTGCGAAGACTTAGAATCTTTCGATAAATGCCTGTGTTGTCAGGCATCACAAGCAGAAAATAAAGAAGTGTTAGAACATAAACCAAGAACCTTACAATCTCAGACTGTGAACGTCAGCTACTTCCCTTCTTCACCAAGTGCATTCTCTAGCATTAAAGCATCCACCGGATCTTCTAAATTAACAATTGAAACTGAACCTACTATTAATCTTAGTATTACATCGAGCTCAGCAGCTATATCTTTTCCACCAGGCGACTCTGCGAATGAGAGTGATGATACAGAAGACGATGGCAATGACGAAGATAAAAGTAATGATATTGCTTATGGTGTTTATTGTAGCATTGATGAGTTGGAAGGAGAAGAAGACGAGGATTATGAAGAAATCGAAGAAGAAGTGGAGGAAGAAGAAGATGAAAAAAAGACAAATGACATCAGTTGAAGTACCTATATTTAATGTAATGTGTTTTTATTGTATACATTTATAGTATAAGGATATTATTCAAAATTTAATTATTATTTGAAAATAAGTACTTTGAAGCTACTATATTATATTTGATACCTAAGGGTGCACTTTATAAAATAAGTATCAATACTTAATTGTTGGCCCCAGTCGTTGTTTCATAATTAATATGCAAATTTTAGTGGTGTCTGGATAATTATTTCGCTGGCTTTAAATATTCAAATCATTGACATCGACCAGTTATCCCTAGGGATCGTTCTAGCTGGGTTTCTTATATCCCAACGTTCTGCTTCTCGGCCAATTAGTTTGCGGGTAAACTAAAATTATCGACCGTCGGCATCAGGAAGGGTGCTTTTACATTTCCCGTTTGCGTTTGGTCGAATCCATAACTTGGGTTTGGTATTAAAAGTTAAATTTACCTATACCTATACCTGGCGCCATTATATACTATTAAGTGTATCAGAGAAATTATTGTCGTTTACAGCAGTGGCGGCTCATATTTTCGATAGAAAAAGCGCGCCGCATGCAAATTTTTTTTTGGAACCACGCCCAAATGTCTTCTTACTTATACAACGATCCCAAAATAATTGGCAAAACTGTTTTTATCACCATTGACGGTGTGCGGAGAAAATAATTAACATCGACTTATTTAACTTTCAACTGAAATAAAAGCATTCAAAACTGTTTGGGAAGATTGTGCATTAATAAGTCGTTACATGTTGCCAGGTTTTAAAATATTTCATTTATATTCTCATAAAATGTACCAATATCGGCAAATCTTTAAGGCTCTTTTCACCCTTGAGTACCTGTTTTACTTAATTTGGCAACGCAGGTAGGAAAAATCCATGTCTAAAGGCGCTCGCACGCTTTCTTATCGCCTTTAACCAACGTTCAGTGTCGTAGACAAGTTTCAATCAAGAGGATATTAGCAATTCAGTTTCATTATTTTGGTGTTATTTTGGTGGTTATTCAAAACAGCAAATATTATAATGCAGGCGAGTTCTTCAAGTGATAGTAATCAACAAGTTACAAAACGACGTCATTTAAAACCTGGGGAGCATACATTGGTAAAAAATGTGTATGAGGGAATTCTAAGTATACACAGTGGAATATCATTCACTGATGCAGCAGAACTTTGTGCCACATTGACTAAGACATCTTGCCGTATTGTTTATAGAACTATCAAGGACAATAGGAATACTAAAGTGTCCGATCAGAAGGAAACAATAGGACGGAAAAAGATTTTTATTGATCAGTAAACAAAGTTAGCCATTCGTCGGAAAGTGCATGCATTTTTTTTCGAAATGAACTTCCGAATTTAAAAAAAAAGTCTGCCGAAATTGAAAGGGATGAAAATATGCAAGAAATTTCACAAAGAGTTCTAATGCGTACACTACGAGAATTGAATTCTCAATTCTTAAAACGAAATCGCAAAAGTCTTTTGGTGGAAAAGGAAGACATCGTATTGTGGCGTAGAAAGTATCTAGAAGAAATACAACAATATCGCTGTGCAGAGAAAATAATTTACTTTACGGACGAGACATGGTTAAATGAAGGACATACAGTGAATTACATTTGGCAAGATCTCAACATTAAAGGTGCACGTAACGCCTTTATCAATGGACTGCCCATTAAATTGAAAGCTCCTTCAGGAAAAAGTCGTCGGTTAATTATAAGCCACATCGAGAGTGATTCTGGTTTTTTTTAAAGGCGGGTTAAACGAGTTTAAATTTCGTAAAACCGGTGATTATCATGAGGATATGAACTCGGGAGTGTTTGAAGATTGGGTTAAATCCATCTTACCGCGTATTGAATGTGGGTCGGTAACCGTGATGAATAATATACCATACCACAGCCGTCGGGTGGAAGCTTTGCCAACTTCTGCGTGGCGAAAAGGAAAGATTGTTGACTGGCTCGAAGAAAGGAATATTGCATTTGGTGAAAAAATGCTAAAAGTGCAGTTGCTCGATCTTGCAAGACTTCACAAAAAAAAATATACTAGATATGTAGTGGATGAAGTGGCTCGTGAACGAGGTATTACAATATTACGTTTACCGCCTTACCATTGTGAACTAAATCCAATCGAGTTTATATGAGCACAGATAAAAGGCGAAGTGGTGCGTGAAAATAAAACTTTTAAATTAAAAGATGTTAAAGAACTGTCAAAAACGGCAATAGCGAATGTACAAGCAGCAGATTGGCTTAAGTGCGTATTACATGTCGAGGGCGTAGAAATAAAAAATGTCGGACTTAGATGTACGCGTTGAAGTCATGGTAGAACCTATTATTATAAATCCTGCAGGTGACAGCAGTAGCGACAGTAATGAAATGTTTTCATCGTCAGATAGTGAATAATCGCTGTAATGGTAATAATGAATTTAAAATTGTAACGTATTGTCATTATAACACTTTTTACTGTCGGCGTGGAATATAATTTGTCAAATAATTATCAATTAGTGTTCATTAGATAACAATAGTTAGGAAATTTATAATTTAGGTTTAGGTTTTGCCCTTAATCCACTATTATATGTTTCTATTATTATGTAGTATAATAAAAACATTATGAAAATAACATATACCGTTGCTTTATTATTCTTTTTGGATTTTATACCTGAATAATTTAGTTTCTCTAATTACTTCATTAGATCATCAAAGGTAAAAGCCTAATTTATTTTTCAGTTTAATTTATAATATTATATTTATGATAGTAAATGTAAATATATTATAATAGGTGATACACAAACAATTCATATGTTTTTTGAATTATTATTGTTTAAAATGACACGCCTCTGGAATTGGCGTTCCCCTTACGTCTTGCACACCCCGATAAAAGTCACTGCCAATTATTTTGTACCTATACCGGAGTATAGGTACAGGGTTTTCCATATAATTTGTCACCCCTGTAAAAAGTTTATTGCTTAAGATAAAAAGAAAAAAAAAATTAATGCAAAAGCTGCAGGATTTTTCCTGAACATTTTTAACATGTTAACTAGAAAAACAAAAAGACCTTGCAATGGGGCAATTTAAAAAATTTAAACTTATGGGGCTTTTTAATGAAACACAAATACAAAATAAAACAAATAAATTATATGGCAGTTAATATTTCTCACGTTCAACGTCAAAATGATTTTCAATAAGGAAGAAAAACTTCGCGTAATTCAACTTTATCGTTCATATAAAAGCAATGACTGTGGCAATGATTCAAAAGCGATGCAGCAGTACAGGATTACATATCCAGGTAATCGAGTTCGAGGTCCTTATGTTAACGTTTATTACAATAAAATATTTACTTTTATCCCTAAACTTTCTGTAACTTCTCATCTATTTATAGTAATCGAAGGCAGGTTGGCAACTTCAGCCCCTTTTACAAATATTGTCATGACAAGTGCAAGGTTGCATGCCCGCTTGATTCCACCCAGAGCGGCGCATGGTAGAAATACACGACGAGCAACTGCAGCCCACCCGTATGTGATATAGCTTGGTGTCCCTCGAACGACACTGTTTAAAAATTGTTTCATCTGGAGAACGTCATCACTTTGGAACGGCCTCCCTGAGGCAGTGTTTCCTAACGGTATAATCTCCAAAGATTTAAGGCCAAAGTAAATCGTTTCTTGTGCACACACCGCTCCCAAAGCGCCATAAAGAATTCATCCAGCAGTGCTGTACCTGATTACAAAGAAAACGTAATTTAGAAAACATGGTGTTACTTTTTCATTTTGTAGCAGAGCGCAGACAGGAGGCGTTGCCTCCCCTGAAGAGTCGCCACTGGTTACAGTACAGAGGAAACGAAATGTTGCACTATTTTTGAAAACGCATGCTTAATTTTATGTATTAATATAATTTATTTAATAAATATAATTACGAAATATTTCATTTAGAAGTTCATTGTAATAGATAATGTAATGCATAAATTAAAGATTAATATGGCCCTGGTGCTGCTTATGTCACGTAGGTCCACTAAAGTTTAATCAATATTTAAAGCCAATGTTAGTTTGGGCCTATATGTCTAATGGCCACATATCATTAATGTATCTGTGTTGCTGTTATTTTAGGGCCCGTGCAGACGATACTTAAATCGAGGATTTGTACTCGGGGGAAACGTCAACAGCATAACTTTATTTCCACTTTCGGTTGTTTTCTAATAAAAGGAAAAGCTCCGCTAACATGCTTACCCACTTTTAGTTTCTGCCTTACGGTACGTGAACCTTTTTGTAAATGAATATTTATAGTAAAAATATGAGGTTATAAAGAAGGATTTTAAAATAACAAGGGGCCAAAACAAGAGCTTATGTTTAAAAATAAAGGTCTAACCCATAAAAGGTGTTAAAATAAGGGTCGCAAAATGACGGTCCATGGTCCATAGTTTGACCGCAAACGTGTTATTCAAGACCCAAAAAAAAAAATGAATTTGTCTTCACTTTAGTCCTGAATCATTTTAATTTCACCAGACGGTTGAGACCTGGTGAACTGTTCAAATTGATCTACATTTAAAACAAATTGTTCTTCAATGTTGGACAATCATTTTTGCATAATTGAGTAATTGAATTTTGTGTCAAGGGGTGTGTTGGGGAAACGTGTATCAACACGTCAAATAAAATAGGTTGGTAAATGCGGTGTGCGTGCGATTTCAATCTCTGCTATTTTTGTTTGTAAATTACATTAAGGGTGATTTGCATTCAGTCACGTAGCTACTCAAAAGCGCGTCCGTGGGTACTTGTAACACGTCATTTCGGATGCGAGCTCCCTATTAGTCGAAAAATAGGTGAAGCAGGTGCTCTTTACGCAAACTTCGCGTTTTTATGCCCTTTTTTGGGTAATTAATGGGTTCTTTTTAAGTGAAACTAAGCAGCTAGCGATTACGCGTTATCTAACGTACTAAATAGAACTTCCTACTATACCGGGGCGTTTTTGTATGCACTTTCAAGTGATAGTTAGAGAAACAATGTAAAAGAGCAGTTAGTAATGTGAACGTTAAGTATCAACCAGTGTATTTGTCGTGAATCCTTGCAACATGCTATCATAACCTGCATTAAGGAATAAAAGCACAAGTGTTTAATCTTTTCGTTTTGCATTACTTTAAACAAAGGCCCGAAAATACCTACATTATTTGCAATTCATTATAATGCCACCAAAGAATACCGTTCGGCAAAAAAAAATCATTTAGGGTACGTGTACCAAGGAAACAATAACGTTATTCTTTTGAGGTTATAAATGTTGAATCAGAGTGATAAGAATAATTGAATAACATAAACGAATTACTTTAGATGGAATGCAGCGGGTAATGTGACATATAATTTTCGAGGTGACAGTATACATTATATATACAAGGTGTCCCGAAATTAAGGGGCCAGAATTATCATATTTTTCTCTATAAACATATATGGAGAAAAGGACGCTAGAGCAGAGAAAACAGTAAAAATGGTTAAGTTGACGACGGTCGAAAAAACTGAAATATTACTTATTTTTGGGAATAACTGTAAAACGTATCGAGACACGGCCCAAATTTTCAATCAAAGTCACCCTTAATTTCCAATTATCTTTTTTACTGTTAGAGATGTATTAAAGAAATTCAAAAGCGCTGGCTTTGTAGAAAACTGTTTTAAGAAAGGCTATTCAGCAAGAATTGATCATAATGAATATAAACAGATGGAAGTATTGCAAGTTTTTGTGGAAAATCCTAAAATTTCCTTGAGGAAATTATCTAAAAACTTACAGGGGAAGTATAAAAATATCAAAAATTAAAAATAGGGGTAGTTCTCCCTTTCCCTTTTTTACACTCTTGTACTTTTTAAGAACCCTGTATAGTATAACACATTTTTCTTTTCGTAAATCTTAGTTTCTTGCCAAAGAGAGACACTTTTTTTTCATAAAACGCATAATAAAAAAGGTTGCCATTAATGTACAACTTTCTTGGATACCGGCGATGTGGTAGACAAAAGGGCAAACGGACCAGACCCACACACAAAATCCAACCATTTGTCATCATCGCCCTCTTCTAATGTGTGGTTATAATGGGGTTTGTAGGGACGGATCTTATTTTGGTTTAAAATTTCTTAAATAGTACTTTTTTTGGACCATCTGTAGTTGCGTAGCTCGCTTTCTCAAGGACAGTGTGGGGTTTTCTCTAACAGACGAGTAGAGTCGCTGCATCTTCATTGTAGTATTTTTTTTACTTTTTTTAAGTCTTGACCAGCTTGCAGACCACCCATTAGGTTGCGGGCACATTGGGGAACCTTTCATGAAATTTTTTAATAACGTATCTGTATGAAAAATCTCCGTTACCATAGCATTGGATTAAATGTATTCTTTACTCCGTTGTTAACGTTGAAAACTAATAAAATCTTTAAAAGTTACTGATAATGTCGTCTTGCTTTACACTGTAATAATTTATTACTAAGGTATCTAATCAAAGGTAATACCGACAATTGCATTTTTTCAGCAAAATTTCTTTAAATAATGAGTTTTCCTCGAAAAATGAAATATTTAGTCCGTTTGCCTTCTTGTGTACCACATCGCCGTATATACTGTATAATATGAACAAATATTATTATTTTGACACGTACATTATGCCCTTTAAGTATGGCCTCTTAAATTTGGGACACCCTACCCTGTATATGTATACTAATGTTTAAAAACAGCATCTTACTTTACACAACGAGTAAGAGTTTCACTATTGATTACACATTTTAATACTCTAATACTGTTAACTTATCTACGGGCGCACAAAACGCAACCTTTCCGGGGTACACCGATAAGCAAGAGCCGTTGTAAAGCTAAATATAACTTGGTAACAGCACGGATAAGGGAAAACGATATGAAAGGATTTTTTAATGAAAAAATTCTAAAAATCATGCTTTCGGCCAGTAATGATGAAAAGGAGGGCAAAGTATTAATAGGTCTATCTCTGCAACCAACAGCGCTGGTTCAGGAATATCAAAATCAGATTGAAATGTATTTTGATGAAACCTAATAGTTTCTAGAGACTTCATAATATATGAAAAGAAAATACAAAGATACTCATCACGCAATAATTTTAGTCAAAATTATCAAAAACGAAGACTATTCCTCAAGTTCCTTACCCTATTACCACCTTTTTACCCCTTGGTGTTAATGTCTTCACTAGTTTACTTTTAGACTTTCATAAATCTTACCTCAATACTTTTTATTTTGTATGATTTTTAAAAATAACATAAACTAGTCAACAATTTACGAACATCGACTCACGGAAACCGATGTATGACGTCCCTATCTCCTAAGCTGCGGGACAGTGCAGTTGGGTGGTGGAAATCTTGGTGGGTTGAGTGTGAATGTTAGTGGCTAGAGGGTTGATAGCCCCTGGCCGCACTGCTCGATGGTAAAGTTATCGGACCATCCCAAATCTAGAATCTAGTTCATTGTGAAACTGTGTGTTTCATATGTCGCTTTCAAAATTTATCAGAAGACCCTCGGTGATGGGTCTTATCTGAAGTATTTAAAACTGGATAATAAGGGAAAATGGGTTTACCAGTATAAGTTGGATAGAGACAATGATGTTGAATTTTTGTGAGTTTACAAGAAGTTGCGGAATTATCCTGAACGTTTTTCTAATAATGACGTATGAGTGTAAAATCTTTTGATATTCTTCTTGCTAAGTGCAAGACAAATTAGAAAGAACTTCTACAAACGTCAGATAAACAATTTCTGCAGAATAGCGCTTGTGTCTTGCTTAAAATAAGTTTTATTTAAATTTTAATATTCAGTTTGATGACTTGTGAAGGAAACATGCCTCGCAGTTTACTTGGTGGGTAGCTACCCAGTACCCTCCAGGTAAACCAATTGCGCTGGGTCCGCAGCTCTACTAGGCAATCCAAACCAGGTTATGTTTGCCTGCCACGGTCATATTGGAGTCACAAAGTGCTTCCAATATGGTCGTGAACGGCAAACTAACCTTTATCTTTGCGTGTATGTCAGTTTGACGTGTAAACCGCGATTTTGGTTTTGTGTATTTTATTAAGTTAATGTTGTTCAATATGTGTATTTTTCTGTTATTTATATTTAATAATACTGAAAGTTGATGATGTTAACAATGGCAAGTGTATATCTATACACAGCACAGGACTCGACTGTAAACTAAGCATTGAATCCGTGTATATTTGCCACATATTTGCCTTCAACGGACATACTGAATTATTGTTCGTTGAATGTTTTTGAGTTCTGTGGAACGAATTCAATATGGCCGTGGCAGGCATATCGTAATTTAACACATCGTTGGATTACCCAATAGCAAATCGCGTCGTGCTCGCTGCCGCTGCGCTGTTACTTGCTGCCCTACCATAAGCGCATCTCCCTTGTCTATGCTTGCTGCTTACGACCAAGTAGACAGGTGGCCATTTACATCGCCTTTTCTCTGTTGTTGGCTCAATGGTTGCTGGGTAACGGCGTTGACATTGACAGGAGAGAAAAATAATAGTTTTTAATAATTTCTTTTTCTTTTTTCTAAAATAGTGTTAGAGAAAGTATAGTCTAGAACTGGAATGGAATCAAGGGCATAGCTATGGGGGAGGGGTAATGGGGCTTATTACCCCCCTAGGATTTGATAAATTATAAAATAATAATACAAGAAAAATCACTTTCTCGAAAATTAGTTTTTAAATACGTCTATTGATACGACTGACTAGTATTTACTATAAATTATTGTTCAAATTTGTGAAAATTAGGGCGTGCTCCATAAAAAAGTTTACCTGCGGCGCGTTTCGCCTGCAGCGGGCTTTTTATCCACACTTCTTAACCGATTTACCCTCTAACAAACTCTTTTAAATACGCCCTGAATGGCATTACCTAATTATAATAACAAGCTTCTGCTTTAACTGAGCAAAGAAACAATTAGCGCATCTCCATTGAATATGCACAAAAGACCGTTGCACAAGTTTAAAGTCGACAAACTGTGGAGGTAATTGGGAGGTAATGACGTCACCGCCTCGCGAGCGTTTTATTTGATTCTGATCTCGTATATTTCGAAAACCACTTATCGGATTGACTTCAAGTTTTCAGGGCTAACTATACCTTATAAATGATTTATAAAATTAGGTAAAGAGTGTAATTTGACGTTCGATCAAATGACCCCATTAGGGTTGAGTCCAGCTAAATTACTATTAAAAATGTAAAATGTGAATAAAGTCTGTGCGTTTTAAGAAGTCCGCTAAGCCATAAAACCTCTTGAGCATTATGTCGGTGGCTCTCAAACAATAAATTATATTGAAGGTAATTTTGGATGTTGATGAATTACATTTTCTAAATAAAATAATTTAAAGTAAATAAAAAATTAGTTTAGGTAAAGAAAAATAATAATTTTTTAGCTTTTGTAGTATTCAGACAAATTGAGGGTAACATATTCCTTGGCTTTATACATATCATAAACAATATTCCTAATAGAGAGTTTTATCCCTTGGGATAAATCCAAGGTTTTTGAATGGAGTCGAACCCTTTTATATGGTCTGTCCAAATCCTCTTCACTCTTTTTTCGAGGTCTTCTTAAGGTCTTCTCTGAAATGCCGCAAGCATCGGACGTTCGTTTTTGCACTGCCAAAACAGACTCTAACGGGCCCGAGTTATCTTTTTCTAAAGTAAAATAACGTTCCACTTGTAATACCAAACGGCGTTCACCTGGAGATAAATGCCTTCTAGGCGATGTGCCACCTTGCTGAACATTTTCCATAACTTTGCTTAATAACTGATTTTAATTCACACACAATGAGAAACAAACTAAAAGTGAAAAGCACAACTACTTATTTAAAATAAAGTAGAACATACCATCCCGCACTTCAGCCAATTTTAATTACTTCTTAGAAAATAGTAATTATTATGAAGATTTAATTATAATAATCCCAAAATAATGTCATTATCGGAAAAGTATATACCTGACAACATCTTTAACATATTAAACCATCCCGCACTTGAGCAAATTTTAATTGGTTCTTGGAAAATAGCGATTATTATATAGATTTAACTATAATAATAGCAAAATAATTTAATTATCTATTTAATTATTATTTATGCTCAACGCGTAATTCTAAGATAATTTTGTTTTGAAACCTCTGATTTCGCCCAGTAATAGAATACAGTAAACCAGTGGGATGTTCGGTGTGATCAAGTATAGCGAAGGTGCGAAGATATTGTAACTTAACCGACTTACTGTTTTAAAAGCGATAACATCTCTTGGTGATTTAATCCGATATCGGACTTCTTAAAACGCACAGACTTTAAAACATAAAATTATAGAGTGTTGTCATTAAATTCATGTGGTATCCTAAGAAGTTTTTAACATTTTCTGCCTTGATGATGATTTCAAAAATTGTCTTAAATAAAAAAAAAATATGTTTTAATGGAATATTTTCATCTAAAATATTTCGAAACATTTTTGACCGGTTTTACCATACCCGGCATTCCAAATGATTACGTAATTGAGCTATTTAGAAAAAAAAAGATTTAATATTTCTTTCATTCATGTTATTTTTTTTATAATTAACGGTTCCGAAAAATATTCGCACTTACGCACTCAAGGATAACAGTCACGCATTAAAATTACAATCCTTACTTAACTAAAAACCTGATTGTTTCTAAATCATACTTCTCAGGACTATAGCCAAAAAATGGCACGTACCTACTTTAGTAATTTCTTAGTAAATTACAATCTGCATTTTATTTTATTTTTTTGTTAAATCAACAACCTTTTTTTTTTGAATTTGGAATTTTTGGATGCACCCCATATTTAGTCGCAAAGTCAATACGATTGCATCTAGCTAGTTTACCTTACCATTTGCTGGAAAAAAATATCAGAACTTTTTTTAACCGCCGTCGTAAAGACTGATGTATTAGTCCATAAAAAAAATATCCAAATCTGTCTCTCTTCAAATAAATCAATCAAATATTTTCCAAATTACACAGCCTCAAAATGGATGCAAAATTTCGTACTGGGCGTTCCAATAATTGTAGTTATAATAGAGAACAACGGCCAGACACAATCGCAAACACGTAAACGTATACGATTCTTCTTTTCATACGTCATTTTACGCAAAGAAATAAGTACGGGAGCTCCTTGAAATAAGAATTACGGCACCGACGCGTACCGACCACACACAAGTGAAAATGACAGCCTGCCATTGGTATTTTCTGATTGGCCAGGTCTAGACAATCGACCCGGAAAATTTGATCTTCGGTACCTCTCGCAGCTATTCGGGAGGACTCGGCCCTACACGTCTCGGTTCATGTCACGTATACGGGGTCCGTGAAGAACCGTCACTCTACGTGACACGCAAACGTGCAGAATATGATGCGTATCGAAATTTGCAGACTGAGCATGCGCACGTAAACGTTTACGTGTTACTTTTGGTGCTTGCGGGTTTGCCGTTGTTCTCTATTATTATAGTTTGTTTGCCTACTGGGTGAAGTACTGCACAAAGCATACTCTTAATAGTCGTCGCCAGATATAAGTGAGATTCCTATAAAAACTGGTATTTTCTTATCTTTTAAAACCTACCACCACCTCAGGATTTAGACCGGGCGCATAGTTTTTCTGAATAGTTTAAAGAAATATTAAAATAAATTCCTTATTTGTACAAAATTATTATTTATATTTATTGCAAAAAATGTAAATGCCTTGTAACAAAAAACGGTCCCAGAGCCGGAGTAGTAGTAACAAGTGAAATTTGGTATGCGGTCTACCATCTAGCCATTGCGTTGATTTAGTATTTTCATGTTCAGCTTGTTGTACAGTTTAGTGTTCTACAGTTTGGTGTTCTTTTGCGTTAATTTTAAATATATATAATAGTAATAATTATTATTTTAGTGTTTCATTTAGGATTTATATTCCTTAAGTTAGAGTTCTTTTGTTTAGTGTTCGTGTTTCGTGATTTCGATAGATTTGATTTTTCTATTGCAGGACAATGTTTCGAGCGTGGTAGCAAAATTCTCATAAGCTTTGGAGGTCATGGAAGGAGAATTATTATGAACCTGGAGATGTTCTAAACGACCCTGCAGCGAATTTGCTTGAATCCGTTAATTTAGATTTAGGCGAGTAATTAGGAAAAGAAGCATTACAAAAAAAGCGTAAAGTATTTTTAAGCTTTCAGGCAAAGGAAATTTATTTAAATGCGTATAAAAACCTAAAACAAGACCCTACGCACATAGGATACAGCAAATCTGAAGTAGTAAAAAAATTTCCAAGCTAGCAGAGGTTCCTTATATTACTTTATGTACGTCTATAAACAAAGAAAATTAACAAAGGAAAAACGACCCGATTTAGGTAAACCTGAAGATTTGGATTTGACTACAGCCAAACTATTAAGAACCTTACTTAATTAAAAATATAAAAATAATGAAGTTCCAATAATAGTAAAAAAACTTCAAGAGCTCTAAAAACTTTGTCCAGAAAGCACTTTACGACGAAGGCTTTAAAAACTGGGATTCAAATGTTAAATTGTTAATAAGCATGCTGCAATAATGGAAAGTGGTAGAATCGTAAAATGGTGAATAAAATATTTAGAAAAAATAAAGAACTTACAAACAGGGGAAACATTGCATTGTGGTTCTACGAATGGTTGTGTTATAAATGTGCTAACATTGTGCGGTAAAAAACTGGAAGAATGTAATGTAGATTACCACAAAAATATGGATTCAAATATTTTTGAGGAGCGGTTTGAAGATCCTTTAATTCCAAACTTAAAATCTCACAGTGTCATTGTATTAGATAATGCAGCTTATCATTCTAGACAAATCCATAAATTACCCAATTTGTCCTCCAAAAAACAGGAAGTTCAAGAATTTCTTTTTAACCATGACCTATAATTCGAAGAATCGTATACCAAAAAAGAATTGTCGGAAGTACATCATCGTAAACAATGGGAAAAACAGTGCGTTATTGACAATATATCAGAAAAATAGGACTATACTATTTTAAGGCTACCGCCTTATTTTTGTATTTTTAACACCATTGAACTTATGTGGGCACAATTAAAAATTTGTAGAAGAATATCGAAAACTGTGACAAATTCTTCTCAATGGAGGTGATAGATTTGTTATCAATCTGACAAAGGATACAAAAGATTGTTTAGACGTATCTCTGGATAAAACCTCCAGCTGAGACATCTAGGGTAAGTTAAAAATCAGAAAAAATATGTTTTCTACCTTAAGCTAAAGGTCTGCTTAAATTCATACTTTTGTGATTTCGTAGTAATTTATGATTTCTGAAAGCCTCATCATAAATGTCATCAATAATTTAAAAATTAAAAATAATATTGAAAAACTAACAAAACGAATCCGACCCTGGCTACTTATTAAAATCCATACTGGCGGGGTCTTTGTCGGTATTTACGAGTTTTTATCGAGTTTTTTTTTAAACTCACTTATAGTTGGCGAGGACTATACCTACTGTAATGTATCGACAGCAGAAAATCGCATATTCGAAACGTTTTTTTAATGAGTGTGACTGTTGTATAATCTAGTGGAGTAGTAAAGACGACCACACATTTAAATTTAAATTGCTCCGCAAATCGTAAGCGATAATTTAAATGATGTACTGATGACATTTTGACGTAAACATATTATATTAAGTATAACAAATGTGACAAAATCATAAAAATAAGGCACTCGGAATTTGGCTTTAAAGTTAAAGTATCCTAAAGCTCCTTAAATGTCGTGTTAAATATTCCATAAAAGATTTAACCTAAATAGTTGGGTAATAAAAAAGATTTATGATCTTTCGGTGTGCAACATATGTTCAGATTTACTTAAAAATCAATACCAAATAATTGCATTTTTACAACCCTAGCTCCATAAAACAAATATTAAATTTTAATAACATTTTCCTGGAGGCTACAGGGGAGAATAGGTACTAAGTCTAAACACTGGCGTTGCTACGAAATTTATGACTAATAAGGTTCCCTAATTTTATTCGTGTACGCCATTTTTTAAAAATCATTTATCATGAACTTTATAGGTTATAATATGGTCTTACTTAAGCTGTCACAACACCAATTATATTTTTCATTTATCGTTACCGGTTACCTAGGTTACCTTTCAACAGTAATTATTCCAGACATGCGACATTGATTCCACGACATACTTTGAGGACTTTTTTTTTTATCTTACTTTACGGCTGGTGAGCTAGGAAAGGAATCCAAATAAAAAAAGCACATTGACATCATGACATCTTGATAAATTTTACAGGCATTGCCGGTATTTGTTAAAAAATTGTTATATTTAATTTATAATTAGTCATATTTAAACGTTGATGTTTGTCAAATGAATAAATATATAAAAGGTAAAGTTATTCATGGTTAAGCTATAGGGAAGTAATTGCCAATTATTAATTTTAAAAAAATTAATACGCACGGCTATAATACTGCCACCTTCATAGCGACTGTTTTTATGATTTCTACCGCCCTGCATCCTCAGGCGTTGTAACTCTTGAATCGTGTGGCGAACTATAGATTTGTTTGCGTCACGTAAAAAGCGCAAGAATTAATTTTTTGTTTAATGTTTTTTTACTTAAGTTTATTTTTTATTTAGGTTGTTAAATGTATCTTTTAAATACTATTTATTGTATATTTCTGTAGTTTATTTTCTATGATACCTTGTTTGACAAATTATTATGATTTTTTTTAAAATAAGGGTGGGAGGTAGTTACACCCTAACTAACTAACCGCCATATGGCCTAGGGGAAGGCGCGTGAAACGGGTCGAAATAACCTTGTTATTGATGACACCACCAAGTCCGGCACTCGGTCTCCAATTAAATTATTACAATGGCCCAAACCAAAATGGTTTGTTTAGAAATTTAACATTCCGCATCTGTCGGGATATTATTTATTGCACCATCTGTTAAACTGATTAGAGTCGTGTCTTCCTTGTCTATTTTATTATAGCACCGGGTTTGTGTCACATGTCAACTCTTGGCCCGATTAATTATTTAAAGACATAACCGTATAAATAGTATTACATAAGGGGTTATTCTCTAACTCTAGATTCTCTCTTTTTGTTTTCCTACACAGTAAAAAATATCAACCTGGTAAAAATAATTTTAGGAGTGGCAAAAAAAGTAGTGCTATTGTTAACAACAATATAATTTACCACATTTTTACGCTCATATGGGACCAAAGTTGTTGTATTATATTTGCCTATGAATTTAACTCTTTAAAAAGTTAATTTTGTTGAATGGGTGTATTTATTCCATTTTACACTCTATCAGAAAAACTAAATACAATGACAACTAATAACACCATATTAGCGCGTAAATAAACCCAGCTAGATGGTTATTTCAACACATTGAGTGTAAAACTTATTTTTTAATCGTTTTTTTACACGGCCATGTGTAAAAATACCCAAACTTGTGTTACCGAAAAGACAGGCGGCAACTAGTGGTGTGAAATTTTAGGAATTGACATGTAACGACACGGCCAACGGCAAGTCATTTTACTCATTTCATTTCGTGCGACGCGACGCCGACGCTATATGCAAATTCAACTTTTAAGTCAATTTGATTGTGCTCTTTGAATGTAATATACAGGGCTGCCCAGAAGTCCGGAATAAAATTAATATAGCCTTAACCTGTACCTTTTAGGGAAAATGCTCAGACACGTCAATTTAGATTTATATATGCTCACATTTTGACGTTATTCGTTTGTTTTTTTATAGACATTTGTCAAAGATATGACGACATCGATCTTTTTTTTAAATGGAAACATACAGCTTGTGATACATCATTTGAAAGTTAATATCTCGTACAGTATGTTCATAAATTTTGGCGCTATTCTGTCAAGCTATTTCAAAATGGCGACTGTTAAAAGTTTAAAAAAATCCGTATTTAAATAAGCGAAAATTATAAATCATTGATGTTTTTTTACCTTTCAAGGTAAGAAATCTTTATTGTTTCACGTTCTTATATTATATTTATTATGTTCTTTCTTTTGTTAAGCTTAACAATGAGGTACATTAAACTTATGTATATAATATATGCTTAATTTACTAAATTGTTAAACAATATAATATGTGGGCCATTTTGATCAACTAGTTATAATAAAGTATAAAAAAAAATCACAGGGTTTTCCAGTTCTGTTGTAACCATAATCTTGTTTATAAATAAACGATAAATAATACTCAATATTTTCATTTACCAAACCTTTTCCAATCGATCTGAAGATTTATATTAGGGGCTACTACTTTCGGCCTTGATTAACTCATTCAATTATGTATCAAACTAAGCAGAGGTTAATAATGTCAAACATCTTGAAAGCATAATTTTTTACATTTTAATTATAAACGCCCGGTTAGTTTGAAACGGGATTAAATTACTTAAACAAAGTAGAAAGTATTTTATCCCTGGGTAGGTTATTTTATTACACTCACTGTAGTAAATTTACACCCCAATAAAATAAAATTTACACTACAATAATATGATATTTACACTTACTAATCACAAATTACCATTAAAAGATGGTTTACTTACACCTCTCATTATTCCTTTTACACCCTCCCTAGAAGGATATGTTTACAATCTGTGAGTGTAAATGTTAACAATGTATTTTTATTAATTTACACACGATAGTGTAAATGTATCTATCCATAAAATAGAAGAATTAACACTAATTAAAAAGTAAAAAAACATTTCAAAAATGTCTTCTTTACAAGACAGGTTAATATACCCTATTGAGTGTAGTCAGTGGCGTAGCCAGCATTTTGGGGCGGAGGGGGCAAACTACCGAAGAGCCGCAGATCGCGGAGCTAAAGCGCCGCAGGCAAAAAATTTTTGGGATCACGCCCAAATTTCGTAGGAATTCACCTTCTTCATGCTCCTTAGGAAACAGGGGTCTGGCCCCAAACGAAGGTAAAACCCGCTAGATAAAAAAAAATAAATTTAATGTGATGGGACGCTCTCAAAACCGGTTTTATTAAGTTTATTCCCATCGCTCTTCTTTACTAAAAATAAAGTAAGACCGATCTTGTTTTTTAAGAATTATTTTTTAAGTAGTAAAGGGGCGCCCCTCGCCCCTCTGTGGCTACGCCACTGAGTGTAGTCCTATATGTACCACCATTGAGTGTTAAATTTAACACTCACTTTTTTACTGTGTAGTGTAGTTACGAATAGTAATATATAAAAGGGATGTGTTTAATGGGTTAAACTGGCCCAGACCTGTTAAAAAGGTTAATATCAGACCACTTTCAAGAGTTGAGGCGTGGCATACACTGTTGGTGAACGCAGAATCCCCTATTATCTCTACTCTACTAAATATACTAAAATGGTTTAGCTTATGTACGAAAAATATTATAGGTAACTACTAATTGCGAACCCGACTTTATTACCCCATTATGATAATTAAATAATGAATATTTCCGATTGTCTGTTCGTAATGAAATTGCATGTAGGCACCAAAATTATTCCATTACTCCTAGTTAGTCTAACTAAAATAAATCGAATAAAAACATTTTTTCGTGTCAGTTTCTAGCTTCACCGCGCAGTGTCTTTTTAATTAATGTTTTTAATTTACCAAAACTTTATTTTGTCGCCTGGAATGACGTAAGATTAATAAAATGAGCAGTTGGGCGTCCATAGCAAGTTTAGGTCCAGCGAATAAAAAGTCGTAAATACCTTGGGTCAAAACCAAAAGTTGTGTTTCTTTATAGGTACTTGTTAAAAGTCCACATTTTATAGTCAATGATGCCAATAACAAAAATGCGCGATTTTTTTTTTATTTTTTGTTCATCTCTTGCTATTCATTTGCTATTGAAAAATGAAGTTAAAAAAAAAACTCTTTTAAGACTGTTTTAAAATTTCAATTAACATGAACCTATTCAGATTTGTGTAAACATAAAAAAATCGTTATTTGCAATGGGATCCTGAACCGTTCTTATTTTCTGACTCTGCAAGACTGTACGATATGGAGAAAATCCCTCATTATTAAAATAGCCGAATTGTTAAATCTATGATATAGGTCACTTTATGTAGATTAACCCCTGGCGAGATTTATTTTCTTAGATTTGAATTAATTCCAACTGGTTCGTGGAATAGAAAGTGGACCTTATAAATATGCAAAGACACGCAAATTGGTTAAAGCACTTATATTTGTAAAAGGTATTATTATAATAGACATTCTGCAATTGTCAAAGAACTTCTAAAGAATAATCAAAGTTGTTAGCTCGAAAATGAGTGGGTTAGATAGAGAGCAATTACAATATTCTAATTGATATAATATAATAAATGAAGGTGTCCCCTCACATAAAGTGGGTTTAAAGCTCTTTTGTTGACTTATTGTATGCCATAAAGTAAAATGGACACCAGCTGTAATGAAACCAGGTAAATTTACAAGAACTGTAGCCATGACGGTCCTAATAGAATAATAGATAAAATTATCCCTATAGATTCATTTCTTGTTAACCTTCAGGCAGTGGCCACTTTGAAACCGTTTGGTAGAACGTTAAGGTGTGCCCAGACTTTGACAAAACGCGAACCTCGTTGCCTTTACCGCGTGTCATTAGTCCGTTACATGCCTTGATTATCTTTATTAAAATGAGCGGAACTCATATAAGTGGCCACGATGGTACGCAACGATGTCACGCGGCGAGGCTCGCGACGGTGTCACGTGAAAATTGTGCAGGAGGGTAATAAAACTGTATAATTTTAAAAAGGGGCAAGTGAATATCTTTTACAAGTTTATAAAAATGAAACTAGGGCAATATTAACTATGCTATAACTTGCGTCATTTTAAAAATGGAGATACAATTTTTTCATTTTTATATTTTCTATTTTTTTTTGGATACACACAGATTTTAATATATATTTCAAAACATCGCATAATTAAATACAAAAAAAATTATTTTATTGAAAATTAAACTTATAATTCATAACTGCTTAATTTAATAATGGTGAATATTATCATAAAAATAATGAAAAACTGGTTTTAGGCTCTTTCTTAGTAATTGTAAGTGATCGAACTTCTCTTATTCATTTTCTTTCTCTCTTCATAAAGTCTTTTGGTAATGAGGTAACATTCAAATATTCCTTTTTCTGTTTAAACGGTCCCTGATTGAATTCCTGCCAAACACTATTAATGCAATCCTTTATTTATATCTTATCCCATCTCCAATCTCCATACTTCATACTTCAATTGTTTTAGGTTCGTGACTGTGAGATCTCCCACTTTGCGACCAAGTCTAATGGAAGTGTATTGTCTCATTTTTTAAAAATCATTAAAAAATGGATGATGAGTGCATAGAGTCTGCTTCTATTTCGGTGTGACCCACTAAAAATATATTTTTGAATACTTAATGGTGATATAATGTGCCATTGAGTATTTAGTAAAGCATTAAACAAGCATGAATTTCCATTTTATCCAGTACAGCCATCACTCCAAAATACTATTGATCTGTTGCCAATATTCATTTCTGGTATGAATTGTTTTTCAATAAATTTCACCAATAATATTTAAGTCAGCGTTTAAAGTTATATAGTGTATAGGGTATAGGATTCTGTATTATTGTTTATTCTCGTTGAAAAGTTTTATTAGTTAATGTATTTTGTTTATACTTTGTATTGATCATCATTAATCGACAGAAAAAAATGCTGTCTCGATATAATACACGTTTGATGTTATATTTTTGTTTCTTATATTAATATTGCGTCTCTTTTTTTTTTCATCGTATCATATCAATATACCAGTCGAACCATCAGTCCCAGTCCCAGTGACCGTTCTTTCAGTTTGGTTCCAAGTCCCAGTCCAATGATATGATAAAGTGATAGACCAATTACGATTTACATAGTAACGAGTCCGAATACACAAAGTAACGAATCGTTACAAATCCCTAAATGTAACGAATGTTAGAATCACTAAATATTATGTATCTTCAGCCAGAAAAGGTTGGTGGCGACGAAACTCCTGTTTGGTGTAGTTAATCCTTATTATATTGCAATCTATTTAACTGGGGAAACTAAAATTTTCAATAAATAAACATTTTTAAGGTGAGTTTTGAACTGATTCGGATCTTTAAGTAAGTTAAACTTAAGTAATTTTTAAAATGTCTATTAATTAAATTAATAGAATATTGCCCATATACAGGGTGTCTCTAAAAGTTAAGTCTTTAAGCCCAAAAGTTGAACAGAAATAAGAAAGTTATTAGACTCTTTTTACTTTTTCTCGGTACAACCTGTGTAAAACTTTTTCCAACAAAAAAGTTACGTCTTCTCGACCCAGACATACCGAGTAAAATTTCGCTTGTATTTTCTTGCGTATCTCGTACTTTCTAAATTACAAGATGAGTTACAGAAGTTTGTCTTAAAAATTTCCATATTTATTCGACAATTTTCCGGAACAACTTAATTTATATTCTCGAGCGCTTGTTAGTGAAAGAGTCGCTTTTTTAAAGGTAAAACATTGACTGGATAAATTTTTATTTTTTATTTTTGTGGCTTGTTATATTATGTTCCAATAAGTAATTCTTGTTTTTTTAGTTTCAGATTATTGAAAGATTGCTTTTTGCAAATATATAATCAGTATTCGTTCTTATATAGTGAGCACGCAAGGTTCGCTCCTTTTTGAATTTCGGCTGAAGTTTCTTCCATATTTTAAAAAACTAACCTCGAAAAATATAATAATTTATATATTGCCTTCAAATTTTTGTTGTTAATCAATTCCATAACAATAAAAATCACCTTAGCCTACTTTTACGTGTCAAATTCATTCAAAAATATCTCAATTAAAATATAATACAGGGTATTCCGGTTTACGTTGATACAATATAATTTTCCATTTTTTAATAATATCTATCAAGTGTTGGATAAAATTTTGTATGTCACTTGTGTGTTAAGTCATATATGTCACTTGGGAATTAGCCCTCTCGGCCTACGGCCTCAAGGGCTAAACATTTCCCGGCGTGACTTATATATAACTTAACACACTTGTACCATAAATAACTATTTTTTTCGTTAGGTACATTGTAGTTACTACGTATATTTTATTCTGGCATTTCAGTTAGCAAAAATCAGTGAAAACTTACAAGGCACTAAGATTAAAGTTCCCTATTACATAGGTACATAAATCGATTGCATTAATCAAGTTCTCTTGTTCATTGTAAGAAAAGCCCGCTGAATCTTCTGAAAAGTAAGCAATCCATATTGTGGATTACGCCCGAATTACGGTGAAATCTGTGCGCCAATAAGCATTAGCAATTCATTCTCGACATAAAATGATTAGGAGGTAAACGATAAAAGGAAATTTTAAATAGTTTTTTTTTAGTAATTCTATATTTGATGCAAGACATCCTTTAAAATTGGACTAACGTGAACGTGAACTAAATAAAACTTTTTAATACATAACTTTTTCATGGTAAATTTCTCTCTCTTTCTTTAACAGCCCTTGCTCATCCAATCTTGTACAGGGTGGCCAACTAAGAATGCGAGGTACTGTATCTATCCATCGTAGGCTTGTGGCAAAAAAAAATATTACTAAAACGGCCAAGAGAAAAACCTGAAAAATATTTTCAAGTTTTTGAAATTGCCGCTAGTGGGCGTAACTGCAATCTTGAATCTAAAAAAGTGATGTTTCTGTAAATTCCGCTATATTAACCTAATAAAAAAAATCCTGATCTTTAAAGTCGAGGATAATCTGAACCTTTTTTGTTTGACACTTTTTGCAGTATCTCTAAAAATAAAGCCGTTTCGAAGATACAGGATGTTATTTACGGAAACGTTTGAATACCCCGCACCACTTTATTTTTAGAGATACTGCAAAAAGTGTCAAACAAAAAAGGTTCAGATTATCCTCGACTTTAAAGATCAGAATTTTTTTTTAGGTTAATATAGCGGAATTTACAGAAACATCACTTTTTTAGATTCAATATTGCAGTTACGCCCTCTAGCGGCCATTTCAGAAACTTGAAAATATTTTCCAGGTTTTTCTCTTGGCCGTTTTAGTAATAATTTTTTTTGCCGCAAGCCTCTACGATGGAGAGTTTCCCAGATACAGTACCTCGCATTCTTAGTTGGCCACCCTGTACATAGGCCCACCATTTGTTTTCTCCACTCCAACCTATCTTGTGCTCTGTAATCTGTAATGCCAGTTTCTTCCTACTCTTTTCTTGATGTCGTTGATCCATCTTCTTTGGGGTTGTCCGATGTTTATTTTGTTTAGTCTAGGTCCCCATTGCAGTATTTGCTTTGGCTATCTTGTACTATCTTGTCTAGCGATGTGGCCCACCCAGGTCCATTTTAAAGTGGTAATACGTTCAACCAAGTCTTCTACCTTTGTAAGACGTCGTGTTTCTTCGTTACTTAGCTTAATTTAAGCCGTTTTAATTTCGTACGGCGCCTGCAATGACGTCATTGCGTGAGAGATATTTTAAATTGCTTATGGAGATGCAAGTTGTTATTAGCTTTTGGACGATATTTTATGATTACATTGTTATTTTTACCGAATATAAATATAATATACATACAATATTATGTATATCTCAGTGCTCAGTGCACAGAAACATAATTCAATAGAGAATTAAACCAACTAACAGGCCGTTATTTTTTATGAGAGCTAACATTCCCACTAATTCAATTCAATTATATACGATACAAAGAGGCAAAACCAATATCAAGGCCCAGATGATAATTTGTGGCCCAGGAATCTGCGCTGTATTAGACGTGTGTTGCCAAATGTACCAAAATAAATGATTAATTAATATTTCTTAAATATTATCTTCACCGCTTTAAGAATGTAATACATTATATTGGGAGATTATAATTTGTAATGTAAGTGGGGAAATGAACGGGATATATGTTACAGGGTGTATACACTATACAGGGATATACATACGACTAGTTGTTTTATGTAATATATTTAAATTACAAACAAATTAATATTAATTGGAAATTTAATCAAAGTGTTATGGCAACAATATTTATTTTTTGTCCACATTCCTTAAGCTTCTCTCGTAGTTGTAGACTTGTGCGTCGGGCTATAAATAAAGGTACCGAATACACCAGAGTAAAGACATATGATGTTACTGCCGATAGACTAATCTAATAGTCGATTTATGAGCCCTTAATAGAGTTTATTGCAAGCTGCCACATCAGCCACAATTAGTCCACCGAAATTCCCAACGCTCATGACGCCGACATTGAGCAATCATGACCTTTGAAGTTTTATATTTACTGATATACAAGGGGCATGGCACTGCATGAACATAGTTAGGCACTCAAATTTAGGGGACCTGATTTAGCATGTGGCCAAGAAGTTTGGTCATTTAGTGGAATATAGATCGTTGAAACTCTATAATCAATATTAAACTCATTCATAATAAAAAAAAATAGGCAAATAAAGTTTATTCTTTTGAATCATTGTTACAATAGAATATGTGAATTCGGTAGAATCTTTAGTGAGAGGATCGCAATTGACATTAAATCAACATCATCATTTGAGGTTCAACGCTAGACCAAACAATTTTGAAGTAGCTTTGACTTGCTCCTTTTTCTTTTTAAATTTTTAGTAATTATTAATAATAAAGCAAGAACATGATATCATTTAGAATGTAGTAATTCGTGATTTTAACACTATATTATGTTAGAAAATATCAATAATTAGCTTGTTTTTTTAAAAATAATTATTACACAAAACATATATCGGTAAATACATTAACAAATTCGGGGATTAGGTAAATAAATTAACAATTGATCTGCAGGGATGCAAAACGAAACTTATATGTCTTTGTAAAAAAAGTATTAGAATGAACCTCATAAACGGGGTGCCAGAGATGAAACCCATATCTTCAGTAAAATTAAGGTGTCAGTATTGAACAAATCCTTAGAATTTCTTAGAATAAATTCCTGTGTAAACTTACAGATGATAAAATAAGTAACGATTTACTTAATGTTATTATAAAAAACATAACAAATAATATAAAGTCCATCCGAACATATTTCGTTTTATAACCTAATAACTGCAATAATAGTTTTAATATATTGTAAACACCCAAAGAAACCCCGTTACCTGTTCGATTGCCAAACCTACGTTTTTAAAGAATTTCTTGGTAAAATAACTCATATAAAACTGTCGATGAGCGTGTCAACCAGCGAAATCTACCTGGCCCCAGCGGGCATCCCTGTTTATATTACTGAAATTAAATTAAATAAGGGGTACTGCTTTGCACAGGAACGGATTTTGTAGTTAAATGAAAAGCCATAGTAATACCTTATATTAGCAATGTTTCTTAAGTTTATTTTTACCATTACTTGTATTATATGTATATTATTTTATTATAAGTACAAAACAAGTGTGAAAAGTTTGCGTGCGGAAAAGGGTAACTTATCGCACGCATTTAGGTAAAAGTAATAATAACAATTAATATACCTACTTAAAAAAATATATTTATTTCACTGGTATTTTTAATGACAATTACTTTAGGGTGGCCGCTGTTTATTAACGATTCACATACATTTTTCACGATCACTTTGGCGTAAATGCTTCCTGGAATGTTTAGGGTAGCTAGAGATCGCATTAGCTGTAGATTCCCAAGGTCTCCACATACTTTTAATATTAAGTTGTTGCACACTGTTTCAGAGAAAAATAGATAGGTTCTCTGGTTCTAATCTATTTCGAATATTATGTTTACTATTTATATAAGCTATTTAAACAGGTATCTGCAACTAAAAGTTTTGAGAAATATCCTAATAATTAAGTTGTTTCTAGAAAACCTTAATTATACAATTTATTAATTTTGATAACAAATCAAGTAATGTACCTATCTATTGTTATTATAAATTGGCATTAAAAATAAATGTGGGTTAATACGTCTCTGCGAAAGCGAAAGCCGAGTTTATGAGGGATTTTATTGCAGTCATTAAGTCAAACGAAATATATTGGGAAGTACTTTACTATAATACATACTAGAAAGAAACAGTAAGAAAACAAAAATATAATTATGTTATTAAGTAGTCACAATAATTTATCAAAACACTAAGTACAAACAGACCAAACAGACTTTAATTATTGAATTAGATTATATATAATTAATTATAACATACTATACATATAAATACAATCATGTTCACAAGAATATTCAGAGTAATGATATATTAACCTCTCTCATTTCATTCAATTGACGTAGCTGGCATAGCGTGAGAACTATACAATTCCTTCTCGATTAATTGATTTGATTCTGTATTTCCCATCTAAAATTCAATTCCTGTAGAATTTTCCAAAACTTATTTTTCGGTGATCTTTGAAGTACAATTAATTTTTCGTTGATCGATAATGCACATTTACTCGCACGTATGAATCCCCAAAGACTTTCCATTCTTAACAGTGCTAAAAGGACCATAGGAGTATAATACGACGCAAACACTAAATCTTCCTACTTTGGTTAAAGTGCCAGGTTACTTATCTAATAAAATTACCAGGTACCCTTGTAATTAAGACTATACAGGGTGTTATGCAGGCCCTATTTTACCAAAAGGCACATAAGGCCCGGGCCTTAGGCCCGGTGGAAAGTGGGGCCCGAAAAAGGCTTGAAAAAAAAAACATTAATTAATAACCATTAAGTTTTTACCAAAAATTGGGTTACCATTTTATGGTTCCACGACTAAACTTTTTACAAAAGGGAATGGTAACTATTTAGGCTCGTTGGAATTCCTTAGTAAGTTTGACCCGTTTTTATCTGGACACCTCCAGAACAGTAACATAATAGTAACATTGGAAGTGGGCATGTTAACTATCTTTCTTTAACCATTTGCAATAAATTTATCCACCTTCTTGCAAATGAGGTAAAAAATGTTATTATCACAGAATTGCAAGTGGCAAAGTACTTTTCCATTAGCGTCGATTCAACGCCCGATATTTCTCATATCGATCAATTAGTTGTCATTATAAAATATGTTTTACCTAATGGTCAACCAGTAGAAAGGTTTTTAAGTTTTGTGGCAATATTCTTTATTACTGCAGAAAGTCTATCAAATGTTTTACAAACCAAATTAGTGAAATAAAAACAGCGTTAGTAGAGCTAAATGATGATGCAAACCAAAAAAAGTCCACCAGAACAGAAGCTGCAGTTGTACTTCATAAAATGGATACATTTAAATTTGCGTTGATAACAGCAATTTGGAAAAGAATCCTAGACAGAATAAACTCCACCAGTGAATCGCTACAAGATAATCAAGCCAATCTAACTGCGGCTTGTACACTATACTGTGTAGTGGATTGATTGAATTTTTTAGAGTGTTAGAGAACAGTTTGATGAAATTGAAGAGAAAGCCGAAAAAATTGGGCCTAATAATAATGATAACAAGGATGAGATTTCAAGATTTCGTAATAGAAAACAGTGTTTTAATAAAGGCCCTGCACAAGACATTACTTTAAGCGGTTCTAAGAACATTAAAATAAATACTTTTTTTCCTATAATATGTGACAAATTGATTTCTGAATTAAAAATGAGAATGCAAGCGTATAATTGTGTAAATGAAGTTTTTGGTGTATTTTTTACCGAATCCTCAGATGAAAGATTTAATGTAAGTATAAAAAACATTAAAAAATCTTACTATATGGATGAAATTGTACAATTTAAAGTACTTTGTAAATCAAATGATATTTCCTCTAAAGACCCCCAGGAAATGTTAAAATTTTTAATTGATAACAATATTTTGTTAACGTTAACCTTCTCTAACGTTGAGGTATTGTTGCGAATATATTTTTAACTATTCCTATCAGTAACGCATCCGGCGAGAGATCATTTTCTACATTAAAATGGGTAAAATCCTATTTAGAACTCATTGAATGAAGAAAATGTTTTATCTTTGGCCATTCTAAACGTAGAAAGCGATATTCTCGATAAATTACAAATAAATGCTATCATGGATAAATTTTCTGAAATGAAAGAACCTACGTAAAAAAAATGAATTAGGTAGATGTTTCTTTTTATTATTAACTCTTTAAATATTCGTTGTTCCTCAGAAGCAGTTTTTTTTTATTCATTTTTTGTTGTGTCGTTAATTTTCAATTGGAAATTTTTTATCAAGTGTCGTTTAAATATAATTCGTTTTTTTTTATTATCTAATTTATGTTTTTGTCAAATAAAAGTTTCTATTTAAGTTTTTAGAATTATTAAAACCATTTTTTAATTAATTAATTGAAAATTTAGTTTTCACTAGATATCTTTTATCATAAAACTTAACAACAAACTGAAGGTGCCAAAGGTAAGCAGAAGAATTCTTATTGGAAAGTCATAAGATATTGGGGGCCCGGAGTTTTACTTGGGCCTTGGGGCCCAACTAAATTAAAAATAGGGCCTGGTGTTATGGAAATGACTTATTATTTTTTAACCCGTAAATATATAGGTCGAGACGAATTGGGGAAAAATTGCTATAAATGGCGCTCGAAGCTAGAAATTCGAGAAAAATGCCTTCAAAAATTTAGGTCCAAAACACCTACCCAATGACCCAAACAGCTGATTTGGGTAATTGTTTACTTTAGTGCAAATGTTGAATTTTTCGCTAAAATTTCGTATATAGGCTAATTAAGGGTAGCTGATCACAATTTTCCTTTTGCGTTTAGGCGGCAAATGCACTGGTTTTGAGAAAAAAAATGTTAAAGTTTTTCTAACTCACCGGTATGTTATTTTGCATGTAATCCTAAAATGTTGATATTTCCAATAAAATATTACTTGTCGGAGTCATAGTATACACTTCTGAGTTGAAATAAACGAAATATGCCACAAGGAAACTCTGAAAAACGGGATAACTTGTAAGCGAACAGAAAACTCTACGTTATCTGGAAAAAGACGGGAGACAGCTCACTGACAGCTGGCCAAAAAAGCAGAAGCAAACTGCACCCATGTTGTCAGATTGTTAGTGTATTATAAATTGCCTATACTTCTCAATTCATTTTTATTAATTGAATGAATCCTATTGACTCGAGCTAGCATATCATTCTCCTGGATGGAAGCCATTAATAATTACAAGAAAAAGAAGAACAATCTGGCAACGTGAGTGCAATGAATCTGAAAAGAGACGGTTCTACTTTGTCGGCGTATTAACAACGAATTTAATTAAATTTGTGCCTTTTCCATTGTTTTTTTGCTAAAATGTTGTTCTTATTTTATGAACAGATAGTTTGGTGAAAGTTTTATCACATATTTTGAAGGGAAAACCATAAAATCTAGGAAATTGAAGACATCCTTACAAAAGAATACCCTAACCTGTAAGTGAAAAACTTTAACATTTTTTTTTCTCAAAACCAGTGCATTTGCCGTAAAAACGCAAAAGGAAAATTGTGATCAGCTACCCTCAATTAGTCTATATACGAAATTTTAGCACAAAATTCAACATTAATTGCACTAAACTAAACAATTACCATTCCAGCAGTTTGTCTTGTCAAAAACACATGTGTTCAGGGGCATTGAACTATCATGGAAGGCGCACATAGTCCGGTTTTAAGGTATTTTACAAAATTCAAAATACTTCCGATTTTAGAAAAAAAAACTATCAAGTGTAACTCTAGACCACCTCAGGAGTGGCCCCTTAAAATATAATAAGTCATTTCCATAACACCCTGTATAGTAGTTCTAAGATTAATACTAAATATGTAGACAGGCAGGTGCTCCTATGGAATGACCACTTGATCTTCATTTATTACCCTCTCCCAATTTCAAACAGAGTATAGTGCATTTTAAAATATAAATTATTTTATATTTTATTTTATTTTCGCATGATGGAACCATATATACAAGAAATATTGAGATAATCTGATATAGTAGGTTCCAATTTTGGGATTCGTTTATATCTAACTTAATAATGGCTTGATTATATTCTGACGAGAATTAGATCGATTGCATTTATATTACCTACTTAAAATTTATATTTTTAATGGCGTTTTTTTAAACTATACTCAATTATTTATAAAGGGTAGCTTCTCTCGACAACAAATTGCTTTTTCCCTGGGCATTTTTATCTTCCTTTATTGATTTCTCAATGCCGTTCAATCTGTTCGTCTGCAGTCGTTATTGCATCATGCGGGAGTAACCTCAAGATATAAGACTTTATACCTTACTCGCTTTCGAATCAAAAAAGAATTGCGTTGGCTTTTGTTCTCCTAAAAGACAAATAAATCACCCGCTTTTTATTTTTCAATAGGGGAACTACGGACTACCAACGATTACTATAGCAATTCTGTTTCTCGGATTAATTTTACATGTTAAATGCTACTTTTTTTATCGATCTCTATAGCCGGAAAAGCATTTTTTATAACGATCGCTGTTTTGATTTTATAGAAAATATTCTTCATTTGTTAATTACTTGGCGGAGTAAGACAAGCCTCGCCTTTGTACACACAGTAATTTAATAATTTTTATTTTTTTTAATACTCGCCCATTTTTTGTTGGATGGACTTTTTAATGAACATTTTTGCAGATTTCGAATTTTGGTTACCTATAAAATGTTAGTTTCAGTAGCTTTTTTACCACACCGGCCAGCCAACCATTGGCGTTGTGTTTATCTGAAGCGAGTTAATTTTATATTGTTAAAACGTGAAAATGGTACGCTATGAAAACAATGAACTAGTGGATATGGGTCCTAGTTAAGGGGCTAGGATATTGGTGATTTGTGGGAATATCGTGGTGGGCATGCAGTAAGACCGAGAAAATCTGAAATTTGCAATGGGAAGAACACATTTGAACTCTTATCGAGGAACAAGCCAAAAAGAACGTGGGCAACATTGCAGGAAAGTCAGTTGTATCCCTTTAACGTTGAACGTGTCCAAGCGCTACAGCTTGAAGATTTCCCTCGTCAGAGTTCAGCTTTGTGAATGGCCCTTACAACATCAAAGCCAGACCGTTTGACGGATGACATTTATCTAGACTTTTTGCAGCATCAGCTGATGAGGCAAAATATGTGATTTCTGCAGGATGGGGCACCTGCTCATTTTAGAGGGGAAGTACTTGTTGTGTTGTCCATATTAATATATTGTTTCCTGTCACTGTATGTTTGAATTAATTTAAGAGCTGCGCCATGATTTCCCATTATTTCTAGCATCTTGTGACTAACAACGTCGAAGGCTTTGCACAAGTCGACAAGCATAGCTATTACTATCCTGTCTTTACCTAAATTGGTAGTCAAGTTGTCTATAAGGTCAATAATATCACTAAGTACGCAACTATTTCTTAAAAATCTTGGAATTGATCTGTGAGAGAGTGTTTGTTGATAAATCGAAGCATCCGTGTTTTAATAATTTGTTTAACTAGCTTAGACGCTAATTAGAGATATGGGTCTATAATTCGACATTTGTGTTTTTAATCCATTTTTAAATATATGCTTTGCTATTTTTAAGTCATTATAAAACTCACCAGTGATTAAAACTTGATTAGCCTAATAGTAACTATAATATCTTTAATATTTAGGAGATCGCATACCGTTATACCATCGTGATATAAGTTTTTAGACATTACTTTCCCGACCAGGTGGATCGGTCGAAATAGACCAGTTGCGTGACCACCTAGGTTACCAGACCTTAATCCTTGCAACTTTTTCTTGTAGGGTTTTATGAAAAGTTTAGTTATCAAGAGGTAAACCCATTTCCCTATTACGCGCCGTTACGTTTAAGTTAATGGTGACAACCTTGAACACATTATTTAAGTCAGACAGGACCGTATTGGACGCATTTTGTTATAAACTATTTTAATTTTCTTATTTTTCAGTTTTTTAAAAAAATTAGTGATTTCTATACACAGTTAAATAAGGAGAATTAACTTAGGAATCACCCGGTATATTTATTTTAGTGAAAGTGTATATTGGCATAATTAAGAAGAAAAGCTGCATGCAGTTAGCACCTATTAATCCAAATATCTTCCTTAAAGCTTTAATTTTAAATTTGGTGATAAATAAATCTTCTATTATAAATTCGGTTGCCTGTATTTTAAGATAATAAACGTTGAAGATAATGGCATAATCCAAGATAATTCATTGTTTCAAAAGCGCGTTATATCTCCTTGAAGGTAAACAATCAGTTATAATTATTAGGTATTTTCACTAGAGAAATCCAGCCAAATAATGTTGATATCAGCTGAAAAATTAAATAAATACTAGAATAATATATTATGTGAATGAATTCATAGGAAACATGGTGTAAAATTATGGTGTTCAAATAACAAATTTTAAATTCTTAAGTTAAATGCAGAACGTCTTATAGACAGACGTAATAGTCCGGGAGCCAGTAGCAGATTGAGGTCGATCATTTCATCTCGATCGATAATTTGTGGAATGATTCAGGCAGTTGTGTCATGAAGCCTCGTGCACGTCAGCTGCGGCACCAGCGGTGGATGGGCCAACGGCAGCCACGAAATCACGTTAAAAAAAAAAAAAATTTTTTATTACATCTCGGTTTAAAATTTGTGAGTCAATAGTTTTTATAATACTGAAGTGAAAAAAAAAACGTCAGCTGGCTGTAACGCGGTGGATTATACGTCAGCTGCTCATACGAACATGAAAAAAAAATTATTTTTAGTGATTTCATCCCGATTGAAAATTTGTCAGATGATGTGTTTTAATAGACGAGCGGAGCTCACACCTACATATCGCGCCACACATTTCACTGCGTCAGCTGACGGTTTTTCCACCGACATATACACAGCTGACGATTTTTTTTATTCAAAGAATTATGTAAACTATCATCTGAAAAATTTTCAATCGGGATGAAATCACTAATAATTTTTTTTTCATGTTCGTATGAGCAGCTGACATATAATCCACCGCGTTACAGCCACCTGACGTTTCTTTTTCACTTCAGTATTATAATAACTATTGACTCACGAATTTTAAACCGGGATGAAATAAAAAAATTTGTTTTTTTTTTAACGTGATTTCGTGGCTGCCGTTGGCCCACCCACCGCTGGTGCCGTAGCTGACGTGCACGAGGCTTCATGACACAACTACCTGAATCATTCGACAAATTATCGGTCGAGATGAAATTGGTCGCACAAATCTGTTACTAGCTCCCGGGCTATAAGTGTAGTCTGAAAGTGCCTGATATGCAACATGTCATGTAACTTGCAACAAAATAACGTCGCATCACCAACTAACGTGAACTTGCCTCGAATATAAAAACAAGTTACAGCAGTTAACTGAACATTATTATTGTTTCATGCCTGGATGCTACCTACAGTGCCAACTTCGAATGAGTCCTTTGTTGCATGTTGAATGAAGCTTCAAGTCGATCTTTTTTACGATAATGAAACAAAGGTGAGTTTATTTCTGACAATATTTAGGGATTTCTTGGGTTTTCGGTCAAAGTTGAGAAGAAAAGAAAAATTTTTTTACATGATACTTAAAATATCATAAAATAAAAATTGATACACCTTATTGTTTCAATAACACTACACTTAAAACTAAGCATTAGCACAAGAATAAATAACAACCAGAAGGATAACAGAAAGAGAGATCCGATGCGATCTTCTATGACCTTGGCAGCGCGTAATTTATGAAAAACCGGGGCCGGTCTCAGGTATATTACAAAATATTTCAACGTTGCCCGACAGGACCGTCTTTGGGTTATAATTATGGTCAAATAATACATAATATTAGATGATTAAATATTATTTATTCACAGATTTGGTTAGAAATGGTTAATTTTAAAATATGAACAATGGCGCATTATTATACATATTCCTACTATTTATATACAATAGTACATACTAAAATTTATACACTACCTACATATAAATGTTTATAAATGTCCCCAAACTATTAATTTATTTTTATTAATATTTTTAAAGTTTCTATTTATATATTTTAAAGTGTAAAACAATTTAACTCGCATAAATAAGGTAATAATATATTCTTTGGGGAAATGTGGACAAGGGTGAATGTAATTTATGTTTTAACCTATTTCAACAAGACGTTTTACAATATTTGGGTGGTCGAAAATTCTTCAAAATTGGCAATAAATATTGTATCCAAATTGGAAACAAAATAAACAAAATTGTCGTTGGGCATCATGAGGTTTCCGAACAAGTCCGAGTTTCCATTTTTATGGGCTTTTAAATGACAAAAAAATGAAGTACTGTCAATATGTTTGTGCGCATTTGCGTAACTTTCGCAAATTTCACAATTATGCTTTACTAGAGATTTTCTAATTAGATATCCGCTAATGTATCGTTTTAAATTTTTTTCTAAATGATTATCTGTTTGATAGTCTTTTTGAAAAACAATTTTTACCTCTGAATTTTCAGATTCAATGAATTTATTGTCAATGTGGTTTCCCGAGAGGGTGATATCTGTAATTTTTAAAAGTAAATTGTCACCATCCCCCGCACAATTCTCTGTCCCCGAATGAAATAAATTTAAACACAAGAGTGTAATTTAGTAAGTTAAGCTTTTACCATTTAATATATTATGTGGTATAAATGTTAAAAATATGAGTGACAGAGTGAAATTGCCACTTTTTTGTATATTTTCTGTATATTTATAATTAAGACAACACAAAGGTATGAAAGGTTCAGTAGGAACGTATACCTTTGAAAATTGAACACACTTAATACACTTATAATGTAGATAATTAATAGGCAGAAAAGTAATAGGTTCAATATAACGAAATTCTGTCCGGAATTTAATTTCCGCACTATACCTCTAAATATAAAATTATCCTTACCTTTTGGGATCACTTGGTAATCTAAAAAAACTTAGATTGGGAGAATTGTAACTTTTATTATCACAATTCTTTACACAACAAACATTGAGGGATTTGGATTTATTCTCCATATTTTGAAAAGTTTTAATAAAATACTACGGCACTGCCAGAACAACTTATCGCTACACTAGTCGTCGCGGCACTGGCCGATAAGTTCTTCCAATTTCTTCCAAATCCCGAGCGGCAAAATCTACCTGAATATCGGATCTCTCTTTCTGTAATCCTTCTGGTTGTTATTTATTCTTGTGGCATTAGCTCCATGGTTAAATCGATGTAATAGGAATGCTATTTATCTTAAGACTAAAATATTGTTTACAAAGCTGCCATTTATTAGGTATAGACAGGGGTTATTGGAAAAACCAGATTTGGGTCAATATAATTTTTAAGGAAGGCAAGTGTTGTTATTTAACTTGCGTCAACAGTTCATGAGGCTTTTATGTTCCTCGATTGTGGGTTAATTTCACTGATTCTTTTATTTACTGAGTGAAGGAATTAAACAAGATTTTCACTGGTAATTTGGCGTTTATTTCTCCAAATCACACAAAACTTCTTTGGTACATGATTTTACAATAACATACTATAACATAAATATTCACTACTGATTTTATAACCACATAACTATTCACTACATTTGTTTAGTACATTTGCTGGGTGCCTTTTTTTAGGCAATGCTATTTGTTTCAACCCGACGGAAAGAAACCACGTCAGTTTGTTGACATACAACCTTGCTTTATCGAAGCCAAAAGTGTAGTAGTATACAAAATAGAAACTGTATTATCTGACAGCAAGGTTACGCCCCTTTTGTTATGACGATTAACTAACAATGCATTTTGATAGGATACACAGCCACCATGTTTTCTTTTAACCAATTGGACGGTAATCAACAAATGTACCACGCTGTGTCATCTTTCTAGAGCGCCAAAACACCGTCAAAGGGTTTTCGGATGTACAGGATTCTAAAAAATCTACTCTTAACATCTAAATGTAGAACATTGCTTTTTCCTGGAATAACGGTCGACTAGCCGCTTATTATTTAGGAAATATTATATGTATTTTAAAAGATGATATTTGCAAGTTTTATGTTTATCCCGGCAATAACACTATTCGTTCCGCAAACATTGATACATTTTGCTCCTTTATTGAAATAATATTGAAATCAGATATTTAACAGTAGTATTGATTCTAATTCAAGTCTTGAAGCTCCCGGCGGATGGATGATTTTTGCAGGCTTCTCCGATAAATCATCAATAGCCTTTCTTTTGCAAGAAGTGCTTACAATTTGCCGGTTCAACTGCTCTACATTTGCATTATGGCAATGCTCCTTTACATGCTTTGTAACAGTTACATTGCCCACTTCACCCATACTAAGCAAATAAGATCTACACTTTTTATTTATACACGTCCACGGCTTTTCACCACTTTTTAAAGACTTTTGAAAACTATACTTATAGTTATCTATGTGCTTTCCTTTTTCACTCAAAATAATATTAAGATCCATGTTACAGAGAATACTTAAATCGACTAATATGTAAACTGGGAAAAAATACGCAACTAAAGATAAATATTTCAATCCATTTCAGGTATTTATATTATCATTTATCAATTACTACTATTTTCTACGAAAGAGATTAAGCACCTCAGTATCGTAAAATTCTGGTTGGGAGGGAATGTACCTACCGATAAATGGGTATAACATTTTTAATTTACAGGGTTATTTTTTATATTTGCGCACCCATCTACAGGAGTTAACATAAGTAACAGAAAAAAACTTTTAGTACAAAAGTTGCATAATTTCTCCCGTGTTATCTTTTAAACTTATCAAAAAAAAAACATACGCGGATCGCAAAGTCAAAAAACAATTGCAAGTTTTCTCTTTTTAAACGGAACACCCAATATATTTTTCACCAAGACGAAGGATCTTTTTCCCCTGATTTCAAAAATATATACCATGTCAACATTTAGTTCAGCCGTTTTTGAAATATTTAAGCTTACAATTTCCAAAAACAGCTGCACTAAATGTTGACATCTCATATATTTTTGAAATTAGAGGGAAGAGATCTTTCATCCTGGTGAAAAACATATAAGGTGCCCATTTAAAAAAAGAAAACTTGTAAATATTTTTCAACTTTCTATACAACATTCTATATATAGCTTCGCTGATGACAGCACATTTGTTTCATCTTTTACTTTGGATGCTCGGACATCGGCTGCCAATGCACATCTCTATAGGCAGCAAGAGGTCTCACATCTCAACAAAGACCTGGAAGAAATTTTATCTTGGGTGACAGTAACCAAGTAGAATTTAATGCTTAAAGAACCCAGGCGGCAGTTTTTTCTAAAAAAGTTAATGTTGAAGAACGGGATATAGTCATGGCGGGACACTCGATTCCTTTGGCCTCATCAATTTGTTTATTGGGCGTTAATTTGGATAGTCATATTCCTTGGCATAGTCACGTTGCGACCATTGCTAAGGCAGCCTCGCAGAAGCTTGGAATACTTTTCCGGACTAAGAACCTCTATACACACCAACAACTTAGTGTCCCTCAAACGACACTGTTTAAAAATTCTTTTATCTGGAGAACGTCATCACTCTGGAACAACTTTACTGAGGTATAATCTCCAAGAATTCAAGATCAACGTGAATCATTTCCTGCACACCCGCACCGCTCACAGAGCGCCATAAAGGCTTAATTCTGCAGTGCTGTGCCTTATCTTAAAAATGGCAGAAACTGGAGAGCCCATTGCTACATTTGTGAAAAAAATAGGTTATTAAATTGAAAGAAAGTAGTATAAAAACCAAAACGTCAACGATGTAAAAAATTATTATTTTTTTTAAGATTCAAGAAGTAGTCCATTTTCTGTGGCGAGATTATTAAAGAAAACAAGGTCTGTCTATACCACCAAACATAGTTTGGTGGTATAGACAGACCTTGTTTTCTTTCATTATTTTTTTTATTCTCAATTTTGACCAAAAATCCCAGAAATCCCTAAATATTTAAATATCAACGGTTAGGAAATCGAAGCTCATTTAATGTTAATATTTTGGAATATTGCTTTATGATGCCTTTGCAGTTAGATCGTACATTGTCCGTGATATATTTTAGTTAGGGACCATCCTAAAAGAATAACTGAACTAAAAAGAAGACATGAAATGAAAAATACGATTTTTTCTTAAAGTATGTGGATAAAACTGTTTAGTTACGCGGATACATTTTTAGTAGTACACTGAGCGAAATATCGAGTTGATATAACTCAAAAATGAGTTATCCTAGATCGACGCGTGTTGCTAATAATAGGGGTCAGCTCAGACCTGTGAATTACGGCAACTAAATCGAAGAAATTGCATCAAATCACTGCAGCAATTCATTGTTTAAGCTGCCAGAGACCAATATGGGAATTGTGATGCGTTACTACTCGGCCTAGATTAATTCATAATTCGAGCTATCAAAACTTGACCTTTCAGTTGTTCTAGCTTACGATGATTAAGTTAACGACTATAGATTTAATCCTCGTTTTCACGCACCTGTATGAGGAGAACAAGCTCTGAACAAAGATAAAAGGTTCCGCCGATCAACAATTGCGCGGATAGCAAGTCCAGTTATGTGGTCCATGACGACGCGACGTGTATTAGGTACTAATAACAACTAACAAATTACAATGGGACGAAGTTTCCGCGCCAAATCGGCACGAGCGTGAATTCGGAACTTTCCTTGACCTTTCGATCGGTGATTTACCCTCGACATGGGTTTTTAGAGTACTCTTTATGATTTATTCCAACTCAAAAAATAATTTACACATGGTAATGAGTTAATATATTGCACGTCCGGGTCAAAACGGCACTTTAAAATCAATTAGTAAGTTTTCCCAATCCAAAAACTGATAAAATGGTTACAAAATGAAGGATTGTGGTCATCCCAAATGTGTTTAAAATGTTGACAAAAAATCTCTTTTTGTGTCGAGGCGAACCAAAAGAAGCTGAGTTATTGCAGCGTTTTTAAATAATTTGTGATAATTCGTAGGCTTAGTTTGAACAACATATAAACGTGCGTTAAAGTAGCTCTGATTCTGCAACCCACGACATCGGTAAATTCATTTTTGTCAGTGTAGCGTTGGTTCTACGTTTCTATAGGTCAAAATGTCTAATTGATTATTTCCCGAGTCAGTCCTTGGATGGTCGTGGACCACTCAAGTTAGAGCTCTCTTGCTTATAAACATCAATCTGTACCTCTGTACAAGTCTTATCGAGGTTTATGTCAAACTTCAATACTTAATAACAAGCTGTGTCCACTATTCGTATATGAATTTACAAGTAATTTAGGGTATGAATAGATTGTTGCCCCAGATTTCTCTCATTTACGACAACTAAATCACTTGCAGCATTTCCAGCATGGATCCCTTGAAATCTATTTTAAACGTGTAAAGCGATGTGAACTGAAGTTTATAACGTACCGCAATAAATGGAATCTAGAGCACAGAAAAGCTAGGTAATTTATTAAGATACATATTGTACTAAATTCGTAGGTAGTAGTATACGATGGTTGTAGTTTTTCCTTTATTGGAAAATCGGACATGATTAATTTGGTTTTTAAGCCTTAATACACGATCGCACTTACTTTTAGTTTTCTGCCCACAACCCAAAAAAGTGTATCTTAATGAAAATAAATGAAGTCAAGTAACAAATAGAAATCTTGACGTGATATTTATTTGACGTAAGCTTTATCTGACTTGGTCCGCTGATAAATGATGATTTCTCGGTTTATTTGGACCATATTTCTGTGCTTTTTGATTTATTTTTTGTAGGCACGCTTCCTGAGCTTTACGCCCATACGAAACAGCAATACCTGCTGTACCCGAATTAAATCGAACAAAAAAAAAATTAAAGGTGACTGACCAATAAAAAAATTCTTTTTATGCGTAGAAATATGTAGGAAGTAAAAACTTTCAATTTTGATAAATTATGTGATCTATTCGTTTAATTTATAATTCGACTTCTTTTATGAGAAGTATACAACTAATATTTGAGAGGGCTTAACAGGGTGAGATTGTAAAACTAATATAAGCAGGATTTCAAGCAGGGCCCGAGCTTGAAAAATTTGAGATGGAACATCAGATTAGAAATATTTTAAAAGTGTTTTTTTTTTTGGGTATTAGGTCCTTTGATAAATCAATTAAGAATTAAAATAAAACCATGTAGAGTCTCGAAAGTTCTTTAATTCTAATTAAAATTACGAATTATAAACGTGGTGTCAATGATAAAATAATAGAAATAATTACTCACAGCTTAAAATTTGGGAACAACTAGAAACACAGAATGATAACAATGTCACTTTATAAAACATTTAAGCAATACAAATAACTTACATTTAAAAATTTCTTTAAAGAAATTTTCAAATTATAACTGTCATAGTCATGTCCCTTCCAGAGAGTTGATTTGCTTGACAGTTCGTTTCTTTAAGTTGTGTTAACGGCTTTTGTGTGCTGTTTATCTTTACTTTTCTGTAAATTTTGATTGTGTTTGTATAAGGTGTGATAATTTTGTGCAGAAGCCGGGGCAAAACATAATATTTTGCATTATTTGCAACAGGCTTAAACAGTGTCGGACTGGGACCCTTAGGGCCCACCGGTCCCGAGGGATATAAGGCCTCATCATGCCAACTGCATAATAAATTCTAAGTTTGACTTGTACCAATTTACACCCTAGGGAAAAAAATCCAAATTCCGACAGACAGACTAAATGGGATAATATTAAACTTTTTTTGGACACTATACAGCATAGTGGCGTAAAAAATTAATGCATTTTATCACTTCATCATACGCAAACGATACCTACTTATTAATGATATCAAGCAAAAACTCACAAAATATAATCACGTTCCATTTATTATTATAACCGACAGAAATTAAACAACTTTTACACATTTGTATGTATTTAATAAATATATGTATAAATTCAGATATAAATATATAAACTCAAAACATGTAACACAAAAAAAATTATAATACAAAACAAGTAGGAACGTTAATTAATATACAGAGGGGTCGAAATTGGTCTGTTAAGTAGGGAGGTCTGACTAGATAGAGCAAAATTGCCCTACATGTCATGGACCCGGTGCAAAATATCCGCGCGGGGCCTTTAATGTCATTAATCTAGGCCCTGGCGTACCTGTCCTAGATCCAGGGCTGCCCGAAGGCCCTGCGTTGCGCGGGACCTTTCTTAGCGAGGGGCCCTGTGCGGGTGCATCGTCTGTATTTGCCTCCGGCCGCCGGTCGGTTCAGGGCCCCCACCCCTCTTTTCTCTGGGGGCCTACCGGCCTTTTGACCGGTGGGCCGGCGGCCCAGTCCGACACTGATGGGCTTAAAAACCTGAACAAAGATTTATCGTTACACAGATATGTACCCAGACGGGATGTTTCTTTCTTTCTTTGCATGGTTTAACTTACTTACGATGATTTTGTAAAGAAACAATAATTGGGTGGTTCATTTCTTAAAAATTATAATTGCCTCTGCTGCTGTTGATATAATTTGGAATACCTACCAATGTTTACCGAATATTGCATGTAATCCAAAGAGACCTACAAAAACCCATATTTTACCTGTTGAACTCTAAAAATAATTGGTAAATATCTAATAAAAGTTTTATTAATATATTTACGTGCGTTCTTTTTCTTTTCTCAATCGGAATATACAAAATCTTAAACAAACCAAGAACTTGAACGCTTATTTACAATTCCTGTCCTTTCTTTTTTTTTTTTTTTTGTAAACGTCAAATGTGACGGAAAAATCAGCATAACCTCATTTTATTCCGGTAAAACAAACGGCTATTTATGTTTTTCTCGCGTACGCGCACTGCGCGAAATGACCCTGACGAGACAAGGAACCTCGGCTTCACTACATTGACATTGGTTAAATGGGCAAGGTGCCATATAGTCAGTGGCGCAACCAGAAAATAACTTCAGGGGGGGGTGGGAAAAAAATAGCGCCGCAGGCGAAAAATTTTTGGGTGCCACGCCCTTTTTTCAATGATGATGCTTGGTTTTCAAGTAAGAAAAATAAAAAACACAACAGAAAATTACGAAAACAGCCAGCCTCGTTTCAATTTTTGTGTAATTTTGCCTATCTTAGGTGGTGATAAGTTTATTTTTCTTGTAAAAAGTAGTTAGACGACCCGAGCTAAGCTCGCTCGGGGGTGGGGCTGCAGCCCGGTAGCCCCCCCCCCCCCTTGGTTGCGCCACTGCATATAGTACTAATACATATATGAATTTTTTTAAATTTGTTTTATCCGATGTACTTTAAATTGACAACTAATATGGAAGGTGGGATAAAGAGTTAATGATCTTACCTAAAAAAATATATCTTTAAGATTACCTACTAAGAAACAACTACATCGTAGTTATTCTTTACTTAGATTTAAAAATCTGGTGTGGATGAGGAACAATTTTCCAAATACTATCATAAAAGGACTTATTTTTACACCTAAATTGGAATAATGCCGACAAATACCAAACAAACAAAGAAACAACCAGAAACCCTTAAATTAGATGGGAAAAAACGATAATTTAAAGTGAAAACGCAACAGCTTTTACAACTATAACCAACATACTTTAATATATAAACCCTGTAAACTTTAAAGAGCGGTGGAACGTAACAAGTATTCTTTGAAATTTACTCCTGAAAAGTTCTTGCTAAGTAAGCTCACAGTCCATTTGTCTAACCAACAACCGCGAACATGTCTCCTAAAATCTTGGAAAGTTCATCTAAAATTCCTCGAAAAATATGCGGCTGTCGTTTTATATTTTTATCATCAAAGAATCTTTAATGTTCCTGGTTAAATAATAAAGCGAAAGGAAAATTTTGCACTGTTTATAGACCATGATTTTTTTATCATTTTATTTTATTTTATTTAGCTTATATCTACCTGCTGCCACATTTGATAAAATATACAGGGTGTTTCAGAAGTACGGTACGTAACTTTAGGCGGTGATATCTTATGCTATTATAAGGGTAAAAGTTCATATGAACATGTCCGGAGTTGCCCCGTTTTTGATATACAGGGTGTTAAAGTTTTAAACAAAAAAAATCGTTTTTTATAATCTCTTTAAATATCCTGTTCTCTATTTTATTGAAATTTGGTACCGGTATTCATAATGATAACGGGCTTAATTAGCCCTAACTAGATTAAACTTATTAAGTCCAGTGGCATCCCGGGGAGCACCTTAATAAATATTATTGAGAAAAAAATGTACGCCACTGACTTTTCTCTAATTTTTCGTATCTTGCTTTGTTTTTGAGAGAAAAAATTAAACCGCTTTATTGCATGTACAAAAAATACCTATGTATTTCAAAGTTAATTAAAATATGAGTTAAAGGTAAGTTTTGATGTCTAATTTACCTCTTTGGCAATAAGAAGTCAAAAATGTATAACTTTACTAACGCAGAAATGGCCCAGATGCATTTCAATTATAGCTTAGCAAATGGAAATGCTGAAGATGCTCGACAAATTTATCAGGAATGTTATCCAACCAGAGCACTGCCATGTGCCAAAATATTTAGATAGCTTTATGCAAGATTGAGTGAGACTATAAGTTTTAAACGTAGTACGGAACTTCCTGGCAGACCAGCAACAGTAACCACGCCTGAGTTAGAAGAGGCTATACTTCGAAAGATGGAAGATGATTCTTAACTAGCGCATCAACTGTTTGGAGGGTTTTGCATCTTTATCAACTATACCCATACCATATTCAATGCGTGCAAGCTTTGCTACCCCGTGACTTTCAACCAAAGGTTTGATTTTAGTAGTTGGTTGCTGCATACACTAGCACATAGCAATATTTTTTTACCGAACATTTTATTTACTGATGAGGCATCTTTTCAAGGGAAGCCATTATGAATTTTTATAACGAACATTTTTGGGTGGACGATAATTCTCATAAAATTAGCGAATGTCGTTTCCATCAACAATTTTCGGTGAATGTATGGGCAGGAATCATTGGCGACTTATTGGACCATACTTTTTACCACCTCGATTGAATGGAAGCTCCTATACGCAGGTTCTATCTGAAGATCTTAAGAACTTCTGTTAGAAAACGTACCTTTTACAAATAAGAACTAATATGTGGTTCATGTACGACGGCGACGGTGCCCCAGCTCTTTTTAGCCTAGTTGCTCGTCAATACCTCGACAACACTTTTCCTAATTAGTAAATTGGACGCGCAGGGCCCCAAGGCTGGTCAGCTCGCAGTCCCGACTTGAATCCTCTAGACTATTATTTATGGGGTCACCTAAAGTCTCTTGTGTACAAGATGCCTGTACTAGATGAAAACAAAATGTAAAGGTTAGTTGCTTCCTTTCGCCGGATTCATCCCCAGACGCGTTTCGCTGTATAACAGCTCGTCAGTGGGGCTATAGAATGCGACGAGAGGAAGCTACACTCTAGAGTCTACTTGACCCTAAAAGATAGGCGAAAGGAAGCAACCTTTATATTTCTAATTGTTGGTACTCGGTCCGTATACCGAATTGGCTTTTAATGCTGCGCTACTGGCGGCGACTCCTGAAAGAATGACCGGCTCGCCGGGGCTTTGCAGGAGTTTGCTTTTCCGTTTCTGACTGATTTTTGTTAGACGGGTGAGGTGATACATTTGATTGCCACGAGATGTCGCTTGAAGGCTACATCTGCCATTATTCAGATGAAAACGACTTAAGAATTCGAATTATTGAAAGTTGCAATGCGATACGAAATAATGTACGCCACTGTCTGATTTTTGAACGTGTAAGAAAATCAATAGTGAGGCGATTGCAATCTTGCGTTTTATCAGAAGGTGGCCATTTTCAACATCTGCTTTGATTAACTGTTGCATTTTTCTTTGTATCATTATTTAAAAAAAAATATTTTATTTTTAAACTAAATATATTATATAAGACCCACACGAAAAGAGCTTATTACATTACCCATTTTTAATCAAAATATGATTTTTTTTGTTCCGTCAGTCACTGTCACTTTTGGTGTAATGTCACTGCATAAATATGAAAACCATTTTGAATACATAAAAAAATCATAAAAAACCAAAATTCTGGGTCTTATATAAAATGTTGTATATCAGACGTACGGTAAGGCTCATTACAGCATGAAGCTCATACCGTACTAGTAATATAAATAACTATTAATAAACTGAAATACATAGGTATTTTCTTTTGTACATGTAATAAAGTGGTTTTTAATTTTTCTTTTGAAAACGAAGCAAGATCCGAAAACAATTCATGGATAAAAAAAGTTGTATTATTGGTTGGTAAAAAAAACGTCAGTGGCGTACATTTTTTTGTCAATAACATTCATTAGGGTGCTGCCCGGGACGCCACTGGACTTAATAAGTTTAATCTAGTTAGGACTAATTAAGCCCCTTATAATTGTGAATAAAGGTACCAAATTTCAATAAAATCGGAAAAAGGATAATTAAAAAAATTACAAAAAAACTATTTTTATAAAAGAATTTAAACACCCTGTACATTAAAAACGGGGTAACTTCGGACACATGTTCACATGAACTTTTTCTCCTAGAATATCATAAGGAATCACTTCGTTAAGTTACGTACCGTACTTCTGAACCACCCTGAATTGTATGTTATAAAATGTAATGGCCAATTTGACCTGCTAAAGTATTAGAAATGTTATTTTAATAAAGATATATACATGTTGCTGCAATGTAATCATAATATCTTGTAGCAAACCTCATTTTGAAATGCCAATCTTAAGGCCAGCCAAGTTGAAAACCTATCATGAACATAAAAACCATTTGCGCGAACGCTATGCAGTGATACTGGCTGGAATAAATTACTTTTGTGCTTCAAATTTTCGTGAAATTGACGTTGGCACCGACAGTTCAGAAAAAAGATTGATGATTTAGGCGTTTTTATATGTATATAGTTATTTTTTCTTTGTTTGCATATAGATTGAACGGAAAAGATAGCGATAACTAATGTATTAGATAGATATTCTATTTGTCGTGTTTTAGGGGCTTTGTTTAAGAATTATTGTAATTGTGGCCCATAATACTAGTCAAAATATAGTTGAAATGAATATGGATCAATTATAAAATCAACACAATTTATTCTCACTAACGTCATATTATAAATAGACGATATTGTTCAGGGGAGTCAACCATAGAGTAAAGATCATTATCTTATGTGTTTCGGGAATCTACCAAAAAACGTTAAATACAAAAGTTTTAGAGAATGTTAAGGTTCGCAGTTTAAAATTATTATTGAGTATACAGGGTGGTTCAAAAAAGCGTGGCGACTATAACATAAGTTTTTTTAAATAGAACACCTTCTTTTTTATTTTATTTTTAGATTCTGCATGAAATTCTATAACTTCCTTTGTTATTAATGGTATACCTAAATCTAGTAGTTGTTCTAATGTTTAAATTTTTTTAGAAAAATATTAGTTTCTACTCTTATAAAAAATTGACAGTTCCGCCATTGTTTCTGAAGGTGGAATACTAATTTTTGGTACAAAGGTTCTATCAGAATGACAAAGAAAATATGTAACGAAATATAAGTAAGATGCTACAGGGCGTTTAAAATAAATTTATACATTTCGACTAATTTAAATTGAAAAATATAAACTTTTTGAAATGGCACACCCTGTATAATATTATTTTTTCTGATAGGTTTTATAAAATTCTTCAACTTTCATTAAGAATGTTATGTACCTACCTATTTCTGATAATTTTGATTCTTCTCATTTTTACCCTTGTTTTTATTAGATACGCTAACGGGAGTAACGCTATAAAATAAGTCGGCCATGACAAAACAAAAATTCAGGCATTGTTAAATTTTGAAATGTCAATTCAGCAAAAAAAAATAGTTTTTCCACTACTAACCTATAACATCGCCATTATTGACCGATTATTAACGTTAGAAATCGTTTTTCTCTACCTTATAATTTATTATTGACCATGGTCAATAATAAGGCATTGAAATCCATTATTGACCGATCTTCAAGAATCTATTTGAACGCAGATAACTTGATTTTTTAATTCTACAACATGAATTTATAAACATGAATAACCTGAAAGGTGATTTCTTGTGGTTAGGCAACCAGATAATTATCAATACATATTAGATTATTAGAGATGCTTGATATTGTAAAATATCGATACAATCAATAACAAATATTAATATTAATAATTAAGGTGCACACATAATAATATCACTAACATTTTCTTCGCTCATTTTTTAAAAAAAAGGAAAACTCGTGAAATCTGATGACATAAATGAACAAAAATTTACATTAACAAAGCCACCTGACAAAACAACAAAATATTTTGCCAATTCCAAAGCGCAGGTAACTTGATTAAAAAATATACTTATACCTACCTATAATTTTTTATAATTATTAATACTATAAAGATAAATGTCTTATAAAAGTTTGTAGTAGTGGAAAAAATATTATATTAACCACGGTTTAGATAGCTTATAGCCCTCGCGTCTTAAATCCCTCGTCGCTCCGCTCCTCGTGATTTAAACTTGCCGCTCGGGCAATAATGATGGCTGTCTAAACCTTGGTTAATAATATACTATTAATTTATTGTCGTAAGTGTCGTACCTATAAAAATAAAGTAGTTATGGATTTTCCTAGAAATGAATTAATTGACATGATTTATATACTGGGCGAGGCGGAAAAAATTGTATTTCGACAGTAAGGATTTATGCTGCGAAGTACCCTAATAGACGCATACCAACTAGACAATCATTTCAATGCTTAATGGAATGGTTTGTGGTAATGGTAGCGTTGAGTATAAGAAACGAAAAGTGGTAAACCGGAATGCTACCAATGAGGAAAAATAAATCGAGACTTACTTAATGTTGAAGATAATCCGCAGGTCAGTAGACGTCACTTAGCTAACTTAGGTGACTCAACCCAATCTACCGCTAATCGCACCACGAGAAATTTCAAATATCATCTCTTTCATATGGAACTACACCAAGAACTTGTAGACCGTGATTTTGAACAACGAGTAAACTCTTCCTCTATAATAAATGAAGCTATAGAGGCCGATCCGATTTTTGTCCAAATTAATGTTTTCTGATGAAGCTACCTTTCGCAGTAATGGAGCAGTTAACCGTCATAATATGCACTGTTATCGACAGTTAATCCATTCTAGATCCGGGAAATTCAAAATCAAAACCATTGGTCGCTTAATGTTTGGTGTGGAATCAAAAATCTTCGAGTTATTGGTTCATATTTTTTCGGTGAACCACTTAACGGGCATAGATATTCAAACTCCTTGAAGACGTTGATGACATTGAAAGGGAATAAATGTGGATTCAACAAGACGGAGCTCCTGCTCATTACCATCGGGAAGTTCGGGAGTTTTTAAACAATCATTACCCACAAAAATGGATCGGTAGGGATGGATTCATAGGGTGCCCCCTCGATCATGTGACTTACCACATTTAGATTTCTTTTTGTTGGGCTACATTAAAGATCGCTTTTATGTAAATCCCCCCTACAACACCAGAAGATATGGAAAATAGGATACGGGATGCCTGCAGGGCAATACCACCCTTTATGCTAAGGAGCATTTATTAGGTCATAATAATTAAAAATTAAGTAAGTTAGCTAGGAGAATAATTATGGTTAGGTATCTATTTTATGTCCTACTCGAATATTATTGTTTCATAACACCATAGTTACCAGACACTTTAAATGCTATATAATACCCTAGGGCATTAAGGAAGTGTCTAATGCCCTCGGGCATTAAGAGAAATAAATTGAAAAAATCAAAGTAACAACTTTTTATTAACGAAAAAACTTATTTATCATTTATATTAAATGAACAGTTATGAAAAGACCCAGTAAAAACGAATTTACCGGCTTTTGATAAGTCAATGTTTTCTATTATTTCGTGATTTTCACTAACAGGAATTGACGTTGATGGTACTCCAGCTATCAATTTCTAAATTTTGTTTATAGAAAAAATTTTGCAGGAGATCCTCTGATATTTGTGGCTTTGTAAGTCCATGTCAGAGGGCGCAGGTATGCTTAAGGATTAGTGCTCTTTACCAGCACCACGAGATGGAGCCATCTGGCTTCATTCTCTGTTCAATCCCGCTTTTTCTGTTTTAAAACAGGCACCTATGGTTTTTCCTTTGTCAGAACCCATAGCCTCACTGATGAGCTGTAATTCAGCGAAACGCATCTGAGGTTGGTTCTGGCAGAAGGAAAAAGCAAACCCTTGATATTTTAATTACTCAATAATAATTTTAAACTGTGTATCTTAACATTCTCTAAAACTTTTGTATTTAACGTTTTTTGGTAATTCCCGAAAGAAATGAGATAATGAACTTTACTCTATAGTTTACTCACCCTTTATACTTATTTTTTCTCTTCTCCTTTAGTTTTTCAACAATTATAAATATATTAGTATATCGATAATCTAATGGAGCTGTTGAATCTGTCTCATTTTGTTGACAGCTTAAAAAGCCTTTAACAAACCTCCATCATCTAATAAAAATCCACTTGATTTTCCGAACGTCAGTAAACTTCATTTGGCTCGGTTTTCGAAGAGGAAAATTGGTAATCCCACTAATCGGCTAAATCCGATCATACTTTTCGAAAACGCCTCAACTGGACAAAGGTTTATAAGGCAAAGCCTCAAACTCCAATTATCTCAAGGCTACTTAGGATGAATTCGACGGGAATTAATTAAAACATTAATTAGGTCAAAATAACCATTCATCAATATTATCTCGTAGTAAAGCGAATAACTTTAAAATATTTGGTGAAAAAATATGATAAAATATTTCATCTTCTATCGCCAAAAGTTACAATCTTATTTGAGAATGATCTTATGCGAGTTCAAGTCATGAATGGTTATTTGCTCCCTTAATAAGAATAATATCTAAGGTGAGTTGGGGTAATTGTGATAACGGGGCAAGTGTAATAATTAACCGGAACTTCAACACAAAATCATAATAAAGCAAACGAAACTGTATTAACACTGCAATATAAGCATTTCTGAAAGCACCCTTAGTTTGAAGCTTGCTTGCTGCTATCTGTTGACACAATTTTTTCAAGTTTTCAAACACCTGTCATTTTCACTATTGACCATTTAAGGATGACATCGCTGGGGGGCAAATTTGACAAATTTAGGTTAAAGTTTATGTCAAAGCCATGAAATTACCATAACATATTTGACAACGGCCATATTTGCTGGGGGGCAAAGTCACAAGTTTAGGTTATACTTCTTGTCAAAATCATATGTTCTGAAATGGTCTATAAGGTTTTTCTTATGTGGATTTTTGGTGCAAATATTAAGGAAGGTCCGATACTATTACCGTGATACAATAGTTATAGATCTATATTTTCACTGACAAATATTAGATTTTCATTTCCTTTGATATTTTTTGTGTACTTTGCCTATCTCACATTCTAAATGTTGTAAAGGAGTAAATGTTATGTAATGTTAAATCACATTTACCCCGCGGTCAGACATATATCACACTTGCCCCCATTTTTGTTTTAGGTGAAATGGTGCGCAAATATAAACGTAAAACACAGCCGAACAAAAACTATGACGAGAACAGGTTGCAACAAGCAATACAGGAAGTGCGTGCTAGACGAATGTAAATGTATCGAGCATCTAAGACTTTCAATATCCCTTTTAGTACCTTACATAGCCGTATATCAGGTTTGCGCGGAGTTAAAAGCTCTACTAAAGGACGAACAACTGCGCTTACGCAGCCAGAAAAACTCAGGCTTGTCGTAGGACTCACGACCTTAGAAAAATGGGGTTTTGGTTTCAGCCGCAAGGAGACTTTAGAGTTGGTGTCAAAATACGTTGAGGATAACAACATCCAAGCCCCGTTTAAAAATAATGTGCCAGGTCCTGGTTGGTTCATAAATTTTAAAAGACGACATAATCTTAGCTTAAAAATTCCCCAAGCTGTAGAATTTGCTCGAAAAAAAGCAGCAGATCCATTTATAATTTACAAATATTGTGATTTGTTGGAGAGAGCTTTAAATGAACTAAAATTAAGTGATAAACCATACCAAGTGTGGAACCTCGATGAAAGTTAATTTTTCATCGACCCGTCAAAGTGTAAAATGGTGGGGTTAAAAGGAGTTGCTTGCTCTCGAACTGAAAGCTCGCCTGGCAGAGAGAACACTAGTGTTTTAATGTGTGTAAATGCAGCCGGCAATAAAGCGCCCTCACTAATTATCTTTAAAGGGATCAATGTGTGGAACCAGTGGATGGCACCTCAAAGAACCGGAATTCCTGGAACTGTCTATGCCGCTAGTAAGAAGGGATGGATGGAGCCTACAATTTTCTTAAATTATTTTAGAAAAACACTGCTATCTTGTTTCGGAAACGAAAGGCCTGTGCTTCTTATTTACGATGGCTATTGTACACACCTAAGTCCTGAGGTTATAGAATCTGCATTGTCCGAAAGAGTGACAATCTTGAAGTTGCTGCCTCCAGTCACCTGCTTCAACCTCTCGACCTGTATTTAAAGCTTTGAAGTCGAGGTGGGATGAGAAATTGGTGAGATGGCAAAGGCATCATGTTGGACAAAAACTCCCAAAGAAATTGTTTGCACAATATTTAGGCGAAGCTTGACTATGTCACTTGAGAGCGTCATCATAGAAAATGGTTTTAAAAAGGCCGGTATTGCACCCTTTAATAGGAATGTTATTCCACGAGAGAAGTTTTGCTCAGAAGCCGTTAAACGTTGGGATCTGGGAGTAATTGCACTGCAGCATGTGACGGCGGAAACAGGTATCACCCATAAAGAAGGTGAAGCGTCTACTTCTACATCCATGCGCACCAATAAAGTTGCATCATTCGAGTCCCTTTTACTTTCTACTGTGAAACAAAATAGGCCAATCGAAAAGCTGCCAAAGAAAAGAGTAGCACCAGGTGTTGAGATAATAAGCAGTGAAATTGTCAGCATGAGGTCCTCTATTAAGAGGACCTTAAAGAAAAGAAGACAACAACCAGATAGTTCGTCTGAAGACGAACTGTCAATAGATTTGTCAGTTCGCGATAATGAGTTTTTAGAAGACATTATAAATCCGTCTCCAGAATTAACTGATGTCGGACAAGTTCCAGGCGTCGACAAGGGGTTACTGGTTGAGTATGCAACAAAAAAACAAAAAAACACTTCGTTGGCCAAATCACAGGACGGGATGAAAATGGCTGGATAATTAAGTTCTTAAGAATAAAAGGTGATAAGTTTATCTCGCCTCAAGTAGATGACATAGATACAGTGGATGGAGACAATATAATTAAAATACTTCCAGAGTCAGTTATCGATCGAAGAGGGTTTAACGTTTAAAGTGAGTTCTTATTTTATGTTAATAAGTAATATATGTACCTACTTAACGAATTATATTCTTTATACCTTTCCCTTCTAATTTATTAAAAAGCCTTCAGAAGAAATTACTGTACTTGCCTACTTAATATAGTAAAAAGTTCTATTCTTTCACATTAATCCCGTGGTAATACTCTAAAAATATGTAAAACATTTTATTTGCGAGAAAACTTGCACATGCTAGGAGAACATACCAAAGAGTATGCCACATTTGTTTGTAACTTTTTCTGGATTCATTATTTTGAATATCGTTGATTAAAATGCCACTATTAGCAACGTATAACGCACTTACCCCAACTCACCTTAATTCAAAGACTAATTAAGTTACTGAATTGTTTCAAAATTCTCATTTCAAGGGGTATATAAAGGCCGTAGTAGCAGCTTAATACTGCTTAAAATCCTAAACATTATTTTTACAAACAGAAGGTATTGTTAATTACTCCATAAAGTGTCATGATCAGTCGCTATGAAGCTTCTAAATGTTAAAAGATTATAATATGTGCACAAAACTTAAACAACAAGGGCAAATCTTCATTTACGAAACTACCTTTCAGTATTGATTCAAGTTTTAAACTCGTACAATAAGCTTATAAGTGGGCTCTATTATTCAGTTATAATTTTGTTTAAACTAAGGAAGGTGGAATTGAGCTATGAAATCTTGTAGACTGATTAGGAAGCAAAGACGCATATATAATACGTTATTAATTGCAGCGATTTATCTAGAATTATTTATTTAGATATTTCAAAAGAACTAACTTGAATTAACCTGCCAATAATCAGTGTAGAGGACAATGCGACCTACCAGGACAAGGGACATCCAGTAAGCCATCCCTTTTAAAGATATTGTTGACTCCTGTGAATTCAGTGAGGTAAAGTCTGTTCAGAGATATAAGAAAGTGACTAACTGATCCCTATTAGGAAAGACCCGGGCCCAGCTGTAAAATTGAAATATGGCCGAACAGGTCCGTATTTTGCTTAGAATTTAATCATGGTTTGTAATAAAAATAAGTAAGACATTGAATAATAACGAGTGATTATTAATTATTTTGATCAAGGGCGGCTGTGACCCAGTATACATAGTGTAGCAGTAGCGCGTAGATTAAATCATAGGGCGAATTTGCAAGAAAGCAGCGTTGTCACGTTGAAAACCTAAAATAATGTTTTTTGACGGTATGTAATATACAATCCTGAGCTATCTTACTTTGAAAGCTTCTTTATATGGCCGCCTCCTACTTCTAGACACCTTCTGATGTTTCTTCTTACCCTCAGAGACACATTAACCAATACGTTTGGAGAATTATTAATTTCGGCAATTTTTTCTGAAATCCTTCGTTTAAGATCATGTATATCCTAATTGGTGTTCGATAAATGGAGTTTTTTATAAAAGGCCCCAAGAAGAAATCGCAGGAACGAGGTGGCCATATTTGTCGCGTATTTTGGCTTATAACTCTGTTTTCAAAAAATTCACTTAAAAAATTTAAATTTTCTCTGGTTACATGAGGTGTAGCGCCATCTTGTTGGAAGTAACCTTCCCGCAATTCATCATCGTGAAGCTCATTAATAAATGTTGTCAGAATTTCGATCCGATATCTCTCAGCTGTAATTGTGCCATCAAAGTAAATTGGGCCTACTATTCTTCTAGAACTAATTGCTGCCCACACACCAACTTTTTGAGGATGAAGAGGTCTTTCTACAAAAACAGGCGGATTTTGCGTATTCCACATTCGCATATTTTGTGAATTAACATAGCCTTGATAAATAAAAATAAGCCTCATCGGTAAAAAATGTTTTTTCAAAAGCACCACTATTTTCTTCTTGAAAATTGTTTAAAAACCATTCACAAAAATTAAGTCTTTGGGGAACGTCATTGGGAAGGAGATCATGAATAGCCGTACCACGATAAGGGTATAGATGCAGATCCTTTTTCAAAAGTGTTTGACATGTACTGTAGCATAAATCCGTTTGCTGAATTTGTTGAGATAAATGCCTAATAGAAGTTGAAGGATTATTTTCCATAATTTGTCGCGCTTCTTCAATAACCTCATTCGATCGTTTCGTTGGTCTTCCAGCCCCTTTTTTATGTTGAACAGAACCAGTCTGACGAAATTTATCAATTAGGTATTGTGACCCAGTACGAAAATTATGAAAGGTCACCGCAACATCAGGAAACTCGGTTCGAAATTCATCAAAGCAGTCATGCATAGAGTAATTCCACACACCGCCTATTTTGTTTCCATTTCTAAAAAAACTTTCAACAATAAAAATTTTTTGTGCTTCACTAAACATTTTTACTGTAGAACTTTCAATCCGGCAACAAAGCTTCACCAAAACTTGATACGCTGAAAAATAAAAAAAAAATAAAAAATTAAATCATATCCTGCAAATAGCACTTTATAATAGTCAAAAGACGACTCCCCGGAGAAATATTAGTTGAAGCAATAGTAACCTACCTTCAAATAACTGCAAAAATTACAAAATTTCTCCAATTTTTAAACTTTACAAATACACAAATTCAAATAAGACGTAAATGTCATAAAACAATCATGTCATCTTATCTACGCAGTACGGCCATGATGCTTTTAAAATGCATGGCCTCCCTTGAGCAAAATAATTAAAAATCACTCGTTATTTTAATTATGTTTAAATATTAAATTACAAGTTAGTTTATTATTAAAAATTATATTTATGACTACAAAAATATACAAATTATTCGGTACTTCTAATAATTATTAACTTAATATATCAATATCACTATCGCTATCATCATCTGTTCTAATTATTATTTGTGCTATATTGTTTATATGTATATAGGATTTTTCCACTTTTTCAACATGTGTAACAGAATTTGCCCAAATTTGTGAAGGGACGTTAAAAACTTTAGTTTCTATAAGCTCAAGTACCTACACTGAAGATAATAGTAGGGCAAATATTGTTACGACGAATAGCAGATTTCAGTTGGTACCAAATATGTTCGATGGGATTAAATATACAATGGTATGGTGAAAAAAGGTAGATGTCCCCTTTCAGATGCAAAATCTATAAATAAAAAGAAAGAGGATATTATAAGTACCAAACAAATGATCAGGAAAAAGTGTTTCTTGTTCGCTGAAAGGACAATAAATCTGTTACTTGTATCACAAATTATGACAACGCTGATGCAGGAACTTGTACTAGATATTCCCGCGAGAGCAAAAGCAGGATTGCAGTAGTCTCGGCTTTGATGCGAAAATTTAAGCCAAATGACGTTAATGCCTCTAGTGGTCTTCTTAACTTTAGAAGAAAGCTTGCAGACGACTTATGGTACTACATCCTTACGAGGAAGAGCTATACAAGCACCTAGTGAAAATATAAGATATGGTGGAATCAATCATTTGATAGATTATCATCCAACGGAGCGCAGATGTAAATTGTGCGGCAAGAAAGCCCATTTTATTTGCGTTAAATGTAACGTTGGTCTTCATCCTAAACATTGTTTTAAGCAATTTCATACAAAATAGAACTTATATAAATAGGATTTACATATATTTAGTCAATTCGTTTTAACGGACCTGTTTTTTTTTTGTAAAAAATAACCACAATAAAATTTCTGTCTTTATTTTTTTTTGGTTCCTTGGACCATACATAAAACACCGTAACAGTCATAGAAAGTAATATCCACTAATAAACTTCATGCAGTAATGGGTTAAAAATAAAAATACAGTGGAAAAAAAAAATTTTTTTTCACTAAACAAAAGACAAAAACCCGTTCTTACTTTCTGAAGTGATTTATAAAATCCCTTGCCAAGACTGTAGCAAATACTACATCGGTCAAACTGGCCGATACCTCAAAACTCGCTTAGCTGAACATAAAAGAGACTCACGGAAACTAAATATTATAAATCCCACAGCCTTAGTTTAACATAGCCGAGGACAAGGACATAGTTTTGATATTGACAACACAAAAATTGTAGGTACTCAACCCTTTTACGGCAAAAGACTTTTGCAAGAAATGATTTGCATAAAAAAATATAATAGTGTCAATTTAGTCCTCGCCAACTATAAGTGAGTTTAAAAAAAAACTCGATAAAAACTCGTAAATACCGACAAAAACCCCGATTTCAAAAGTAGCCAGGGTCGGATTCTCTTTGTTAGCTTTGCAATATTATTTTTAATTTTGAAATTATTGATGAAATTTATAATGAGTTTTTCAGAAATCGTAAATAATATATAATACGAGATCACAAAATTATGAATTTAAGCAGAACTTTAGCTTAAGGAAGAAAACATATTTTTTCTGATTTTTAACTTACCCTAGATGTCTCAACTGTAGTTTTTATCCAAAGATACGTTTTTAATATTCTTCTATAAATTTTTAATTGTGCCCACATAAGTTCAATGGTGTTAAAAATACAAAGATAAGGCGGACCGTATTTTTCGGATATATTTCCAATAACATACTGTTTTCCCATTGTCTAAGATGAAGTACTTCCAACAATTCTTTTTTGGTATAAGAATCTTCGAAAAATAGGTCATGGTTAAGAAAAAATTCTTGAATTTCCTGTTTTCTGGAGGACAAATTGGGTAATTTATGGCTTTGTCTAGAATGGTAAGCTGCATTATCTAATACAATGACACTGTGAGATTTTAAGTTTGGAATTAAAGGGACTTCAAACCGCTCCTTAAAAATATTCGAATCCATATCTTTGTAGTAATCTACATTACATTCTTCCAACTCTTTACCCCACGATTTAAACACATTTATAACACATCCATTCGTAGATCCACAATGCAAAATGACAATACAAGATCCCTTGCTTTTAGGTATACCTTAATTGACAACCATTTTTCCCTTTTTCTAAGTTCATTTATTTTTTCTAAATATTCTATTCGCCATTTTACGATTCTACTACTTTAAATTATTGCATGATGCTTATTAACAATTTTAAATTTGAATCTGAGTTTTTTAAGCCTTCGTCGTTAAGTGCTCTCTGAACAGAGTTTTTCGAGCCCTTGAAGTTTTTTTACTATTATGGGAACTTTATTATTTTTATATTTTTAATTAAGTAAACTTCTTAATAGTTTGGCTGTAGCCAAATCCAAATCTTTAGGCTTACCTAATCGGATCGTTTTTTCTTTGTTAATTTTTTTTGTTTATAGACTTACATAAAGTACTATAAGGAACCTCTGTTAGCTCGGAAATTTTTTTTACTAGTTCGGATTTGCTATATCACATGTGCATGTTTTAGGTTTTTATACACATTTAAACAAATTTCCTTTGCCTGAAAGCTCAAAAATACTTTACGCTCTTTTTGTAACGTTCCTTTTCCTAATTACTCGTCTAAATCTAAACCAACAAATTCAACCAAATTCGCAGCAGGGTCGTTTAGAACATCTTTAATTTCACAATAATTCTCCTTCCATGGCCTCTAAAGCCTATGAGAATTTTCCTCCCACAGTCGAAACATTGTCCTTCAATAGAAAAATCAAATCCATCAAAATCACGAAACACGAACACTGAACAAAAGTATTTTAACTTAAGGAATATAAATTCTAAACAAAACACTAAATTAATAATTATTACTATTATATATATTTATAATTAACGCAAAAGAAGACCAAACTGTACAACACCAAACTGTACAATAACATATTGAACATGAAAATACTAAATCAACGCAATGTTTAGATGCCAAACCGCATAAAACACACACACACACACACTTGTTCATGCTACTCCGGCTCTGGGACCGTTTTTTTACAAGGCACAAGACAATTAAAGTATAGGACAGGAGAAAATCGGGAACTGAATTTAATATTTTAGTACGGGAGAATATGTTAAATAACATAAACTTTAGACCTACTATGTTTGTTCTAGTTTTTGTTAATAATTTAATTAAGTCTGAAAATAATATATATAGTGATTAAAATACATTTTTTGCAATAAATATAAACAATAATTTTGTACAAATAACCAATTGATTTTAAAATTTATTTAAACTATTTAGAAAAACTATGCACCCGGTCTAAATACTGCCGGTAGGTTTTACAAAATAAAAAAATATCAGTTTTTACAGGAATCTCACTTATATCTGGCGACGACTATATACTCCAAGATATTGAAAATCTTTGCACTTCCTATTTTAATTTAATTGCAGGGCTGTCAACTTAATTGTTACCTTAATGTTTTAATAAACATTCTAATAAGTAATAATTAATATATGAGAAAGTCCCCTTTTATTATATTTCTTAAAATAATTGATATTCTTTCTATCGTCATAATATTTAACAACACTCATTGCAAGGAAGGCAAAAAACACGGAAAGAAGTTAAAAAAATACCACAAAAAAATTGTCCGTCCAGCCGAACAGCAACATTAGCCTGCATTCAGTGTTGAATTTGCCAAGAGTGAACTTGAAGCTTTTAACTTATTTTAATGTGCGTGTACCGTCCTTTGTTTAATGTTTGGACAGAAAAATCATTGTATACCTATGTTTCTTGTGTTTTTTAATTTTAAGTTGACTCTGGAAAACTACTTCTCGGTAAGTCCCGTAAAGTTTTTCATATTTTTTCTGTTTTTGTTGTTTTTGTTTTATTATAATGTTTTGATGTTAAATGGAGGTTTTTAAGATACCACCGTTTTTAAAATTAGGAGAAAAAACGAAATCTTTATGACATCTATCTATTTTCTGCTTATGAAACTTATTATAATTTTTAGAAAGTAATAATAATACTTCAACTGTACAGTGACATAATTTCCCCTGAGCAAGCGATCTGCGCTATAGTCAAATCCGACAGATGTCAAAAAGTGACAGATAAGACGCCATTTTGAATTTTTTTAAATGGCAATCCTTATTAATAACTAGACGATTTAATTGCATTTGGCGATCCGATTCTAAAACTATATAGTTGTTGATATTTATTTTTAGCCGTTTCGGAAATACGGGATTTCCTAATTTGCCTCCATCGATTTTGTCTTTTAGGTGTCTCACCCCTTTAATAAATAGACCTTCTAAACTGAACACCCTAATTTTTTTAGTAATATTTTTTTTTCGATATGCTAACAGGTATCACACCTTTCTAGGAGGGTTCGTCCCACAGGTTGAAAAACGCTGCTATTTGGTTGAACAAAACATTTATAGTACTTGCCTAAAAACTGTTGGAGCCTATATTTATGTTAAATTTAATAAACACACTTATTAACGATAACGAAAATTGCGCAATAACATATAAAAATAACTGTGCCACTGTTGCTGTATACCGGGTGTTGCATCGTCGAGCGGGACATAGGAAATCCCATGTAATTTTAAATGGGGTCAATTATTGGCTTCCCTAATTATTTTAGAGAAAAATTCTATTTAGGTTTATTAAAGAGCACTAAAACCCACATTCAAAAGAATAACTTTAGATATTTTTGATGAGCCCGTTTACGGGTTATCGCCGATTTCTTTTTAACTATTTCTCCTTTTTATGGCCCCGTATTTGCGGGCACCAGTCAAGGTAAAAGATGACTGTCAAATAAAGTTGTCATTTTGAGGAATATTTGAACATCTTCTTAAATCCTAAAGTTCTAACAATTTAATAGTACCTACCTATTAATTAGTAAAATATTGAAACATGTAAAATGTCATAATTAACCTTGTAATTGGATACTTTATTTTAGTTTTATTCAGATTAATTTGTACTCATAAATACACCTTTAATATTTTCGATGTACGAGTTTTTATAACAATAAAGCACATATTTCAAAATTACAACTTGATTTGACAGTCATCTTTTACCTTGACTGGTGGAAGAATTTTCCTCTAAAATAATTAGGGAAGCCAATAATTGACCCCATTTAAAATTACATGGGATTTCCTATGTCCCGCTCGACGATGCAACACCCGGTATGTATAAACCATTCATGAAACATTGGGGTTTATATTTAAAGTTCTAGCTATCAGGGTTGCCATTTAAAAAAATTCAAAATGACTGTCACTTTTTGACATCTGTCGGATCTGACTATAGCGTAGATCGCTTGCTCACGGAAAATTATGTCACTGTTAAAAAAATTAAGGTGTTCAGCTTAGAAGGTCTATTTATTAAAGGGGTGAGACACTTAAAAGACAAAATCGATGGAGGCAAATTAGGAACCCTCGTATTTTCGTAACGGCTGAAAATAAGTATCAACAACTATATAGTTTGAGAATCGGATCGCCAAATGCAATTCAATCGTGTGGTTATTTATGGGGGTTGCAAATTTAAGAAAATTCAAAATGGCGTCTCATCTGTCAAATTTCTAAATCTAAGTATTTTTTGACATTAAATTCGGCTTCCTTATTAAAAATCATTGAGAAATATCTAATTTGTTTTTTATTATAGTCAACAGGAAGATCGCCAATCGGGTGAGACTCTTAAAAAAATGTCCCTGAACTTAAAAATCAATCCTTGCTCTTATATAAAATTGGTATGTAAATAGAATAACTTATTGTAGAGCCTATGAAGATGCTTTAAAATAGAAGCGAAACGTTGGCATCTGGGAAAAAGTTTTTTTCTTCGTTTTCTGACCCAAATCCCAACAAAACTTCTTGGAAACATAGTACTGCGGGCAGGCCCGGATTATCCATAAGGCACATTAGGCACTTGCCTAGGGCCTACGAAACGCGTAGGGCCTACGATCATAAAATATAATAAAAATAGACACAAAAAAAGGTTCAATATTGTATTCTACAATAAGAAAAAGAGTTCACAGACACAGAGAAAAACTACAATGTGATACAAAAAACCTTATAACAGTAAAGTTTTAACAACCTTTTTACGCATATTTTTACAATAAGTTTTTTTTTCGTGATTTTGATTGGACGAATTCATGCAGTAATGTCGTCGAAGTCCATCTCGCGAGTCAAATCACTTTCAATACATAAAAGGCCTAGTGAAGAAACTCTCTCTTGGCCCATAGTTAAACGCATAAAATTTTTGATAAGGTTCAGTTTGGAAAACAACCTCTCACCTTCTGCATTTGACCCCAGCATTAAAAGGTATATGCGAAAAGCAACATTTATTTACATTTGGGAAACTGGAGACTAGCAATTATTTTCGATAGCAAAAAGTTAGTTTTGTTCAATAAAAAGCTAAAATTTCTAAATTATTTTGTAAGTTTTTTTTTAATTAACAACTTTTGGCCATATATTAAATATGATGTTTTTAACTTTATCTGTAAAAACAGCGACGTCAGCGACTCCATCAGGGCATGGGCATCCATTGAGCTCTTCAAACGCATAGAAATGTTTAGGAAACCACTTAATTTATAAATTTTGTTATTTCTTGGTAAAATTAGGGCGTGGCACCCCAAAAATTTTCGTCTGCGGCGCATTTTTCCCCGCAACCCATTAGTGAACCTCCCCGAATTTAAATCTAAAATTCACCACTGGTGCCTAGGGCCTACGAAACCTTTAATCCGGCGCTGACTGCGGGTCGCTAACCTCACTCAGTAACTACTATTACTATTAGGTTGTGTGTTTATAGGTTAGTTCAAGAGCACTGCTCAATATTATTTTTAATTGCAAAGTATGGATAATAAACCTAAACAATAATATAAATATTCAAAATCAAATGCAGTGCATGCAGAACGATCTGCATAATTGAAACATTTAAGCAACAAGAAAAACATTCCGGTAATAGTTTCATAAACCTTTTGCCTTTCCGAAATTTCTTGGTTTTGCTGTGGCTTATTCACTTAGTTCCGGAATTTTTACTACCCGAAATTTCATCAGAGGTCGGTCGTAACTTCTACCTACTTTTTTCCCTAAAGACATAAAGCCTCCGAGAGAAATTTTATTAAAATATTTTACATCGACATATCTTTTGGTACGTTTTTGGGTACATACTGGCAAATATTTTAAAGTTTTATCGTTTGCATATGTATTCTAATGGTATTGACATATAGACATACGGAAATGTGTTTGAAGGATCACCACTTTATGCATGTGCTGGTGCGTAACCGGGATCTTGTTCTAACTAATCCCATTTCCGTAAAATACAGGGTGGCGCACCGAAAACTTTTCACCTAGGTTTATTTTCTTGTTAATAAATAAATCAAAATTCGCTCGAACACGGGAACCTTAGTTCTCAGGGGGACATATTTTTTTGCTATTTTCACCCCTCTGCTTGAACCCCTACGACGGGGTGGCTTTCACCCTTAAAATCTTAAATAAAAAAGGGGATCGAGTATGATACATTATTTTTAAGGGAATTCAATTGCATTCCCAACGCGATCTTGCTCGTTTAAATCGAGTGAGTAGTTCCTGAGAAATAGGGCTAAAAAAAAAAAGAAAATTTAAAAGTAATAAAATTTATTACCGCTTGTATCAATCAAGTAAATGTTGAAAATGTCTACCTTCAACCTCCATGCAATTGTAAAGGCACTGTTCAAAATGTTCGCGAGCATTATGGAGCATTGCAGGAGTTATTTGTCGGCACTCGTACACTATTCGTTGTCGCAAGTCTTCCAAAGAATTGGGTTGGGTTGCATACATTTTAGACTTTAAATGTCCCCACAAAAAAGAGTCCAGTGGCGTCAAATCAGGAGATCTTGCAGGCCATTCAATAGGACCCCTTCTTCCTATACGTTTTCCTGGAAAATTTTCATCCAGAAACTGTCTAACAGGGAACGCATAATGTGGGGGTGCTCCGACTTGCTAAAAGTAAATATTTTCTGGCCGATAACAGTCATTTTCTTCTATGGCATTCGTTAAAGCAGGGTTAATAGTGGTTTCTAGCAGGTTCAGATACATTTCACCTGTTAAATTTCCAGGTATAAAATACGACCCAATAATACGGTCCCCGAAAACTCCAGCCCACACATTTAATTTTTCGGGATGTTGAGTATGCACTTCTCTAAAAATTCTAGGGTTGAAATCCGACCAATACCTGCAATTCTATCGATTGACAGTACCGTGAAGAAAAAAAGTTCATTCATCGGTCAAAAAAATGTTAAAAATAAATTGTGGATTGCGAATGATCATTTCACTAATTAACTCGCAAAATTGCAAACGGCGATCGTCACCGTCTTTATTTAGTTCATGAACCAGTTCTATTTTATAGGGATGGAACTTATGCGTTTTTAAAGTACGCTGAATCGTTCTACGCGAAACACCCGATACATCTGACACTTTTCTCGTGCTAACTGTGGGATCGATGGCAATATGACCCAAAACTGCAACTTCTACAGCTTCATTTCTTACAGGATTTTCAACAATCCTTTTTTTGTTTAGCACTGATCCTGTTTCACGAAATTTTGCTACTAACTGTAGCACGTAAGTATGAGACAAGTGTGCATTTAGATGCAGTTCATTATAAGACAGGACGGCAGCTCGAGCACAATCGTTACTTCTAAAGAAAAGTGAAATAATTTCTACCCTTTCTTGAAGAGTATACGTCATTTTAATCCGTTATTGAACACATTGAAATGGTAAGCAAAATGAAATTTTATTCTTACTATGAATTTCATCGATGCCAAAAACAAACTGAGTTTTTTCGACTGAACAAGTGAAATTCCGAATCCCTTTTGTTAAGAAAGTATCCTTTTTTGCGTATTTTTTACCGTTTATTTGTTTACATTTAAGCAATTTTTTTACCATGTAATTTTTCGAAAGGTACTTAAGCCAAATTCAACGCGCAAGGTTCTGTTGGAAAGACAATTTAATTCCTTTTAAAATAAGCTATCGCTCGACCTTCCTTTTCATTTAAGATTTTAGGGGTGAAAGCCACCCCGTTGTAGGGGTTTAAGCAGGAGGGGTGAAAATAGCAAAAAAATATGTCCCCCTGAGAACTAAGTTTCCCGTATTCGAGCGAATTTTGATTTATTTAATAACAAGAAAATAAACCTTGGTGGAAAGTTTTCGGTGCGCCACCCTGTAGATATTTTTGCGTTTTGCGATATCAATACCTGCGCCGGCTGCTGACTGCTGACGATGCTACAGTCGGAGGCTTGTTAGAATTTCAAACTTCCAGAATTGTTATCCATCAAGCATGTAAAGAATTTATAGTCTATAATTATCTTACGGATATTGTTTAGAGGGTATAATTATTGAATACATCGTGATAAAATAAAACTTAAACGTTTGTCGTTGACTAACTACTTTACACGCATGATAACATCGACTATTCGTTTGAACAAACGTCCGACTTAAGTTATAAGAAAAAATGGAGGTTTAGCCAATTTTAACCAATTTTATAAATTTATTGTGAAGCCGTTTAAAGTGTGACAAAAAAATTCAACGACATTGGATTTGTGACAATTATTTATCATAGAAGAAAGTTATATATTTATTTATTTTTTATTTTTTATAATCAATTATATCTGCGAAACAAGATTGCGTTACGGATACCATGAGAACATTTGGGTCGATGAAAAACGCGTTTGTAAACCCAAATCTCATAATTTTAATCCATCGTAAACGTTAAATAATAACCTGTCTGGCAAACTCAATGGCAACCCTCTGCTCAAGTCAAGTCGGTATCAAAGACTGGCAACGGTGTACGATTGGAAGCCAGACAGTTTTCTTAAAACAATCGATATATCAAGATATATTGAATGTATATGATATCTTTTGTTAAACCAGATATTTAATTGATTAATTAATGTTTTAAAAAATGGCCTATTTTTCCATATTAATTATTATTATCCCTAATTTCTCTAGTTTAACAAAAGATATCACGTTACGGTTTTCAGTTCCTTATAGTAACTTTTCCTCCTCTACAAGCTGATGGGGTTAGTTTTGAATCCGACGTTTCGGATTCGAGCGACCATCATCAACTTTTTTATTTTAAATACGGACCTGGATTTTTTATTCCACTATTTAATAGCCTTTATAAGCCTAAAATAAAATATGATGAAAAAGTCATATCATAACATTTGATTTTTTTGAGAAAGTCCTTATTCATTGAGGAATTACGGAAAAACGCCATCTAGTGGCCACCATCAGAATCAATATGGTATAGTTAACAGATCTACGTGTAGAGGAAAAGCAGGGCTTTTTGTCAAGACCAAGTTGAATAAAATCGGTTTATCCAAAGCAGAGGTATCAGCGTTTGAAAGAAAGAAAGTTTGACCTTCTCCCACCACTTTATTATTGAAAATAGAAAAAAACGATTCCTAACATAAAGTTGCATAATTTTATGAAGAATGCAATGCTTATATTTTTAACATATTTTTATTATGAAAAATCAAGAGAAAATCGGCATTTCTATTTTGAAAGTTCTCTTACGCCCCCTAGCGGTCATTTTTCGAACTTGAAAATAATTTCCAGCAATTTCTCTTGGCCGCTTTTATCGATATATATTTTTTCCCAAAGTCCTAGTGTTATTACTTTCTGAGATATAGCCGATTACCTCCATAGGTGGAACACGCGGTACAAGTATTCTTACGTTGAATGGAAGAGTATCCATTTTCTAAATTACTTTATGAACTTTTTATAATACAAGCTTAAAGAAAACATATTTTATTCATTTTCTACCTTGCTTAAAACTTAAAACGTCGTAAATTCTACACTGTTTATGTAACATACCGATACTTTATTTTCGGATTTTAAAAGTTTTCTTTAATGGGAATTTTACATCACGGGCTTATGACATTTTATTATTTTGGCTCAGACATAAATATGAACGGTTTATGTGAACTGTAAATTACGGTGATATATTTCGTAGCATATTACAAAAATGGAGAAAATGCTATTTTTTAAAAGTCAATTATTAGGTTGCTTATACAACTGAAGACTTTCTCGAAACAAAAAGTTTTTTATGAACGTTTTCTTCATTTAATTTAAGGCTACAAAACTAGGACATATTTATTTTCTTTTTTAAAAATTCATTTTTGATATACAGGGTGTCAAAACTTTAATTTTTGTTTAGTATTTAGCTTATATTTTTATCGTATCTATCATCGTCTTCTAGTTATTTGCAGAAAACCAAGTATTATTCAAGCTCATATTTCAATTTCCGTATGTTAATTTACTAATTATGGTTGAGTTCACAACCCAAAAATATGGCGATAGGCATTTTATTTATGGTTTTACCAACGGCAATTTCTTTGAAGCTAAACGACTCTATCAGCAGCATTATTCAAAATGAAGACAGCCTGATTCACGAATATTTGCACAGGTACATCTTCGACTGTGCGAAAATGTCACTTTCAAGAAATCAACTTATTTGGCAGGGGCACATCGCCCTGCAAGATCTGTCGAAATTGAGGAAGCAGTCCTAAATGCTGTACAAGAAAAAACAGGTACAAGTACAAGAAAAAATGCGGCAACTTTAAACATTTCATCTGTGCTCGTTGCGAAAACTTTGATGGATTTGATGGATCCTTATCATATCCAGGCAGTCCGGGCTCTTTTTCTACGCGATTTTCCACCCCAATTAAATTATTTCCAGTAGTTCATTCAAATGTTGACCGAAAATCCATTGTTCCGAAATCAAATTTTACTTAGTGATGAAGCAAGTTTTTCAAAAATCAGAAATTTTCATAACAATCGTTTCTGGGCAGAAGAGAATCCTCATGGGATAGTCGAAAGTCGAAGTAGACTGAGTTCATATTTCATGACAAACAATTTGGTCTCCTCAACTCAACATGGATTCCTCAAGGGGAAATCTACTGAGACCGCTCTGTTTAAGTCCTTAAATCTAATTTATTTATATCTAGATCAAAAACAATTCACATCGGGAATATGTTACGATCTGTCCAAAGCCTTTGACTTGGTTAATGTTCAGCTTCTCAAAAGGAAGTTGGAATTTTATGGGATCGGTGGACCCCCCTTGGATTGGATTGTCTCTTATGTGTCAGATCGCAGTCAATTTGTTCAATTAGTGGGAGAGGATGATCATACCGTAAATCAAAAATTCTTTTCTGTCACTCAACAAATCAAGTATGATGTCCCACAAGGCGGTATTCTTTCTCCTCTCCTGATTCTGATATTTTGTAATAACTTGCCGGATGTCTTGGAGGAGGTCGCGGGTTTATACCAGTTCGCTAACGATACCAGCTCCATGGAGCATCACAAAACCTATGAAGGTATGGTCGAGAACTTGAATGCAGTTTCGATGAGAATAGCGAATTGGTGCGAGCTCAACGGCATGTTGCTTAACCCTCAAAAATCAGTTATTGTCAACTTCAAAGGCATCAGATTAGCCGACAACAGCAATAAATCATCTATCGTTTTCTTGAGTAACAAATCAATCCCGAATGAGACTTACACAAAGTTCCTGGGTGTTCACATTGACTCGACCCTCTAAGCTGGGGGGTCCATGTCGATCATCTTGCCGGTAGACTTGCGACATCTTCCTTTATGGTCAAAAGCCTAAAACAAGAGCTAAATATTTAAAGTATTCTTCTTTATATCCCCGCACATGTAATGAGTCGCCGGTCTTATGGGATTATCATTTGGGGCTCTTTGCCAAAAATTAATAGACTTGTTATTCTGCAGAAGCGATTGGTGCGTGTCCTGGATGGAGCACAGTGGGATGTACATGTTGCCCCGATCTTTAAAAAATACAAGCTAATGCCCATATTTTCTCTGTATTACTATAGACTGCCTCTTTTTACAAGAAAACATATACAACAACTAACCTGAACTAACCTGAACTAACTTCACAACAAACGGCTCAATGAACAAGGGCATGCAGACCAGGCTGCCCTCTCAGCTCTCTATTCCCAAACACCGGACGTCCTTGTATGAGAAGTCTCCATTATACATAGGGATAAAGGCATATAACAAACTCCTAGCGAGCACAAGAAGCATCAAAGATTTCGTCAAGTACAAACAACATTTAAAAAGCATACTTATAGAAAATGTATTGTACAGTTACTCTGACTACTTTCAAATCATGTAACATCTACTAACTACCTATGATCACTGACATTGGCTGCCACATGCAGACCAATTGGTATTCTTAATGATAATGGTGTGTACAAATGAATCTTGTGTCATGAACGATAAGTGTGTTTTGTCGATTCTGTTTCGTCTTTCTTCGTCCGATTCAAAGATATATTTAAGACTCCTGTTGCATTGGACGGTGCAATGTTTATTATTGTTATACTGTGTTATGTTTATTGACACATCCAATATACATCTTTTGTATCATATCATATGGAGAAAGAATTAAATAAATAAATAAATAAATAAATAAAGTCATTTTCAGTATTAGTTTACAGTAAATGTGGGGGCTGATATTATGAGAGATTATGTGGTGAGGCTATTTTTCCTGCCAATAAGATTAAACGGGAAATATTATCGTCAGTTCTTAGAAGCATTCCTGGTGCTGTTAGAAGGGGTACCACTAGAACTAAGAAACCAATTGTGGTTTATGCATGATGGTGCACCGCCACATTTCAGTTTGGTGGTAAGAGAGTTTTTAAATAGGTCGAGGTGGATCTCAGCCATGGCCCCCTAGGTCCCCGATTTGAATTGTTTGGATGATTATTATTTCTGGGGACATTTAAAATCGTTGGTGTATCAGACTTCTATCCATACGCATATTAGCAGGAGGATGTCATTGTGAGCAATTCTTATTGTTGTGTGACGTCAGAATTAAGGCGGCGTATATTTTTCCTTATTTTTAGGGGAATGTTGATCTGACAATATCAAGAAATATGTCCTTTTAAAAATTGAGAGAGCAAAAACTATACATTAGTATTGAATAGAAATTGGCACACGTGTTTATAGTAGAGATTCCAAAAACTAATAAGTGTACCAAATTTGAAATAATTATCTCTGTAATATGGGCGGAAAACGAAAAAAACAAAAGAATATACAAGCTTTGCCTTTTTGACCGCATGTATTTTATTCCTATTTTGATGAGCACTATCACTCCCTTGAAAATCTATGTGACATTCATTAAGACCCTGTGTTGGGGAAAGGTTCAGTTATTTAGTTGCATAATTTAATAACAAGGAACAAGTATCAATTCAAAGTAATACGACAACGTCGCCGTCCACAACCTGACATATTCTGAACCACGCAACCTATGGAAATACAATAAACAATTTATGTTTTGCCAAAGCAAATAAAGGCAGCGGCCAACACCCTGTATACGATTTAAAAATACATTCAATCTAAATTTAATTTACTAAAGACAATGACTTCCCATTTTCTTTTGACAAAAAAAAATGGTATTTATAAATGGAAAGGGTTAGACCATAAAAATTTAAAGATAATACATTCAATCGAGATACCGAAAGCGCTGAAAAGCCGCAGAACGTTTTGTTTCAGTCTTTTCAGGGATTTAGCGTAATTATTGCGGTTAATCCTTCGTATCGCGATTTAAATGACTACAACCGACATATAACGGGCCTAATAGACAAAAGGCTCTTTGATACCGTATCAGGGTACAGCGTCATATAAGTCGATTGCATTTCATATGAGTCATTACTGCAGAGGAGACAGTTTCAATAGAATGCGAATTGAATTGTACGTTGATGAGAAATGAACCTAAATACCAAATATTTGTTTGAACCTGTTGGGAAAGGTTCAGTTATCTAGTGTATAATTTAATTACAAAACAAGTATCAATATCGAAGGAACGGCAACGTTGCTGTCTGCAATCTTTCCGAGAATATACGCCGTCTAGATCGCCAAGATTAATTTCCTAGAATATCCGCCGCAGTAAAATAAGCGTACATGAACAAAAGGAGAGTGTGAAACAGATATATATGTCTTGGTTGGGTAGTGCAACCGCGGTAAGAACAGGAGTTTTGTTGGTAGGCAAGTAGATATACTTACGTGTTAATTGAAACAGCGTACCCTTCCGACGTTCCCCAAAAGCTGTAGACCGAAAAACGTATAGGGGTTCGAGATTATTGAATTCGGTTTCATAGCTAATTTAGCCTACGTGACTGGAAGCAGAAGATAGATTATGTACAAGCCTTTGTAGAAAATACACGGTCTCCTCGTGGCATTTTGCGCGGGTTTAGTTTTTTCAAGGCACTCAAGGCAAGTAATTAAGTCGGTCAGTTCGCGGTGTTATCCTGAAGATATACTAATGTGATTATTATATCCAGATTTAAGTAGAGTTCCGTATCACGTCTTGCAGAGAGCAGACGGTCTCCTCGCGGCATTTTGCGCGGGTTTTAGTTCAAGCCATGAAACAAGTTGTTAAATTCGCGCAGATCTATTCTAAAGGTGTAACTAATGTGATTATTATATCCCAACTGCGATGTAATGTTAGTGATGTAAAAATGTATAGTTACTTTAATGCAGTAAGTAGTTACCATACTAAGTTGTAGAAGTAAAAAAGCGTTTGCTGCTACGCAGAACGGATGTGAAGATGAGTAAATGAAATACCAGAAGTAAATAGATATATTTTGTTTAAGAAAAAAACCTTTTATTTCAACTGACATATTTTGAACCGCGCAACCTATGAAAAAATACAGTTAACAATTTATGTTTGGCCAAAGCAAATAAATAGACAATAGACAATAGACAAACTTTATTGAAAAGCAATTTAGCTGTACAATTTGACCTTACAAACTATGTTACAAAATATGTAATAAAAAATTAAATTAAAACACAATCTAAAACTAAAACCAAAATTTGCTATCACACACATTTCGTTAAATAGCTCCAATACAAAGGCAGCGGCCAGCAGTACCATTCTTGTTTAATTACGCATGAATACAAATTATTTTCTTTTCAGTTTTTATGACTTTCCAATTCAACCGATATTTTCAGTTAAGTATCATCAATTAATGGAAAATATTTAACTTATTTTGCATTCAGTAAATGTATATAGTTACTATAAACATTGATTGAAAGCTTTACCATATCCACTTATTTAACTTGAAGGCAGCTGAACCGGGTTTCAGGTTGAGCAGTATATGGGAAGCCGTAAAAGCTGTGAGATGTCTATGTTTAACACAGAGCTTAAGTGCTTTACTTTGTCTATGTTCAGTCGTTTATCAGTTACGGGATCTTGTTTTGGATTAGTTCAAAAGTTACTTGAAGAGATTCACGTAGATTTTCGGGGGCAGTAACTTCTTGCTGTCTCTAGTCGCTGTTTTTTTAGCTCTTCAAGGTAAAATTGTGTGTATAACGAAAAATCTTAAATGTGCTGCAAATTTCTGCCCTAATAAATCGATTTCCCTTAAAATCCTCATCAGACGATATTTTAAAAATCTTGTTCGTTAGTACGTTTTAGACAAACCTTGTACATCTTCTAATTAATGCTTTATTAAATTGTCGGGAAAATTTCCTTGCCCAAGGGTTTTTACGTCTTCTCCCTTTTACAACTCCAGCCACATCGCTAATAAATTTCTGCGAAAGATAAATCAGACCGAAAAGAAAAATTACCCTGCTGGTAAATAAATTAATTCCCATTTGAGAGATGCTTAATTATTGCATACGGAGACACAGGTAATTTGCGATATAGCTTTGGTTGTGACGATGGACTACATAATCGATATAAACTTACCGAATCGAGACAATGTTAACCTTTGATAATAATTTATATTTTATTTTTTTCCGTTGTTTTTTTTTTTTGAAACGATAATTTTAATCGATATAACGATACTTAACGTCTTAACTACAATTTTATTAAGCATCCAACTTATATTACACCCACACAAAATTTGTAATATCACTTTCAATTCCCACTCGGTTAATATAAGAGATTTATTTGAAGGCATCAAATGTCGTGCAAATTCTGTTAATTGTGGGCGTAATTCCCAAAGCTGTTCTAATTTGTTTATTCTAATCATTTTCGTCATTATTTAAGTTGTCGAGTTGCTGGTAATGGAACAGATGATACTGTAATATAAATTTATAAAACTGAGGAAAAATACAACAGCAGACTGTTTCATCTAAATCAGTGGTTCCCAAAGTGTGCGCCGAGGCGCCCCGGCGCCCCGGGGCGCCGTGAGGAGTAGTCAGGGGCGCCCCCAGGCGCTCCTGACCAGCCAGAGTTTGACGTACCCATCACATTGATTTTTTTTTAATGATGATAAATGGATTCTTATGTGTTAGTTCAATAATAAACCTATATGAGCGTTAGATTAAAGTTGTTTTCATTTATGTGTTTTGTAACTAGTGTCAATATATGTACAATCGCGTTCAATAGAAAGTTGTACAGTACAATGTTTGTGCCTTGCTAGGCAAGTTGTAAAGCACATACTTTATTTATACATTATACGTATGCAGCACTTTCTTGGACACGACTTTATACATGTTGCGAGTGAGGGCGCCCTGACAAAATACTAAACCTGTAAGTGCGCCGCAAACTGAAAAAGTTTGGGAACCCCTGATCTAAATAATATATAAAATTTAAAAAAATGGATTTTACCCTTCACCCTAAGCATTTTCATGGTCTAGATTTCTAGTTCTGGTTGCATTAGGTTACGACGGCCTCTTGTCTTTTACGGATGATGTATGTGGGGTTGGCAATAGCCTCTACTTGACAAGAAGTAGTGATGGGTTGAGTTACACAATTTTCCTAAGTACGATTGGCATTTAATGAATTAATTCCTAATATTTTGGTAGTACGATACGCATTGTTTTTAAACTTGTTGATCAACGTTGTGCAAAATTAATAAATTGCCTACATTTTTCATCTGTCTTGTGGCATAGGCCAATAGCGAGTAGAGTTTAGTTCTTGGTTTACAAATTTTTAGAAACCAATCTGTAACAACACCTGAAACTTATTTGAATTAGCGATGGGATAACTAACACAATTCTGGAAAGTACGATTGTCATTATTATGTAAATCGATATAAACTTACCGAATCGAGACAATGTTAACCTTTGATAATAATTTATATTTTATTTTTTTCCGTTGTTTTTTTTTTTTGAAACGATAATTTTAATCGATATAACGATACTTAACGTCTTAACTACAATTTTATTAAGCATCCAACTTATATTACACCCACACAAAATTTGTAATATCACTTTAAATTCCCACTCGGTTAATATAAGAGATTTATTTGAAGGCATCAAATGTCGTGCAAATTCTGTTAATTGTGGGCGTAATTCCCAAAGCTGTTCTAATTTGTTTATTCTAATCATTTTCGTCATTATTTAAGTTGTCGAGTTGCTGGTAATGGAACAGATGATACTGGAATATAAATTTATAAAACTGAGGAAACATACAACAGCAGACTGTTTCATCTAAATCAGTGGTTCCCAAAGTGTGCGCCGAGGCGCCCCGGGGCGCCGTGAGGGGTAGTCAGGGGCGCCCCCAGGCGCTCCTGACCAGCCAGAGTTTGACGTACCCATCACATTGATTTTTTTTTTAATGATGATAAATGGATTCTTATGTGTTAGTTCAATAATAAACCTATATGAGCGTTAGATTAAAGTTGTTTTCATTTATGTGTTTTGTAACTAGTGTCAATATATGTACAATCGCGTTCAATAGAAAGTTGTACAGTACAATGTTTGTGCCTTGCTAGGCAAGTTGTAAAGCACATACTTTATTTATACATTGTACGTATGCAGCACTTTCTTGGACACGACTTTATACATGTTGCGAGTGAGGGCGCCCTGACAAAATACTAAACCTGTAAGTGCGCCGCAAACTGAAAAAGTTTGGGAACCCCTGATCTAAATAATATATAAAATTTAAAAAAATGGATTTTACCCTTCACCCTAAGCATTTTCATGGTCTAGATTTCTAGTTCTGGTTGCATTAGGTTACGACGGCCTCTTGTCTTTTACGGATGGTGTATGTGAGGTTGGCAATAGCCTCTACTTGACAAGAAGTAGTGATGGGTTGAGTTACACAATTTTCCTAAGTACGATTGGCATTTAATGAATTAATTCATAATTTTTTGGTAGTACGATACGCATTGTTTTTAAACTTGTTGGTCAACGTTGTGCAAAATTAATAAATTGCCTACATTTTTCATCTGTCTTGTGGCATAGGCCAATAGCGAGTAGAGTTTAGTTCTTGGTTTACAAATTTTTAGAAACCAATCTGTAACAACACCTGAAACTTATTTGAATTAGCGATGGGATAACTAACACAATTCTGGAAAGTACGATTGTCATTTTTTTTCTGAGAATCCATAATTTTATGATAGTATGATATTTACATTGCCTTTAACAAAAAACTACGCAGGTAGCATTCATTGTTCTAACACTTGGTGATAAACCTTGTGTGAAACTATGTTGCCGATATTCTTGATCTGTATTGTGGCATAGGCCAATAGCGAGTAGAGTTTAGTTTTTGGTTTTATACAAATTTTTCGAAACCAATCTGTAATACCTGAAACTTATTTGGATTAGTGATGGGCCTAGTTTTACAATTTTGCAAGGTACAATTGGCATTTTTTATGGGAATTCATAGTTTTATGGTAGTATGATATCTTTTTTGCTTTTAGTGATCAGCCTTATGTAAAACCATGTTGCCGACATTTGTCATCTGTATTGTGGCAGAGGCCAATAGCGAGTAAAGTTTAGTTCCTGGTTTTATACAATCTTTTAGAAACAAATTTGTAACAACACTTAAAACTTATCTGAATTATATTTTCAGCAACGAGACCGCAGCTTAGGTCGTTTATCTTTCAATATGACTCACCAAATTAGGAAAAGTTTCTGTAGTAGTAAATAAAACTGAAAGAAAAATGTTTCTAGGAAAACAGCAACTCGCTTTGCAGAAGCTCAAATGAAAATTAGTTACTAAATTTTCACAAAGCTCCTTCCTCGGACAAAAAAAAAAGGAATTGCATTTTACATTATACCAAAGTGGGTCATAAAAACTAGGAAGCATGCAAGATATTACTTTGACATAATGGTTTGCAATAGGTTTACTTTTTGTTCAATGAATTTCGCTACAAAGTCTCCCGGATTTATACGTTATATAAATTCTGTCCAAGAAGCTTTGTACTTACATGCCAGACAGCCGTTGTCGTAATTTAGTAATCATAAAATTTTACCGAACCTCGTCATTATTTAACGCCTTCTTCGAGGTATAATACCGCCGTTTGGATTCGCAACACGAACTAGAGCCCATTAGACGTCGATAGCGAATTTTCACCGGGAAAATGGTCCGTAAAACTCGTATTTAGGTGAGTAAATGTCGCGTAGTCCAGAACGTGATGCATATATTGATTGTTTTTCATGCTAAGTTGAATAAAGTACCTATTCCGAAGTCCAAGGTTATATAATTGCCTTAGATGACTTATACTTGCGTTCGTTCATGATCAAAAGAACATTGTAAGGGCTTTTCGATATTTTAGAAGTAGTAGCCTGCGTCAGGACCGAGAAATTACCATTACATGTCAATAATTTAGCTTGGTAGGAAATTATTCACCAATATCTAAACAAAGACTAAAAAAACATTTGGTAGAAAACAAAACTGTGCGATAGTGTATACCGGGTGTCCCACTAAGAATGGCTGTCGGCCGTATCTCAGAAAGTGTTAGTCGTATGGCTTGCGGAAAAAAAATATATTAGTTAAAGTGGTCATGAGAAATTGCTGGAAATTATTTTCAAGTTTCTCAGACTGGCGCTAGAGGGCGCAACACTAACGGTAACGGTTTCCTCAAAAGTCGCCTAGCTAAGGTATCCCGAAAATAACATTTCTGTATATTTCGAAGATTTATTAATAAAATTCACCTATAGAACGTATTCGTCACTTTTCAAATAAAGTGGTGGGGGAAGGCTGAACATTATTTGTAATAAATGCTGATAACTCCGGTCTGGCTTAACATAATTTAGTAAATTTAGTTTTGTTAAAAAGGGATTTTCTCACTCTAATATATCATCTAATAAACTACGGCAATATGTGTTTTACAATAGGCGCTAGGGGGCGCTGTCTTACAACTTCACAAACATTGCGCGTTTTTTCCATAATTGTAAATATAATAGTATATTCAATTTAACCTGATTACAAGGATGATTAAAAGTCTAAGAAGTCAGCGACAACCGCAAGTTAATATCTATTTTCAATCCGGAGATATCAACAACAATAATCATAATTACGGAACAATATGATTTTATTTTGAAGTTGCCATTGTAAAGGTTTTTTTAAGAGTCAAATAGGCATTGGAAAAACAAAATATGAATTGAAACTGTGCACGCGTGTCACCTTTCATTATTACATCAAAATTTTTGTCGTGCCAACAGCGTTGTGTCGTATTTGATTTTCAAAGTGCCTCTGTTGCTTGAAGAAGCGGTTGACATCATTGCGGTGTATTTTGAATGTTTGGAAAATGCAACAATTGCTGAACGGGTTTACCCAGTACGATACCCTCAAAGGCGCCGATACGACAGCAGAATGTTTAATCGTTTAGCTAGCCGTTTTCGTACTACTAGAAGTATTCGTCGCCCTGTATATCGCAGACGCCGCCGAGGTCGAACCGAGAATAGAGACTTCGGCGTTACTCGCTCTACTGTGCATAGGATTTTATTAGAAGAAAGGTAAGTAATTATATCTATATGTTATAACTCTTAAATAGTTTAGAATAATGCCAATATTTCTCTTAATAATTTTCAAGTCAATATAATAAGTATTTCGTTTTTCTTTAGGCTACATCCCTACCATATTGTGCTCCACCAGGCTTTGACCCCGCAAGATTATGATAGAAGATTGGATCATTGCAATTGGTTGCTTAATATGATATTGGAAGATAGAAATCTCCTCTCCAAAATTTTGAGGACTGATGAAGCTACTTTCCATAGTGATGGAGGAGTAAACCGCCATAATATGTATTATTGGTCGCGGGATAATCCCAATTGGATGCGGGAGGTGCAGCATCAAGGAAGATGGAGTGTCAATGTCTGGTGCGGCATATTGGGTGGCAGAATAATTGGACCGTTTGTATTTAATAAGTCGCTTACTGGGCAAAGATAATAAAAATTTTTAAATTACGAACTCCCAATTCTTCTCGAAGATGTGCCCTTGGATATTCGCAGAACTATGGTTTTCCAACACGATGGATGTCCTGCACATTTTGCGGCAAACCTTCGTCAATTTCTTGACGACACATTTCCTACAAGGTGGATAGGAAGAGGGAGTATATTTCCGTGGCCTGCCAGGTAATATTATAGGATATATTGTGATACTGTTAATGTAAGTGTTAATTTCTATTTTAGATCACCTGACTTAATTAGCCTAGATTTTTATCTATGGGGGAGATTGAAGGATCTTGTTTTCGTTACCAGACCCACCACAAGGAAAAACATGATAGAAAGGATAATGGACAGCAGTCGCCGTATCCCTATGGCAGAGGTGGAAACTGCAATGTTATCAACCAGGGAGAGATTGGAGTCGTGTATACAGAAGGATGGGCGACAATTTGAACATTTAGGTTGCCACTGAGAATTATTGTCGTAACGATATATTTGCTTGAAACATACGTACCTTCATATTTTGTTTTTCCAAGGCCTATTCGACTCTTAAAAAAATCTTTACAATGGCAACTTGAAAATAAAATCATAATGTTCCGTAATTATGATTATTGTTGTTGATATCTCCGGATTGAAAATAGATATTAACTTGCGATTTTCGCTTACTTCTTAGACTTTTAATTATCCTTGTAATCAGCTTAAATTGAATATACTATTATATTTACAATTATGGAAAAAAACGCGCAATGTTTGTGAAGTTGTAAGACAGCGCCCCCTAGCGCCTAGTGTAAAACACATATTGCCGTAGTTCATAAGATGATATACAGGGTGACGCGGATCTAAATGAACATACTTCAACACAATACAAATAATACCTTGGGGGTTCTTAATCACCCATCTTTGATAGTTCATTTGTCGATAGTTAATAAGATACAGGGTCTTTTATGAACTTCAGCAATTTTTTGTTCTTGTCATATTTTTTAATGCACTCCGTATAAAATTTTCATATTGGGTCAACATCTGTAACCTATCTGTCGCTTAAAATTGCAGTATCAGAAAATTTTAAATTCCAGGCCCGTATTAAAAAAAGTTGACATTTTCAATTTTTTCATTTTTAACACCCTGTAGATCAATTTTTTCAAAATATTATTTTTTTATTGGAAAGAGCATAAAGAATTGACCCTAACGGCATAATTTTCAAAGTTCCCGCACCCATCACTTGATTAGAATAAATATGGTTGTTTTGTAAAAAATTTCAAAATGGTGCATATTTGGAAATTAGAAATTAAGAAAATAACAATAAAAAAGCAAAAACTGCTTCCGAAGTAAAAAAATAAATGTACTAAACGTTTAATAGTTTTAACGAGACTAAATTTTAGGGAACAACACAACAACAAATAACAAAGTAATAATAATAATAACAAAACTGCAAGTTAAAATCGACTGCTTAAAATCTAATACATAGAAAAAGTTTTAGCAAGAATTAATTTTAAGAGCACTTTAGCAGAACACTGTTATTTAAGAAGCTGTTCAAAATGCCCTCCATTGGCTTGTTCACATCTTCGTCTTCTGATGTTTAAATTTGACACTGCTTTTCTAATTGCGTCTGGGTTATTTTTTATTTCCTGAAAAGCATTAATAATTCGTTGCAAAAGCTGCTCCCGCGTGTTGATTTCTTCTGAATAAACCAAATTTTTCATATTCCCCCAGAAAAAAAATCCAAAGGATTAAAGTCCGGCGACCTGGCTGGCCATAAATGGGGCCCTCCACGGCCTATCCATCTGTTAGGAAACGTAATATTTAAAAATTCAGATACAACCCTTGCAAAATGTGGTGGGGCCCCATCATGTTGAAAAAAGAGCCCTCTCACGTTAGCATTTTCATTCTGCATAAGTCCTGGCAAAATGTTTTGTAAAAAATTTAAATATTGATTTCCATCTAATCTTTCAGCAAAAAAGTGCGGCCCAATTAATTTATTATTTATTATACCTGCCCAAACGTTTATGAAAAATTTGTGCTGCGAATGCGATTGTCTGATGGCATGTGGATTTTCTAACGACCATACATGGGAATTCCTTGAATTATTTACACCATCTCTGGTAAATTGTGCTTCATCGGTCCAGAGGATTCGATAAAGACTCCTTTGGTGTCTACTGAGCCACTGGCAAAAGAGTAACCGGTTTGCATAATCGCCAGGTTCCAATCTTTGAACTTCTTGAACATGAAACGGATGCAAGCCTTCCTTTTGCAGTGTTACATTAACTCTTTTTTGCGGGATTCCTAGACGTGTCGCAATTTTTCGAGTAGATGTTTTGGGATTATCTTCAACAAGATTTAAGATATCTTCTTCCTCCTGAACTGGATGTCGTATTGGTTGATCAATATTATTGTCGGTGGGAAAATGTCCATGTTCTCCAGCAAATAAAAATACATTTGCAAATGTTTTGTGATATGGACATCTTCTACCCGGAAATCGCCTACGATATTCCCGAACAGCAGCTCTTCCATTACCGTTACAAAAACCGTATACAAAAATAATGTCGGCATATTCGGCATTTGAAAATTGGTAAGGCATCTTCAACAGAAAATTGCAATAATTGTTAACCTAATACTAACAAAGGTCAGACAACTGTCACATATCTGATAGTGACTTGAATTGTTGCTATGGAACAGTAACTCGATAGTCTTTGGTTTGTTTTTAAATGAGGCAAAGCCTACTTTACAAAGTTTGAAATTTCTGACTGTAATTTACGATTTTTTGTCGATGTCTAAAAAGCAATCATTATCTTGCAGTTTTGTTATTATTATTATTACTTTGTTATTTGTTGTTGTGTTGTTCCCTAAAATTTAGTCTCGTTAAAACTATTAAACGTTTAGTACATTTATTTTTTTACTTCGGAAGCAGTTTTTGCTTTTTTATTGTTATTTTCTTAATTTCTAATTTCCAAATATGCACCATTTTGAAATTTTTTACAAAACAACCATTTATTCTAATCAAGTGATGGGTGCGGGAACTTTGAAAATTATGCCGTTAGGGTCAATTCTTTATGCTCTTTCCAATAAAAAAATAATATTTTGAAAAAATTGATCTACAGGGTGTTAAAAATGAAAAAATTGAAAATGTCAACTTTTTTTAATACGGGCCTGGAATTTAAAATTTTCTGATACTGCAATTTTAAGCGACAGATAGGTTACAGATGTTGACCCAATATGAAAATTTTATACGGAGTGCATTAAAAAATATGACAAGAACAAAAAATTGCTGAAGTTCATAAAAGACCCTGTATCTTATTAACTATCGACAAATGAACTATCAAAGATGGGTGATTAAGAACCCCCAAGGTATTATTTGTCTTGTGTTGAAGTATGTTCATTTAGATCCGCGTCACCCTGTATAGAGCGAGAAAAGCCCTTTTTAACAAAACTAAGTTTACTAAATTATGTTAAGCCAGATCGGAGTTATCAGCATTTATTACAAATAATGTTCAACCTTCCCCCACCACTTTATTTGAAAAGTGACGAACACGTACTATAGGTGAATTTTATTAATACATCTTCGAAATATACAGAAATGTTATTTTCGGGATACCTTAACTGGGCGACTTTTGAGGAAACTTCGTGATTCATATTTATCGTTACTGTTGCACCCTCTAGCGCCAGTCTGAGAAACTTGAAAATAATTTCCAGCAATTTCTCATGACCACTTTACCTAATATAATTTTTTTCCGCAAGCCATACGACTAACACTTTCTGAGATACGGCCGACAGACATTCTTAGTGGGACACCCGGTACATCGGGTGGTGCACCGCCAGCCTAGCCAAGAGAAGGTCATCTCATGTAAATTTTGCCACCCTCAAATATTGACTCCCCTATTAATTTTACATCCAAATTGGATTCAACTTTTTTGAAGGCCCTTGTATGATGAACTCGCACACCAAATATTATTATTTTCTAATAAGACAATTGAAAGTTATTTACAAGAAACTCGTCGTAAAATTCTTAGAAATTAAATAATTATTATAATGACCAGACGACAATATTCAAGAAAAAATCATGATTGTACAGAATAAATTATTCTCGCCTCCACACAATTGCCGAGTGCTTGTCCATAAGTCCATATTAGCATATTACTCACTACAGAAATATTCCTTCATTACTTAAGTCTATTTACTCTATCATTCAGACAATTTAGAAAATTGTTGTCAATAACACATTGTTAACGAAATAAAAACGACTGGTGCTTTATTGTAGTATTCTGATTTATTATTTTAATAACATGAATGTACTAGAAAGTAACAATGTCATAGAAGTATAACCTTAACTCTTCTGAATCTCTTTCTCTCTCTTTTAAGTCAGACATTGCTTTTAACTTCTATTAGTCATTGAGGCCCTTGTTGGCAAAACTTCAAATATGGAAATGGAGTTGAGCAAAGCTCTGGATCGTTTAAAAGGGGGTATGAGCGTCTTTTTGGACTTATTCTTCCTTCAGCTTAAAAAACGCTTGATTTGTCGATGCTTTCATCGTTAGTGCCTCTCCACTATTGCGGGAGGCAGCCAATTCTTAGGGAACTTATAGGTGGTGACTGCACATGTGAACTTGTAATTAGTGGGTTGGTGGATACGTCCGTACGTTTGTAGTAATCCGCTAATATTTAGTCATAAAATTCCGTCAGTGTCGGTATTTCAAAGTCTCTGTGTAGTACTCTATTGACAGTATATCTTGGAGCGTCCGCAATTATTTTTAATGCTCTATTTTGTAGTACCTTATGCGCTGTCCTGCTTATGGTGCACCATGTTAGCACTCCATAAGTCAGGGCCCGCCTGACGACAGTCTTATATAAATGAACTTTAGTTCTATAACCTATCTTGCTCTTTTTATTTAACAGACAGAATATGTCGTTAACCAAGAGCCTAGTCTCGGATTTTCTAACTCTGCTCTTCGAGAAGAAGGTGGCCTTCATTTTGGCAGCATTCAGGCGAATCCTCCACCCCGAAAGCCACTGTTTTAAAACTCCTATGTGCCTCTGCAATCTAGCAATTGCCAGCCGTGGTTAATCTGAAACTGAAGTAATTGCAGTGCCGTCAGCAAATAAGAACAGCTCGTTAAATCTGTCGCTCTGGATATCATGAACGTATACATTGTACAGCATCGAAGTGAGAGGAGATTCTTACAGGACTCCCGTCCTAATGTGTTTGGTGTCAGAAAGCGCGCGTTCTAACGAGACTGCAACACTCCTTATCTCCAAGAAGGAAGCAACAATCTTAACAAGATAATTGGGAGCCCCCAGTGCCATAGCATCTTTTAGTGATTTTTTACTGCGTATCGACCAGTGAGCCAAAGGCACTCCCTGCAGGCGAAAAATTTTTTGGGTGCCACGCCCTTTTTTTGGGTAAAATACGCATGAGACTCTTTGATTGACCAAAAAATAAAATATTTTCATTTTTTTTTCAAATTACACGAATTTTTATTAATTTAATAAAAACCGGACATTATGCTAGAGATGCAGCTTTGAGAAAATTGGATAATGTGCTGGCTACTGGTCCTTGGCCAGGAGGTAAGGAAGAACAGCTACTGGCTGACATTGACCATGATTGTAATTAAAATTCTTCAGTGGCGTCGACCTCAGCAGTGACCAACAAAAGTACGCGTAGTACATCTAATGCATACGTTACAACGGGTAGGCGAAATTGGTCCGCAGTAAGACAGGAAGTTGTGTTGTCCTTTAAAAATTTTCTTAATATTAGACTCAACCTTAAAGAAGATGAATTAATTAAAAATATGATAAACCTTATTTGTGCCAAATCTGAACCTGAAATGATATCCGCACTCCGCAGGCCGACCATTAGTTGAGAATCTCTTCGGTTCAGAGGAAGTGTCCAAATTTGCGACTTCCGTGTGTGATTGCTGGCCTTTAATTCAAGAAATTCCAGACATTGATACTCCCGATGAAGGCACCAGACATGCTAATAAATTAGGAAAACTTATAGTTTGCACTAAGGGTATATTACAAAAGCTTTTAGTCTCGTTATTGCTAATAAGTCCTCATTCAATGACTACTGAGAGAATTATTTCCCATTACACCAAAATAAAAACGCCAGAAAGAATTTCATTAAATGAAGATACAATGAATGATCGCCTCTTAGTGTCATTGAATGGAGTTGAAACAGCCCATTTTAATCCAAGACCGGCAGTCGCGGAGTTTTTAAAGAAAAAAGAACGTAGGTTTAGAGAGGCAACTGTTGAAATATACAAAACTAGAGATTTTATTAGTACATTTTTTAGAGATAATCCTAAACTATAATCTATTTAATGAAGTTCCTTTCTCAATGACAATGAGTACGTAACGAGTTCCTTTTGATTTGTCGTATTTTTTATTTTTATGTACCTGGTACCTAGTCTACTTAACTATCTAAATCATTATATTTATAGTTTATTTTAAAAGTGAAACACATTTTAATAATTTACTTTTTTCCTGCTGAATAATACCAAAGAGTGTCCCATTTAGTTAGATTTCCAGTCTTAATCGTAGTATGTTATGTTTTTGTATTAGACTAAAAAGAGTTTATTTTTAATTTTGATTTTGTTTTACGTTTCTAAAGAATTAAACATTATTTTTCTCGGTAGCTGATTTTTTTTTGTATTTATGCATTTTGCATTTTCATTTCCGTATCCATTTCATGTTTACTGGGTATCCAAATGAAAGGCCTGCGTATCCACATGGATACACAAGATTACGTTAAAGGATGCCTTGCCCCAGTCTTATCAATTTTAAGTACCTAACCTAACCTTAACTAATTATTTTCTTACCAAAAAAATAGTTTACGACGTAATGATCTTAAAATTCTACTACTTTCTTGGCGAAGTAACCAAAAAAATTGAGTACATAAATAACTAAATATTATACCGAGCGTTTTGTACGTTGTCGCATCGCATGCCTACTTAATGATATTAGAATGTCATATTGCTTTTTTAATGATAGAAGTTTATTGCGTTGTGGGCTCTTAGACTATTAAGGAAACATTCGAAAATATTTAGGGTGTCACGTCCCCCCTCCCCCCTGCTACCACGATTCTGATTGCAAAAAAAAAACAATGACGCATGAAATTAAAATTACTTCTGCTTTGTTTTATGTTTTTGCGTGAGTAAGTTCTGTAAGAATTAAGAATCTGCTGCGGTCAACTGGCGTGGAGTACTGTTATGGTTCGTTTAAGTCTCGTGAAAGGGTTTAGGGAAGATTAGGTATTTATTTACCGTAAAGTCTACTCGCAAAAAGGCACTTCACCATTAAATGTTTAATTTTATATGAACACATTTCGTGAATAATCTCGTTGTTGTTCATAGTTTCCTTTGTTTTATTAGTAATCATAAGGCATTGGGTATTTACGTATTTTGAATATTTAAGCCTGCCGAGCCAGCTATAAACAGATAAATGTTCCTGCTGTCTATATTTCATGGTTTTGTCAATACTGCTTTCTCTTTGATATAATATATTGCATTTGCCAGCTTGTATAAGGCAGTAGCTGTGGCAGTTAAGGTAATGTGAATATTAATGTAAGTGTCAAAATCAGATCTCAGTCTATCACGAGTTGGGGGACTGCATTAAGAAACAACAGTCTCTGGGTCAAGAATAAATACTCAAGTAAAATTGATGCTATAAGCTGAAATTTTGCGTGACCTTCCTTGACGATTAGGATTAGCCGTGGTCGAGTGACATGCTCAGGTTTTCATGGTCGATTTAAGTCCTGCAAAGGGTTTTCTCGAGCAGTTGGAGATTTATTGACCGCAGAGCAGTGTACCCCGACAAAAAAGAAAATTTACGAGACAGGAAACGTGTTTAAATTCTTTTGCTCCAGTTTATTTGTATGAAGGATTCCTAAGAAATTTAAAATTATCTATGTTTCGAATAAAGTTGTTAAAAAGTATAGCATATTTATTTTATTGTTTGTTGTCGACAACATTCCACCGTACAACTGAGAAAGAAAAGAAAGTAAATACAAATAATACATTTTAATAAAAAAATATAATTTTCCATTTTTAATTTAATAAATTTCCTGAAAAAACTAAAGATTTTATTAAAAATTGATCATTAGCGGTTCCAGAGTTATTCGACAGTTTCCATATATAAAACTAACCTTCTTATAAAAGTTTATTTTCTGTGTTGTAGTTTATAATGATACTAGTTTTGTTTCAAAAAAATAAATATGAATGTTGTTTGTAAGTTAATAAATAAACGCAAAATAATTCTATTTACTTTAGTAAAATCAATTTATAGAAAATCTGATAGATTGAGCTACTATCGACTTATCTTTTGTTATTTGTATTTTACTTAACCTAATATTATAATAATTACTTCTCTCTTCTAGTTCTATACACTTTCTAAGCCATTCTACCAAAATGTTGCATGTTTTTTAGCAGAGGTGGAGCCATATTTGCGAAAGCTTCCCGTATACTTAGTTCCATATTTTTAGATGTGGTCGGAACCTCCTGATACATGCGATCTTTACCATTTCCCTACAGATAATGATCGAGAGGCGTCGTTCTCCTCTAGCAATCCATTTATTCTCTTTCCTGAATGATATGATATGATTCCCAAATGATATTTATTCTCCGTTAAATACATTTAATTGATTTTCTTCATTTTTTACCGGCTTGTTAAGTACTTTTTCTTTGCAGACCATAGAGTTCCAGATAGTTCAAACGTTTCCAATATGATTTTGAAGTTCATCGGTCTGGGGTTTTTCTCGGCATCCAGATATCGGACACTGTAAACTCTACTGGTTAATAAACAATTTTTTGAGCATTATTTTGGGATAAATATGATTGCAACCATTTCTTGCACGCTTAAAGTCATTTTTCAAAACTAACTAATAATTTCAACGCGAAATTTAATAAATGCCAATTATTTCTATTAAGCTTTTGACATATTAACTTATAATATCAATCTAGCCAGATCACTATTCAAATTTTGTTAGGAAAGTGTATTCGAACCTTGGCTGCATCCTTAAAATAAGTGTTAAAATGGGTCCTTTTTTTATGGCTCTGGTTTTGTACCAATTGGTCAGCATCTCTCATTGTTAGTTTTTCATTTTTAAAACTTGTATACAAACATTCCCTCATACAAACATCCATGCTCTTGCCCTGATTCGAACCAGGGACCTATCGGTTGCCAGGCAAGCTCTCTACCCACCAAGTTACCGAGGCCGGCAATGGGTCGTTGTTCGCGTATAAATATTTTAATTAATGGAAAGTTATTAAAGCCGATCGAATACTGCAAAATTGGTTTTTGGAATATGATATGAAAAACTTTACTGCCAAATTTCCAATAGATTCTGTGCGTGCAATTATTGATTAAAATGTGCTTCTTTCAAAATAATAATATACAGGGTGTGATTGTGAATAGTTATGATATGCGATTCCCTCAATACTCTGAATAAAAGTAAAACATTTGAAAGCAAAATTAGTATCATTATAAAACACAACATTCAAAGCAAACTTTCATAAGCACGATTTTTATTAATCTGTTTTAGATCTTCCAAAAATGTTATAGGTAATAGGACTTTTTTAAAAAATTTTTTTAGCTGCACAAAAAGAATCGATAGAAAAGAAAATTTATAATTTCAATTCAATGTTAAAAAAAAAATCGAACAAAATCGAGTGAAAGTGTTGGGACACTTTGCTATGAATCCTGCAATGTCACTACGCCAAGCTAAAGCGGTTACAGGAATTTGGCATGAAACTATTCGTCAGGTACTTAAATTGAATCATTTTCACCCGCATAGAATGCAAATTCTCCAGGAATTGCGTGAGGAAGATCCCGACCGAAGAATTCATTTCTGTGAGGAAATGACAGAATTGCTGCGTATTAGTCCACAATTATTAAGAAAATATTTGTTTTAACGGCGAATGCACTTTTTATTTAAATGTGTCCGTGAATAACTGCAGGTATTGGAGTAACTAAAACCCACATGCTTACAGGGAAGGGCACATCCAGTATCCGGAAAAAATTTCTTGGCGGGAATATTAGGTGATATTGTTGTTGGGCCATTTTTTATTAATGACAATCTAAATGGCGGCATCTACTTAGAAATGCTGTAAACCACCATTCAGCCTCGTATTGTTGAAGAACTAGAAAATCAGCTGGATATTGCCGGTAATAGGAACATACAGTGTGTCCACGTAAGTTGGCGGCATATGGGAAACTTCTTTATTATTAATTTTACGAAAAAAAGTTATTCTTCATAAAAAGTTCTGCATAGTCCAAAACCTAAAATGCAACCATCAGATGTTAAATTTTTTTAGTCATATACGAGGTTTGTCAAAAAATGTGATTTTTGCTCTAAAGTAAAGTACCTTTCTTTTTGACAATATCGAAAATTGCTATAAAGAAAAGATGTTTAGAATTAAAAATAGCTTTCAAATATTCAACATTGTTTATTTACATTAAAAAAATTTTTTTTTCTACATTTTCTCTGCGATTACGTTGGAAATTTAAGTTTGCACATTAATGCATAATTAATCTAGGATGCACTGGCATTTTTAAAAACTAATAATTAAAGTAGGCTTTGCGAACTGTCTAAATATCGAAAATTCGAAGAAACGTCAACAATCGTATTTCAAAAAGTGCCACGGTATAAACACTTTTTTTGGGCAGTCTAACAGTGTTTTTCAAAGTTTTTAGAGATCCGTATTGTACAGTTTTATGTTTGACAGACGTATTTTTTATGAAAAGTTAGACATGCCACCAACATTAAGTCTGGAAGAGAAAATTGAGATTGTGCTAATAGTGGGAGATAAGCATAAAACATTTCGAGAAGCAGCAGACATTTTTAATTTCCGACATCCAGATAAAAAAAATATTCACAATGAAACTGTTAGAAAAATATTTAATAAATTTAAGACTTGTGGAGATGTACATAATAAATTTGGAAAAAAACGCCAAAGCATGGTAGAAAGTAATGCTCTCTGCAACTGAGCATCCTAAATATCCTTTGCGAAAAAGGGCATCTTCATTGCCAATGGATATAAAAAAAAAGTACAGTTTCAAAGATTCTAAATAAACACAAATATCACCCTTACAAACCTTAAAAAATTCATACTTTAAGACCAGGAGATAATGATAGACGATTTGAATTCTGTTGTGACATACAGGGAATCTTAGTAGATAACCCATTTATGTCAAGGTGTATTATTTTTACGGATGAAGCAACATTCTCATCAAATGGGACAGTTTCTAGCCAAAACTGTCGTTGGTGGAGTGATACAAATCCACATTTTACGTTGAAAACTCGGGACCAATATTCGTTCAAAACAAACGTGTGGTGCGGAATGTATAAAAATCAAATAATTGGACCTTTTTTTTTCCGAGAAACCTTGAATGCTGATCGTTATTTGTGCTTTTTAAACAATAGAATAAATGATTTTCTTGACAACCTTCCCTTACTTGAACGTCACCAGATATGGTTCCAGCAGGATGGTGCCCCATGTCACAGCAGATTAGATATACGTCAATACATTGAAAATATTTTCAATGGAAGAGTTTTTCATCGTTTTTCGGAAATTCCTTGGCCTCCGCGGTCTCCAGATTTAACCCCACTCGATTTTTTCTTGTGGGGTTACTTAAAGCAAAAAGTTTACCTTCAAAGGCCATTTCAAGATGTTGACCATTTAGAGAGAATAATTGCAGAAGCGGTTCGTAATATAACTCCCCATATGGTTAGCAATGTCTTAAGAGAATTTTGTAATAGAACTGTTACATGTATAAACAGAAATGGAGGATATGTGGAGGCATTAGTAAATTGAAGATAGTGATTATTCATTAGTATTTATTGTAACAAAGTAAATTATGCATAAAACTTGTTATTCATTTAAATGCATCGTTAGAACGTTACAAACTAGTGATTAAGCAACTTAAAGGTTATCAGTGTTCGATAAAAATTAAGAGATAATTGTTTTTAAAAGTTTATTTATAATTGTTTAATCAAATTTATAATTAATAAATGCAATGCATTAATGTGCAAACTTAAATTTCCAACGTATTCGCAGAGAAAATGTAGAAAAAAATATTTTTTTAATGTAAATAAACAATGTTGAATATTTGAAAGCGATTTTTAATTCTAAACATCTTTTCTTTATAACAATTTTCGATATTGTCAAAAAGAAAGGTACTTTACTCTAGAGCAAAAATCACATTTTTTGACAAACCTCGTATATGACTGAAAAAATTTAACATCTGATGGTTGCATTTTAGGTTTTGGACCATGCAGAACTTTTTATGAAGAATAACTTTTTTTCGTAAAATTAATAATAAAGAAGTTTCCCATATGCCGCCAACTTACGTGGACACACTGTATATGAAAATTTGCTACAAGATGGAGCACCACCCCATTATGTGCTACCTGTCCGGCAATTTCTCAATGACGCTTTTCCAGATCATTGGATTGGACGGAGAGGTCCAATGGAATGACCGCCGTGATCTCCCGATCTAACGCCGCTAGATTTTTTTCTTTGGGGTCATGTGAAACCTAATTCAATAGACAATCTTCGGCAACGTATTATTACAGAATGCAGGTTTTGAAAATAGGTTGTACTATTGTTTACAACAAGATGGAATGCATTTTGAGCATTTAATCAAATAAAGTAATATTTTTATAAATTACAAAGTTTTGTTTTATTCAAACTACAAATTCTCTTTCATATCGATTTTTTTTGTACAGCTAAATACTACTCAATGAGACCGTTTATTTGAGGTGTAACAAAGGGGGTGGTGTCATTTGTAATTTTAAAATGGTGGTGTGGGGCGGCTAGGGGGTGACTGGCCTTTTGACTAAAGTATGGTGGTTCTAGTTTCCCCTACCCAAATAACATTTACACCAAATCGCGTTGTTCTAACTTTTGTAGTTTTCTAGATATTTGCATTAAATTTTTTTAAATTGACACCCTGTATGTAACTTAAAGATATTATATATATGATACAATTTTCTCAGTGCACCCTGTATAGTGAATTAATAATAATATAATCGCTAGCTGTCCAAAATTCAAATGGTTTCAGATAGTTTTGGAACCGTCTTTAACAAAGCCACACTTTTAGGACTAATTATATTGTTTATCTTACTAAAGTGACACGCTTCAAGTAGGTAAAACAATAGAACACGCGGATATCAAATTTTGGCTATGTATTATTGTAGGCATTGAATTATTATATGGGACAATCACACAATGGAAGCCCCGATGTAGAAATTTATTGTATAACTTTCAGCTCTGATACTAAATGGTTTATAAGTGACATAAATGGCAAATTGTGCGGCGTTGTAACTACATTTATTTATTACATATCGGTGGATATTAACTTGCATGCTTTATCATTTAATGCGAATGCCATTGCATTGTATTATATTCTGTAAGGACTTTAAATATTTTCTATGAAAATAAAATATTTTGAAACGTACATTATTCGTTCTCGATTTAAATTTGACGCTCATTTTTTAACAAGCGGCATTTTCTCAAGGCTCTTCTGCCAACGCACAAATGAATTTTGTTGCAGGGCCAAACATTTTAGTTTGCTCTCGAACTTCGTTAAAGACGCTATAAAAAATTCGATTTTCAGTTTATGACTGCTGTGCTAAAGTGAGCTTATGATTTTTTTTGCCCATGTACTGAATATTCATTTATAACATGTTGAAATTTGTTACTGTATGGGTTTCCACTATTTATACAACAAAAACGCATGAAAATCGTGTTTACATTTACCCCTATAAAAATATATGCATGGGGTAAATGAGAACAGCATTTTTAGATACATTATTGGCATAACTCCAAAAAAATCATAATTCCTAGGTTAAGACAGCAGAGTTATGGCGAAATTTTAACTACAGAAGATGTCCTAAGACCAGTGGTGGCTCGTGGGTGTATAAGGGGGCAAGGCTATAAAATAGCGGCGCAGGTGAAAATTTTTCGCGATTTCAAGGTCATTGGCTTAAAATGAATAGTTAGGAATTCAACCAGCAATATAATTACTTTGAAATACTAGGTTTCACGAGAAAAATATTCAATTTGCAAGGCCAGGGTCAATTTCTCTCAGTGCATCCGCTATTGTGTCTCTATTTTGCTCTACTCTCGTAAGCGTCACAGAATTCTTAATATTATGTTCTTTGGAACTTTCGTGTGATTTTACCGCCCGTGACAATTTTTTTAAATCAGAATACTTACCTCCTGAACTCCAATTGTTTTTTACGCTGCCTAATAAAATACAAGGCCAACAATATAAGCTTTCCTTATAAATACCTCCGCACAGCCACTTATAGGTTTCGTACCAAAGTTACCTGAAAAGCTCTTGCATATTGCTTACCCTGTCTCTTATCGTTAAATATTGCCGAAATTTTTGGTGTCGGACGACTACATAATATCTGTCTTTTTTCCGTTTCGTTTCTTCTTAAAAATAGGTATGAGAGAATAATATCATGAACAGGATTTATATTTTTTTAAAACAATAAAATTTAGCGTTTAATAATTAATAACATAATAAAGAAATCTTAAAACTTACCGGATCTTGAAAATATAACCTTAATTTGCCGAACACGAAATTATAAATTGCCCAAACAAACACTGCCAATACTTCTCCATTACCTGCATCGCACCTGTATCCTGACTACCCTGCACAGTCACAACTCACAAGAATATTAACATAAAATAAACCAATACAATATGACAATTTGTAATTTTCCTAAATTAAACCAAGACATACAGTTCACACACCTGCTACGATATAAGTCGGGCGCCGGGTAATCACAGAATTCGCAGAATAAAACATGTGATTTAAACAGCCAATCAACAACCAGCTAAGCTAGGATCTTATCGCCTCAATGAGAGAAACAAACGCGAAATGACCCCCGGGTAAGAGAGAGACAGACCAAACAAAAGACGTTGAGATTTTCGTATGAGGCTTGCCAAAATAGGTACGAACACTCGGAGCAGTGAAGCTAAAATTATTTAGCCTCTCGGCCGTCGACGAAAGTTTACAGAATAAAATAGTCGCTTATAGCGCGGCGCTCGGTAAAGCAGTATGAAAATTATTTTTCATATGGAATTTATATTTGAAAATTTATAAATTTAAAACAAACATATTTGTATTTTTTGAGAGGAGTTTGGGAGATTGAGGGTGAGGCGAGGCCTCAGAGGACTACCCTGAGGAGCCGCCACTGCCTAAGACGATTAAAAGAAGCCAGAAAAAGAAGATAAAAAAACTAAGACAAGTAAAATAAAAACACAACATACACCAAATAGAAAATTACAACGGGATAAACCAAAACTACAAAAAACTAGAAATAAAAATAAAGGAATTTCCAGCGAGTATAATGACAATTCCCTTTATCTGATTGGTAATGATGGTTCCTGGAAGGAAGATTTTAATTATACTGGAGATAAAGATTTCATCATAACAACAAAGATGCCAATCCCAGATTTGGCAAGTGGAAATTCTGTACTTGTACAGTTTAGGGGAGGAATAGGGATGCTTGTTTAGTTGAAAATGTTATTGATCAAATCAGGACGTAGCAGTAGTTGGTTTGAAGAGCATAGACGATACTATGCAAAACTTTGCTATTCAATCAAGCGATGCTAGCTTTGTTGCCGCAGATCAAGAATCAAGAGTTGTCCTTTCCTGCAATTAAAACAAAAGTTCAAAAAATTTATTATAATTTCGAAGCAAAAAGTTAATAAATTTAAATTAGGGAAAGAAAATTTACTTTTTCTGTTTTTGTTCACCTAGAGTTCCTACTTTTGTGTTTAAGTTGTTTACTTTATTTTTGTAATATAATGTTGGTAGGCCAATTAAAAAAACTATTACTGGTATGATAATTACTGCAGAAGAAATATATTTTCCACTCCTTAATCTAACAGTCATATTTCAGTAAAAATAATTCGCCTTAATGAATTTAAAATAATAAAAGGCTCGTTTGTAACTCCCTAAATATTCTTTCAGGGGCATTTCTTAAATCTGCAATTGTTTGGTATTGAATAGAATAAATTTTATTTTCAAGGTATCCCCACCAGAAGAAATCCATAACCGACAAGTCGGGTGACCTTGATGGCCATCTTATAGGTCCATTACTTCCAATCCAGTGGCCTGGAAAATTATTGTTTAAGTATATAGGCCCTGATAATTAACGCATTTTGAGCGGGTGCTTCATATTGTTGCAATGCAAGTTATTGAAATCCGTTAAGGGCATCCCTTCTATTATTTCCGGCACAACGTTTTCCAGAATTTTTATTTATATACATTAAAGCTGCCTTCAAATATATTAGTTACATGATGAGACCAAATCCTCGTACTTTATCGATTATATATACCAGCACTGGTAAAATGAGCCTCATCGGATCATATAACGGTTCTTTGAAAATTATTTTCCCTGTTGACATTTTGTAAATACCAATAACAGAACTCTATACGGCGCTGTGCATCACCAGGATGTCAGTTTTGTACTATAGGTGGAATTTATATGGCTTAAAATTGTGTTAGTAGTTAATAGTTGGATTTGTTTTAATTGAAGCTAAAACACTTATTTCATCCGTCTCGCGGTTTTCCTTGTTGTAGATTTTAGGCGAGGTTTAGAAAATTAATCGTGTTCAATTAAACTTGATTTTATCCTTAGAAAAATTCTTTTATCCGGCTGTCGTCAAATTATTGTTATCTCAACCATTGGAGTGTGAAACGTAATCACCATAGAACATAACGCAAGAGGTGTCACATTAAAAAACCTAAGCTTCAAATTTTAGAATGAAATTTAATCTATAAAAAAAGTAAATTGTCAAATATGTCTTTTGTCCCACTGGAAAAACTCGCCTTCGCTTGAATTGAAGAACTTAGTTAATATTCCAAGTAGATCCATTTGGTAAAAATATTCAAAAACTTAAATAATTACTCAACCTTTTCGAGTTTTATTTCTTATTTTAAATTACTTTGTAGCAAATATATCCTGATGTAAAATTTTAATACATTGAAACCAACATATGAAAAAACTAAACCTTATTTACCTTATCAAGCCTAACATACTCTTTGAAACTACGGTAAACTAAAGCTTTAACATAAAGCAAAATAAGACAAAAAATGCACTTTCATCAAACACCGGGGGTTCTGTTTGATAAGTTACCATAGAATTTAGGCCACGTATTCACACGCCTTGTCAAATAGCCTTTGATGAGAAGATATCAAACATTCAGAAAATTGCCTCAAGTATACCTTAATCAACCTGATAACTTTTTGAAGGATCCCGGGGTTTAGATAACACTTTGACGCTGACGAGGCGCAAAAAAGAAAAAGGGTTAAAATAAAGATAAAAAGATCGATGATGTATGAAGTTTATGTAGTAGATAAATTAGATAAAATGTATGTTATAGAGTTCATCACCTAATATTTCAATCCTCCTGAGAGATTTGTTTGTTTTCCTTTTATAGTGTTACAGGTTATTTGAAGAGCGACTAAACTGTTTAGGTAAGTTGCGTTATATCTCTGCTAATATAAACAGGGCTGCCCAGAAGTCCGGAATAAAATTAATATAGCCTTAACCTGTAACTTTTGGGGATAATGCTCGGACACGTCAATTTAGTTTTATATATGCTTACATGTTGACGTTATTCATTTTTTTTTATAGACATTTGTCAAAGATATGACGACATCCATCTTTTTTTTAAATGGAAACATACATCGAAATTCCGTCGACGGATTTTACCATCGTCTGGGAGCATGCCAAGTAGAGGGTGGAGGACATTTCAAGCATTTGCCACGTTAAACCACCTTTTTGTTGTGTTTTTTTTTGACAAAATAAATCACAAATAAACCATAACTATTGTTAAGTCACAATGTCACAAAATTTCAGAACGTGAAACAATGAAGATTTCTTACCTTGAAGGGTAAAAAAAACATCAACGATTTATCATTTCCGCTTATTTAAATAGGGATTTTTTAAAAATTTTTAACAGTCGCCATTTTGAAATAGCTTGACAGAATCGCGCCAAGATTTATAAGCATACTGCACGAGATATTAGCTTTCAAATGATGTATCACAAGCTGTATGTTCCCATTCAAAGAAAAGATCGATGTCGTCGTATCTTTGACAAATGTCTATAAAAAAAACAAACGAATAACGTCAAAATGTGAGTATATATAAAACTAAATTGACGTGCCCGAGCATTTTCCCAAAAAGTTACGGGTTAAGGCTATATTAATTTTATTCCGGACTTCTGGGCAGCCCTGTAGATAATAATATAATAATATATTTTTAATCGCGTATAGGACAAAGTTTAGTTGGGTTAGACGCGAATTTTGGCATCAAGAATTTTAGTACAATTTGACATTTTGCTGATCGATATCGAATCTACCAGGATTGGTATTTATATCTTGCCAACTTTTGGTGGTTTTGTAAGAGTAGATATTATTGCGTATTTTTGGCGAAATGAAGTACTAGAAACTGCGTATTTGAAATGGATTATTATTGTTAATTAAAAAACGGATATTGAATACAACGTATAACGTATATATATCACATGTTCTTACAATTTAGATATCCTTCTTGTGGGCGAGATCTTATGGGGCTTTATTTATTTATATCAAGTGATTCTAGCTCTAGGTCGTACGTTAATCTCATATTGGTTGTAAAACTTGCGTAGGTAAGATTACGCCACTTTTCTCTGTGTTGGTATTCTCACCAGTATTTTCTTAATACGAGTGTTCTACATTGAATACTTAACATTTACCCCGAATTTGTCGTCTAAGTTGAGAAAGAATACTGTTTTTTAAAGCCCAAAAAAAGGATATTTGAACTTGTTTTTGATAGTAAATGTCACAATACTAGTAACCTTAGCGATACCGTAGAACCTACAAATCACTTTGATAGTTACCCACTTGAACTTAAGTACAGACTGCAAAAAGCGCACCACGACGCACGAACAAACCTAATACAATCAAAATTAAAAAGGAACGAGACATATGACAAGAATAAAAACCCGATTACTTATAACAAAGGAGGTATGGTTTTAATAAAAAATGAAACGGGAGATAAACTAACTAGCCCTTGTTTCTTGGGTCCATATTTGGTTATAGAAGATTTAGCTCCCTACGTAAAAATTATAAAAAATAATGAAGAAATAGTAGTTCATAAAAATAGAACCAAATTATACCATAACCATTAGCATACATTTGTACAGAACGCCAAGATTTAAAGGATCCACTTTTCTGCTATCCATTTACTATTTCCTACTTTTCACCCTATGCCAAACTATCTCTATGTTCTCTATTTCTATTATATTTTCTTTACCTTGATTGTAAAGGGTAAATATGTGATTTATACAACTTGTCCAAGATAAGGAGGGCCAGTACAGGGATCTCGGAAACCGTAAAAGATACGAAGTCGGTTAAATAGAGGTAAAGTTGCGCATTTACGTGCCTAATAATATGCCGTTTAGAAAGTTTTAAAATTCCGAGTAGTTCCGGAGATATCCGGAGAAAACCGAAATTTTGAAAAATCGTTTTATTTTTTTCCTGGGTTTTTTTAAGAACGAATTCTAAAGTAAATTGCACTTTTATATTGCCACTTCTTCCGCTCTATCTAACAGCGTTAGGTTAATTGTTTTGTAATCCGACGAGTCGTCTTCTAGGGGCCATTATCAACTTTTTTTTTTTAAATACGGTCCTGTTTTCCTGATATTGGAATTTGAGAGCTTTCTTATTTCCGAATGCAACGATGTATGATACATTTTGGTTTAATGACATTTTTAAGGCTTTTTTAACAACATCAGGAGATTTTGGGATACGGTCCTGTATTTCTCCTAATTTTATAAATAGCATCTCATAAGTAAGCTTTAAATTTTTACTTATGTTGGACTAGTTCAATAAATAAGAAATAATTTGACAATAAACAAATAATTTAAGAATAAACAACAAATAATTTAATAATAAACAACAATAAGTGAAAAAAAAACATACCAAAACAGTAATAAAACGAACAACGAAAAAGGTTAGGAACTACATAATCAGGTGTTCAAAATGATTTCCGTTATTTTCTAAGCACAAATAACATCTTCTAACTGTCGATTCTAAAACATTTGACAACATTTCTGGCGTAATACTTTGAAAGGCTTCAAGCACCAACCTCCTAAGTTCGTCTCCTGTTTCGAAGTTGTATTTATAAACATTATTTTCGACAGCCCCCAGAGGAAAAAATCTAACGGTGTCATATCAGGCGAACGTGCTGGCCATGATGTTTCAGAATATATGCCAATCAATTTTCCAGGAAAGCGCATAGAAAGGTACTCTCTAACTGCTCTAGAATTATGTGCAGGTGCACCATCCTATTGAAACCAACACCCGTAAGATCCCATTAGAGGCAGATTATTCAGAGCTTCCTCCAAATCGATTTGGAGTAAGTTTAGGTAACTCTCAGAAGTTTAATTTTGATGACAAAATAAATCCAAACCGATGTTAGTGTCTGGACTCTTTGTATAAATAAAGATTGTCTTTCGACCAATAATGAACATTTCTTCTATTTAACCCTAAAATGCTACTTGGGGTACATCTGTACCCCAGCCTTTTTTTAAATTCTGGCCAACCGATAGCAGATGGCGCTGCAACCTTGAGCGTCTCTGTAGTTTCAAGCCACGTTGCGTTAGTCCTTGTGTGATACTGGTGCGAGGCGGAGTGTTTGGCTCTATGCAGATATTTGATATTGGGATACAGGTGTACCCCAGTGTAGCAGAATACAATGTAATTAAACAATTAATGTAAGTATATTAGCTTAACTATAGTATCGATTATTATTTCCAGTTAGTTCATTTATTTTATTGTTTATGTATTTATTTGTTTGTTTTTAGCTGACAGAAAATATGGCTGCCCAAAAAAAGGTTTTTGATCTGACAAAACCTGATGATATCTTCGTTTTATATATCGTTTAGAAACTCCAACCTTAAGACGTGAACTCCGCCAAACAATATGCAATGTACTAAAAATAACTCCAACGCCAGAAGTACCAACTAGGCCAACAACTACCACGGGCAAGTGTGCATTTTGCAAAAGAAGCGAAGATCGAAAATCGAGGGTCAGCTGCGCTATATGCAAAAAATTCATTTGTTTACAACACCAAAAAAAATATGCCCAACTTGTGCTGCCTAACCTAATGTTTTTTTTTATGTGAAAAAGAACTGTTTTTACATTGTATTTTAAGTTTGCTTTTTTATTTTGCGGAATAAATATTTTTAAAATAATTTTTTTTTTTTGGGGTACAGGTGTACCCCCATGTAGCATTTTAAGTTTAGCATTCTAGGGTTAAATTCCATTCTTAGTAACCATGCTCTCATCGGACCATATTACCTTGTAGGGAAGATTGTGGGTCTCCTGACATTTTCTGGTGTACCACTCGCAAAATATTCGCCGCCTTTCTGCATCGCCTGGCCTTAATCTTCTGTATCTGTATGGATGAAAACTTTCTTTCTGTAAAATAAATTGCGCTGTGGATTTCGCTACACCTTAATTTTTTTCAATTTGCCAAGTTGATATTCCTGGACTTTCAACAACAGCTAATAATACGTTGTTGACTTTTTCTATGTTGCTGGGCTTTTTTCGAGATAGCACTAGTTTTTTAAATGAACCGTATTGTTTGAGATTAGTCACTAACTTACTAAATGTTCATTTGTTTGGTTGCCTCCTTTCTGGATACTTCTCCAAATGCATGCGCTGTGCCACATAACAGTTTTTTTGAGATAAAATAAAACACGATAGAATATCAAACTTTTCAGCATTTGAAAAATTATGTACCATATTTTCTGGAAAATACAAATCCTCTTAAAACGCTTTCCAATGTTGACAACGATCACAATGGGAATATCAAGTGAAACAAATAACGCGTCACCATCTTAATTTTTTTGTTTCAAACGCCTACTTTTCTTTTAAATCCCGAATCAACAGAAGTTTGAAATAATGTTTCTATATATTTTTTGTTCACTTATTTGTGGTTTATTATTAAATTAATTGTTATTTATTGAACTAGTCCAACATAAGTAAAAAGTTAGAGCTTACTTATAAGATATTATTTATAAAATTACGATAAATACAGGACCGTATCCCAGAATCTCCTGATGTTGTTCAAAAAACTCTCAAAACGTCATTAAACCACAATGTGTTATACATCGTTGCATTTGGAAGTAAAAAAGCTCTCAAATTCCAATATCAGGAAAACAGGACCGTATTTAAAAAAAGAAAGTTGATAATGGCCCCTCGAAGACGACTCGTCGGATTACAAAACAATTAACGCTGTTAGATAGAGCGCAAAAAGTGGCAACATAAAAGTGCAATTTACTTTAGAATTCGTTCTCAAGAAAATCCAGGAAAAAATAAAACGATTTTTCAAAATTCTGTTTTTTTCTGGATATCTCCGGAACTACTCGGAATTTTAAAACTTTCTAAACGGCATATTAATATTACGCACGTAAATGCGCAACTCTACCTCTATTTGACCGACATCGTATCTCTTACGGTTTCCGAGATCCCTGTACTGGCCCTCCTTATCTAGGACACGTTGTATAATGTAATTTCGTTAAATTTTAGGTAAGAATATAAACTGTATAATTTTTGTTATTTTAAACTTTTGATATTACTGTTATTATATACTTTGTTAAATTATTCATAAACGTAATATTACTTTAAATATATCTCATTGCCATCTCGAAGAAAACAATTTTCATTTCAATAAAAGAAAACTCTTTAAAAAATTCCGGGGAGGTATAATATGGTACGAAGACACCCTGTATAATAACACAATAAATCATTGAATAATAGTAAAGTTAACTGCGAATCAGCATATCAGCAACTTGCTGACTCCTACATTTCATAAAAGTACAACGGGAAATTGTAAGTTAAATGAATAGAGAATATACAGAGTTCAATAGCAAAGCATGGATTTTATTACTCATTAGTTAGATGAGGAACCTATATTATTACACAATTATTTTATCGTATTTTAATTATTGTATCCTCTTTCCTCTTTATTTCTTTCATTTTCTATATTAGTGCCTTTTTGAGTGGTTTATCAGCCCGAGGAAAAATTAATTCATACATGATACTACAAAAATGCGTGCAAAAAAACAGGCTTTCTTGAAAAAACGAACAAATAACGATCGTATTAAATTATATTATGTCGCTTTTAATAAAGCATAAAAGATTTCAAAAAATAAAGACAGGCTTTGTAGTCGTAAAAAATGCCGTCTGCCTGTTGAAATAATTTCCGGTTTTAACCTTGCTTTGTTTGATTCCTCCAACAAGCATTTTGTTATATAAAAACACACAAATGATATACGAACAATAGCTGAAAAGCCTTTTTTTGTGGCTGTTCAAGCAGAAATATCGGCAACATATTTAAACAAGGATTTTTATTATTTTAACAGTAAAAATGGATAATTCTGCTTGGACTGATCTGGACAAGATTTTCGCTGAGGGGTATTTTTTTTGCCTAAAAGTCAAAAAATGTTCGATTTATTCCGACTTAGTTTTTAAACCCATGCATTGCATTTGTGACAAATATTTGTGTAGTTGGTAAATAGATGAATTATAGTGGATGGGGTATACAGGGTCAACGGATTTAGAAGAAATAGTAAATGTTCTAGCTTTAGTAGAAGAAGATGCAACGACGAGCTCACGAAGAATTGGAATTCAGTTGGAGATTCCCCAAAAAAAGTGATCAATACGCTTTACGAGCAAGGCTTATACCCGTACCATGTACAACGTGTACAGAATCTTCAACCTGGAGACTACGAGACTACGCCAAGCGTATGCAATCTTGTGAGTGAATAATTAATAATCCTCATCTTTTACCGCACATACTTTTTTCTGACGAAGCTGCATTCACCCATAACGGCATCAATAATAATCGAAACTCTCACGTTGTATGATCGGACGAAAAGCCTCACGCAATAGTCGAAAGTAATTTTCAAAACAGGTTTCCAGTAAACGTGCGGTGCGGCATGATCGATAATAATTTAATTGGCCCTTTTCTATTGGAAAATCGCCTTACAGGGGATCAACACTTAAGTTCTTTACAAAATGAATTGCAAGGACCACTGGAGGAGATTCCCTTAAACATCAGAATTGAAATGTATTATTAACACGACGGAGCGCCTGCCCATTTCGATCGTCGGGTCAAGCAATATTTGGACCAAAAAATAAAGCAAGTTCTCTTAAAATTTCTGAGCACTGTTGTATAATCTGTTTCAAATCGATCTCGACTTCGTTTATTTTTATATTTTTTACTGATTGAAATATCGAAAATGTAATATTTTTACAGGTATTACCGATTACACGTTAGCATAATTTGGAAAAACAATCCACAAAGAAAGTAAACAAAGAAAATGCGTTTTAGCAGACTTTTCAAAGAAATAATGACGATATTAAATATTTATGATCTGGCCTCGGCATACATATTAATACGCTTCGTATCCCCAAGGTAGTAAAATATTCATCCAAATTTGTTATTAATGGAGAAAATAATACGGCGCTAAATCTTTAGATTAGAGCTTTTGTTATTCGTTGGCAATTACAAACGAATAATGGAAAATACGAAATTGACGAAAAGCCGAAAATTACAATTAAAATAAAGGTCACTAGGCACACACAGTCGGGGGAAAATTATTTTTCAAAAAGGAGCAAGCATCCATAGAACTAAGCCGTTTCCCTTGGCAATTTAATTAATTTAGTTTGGTTATTTACTCGTGAATCGAACCAAAACAATTATTTGTTTAAATAAGTTTGTTTTGTAAGCCAATGAAATGTGCTATGAAATTTTATTTTAAAAAAATATTGTATAGTTTTTCATATAAAAATATTTAGAGGATGTAATAAAAATTTACGTAACAAATCCGGAAGAAACAGTTTCCGGTCGTGTTGCGTACGCTATTTTTTCGGCAACTGCGTGGAATAACAAATAAAGCACGTTTTTTATAATATTTATTTGTGGAATAAAATTAGGAACATTCTAAGTCTTCAACTTTCAAGTTACTATGAGTTGTACTCATTAATTTAAGACAACGTTTTTTCTACAAAACTAGATGTTAGGTAAATCCTTAAAATATTTCTTTTATATTCATTGGTCGTTTTAACTTTGTACTTTCCTTTATAGTATCCCCTGATGATGAGTGCTTAAGCGCTCGAAACATGTAGGGAACCTTTTCATCTATCACCATTTTTATTAAACTGTGGAGGAGGACTGCTTTGTTTTATTTATATTACATTAACTCCACTGAAAGTATGAACTATTTCTTCAAGTTCTAATTCTTGTTTATGTTAATATCTATATTGAAATTCGAGCAATTGCTAATAGTAAAGGGATTAAATTTGTTTAAACAAAGCTGGCCAGTTGGTTTAAACCAGTGCCAATAAACTCAGATACACACACACACAAATTTGTTTAAAATGCCTGGTATATTTAAATGCCTCTTGTTTAAGTCAGAACATGAAAGTAAGGTATCCGAGTCAATTTGATTAGGTCTTTGTAATTTTAATTTTATTTGTAAGCGAGTGGGCTTATTTAGTCAAATCTTAAATTACAATCAAGCTAATTTTTATGAAGCATTTATAAGATATGGTTAGCCCTAAAAATTTAAAGTCAATCCGATAAGCAGTTTTCGAAATACAGGGTCGTTGGTATGTATGGAAACGGTCGATTAATTTCTTAAAGTATAACAACTAGCAAAAAATATTTTAGACAAAAGTTTTAGGGTTTTTTAAGGTCTATTAGAATTTTAAACAAATCAGGTCGACCTAAAACAGCAACCGGGGGAGACAAAGCTTTGGATATCATGCTCTCAATACATGAAAATCTAACACAATCATCCAGGCCAATCGTAATGAATTTTAATGTGTTTCATCAGTCAGTGAATAATTTATTTAAGCAGAAGAAGTTGCATCCCTACAGGATAAAGTTGGTGCACGAGTTAAACGAGGACGATTTTGATAGAAGAGCTGAATTTTGTGAGGATATGTTGAAAAGATGCAATAACGATAATAACTTCGCAACAAATATAATTTTCTCAGATGAAGCTACTTTCCATTTAAATGGCATTGTTAATAGGCACAATTATCGTTATTGGTCTGCTGTGAATACTCACTGGTTCCAGAAAGGTCATACTCAGAGGCACAAAAAAGTTATTGTTTGGGCGGGCATAGTTGGTAGACATATTGTGATACCTTTTTTCATAGATGGTAATTTGAATGGCGAAAAATATCTGGACCTCCTCAGGAATCACATAATTCCTTCTTGCAGAATGGTTTTACCGAGTATAAATACTGGCATAAACGAACAGGCATGGTTCCAGCAAGAGATGGAGTACCTGCGCATTATGCGACAAATGTTAGACAATACGTAAGCGAACAATTTCCAGGACGTTCGATAGGCAGAAGAGGCGGTATTGACTGGCCAGCGCAATCCCCGGACTTAACCCCCACTCAACTTCTTGTGGTGGGGACACTTAAAGAACAAAGTCTACGTTAACCCTCCAAATGACTTAGAATCTTTAAAAGTGAGAATTAGTGGTGAAATTCAGGCCATTCCAGAGGACTTTCTTTCAGACCTTGTAGACTGGTTCAGGGATTAACTGGCGCTCTGCTTAGCAGAAAATGGTGGTAATTTTGAACACCTGATCCACTGAGAAGGTTTAACTTGTTTATTATTTCTATGTTGAGTTGTTCAATTTTCTAGGCTAGTTATTTTGTTGTTATAAAGTTTGTTACAATTTTAAACAAATAAAAATTTGAAATACAAAAAATTTAGAGTTTTCCCAGTAGAATCCAAATATGCAATCATATGCAGTGTGTTCCATTTAAAAATTTATGCAGGTAGAAATGTAGGGAATAATTTACTGAAAGGTCACTTTTTCGTATACGAGGTAATTCAAAAGTTACAGGCATTATGCGCGACTTTCTTGCCACTCTGTATATCCCGTTCTAAAAATTAAAATGCATCGAAAAATATTTGTTTGACTTTTAAAAGAATCCTTATGGAAAGCAGGTCCATAAGTTTCAATTAATCTCTGAAAAAGACTCGTCTCTCGGTAAATGTGTTTTATTTTACATTCCCAAAGTTTTATAAATTGCTTGTTAAGTAATTACTTTTATACAAGGTGTTACTTAATGATATGCACTTATTATTTCTTATACCGCTTTATTTTTGAGATATATCCATCTTTCCTTTATCCTTATCTACCATTTTATTGTATCTAGTTTGGCAGCAGGTATTACTTGCAAAACATAAGGAATGTGGCTTTCTATAATAACTTTTCAAAAAAGCGACGCAGCACTCCCAGTTTTAACATCACGAGTTGCCACTGCAGAACAGTAAGTAACACACTGTATGAGAAAAGGCTTAGTCAAGACGAAAGGTAGTCGAAATAATTAAGGTAAGGAAATCAACTATACAGGGTGTCTCAAAACTCAGTATCAAGATTTTAGGGGCGTATTTGCCAGGTCAAAATAAGCCTTTTTTTTCCTATAAGCATGTGTCCGCAAACGCTTCGTCACCGATCTACAGAGTGTTAAATTTTCAAAAAAATTTTATTTTTTCCTTCATAGCTCTTTTAGTTTTTGAGATATTAAGATAAAATTTAAAACATAGATTACGCTTTAGGGCTTACATCATCTAGTATACCAAGTGATTGTAAGAATCTACAGGGAGATATTTTTTCAGGGGTCATGCTCCCTTTTCTCCGCATAAACTTTTTTATAGTGCGCTGCTGGCGGATTCTGAAATATGCAGTACATTCTTTGTTTTGTTTATAAACTTTTTTATCTCTTATAATTTTTATGCATCTAAGATCGTTATCGAGAAAAAAATTTAAACAAATTTTTGTAATTCGCCATATTTAATTGAAATTTTTCAATGAAACAATAAAAAAAACAATTAGTGGGCTTTGACTGCTATTTTCATTTTGACGTTTACGCTTATTTTGAAGCATTTGACATTATTTAAAAGTTGGTTTATGCATTTGACATTATTTAAAAGTTGGTTTATAACTTATCGTATATTTTTTGATTTGTTTAACATTAAAATGGAAAATGGACCATATTCATTTGAACATCTGGCTGACATCCATTTCGTTTATGGTCTGGCTAATGGTAACGGGCTTAATGCTCAGAGGTTGTACGCGCTAAGATTTCCTAATCGCCGGCTTCCCAACTACAGAACTTTTATAAATTCCCATCAACACCTTCGGGAATACTGCAGATTTCAGACTCCAATGCACGATACTGGTAGACCAAGACAAGCACGCAACCCAGCAGTTGATGAAGAGATTTTAAATGTTATCGACGAAAACCCTGGTATGAGTACTCGACAAATAGCACGGCATTTGGATGTTTCCCGTTCAACTGTCTGGAGGGTTTTACACGAAAACATGCTATACCCATATCATATTCAGCGCGTCCAAGGTTTGCTTCCTCGAGACTTTCCACAGCGCTTGCAGTTCTCCAGATGGATACTGCGCAAGTGTACTGTGGATCCTGAATTTTTATCTCGTATCCTTTTTACCGACGAGGCTCAATTTACACGCGACGGAGTAGTGAATTACCACAATGTTCATATTTGGGCACTAGAAAATCCACACATGATCAGAGAATCTCGACACCAGGAACAGTTTAGCGTAAACATATGGGCAGGAATAGTAGGAGATACTTTAATTGGTCCTTTTATTTTACCGCGAATTTTAAATGGTGACACATATTTAAACTTCCTACAGAATGAATTGCCTGCATTAATGGAGGATGTGCCTTTACACGTTCGTCAACAAATGTGGTTTATGCACGATGGGGCCCCCCCTCATTTTCGAGTCACCGTCCGCGATTATTTAGACACAGTGTTTCCCAATCGGTGGATTGGCAGAGCAGGTCCAATTGCTTGGCCCCCACGGTCCCCAGATTGCAACTCGCTGGACTTCTTTTTATGGGGGCATGTAAAGAGTCTAGTTTATGATGCAGGACCAGTGCCTTCCATCGAAGTTCTAACTGGACGAATTATGGATGCCTTTCAAACGGTAAGAAATAATCCCGGAATATTAGAACGCGTACGGCAGTCTATGAGAAGAAGAGTAGAGGGTTGTATCGCAGAAAGAGGAGGGCATTTCCAGCATCTTTTATAAAAAGTCAAAGTTGATTAAGTTTCTTATTTTTGAGGTAATGTTTAAATAATCTTATAACAAATAAGTATAGCGTCTTTTGTTTTCATTGTGGTATTTATTCCCCCCTGTTGTTATAAATGTTAATTAAATGTAGCTAATTACAAAAATTTGTTTAAATTTTTTTCTCGATAACGATCTTAGATGCATAAAAATTATAAGAGATAAAAAAGTTTATAAACAAAACAAAGAATGTACTGCATATTTCAGAATCCGCCAGCAGCGCACTATAAAAAAGTTTATGCGGAGAAAAGGGAGCATGACCCCTGAAAAAATATCTCCCTGTAGATTCTTACAATCACTCGGTATACTAGATGATGTAAGCCCTAAAGCGTAATCTATGTTTTAAATTTTATCTTAATATCTCAAAAACTAAAAGAGCTATGAAGGAAAAAATAAAATTTTTTTGAAAATTTAACACTCTGTAGATCGGTGACGAAGCGTTTGCGGACACATGCTTATAGGAAAAAAAAGGCTTATTTTGACCTGGCAAATACGCCCCTAAAATCTTGATACTGAGTTTTGAGACACCCTGTATTTAAGCATTTTATAAATTTTTAAAGCTATTTGTCTTTAGCTTCCCATCAGCAAATATTATAAGTATTCTGTTTCATCAAAAGAGTAAAAATTGCGGAAAAGTTTCAAGTTTTAATTAAAAACAAGAAATTACTTGCTTCTAGTGTTGCGGATTTTAATTATATTATCTTTGTGCGAATTTGTGAACTTTACGAAACAAAAAGTTTTATAAAATTTTAACGAAGACGTTAGAAGGCTACGTAGCGTCGTTTTATGTTATGATACAGCCATAATTTTTATCCGCAGGTACAAGGTAAGACGTTTGCTGGAGTGACGACACAAGCACTACTTTTTAGCTTGCTTCTAAGGACATAAAACTAAGTGTGTCATAAATTATTTTACACCTGCGGAGATCGTACAAATTTTAGTATTGTTAGCTGACATAAGTTAAATCGACACAAACTAACCTTAACCAACTTTTTATGCAATATTAAATATTATTATTCACCCAATGCCGTATTTAATTAGAACAAAGAAAAAATATTCTAAAGCAAGAATGTGACAAATAATATCAACGAGACAAAGTCACTGACGGTGGTGTTTAATAGAAAGCTTTTGGAAGTTTAAAACCATTCAACCTCTTTTTCGCCTCTTATAAAAGTATTTTGTTTAACAAAGCTATTAGAAAAGCTTCTTAAGTTCCTAATTAAGCCGAGAAATGATCCCTTTTCACACTTTGTCTTTCAATAAACTAATTAATGTTTCAGGGTTCACTTTGTACCTTAGATTCTCGAATGCATTCGTAAGTACTAAGGTTTTTTCACTTGATTTAAAAATGATTTGATGATTAAAAACAACTGTTTTTTAAGTAAGTTTAAGTACGTAATTTTGGCATTGTTTTAAATAGCGTAAGTATATTTTACCCAAGAATATGCGGTCGGATATATCAACGTTTTTGTGTATCAAGAGAGTTAGAGAGTTATTCTTGCTAGTTTTTGGGTCTAACGTTAGATAATAAACTGAAATTTGAGGAGCACATAAACGTATTAAGCAAAAAATTAGCAGCTGGCTGTTATGCAATAAGGATAGTGTGTAATGAACTTAGTAACTCAACCGCTAAAATGGTATATCATTCCTTGTTTGAATCGCACTTGCGTTATGGTATTGTTTTTTGGGAATTTGCAAACAGGCAGTTGCTAAACTCCATATTTGTGTTGCAGAAAAGAGCAATTCGACATTTGTGCAGAGCAAATAACCGTGAACACTGTCAGCCTTTATTTAGAGCAGAAAGAATTTTAACTGTGCCGTCTTTATTCATTTTGGAAACTGTTTGCCTTTTGCATAAAAGATGTTCTAGATCAGATATTGAGGAATCTAAGTACAGTACTAGAACCAGCATACGAAATTTTCGACTACCTATTCCTAAGACCACTCTTGTGAAACAGTCGGTCTTCTATTAGTGTAAAAAGATTTTTAATCATTTAAGTAATGAGCTGAAATCAATTTTAAACTTCGGCCAGTTTCGGAAAAATGTCAAAGACATCTTATTGCAGAAGGCTTACTACAGTCTGAATGAATATTACCGTGACGTTTTATAGTTGGTTTGTGTTAATTTTATATTTTATTGTTGTTGACTATGCATTTTATGTTTGTATGGGTGTATGTGCATACATGTATGTATGTGTATGTTATATATTTTTATGATATGTTTTTGTTTTTATTTAATTTTTACTTATATTTTAAGGACTTTTTATACTAGCTTTGTTTATAGGAATTTAGTTTTCTTTAACAATAAAGCATATATTGATTGATTGATTGATTGAACTCATTTTTTAGATTTTTCCGGCGATAATGAACAAAAAAATTGAGGAAGTTTTTGATTCTTCAAAGCCCAATAGCGGCTTCCCTAACACTGCCTATTTCTCCTAATTTCTTTTTCACTCGACACACCGTTGACTGATTTATTGAAGGCCTATTTGGATATAATTCATTGAAAAGTTGACAAACCTGATCTTGTGATCTCTTTATATTTCCGCAACCGCTCATTATTAAAATTTCAACTCGTTGTTTCTCATTCAGATAAACCATAGTGTAAACAAATTAGAAATCAGACAACAGAAGATTAAAGAGGAACCCAAAATTGACCCCTCTTAGGTGGCTGTAATGAAAACACCTCGACTTAACTAGGTAGGAATATAATCAGGAAGTTCTTGATTTTTGAGCTGTCATTATCTCGGAAACGTTTAAAGATAGGCGAAAATTTGATCTACAAAAAATTCAGAGTTTTTCCAGTAGAATCCAAATATGAAATCATATGCAGGGTGTTCCATTTAAAAATAGTTAGTCTCCATGGCAACCAAACCAGAAATGACAGAAAAAATTCATGCATGTAGAAATGTGGGGAGTAATTTACTGACAACTTTCATAAAGGTCAATTTTTCGTATACGGGGTAATTCAAAAGTTACAGGCATTTTGCGCGACTTTCTTGCCACTCTGTATACAATTTTGCATTAAAATTTCCTTTTTTTTTTCTTTATTATATTTACATAATTGAATTTCCAATAATTTTATTTCCATTAAATAAGCATGTGAAGTAAAAAAGTAACATAATTTTTTTAATCAAGACATTAACTAAAACAGGATCAAAAATTACAAAAACAAAAATTATTGATAACAAAGTAAGTAAGGATATATTTTATTATATCTCGAAAATGTTGCTAGTTATGAGTGCCTTGTATAAAAACAGATAGGATCTCTCATTTTAAAAGCAAAATTAATATGTGTATATAAAGGTATAAAGTATAATTCGATGCAAGTGTTCCAAAAGAAAATATTAAAAGATATTTTGAGTTATGACCAATTAACACATACTGTTGATCTGTATAGGAATTTGCAAATATTGCATTTAAGTAAGATATTGGGTTTGATTAGTGTGAGTTTGTTTACGATATTATATGTTTAGATTAGTTCATGCTATTCATGCATGTTATCACATGGTAATATATTTTAGTGTACAAGAAGTATTACCGGGTCATACGATTATAATATCTATAACACATCTAGAAAGTATGATAAGTAGGACTTAGTTAAAAGTATGCAAATAATGACTTTTTTTTTCAAACGTCAATAAACTTGACATTTTTCTACCAATGTTTTGACGTTAAAGTTTTGCTTTTTTTACAGTAGACGGTTGCTATAGACAGCGGAAGCAAAATAACTTTTTCTTGGATATATATTGGATATTGGTATACTTTATTTATTTTTTAAAAATACAACAATGAACCTGCACCTGTATCTACAAGCAGTGTAGCTGAAGTTCTCCTTAAACAGTGACCGGCATATTCTGTGTCATCAGGTAATTTCAAGAAAACTGCAGCTTTCTTAGGAATAGTACTTGTTTTATGAATTCCCATTACCATGCGACAACAGCGACCATTTACAAATTTTAAAAAGAGTATTTTTTCATTCATGCCTTCTGGGCGTAATGATGCATATTTTTTATATATGCTTAAATATTGTTCCGCAACAATAGTAAATGATTGCGGTTTTCTAGTTTTACTATCAGGAATTCTTATATGAATGGCAGATCCTAAGTCTTGTACGTCATCAATTATGTCTATATCCCTTGCCTGATATTAAGCATTGACCTTATCATATATCATCTAACCACATTGTTGAACTTTTCATTTTTTGTTCGTTCGCCAGTTCAGGGAAATACGCCAAGAGTACATTTTCAGAATTATTATTTTTGATGTCTTTCTCATTACATCTCTGGAATCTTTTAAACGCAGCTTCGTAAATACTACTGGATTTGGTTGGCAACAAATTGTCCACGACATCTGCTGCAATCTTGGCAACCTCCGGGGGCGTACAGGTAAATTCCGATCCTTACATTTTTATTGAAAGTAAAGTGTTCGATTGAAAAACATGGTATTTTTAAAACCGAAAATAAAAGCTTGTAAATTGCTTGTAATAAGATTCACTGACACTTGTCAAATCGAATTATGCGTCGGTATCAAGCAATACAATAATAAAATAAATCCATAACAACGCTAGCAGGTAAAATTCGAAACATTTTTAAATGAAAAAAATTTTAAATTTGTATTTTTATCTTTCTTTATTTTAACGACGCGACGTTTGAAGAAAAAATAGTATGTTTTATTCGTAGTAAAAGCAACTTGTGACTCGTCTATAATTGCCGGACTTACTTTGTTCGTCCGGCAAACTTTCAGACTCGTCATGAAAAGTATTGCTTTTACTCCTAATACAACAATATACTATTTTCTACAAACGTGTTAAAAATGCAATTGTGAAAGTAAACGTCAAGAAACATTCTAAGCCAATAATGGTTGTTAACTTTGATTGACAAATATCAACTTCGATTATTTTATATATGATGATATTTAAAACTATCTGCTTCCAATGTATTAAACATTTTAAAAATTTGATTTGCAACAGATTTGTTGTTACTTTATATTGCCGTTTGTAGAAAAAAAATTCTAGCATATCATATTATATCTATGATAATATAGAATACCTATCTGCTAGCAAATAAAATATTTTCAAAAACTAAACATTAAGATTGTGCTGCTTCTAATGTCAAATATTGGTTGCAACTAGTGTAACTTTGAGAGAGTGTAGGCACACAAAAAATGAATTGAAAATCATTTTATACCACTTTAGTAGAAAAACATTTCTGTTTGGCTAACAATTTTTCATCAAGTTACGTTAAATTTTCTCTCGAATAGACAGTAGTGCCATCCACCATTTATCTAAAAGCCTTTTAACAGAAACGGTAGATATTTTACCCTTATAGGACAAATTAAACGACAAGGAACGTCACTATAAAAGCCAAAGGGTGATTTATGAACTTTGGCCAGAAAAAATCTATAAATAACTCGGTGTTGGTTAAATTGAAACTCGAGGGAAAGATTTACATATATTGGATATTTTACGAGTTAAGGGGTGTTTAATGTTGCCTTTATTTTTTGAAAAATTTTGAGCTATAATAAATTTAATATACAGGGTGTTGTGTTGTACTTTCAAGATACCTTATTGTTGCTAATACATGGTAGTAAACGTTGGAAGTAGCCAACAATTAACACTATACATGTAATAAAATAATATAGAATCTTTGCACATATGTATAAGCTAGATTTTCTATTTTTTTCCTTGCTTCCTTTTTAAGTTGTGAAGAACAGTGCGGATGTCACATCTTTAATCATAAAGTGGCACAACTCAAAACTTTGATAAATTTGAGTTTTAATCATAAAACGATCCAAAATAATGCCTTCCATTGATCTGACATCGACCTACGTCAAAATAGCAATTATTCTGTTGCAGATTTTTACTTGCGCCAACTTAGTACCAACAGATTTCGTGACGAGTTTTAGTGTTAAACCGACTCATTATAGTTACATGACACCATTGAGAAGAGTATGCGTTGTCAATGCTTCCAAATTTATTTATTTATTTATTTACAAAATTTAGGATACAACAGAACTGAGTTCCAAAAAAGCATCCGCTAAATACAATTTAATATTAATATCGGGTTTCTACATTAATATGAATGGAAAAAATAGACATAGAATATTTTTCATACATTAACAAATACATGCGCGAGGAAAAGTTCTTTTAGTTTTGATTTAAATTTCAAAATTGAAGCAGAAAAAAACTTCAATGTCATAACAATACTTATTACAAACTATTTGCATTCTACGGGGTATTACGTCCCAAATTTGTTCTAAGCAATGGTATATTAAACAATTCATGACTTCTTAGTTCCCTTGCAGAAACATTAAAACTCAAAAATGATAAAAGAAATGGTGAATCAATTTGATGGTTTATAAGTTTAAATATTGTGTATATATCCGACATTCGACGCTTCTCGGAAAGCGGTAAAATCTTAAATTTTTTGGCTACATTCTCCGGGGTACAAGCGGCTTTATATGCCAATACTTTGAGAAATTTATTTTGAATTGCTTCGATTCTGTTTATATAAATTTTATAATTAGGATTCTATATAACTGAAGCGAAAGAGAGTTTACTGTAAACAAATGCGAAATAAAGTGATAATAGTGTTTTTGGTTCTCTAAAAACTTGAGAGTTTCTTACAATGAATCCTAACGATCTATTAGCTTAAGCCGTAATCATATCAAAGCGAAATCGAAAAGACCATTTGCCGCCCAAAATCACACCAAGGTCCCTAATTCGGTCAACTCTTTTTAATACTTTTGAATTTATATTGTAGTTTAAGTTAATTAAGTTATTATTTTTAGAAAACGTTATAGTTATACACTTATCCGAATTCAAAAAGAGGCTGTTTGCATTGCAATAATGAAGCAACCTATCGAGGTTCCCCTGTAACTTAAGGCAGTCCTCCGGGGCCTCCATCGTACGATAGATCATCTGCATACATGATAAAATTACTATTTAAAAAGCACTGGCTTATGTTGTTGATATATATTATAAATAATAGACGCCCTAAGTGACTTCCCTGGGGAACCCCCGACGTCGCCCCAAATGGTTCCGAGTGATACCCGTTTACCACAACAATCTGCTTTCGGTCACAAATGTAGGACGAAACCCATTTTAACATCGCTCCGTACACCACGACGTCAACAAGTCGCTCCATCAGCCCCTCATGACTGATCTTATCGAAAGCCTTGCTGAAATCGGTGTACACGGCATCGACCTATTTCTGACTATCCATAGCCAAACAAACATTCTGAGAGAAACAACAAATTTGTCTCCAAGGATCTTTTGGGAAAGAAGCTATGTTGCAGTTCAATAATAGTATTCTTTACAGTAGAGAAGATTTTTTTATAAGCAATTTTTTCAAGAATTTTTGCAAATATACTGATTTTACTAATTGGACGATAATTGGACACACTACTTCTGTCCCCACTCTTAAATATAGGTATTACATAGGATGCCTTCCATTTTAGAGGAAAGCATCCTTCCCGTAGAGATAAATTATAAACAAGATGAAGTGGCTTGGTGAGATAGAGTACACAATATTTTATAAATAAAGGTGGCACTCCATCGGGCCCAGCGCTTTTTTTTTATTAGTAAGGCGACATTTTTTTATATGTTTTTTAAAATATTTTTACCATACCTACAGACAAAACTAGCACTATGTAAAATAATGCCTAAATTGTAATTCAACTTTTAGTCATTGATTGACACGTTTCTTAATAATGCGTGTGATGTTTTTAATACTAAAGGGACTATGACATCAACATTAACTTTCTTAAAATAATTAATAAAGTTACATTTTAAAAAGTTTTTCATAAATACAAAGTAAACTATAGTATTCTTCAAACAATAATTTACCTTCTAATATATGGCACTATTTCGTAAGCTTCGTAGATGGGCTAGAATTTCAAGAAAACCAGGATAATTGCAATCATAAAAGAATTTTCTGCAGATTCTAAACAACTGTGTTTTTTTAGTTATGCCACTATGATGTATATTGTATGTATACTTGAAAAAACAAAAATTATTTTAAATTGAAAAATAGTCCATACTTTCAGTGGAGTTAATGTAATGTAAATAAAACAATGCAGTATTCCTCCACAGTTTAATGATTAACGTAAGTAAAAAGCTCCCTATATGTTTCAAGTGCTTAAGCACTTATCATCACGGGATACTGACATCAAGGTTTTTGCATTTTAAGTATTTATGGAATGATCAACTTCGATCTAACTTGGTGTCTTAAATGTTATTTTTAAAGCAAATTCCAAGTTGTCGTACATAATTTAAACTGCAAAGATGAAGCAGCGAGAAGCAGGAAATATACAGGGTCCTATTCTAAAATAGCTGGAATCTGGGAAATCTAAATTACTTTCGATAAACCCGGAGTTTCTAAAAAGAAAAATGGTAAATGAAAACTAGAACTGTCAAGTTCTGAAGTTTGTTATAATATGCATTTCTGGGATAATTGGGAGGAGAACCAAACCTAACCTGTGATTTTCGATATTTTCAATAAATTGCTAATAATTTTTATAATTGCTTCACATTGGTTGCACGCTATTTACATTTTTTGACGCGTGTAAACTTCATTGCTTCAGCGATTTACCCCGCGTCATTCCATAACACAGAATTTAAAAAAAACACATATAGGTACCTTGCCAGCAAACCATTTTATCATCAAAGTGTGCTTTGCATCTAAGGCCGTACTGCTTAGCGGTATAGCTTAATATCATTTGGGTATCAGTAAATAATAGCATTATCAATCAATCAGTTATTCTGTCTGAGAAGAACCGTGGCGCTGCGCACTGGTTAGGGAAATAGGTTCTATACAACATAAAAAAGGAGCTGAAAGACCATCTGTAAGAACGTAAGAACTTACTGCAAAAGTTGCTATTCTCCTGAAATTTCTAGTCTTCCAAATTTTCGCAAGGGGCTTTGAAAACTGAGTTTTCAATGTGTGGCCATAAAAGTCACAAGCCGTGAGATCGCAGGTCCATGCATTGCGGTATCGAGAATCCCTTAAAAAATATCGCTCCAATTAACCTTCTTTTCGATATGACATACCAAATTTCTCTAAATGAATCAAAATGCCTTCGCTATTATTGCTATGTATTTATTTATGCCTGTGTTTATAAAAACTGTCACGTCGTCATCTAAGCCTTAGCAACCACTAAAGACATCTATAAATAATCAACAAGAATTGATATTTTGATCCAGTTAAAACCAAAATTTAGTTCAATAGGTTTGTTAAAATATTTTCACCTCCTAAAGTATTTGCTAATGAAAGTTTAAATATTAGTGTAAACTAGTAACTAAACATATTTTAGGTAATACTGATATTAACCAATGAATGTCAGGTTAGTTTATTATTAGATATCGTTTTAGCTACGACTAGTTTTTCCTAGTTAAAACTAGTTTAAACTAATATGTTTAATATGTATAAGTAAATTCTAGTTTTCATTAGGAGAAAAATAGTTGTAACAATAGTATATTATTAACCAAGGTTTAGACAGCCATCATTATTGCCCAAGCGGCAAGACGCGAGGGCTATAAGCTGTATAAACCGTGGTTAATATAATATTTTTTTTCCACTACTAACCTATAACATCGTCATTATTGACCGATTATACCCGTTAGAAATCGTTTTTCTCTACCTTATAAGTTATTATTGACCATGGTCAATAATAAGGCATTGAAATCCATTATTGACCGATCTTCAAGAATTTATTTGAACGCAGGTAACTTGATTTAAAAAAAAAAAACGGAAAACTCGTGAAATCTGATGACATAAATGAACAAAAATTGACATTGACATTGACAAAATATTTTGCAAATTCCAAAGCGCAGGTAACTTGATTAAAAAATATACTTACACCTACCTATAATTTTTTATAATTATTAATACTATAAAGATAAATGTCTTATAAAAGTTTTCAGTAGTGGAAAAAATATTATATTAACCACGGTTAGACAGCTTATAGCCCTCGCGTCTTAAATTCCTCGTCGCTGCGCTCCTCGTGATTTAACCTTGCCGCTCGGGTAATAATGATGGCTGTCTAAACCTTGGTTAATAATATACTGTAACGAGGTTGGAATGAAAATTCGATCCGAGCGGAAGATTCCGAACGCGAGCGTAGCGAGTATCGAATTTTCATTCTAACCGAGTAGCAGACTATATTTTCTCCACGACCAAAAAGTACGAATAAAAAGAAATAAAACCTGTACAAAGCAATTAAGTTATTTATTCGCAATATTCGTAATTTCAGGTGGAGTATTATCCAGTTCCATATCTGATTCATCCGATTTTTCACTCATTTTTTGACTTGCACTAAAATTTGTCTGAAAATAATTATTACAACGCGGCAATTTTTATCTGACACTGACAGTTTCGAAATTCACGGCAACCTATGTCGTTTAGATCAATTACAGAATATTCATTCCGTATCTTGTTATGGAATGAAAATACACGCAAAACGCATAAGAAGCAAGTGTTTCAGAATAAATATTCCAACTCAAGAGCGAGAATTTTTACATTCTATTATCAAAAATGATTTTGGAATTATTGCATTCAGTAATGGTCGTGGAGAAAAACGATTTCTAACGTTAATAATCGGTCAATAATGGCGATGTTATAGGTTAGTAGTGGAAAAAATAATTTAGTCAAATTTATTTTACACTAGGACAAGCTGATATTACTGACTTTCCCACATATACACTAAATTAATCCTTAAATAAAAATGAAAGTATTAAAAATTGACAAGTGTAAAATTAAAAACTTAATTAACTTGAGCCCCCTTAACCCAAGATGCGAAAAATAAAATTTTCAACGAAGATATATCTCGCATGCGAGTTCATCTGCCACGTAACATATTGTTCAAGCATTTTTCTCAATAAACATAAGACAGAATCAGATTTATTTGCTTGCTGCTTCTTCATTGTCTATGTTTGGGCACAGAAAAATATATACGTAAATAATTTGATTCTCGACGCATTTTTTATTAACGACAGCAAATTATAAAACATTATGGTGTTTTTTTTTTTATTTGCTTTATTTATATTTTTAGTAACGTGTCCTTTTTCTGTGTATTAAACCTAGCATTCAAGATATCTTTCGTTCTCATGTTAATGGCCTAATGGGATAATCTACCGGATGATGCATGGCTTAGGTAATAATAGGAAATCCCATGTAAATTTTGAGGTAATATTGGCTCCTTTGCACATTTTAGAGAATAATTGTATTATAGTTTTTTGAAGAGGCCGATATAATAAGCCTATGTGCCAAGTTTGAATAAACTTTAGTAAGCCAATCCTAACTTATTAAATTAAATGTGATGGCAAAATTACGAAATTTTCATACTTTAGGTAATACAGCAAACAACAGCAAATAATTTCAATGACGCTATTGTCAAAAATTGATGTAAAGCTGGACATAACGAATAAAGATTGTTGCACATTAAACACACATTTTCGTTTCACTAATCCGGCAATCAGACATCATCTAAGCCATGCATCACCCGGTATATGTTGGACAAACTTATCCAGTTCAAAGAGAAAGAACGAGGAAGAGATTCACGCACATTGAGAATTACCAGTAATTATATTACAGAATTAGCAACTACGCTGGGTGTGTATGGCTATGTAACGAGATTGCATATCATAATTCTTTCTTTAAGGGCTTTCGTACAAGAATTGCAGTTTCCCGACGGCAGTGATTAGTTAGTCTGGCATCTTAGAACAAAAAAAGATGTTGTAGTTTAGTTGTCAGAGATAATACTACGTGTGCTGATTCTATATTCCAATGTAAGCAGGTGATTATTTACTTCAGCATTAAAGTAAAATGAACGTTTTTATTCAGTTGTAAGTTAAAATGAAACAAAGACATGTTGATTTGTTAGTCTAAGCTAAATGGAATTAAATCCCAAGGGTGTTTAAATTGACCTCAGTTGCAAGTGCGTCAATATGAATATAATAAGCTGTTACAGTGAAAGCGAAAATAAATATTGCCCAATAAATTCTAGGACAAGAAAATAATAGTGGTTCTTTTAGCATTGTGCAAAATGTGAATGAAAATCTCATCCACAATCAGTTCCATTGACAATAAATGTCCAAAACTGTTCAAACTGCCAAGAAAATATCAATGTTAATGGCGTGTTTTATTACATGTTTATAACACGTTGCCAATAACGACGTGTTATAAATATTAAAGTTTTATATAAGACGCCACTTTTGACATCAAAAATAGTTTAAAAGGCTATCATTCTTGACACGATCGTAGAAAAATCACTATTATAATCATACCGCAAGATCTTTTGCTCCATCTATTCTTAAAATTGACATCTGTGCTGATCATCACTGTTCTTAAATGACTTATCTCCTGCATGCTGCTAAACTACAAACATATTTAACGTTGGTCGAAGTAGTATACATTATTTACAAACATTTATCATAAATTTTGTTTGCATGGAAAACTTTGCATTTAAAATTATTTCACAGATATATTTTTCTTGTGTATATGAAAGCAAGAAGGAAATAAATCATTTTCTGATATATGGTAATTCAATGAAATTTATATAAATAATGCAAAACGCAGACACCGTCACGTCGGCTTCGGGAAATGTCTGACTCGTGACGTTTATTCCAGTAATTTCGTCTACAATTTTCCTGAAATATCGTTTCAGATACTTTAAGCTGCGTTATAATGTATGGGTGTCTAACGTAATATTACACTGACATTTAATGGTGGGTTGTTTATCTAAATTGTACAACATATCTAACGGAGAACGTAGACGAATAATTGTATTACAATTTTTTGAAGAGGCCGATACAATAAACCCATGTGCCAAGTGGAAGTAAATTTTCATAAGCCAATCCTAACTTATTCAATTATAATTATTATTAAATAAAGATTATTTCACATTAAAAACACATTTTCGTTTTACCAATCCGGCAATCACACATAACCAAAATAAAAGACACCGTTATGTTTTTCTTACTAAGCCTTTAACTTAACATAGCATACCTTAGCCTTAGACTACAGATTTTTACAAAAACATTAAATAATTAAATGTACAAACAACCCTCCATTAACAGCTAAACAATATCCTAACCGATCACAAAATCAATTTTTTCTACTCCTATACTAGTAAGAACCTACTTACGCACTGTTTACTGTATCAGTAAAACTCTTATAACACACACTATATTATTATAAGCCAAGCTGTGCGTAAGGACAGTAACGTAATATATATTACGTAACAGTTGCGCCATCACATTGGCCATGAGCCGTCAAAATCCTGAAAATTGACAACGTCAATGTCTGTATTAACAGAGGCAATTTTAAACGTCAAAATTTTTAATTTGTATATTTTTTTGGTTAGTACATAGTTAGTGGTTAGCAGTTAGTAGTATGAACGACTCCAATATTGAGATTGAGGGAACGCCACCAGAAATTGCATTACAAGCTGCTGCCGCGGCAAATAATTTATTACCCGAAAAATCCAGGGAGAGGTACGAAAAAGTATATCAAAAATTTATTGACTGGTGTATTGATAACCATGTGAGTACCTACGTAGAAAATGTTTTACTGGCATATTTCGATAATTTAACAAAAACCTTTAAACCCTCTTCACTTTGGGCGATTTATTCGATGCTACGCACTAATTTAAGCATAAAGCACAATATTAATATTGAAAATTATCATAAATTACGAGCCTATTTAAGGAGAAAATCAGATGGCTATAAGAGTAAAAAATCCAAGATACTCACCGCAATCGATGTAAATGAAGCCCCGGATCAAGATTTTTTATTTATGAAAGTAGTTTGAATTTTTGGAATTTCTGGAGCTTGCAGAAAACAAGAGCTAAAGAATATAAAAATTACTGATATAGAAAACACTGGAAACACTCTTATTATCAAGATTCCTGATACGAAGACAAAAATACCACGTTCCTTTATAATTTCCGGAAAATTTTATGGCATATGTAAAAACTATATAGAACTTCGAAACCTTATTAAGGACACCAACATTCAACAATTTTTCTTAAACTTTCAAAAAGGCAAAGTAACGCGTCAGGTAGTCGGTATTAATAAGTTAGGAGCAGTGCCAAAAAATATTGCAGAATATTTAAAACTGCCCAATGCTGCTTTGTACACAGGTCACTGTTTCCGAAGAACTTCCGCTACAATTTTAGTCGACGCTGGAGGTGACTTAATGGCCTTAAAGAGACATGGCGGTTAGAAATCTTCCGCTGTGGCGGAAAACTATGTAGACGAATCCATTCCAAATAAAACTATAACTTCAAACAGAATCTTGCACTCCGTCGTAAATCATTCAGCATCTACATCCACATTTAATAAGTTGTCAGACCAGGAAGAAACTACAGAATTTATTCCAACAAATATCATGACACCAATCTAATGGACAAATCAGTTGCTCCAATTATAATAAAAAATTGTCAAAATTTTGAAATAGCCATCTTAAGTCATTTTCTCCCGCGAATTCGAATATCTTCAGCAAAAAACAATTGAATATCAAACAAAAGTACTAGGGGTCACTTTGATATTTTTTTAAATGGGATGCCGTATTTTTAATGAGCTTATCCGATTTCTCATATAAATTTTGATCTAAAATGTTGGATTTTTAATTCAAAAACGCCTTTTTTCTTCAGTTTTAAATTCGGAAAATGTTCGTTTACCGTAAGATTAATACCTGATAGATGGATACCCGTTTCACCTGTTCACCCTTTAACCTGCTTTAAAGCGTCCGTCAGTTAGACAAAATAATCAAGTTTCAAATTTCTATATATTTTTCACGAATTAATTACAAATAATGAAATATTCTTTAGAAGAACGGCTAAATGTAATAAAATTATATTACAAAAGTGGAGAGAATGCTCGACAAACACAAAGAACATTTTTTGAGAGTTTCCAGAGACACATTTCAGTGGATACAATTCTCAGAATTAAGACCCTATTTGAAGAAAGTAAGACATTGAAAGATAAGCCAAGAAAGATGAAAAGACGGAATATAAGGGATCGAGCTATTGTTCAATATTTTACTATAAATCCGAAGAATTCTATTCCACAAGCGGTACGAGAAGTAAGGTATGGTCCAGGGCTCCGGAGAGTAAGCTATGGAACAGTTCACAGAACTTTAAAAAAATGTGGTCTAAAACCATATTGCATCCTTCCCGTTCAATACTTAACACAGCTTCAAAAAGAACTGCGATTTCGATTTGTTGCTTCAATGCTGATGAGAGAGCAAGACGAAGATTATAATTTATATAATAAAATTCTATGGAGTGACGAAGCGTCATTTACAACATCGGGGGTATACAATCGGAAAAATACAAGATACTGGGCAGCAGTTAACCCTCATAGATATAAAATGATAAAGTTTCAAGGTTGGAGCTCACTTAATGTTTGGTGTGGGATGTTAGAAAATCGAATTATTGGACCACTATTTTATCGTGGCTCTTTAACAGGCCAAAGATACCTCCATTTTCTTCATAACGATATCAAGGATTTCTTGGAAAGGTTGCCATTGCAAGCCTACAACAATATCATTTGGCAGCAGGATGGTGCTCCGCCTCATGCAGTTCGAGAAGTGGTAACATACCTAAACGAGCGTTACAATCAGTGGATTGGCCGTAACGGAACAATTCATTGGCCACCAAATAGCCCCGATATCACGCCAATGGATACATTTTATGGGGTCATTTAAAAAATGTAGTTTATCAACGACCCAACAGAAGTCTGGAGGACATTCAGCAAAAAATTATAAATGAAATTAATAGACTTAACCAGGACCAAAATATTGTAAGAGATTCTTTGGAGAGATTGAAAAGGGGGCATCGGTCATGTTTTGAAAATAATGGAGGACACATAGAACAATTATATTATTGAGATTAAAGTTATTCACTTTAGTTTATAGTTTTTTCTAATATGTCATACTTTTTTTATACGTAAGCAATAATAGATTTCCAAAAACTACTAAATTTGTAATTAATTCGTGAAAAATATATAGAAATTTGAAACTTGATTATTTTGTCTAACTGACGGACGCTTTAAAGCAGGTTAAAGGGTGAACAGGTGAAACGGGTATCCATCTATCAGGTATTAATCTTACGGTTGACGAACATTTTCCGAATTTAAAACTGAAGAAAAAAGGCGTTTTTGAATTAAAAATCCAACATTTTAGATCAAAATTTATATGAGAAATCTGATAAGCTCATTAAAAATACGGCATCCCATTTAAAAAAATATCAAAGTGACCCCTAGTACTTTTGTTTGATGTTCAATTGTTTTTTGCTGAAGATATTCGAATTCGCGGGAGAAAATGACTTAAGATGGCTATTTCAGTTTTTTTATAAAAGTACAGGAAAAGTCAAAAAATCGCCTTGTCCAGTCTTGGTTGGATAACCCTGTACCTACATTGTAAATTATAACATTTTCAATAAAGTTTGTTCGTTGATTTTTTCTTGCAAAATGAAGTCTATTAATTGCATTTTTTCCATAAGGTTTATATAGGTAACACTTGCTCTAATTTATAGAAAAAATAATATGAAGTCGTAGAAAAAGTATAGTACACAACTCGAGTGGTAAGCCTATTACACACTCTTTCGAATTACGATACTCGCTGACCCTCGTATCGTAAATTTCGAAATCGTATGTAATAGGCTTCTTACCACTCTTGTTATGTAATATACTATTTAACATTACTGTGTTTATATTGCGAAATTCTGTCATATTCTAACGAAATATAGTTTTTTAGCTAGTCCAGATTTTCAAATTTTACCATCTTTATAAATAAAATTTTTTAAGTGACACCTGGCTGGCCAAAGGTTTAGATGCCGTGGGCCAATAATATTTCCGTTAAAAATATTTGCAAGCATTCCCTAACCATGAGAGAATTATGGGCAGGACAACCATCCATTTGATACCAGATCTCCTGATTTTCGCTTACAACTTCTTCTAGTGCGGGTTCAATTCGATTTTGTAGTAAGTCCAGATAGGTTACTGCTGTACCTTCCATAAAAAATGGTCCAATAATGTGATGTCCTACAATTCCCGCCCAAACATTTATTTTTTGTGGATATTGCGTCCGAGTATGAACAAGACGATGTTACTTTTCCTGACTCTAATACCGGCAATTTTAAACATTTGGTTCGTTGTTGAGGGTGAATGTACATTTATCGGTAAAACAAATAATTCTCAAAAAATCCCTGTTGTTATTTGCTCTTTACATTACCTTAAAACAGAATACCATTCTCTGTTTTTCATCACCTTGCCGCAGCTCTTGATGTTTTTCATACTACTTGTAAGGAAAATATTTATGTTTCTTTAAAGTGCGTAACACTGTGGTTTGATGTTTTCCTACGGCTTGCTTAAGAATACTCGTGCTAATCATTTTATTTTCCTCCACGTGCAGTGAAATATCAAGATCTCTTATTATCCCTTTCTTCGGCTCTTTTGACATTCTGAGTTGAGCATTCATAGTTATTTATTACAGTGCGTTTAAACTCAAATTTACTAATGATAAGTTTAATTAATAAAATGAAAGGGATATGCCTATCAGGGAATTGAACTGAAAACATTTCAGACACTGCTCCTAAACTGTTTCCTGTATAATACCACTTAATCATAGTTACTTTTCCTTAATGGAATAGCTCATATTTAGCTATAATTAAAGCGCCTTTAATGAAAATGTTGTCACTGACGCTAATTTTCGTTTTGTCAATGCCAAATAATAATTTGCTGGTGTTTGCTGTATTACCTAAACTATGAAAATTTCGTAATTTTGCCATCACGTTTAATTGACTAAGTTAAAATTGGCTTATTAAAATTTATTCAAACTTGGCACATGAGTTTCTTATATCGTCCTCTTCAAAAAATTATTATTCAATTTTTCTCTAAAATGTACAGGGGAGCCAATACTTAGCAACGTTAAAATTTACGTGGGATTTCCTATGTTTAACTAGGCCATGCATCACCCAGTATATAGTTGGGGTCAAGCAAATATTTGACGCGTGACACTTCCATATTGTCATGGGTGTCAAATACGGCAGGCCACTCATAATATAAAAGTTACTAATGGCTAATTTATATTACAATAATTACCACCCACTCGAAGTATTTGTATCTTTATCCTTTTATATGACTAAAAAGAGATATACATAATTCTCGTCGATTTGGTCAAATCATATGGGCTGCAGATCCGCATTTTATTTATTTCAAAACGAGTGATGTCGTTGTCTTGTTGACATTCTGTATTTGGTTTTGGATTTTGAGTATTTAAATCATTTTATTGCCTTTTTATAGTGTTCTATTGTCTTTATTTGTGTAGTGTTTCCCAGCAATCATTTTCTGCAAAGGTTTATAAATAACAATATTCGTCAGTCCGGCCCTGACTAAGTATCAGCTGTTATAAAGTTGGTGAAATCGAAATAACTCTAGTATTGGACAAATATGACATTTGCTTGACTCCAACTATATTACCAGTTCGTTTAAGCTGTTGCACACAATTTGAAATTCTGGGTACTTCTACATTGGATTAGTTCATTTGCTATCTAAAACCGAGAGAATGTCTTTTCTGCTAAATTTTCATTACTGCTTAACAAAAATCGGTATTTTTCATTAGAAAAATAAATGTGGAATGGCTCTAACAAAAGTTTCACACAAACGGGAAGATCAAAGGCTAAAACTTTACAAGCGATGTCTGTTGGTAACTTTATATTGTGTTAATTAATAAACTTTGCACCAATATGTGAAAAGATATAATGAAATTGCGTAAATTGATCTGTTATTTTTTTATTTGAAATTGCATAATTCGTACTTATCATTGTGTTAGTACAGGCTATAAATTTATTTGTGTCTTCAAAACATCAAGCGTTCTTGTTATATTTTTTTAGGGGCAAGGCAAAACCCACTCTTATTTTTGTTCGCCAGTAAACGATGATTCATTGCGCACCAGTACAAAAAATCTGTTTATAAACTAAGTTCTTGCGGCCGAGTTACCGTTGACAAAGAATAAAGAAAAGAAGTGGGTAGTAGCTTGCCATTAAAAGGGAAATAATAAGATAACCGTGGTTAAAGGTAATCCATCATTTCTTTAAGGGATGAAAATACGAAACATAAGAACCACTCTTTTAAATAGAGAAGGAAAGCAACCCGAATCAATTAAAAGTTGTGGAAGTACAAGTCTACAGTCTTTATTCATTTTGGAAACTGTTTGTCCTTTGCATAAAAGATATTGTAGATCAGATATTGAGGAATTTAAGTACAGTACTAGAACCAGCATATGAAATTTTCGACAACTACTAAAAAGATTTTTAATCATTTAAGTAATGAGCTGAAATCAATTTTAAACTTCGGCCCGTTTCGGAAAAATGTCAAAGACAGAAGAAAGCCTACAACAATCTGGATGAATATTACAGTGACGTTTTATAGTTGGTTTGTGTTAATTTTATTGCTGTTGACAATGCATTTCTTGTTTGTATGGGTATATGCAATATGCATATATGTATTAGTACTATATGGCTATTACCCTGAATATCTTGAAGCAACAACAGAGATAGAAGATCCAGGGCCATGTCGACTTGTGCGCATGCCCCGTAAGGGTATTGCCAAATGTACTTTTTATTCTTTAGAACAGGGCAAAAGAGTGAGCCTTAGAAAATTAGAGCAATAATAAAATTACCAAAAATCTTGCTAACAAATTGTAAAATAAGCATTAAGTCTGTATTTTCAAGTGCTTTCAAATTATTTGTTTCCATTTCTAAACTAAAACGCGTTAAATAACAATTTCATATAACTGGAAGGCGACAACGTGACAACGTTTCATTTTTACTTGACATAACCTCGAATTCTTTAGCAAATGTTAATTTGTTTGACAGTTCGCTTCATCGAGTTGATTTGGTATAATTAACGGCTTTTGTGTACTGTTTATCTTTACTTTTCTGCAAATTTTGATTGTGTGTGTGAAGTGATGTTTCTTCCTTTTAACTTACCTACGTTAATTTCGTGAGGGAACAATAACTAGGTAGTCCATTTCCTAAAGAATATTTTCCTTTGCTGCTGTTGATATACTTAGGTACCTACCTATTTTTACCGAAAATTGCATGTACTTCAAAGAATCCTACAAAAACCTATTATTTTACCTGTTAAACTCTACGAATAATTGTAAAATATGTAATAAAAGTTTTAGTAATATGTTTATCTGCGTTCTTTGTCAAGTAAATGTGATAACCTCATTTTTTTTTCCGTTAAAACAAACGGCTATTTTCTTTTTCTCGCGCATGCGCACTGCGCGAACTGACCCTGACGGAACAAGGAACCTCGGCTTCACTACGTTTACATTGGTTAAATGGGCAAGGCGCCATATAGTACTAATACATATCCGGATATATGTTCATACATGTCTGCATGTGTATGTGTTTATTCATATATATGTTTTTGTTTTTATTTTATTTTTACCTATATTTTAAAGATTTTTTATACTCGCTTTGTTTATAGGAATTCAGTTTTCTTTAACAATAAAGCATATATTGATTGTTGGATTAATTGCTTTTTCTCCCAGTATTAAAAATATGTACATGACTTATGATTTATCTACTATATTCAAAGCCCAAAGTTTCTCTTAGTGACTCATCGCTAGCGTATAGGGAGCTCCAGGTTGTGAGATATCAGAGGAAACCCCAGGGACGGCACACTTGTTTCATCTTTTACTTTGGATGCTCGGACATCGGCCGCCAATGCACATATCTATAGGCAGCAAGAGGTCTCACATCTCAATAAAGACCTCGAAAAAAATCTGTCTTGGGGTGACAGTAACCATGTAGAATGTAAAGAAACCCAGGCGGCAGTTTTTTCTAAAAAAGTTAATGTTGAAAAACCGGATATAGTCATGGCGGGACACTCGATTCCCTTGGCTTCATCAATTCATTTTTTGGGCGTCAATTTGGATAGTCATATGTTTTGGAATAGTCACGTTACGGCCATTGCTAAGGCAGCCTCGCAGAAGCTTGGAATACTTTTCCGAACTAAGAACCTCTACACACCACAACAACTTTTGATGCCCTATGAAGCCCAAGTTAGACCATTTCTGGAATACTGTTCGCATATTTGGGGCTCTGCTTCTAAACATACCCTGAGATTGCTAGATTCCATTCAAAGAAGAGCCATTCGCTTGATCGGTGACCATGACCTGACAAACAACCTGAAAAGCCTTAAACATCGAAGGCAGGTTGGCGACTTGAGTCTATTTTACAAATATTTTCATGGCAAGTGCTCAACTGAGGTTACCCGCTTGATTCTACCCAAGGCGATGCATGGTAGAAATACACGACGAGCCACTGCAGTCTACCCGTACGTGGTTTAGCTTAGGGTCCCTCGAACAACACTGTTTAAGAATTCTTTCTTCTGGAGAACGTTATCATTCTGTAACGGCCTCACTATGGTCGTGTTCCCCAACGAGTTAATCTCCAGAAATTCAAGATCAACGTGAATCGTTTCCTGTGCACACATACGGCTCGCAGATTAATCCTGCCGTGCTGTGCCTAATCATAAAAAAAATTTGACTAGGGTGGCGTGCGCATTTCAAATTTTTATATTTCTATAGTGTAGTCTAACAGATCGTTAAAATTTGATGAGGGCATGTTCTGTCTTCTTGTGTGTATATCTGCCTTTTACTTATTTTTTAACCTACTAACCTACTTGCTTCTTTGCATTCTCTTCCTCTCTTTTAGTTTCTACTCTCGATTCAATAATATACTTATTTTCCTTTTTACCTTCTTTCCTATTTGCATTCTTCTCCCGTCTTTCAGTTTCCATTCTCGATTCAGTTATTTAATTTATTTTTTTTCCTTCTTCTTTATTTGGATTCTTCTCCTCTCTTTTAATGTCTTCTCTGGATTCAATTAAATTTTTCTTGCCCTTTCTTCTTTTACAGTGTTCAACTTTTTCCTCAACTGATATAAAGGTGTGCCTTCCAGGTTGATTTCTCTTTTTTCAAATTTGTTTCCCTTTGTTTTCCCGATATCTCCTTCTAAAAATTTGTCTACCTTCGGAGTATTTTCCAGTGACCTTGTAGTACAGTGTGGTTCGGGAAACATTATAGGTTTAAATTTTCGACGGAACGTCATATAACTTTTATAAATTAAATTTACTTCATTAACCCTTAAAACCTGATCCTATAAGACGGCGACCTTTTTTACTAGGATTTCTTAGTCCTTAAATACCTGCCTTGAAATTTTCATAATTAGATCTTGCCATACCTTCCTAGCTGTGTGCCCTTCATTGTGCCATGTTTTGTAGGTGTACAATACAATTTTTTTTCAGAAACTCCAGTATTTCTTCCAAATATTTTCGCCGCCACACAATAATTTAATTTTTTTCAAGTAATATTAGTAGGCTTTTTCGATTTCGTTTAATATACGCAATATTAACAATCGAAGTTCGTTTAAAAACTCTTAACGATGTTTTAGGTAAAGATGTGTCCTTAATTTCAGCAATCATTATTTTATTGTTTAGGAAAAAAAATCCATGGATTTCGCGGCGACTGGCATATTTTCTGGCATCATCCAGGATTTTTTTTTCGCCCTTTTATCTGGGCTCGTCGACTATATCCTTTTTTGTCAATTTCTTGAGAAAAGCTTTTCAAAACCCTGAACACAGTGCGAAAAGTTATATTAAAGTGTCACATATTTCTACAGCATGCAATGTGGTTAGTTTAGAATTTCGTTCCTGAATTCCATGATATACGTTTTTAACTATCATTGATGCTTTTAATGTTAATTGAAATTTTTGTTTGTAGATGGACAACTGGCTGAAGGTTCGTTAATATCCATTATTTACTAAATTAAAAGCAGTTGATAACAACACTAAATAAAGTTAAATAACTATATAATTACACAAAACAAACGACTTATACGTATATTACGAAAACTCACAAAATCTATCGATAAATTAATAATGAAAACACAAATTAATCAAGCAGTGCGAAAGCCCTGCCGGCACGCTTATTTTCGAATCATTGAGGTTGAAAATTTATTTTCTCCGCGATCATAATCACAGGATCGAAATCGCCGTGCTATTTTAAATGCATTTAGCTGATGGCGGCTTGTATACCAGCATCGTCTCTTAAGTTCACTGCATTTGTAGTGAAAAACATTTTTATATTCATAAAAAATATTTACTTGTACAATATTTCTATTTTGCCGCTTCATAGATTTGATGGTTGGTATTAAATGAGTCACTGACAGAATTTGTGGATTTTGGGTATATAAATATAAATACATTATGATGCTAGTGTACGTTCTAAAGCCTATTTGAAGTTGGTTTGTCCTTAAAAGGGTTTATTATAAGAAATAAATTTTTTCACAATATTTATTAGTACGATTGTTAATCCCAGAATCTGGTACATCATTCGCTCGTGTATGACCCACATATTAGTATTCCTGAGGACAACATAATTTCACAATTTTTTTCACTACCAACCCCTGAAACAATAATTATTATTGACCGTGTATAATCCTGAGAAATTGTTTCTCTGAACCTCTTGCTACATTATTGACCTAGGTCTATAAACAGCTGAACTAGTATATTATTGTACAGCAAGTTTTGATAATGACTCTTTTCATACGAGCAAGACGCTGATTGTCGAGCAAGTGTGACAAGGAAGGTGTTGTATAGTATACAGTGATTTCGAAACTCCTCCGAATTTGAATGAATGACATGTCTGGCGAATGTTTGGTTGCCTAATAACGGATTCTTGTAGGGCCGTGTTGACAAACGCTATGACATAGTGACTAAACTGTGTGTGAACGTTTACGCACGGCATGGGATAGCATCCGAGTTGTTCCTAAACGTTTACCCACGTTTCGAGGAATACTAGGCAAATAGCCGCTTTCGTGTGAAATAATTGATTTTCCGATGTAGTTAATAGTGTGTTTTTGGGTATTTTCAGAGCTAAATATTTTAAAACTCTTTCGAACTTGCGCTTCACTATTACTTACAGCTAAAGTAACTTTCTTTTTCATAGGGGTTAATTTTATGTGACGTTATCCGACCAGATAAATATTTAATGTTTAAATGCCGTTCTATACAGGGCTAAAAAAAATGAACCACTCTAAATATATCTCTTAATTTTCAGAGAAATGAATATGACAAAGAACACGTCAATTTTAATATCATGGGGTAAGTTTGATAGAATTTTGCTATTGACCTCCACACCTTCAGCCAACCTTACTTTGAAATACCAACCTATCATATTATCGTTATAAAGGGCTTTCAATTGCCCATCCAACAGTCTAAGGAAAGTGAAATCGGGAAATCGGTTTCCTAGTTAGGTGGAAATATGTAATAGAAATGCAACTAATTTTTTTATTTTGGACAAATTATTTTATTAAGCGTTCAAAATGTGTGCCTTTATTGGTTTTGAATTCTTTTCGGACATTGAGGAAAGTTTGTCAGGTAATAGCCTGCATTACATTTATGAGATCTTTAATATTTTCAGGCGGGGTTCTATAAATTTGAGTTTTTTAGTGGCTCCACAAGAAAAAATCAAGAGGAGTCGAGTCGAGAGATCTTGCTGGCCACTCTCACTCCCTCACAATACAGCTTTATGCCCGGTAAGTGAACATATGATGCGATTGCCTATCTCGTGGATAGGGCATATGAAAGTATGGATAAAAGTATGGATAAAAGTAAACCATGTGCAGGCGTTTTCATCGATCTGGCAAAGGCCTTCGACACGGTGTGTCATAGGGGGTTGTTGTCAAGGCTACATGCAGTTGGTATACGCGGACAAATATATTCTCTTTTTAAAAGCTATTTAAAGGGCAGGACACAGAAAATAAATATACAAGACATTTTAAGTTAGTAACAAATTATAAGTGGTAACAACGGCGTTACTATAGGTAATTTAAATACTAATATTTGTAGCATTTTCTAGCATGTAATCAGCTTCCCACATTCTTTATTCTCTTCAAACACATGTTCGACGCACACACTCCCAATCCACTGTCTTTATTCTCTCTTGCAAGAGGTTTTCAAGGTCTCTCATTTTGAAAGTGGTGTTATGCCTTGCTACAAACCCGTTTACTTGCGCCCACACCAATTCTATGGGGTTTAATTCACAGTGATATGGCGGAAGCCGAAGCACCGTTATATTTCGTTTTGAAACGATTTCGTCGACAACACATTTCGTACGTTTATTTAACTTTGCAATCTCCAGTAGCTCCTTTTTCAGCATATCCTTATGAAATGACTTTTTATTTACAGTAAGCCAATTAATGATGTAATTTCTTTTCCAAGAAGACGCTGGTATTTTTTCGGATTTTCTTGAGTGGTACCTGGCATAATCCATAACTATAATAGACCCAGGAGGAATAAGATCTAGCATTGGCTCAAAGTATTCTTCAAAGACATCAGCGTTCTTGTCTTCATGACACTTTCTAGTCTGTTTTGATTTAAATGCTTTAAATCTTTTACCTTTTTCCGAGGGTCCTTTTATTAAAGTGGACCATCCATCCATGAAAGCTTGCCTTGCACTTTTTATATGTTTATCCTGCCATATTTTACCAATGGTATAACCTTCATTTAACCATGTTTCGTCCATATAATAGATATTCCTGTTTTCCCTTCGAAACTGTCTAACTGTTCTCAAATCTCGTCTTTCTCTATTAAAAGTGATTTTCTGTTTTGAATTCTTTCATAGCAAAAATCATTTTCTTCAAAGTTTTCCATAGCTTCATCTTACCCATGGGTGGAATGAAATCATCCATTTTCATTTCAGATATTATTTTGTCCAAGGTAGGTATTTCTTTTTTTTAAGTTAAGCGAGTGAATGATTCTTCTGATGGCAGTCTTTTCATCCTTATTTATTACAGTTTCTTTTCTTCCTGTACTTCTCTTTGGTGACCTGATGGGGCCGCGTTTATCCTCGTGCACAAGTCGGTATATTGTTGACTGTCCGACTCCAGTCATATTCGAACACATTTCAACTATTTTTGTAACTCCGAAAGTTATATGAAATAATAATTGGACTACGCCGATGGAATACGGCAAGGATCACTGGGTTTTATAGTTCAATAATGGTTTATTAATCTTTCGCATTAAGAAAAATACTATACTACAGGTACGAGGTGGAAGCGAGTCTGTCTATACTATTAAATCGATAGAGACCTTGTTTATGTTGTTAATTCGAATGGTGAACGATTTAAGTTATGTCGTGTATTAACTGATGTAAATATTACGTCATTAAGAAATATTTATTTAATGATTTTTTTGTACCGCGTCGCGTCACCTGCTTTACCTGGCGAGCCGCTACTGTCTGCATGAGAAGCTCGTAATATAATTACCAACTGCAAGAGATAGGAATAAATTAAATATACAAGACTGGAATTATACCTGTAATTATCCATTTATAGGGACGATTTGAATAAAACTAAACAGCATTTTAAACATTTTACGACTCTACTAACTTATATATCTGAATTTTATATTCTGCTGGCCAATTACACGGTTACGTCTAAGGCAATAAACATTATTGCGACATACCTTACGAAATAGAGAAATTTTATCTGAATCCCCGGAGTTATTCATCGCGATTTCCTGCTCGCAATTTTCAGAGACTCGCCACGAATTTCCGAATGAAAGTTTGTGATATTTATTGAAAACAGGCCTGGGGTCGTGAACTTGATGGAATATTGATTTTTTTTGTATTGATTTTAAATTAAGTTCGTCGTCAAAATGATCGACCAGTTCATTTTTTCCAATCAATTTTATATTTCTGAGAGTGCTTAACAAAGATCGTCTATGTTGAAAGTTTTAAATTATAACGCATTTTATTCTCTTAACATACATAAAAGATTCCCCTTAACCAAATGTAAGATGGCCATTTGGTTTTACCAGAGCCACAAACATACATACAAATGTAAGACAAAGAATCATGTTCACATAAAATTATTAAATGTTTTTACCAAATATTCTCCCTTTGGGAAACATAGAAGCTAGAAAGAAATCCGTGGATAAGCCGGGATAATAAAATATCTGCAATGAAAATTGTATTAAGGTTACACTTTCTACCTACTTTAACTATCGACGTATATATATATAAACAAGTCATTAAACGAGGTAGAAAGCAATATTATAGTCAACGTGTTTCTAGAGCGGGAACAAGTCTAAAGAGCAATGGACCATAAGCAATAACATAAGAGAAATGAGTTATTTATTATACAAGGGAAAAAAGTCTTCGCGTCGGGAGACAACACAACCTTGAGCTAAAATCTAATATTTTTCCCGTGTATAATACACAATTTTTTTTTGTGACAGGAAAAACGACGATTTAATATTGAAATAGTATATTATTAACCAAGGTTTAGACAGCCATCATTATTGCCCGAGCGGCGAGTTTAAATCACGAGGAGCGAAGCGACGAGGGATTTAAGACGCGAGGGCTATAAGCTGTCTAAACCGTGGTTAATATAATATTTTTTCCACTACTACAAACTTTTATAAGACATTTATCTTTATAGTATTAATTATTATAAAAAATTATAGGTAGGTATAAGTATATTTTTTAATCAAGTTACCTGCGCTTTGGAATTGGCAAAATATTTTGTTGTTTTGTCAGGTGGCTTTGTTAATGTCAATTTTTGTTCATTTATGTCATTAGATTTCACGAGTTTTCCGTTTTTTTTTTTAAATGAGCGAAGAAAATGTTAGTGATATTATTATGTGTACACCTCCAGAATTAAGGATGGAAGCAGGAAAAATGTTGATTGTATCGATATTTTACAATAGCATCTGTAATAATCTAATATGTATATTGATAATTTTATTATCTGGTTGCCTAACCACAAGAAATCACCTTTATGAATTCATGTTGTAGAATCAATAAATCAAGTTACCTGCGTTCAAATAGATTCTTGAAGATCGGTCAATAATGGATTTCAATGCCTTATTATTGACCATGGTCAATAATAACTTATAAGGTAGAGAAAAACGATTTCTAACGTTAATAATCGGTCAATAATGGCGATGTTATAGATTAGTAGTGGAAAAACAGTATTACTTACTAGTTTTTTAGTGTGTTGTTGATCTTTGCAATATATCTGAAAATACTTAATATTTCCGAAACAGTTGAAGATAGGTATAGGATATTGTACATGAAATATCTCTAGAACTTTCTAAGGAATCGAAAAACTGAATAATATATAGGATGTTGTATTTAAAATAAGAAAGTTAGTATTGGCCACTGTTAGATGACACACCCTGTATAAAAAGTTTTTATTGAAAAATATGCGCAACCAGTAATACCAATCGACGTGTCCGAGCGTTCTTTCGGATACGCCCCCATGTATTTATTATCGAATTTATTCTATTTGGCTGATTCACACTGTATTTGTGATGCTTATTTTACAGTACTCTAAAGTGAATCTATTTATACGTTAGAATCCCTTTTCAGATAGAGTATAATATGCGAATTAGTTCCTTTAATATAACGCCGACTCACCGCCGAGTTACTATTTTATCTCGATATTTATGCTAATTTCTTATTGGCAAAGAAAATCTAGGGCCATCGTTCATTAAATCTAATACATCCGCAATTTAAGAAATTAAAAAGAATTCTAAACTACAAGTGAGATTTAAGTGTAGAAAATAGAAGAAATTTTTAAATATAAAAAGTGTTTTATTGAATCTGGCAGTATATAATTGAATAATTCTAATACTGTGGCTTACACAGTAACAATGTATGGTAGATAGTAATAATAGTTCAAAAGGATTCTACTATTCTTTAAGGTTAAATCTATGGGTTTTTGGTTTTTAATTGATTGATCGTTAAACTACTTTCCAAAGGGCAGTATACAAAGAAAAATTAAGTTTAATCACAAATCTAGCGGTGCAGTTTACCAACCATTTTTTTTTATGAAAGAAAATATAATTGTAAACTAAAAAAAAACTAAGAAATTGTTGAAACTTCTAAATGCTTGTGTAAAAATAATATTGGTCTTTCAAGTGAAATTAAAGCTTAATGAACAATAAATGATTTCAATTGTCGGGTCAAAATTAAAATTTTGCTTATTCGGTAAGTCGTAATATCCTTTTAACGAGGTTAGACCCTATTTAAAGGATTATGCTCAAGTTAAAGTTAACTTCACCTTTCAGTTATGTTATTACGTTCTGCGTAATTTTAACTTATCTAAACCTAAACACCTTATAATTTTGCCAAAATAATGCTTGTTATTGCTTTCTATACCCCGTAACCCTCTGGTATTATATATCGCGCCCGGCGCTGGTGGTTAAATTTTTAGGCCATATTACAGACTTATACATTATTATTCGGATGGAAAATAAGGAAAGCCGATATTTTGCAGGGATTAGAGCTTGTTCGTAAGCCCTTTTTCTAAGATTAAGTTTCTTGAGCGTTATGTAAGAGGAGAGGAATGAAAAGCAATATTTTGTAGCACAGAATTGAACAAAATAAACTGGGCTAACGCCTGTTAATATACTTAAGTTTGTTTTAAATGCTGGATCTGCTTTAACATATACCGGGTTGTGATTTAATAACGGATAAATTCAATACAAATTAAACAGGGACGTGTTCGGAAAAACGCTCGAACCCCTCGATTTTGTTTTTGGATTGCGCATATTTTGACATGAAATGTAGGAAAGTGTGACAGAAAAAATATTTTTTCTTAAATGGAAATCCCTGTATATTATTGCATTTTCGGATTCTCCGGAAAATTCTAGACATGTTTTATGTATAATGTCCTAAACCTATCTTCAACTGTCCACGAAATAAATTACACCTCTGTTTGTGAATATTTGACAAAGTGTCAAATTTTGACAAAGTGTCAAATCTTGACAAAGTGTACCTGTATTGTTAATCGAAAATATTTACAATGCGTTTAACCGAGACTCAGAGAATCGAATTTATAACTATGCTTGGCTGTTGTGAGAAAAATAGTACACACAACGAAGTTCGAATAATGTTTAACAATAAATATCCGAACAGAGAACCTGTAAGTCAATCTACAATCAGTAGAATTGAGGCTAAGTGAAGAGAGAGACTAGCACTGTTAAGGATCTTGGCAAACCTGAAAGGCCTGGCGTTCCCAATGACAAGAAACTGGACATCTTTGTTTCATTACACGAAAATCCGAACATCTCAAGTAACATAATACGATTCATAGGTCGACTGTCACAAAATTTTTTAGGAAGAAAAAGTGGCACCCATATAAAATTCGATTAGCTCAAGAGTTATTTGAAGATGATCCAGACCGCAGAAACGAATTTTGCCAGACCATGACCGAGCGAACTGATAATGACCCTAGACTAGTAAAACAGATATGTTCTTTAAACGAAGCAACGTTTTGCTTGAATGGAGAAGTAAATAGGCATAGTTTTAGACACTGGGTGCCAGACAATCCATACTGGTTTAGGAAAAGTCATTCTCAGAATTATTAATAGGACCATACTTCTGTGAAGGAACTTTGACGGGAGAACGTTATGATGACTTTTTAGAAAACGACTTGATTCCAGCACTAGCGATACTATATCCTGATAAAAATAATCCAGACATGCCAAACCAAGCGTTAAGGTTTCAACAGGATGGAGCTCCGCCCCACTATGCTGCGAGTTTACAATTTTGTGGCTGCGATTGTTAAAAGATTCCTAGATGATGTTTTCCGAAACCGGTGGATAGGCAGACGTGGATCAATACAGTGGCCACCTAGGTGACCCGACCTTACTCCACTGGACTACTTTCTTTGGGGTTATGTTAAAAATAAAGTGTATAAAGATAAGCCACGCACGCTTGATATTCTTAAAGAGAGCATTCGTAACGTAATTAGAAATATTTCTCCAGAAACCGTAGAAAAAATTCAGCAGGAATTTTTTGATCGTCTGGAATAGGGTACTGCAGAGCTGTTAATGGTGGACACTTCCAGCATTTGCTAACATAATTTTTGATATATTGAAAAATTTAATTTAGCTGCAATAAAGTGTTATTTTAATATTTGAACGTAAATATTTCGCGAACAGTTAAAGATAGTCTTAGGACATTATACATGTCTAGAATTATTCGGAGAATCCGAAAATGCAATAATATACAGGGATTTACATATAAGTAAATATTTTTTTAGCCACCCTTTTGTTGGACATCCTGTATACCTACATCTTATGTCAAAATATGCGCAATCCAAAAACAAAATTGACAGGTTCGACCGTTTTCCCGAACACGACCCCATTTAATTTGTATTAAATTTATCTCTTATTAAATTACAACCCTGTATATAAACCTTATAATGTCGGGTTTCGTCTTCATGTTACCATTCTCACTCTATACATTTAACGCAAGAGTTGCTGAAATAAAGAATGTATCATCACTCCTGACATGGTCAGGGTGATTCCTAAGCGAAGTTGCTTTTACTGACATACACTGGGTGAATTTTTTTAAGTGTTCCAAGACAACATCTCGCGAACGGTTTCAAATATTTTCATGAAATTTTGGTAAGGTATAATAGGGATATGATTACATATTTAACCATACTTTTTACATTTTACCCCTTTCTCAACTTTGAGGGTTGGGGGGCAAGTTTGGAATTTTATAAGAGATGATGTATTTTTGTTGCTAAAAATCTGCCTGAAAAACTACGCATATTATCAACATTTTTTTTCACTTGCTTTCCTGATTACGGAATTACGATTAACCAAAATGTGATGGAATTTAAAAAAGTTAATTAAAATTAAGTTTTACCAAATAGTTTTCGTGGAGCCGCGTAATATTTACTTACGTCAGTTTTTGAAGTTTTAATACTTATTTCTCAGTTTATTGCTCAAAATATGGAATCAAATTTTAATGTGCAAGTTGATATGTTAATAATTTTGGGTTCAGAAAAAGCTACAGAGAAGCTTCACTAGTGTAGGTTTCCTAACAACCCAAAATCTCACATGGCATTTAAGAGGCTGGATACCAGATGTCGTGCTAATGACAGGAAACGATTCACGCTGGTCTTGAATCTTTGGAGATTATACTTGTTGGGGAGCACGGCCTCAGAGAGGTCGTTCCAGAGTGATGACGTTCTCCAGATGAAAGAATTATTAAACAGTGTCGTTCGAGGGGCACTAAGCTAAACCACGTACGGGTGGGCTGCAGTGGCTCGTCGTGTATTTCTACCACGCACCGCTCTTGGTGAAATCAAGCGGGCAACCTCAGTTGATCACTTGCCATGAAAATATTTGTAAAATAGACTCAAGTCGCCAACCTGCCTTCGATGTTTAAGGCTTTCTAGGTTGTTTGTCACATCATGGTCACCGATGAAGCAAATGCCTCTTTTTTGAATGGAATCTAGCAATTGAAGAGTATGTTTAGGAGCAGAGCTCCAAATATGCAAACATAACTCTAGCGATGGTCGAATTTGGGTTTTATAGAGCATCAAAAGTTGTTGGGGTGTATAAAGGTTCTTAGTTCGGAAAAGTATTCCAAGCTTCTGCGAGGTTGACTTAGCAATGGCCGCAACGTGACTATGCCAAACATATGAATAAATGAATTGATGAAGCCAAGGGAATCAAGTGTCCCGCCATGACTATATCCGGCTCTTCAATATTAGCTTTTTTAAAAAAAAAACTGCCGCCTGGGCTTTTTAGTGTTACATTCTACTTGGTTACTGTCACCCCAAGATAGATATTCTTTCAGGTCTTTGTTGAGATGTGAGACCTCTTGGTGCCAATAGAGATGTGCATTGACAGCCGATGTCCGAGCATCCAAAGTAAAAGACGAAACAAGTGTGCTGTCATCAGCAAAGGTATATATAGGATTTTTAGTTTTTTCCAAAGGATCGTTACTGTATAGTAACAAGAGGGTGGGCGATAATATAGAACTCTGAGGAACTCCGCCGTTGATGTTAAATGTGTTTGAAAGAAATCCGTCCATCGCCACTCGCAGAGAACTGTCTTTAAGAAAGCTTGACGGGCATGAACAAAGTTGAACCGGCATTCCGCATGGTCTCATTTAGTTAGGAGCCCCTCATGCTTATACTCGGTCAAAGGCCTTGGACATATCCAGCGCTACCCCCGGGACTCCCCATGATGTTCTATGGCGTTGTTTTAACCGTGAGTAACATAAGCGAAAAGGTCTCCTGTTGATCTAGACTTACAGAATCCATACTGGCGGTCACTAATAATTTTGAAGCCTTCCAGGTACTTTCGGAGTAGAACTCTAATAAACGAAAGTTGGTGTTATAGCTGGAGTGAGTTAAAAAGTAGTTATAATCATATTGCACTTGTAGAAGTTTCATCCATATCACATTATGTTTCAGTAAGAGCAGTATGGACAATACAATATAATTTATTATTTCGCGCCTGAAAATCCTTCTTCTAAATGAGCATCCCTGGTCAATCAATGTCGGGTGTAGAATTATCGCGGATAGAGACGTTCGTCACCATGTGCGTGGGAGTTAATAAAGTCTAATAGATTTTTATTAGAGATATTTACATTTTCGGTCGGTGAGTTAGGAATAACGGAAGAAATCTGACGACCTATCGACTCCGGGTGTCGTTTCCTGACCCAGAATATTTGGAGCAATTTTTAATAGTCACATCTGGTGCTCCACAACGACATCAATGGACTTTGCGGGAGTCTGCACATTCGTGGTTTAAGTGGCCAGATTTGTCACAATTCCAGCATATGATTGGCCTGGTGTGTGTGCGTGTGTAGTATTGGTCCGAATTTTTTGAAAGATATTCAAATGAAAAAATGTTCATATAATTTAATAAGAAACCAATTATCCTAATTATTAAGTTAACTCATAAATCTTGACATGTAGTTTTAGCAGGACGGGGCTCCACTCTATTATGCAGTACAGGCCCGTAACTGTTTAATTAAAATATTTGAAAGCAGGTGGCTTAAGGCCAACTCAGACTAGCTGTTGCGGTTACGATTGCCGTTGTCATTGGCCATTGGGTTTTATTCACACATCGCCGGTTAACTTCCCAATTTCAGTTAGCTTCGACGTATTGACAGTGAGAAAATGTTAGCAAGAAGTAGATTTATCGACATTTGTTGTGCGGTCTTGGTACTTATTGGTGAAGACGTGGTTACATCCCACAGCAAACTTCTATTTTTTACTTCGTTAATTAATTGCATTTCATGATAACACAACAGCTGATGCGTATCAGGTGATCACTTGACTACAGGCAGAACTGTTATTGGTTACAGTTGTAAATAGGCCGATTAAAATTAGAACTCAATCTAAACGCGAAGCCGTAATCGTAACCGAGGAGTGCTGCGCTCTCATTGCCCAGGCCCAATCGTAACCGCAACTGCTAGTCTGAGTTGGCATTATTGGTCAAAACTGGCCTGCTTGGTCCCTAGATTTGACCCCCCTTGATTTCTTTAAGTTGGTTTTTATAAAGGACAAATTGATGGCAACTGCACCAACAATTTCAGATTACATGGAAGACCGAATCTGTTCTACCTGCTTATTAGTGACACCAGAAATGTTACAGCGCGAACGAATTTCATTTAGACAATTGTGCGAAAGTATTTTAAACAACTTCTCAAACATGGTAGACGTTAAATAATTTATATTTAGGTTGTAAGTTATTTCTTTATTGCACTACCATAATAAATCATAATTCAGAAACCAGGAGAGCAAATCAAAACTATGTAGTTTTTCAAATATATTCGAATTTTAGCAACAAAAATACATCATCTCATACAACAATCCAAACTTGCCTCCACCGCTCAAAATTGAGAAATGGGTAATATGTAAGAAAATATGGTTAATATGCCCCTCCCTATTACCCCACCCAAGTTTCACCAAAATATTTAAAACCGTTTTTGAGATATTGCCTGGTATTTGTTTAAAAAACTTACCTTTTAAAAATTTGTAGTCTCTTAAAATCATAATTTTAGATGAGAAACACATATGTATGCGAAGGCAAGGTAATGATACTCAGACGCAAGAGAATTATTATAATAGGGACCATAAAACCAGCATAAAAATAATCTAGAAAATAAACCCTGCTGGAAAAAGAAGATTTTAATGAACATTTACCTTAAGCCAAGCATTTTGCAAAAGCTTTTTATTTACAGTTATTTACATAATATTTATTTAAAGCAGGGGTTTGCAAACCGAATACAAATTGGACGTAAACAATAAAAATTTGGATTTAATAGACAGTAATATTAAAATCTCGAAAATTATCACTCTACTAAGTTATTAGGGTATTTTACTGCAAGAGGTCGCAACGATCAATTTTCTCCAAAAGAATTTATCATGTTATGAAAGAAAACTTACTCACCACCTTTAACATTATCTAACTTTTTTTTGTATTTATTTTTAATTTTCATTTTTTAATTGAATTAATAATATTTACATAACTTAGGGCCACCATTTTGCAATAAGAGAAAAGGGACTGATTTAAAATGTGACAAAAATTCTATAGCATTTCTTAGGCTAATAATTAATAATATTCCATTTGTTTTTTTTTCTGTACGCACTAAAACTAACTAAATGCTAAAATTATTAATGGGTTAGAGTTTGTTCTTATCTGCCGGACATTGTTACTTGTTGTACAATTGTCAATACCCCCTCAAAGCCTATTCCTGGCTGCGCCACTAAAAATGTCTTATATTGATATTTCACATTTAAACCTGACTTACTCAATATGCACCTTTCAACGTTAGACACAATGTACTGTATCTAGGCATCTGTGGGATATATTTATACTTTACTACGAAAGATACATATATACAAGATATATCTTGTGTTGCAATACTAGACTAAAAATGTTGGGAGCCAACGGAAAACGAATAACTCACTTATAACCTTATAATGCGTTGTTGGTATTTTAATATTATGGAAAGTTTAAGATCACCACCTACCTTAGCTAACTCAAGCTCGTGACAATTACAACCGGGGTAAGTCTTTTGTGAAGGGCCAGTAAAACAACAATGTGTAATTGTATGGTCCCAAAAAATGAGGTTGTGCAAGCATACACGTTTGAGTTCTGAGCGCCACTCACAGCTGTAACTTGTCACAACAATAAATTCCTGTAAGCACACAATGGGGCCCACACATAGTGCCAGAATAAGCACTCAAAATTAATTAAATGTTATTTAATTAAGAAAAGATTTAAGTATAAGAGGTTATTTTAAATTATAAACTAACAGCGCTGAATTCAACTTCTAATAAGTACAGTTCATTTACCAAATCAGACAAAATCGTAAGAATATGAGCCTAGCTAGCTTCAACACTCATTATCATAGCGCAAAAGTTGCAACTCTTTTACATTCTGATTTTTATGTCTGAGTAACTAAGATAAATAAGGTAAATCTTTTATAATGTTAAATGTGTTAAAATATACTTAAAAATAGTTGAACAAAATTAAGGCTCTGATTAAAACCAAAATGAAATTACTTAGTTTAGGTACCGCAAAAAAATTGCATTTGGCTGTGCAAGTGTGCAATACAAAAAAACTCAAAATAAAGTAGATATTTACAGTTTAACTTGAAAGGTAGATACCTATCAGCAGGGTCCTTCTGGAGGCGGCAGATGCAGATGGTCCCTAAATTGGCCTCACAAATGCTCGGAAAATCAGGACCAAAAATCTAAGGATTGAACCCGTTTTGGCCAGAAGAACTGCCAAGAGGGCAAGCGTCAACGTATAGAAAACTGGTCTAAAAGATGTATAAAGTTTTAGATTATGTAGCAAAAATCTCAAAAGTATCGATCATCTATGAAAATATACCAAAATTACCCAATATGTGCAATAACCGGGATTAGATGTGGAAACTGATATTCCTAATTGGCATGAAGGCAAAAGTCTGTGACCAGGCTACAGTCTGATTTCAAATAATAGATTGACACAGATGACGTTTTCCATTAAACTCAAAACCTACAGCAAAGGTCACAGAAAATATTCAAAATTTGAGCAAACACAACCTAAAATGAAGGGCGGTTTCGCGCAAGGACGTAGAATCACGGACTTGCGGTTTTACGATAACCACAAAGAACCTACCTTCGCTTCTCAGTATTCCAGGTAAACCAATAAGCGTCCAGTAACACGCTGTCACTATGGCAACGGTGGCCATAGTTTTTCTTTGCCAATAAAAAATTAGCACAGATATTGAGATAAAGTAGTAACCCGGCGGTGTGTCGGCGTTGTATCAAAGGAACTAATTTGCATATTATAATGACCGACAAAGGATTCTAAGCTATAAAAAGACTCACTTTAGAATATTGTACATTTTTATTTTAACTCGAGAAGTATTAATTACTAGAACTGAGCTTAATATTTGTGGTTTATTTTGTGAAATATACCGATTTTAACAATCTGCTGAAACCATTGCCATGTTTTGTCGTGGGTTGGTTCAGGTTAAAATATTCTAAACATGGGATTGTAATCGGTGAAGGCGTTTATTGGTTTTGCCGATTTGCAATAATACATAAAACACTGTCAAGCTTTTGTGTAAATTAGTAGAATATTTTATGTTGTAGAATAATAGGATTTTATGTCTAGCTTTAATTTAGATTGACACACCTTTCCCAAACAGGTTACAAACTGTTTTTTGGGATCAAGCAATCGGTTTGGTAAATATAATCGAAACACCCTGTTCTCTGATTCTAATCTGATTTGAGTTCGTCTATTAAAGCCCAGCAATAACGAGAGAAAGATTAAAATTGAATAAAAAAAGGTATGTTAACTGCATTCCCACTTACTTTAATTGGAGAGCTTTGTTTATTTTGGATCGTTACTTAAGGGAATGTTTGCATTTTCCAGAGTGGATTGCAAAGTTGTTTTAGGGGACCACTCTAACGATAATAACGTTTCAGACGTGAATAAACCTTTTCCAGGAAGTTTCCTGAGCAGAAATACGATTTTCAAAAAGGTATTGTGGTTTTATATTTAATTCCTGTTTATGGCATTAACTTGGGAATTACCCATATACAAATTAGATCCACAAAATAACAATAGGGGCAAGACGGCAGGAAAGAACCATGCTCACCAAAAAATTCTCGTCTATGGAATGCAACAGGGCTTAGAAGTGTATGTCTATTAGTATTATCGGGGTAGTTACATTCCTGAATTATTAATATACTTTGTTTGCAGAACAGAATTTACCCAAATCCGACAAATAACCAAAGTACGTAAAAGTAAAATAAGGAAATTAAAATACAACATAATATTTTGTTTAATGATTCACTAACGACAACAAAAAAGTATTTTCTAAATATTAAATTCAGGTAGAAAACTAAAATAAACATAAAAAAGTTATAACGGTAATATTGGTGACCTTCAGTAACTTATATGACAAAAACATTTAACCTTAGCTAAAGCCTGGGAAAACATACTAAGATTTGGATAATAGATTTATTAATTAAAAAATACAAGAACAAATCTATTTTATGCTTAAAACTAGATACTGTATTTTTTTAAATGTTAAACTTGAAAAGTCATTTTTAATATAAAAAAGAATTTAAAATAAAGACATGTTTTGAGAAATGCTCTCTCAAATATCGTAACACTTCCTCTTACTTTTGGGTTCTGAAAATACGCAGCAAATATGCTCAAGCCTATATTCTTGTCTCCAATATCAGGACAGACAAATTCATGTCTCCTTCTTCTTAAGCAGTAAACTAAGTATGAGCTATCTTCGTTAACTCCAGCAGCTAAGACAACAAAGCATTCTTCCATGTCGTGTTTTGTCCTCAGATTGTAATGTAATTGTGTTTTTTAAGCTTTGATAGCGGAGCGTCCTCTTCTGAATCTAAAACCTCTGCTCTCTTTATCAATGTTTTTTCTACTTCAATATATGTCTCTTTCTCAATATCTATCGTTTTCTTTTTATTTTCAAAAATTTGTTTATAGCAATTTAAATCTAACACTGGTAGTATTTCTTCATGGTTGCTGAGCATGTACTGGGTTTTCTATTTTATTATTCATAAATTCTAATTTTGTCATATATGTTACTTTGTGTGCCCTGTGTTACGTTTAGAGTGGTAATAATACCACAAATAATCAGACACTAATGTGTAACCCAAACACTGAACTTAACGTTTGACAGATGACCGGTAGAAAAACAATGTTGTCGCGTCACAAATAATTTAATATTTTTATTGGGTAACATATTTGAGGTTCTTCCTGAGGATGCTAATAATTTATAAAACTATCATATTTCTATTAATGTACCTAACGAATAGTTACCTAATAATAATAAAGCAGTAAATAAATAATGGTTTGCTGGCAGAAAACAAACTAATAATTGGCGTCCAATGTCCTTAAGGGCTTTAATGGCCGCTTTAGCACGGGAGCAGTGCTTTTCGACGTGAGAAAAGCATTTGACAAGATCTGGCACGACGGACTTATTTTAAAGCTGATAAGATTGAGAGTGCCAAATTACCTAATAAAAGTTATTCACTCTTTTTTGGAGGACTTTCGCGGATTTGTCAAAAAATTCGATATCGACAACGTTAGAGTCGGAGTTCCGCAAGGCTCCCCCCTGGCCCCGGCCCTGTACAATATCTATACCTGCAATATACCAAAATTTGGTCAAAAACAGTTATACCTGTTTGCTGATGATACCGCGATCACTGCCACCATAAAAACAGCCCATGATAGTGGTTTCGAAGTTGCAGCGACATATAAAACTTTTAGAGTCAAACCCGTTTGTTGATCAAAAACTCTAGGATAAATTGGAGTAATAATATTAAATACCTGCACAGTAAAAAATTGAGTAATAAACCTAACACTTAATGGTGGTACATATAGGACCACACTCAATAGGGTATATTAACCAATCAGTATATCTGGTAAAAAAGATATTTTTGCATGGTTTTTTTACTTTTTGATGAGTGTTAATTCTTCCTATTTATAAGTAGGTACATTTACACTATCAAGTGTAAATTAAACTCACAGATTGTAAACCTATCCTTCTAGGGTGTACAAGAAATAATAAGGTAAGTAAACCATTTTTTAATGGTAAAGTTTATTTTATTTAGGTGTGACTTTACTATAGTGAGTGTAGTATCCCGTATCAAACTAACCGGGCGTTTATAATTAAAATGTAAAAAATAATGCATTCAAGATCTTTTACATTATTAACCTCTGCTTAGTTTGATACATGAACGAATGACTTAATCAAAGCCGAAAGTAGTAGCCCCTAATATATACAGGGTCGTTGGTATGTATGGAAACGGTCGATTATTTCTTAAAGTATGACAGTTAGCAAAAAATATTTTTTTGATAAAAGTTTTAGGGTTTATTAAGGAGTATTAGAATTTAAAAAAAATAAGTATACAGGATGAGTCAGAAAACCGTAGGGAAGCAAAGTTACCTTTTTTCAAATGGAATACCCTATATCTTCGAATATTTTTGGATTTAGCATAAAACAGCAATTATTTTTTAATAAGCGCATTATAAGTCTAAACCTAATAGTTTCCGAGATATCGACTTTTGAAAAATGAAATTTTTTAACTTTGACAGCTTCCAGTTTTCTAATAATACGTTTTAGAGTAAAACGGCTTACATGTCCCTATCTTACTTTTTTATTATCTTCCCAGAAACATCAACTTCCGGTTAAACCGGAAGTACTGTGTTTCCGGCTTTTGAGTTACATCCGGTTTAACCGGAAGTTGAGACTATTAGTTGAGATAATAAGAAACTAAGATAGGGACATGTAAACCGTTTTACTCTAAGACGTACCGTTAGAAAGCTAGAAGCTGTCAAAGTTCAAAAATTTCATTTTTCAGTAGTCGATATCTCGGAAACTATTAAGTTTAGGCTTATAATGCACGTATTGAAAAATAATTTCTATTTGATGCAAAATCCAAAAGTATTCTAAGATATAGGGTGTTCCATTTAAAAAAAAGTAACTTTGTTCCTCTACGGTTTTCTGACTCAACCTGTATACTTATTTTTTTTAATTCTAATACACCTTAAAAAACCCTAAAACTTTTATCTAAAATATTTTTTACTGACTGTTTTACTTTAACAAATAATCTACCGTTTCCATACATACCAACGACCCTGTATAAATCTTCAGATCGCTTGGAAAGGTTTGTTAAATGAATGAAAATATTGAGTATTATTTATCGTTTATTTTAAAAAAAAATTATGGTTACAACAGAACTGGAAAACCCTGTGATTTTTTAACACTTATTATTATAACTAGTTGAACAAAATGACACACCTACTGTATAGTTTGCAATTTAGTAAATTTCTCATACATAATAATATCTACGTTTAATGTACCTTATTGTAAAGCCTAACGAAACAAATAATATAATAAATATATGTATACTTAGAACACTAAACAACTAAATAAAATTATGCTTGGGAACAATATAAAATAACGAAAATGACGAGTATTATATTAATCGTATATTTATTTGGAGATCTATGAAGAAAAATATGTAGGTAGGTACCTGAGTATTTATATGAAAAAGGAATACATTTATATTATAAGCTTATATCAGAATAATTTAAAAGCTAACGGGAAAACTGTAGCAATGTAAATACCTACTTAGTTTTTTAAATATGGCGAACTTATTAATAAGGTTTCTATTAAATTTCGTTAATATGCTTACCCAATTTAACAAGATCCTCATTAAGAGGCACCCCATTTGGCACTTTATGCAGAACTTTGCTTTATTTCTATATTTTAATTTAAATATAACATTATTCTATATCACGTTCAAAGAGCACAATCAGACTGACTTGAAAGTTAAATTTGAATGTCGCGTCGGCGTCATCTGTCAATTCCTAGAATTTCACACCACTTGTTGCCGCCTGTCTTTTCGGTAACACGGGTTTAGGTATTTTTACCCGGGGCCGTGTAAAAAAACGATTAAAGAATAAGTTTTACTTTCAATGTGTTAAAATAATCTTCTAGCGGGGTTTATTTACACCATAATATGGTGTCATTAATTGTCTTTGTATTTAATTTTCCTGATAGGGTGTAAAATGGAATAAATAACACCCATTCAACAAAATTAACTTTTTCATAGGCAAATTTAATACAACATCTTTGGTCCCATATGAGTGTAAAAATTTGGTAAATTATGTTGATCCGGGTGTTAACATTAACACTTCTTTTTTTTACCACTCCTGAAATGATTTTTACCAGGTGGATATTTTTTACTGTGATGGGTCTCTGCGTCGAAAAGCGGATGGCTTGGAATAAGAATGCTGACCAGCGCTCGAAAAAAGCAGAATTGACTTACGTACAAAGACTAACATAGATAAGACTATTGTTCGACCGGTACTGACGTACAGAATCCCTACCTGGAAAAAAAATATGTAGCTGTCAAAACTATTTGGTATCAAATATTTCGTTATTGTCATTGTTTCCTTAACAAAGTTCATAGCCTACTTGTCAGAAACCATAGGCACATAGCGAATGCGCATTTAATGCTTTTTATTTTTTTTTGTCGGAAACTGTTTGTCGGACGATAAAAAGGCAAGATATTAAACTTGGCCTAAAATGAATGAGTATTTTAAAAATAATTTTTATCTTGAGAAAAAGCAGTGACGTACATAATATTTTTCCAAAATGTCTAGTCCGAACCCTTTCAGGACGCCACTGGTTAAAAAATTTTAAAACTTTTCTACACCAAAAAATGGCTATTGATGCTTAGAGGGCATGTGTGAAAAATTCATAAAAATAGCTAGAAAGTTGTTATGATAGAAAAACGATTTTTTTCTTAAAACTTTAACGCCCTGTAGTTCGAAAGTTGATAGGTTAAGGATATATGTTAATTTGAACTTTTCTTCTTAAAATCATCTAAGGATTCACACTGTTAAGGATCAGCATCTTATTCTGAAAAACCCTGTATAGAATATTATAGAATGCCTTCTAGTGTCGAACAAGTTCTAGTAAATACAATCAAGTTAATTCCATCATATAATATATTATTTATTATATTTTGGATAGCTTTCATCTGAGTAAGGTTGTTTCTGCTAAAAAAGAATCAACTATGATAGAGCCATATCAAAATCAGGAACATCTGGCGAATCATATCTCATGGAAAATATGCTTTCGTAAGTGGACCACCCAGTATATCAGATATTCTAATACACAGTATCAGAACCTTGTTATAATAGGCATTAGAACCTTTCTTATATTGGGTATAAACTATCTTAAACAGTATGATATTCGATATTATCTAGATTATCACTGATATTAGAAATTCTTATAAGCGGTATACAAAGTAAATTATTACCACTATAACCACATTTTAGCAAAGCGAGATTAGTTACAGTAGCGAACTGTCGCGCTGTCCAAATACGTATGCGGAATTCTAATAACTGATACATAATTTTTTATATTAGGTATTGGAAAATTTTCCCAGTGTACCTAGGGACTGGACTGGCTGCTACCTCGACCTTAATGATTAGGTATAATCAAACAATTTAATAACTAAAACTAAATTCTTTGAATAAATTACATTTTTTGAATTTTGTTTGTCTGTTAGGTTTCTAGGATGCTCTGCCTTGCTCTGCACCCCTGGTATGCTATGGGGACTTATATTCATAGATCAGTAAAATTACCAAGTAGGTTAGACATCAGTATTGAAAAGAAGCTTTTAAAGATAAATCCGTGGGCACTTAAATATTTTCTTAAACGACTACATGACTATTACAACAATCACTAATATTATCCCTTAAATTAAACATACAGTTCTTATTCTCCGAGTTTGTTAGAAAACGTGGAAAATTAAATATTCAAACCATCCTACCAGTCCACTTAGAGACCCAGACAGGAAGTGAAACCAGCAGAAAATTTTAATTTTGCGCAATTAAAAGATCTTGCTAAGTTCTTTTCCGGATTTAGTTCCTTAATTCCGCGCATTCTTGTATTATGCACGGCCCGTAAAACCCTATAAAAAGATAGAATTTCGAGCATCGGCAGCGTAATTAAACTGGAAAATTAGAAAAGGTATTTTAACTGTTACAGCACTTAGTCTAATTGGGCAACTATATTTGTTTAAGACCACTAAAAGTAAAGTTTTGTTTACGGTACGAGGTGAATTTTAAATTTACCAATTGTCTGAGGAATACACTAGCTAAAAAAAGTACGTACAAGTACACTTATTTTAAATTCTAGCTCAAATAAAGTAATTCAAAAATTCTTTTTCTAATTTGGTTTCATCAAAAAGCTGTTTCGATATCATTTTCAGTATCGTAATATCAAACAGTTCTCTTTATTTCTTTCCCTTTATTTTCCTAAGGTTGGTAATGATGTTCACAAATGTTTTACTTTGCTGTCGTGTATGTTTGGTTGCATTAATTCTATGAAATGGAGATGAGTTAAAAAAATATCAAATAATCTTACAAAGTTACTATTATTATTTACCGAAATTTCCCTTAACTTTGGGGGTGTTAGACTGAACTCATCTTCCTCCATATTTTAAAATTATGTAGGTATGTTAGAAAAATTAGACAACTTCGTGACAAAATGGCTGACACGGAAATAATAGTATATTATTAACCAATGCTTAGACAGCTATCATTATTGCCCGAGCGGCGCGAGGGCTATAAGCTGTCTAAACCGTGGTTAATATAATATTTTTTCCACTACTACAAACTTTTATAAGACATTTATCTTTATAGTATTAATAATTATAAAAAATTATAGGTAGGCATAAGTATATTTTTTAATCAGGTTACCTGCGCTTTGGAATTGGCAAAATATTTTGTTGTTTTGTCAGGTGGCTTTGTCAATTTTTGTTCACTTATGTCATCAGATTTCACGAGCTTTCCGTTTTTTTTTAAATGAGCGAAGAAAATGTTAGTGATATTATTATGTGTACCGGGTGTTCCACCTAAGGAGGTAATCGGCTATATCTCAGAAAGTAATAACACTAGGACTTTGGGAAAAAATATGTATCGATAAAAGCGACCAAGAGAAATTGCTGGAAATTATTTTCAAGTTCGAAAAATGACCGCTAGGGGGCGTAAGAGAACTTTCAAAATAGAAATGCCGATTTTTTCTTGATTTTTCTTCATAAAAATATGTTAAATATATAGGCATTGTATTCTTCATCAAATTATGCAACTTTATGTTAGGAATTGTTTTTTTCTATTTTTAATAATAAAGTGGTGGGAGAAGGTCAAACTTATTTTCTTTCAAACGCTGATATCTCTGCTTTGGATAAACCGATTTTATTCAACTTGGTCTTGAAAAAAATCCCTTATTTTCCTCTACAAGTAGATCCATTAACTTTACCATATTGATTCTGATGGTGGCCACTAGATGGCGTTTTTCCGTAATTCCTCAATGAATAAGGATTTTCTCAAAAAAATCAAATGTTATGATATAACTTTTTCATCATATTCTATTTTAGGCTTATGAAGGCTATTAAATAGTGGAATAAAAAATCCAGGTCCGTATTTAAAATAAAAAAGTTGATGATAGTCGCTCAAATCCGAAACGTCGGATTAAAAAACTAACCCCATCAGCTTGTAGAAGAGGGAAAGTTACTATAAGGAACTGAAAACCGCAACCTGATATCTTTTGTTAAACTAGAGAAATTAGGAATAATAATAATTAATATGGAAAAATAGGCCATTTTTTACAACATTAATTAATCAATTAAATCTCTGGTCTGCACATACGGATGTTTAGTCATCTAGGTGCGACCTAATCTAATTTTTAGAATGTAGTCAATATAACTCCTGATTTATATACAAATATTGTTACATTGTTAAAGTTTGAAAAATAAATGATTAAAAAAAAATAAATGAGAGTCAATAATGGATTTCAATGCCTTATTATTGACCATGGTCAATAATAACTTAAAAGGTAGAGAAAAACGATTTATAACGTTAATGGCGATGTTATAGGTTAGTAGTGGAAAAAATTATTTGTTGATTTCAAGGCTACTATGATAAATAATTTGATTGTATTACCAACATAAAATTTAGGCCTAAAAATGTTGAAAATTTGTATGTTTTATTTTTTTTATAAATATGGATTTATTTATTGAAAAAAATGCCAAAATAGAAAAAATAGTATAAAGCAAGCGGCTCGTTTTCTAACATGGACGAGTGCGCTAAAATGAGCTTAATAAGACTTGTACTTTAATATACTATTAAAGCATCGCTCGTATATGCTTATTCGCTTTATTACCCTTTCGAGCAGGAGTTATATTATTTCAAGGTGTTGGGTCATTGGTGAGCGTGTCTGTGGGTCATACAGGAAAATACTTTCTGTTCTATGGAATGGGTTAAAAAAGTCAAAAATTACACGAAGGGTGGCTTCTTGTTCAATTACCCATTATTAAACCAAAAAAGTAAAGATAGGGCGACAGTCTAGCTTACGCATGAATGTAACGTTGATGAACGCAAAAATATCAAAACACAAATAGATTTACTAAGGACCAGATGAGAAATTCTTACATAATATAGGAAAAATTAATCAAAGAATATTTATAAATTCCACCTGGAAAGTATCACTGCCATCAAAATCATGGCAGTATGAATTTGTCTTGATGATAGTGATATGAATCACAAAATAAATCATTGTCATCTAGAAACTATCACTGTCAGCAAATCCATGGCAGTATGAACTACTAGCTTTGTGTTTTGATGACAGTCATAGCAATCGTAAACCTAATCCAAGAATATAAATGTCACCTAGAGACTATCACTGTCATAAAAACACAATAACACATCCCTGCGTCTTTACACTCTATTGAATGTGAATTGTTTTTTTTAACCGAATTTGAATAATTTGGTGTCCCTAATTTCAAATCTGTTTCTAGTTTTTTTGTATCGCGTAAGGTTTTTTGTGAAAATAAAATCTTCATAAATCATAATGTATATATATATATATATATATATATCGAGAGGGTAGTCGTTGCTGACTAGTTGAGAAATACACTAGTAAATATTGGGGACTGCAGCAAATGAAAGAGTACTCTTTAAAGTTATTCCAAGCTTTCGGAAATCGTAAATTTTATTTCCATCTTCAGGGAGAAACTTTGGTGAGATTGTTCATACAGATGTTAATATAATAATTATTAATAAAAGATTAAAATATTAAGCGGGAAAACATGTTTTCCCGCTTAATATTTCCATAATTTCAAATAATTAACGAATTTTTTAAAAAATGTGAACAACTAAGTTTGGTTTTATTTTAAATTGTGTGTTTCTTCGTCCATATACAATGTTTTTAATATTATCTCTGAACTGTAGTTGTATTTATGATTGACTTGGATTTTCAACACGTTTTTCTGCTCGAATGTCTTTTATTAATAATTATTATATTAACATCTGTATGAACAATCTCACCAAAGTTTCTCCCTGAAGATGGAAATAAAATTTACGATTTCCGAAAGCTTGGAATAACTTTAAAGAGTACTCTTTCATTTGCTGCAGTCCCCAATATTTACTAGTGTATATATATATATATATATATATATATACCGAATTCAATAATCTCAATCCCCTATCCGTTTTCCGGTATAGAGCTTTTAAGAACGTCGGAAGGGAACGCTCTTTCAATTAACACGTATATGTAGTTGCCTACCAATAAAACCTTTCTCTACCGCGGTTGCACTACTCAACCAAGACATTCTGTTTCACACTCTGCTTTTGGTCATGTACGCTTGCTTTACTTCGGCGTATATTCTAGGAAATTAATCAGTCGTTGTAGACGGCGTATATTCTCGGAAAGATTGCAGACAGTAACGTTGCCGTTCATTCTATATTGATACTTGTTTTGTTATTAAATTATACAACTAGATAACTGAACCTTTCTCCAACATTCTCCCCCACTTTGAAGCAACCCTGCTTCAAACCAATTTTCAAACCTTAATCTATATACATTATACATGCGTAAGTATGTGACTTCCATTTATTTACAAATATTATTGCGCTACCAACATCACCAAAATTGCGTCGAGTGAAATCCGAAAACTCATTGCGAGCGAAATGCTTGAAACGCTCCTTGCGAGCAACATACTAGAAAGCTCCTGGCGAGTTAAACACTCGAGATGCTCCTTGCGAGCGAAATACTTGAAATCTCCTGGCGAGTTGAACACTTGAGATGCTCCTTGCGAGCGAAATACCTGAAAACTCCTTGCAAGTTGAACACATATGATCTCTATGAAAGTTGTTCAGTAAATTATCCCCGTATTTCTACCTACTAATTGTTTCTATAATTTCTGGTTTGGTTGCCATAGAGACTAACTTACTTTTTTTTTAAATGGAACACCCTGCATATGATTTCATATTTGGATTCTACTAGGAAAACTCCGAATTTTTTGTAATGCCCACCAGTTGAGTCAAGATGATAGTGACCTAGGAGGTGTCAATTTTAAGTTCCTGTTTAATTTTCTGTTGTCTGATTTCTAATTCGTTTACACTATGGTTCATCTGAATGAGAAACAACGAGTTGAAATTTTAATAATGAGCGGTTACGGAAATATGAAGAGATCGCAAGATCAGGTTTGTCAACTTTTCAATGAATTATATCCAAATGGCAATGGATTTTAATGTGTCTCATCAGTCAGTGAAAAATTTGTTTAAGCAGGAGAAGCTCCATCCCTACAAGATAAAGCTGATGGACGAGTTAAACGAGGACGACTTTGATAGAAGAGCTGAATTCTGTGAGCTGATGATGGAAACATGCAATAATGATAATAACTTCGCAACAAATATAATTTTTTCGAATGAAGCTACTTTCCATTTAAATGGCATTGTTAATAGACACAATTATCGTTATTGGTCTGCTGAGGATACTCACTGGTTCCAGGAAGGTCATACTTAGCGGCCCGAAAAAGTTAATGTTTGGGCGGGCATAGTTGGTAGACATATTGCGGGACCTTTTTGTCATAGGTGTTAATTTGAATGGCGAAAGATATATGTACCTCCTGTATAAATAATGGTATAAACGAACAGGTATGGTTTCAGCAAGATGGAGCACCTGCGCATTATGCGGAAAATGTTAGACAATACATAAGCGAACAATTTCCAGGACGTTGGATAGACAGAGGAGGTGCTGTTAACTGCCCAGCGCGATCCCCTGACTTAACCCCGCTCGACTCATTTTGTGGGGATACTTAAAGAACAAAGTCTACGTTAACCGTCCAGATGACTTAGGATCTTTAAAAGTCAGAATTAGTGCTGAAATTCGGGCCATTTTAGAGGACTTTCTTTTAAATGTTGTAGACGGGTTCAGGGATCGACTGGCGCTCTGCTTAGCAGAAAATGGTGGTCATTTTGAACACTTATTCCATTGAAAAGGTTTCACTTGTTTATTATTCCGATGTTAAGTTGTTCAATTTTCTAGGCTATTTATTTTGTTATTATAAAGTTTGTTACAATTTTAAATAAATAAAAATTTGACATACAAAAAATTCAGAGCTTTCCCAGTAGAATCCAAATATGCAATCATATGCAGGGTGTTTCATTTGAAAAATGTAAGTTGGTCTCTATGGCAACCAAACCAGAAATGACAGAAAAAATTCATGCAGGTAGAAATGTGGGGAATAATTTACTCAACAACTTTCATAAACGTCAATTTTTCGTATACTAGGTAATTCAAAAGTTACAGGAATTATGTGCGACTTTTTTGCAGCTCTGTATATAAATGGTTTCATTTTATAATATTCTATTTACAAAATAAGTATAAAAAACAAAATATTAATAAAAAAATACAAAAAGCAAAGAGAGAACGAACTACTCTTAGAAAATCTACCTGTTTTTCTTATATTCGGCCGTAGGAGCATCCCTCTTTAACATCCATCAATAGTCCGCCATTATTTTTGTATCCCATCGTCCCTGATACCTCTTCTACATTTCTTTAATGTCTTGATAAAATCGCTCACCCTGATTTTCACTGACAGGTTTGCAGGAAAATTTCTAGTTCCTTAAATTTGTGTAGCATATTCTCCACAATGTCCACATAATTTGGGTCTTTATTATTTCCGAGAAATTAATTTACAACATTCTTAAAGCCTTCCACGTATTTTTTTCGGTGCTGTTCATAACAGCTTCAAACCCTCCAGGTCCAACGCTTAAACGAATTGCTTTATTAAACCAAGTTTAATATGGAGTGGAGGTAATAATACTTTTTCAGGATCAACTAGACTTTCAATTCAACATTCTCGTTACCAGGTATTAATTGCTCTCTTCTTTCAAAATATCTCTTTCCCAGTGTTGGTCTCGACTATCCCACTCACATAAAAAACATGGATATTTCGTAAATCCAGATTGTTGATCTAATAGAAGGCCTAACATTTTTAAGACGCGGCATAGTAGCTAGTTGTGATATTTGTAGTCTATTCTCATTAGAAGTTCTTTAAGATTTCGTCAGTTTCTTTTAACTGGGTCGAACAGTTTACAGGAACAGAAGCATAAAAATTGCCACTATTTAAAAGAACTGCCTTAAGGCGTCTTTTTGACGAGTCAATGAAAAGTCTTCAGTGGTCTATATTCGGAAGCATCAATCACATTAACTAGGCCAGCTACATTTTCACAATATACAAGTGGTACATGTTCTACAAAATATTCGACAAATTCACTCTAGCGACTGCACTACCAATAAAACGTAGTTCCTGAAGCAAGAAGGTGATTATCTTTTAATGTAGATTCCAGTATTTGCAAGAGATCTTTGGGAAGTTCTAAATCTCGGACTAGATCGTTGAGCTCATTTTGAAGAAGAAGGCCGAAACACATCAGTCTCTGCAATAGATAAGGGCTCGTCATCTTCATTATTATCACTAGCATTTTGTACTTTTGGTACCACAGGTATAGGGATATCAACACTGTGGGGCACTGATCTGATTGTCGACATTATATTTCGATCCACAATATATTTTAAAGTTCTGGTATTATGACATTTAATGTTGCAACCGGTATTCTAAAGGATAGTGCTTTCCTTGTTTCTTTAATCAAATCAAATCAAATCAAATCAAATCATTTATTCATACTTGCAAAAGCAGCCATCATAGATGGGTGTACAGTGTACACGTCAATAAATATGCAAAGTTACAAAACAAAAAACAATTAATTATTTTTAAAATTCCTATATATCATTATAATATGACATTTCTGTCATTTACAAATTCCGATACTGAGTAGTAACATTTACCAACTAGAAAATTCTTTATTGTTTTTTTAAATTTGTTTTCATTTAGAAGTCTTGTTTCTTGTGGTAATTTATTAAATAAAGTGAGGCCAGCATAGTCTGGTGACTTTTCGAACTTTGTTAGGTTATGCTTTATTATAGACAGATCACTAGCTTTTCTGGTTGTGTATTTGTGAAAGCACGAGTTTGTTGTAAATTTGCCTTCATTTTTTTTTTACATACATTACTAGCTTATATATATATAATATATAGTACAGGGTGTTATGGAAATGACTTATTATTTTTTAACCCGTAAATATATAGGTCGAGACGAATTGGGGAAAAATTGCTATAAATGGCGCTCGAAGCTAGAAATTCGAGAAAAATGCCTTCAAAAATTTAGGTCCAAAACACCTACACGCCAATGACCCAAACAGCTGATTTGGGTAATTGTTTCCTTTAGTGGAAATGTTGAATTTTTCGCTAAAATTTCGTATATAGGCTAATTAAGGGTAGCTGATCACAATTTTCCTTTTGCGTTTAGGCGGCAAATGCACTGGTTTTGAGAAAAAAAATGTTAAAGTTTTTCTAACTCACCGGTATGTTATTTTGCATGTAATCCTAAAATGTTGCTTATTTCCAATAAAATATTACTTGTCGGAGTCATAGTATACACTTCTGAGTTGAAATAAACGAAATATGCCACAAGGAAACTCTGAAAAACGGGATAACTTGTAAGCGAACAGAAAACTCTACGTTATCTGGAAAAAGACGGGGGCTCACTGACAGCTGGCCAAAAAATCAGAAGCAAACTGCGCACCCATGTTGTCAGATTGTTAGTGTATTATAAATTGCCTATACTTGTCAATTCATTTTTATTAATTGAATGAATCCTATTGGCTCGAGCTAGCATATCATTCTCCTGGATGGAATCCATTAATAATTACAAGAAAAAGAAGAACAATCTGGCAACGTGAGTGCAATGAATCTGAAAAGAGACGGTTCTACTTTGTCGGCGTATTAACAACGAATTTAATTAAATTTGTGCCTTTTCCATTGTTTTTTTGCTAAAATGTTGCTCTTATTTTATGAACAGATAGTTTGGTGAAAGTTTTATCACATATTTTGAAGGGAAAACCATAAAATCTAGGAAATTGAAAGGAAAGAATACCCTAACCTGTAAGTAAAAACTTTAACATTTTTTTCTCAAAACCAGTGCATTTGCCGTAAAAACGCAAAAGGAAAATTGTGATCAGCTACCCTCAATTAGTCTATATACGAAATTTTAGCACAAAATTCAACATTAATTGCACTAAACTAAACAATTACCATTCCAGCAGTTTGTCTTGTCAAAAACACATGTGTTCAGGGGCATTGAACTATCATGGAAGGCGCACATAGTCCGGTTTTAAGGTATTTTACAAAATTCAAAATACTTCCGATTTTAGAAAAAAAAACTATCAAGTGTAACTCTAGACCACCTCAGGAGTGGCCCCTTAAAATATAATAAGTCATTTCCATAACACCCTGTATATATACATGGGAATGCTATGATTTGTTTATCGAGAAACACTGGTTTACAGCTATCTATCATTCTCAATCCATATACGAGTCGAATTATTCGCTTCTAGATTAAAAATATTCTTTTAGAGTTAGTTGAATTGCCCCAAAGTATAACATTATAGCTAAGTTGACTATAAACCATAGAATAATATGCCTGCAACAGTGCCCTCTCTTCAAGTAAGTGTTTCAGTTGACGCATGGCAAAGTATGCAGTGCTACACTTTTTCGCGACGCGATCCACATGCGATTCCCATGTTAGAAATTGGTCCACATATAAACCAAGGAACCTGCAGCCCTCCGCAGCACTTATTAGGTTCACAGTTGTAATTGGTGAATTAGTCCTACATCGGAAATTGACAAACACAGTCTTCTGCATGTTTAGAATTAAATGGTTTCTTTTACACCACTCATTGAAATCACTAACGATGCTTAGTACTAGGTCATGAAGTTCCCCCGACGTCCGTGCCGTGGCCACCACCGATGTGTCATCAGCAAACATGATTACTTTGCCGTTCTGCATGTAATTTGGCATTTCGTTAATAAAAATAAGAAACATTAGTGGTCCCAGCACAGACCCCTGGGGGACTCCTATATCACTATCCACCATATCAGAAGTTTGGTTTTCAACCTGTACATAAAATTTCCTATCTGTTAAATACGAGGACAATAGATTCAACATTTCTCCTCTAACTCCATTAGCTGATAGTTTCTGTAAAATAAAGCCTATATCCAAACTATCAAACGCGCGTGATAGGTCGAAAAAGAGACCCGCCACACAACGTCCAGCATCAATATTTGCGTACACAGTCTGTAGAAGGTCGCACGCAGCTCCCTCTGTCGACCTATTTGCTCGAAAACCATGCTGGGACGGTGAAAGTATCCCGTATTTATCCAGGAACAATATTAGGCGATTGTAATATACCCTCTCGAATACCTTAGATAGTGTGTTTAAGATAGTTGTCGGCCTATAATTTTCAGCATTGTTTTTTTCTTTGTTTTTATATATGGGTATTACTTTGCCAATTTTTAATTGCTCCCGAAGAACACCAATCTCTACTGATTTATTTATTAGCTAGGCCATTGGACCAGCAATGGCATTTTTTATTAATATTAAGTATTAATTAAGTACCTTAGAGCTTCTTCGCAAATCTTACAAACAAAATTCGGTGCCCAAGATTCATCCTGATCTCCGAGTGTTACTTTAAATTATGCAAAATACGCGTTTATAACAAAGTCACTAATACTTTTCTTGTACTTTTTCCTCCATCAGTATTTCATCTATTAATACTGTACTATTAGCGGTGCTTATTAAATAGAAACGATAATCAGCAAATTATTGTTTTTATGTACCTAATAATAAAATATGACAATTTTATAAAAAAAAAACCTGTACGTGGTAGAAACAAATGACGATTGATGTGGTTGTTGGTACGTTAAAAAAACAAAGATTGTCTAATCACAAATTTTTCGTAGGCCTATGTAATTAACGAGCTCTATAGAAGTTCATACTGCCACGGTTTTGAGTTTAACCTAAACTTACCTTTTAACGAATCTTATAATTCGTTTTCATGATTGTAGAAAAAACGTATGTAAATAATTTCATTACTCTTTCTCGGTATTTCAATTATAATTACAAACAATGTTAAAATAAAGAAAGTATGTTTTACAAAGTTATTTTGATTCAATTAAGTATTCGTTTATTTTGGGATCCCTGCAGATATTAAATTGAATTTTAAGAAATTTGGAAGTCCTTTTAAATTGAGCCTGTAGCCTGTAAACTTGGATTATTTTCTGCCATAGAAATTGGTAATTTTATTAGCGAAACAAAAGACGTTATAAATATTGACTTACCATAATTTTAATTTGTTTTGCGATCAACTCTTGCTTATTGCATCAACCGTACCTGAAACAAAATTTACTTTGTAAGATCGTATAAAATAAAAACAGTAGTCAGAAACCAACTTTGGACCACTTATATAACTTATATAACTAAAGGGAGGAATGTATCCATTTAAATTTAGCTAAAATATGTCTTGTTTGCCTTTAAAATTTGCAGTTATATGCATTTTTTTGAACAAATATGCATAGTGGTATGCAATATTTCTTAATTTATTATAGTAAAATAGGATAAGGAAACACACTGGGTTTTAAAAAAGATGTTTATTTAAAAAAAAAACACAGAAAAATAAAAGTAAACAATTTTTTAACCTAAAATTGTATAAAAGGCATTTATTACTAAATAGTTTTCAAAATTTTCAACTGAAAAGGATTTTCTATCAGTAAAAATATTTTATACAAAGAGAAGCTTCTTGCAACATCTTTAATCGGACAATGCTGCAACTTAGGTAGTAAAGTATATGGCCAAGATTCAACTTCGTTGGATGGTTTACCTTCATAAATATTTTTTTACTGCAGTTAAGTATTTAAATCTTTTAATCTCTTTTACATTTACATTCAATTTGTTCCTCACTTGACCTCCTACTTTACCGGGAATGTTGTTACATTTAGCGGAAAAAGTTTCAACAATACTAACTGAGTCTCTTAAACTTAAATTTCCACTCCCTAACGAGGATATTATGTCTGGTATGAAACTGAAATTAACCTTAATAAAAACAAGATCTTTAACTACACTTGCACTTTTTAACAACTCTTTACTTTGCACAACACACTGCGAATCGTTATCTAAATCCAATATTAGTTCTTTAGTGGCTTCGAAATGTTCTACAGTCTGTTAAGCAGGTAATAATAAGGCATTATTAAATGACAATAATAACCCCTAACAATATACCTGCTAAAAGTCTGTGCGTTTTAAAAAGTCCGCTAAGCCATAAAACCTCTTGAGCATTATGTCGGTGGCTCTCAAACAATAAATTATATTGAAGGTAATTTTGGATGTTGATGAATTACATTTTCTAAATAAAATAATTTAAAGTAAATAAAAACTTAGTTTAGGTAAAGAAAAATAATAATTTTTTAGCTTTTGTAGTATTCAGGCAAATTAGTTTTACGAATTCTTTTTTATAAAGTTTTGGTTCTAAAAAGAACCGATTTTGTAGTCTTGCGACAGAACGTACCTACTTGTAGAGAGGTACTACTAAAAGTAGTCTTCCTCTGCATTTGAAATTTCACCCATGCTTTCAGACTCATCAGAATCAACATCATCGTCATCATCATCATCATTCGTAATAATTAACGGTCTTACTTCGTCTATAACCTGTTTTGTCTCATAAGATTCAAAAATATTTTTTTCTGTGTGTTCAATGCATTTCCGCCATTCTTCTTTGCCCGCTTGGCTAAGCGCCTCCTCCCATAACTTTATAACGCTAGGCTTACCGATATTTTTACAGGCATGTTTGTCATAATAGTTCATCTTGCTAATACCCCATACCAATTCAAATAAAGTAGAACATACCAACCCGCACTTCAGCAAATTTTAATTATTTCTTGGAAAATAGTAATTATTATGAAGATTTAATTATAATAATCCCAAAATAATGTCATTATCGGAAAAGTATATACCTGACAAAATCTTTAACATATTTAACCATCCCGCACTTGAGCAAATTTTAATTGGTTCTTGGAAAATAGCGATTATTATATAGATTTAACTATAATAATAGCAAAATAATTTAATTATCTATTTAATTATTATTTATGCTCAACGCGTAATTCTAAGATAATTTTGTTTTGAAACCTCTGATTTCGCCCAGTAATAGAATACAGTAAACCAGTGGGATGTTCGGTGTGATCAAGTATAGCGAAGGTGCGAAGATATTGTAACTTAACCGACTTACTGTTTTAAAAGCGATAACATCCCTTGGTGATTTAATCCGATATCGGACTTCTTAAAACGCACAGACTTTTATCCCCGGATAACCCCCAATAAATACCTTATGCATAACCAACATGTAAATATTAATTGAATCATAGATATCTCCGGGGTGAAGATTACTCATATTAAACAGGAAAGAAAAATCCAAGTAAGTCCAGAGTAAACCTGTGCTCGCCATTGTGAGCTTGTTTGTGTCCTTAATGTAAAGTTTTGTCTATATTACATAGCTCTTGAAAATGGTTTAAGAAACCGAAACGCGTAGAGCGAATTATTAAATATTTGTGAAGAATTTTGGATTTTTCTTTCCTGTTTAATATGTAAATATTAATTATTATATAATTATCTTCAGATCAGATTGGAAAACCCCTGAAACAAGTGTCGGACTGGACATTAAACCTATAAGTCTACGAGTTTTCATGACCAGGCGTTTTTCATTTTTTGATAACGCCGAAGACATAAAAATATGCTCATAAAATAATAATTTTGGAAAAATATGCACTTTATTATAAAATTGACAAAAAATGCATATTTTGCATATATTCCGCTCTTAAGTTATAACTAACTATTTACTATACTAATTATTTAGTAATCTAAGAGTAATTATATAATTTTTATACTTAACACAAGAGTCAATAATAGCGGCATAGCGGTTTTTAACGTTATCTCAGCAGTTGCGCCCTCTAGCGGTAATCGTACAACTTTAAAAATAATTTACAGCGTTTTCTCTTTGACGATTTAACTATATTTCTTGAGATAGAGTCGCCTTTATCTCAATAGCCTGTATATTGTTTTTAATCCATTACAAAAATAAATCGCTTCACATTTATGACAACATTATTACAAAATTACAAGTCCGTAAACATCATGACAGATACGTTACAAGGCAGAAAATCCTCACCCAAACAAAATTTCCCGTTTAAGCCCGAGATTGCAAATCCTCTATATCAGTTTCAACCCAATTTTAAGGCTTTTCTCGATTCGATTTTCTTTTAAACGACAAATATGTCGATATTCAATTTTGTTTTGGCAAAATAGCATTACCTTTATAGGTTTTGCTTCTGTAAAGAAAGTTGTGCTTGAAGAGGATGTATGCTGCAAGGTGAAACTAAGAAGTTTATTTGAGTAAAATGGTTTATAAGAAAGAAAAAAGAAATAATACAATAAATAGTAAAAGAATACTACGTGGCAAGTGCTGATCATAATATGACATATAAATTGAGAAAAGGAGAAACTAAACGTATTTATTTATTTATTTATTTATTTTCTTTGGGGTACGAACAGGATATGCTCCCATAAAGGTATCCACTATTTACAAATACAATTTAGTTTAATTAAAATGTTCATAGTGTGCTTATTCTCTCAACTAAACAGATCTAAGTAAAACCTAATAGGTACTTACTAACCTAAATACTAAAAGTCAATAAATATTCCTTTTAATTTGTTCTTAAAGGCTTGTAAGGAAGTAGAAAAGAAGTCCACTGCATCACATACCGAGTTAGAAAATTTAAACATTCTCGAGAAAGTCGAGTTTAAAGAACTATTTGTCAGAGAAAAGCGGGATTTAAATAAATTTATAATCCTAAAATTCCTCTGAGGAACATTGATGGTCACCAATGCCAACGGCTCAGGAGAATCAACTTCTGAGTTAATTATTTTATAGAGGTTAAGTATATTATTAACGGATCTTCGATGTTCCAAGGACAACAACTTATACTTAGAGCGTAGCATTCCCAAATTATCATATCTAATGTTATCCCTAAATGCTAAACATTTTAAAAATTTATCTTGGACAGATTCTATACGCGACTTATAAACAACATATTGTGGGTTCCAAACAGAAGAAGCGAAATTAAGACGACTGAAGACCTATGCGTAATAAAGAGATATTAATGTTTTATTATGCCTAAAGTGTTTGCCTTGTCTATTTACAAATCCGAGCATCCGGAACGCACTACTGACAGTGTTTTGTATATGAATGTCGAATAACAACTTGTCATCAAAAAGAACTCCTAGATCTCTAACTTGACTCACTCGTTTTAAATAATGCCCACCAAGGTTGTAGTTGTAGACCATTTTATTATGGTTGCGGGAAAACGTGATAGTAACGCATTTTCTTAGATTAAGAAATAAATTATTTTCATTGCAATAAATGTGAAACTTGTCCAAGTCTGCTTGCAATTTCTTGCAATCGCTTACTTCAGATATTTCTCTGTATAATTTGAGGTCATCTGCATAGAATAGAAATTTGCAATGATGAAAGCATGTCTGTATATCATTTATGTACAAGGTATGGGCGGGTATTCTTGGCAACCATATTATTGGTCCTATTTTCATCAATGGAAACTTGACTGGAGAAGTTTACTAGTTTACCATGATTTATTGCAAAATACAATAAATCCTATTGTTATAAGAGTAGCACAGGAAGATGAAAATCTTTTAGGACAGGAAGTTATTTTCTAACAGGATGATTTATAAGAGTCCCTTCCGCATTATTATGTACGGGTAAGAGAGTACTTGGACCAGATATTTCCAGGAAGATGGATCGGCCGGAGGGGGCCCATTGAGTGGCCAGCTAGGTCTCCAGATCTGACGTCACTCGACTTTTTCTTATGGGGACATCTCAAGACAAAAGTTTATGCAACAAAGCCCAACGATTTAGAAGATCTAATGGAACGAATTGTACAAGAATGCCGCCTGACAACACCAGAAATATTAAAGGCAGTTCGTGAAAAATTTGAATCACACTTTTATCATTGCATGGAAGTCGGTGGTGGTAATTTTCAACATCTGTGTAAATAATTACGTAGTTTTGTATTACATTTAATCATTAGTATTATTGTTATTCAAATAATAGATTAGTCTCTTACACAACATAATACCTATAAATTGAATAGAAACTTATATGTTTTACAAATTCCCTAGTCTGGTAAATCATAAAAACTACCATAATCAGTGATTAAGAAAAAATTTAATGGTACTAAATTTTTAGTGGTGGGCTCGCTTCGGTTAGTTCAGTTTCAGGGAAAATACGAACCTTTACTGAGAAAGTACCTTAATGCATTTCTTAATCACGGTATTTTTTTTCTAAAAAACTTTTGTAATTGTGACCGACATTGTGAAGTTTATTTTAGATTAGGCCGGGTCATACGTTGGAACATCACTAGATGTCGTCTCGAGGTACATCTCACCGTTGGCCGTACTACCAGAATTGTCATCAGTTTTCGAAAGCCAATTAATTTAACAATTAGTTCGGCAAGTTCATCTTTTAAATAGCAGTTATTTACGCTTGAACAATTCAATACAAAAGCAGCCGTCAACAACCAAACAAAATCCCCATCTATTATTTAGCTTTACAAATTCCTCGTATTTAACTTAATTTAAGGTTTAACTGGAACTGTGTTTCCATCCATTATAACCACAAAAATGTCGATATCGGATTTTCTTCGCTCGAATTAAATTGTTCTTTTATTGTCACTGTAAGATTTTGTCCTTCTGAAAAGCTATTTTAAGTTTTTTTGTGGAAATTGGAAGGTAATTAAGGTTGTCAGATACTGTTTGTATAGAGGGGTTCTTTTTATTAAATAGATAAAGGGATTTATAAATATTTTATGAGGTGTGTAGCTGGTACAAGCTATCCTTATTGGTTAAAAGTCAAAGTCATCAAGATATTACAAGTAATAATATCTTTTATTTCTGACCGGTATATTATTAGCTTATAACGTCTTAGTTACGCGGGAATTATAAGGGTCATAACTCCCTTGGGATATTAAGAAAAATTTGACATAAAATCAAACGATTGACATCTAATGTCAATTTGATTGTCATCTATTGAAACATTTATTCCACTTTAAAAATGAACAAAATGTTACTAAAATCGGTCAGAAATAAAATTATCTATGTATCACTGGAATTATAAGGGTCTCAATTACCTCGGGCAATTGCTGTCCCTCGGGCCAAAGACCCTCGGGATGTAAACTTTGCCCTCGGTAATTAAGACCATTATAATTCCCTAGATACATAAATAACTATTATGTATTCGTTTTATATGGCGCCTTGCAAATTTAGTCAACGTAGATATAGTGAAGCCGAAATGTCAATTTTTTGCGAGTGATAATTTTTCCAGTGCATGCGCAAAAAAAATAAGAAGACGTTCGTGTTGACAGGAAAAAAATAAGGTTATGTCGCTTTCCGTCAAATTTGATCACATCAATTTGTAAATAAACAAGTAAAAAATAAACTCATTTTAAACAGTAACAAAACTAACACACTGACATTTAAAATAAATATATCCCGGGTGAAAGAACCACGAATAATATAACCAAAGCAACAAAATTCCTAGGAGTAATTCTAGATGACATTTTATCGTGAGAGCAGCACACTGAAATTGCTAAAGGAAAATTAAATACAGTTTGCTATAGCTTTGGAGTATTATCCAAATAAACATACTTAAAAAAAAATATTTATCATGCAAACTTTGAAGCTAACATTCGATATTGTTTGATTATGTATGGGGGCTGTAGAGATGTAGTACAATTATTTGTAGGTCAAAAAAAGGTTTTAAGAACTATGTTGAAGTTAAACTTTAGGGAATCATGCAGGGGTAAATTTGAGGAAAACAAATTGCTAACTGTAACCGCCACTTATACACAGAATTACGATAACTGAAAAAGGTGTTTATATACAGGTGTTTCAGAAGTACGGTACGTAACTTAAGGGGGTGGTTCCTTCTGATTTCCTAAGGGAAAAAGTTCATATGAACTCTTGTCTGGAGTTGCCCCGTTTTTAAAATACAGGGTGTTAAAGTTTTTTTAAAAAAGGTTTTTTTTATAATGTTTTTTAATATTTGTTCCCTGACTTGTATTCGTATCTTGCTTCTTTTTCGAGAGAAAAAATAAAAACCACTCTATTGCATGTACAAAAAAAAATACCGATAAAACGCACGATTGCCATCGTCTCACCATTGATTCTCTTACACGTCGAAAATTGCCTGCATTATTTCGTTTTGCATTGCAACTTTTAATAATTCCAATTCTTAAGTCGTTTTCATCTAGTACTACAGTCGTCTTATATACAAGAGACTTAAGGCGACCCGTAAATAATAGTCTAGAGGATTCAAGTCGGGACTGCGAGCTGTCCAACCTTGGGAACCTGCGTGTCCAATCCAGCAATTAGGAAAAGTGTTCTGGAGGTATTGACGAGCAACTAGGCTAAAATGAGTTGGGGCGCCATCGTGCATGAAATATTAGTTCTTATTTGTAGAGGTACGTCTTCTAACAGAACGTCCAAGTTCTTCAGATAGAAACTGCGTATAGGAGTTTCCATTCAATCTAGGTGGTAAAAAGTATGGACCAGTAAGATAATCGCCAATGATCCCGGCATCTACATTCACCGAAAATTGTTGCTGATAACGACCCTCTCTAACTTTATGAGGATTATCGTCCGCTCAAAAATGTTCGTTATGAAAATTCATAATGGCTTATCTTGAAAAAGATACAAATAAAATGTTCGATAAAAAATTGTTGTTATGAGCTACTGTATGCAGCCAAAGCAAACTGTAAACTTTTTGTCCATCCTTGGCGTTACAAGAACTCGCCTAAAAATATGTTTATAGAAAATGATATATGTGGTGCATTTTTTGTTAATAGGAAGATTTTGCAATTTTTCTGTATACAGGGTGTTCTTAATAACATGCTTATATTTAAGAAAATTATTCTTGGGTCCATATTGAGAAAAAAACTTTATATGAACATATATCCTAAAAGTCTTCGACTGTTGAACAACAGGGTAGGTACTAAAGTTTAAGAAAAATACCTTTTTCCACTACTAACCTATAACATCGCCTTTATTGACCGATTATTAACGTTAGAAATCGTTTTTCTCTACCTTATAAGTTATTATTGACCATGGTCAATAATAAGGCATTGAAATCCATTATTTACCGATCTTCAAGAATCTATTTGAACGCAGGTAACTTGATTTTTTGATTCTACAACATGAATTCATTGTGGTTAGGCAACCAGATAATTATCAATACATATTAGATTATTAGAGATTCTTGATATTGTAAAATATCGATACAATCAACATTTGTTCTGCTTTCATCCTTAATTCTGGAGGTGTCCACATAATAATATCACTAACTAATATTTATTCGCTCATTTAAAAAAAAAAAACGGAAAACTCGTGAAATCTGATGACATAAATGAACAAAAATTGACATTAACAAAGCCACCTGACAAAACAACAAAATATTTTGCCAATTCCAAAGCGCAGGTAACTTGATTAAAAAATATACTTATACCTACCTATAATTTTTTATAATTATTAACACTATAAAGATAAATGTCTTATAAAAGTTTGTAGTAGTGGAAAAAATATTATATTAACCACGGTTTAGACAGCTTATAGCCCTCGCGTCTTAAATCCCTCGTCGCTCCGCTCCTCGTGATTTAAACTTGCCGCTCGGGCAATGATGATGGCTGTCTAAACCTTGGTTAATAATATACTATTTTTTTATGATAACTTTGGTATTACCCTATATATTTTTGTGAAACGTGGTACCCATCTTCTATGTATTAAAAGGCATTTTCTGCTGTACAACATGATTTTTTATTCTTGCCAGTGGCGTTCGTGCGGGATTTGCACCGAATCATTTTAAAGAAAAAAGTGATACGCCACGGCTTTTTCTTAAAGTAAAAATTATTTTTGAAATCTTCATTCCTTTCTGAGCAAATCTGGTCTCTTCATTTTGTTTCGTTTGACGTATAGTTTTCGCATAAAAAAAATAAATTCATTAATTTGCACGTTGTTATGAAATTGGATTAAAAACGTATCTAAGAGGAAAAAAGCAGATTTTATTTTGTAAACATAAACAGTTTTGACAGTTGTCTACCTAGTCTAGTTGTTACGTATTTAAGTCATTAAAATTAACAATATTATTAAAAGAACATGGTCCATTTTACGAATTCTGAGTTTGCAGATATGCATTACATGTATGGGCTTGCTGATGGTAACGCACTGAAAGCCAGGCGGTTGTACGAAAACCGCTTTCCAAATAAAAATATTCCGGACGCACGAACATTTTTAAACATTTATAAAAGGTTGTGCGAGAAGGGAAGTTTTAAACCAGACGATCATCTAAAAGGAGTACAACGTACTGTAAGAACACCACAAGTTGAGGTAGCGGTCTTGAATTCAGTCGAGGAAAATCTCGAGTTAAAAACACGAAAAATTGGAAAGCATTTGAATATCTCACATATTCTTATTTGGAAAATTCTCAATGACTTTTTATTATATCCCTACCATATTCAACGTATTCAGGCTTTACTCCCACGCGACTTTCCATTATGGATGAATTTCTGCCAATTGTTTCTTCAAAAAGTAATTGAAAATCTATTATTTGATATTGAAATTTTATTCACCGATGAGGCCAATCTTTCTAGATACGCAATCAAAACATTGAAAACAATCATTTTTGGGCTGAAGAAAATCCACATGCAATCTTGGAATCCCGTCACCAGGAGCAGTTTTCCGTTAACGTGTGGGCTGGAATACACTGATAGAAATGGTAGATTATGTATTACTCTACCGTATATTTCTATCATATTTATTAATGATAAACATAGCTGTCTATTAATAAACATATTTTGTTTATAAAAAATTTACGGCTGAAAAATTTGTATTATATACAAATCAACAATTTATTACTTACCAAATTATTTGGTATAATTCCAGTGGCTTTATTATAAAGCAATACTTCCTCAGACGTTCGATAATTACTAATTATAATTAAGTGTAATATCTTATGTCTAATGCTAAATCTGAAAATATTTAAGTATAATTTATTATAATTATTTCTTTTTAAATCATATTGATTCCTAGTAAATCTAAATTTATTTATTATTAATGTGGTTGCATAGTATTCAATAACATTTATTAATAATAAATCCATATAAATTTCCCGTTACGCATCCGTGTTTATTTGAAATCTACTGTATTTATAAACTGCAGGAACTCGTCCGGACAGGCAAATTTTTATTAACCCGAATAGTGTGCGTTCCTATTCCTATCTCTTCATTCGCCGTGTCGCATCGCGTAGGGTCATTTACGGGTTGTTTGTGTTAGAATTAGTTGTTTGGTTCATTTAAATGAGTAAGTTTTTACAAAGAATTCAGTCTTTTTAAATACCAAATGTTTATTTGTTTTATTTTTAATTAGACAAAAACAATTTTTGTATTTAGATTAGTTACAAAAAAAAGCTGTTTAGACAGCAAACAGGTCAACGCTTATTAGGTATAGAAAATAATATATTCAGTTTTTTAATTTTCATATTATTTTTAAGTTTTGAGTTTAAGTTTTCAAGTTTCCAATGTTCTGTTCGTTAAGAGTTAAAATTTTATTTTTTACAAAAAAATAAAGAATGTTTAAGACATCGAATACCATTTTTTATTTGCCACTTAGATACCTACCAACGTATAGATACATACCTATATGTACGTACCACTTAAATTTTTTCAGCGTTGCGGTAGTGACGTATTATGAAAAATTTTTATTTTCCGATACAAATACTGGTTAAGTCTGGACAGATAACAATCATATAGATGCTTGTGCCTCTATACCGGGTGTTGCATCGTCGAGCGGGACATAGGAAATCCCATGTAATTTTAAATGGGGTCAATTATTGGCTTCCCTAATTATTTTAGAGAAAAATTCTATTTAGGTTTATTAAAGAGAACTAAAACCCACATTTAAGAGAATAACTTTAGATATTTTTGATGAGCCCGTTTACGGGTTATCGCCGATTTCTTTTTAACTATTTCTCCTTTTTATGGCCCCGTATTTGCGGGCACCAGTCAAGGTAAAAGATGACTGTCAAATAAAGTTGTCATTTTGAAATGTGTGCTTTATTGTTATAAAAACTCGTACATCGAAAATATTAAAGGTGTATTTATGAGTACAAATTAATCTGAATAAAACTAAAATAAAGTATCCAATTACAAGGTTAATTATGACATTTTACATGTTTCAATATTTTACTAATTAATAGGTAGGTACTATTAAATTGTTAGAACTTTAGGATTTAAGAAGATGTTCAAATATTCCTCAAAATTACAACTTTATTTGACAGTCATCTTTTACCTTGACTGGTGCCCGCAAATACGGGGCCATAAAAAGGAGAAATAGTTAAAAAGAAATCGGCGATAACCCGTAAACGGGCTCATCAAAAATATCTAAACTTATTCTTTTGAATGTGGGTTTTAGTGCTCTTTAATAAACCTAAATAGAATTTTTCTCTAAAATAATTAGGGAAGCCAATAATTGACCCCATTTAAAATTACATGGGATTTCCTATGTCCCGCTCGACGATGCAACACCCGGTATACTAATATAGGATGTCTGCAGAAATCATGGTTCTCTTTGATGTTTCCCCCGGGATTTTACAAAAGATTTTCAGGAATTTTTACTCCTCTATGTAAGAACGTTGTTGAGCACTGATAGTCAGTATCAAGTATTTTTATTTTATTTGTTTTTTTACATGACATATTATGACACGAAGTAATATTAATTTTCTACCTGTGATATTGATCAAGACTCTCTGTTGGTGCTATTAGACATGGTTGTAGTATCTATTCTATAATATAGGTATCACGAGTATAGAAAAAATAATTGCACCGATTCATATTATAGGAACATACCTAGGTAAAATATAAATGCTTGGTACCTATTGCCTATCTGAGATTATTCAAATTTCTTTTTTAGATGTGTTCCTGAAAATCTTTTGTGCAATTTGCTCAGGCGAAACATCGGGGATAACCATAGTTTCTGCAAATACATCCCACATTTTGAATAAATAACCATAATATAGGTTTATTCCAATCCCATAATTATTTACCAATAAACCATATATTATATACAGGGTGTTATGGAAATGACTTATTATTTTTTAACCCGTAAATATATAGGTCGAGACGAATTGGGGAAAAATTGCTATAAATGGCGCTCGAAGCTAGAAATTCGAGAAAAATGCCTTCAAAAATTTAGGTCCAAAACACCTACACGCCAATGACCCAAACAGCTGATTTGGGTAATTGTTTAATTTAGTGGAAATGTTGAATTTTTCGCTAAAATTTCGTATATAGGCTAATTAAGGGTAGCTGATCACAATTTTCCTTTTGCGTTTAGGCGGCAAATGCACTGGTTTTGAGAAAAAAAATGTTAAAGTTTTTCTAACTCACCGGTATGTTATTTTGCATGTAATCCTAAAATGTTGCTTATTTCCAATAAAATATTACTTGTCGGAGTCATAGTATACACTTCTGAGTTGAAATAAACGAAATATGCCACAAGGAAACTCTGAAAAACGGGATAACTTGTAAGCGAACAGAAAACTCTACGTTATCTGGAAAAAGACGGGGGCTCACTGACAGCTGGCCACCCATGTTGTCAGATTGTTAGTGTATTATAAATTGCCTATACTTGTCAATTCATTTTTATTAATTGAATGAATCCTATTGGCTCGAGCTAGCATATCATTCTCCTGGATGGAAGCCATTGATAATTACAAGAAAAAGAAGAACAATCTGGCAACGTGAGTGCAATGAATCTGAAAAGAGACGGTTCTACTTTGTCGGCGTATTAACAACGAATTTAATTAAATTTGTGCCTTTTCCATTGTTTTTTTGCTAAAATGTTGCTCTTATTTTATGAACAGATAGTTTGGTGAAAGCTTTATCACATATTTTGAAGGGAAAACCATAAAATCTAGGAAATTGAAAGGAAAGAATACCCCAACCTGTAAGTGAAAAACTTTAACATTTTTTTCTCAAAACCAGTGCATTTGCCGTAAAAACGCAAAAGGAAAATTGTGATCAGCTACCCTCAATTAGTCTATATACGAAATTTTAGCACAAAATTCAACATTAATTGCACTAAACTAAACAATTACCATTCCAGCAGTTTGTCTTGTCAAAAACACATGTGTTCAGGGGCATTGAACTATCATGGAAGGCGCACATAGTCCGGTTTAAGGGTATTTTACAAAATTCAAAATACTTCCGATTTTAGAAAAAAAAACTATCAAGTGTAACTCTAGACCACCTCAGGAGTGGCCCCTTAAAATATAATAAGTCATTTCCATAACACCCTGTATATATAAACAAACATAGATTAAATTCAACTCAAAATTGAGTAATATCAAATGTACCTAAGTTTCTAGAAATACCTGAAATTTATGCCTAAATAATAATTTACTAATGTGAATTCATTTATAAAATAACCAGTAAGCAACTTTTAAAATATAAAATTGTAACCACCCCTTTAGGTAGTTATCATAAGTCTACAATATTTTTTATAAATAAAATATTACTACTTATTGGTAAATATTTGTTTTAGAGAAACTCGCATGTATTTATTATAAATCAAGCAATTTTTATAATTAATCAAATGGCTGTAATCCAGAATGTATTAAATATAAATCAACGTTGATTCCGCCATATTTAAATCAGCCATGTATTTATTATTACTCTTATGCTTTACTGATTAATAAACTCTTCTATCAGTGTATGCGGTGTTTATTTAATTGAACCCTATTTTCTTCATGAGAGGTTGATTGGGCAGAATTACCGGCAGTTTCTGGAAGAGCTTTGATGGAAGATGTTCCCATTTTAGTAAGAAATCGACTGTGGTTTATGCACGATGGGGCGCCAGCGCACTTCCGTGCTGTAGCGCGCGAGCATTTAAACCAAGATTACAATAATCGATGGATAGGTCGCGGAAGACCACAGGCATGGCTACCTAGGTCGCCGGACCTCAATCAATAGTTTAGATTACTTCCTGTGGGGTCATCTTAAAACATTGGTTTACAGCACACCAATTCATACTGGACAGCATTTGAGAAATCGTTTCATAGTTTCTCGTAAAACTATTAGAAACGTTCCCGTCATTTCCCAAAGAGTATGTGAGTCCATGAGAAAAAGAGCAGAGGCCTGCATATTTGCAGGATGTGGATATTTTCAACATCTGATTTAATTAATTTATTTGTGCGTTCAAGGTAACTTTGTGTTAGCATTCCAAAATGTACAGTGTCACCATTAAAGTCCGCACCATATGGAACTTTTATTTATTAATGAGGTTAGTTAAAATTAAATTTGGGCAATCGTTGTTGCTTCAAATTAGACTAAAAATTATATAATCAAATGTCACCATCTGTCATTCGGTATCTGTCAAAAATTACATTTTAATCAAAAAATGCTGAAAAATGGCATTGTTTTACCGAATTTCAAAAAATTTATTAGAAAAAGTTGTTTCTAGTACAATTCTTGGCCTAAATACAAAGTTTCAGTTTTCTAGCTCAAAGTTGATTTTTTGCCATTTTTTCTAATTAACTTTTTTTTTATTTAATGTAAGTTCGCTTAATGGATATTAAACTATTTGCTTATACCATACTCAATATTTTATTTAGTTTGTATAAGCTTTTTTTTACTAGAATGCCATTTGTTTTCGAAATTTAAAATTAGAGGCAAAAAAATTTGACACAGGTGGTGCAAAGTTATCCTAATTTAAAAATTTTAACAGATAGACGTCAGATATTCCATTTTTTTGATAGTACATACACCTAAGAAGTTTAAAAAACTTATAATAAAGTTCCCAGATATCAGATTAGTTCAAAATTTAGACACATTTTCTTTTTATCCACAATAAAATATCAAGGCAATTTTGAATTTTATAAGTAGGCTATGGAAAAAAAAACGAATTAGAGTGCCGAATAAATAAAAGAAATGTCATAAATTTGAATATTTTCGCAAGTTATAGTTTTCAGTGTTATCACCAATGTTGTCCATTCAAGAACAAATAGAAATTGTCTTAATTTGTGGAGAGAATATGCCTCACCGGCAAGTATCTGCGATTTTTAATGAGAGGCATCCAGAAAAAAATTTGCAGCATAGCACTGTTTCAAGAATAATGTCAAAATTTAGAGAAACTGGATCTGTTCAAAATAATTTTAAGAAACCTCACGCGGCAAGTAAATACGATGAAGCAGCACAACTTGATGTTTGTTTAACTGTTATTGACCACGGTCAAACTAGTGTAACCAAGATAAGTGATTCAACAGGGTGCAAGAGGGAAAGCGTTAGAAAAATTCTTCAGAAAAATCGATTTCGGTCATATAAACCCAAGTTTATAAACACATTAAAAGAACGCGATTTTGATATCCGACTTGATTTTTCGTTTTGGTATCAGGGACAATATGAGGAGAATATTATTTTTCCATACAAGATATTATGGACAGATGAAGCCACTTTCTCTTCGAATGGTACCGTGAGCTCACAAAATTGCCGATGGTGGTCCCAAGAAAATCCTAACTTCACAATTGAATGTCGCGACCAGTATCATTTTAAAACCAATGTTTGGTGTGGAATTTTGAAAGATGAGCTTATTGGACCATCCTTCTTTAGAGTAAACTTAACTGGTGAAAGGTACCTGAATTTTCTTAATAACGAGATTACCGAAGTTTTGGGATTACCGAAGTTTTGGATAACATGCCCTTACACCATAGACATAACTTATGGTATCAGCTTGATGGTGCACCCATACATCAAACTGTAGCAGTGAAAGAACGCATAAACCAATTATTTCAAACGTTTATAGACGGACGGGTGTTTGTATAGAGCGAGAAGGACGTCACACTGAAATGTGAAATTTATATTGCTTTTGTGTTACCTATTTAAAATGATTAAAGTTCCTTTTAATAATAATGATAGTTTTAAGTATAAAATAAAATTTTTATCAAATATTTAGATGTATTTGTCATTTGAAAAACGAAACATCTGACGTCTATCTGTTAAAATTTTTAAATTAGGATAACTTTGCACCACCTGTGTCAAATTTTTTTGCCTCTAATTTTAAATTTCGAAAAAAAATGGCATTCTAGTAAAAAAAAGCTCATACAAACTTAATAAAATATTGAGTATGGTATAAGCAAATAGTTTAATATCCATTAAGCGAACTTACATTAAATAAAAAAAAAGTTAATTAGAAAAAATGGCAAAAAAATCAACCTTGAGCTAGAAAACTGAAACTTTGTATTTAGGCCAAGAATTGTACTAGAAACAACTTTTTCTAATAAAATTTTTTGAAATTCGGTAAAACAATGCCATTTTTCAGCATTTTTTGATTAAAATGTAATTTTTGACAGATACCGAATGACAGATGGTGACATTTGATTATATAATTTTTAGTCTAATTTGAAGCAAAAACGATTGCCCAAATTTAATTTTAACTAACCTCTTTAATAAAAAAAAGTTCCATATGGTGCGGACTTTAATGGTGACACTGTATATAGATTACTATTATTTCATAATTTTACCGTTTAAAAATAATAAATTATTGTTTAACGTTACATAAATTGTTTTTTCTCGTAAGTGGTCTAGCGAGATGCAAATGAATGAATTTTTATTTTTTATGCAAAAACCAAAACAAAACGAAGAAACCAGATTTGCCAAAAAGGAATGGAGACTTCAAAAATAATTTTACTTTACGAAAAAGCAGTGGTGTATCACCTTAAAACTTTAGCACCCTGTAGTTCATCAGACTTTGAGTAAGTTCCAATATTACATCTTTGAGTAGAGTAGAGCGAGCACATATTTGGGTCACGTGATAACGGAGCAATAGATTTAATTTGGAATAACAAAACGGTGAATTCGCGCAGGGGATAATTTCCTAACCTTACAATTCGAGTTCTGTGTTCTGTGTCTTACATCTTGCATTTAGTTTGAAAATAAATGGTGATTCGAGTTCTGTGATTATTATTTAGCATACCCATAGAATAGGAAGGGGCTTATTTCTATGAACGGAAGTCGAAGACTAACCTAATAAACCTAACCCCTCAAACATATGATGGGCGCCATTACCGAATATTTGACATTTCGCCGAGATCTCCATAAGCTCTCAAATCAAATCCGGAGCAAATAGATCACGTCTCAACGCTCCGAAATCAGATTAAAGGAACGCCACAGAACTCTCTTTACTAAATATTGGAACGGAAAAGAGCAAAAAGAGGAAAAAGATACAATACTGGAACTCACTCTTTTAGGACATATGTTCATATGAAGTTTTTTTCTCAAAATGGACCCTAGGATAACCTCCTTAAATATTAGCATGTTATTAAGAAACACCCTGTCTGTATATTTATTTTTTATACTATTTAAACAAATTTAAGAAAAAATAGATCGGGTTTCCGTTAGCTTGCAATTTACTGAAAGGGTAAATCCCTTCTTTAGCTTTGTTAGTCTATGGCTAGTAAGTTTCTTTATTCGTTACTCATATACGACGGGAAAAAAATGTTATTTGTCCATTATCAACCAACCGACAAGTAAATTTTTCATTTTAAATACATCAAAGATGCTTTTTTGGAGAAGTTTATTTGTAGGTTTATACAGGCAAGAATTTCCTTTATATTCTAACCTGCCGATTCGTTACAAAGCAAAAAATTTTTGGCAAACAAATTTTCTCTTTATAACTCCAATCCATTTTGAATCGAATGTTCCTTGAACTTTTTTAATGGAATTTTAAGGTTATCTAAATCGGATATTTTTTTTCATTATTTATATTTTGAGTATTGAGGTTTGTTTTGATAAATTTAAATACCTTTTATTATTTATGCCTGTATAAGACAAACAATTGAACATTCGTGTTGTTCCTGTAGATCGATATGACTTATCATTTGTTTTTTTGTTTTAACGATATTTTGTTTAATGGATATTCTGTAAAAATAAAATATAACAAAAATCAGGGGCGGGTCGCGGGTTGCCAGTCGTGCAGGGTCGGTAGTTCGGAACAGGCGCGGATCCAAGAAAAAATGTTAGGTTAGTTAAGGTTAGTCACAGGCGCAAACTTTTGAAGACCACGCACAAATTTCGGGTTTCCCTACTATTTTAATATTTGCATTGAACAGATAAATTATTTAGTTTCACGCCCATCTTTTTTAATTTCTATGCAAAAAGGTAGATTTGAGAAAATGTAAATCACATATTCTTCATTAATGACAATATTAAGTAGTATCGCATTTTTGGATGGGAGGCTATTACACGATATTATACGTTACCTAATTATAATAACACATTTCCAAAAATTTTTCCCAATTTACAAAAATGGGTGGATTAGCATTGCCCTGTTAACTAGTTCTTTATGTTAAAAAATTACTGATAGCATTGACAACAGATTTTCCAAAATACCTACTTGGGAAAATCTTTGGAAAACCATTCAAACCTGCTTTTATTGAAAATATGGAGAAAAATGCATCGTAATTGTTTGTGTCAAGAATTTTATAAACATTCTTTAGCAAAAGTCTTAAAAATTATCGGCGCAAAACAGAGTGATTGCTCTATATAAACAACTTCGTTGTCATTGTTAGGTCATAGGAAAATGTTTTTTTTACTAAGTAAATCAAGTTCTTTTAAATTGCCGTAGAGTCGCATCACAGATTTTAATTATTTCCTTTTTGATTTGAAAATAAAATGCATATTACAGCCAACAAAATAGTTTAATTTTGGTTTCAAATCCCGTTAGCCACACGGAAAAAAAAAATTTATAAGAATATCCAAAAATATAATAAAAGTAACTATATTTTATAGTTCTATATAGGACAGCCATATGGTATATTAAGGAAGACTATAAAATTATAGTAAAAACGAGTTTAAATTTTTAATAGTTACTACAAAAATATATAGGAATAAAAAAATTCGTTACAGTAAAAACTATTAAACAGGAGTGCAAATAATTTAAAAATATGTTGTTGTTTTTTCTAGCTTCTGTTGTTACGTTTATAACAATTATTTGTAAAAACTACCAAGCTGCTTTGCACATTTTACTAATGAATATTGTAAAATTTGTAATATTTTTTCGTAAATTCTATTAATTTTAGTTGAATTTCTACCACCAACTTTTGTTATACTAATTAAATATTTTAGTAAATATTTAAAACTCCTTTTGTAGATTCATTTAAATATTTTTGTAACATTTTTTATTTGCTTTTACACGTGGTATAATGAAATATATTTGGTCTTTCTTTCTTGGTGGCGAAACCAAGTCTTCCAGATTCCATTCTGCTTATAAATCCTCCAAACTCCACATAACAGCACCATAATACCATAAACACAAAATCAGACACAAAATTAACCAGTTTAAACTTAAAACACATAAGAGTAAGAGTTAGAGGTACGACCCCTTTGATGGCATAACTGTAAATGCGACGGTGGCGACGGACAGCGCGGCTTTGACTATTCCTGTAAATTATTTAGGAGTTTCTACTATATTCATTTAGTAAAATACAAATTTTCCTACGAAAATTTTATAAGCGCTTCTATATTTTTTGATATTTTGCAAATATAGTGTTATAAAAATTAAAATAGTTTATTGTTAAACGGTCTTACTATAATGACACCCTTTTAAATTCTATTAAGAATTTTAGTAAAGAAATATAGCAATTTTTACTAAGTTTCCTTTATAACCATTTTTTATGCTTATCTCTTAATGTAATAAAAAATTATAAAAGCCACAAAAGGATTTAGTAAAATTCACAATACATTTTCTTACTTTTAACTAAAAGAAATGGTTATTCAATTTAACCAAAACGCATTTGTAAAATGTAATATATACCTTAGTAGTGGCATAATTATACTATGGTATATAAAAAAGCTAACCATATTTTTTTATAAATTTAGTTTACAATTTTATTTTGGAAAAGACTGATAGAGATTTATAGTTATTAAGAGGTTTTATAGAGAAATATACTATAAAATTCTTACTAAACTAAATTTACAATACTGTTTTTTCCGTGCATGCATACTTTTGATACCAATTGTCTCGAAATTACCTATTACTCCCCTTGCCTCCGGTGATAATTAAATTCAACATTTTAGTGGTCGTTGGACACGACCAGTGTTTTTTTTATTTTACTATGTTCATTGAATGATAGAGAAAAGAAATTTTAAACTTAAAATATGTCGAATGGGATCCCTTTTTATTTCAATATTAACTTGGTTTTTTCATGTCATTGCGGCCTAAACAAGATATTGAATTTAAATTTTAAAACACTTGCCCGAGGTCCTTATCCTGAACAAACCTAGAAAACAAACCGAAAGTTTTGTTTTCCAACACACAAAACTTACTCTGACTCACTTTTCACTAATTCAGTCCTCTTCTTTCAAGTATATTAACCAACACCCGATAATTAATGAGTAATGAGTTTAATAACTAGCTAACTAACCTCCCTCACAGCTTTATTCCAACCCGACCAAGGACCGTACCTTGCACCATCCTTAAACCTATTCTATGCCCGAACGATCATTTCCAGCCTGTCAAGTAAATTTTGAACTTAGAAATCGACTGTTGCAAGGGTAGTTAGTTGTGTGACCGTCCGGGGACTGTATTTGCACGGCCTTTGGTCGGGTTGGAACAAACTTTAAACTTACGGGCGAATCCGATTTTGCCGTGTTTGAAATCTTCAAATAGTTAGTGGTTGCCTATTCTTGAGCCTGGAATCTTTAAGTTTTTTCTAATGGAAGGGTAGGCCTGCTGAACCTAGTTCTGGTTACAATGCGACTTAAAAAGTAAAATAATTAATTTGGTGGCGGCGTAAATGTGAGTCCCGGGCTACAATGGAACGGTTATTCGCTAGTAGTATGCGAGTCAAAAACTAACCGGGATCTGGCGTGACCGTCACATCACCATGGCAAACAAAAAGAGACTCGTTTCAACACTGGTATTTTCCATATTCCAATATGCATGTGAGACTTGGACGGTCAAAGAATCGGATAGACGGCGCATAGACGCCTTTGAAATGTGGACGTGGAGACGGCTACTTAGAATTCCATGGACGGCTCACCGCACGAACGTCTCAATCCTTAATGAAATTGAACCTAATCAACGTCTTTCAAGCACGGTTTACTCCAGAATTTTGAAATTCTTTGGTCATATCCACAGAAGCGAACACAAAATGGAACGGCTGGTGGTCCAGGGAAGACCTCAGGGTCAGCGCCGGCGCGGTAGATCTCCACAACGTTGGGCAGACATCACAAAAAAGCTTTTTAACAAACAATACACGGAGGTGGCACACATAACCAATGACCGTGATAGATGGAGAAGGGTCACTAATCAGGCTGTCCGAGCTGCTGAAGCTCAATGATGAACCACAACACATCTGTCAAGATGTAAATGACTATGATGATGATGCGAGTCATAAAAATGCAAATTGATGAAGATAGATAACACATATATTCATATATGTTGTCTATTTGACACTGGGTCGGTACTGCTGACCCTGCGGTCCCTGAAAAGCCGCCACAACCGGAGTACTATGCAAATGGAGCACTTTGTTTAAATACAATTTTTATTTTGCATTGCAAAGTTTCTATAGTTACTAAAAACCTTAAAGGGTTTTATGGTTTTTATTACTAGTTAAGGGAAGTAACCTTAGTAAACATAAATGTAAATTATCATAAAATTTAATAAGATTTTATTATTTGTACCATTTCAGTGCTGGGTATAATATATATCTACCTATAAAAGTTATGGACGTTTTTACCCTAATAAAAACGGATTAAAACTTTTCGAATAGCTTTCTCATAAAGGATTATTAATCGACCATAAAATGGCTGAGTCGTAAAAATATTAAACCACTACTTTAAATCACATATAAACTTTTTAAATATTTATAATTCTGTATACAATATATTACTATTTCAGCTTTAATGCTAGAAACATTTTAGATGTTGTGTTCTGTGAAAAAAACGGATTTTTTTTTATGTTGTATACCTCCTTAAACCCACTGTATAATAAGGAGATTTTTATACTTACTTTAAATAGATTTTATTTCGATTTAAAATATTCCTGATCATTTTAAGAAAAAAACTTCATATCAGGGTGTTAAAGTTTTAAGAAAAAGAACTTTCTTTTCCCGTTATTTTTGTGAAGTTTGGTATACATTTTCTATGTATTAAGAGGTATTTTCTGATGTACAACATTTTTTTTTGTTTCTACCAGTAGTGCTCGTGCAGGATTTGAGATAAAAACTTCTGAGAGAATAAATAGTACATCACTGCTTTAGTGTTAAACAACAGTTACGCCCTTTAAATATTGCTTCAATTATCGTAGGTAGGTTTCGTTTGGCCTGCAAAAATAACAAATCAAACGCAAACTTTATTTTTGAAAAACTAACACTAAAAACTGAAAATAACAAAATGAAAACACAGTACCATCATTACAAAACATCCTTTCATAAGGAAAGAACGGTAAAATGTTATGTTCAGGTAGAAGAACCACGGGTATGTCACCTGTACATAATGATATTGATTCATGATATTTTGCAGTCTTAATTGGAGGCGGAGCAGTGTACAAACTTAGAACATTTTAATTGAAAGCAGATGATGTTTGATGTTTTAGTAAAATGGATCTATACTCAGCTCTCACTTGTTTAAAAATATAACGTTTTATGGACTCTTTTTTCCTAACTGCGAATTGTATTATTTCTTTCCAAGTAAATTTCTGAAAAAGGTCATCATCTCTAATACCTATTCAAAATACGCAGCTCTTTGGAAATGGTCTTAAAATCCAAAAAATCTGAATATGTTAAATTTTAAACATCTTAACGATGTTGCCTACTTGCAAGTCGAGAAACTGAGTTGGCTGAGTACCATCAATTCTCCAGTTTTTTCCATAGCACGAGAAATTACTAAAAAATGTGCGCCGTTATTGGCAAGACAGTAATAAAGTCTATTTTGACAAGACAGCTTGTCTGGAAAGGCATGCATTCCAGTATAATTCTATTTTTGAGGTTTTCAATACTTTCAGACAGGGTTTTATAAACTTCAGTTTTCAAGTGGCCTTAAAGGAAAAAATCAAAAGAAGTCATGTCGGGAAGTCTTACTGGCCACTCTATTGCACCTTGTCCGCCAATCCATTTGCAAGGGAACCATTGGTTAATCCACTCTCTAACTAAACTGGTAATGCTTAGTGGCGTGAAGCTCCTTCTTTATTGAGGTCCAGGGTGCCATTTTCATCCACTTAAGTCTTTAAAGGTTTTACAATAAGAGGATTCATCACATTTTCCAAAAGATTAAAATATAATTGACTGGTTAAATTTTCTCTACAATTGTGTTTAAGCCCATTGAAGAAAAAAGTTAACTCGTCGCTTAACCAAATATTTTTTATTAATGTGCGATCTTTTTTTACCATGTTAGCTAAATATATACATACTTACTATATTTACAATTTAGTATTTGCAGGCATTTCTTGGTTTACTCGCTTTACGATGTTGTTTTGTTGATGTTCTAAAATTCTGCCGCCTTCTTTCCAACCGCAAGTGAAGATTTTGTAAAACTGTGACGATGCACCAGCATGCCAGTTATATTCCAGAACTATATGATGTCGGAATGCAAAGGAACGAATTTCATGGCAATTGTATTTCCAGGTGAATGCGCCAAGAAACAAAGTGTCATACTTAGACAGGGCCGTTCCTGCCAAGCGTGCAGCACGTGCATGCACGCAGGCGCAAAATTTTAGGGGCGCAAAATTGACGGTCATTCAGTATTCTTTATTAGAAATTAAAAAAAAAATTTTTCTCTTATTTTATCATTTCAATGTGTCTAAAAATGTTACCAAACGTTTGCCTTAATAATAGCACAAATGTGTTCTCTCCGCAGTTTCCTTGTTGGACACTAGACACTACATGCCCCGACTTTTAAATTTATTTGTTCGATTTTAATCTGACATGATATTTTAGGAAAAATTAATATAGTAAGTAAAATACTACAAGATCCGAATAGAAACTTAAATGACTGCCATAAAGAAATTGAAAATCTAAATCTTTATTATAACGAAAAACGGTAAAAAAAATTTTTGATTCGCTCATCAATAAAGCTAAAGAAGAAGCAGAAAAAAACGATGTAGAGCTAGAGCAGATATTCCCAATAGTACGGCAACGAAAAATTAAGCAACAATTTTCATATGAAAGTAAGGATGAATCTGTAGCAGATCCAAAGCAAAAATTTAAAATCGATTTTTATTTTCTAATTTTAGATACAACCATTTAGTCTTCACAAAAGCGGTTTGAGGGTATAAACAAATTTCAAAATTTATTTGGTTCCTTATGTAATTTTGAAAATTTAGAATCTGACTTAATTAAAGAATCATGTGTAAATTTAGATACCGCATTGCAAGTTGAGATTAATGGAGTAATATCTAAAGACATTGACGGCTTAGATTTACATAATGAAATTTCAGCATATAAAATTCTTAATCCTAAAAATACTACTGATTCATCCTTTCCCATAGACATTTTAAATTATATAACTAAAAAAAATCTACAGTCTCTTTTTCCAAATTTATTTATAGTCTTAAGGATATACCTTACATTACCCATTTCAGTAGCTTCAGGTGAAAGAAGTTGTTCTAAGTTAAAACTAATAAAGAATTATATAAGGACATCCATGAGTCAAGAACGCCTATCAGATTTGGCCATTATTTCGATTAAAAATATTATTTCTGAGGCTCTTGATCATAATCAGATGATCAACGAGCTTGCATCGGTGAAAGCCAGACGTGTTTTGTTTTAGGTATATCATTCCTCTTTTGTTTTGTTCATTACAAAAATAGTATTTTTTCATTTTTAAAACGGTTATTTTTTTATCATTAAAATATTTCTGTAACCTACCATATAAGTACTAGGTATAATATTGTTTTGTGTTTTTGTTATTGTTTATTTTATTTAGATTAATTTTATTCTCCTTTAATTTTCTTGTGAATGTACTGCTTTTAGTTCCCACTATTTATTATATTTCATAAACAATCGAGTAAATAATCTTAATGATATATTGATTATAAGTAGATACTGTTTTTACCGTTTTTTTTTTTGTTTCTTCAGGGTATATTTTTCTTTTGATATACTTACCAAATATTTTTTGTGATTTTGTTTGTTTTGGTAATTTAATAAATATTTTTTCTAATTATTTTTTATCAGTTTTCTTACATTTCAAATCATTGCCAGTTTTTCGCGAAATATATTAAAAAAAAATAGGACCATTTTTTTTTAACTAGGGGCGCAAAGAAACCTGCACGTAGGCGCCAGACACCCCAGGAACGGGCCTGTACTTAGATGAAATAATGTCGACCAGATTATTGCATACCAAAATTAAATTATTTGATACTTTAGTATATATATCTTGGTAAAAATGATATTCATGAATGTAAGAATAACATTATGTTAACACGTTAAGATTTTGAAGTTATGTGCTATGTGCCAATGGTTTGTAAATCTATTTCCCTTTGTTATGCTTAAATCGCTTCCTGTCTGTCTGTAATTTCTGTCTGTCTAATCTACCGTTAATAAATTCTTAACGCATACTCGAATCTTTACGAAAAACAACCAAAAATTGCAACAAAACATATTTCTTGCAATATACAGCGAACTAAATTACGATAAATAACGTCAAATTATAAAATCACAAGTGTTGCTCGAACGATGTTTGGTTAAGTCAGATATGTTCACGGCCAACTCAGAAACAATTTTGTTGTGATGTTACAGCAAGCTTGCTTTTGCTTGTCAAATATCAGGTTAATTTTTGATTTTTCATCTTGTTGCCATACTTATGTCGGTCTGTAAAAATGCCTTTATCAAACACCTTTTAAAACAATTTTTTGAGATTAACGCAGATATTCTCAAGCAATACACATAAGTTTCAAAACCTTTATTATTTCAGGCGTTTGTGCCCGAATCGAATGTCCAGAAATAATGATGTTCTTTTATTGATTCTATTAAATTATGGTGCTTTCTTGGAAAACCGCAATAACAGTATTATTATTGCGGAAAATAATATCGTTGCGCCAGCAAGGCGGCATAATTTAAAAAGGACGTCGCGTCGCTACTATTAATAAATCCACAAGGAAAAAACTTAATAAAAATATATTTTTGCTTTTAGTCATTATTCACATTCACAAATAATAAGTGCCGGAATTATAGGTTTGGTTTAAACTAAAAGTTTGGTGAAACTGCCTTGTTCTTCTTCATTTTCTGCTTTTTTTTTGATACAGTAAACTGGGCACAAATCAGCAAAAGCAGCAGGAACGCAGTTTAACTGCATAGCCACATATCATCACATCAGCTAGTGCTGACACTATAACAAATTAATTTTAATTTCTTAATTTTTCAATCCTTTTTTTTTTTTAATTAAGTTTTAACACCTAAACGTAAAATAAAAATGAAAACTTTTCTCCTCTTAATGTTATAATCAGTTTATTATCTTATCCAAAAATGTTTTTTCAATAATCCAAATTTGACAATTTAATCAAAACGTCACTCATACCTCAATTTCAATACAATTAACCAGTTTAAACATCAAGTCTTCAACCTTTACATGTATTTTCCAATGAGCTGTACTCATTAATTTGAGAGAACTTACATTTATGTTAACCTCGACGTTAGGTAAGTCCTTTTTAGTTTTTGGCTTATATTCATTGTTCGTTCTTAACTTTGTACTGTTTTTTTTAGTATCCCCTGAAGATGAGTGCTTAAGCGATCGAAACATGTTAGAAACTTAGAATTTATGTCAATCATTAAACTGTGGAGGAAGACTGCATTGTCTTATTTACCTAACAATTAAACAAACTTAAGGAATACTTTAAAAAATGAATGTAATAGTACATAATACAGCTATATAGTTGTAGCTGGATGTAAGGGTCAAACTTACAATGAACTCAAAATCTCCTCTTATGTAACCCTAGATGTAAAGTCCGTTCACAGATTTAAGATAATGACTACCTGCCTTTAGTTATCACCCATCATAAAATTCTTTGTTGAAAGGGTTTGAAGGATCATACAGATGATGATTTTATTATCCAGGTAGGGACCGTATTTGGCCGTAATTAGTTTACAAAGCCTTATTAAATAATCGGAAAAAAATAAGTAGACATATCAATGTTGCAAAACCAGTTATTTTATTAGTTCGTGTAAAATAAAAACGCAGCAACGACTTAAGGCATGGCGATTTGAATATTTGACAAAAATCGCTCAGTACAGAAGTGAGAACAGACCTATTATATACTTAGATGAAATTTGGTTTGATGCCCATGATACCCCATCAAAAGGTTGGGTTGATTCTAGTGACAGGTATAGAACAAAGGCACCATTAAACAGAGGAAAAAGAATAACCATAGTACATGCAGGGTCCGAAGATGGTTGGGTACCAAATGCACTTTCATTGACAGTCAAGAATATAAATGACTCCTGTTTGGATTACCATAACGATACCACAGCAGAGTTATTTGTGGATTGGTTCGTAAATAAGTTAATTCCTAATGTTTCTCCAAACAGTGTGATTGTTATGGACAACGCAAGTTACCACAGTATACGGTTAAACAAGCACCCTTGTTTAAAATATACGAAAATGGCAATACAGGAATTTATGTATCAGAATGATATATATTTTCATAAAAGTTACACTAAAAGAAAGTTACTTGATGTGCTTAAATTTCTGAACCTAGAAAAGGAGTACTACTGCGACAGCTACGCTAAAATTAAGGGGCATACGGTGCTAAGGCTTCCGCCGTATCACTGTATATTCAATCCCATAGAACACATATGGCATCAATTAAAATCTGCCGTTAGACGTAATAATAATCACCCACTATAAACGCTAGTGTACCTACTGGATATTATTATCACTGAAGTGGACAAAGTGCCTGTGAGTAGCTGAAAAATTTGTGTTTCGCATATTAAAACTGTTGAAAATTCACACAAAATTCACACATTTAAAAAGATTCATTATTGACATAGCTGTTGATAGTGACAGTGAAAATGAATTAAATGAGTAAATTGTAGTTGCATTAATTAATTATAATATATATTTATAATATATTCTATCTAAAATTGTTTATTATTTGTGTCAAATCATCCATGCTTGAAATTCAATTCAGTGCGGGCCTGTGTAGACCCCAGTCTGGTTTTAAACAGGCGTCAACACGAGTCGGTAAGTCATTCTCTTAAATCTCTGAACGGACTTTACCTAGCCGAAATACATTGTATTACCTGTCTTCGTACGATGACTGATTAACTTTAGTATAATTCCTCACCATGTGCATTTCTACTGACCATTGTGTCTTTGTCTTAATTCTTGGTCTGCATAAATCCACCTTTAAAATTGAGTTCATGGTATTAGAAAAAATACTATTTGACTCTCAAGTTATAGCTATTAGTGCATTCTCTTCAAATATCATAGTAATTACGAACCCCTGGTATTCCCGAAGGTTTTTTTAAATATGTCCTTCAAACAAAACATCGCGATAATCGATCTTAAAACATGCAGTGCTATTACACACGTCGACAAAGTTAATTATTGCTTTTATAAAATCCGCAGTACATTTTCTATGAAATATTATAGTATTATGATTATTGCCAGGTACGAACAAAAAATTGTATATTTACTATACGCAAAACCCAATATTATAGTCAGTGACGTAGTAGTGAAAACCATGGAAACTACCAAAATACTGTGTTGTCATTGGTAGTTCTCATGATTTCGACTGCTACGTCAATGACAATAATATTGGGGTTAAAGTATACGTATCATAAAAATATTAAAAAATATGAAAAGTAAAAATTGTAGGTACAAGTGGGTGAAGGAGTAACGTGTTTGTAAATTTGAGATGTTTAATGAATTAATAAAATATTACTCTCCTCTATAATATTTCCATCTTTCACTGTTCAATAAGCAGAAAGTAATGGAAAAGGTATTATGCACTAATACTAACGTATAGACAAAAGAAAAATTGTAAACATTAACCAAATATTGCATATATTTGATACAGATTTTTAACTCTGGGTGTAATAATGAAAAATAGAAATTTACACCCATTTACTAAACCTTTTTTCAGCCCTATGCAGCAGCACACAGGTTAAAACTTTCCGTTAACTCCAAACTAACGGGACCCGTTAGAAAAATCCCATGCTATTTCCGCGATTTGGTATGCAGCAACAACTTTTCCGTTACATTTCAGGGGTTAATTCGAGTTTTAACGGGCTTTTTTATCGGCATCGAAAGACCCGACGCTTCGTTTAAACGGACCCCGGTTAAAATTTTGAGCCAATCAGGGGCCCGCACATGTCGGATATCGAATCACTTCGGATTGCTTCGGATGCCCTCGTTTCACGGTACACAGATGACAGAACCTCGTTTCTTGCTTTTGCTTGCTTTTCTTTAGAAATTTTCGGTTTTTGCTTCGAAAATTAGTGATCGAAGTGTTTTTGATTGAAAATGCATCCTCTTATATATGCATAAGCTCGTTTAAAAGAAAAAATGGATATTTTTTTATACAGGTAAGTTAAAAATACACTTTTACAGGTTAAAATTACTGAACTAAATTGATTTGTGTTGATTTACAATTTATAGGAAATTTATGTACTTTTAGATTTTATCAAACCATGACAAGAAAGGTTTTCGAGAAGATTTTTCATTGTATGTAGCAGAAAATTATGTTTCCGATTCTAAAGCAGTTTTCTACAATGTACCTACCTACGTACAAGCTGAAAAATATATGATGTTATGTTGTTTTGGCAAGAATGTACTACCTACCAAATAGAGGTAAGATTCTAGACTATTTAGACTATGCAGGTAGCTGCTATAATAGATAAATTATTAAAGCTTGGATCAACCAAGTTTCTTACATAACTTTGTAAAAATTAAATTTGTTTATTTATGTTTAATATGAAACAGAGGCTTCAAATCATAAGCTTTTTCTGCCTGCCTTTAGAACTGTTACCGATAAACCATTTTGAATTACATTATATACAAAATATTGACCATAAACAGGATAACAAGTCTAAATATTATTATTTATTTATTGCCCGACTTATACTACTCATAGGTGTGTTCATCTCCCTCTAAAACCCTTTAAAAATAAAATAAAACAATTTCTAATAAATAAATGTTTTTATAAAATGGACGATTTCATACAATATAGAGTTTTTTTTTTATTTTGCGAGTTTATGCCAAAGCGGTTGAACTACCCCAATTTAAAAATATTTTGAAAGATAACTGTATTAATTTTTCAAGGGTTTGCCGCCCCAAACTCATTGGGCTTTGGAGTCAGTAGAATTAATTAAAGATTATTCATTTATACCCGCTTTGATAATTACTTTCAATTAAGTAGGTAATCAATATATAGGAGCGTATGTGACTTTTCCTGGGGCAAGGTCAGCTGATTTTTCTTATTTGACCAAGTGTGTGCAAAGGGGGTGATGCCCGAGGTTAAATTTTAAATTCCAATCCTTTACTTTTTTAAAATTTCATAATAATTGTGAAATCAATTATGGAAAAAATTAGATAAACAAAATAGAAATTGTCGTTTCTGCAAGTGGCTTAGGTAACATTAAAAAAAAATCAAAACTAAATGTCCAACTATGACTTTTATCAAAATTTTCTCCTGTGGAATCAAAAAGGTTTAATACATTATTTTAAAAGGTACATAGTCTATGTAAAGAAAATTAACCTGAACCGTTCGCAGAACGGCAGTTTACGATCAATACGACTACGAATCTCAGAATACTACAAATAATATTTAATAAAACCATTTGTTTTTAGATTCAGTAATAAACATCGCGATGCCGTCAGAGACAATTATTAAAGAAGGTAATTTTACTACTAAATATTTGGAAAATTCAAAAAGTTCAGAATTTTTTTTCTCAGTTGCTTCATAATATTACTTATAACAATATATTGGTAATACAGAAAGAGAGCATAGAAATGTTGAAAACTTTTTTTCCATAGTCCGATTCAAATATTTTTTTAAATTGTAGATAAATGTAAGTATCTATTAATTTTTATTAATTTCTTTAAAAAATAGTACCTATACCTACATGTTTAAATATACAGAAAAATTAAAACGTATGTTTTCTCTCCTAATTTCGTTTGCATAACACTGTGGAGTAATTTTGCAATCTTAATTTGTATCGCCAGGACGGAGTAGCATTAAAAGCAGAAAAGCATATTCATTACAGTTAAGACTGCAAAATTACCCTATAGGGTGTATTGGGTTTTTATTTTACTTGAGATAGGGCCACAAAGAAAGGTGAGAACCGGGGCTATCAGCCCCGTTGCTCCCTCACCTCTCCCGAAGGCTTTGTATTATGGCTACTACCCTTTTAATACTTTTGGTAAATATAAACTTTAATTTTAGTGTCAACTAATACAAAAAATGAACACGAAAGGTGCTCCAGCACAACCCTACGGTCTGCAATAGAGTCGTTTTCAGCATCACAGAAAACGACTCTAGATGTTCAAAAGCAGGTGGTAGTTCAAATGGAGGAATTCAACAAGACGATGAAAAAAAACAACGAATTATGTGAGAAACAAAATATTATCGCAGAAAGGAAAAATGAATTATGGGAGAAACAAAATATTATTGCAGAAAGGAAAAATGAATTATCACTTATGGCGCTAAAATTAAATTACTTAAAAGAGTTTGGCAACTTAGATAACTTTAATATATTAACAGAACTTAATGTACCTACTAACTATAACTAACCTAACCTAGAACTAACTATAACTAACCTAACCTAGAACATTTAAATATACTGGAGGAACAGTAGGACACTAACTAACATTTATCTTAAACTTACTTATTTCTAAATCAAAATCACACTAGCAACTTTTTTTGTGCAACTTAAAAATGGCTTAAATACAACACACTGATTTGATATGGGCTAGCATTAATTGCTGGTGCGCGCCAAGCCATAATGACTTCCATGTATTTTTGAAAGATTTTTCAGTTGCAAAAAAAAGCTGCTGGTGTGTAGAAGTAGAAAAAAGGAATAAATTCATTATTTTTATTCATTTCAACTTATTGACATGTGTTTGCTGTCTAGGTCCCTACCCGTTTTTCAAGAGCAAATTCTTGGTGTTTAATTAATTTTATATAAGACCCACACGAAAAGAGCTTATTACATAACCCATTTTAGCCTGTTTGCGTTATGCAATATACTGTATTATCGTACTGAGTGATGTAATGAACTCATTACATCACTCAGTGATGTAATGAACTTATTAGATCACTCATTTTTTTTATTACATTAGTCATTTTTAATCAAACTATGATTTGTTTTGTTCCGTCGGTCACTGTCACTTTTTGTGTAATAATACAATTTTTTTTGTCAAATGTCAAAATCATTTTGAATACATAAAAAAAACAAAATTCTGGGTCTTATATAAAATGTTGTATATCACACATACAGTAAGGCTCACTACAGCACGCGTGTGGTTACTACGATTCGGTCTACGACCTCGTCGTAGCAATATTCCCCACTCGTTACTGTAGTGAAGCTCATACCGTACTAGTAATATAATATAAATAACTATTAAAGTCGTTTAAATGTTGGTTAATGTCATATTGTAGATTAGTCTTTTTGCCTGTATTATATTAATCATTATAATTACTTGAATATATTATTAGGACGCACTTGACATTGACCTTTTCGCGAATCATTAATTTATCATTCGGATTCGGTATATTATACAGGGTGTTTCACGGTCGATGGTACGTTAGACGTTTACGGAGAACTAAATAACGAATCATTTTCAAAATTTGGCAACCGGGATAAACGACCATGGTCTATCGTTCTAAAATATTTTCAGCAATGCAACGTTGCCGCTTCTGCCCAAAACAGGTGGCAACATTGTTATTTCAAATGGAACACCCTATATCTTAGAATTTTTTTGGACTCTACATAAAATTGTAAGTATTTTTTAATAAGTGCATTATAAGTCTAAACTTAATAGGTTTTGAGATATCGACATTTGAAAAATGACATTTTTGAACTTTGACCCCAACAAACATTTTAAGTTAAATTTACCTTTATTCGACCTCTAAACGGGTCAAATATTTTGCACGACCAATTATATATAGGGATAATTTACCTACATTTGTTTTCCTATTGCCCAATGTGGGGAAAGAAACTAAAGTAAATTGAAGGTCGAAAATAGGTTGATAGGGTTTTACTGTCCAATAAGTTGAAACGAAGTGAAATAAATATAGACCTATTTTACGTCTAAATGTGGAAAGTGAGACCAACCTTTCGACCTAAATATAACCTAAATAGGAGCAATAAGACACTAGACAAAAATACAGAGAAAACATTTTATATCTGGTGTTAGAAAGAAAAGACAACAACTTATGCCAACACTTCCAACAGGACAAAATAAATTATAAAATGGAGTTCGACTTAAGTAGATATTTGGAATGGCCGCATATTATAACTTCAACAATATGATATAATTAAGTTTTATCATTTTTCTGGATCGAAATTTGGATGCGAAAGAAATGTGTTTGTGAATTATGGTGATGATACTTCGAAAAACTAAACGCGCCCTTAAAATATGCATTTTTTTATGTATTATTACGATAATTTAAAATATTTTTACCATTATAACCTAAAAACAGAGTGCCTTCATTATAAATATTATATGTACCTAAAGTTTTAAAAAAACTTTCGTTGACGAAAGATATCGTAGTCTAATGGATTTTCCACTCACCTTATGTAATTCTTAAAATTTTAATTATTGTTTTTTTATAGTTGTCGATAAACAGGAAAACTAATAATTATTAAATATGGCCGCCTTTATATTTTTAACCTTAAAGTTATTTTTTTCTTTATTATTAACTGTACAAGCAATGTTAGCCTTTGAGGTTAATCAGAAAGTTATGAAGTAGCTCAATTTTTAACCACAAAAGATCTATAACTTTGGGAACAATTTATAGGGCAAATTATCCAAAATATTACCTGTTTCTAAAACTACATGGTCAGTAAATTATTTGGACTATTTGTAGGCAATAATTGGGTAATATTTACCTAGCGTAATAGCCAAAAAATTCCTTAATTTTGAACACATATATTAAGTAACAATTAAGTAAATTATTACTTAATCATATTCCTTGCTAGGATTAAATATTTTTAATGTCTAAGAGAGGTAATTTATTTGTAATTTTTAACTAGGTAAATTAAACTACAAGTAGACTTCCCTATAACAAATTATTTAAGTTCTAGATATCCAAATTTTGACTTAGATTTTAGAGTTCGAATCTTTTGTGACTTTTAAGAAAACATTTAAGGCAAAAATAAGCAAATATTTGCCAATTTAGGATTATTTTTCTTCCGTTCTGGTCTACATTACTTAATATGTTTGTTGGGACTGCTTCAAACTTTTTAACGGTATGTCTTAGAGCAAAACGGCTTACATGTCCCTATCTTGCTTTTTTATTATCTTCCCAAAAATATCAACTTCCGGTTACGCCGGAAGTACTATATATGGGGATTTTAAGTTACATCCGGTTTAACCGGAAGTTGAAACTTTTGGGAAGATAGTAAAATAGGAAGATAGGGACATGTAAGCCGTTTTGCTCTAAGACATACCGTTAAAAAGTTAGAAGCTGTCAAAGTTCTAAAATGTCATTTTTCAAATGGCGATATCTCGGAACCTATTAAGTTTAGACTTATAATGCACTTATTAAAAAATACTTACAATTTTATGTAGAGTCCAAAAAAATTTTAAGATATAGGGTGTTCCATTTGAAATAACTATATTGCCACCTGTTTTGGGCAGAAGCGGCAACCTTGCATTGCTGAAAATATATTAAAACGATAGACCATAGTCGTTTATTCCAGTTGCCAAAATTTGAAAATGATTCGTTATTTAGTTCTCCGTAAACGTCTAACGTACCATCGACCGTGAAACACCCTGTATACTGTCTATAAGTAGAATATTTTGCCATTTTAATTAACACTTCCAATCCAGTTCAAGAGTATGTTTTCCTCCTTTGCTAAAACGTCCCAACAGCTAAAAAATGTCAAAATTAATATAGGCCCAGGAATTTTTTATTATTTAATGTTGTGTTTCTACATATTACATATTTAATTAGCGTTACATAAAATATTACATAAAGTTTCGGTAAGATGGTTTAAGATTTACAATTCACACGATTGAGACTGGGATATTTTCTAAAATTTAAATGTATATATTTACAAGGAAATTCGTTGGGCTTGAAAACGGTCTAATCTGATAATACAGGGTGTCTGTCTTCCTTTGCATGGCCTTAAATTGCTAGGGCTATTCGGGCCAGGTACATACCGTTATTATTATACGTGTGTACAAAAGGGTCCTTGCACAATTTTTAATTCAATGTATATTTAGTTGTATCTAGACTCAAATATACCCCCTATTTTTCTTTTTTATCATAAATCTCATTGTGTTACGAGATATATTACAATACAAATTTCTCATTTTGAACGCGCGCCAAAACCTCCTGCCTTTTGTGACGTCAATTATTTGTAGTTACTGATATCGACAAATATACCGTTTTTTTTTTAACCCCGCTACAAAAGAGTTTTCGAAGAGTCAAATGTACATACTAAATTGATTTCATAGCTATACTTTTTTAGTAATATTTTGATTTGTTGATATTTTTAAAGTGTATTCTTTTCTTCTGTTACTTCAAAATATGCAAGGTAAAGCGTTGGTAAATAAACTTGGCAACGTTTTCCAAACTTGTGACGCCAACCAATTAAAAAGTTTGTAAACACGTGTTTGAATAATGTACCTATAGGGTCAGTTGGGTTAAATGTAGACGATTCTCGACACTTTTGATACCTTTATTCATAAAATTAATTTGATCAATTTGTATAAAGTATTTAAGTGTATCGACTTTGCAGGCAGTTTGAGTATGTATATTTATTAAACATTTTCAGAATAATACATTTCAAAATTAGCCATTTTAGTTTTTGTCATATATTTTTTTACAGGTTGTATGTTTAAATTTACCCCGTGCCCTCGGGGGAAATGTAAACAATTCTGCTGAAGACCATAAGCATTTGTGCAAAAAATCGTGGGGTTAACAGAAACATGTCGTTTGTAGGCATTATATAGTTGATATTTGATATGTTATTAACGTGTTTACATTTACCCCATTAGTAGAATTTAAAAAAACGACAGTTACAAAAATATTTATTATAAAAAAACAACACCTACGCTTTCCGAACAATAAGAACAAAAGGGCAGAAAAATAATTCATTCCGTCATTCCTATGTTCTTAAGTAACAAGCAAACAAAGTAATATTCCATAATTCTAATAGAATAAAGATAACAATTTTTCAACGAAGGTTTGAAGTCTACTCCGCCAGGGGAATACTATTTACAAATCTATAAAAGATTCTCTTAACTTTGGGAAATATTTCAGGATCTGGCAGTATACCTAATACTTGACCGATATTAACGAAATTAACATCAGTTTCTACGACACAAAAAAGTGTTTTTAAAGTGTCCGCCGATAACTTTTATTTCATTTTGGTCCTCATCAACATCTTCAATAGAACAAACATATTTAAAAATAGTTGTGTTACGTTAACCCCCTTTGAACGGAATGAAAACAAATTTTCCAACGCACAACTTTGACATATCTTTAATGGGTTCCAAATAAATTACGTCATTATCCTGTTGTATTTCATCGCTGGAACTCTCATCATCATATTCATATGGTATCACTCTCTTCCGAGGTATCTGATTTATTTTTAGCTATTTTCAATAATTTTCTCTTCTTAACGCCTGAATTTTCTGCAGTGGTTGGATTATTTTGTTTCTTTTTTGATTTGAGTTTTTTATTTGTCTTGTTAGTTAGCCCCTAAGTAGTTGCCTTTTGCTTTTTTTCTTCGGCTTCTTTTAGTCATGATATGACGTCGTTAGAGGTTAACACTTCACCATATACATAATTGTTGTTTCAGTCTTGAAATTATATAGAAGACAAACGCAGCTTTTCCTTGTCGAGATCATTCATAACACATTTTCTAACTTCTCATAAAAATCATATACCTACTATCTGTGTGTTTCTCGCATCCTTACACAACTTTTAAAGATGCTCTGGTTTTTTTAGTTATAGCTGAGGATGTCGAAACATAAACGAAAGGTACCAGTCTTTACCTGGTTTGTTATCTTTAAAAGGAAATTTTATATTCTTAGCTTTCACATATTTACCAACGAGGTCACGCAGTTCTTCTTTGCTACAAGGGTGGCCCATTTTGCATCTTGTTAAAAGGCACTTTACAATTTCATTTTCTTCCATAACGGATCGCGTCGACTTTCGGCCAGGACCTTGAACAGCCATCGCCGTTTTTCTCCCTTTAATTCTGTTATGAAGAATATGGTGGTGGGCCTTTTTTTTTGGCCCGAATCCATGTTCACATTTGCCCCTCATCCATGTGTACATTTACCCAGCGCCGCAAAATTCTAAGGTAAATGTAAACATCAAAATATCTACCAAACTTGTGATATTATGACTTTATCCCACTATAATTTATTTGAAATTTGTCTTAAAGATACCAAAAAATATTAGGTACCTACCTTACCTTATGATTTTCACAAAATAATAGTGAATGCGCGAGGGTATTAACATTTTGATTAGCACATGCAAATTCGCCAATGGCTGTGAGACAACTATCTAATGAAATAAACCAAATCTTCAGACGCTGTTGCCCTGTGCTTCCTTAAAGCTTCTGCGAATGACTCGCGAAATCTAAATTGGGGGCGCTTTTTAAAATGTACAGGCCTTGTTTTCATTTACCCCTGTCTACATTTACCCCAACTGACCCTACCTAATGGAAGAATGACCAGAAAGAGCATACGTATAAGATATAACCAAGTGTTTAGGTACCTACTCAAAACATAATAGTTTTCTAATAATTGTAAAATACCCACTAATATGAAATTTAATAATCATTTTTTTCATTTTTAACCTTTTAGTTGTAACATAAGTGATGAAAAACCTTTCGTGTATTATATTCATGATTGGAAAATGGCAATAATTTAATTCTTATTGAATTCCTAAAAAAATAGTTTTAAATAAAATTGGTAAATCTGTTCAGAGTGCCCATTGTCTGAGGACCCTAACACGATATCAATTAAAGTATGGTGGTTCTAAGGCCACCTTAAAGATCATTTGTTTTCTTTCGAAGATTTATTTTCTAGTTTAAACTTGGAGAGTCCTTGGAGATCGCAATAAGAGCATTAGCGATACCTACTTAGGTATTTTAAATTTTAATACAATATAATTAATTTGTTCTGGTTTTAGGTTTTTAATATTAAATTCTATATATATATATAATCAGTTGTTTTAATAACCTGTAAAAACATGCTTACCCTGGTGGACAAAAAAATCGTACAGATACCTACTTCACAGTCTAAATGTATGATTTGATGCTATTTTTAAGGCATTGTCGTTAAGACTATGAACTACTAATATTTCTTTTCTACATACCTTTTGCACCAAAAAATAACCATCTTCTAAAATAAATAGAGTTCCTATTTAAAAAAGTGCTTGAAATCAATAAACTGGCTTGCAAGCCGGTAAGCTACTTTTACAAAATTGGCAAAAATATAAAAGCAAATTAAGAATAAAACCAAATCTTGTCCTACAATTATTTTGTTATTAGACAATGCTGGCCAAGGACAAGATTTCTCGTAAGATTTGGATTTATTTTTAGTTAGCTATGGCCCTCCTGGAGACTTATAGTGGTAACTAAGAAATAATTATACTTAAATTATTTGAAATTCATTATAAATGTAATATTATAATAATAAAATTATTGGTATGTCTGTTGAAATTTTTTAAGTTATATTTTATTCTACATAATGAACTGTAACAGTTACCTATTTGGAAATAAATTGTAGTTAATTGAATTGAGAACAACATTTTTAATTTAATAATACTAAAATCTTATATAAGCTAGTAGTGTAGTCGGAATAGGACAATAAAACTAGGTTAATAAATATGTTTGCCAATATTTACCGAAGTATTAGACTAACATTAGTTTCTTATCCCGACTATACTACCAGCTCATATTCAAGATACTGTTGGACAATAAGATACTTAGACATTAAAACTTATGTGAGAAAAAAGGTACTGATTGATACCTAACTTTAAAAAAATTTGGTCAGGAATTTTCTATAACATAAAATCAAAAGTCACATAAAAGGTTTCACCTTACTACGTAGTGTATTAAATGGTGTCTGTAATACTTTAAATAACACTTAAAATGTTGAAATGAAACGGTAGTTATTTTACCTTTATATTAAAGTAATCATTGTCATATTCTAAATTTAACCAGGCATAATTTCAATACCCTTTTTTGATTTTTAAATAAGAAGCACATCTGAAAATCTGTAGGTATCTTATAACCTACAAAAATGTGTATGTATGTATACATTCATCTATTACCAAAGCAAAGATTTCCTAGGAGCCCTAATTAAAGTAGGTATAAAGTAGGTATGTAGGTAATCTATTGCGTAATTACCTTCTGTCAGAATACCTATTATTTATTTGTATCATTTTCTTCACACTGCTTAAAAGCTCTAGCCATATTATGATAATTTAATAACGTCTCTGCTGCTTTGTTTGCGTATTTTTTCCTGGTTAATTTCAATCCATTCCTAGAAAAAAACGTAAATAAGTACCTACCTATCATAAAGGTGTTGTTAACAAATTAAATAAGCAAAATAAAACATATGTACCTACCTACTTACGCCAGATCTCGAACGCACAAAAACTATACACTAGCTCGGCGATAGGAAAATAATAATCTTCTCCGCAGGTAGAAATTCATTTAAATTTGCGTTTCCATCTGAAATTATTCTGATTAATGCGTTTATTTATTCGTAATACCAAAATAGGTCGATATTTACCGAAACAGAAAAAAATGTAACCTAACCTGTTTTCGTTTTCGTGTTGTCAGTTATCAAACAGTTGACGTAAATCACAGAAATAAATAAAACTTTTAGGTTAAACATTTCTGACAGTTCGATCCGTTTAAAAATTCTAACAGCTGTTCCTTAACTTTGGTTGGAAAAGATCAAGTGGCTGTGTTAACCCGTTTCTACTGGAAACACTACCGTTAAAAAGTTAACGGACTGCTGCTGCATAGGGCTGATTATCTCTTAACTAACAATTTTATTAACACCTTCTTACCCCTTTAATTGTATTGCACTGCACTGATGCCCTCAATAATACAAGGCTCCGGTGTAAATAAAACTGATAAATATCTGCAAACGACAACAATATTAATACCAAGATCCTATTAGAAATGCGCCTTTCACGGAGCTGAAAATTTAATAAGATTGTATTAAGCGATACCTTTTTACTTTGAGAAAAACGTTGCCAAGGACAACAGATCTGATAAAGTTAATCAAAAATTATGTTTGCGAAACACGTAATGAAACCAACGATATGCTGGCACATTCTTTAACAAGTTTTAAAGTCAGCATAATATTTTAAATTTCAAGTTAAACATATTTTTATAATCGGTGTTTTTATTGTAGGTATCTAATAAATTGGTCTATAAATGTATTTTGGCCAAAAATAAATAGAGAAATTAGGTATATTCTGAATCTGCACTCCTTTCCATAGAGTGGCAACCTAACTGTAACAACGGAAGTCAACTAGATAGATGGAGCAGGTTGGGGACCGTTTTTAGTTGAGAGTTGATGTTGAATATTGCGAGGGCGCCTGAGAGCAGCAGGTAGTCTTTATACGGTGGTCTTTAAAGAGTTAGTGCCTGTAAAAAGGCTAATGATTTTATATCAGCGTTTGATAAGTCCAAGTTAGTGCAATTTCTTCCTGAAAACCAAAATGTCCTTAATGCTCTTGACAGACAAATTGAGGAAACACCTGCGATACTAATCGGTATCTAAGAAAATTTGACTTGCCCAGAAAGCCAAGAGAAGAAAGAATGTGAAATGTAAAGCTCTGGGAAGAGTCTGATGCCATGTCTTTAGAGCAGCTGTGCCAATTAAGGAAAAAATCAGAAAACTAACCTGAACTAACCACTAAGCTAATGTTGAGAGACAATTATCACAGCATCACTAGGTATTTGGTACTTAGTGGTAATTGACTGAAATTATTGAACCAGTTTTATATGTACGCACTTTCACAACCAGAGCTTGCTCTGATTCAGATTAGTTTACAATATCGCTTTCATTGCAGGTCTTGATATGCATCGTTGTTTTCGACATACCAGGATGCACAAACAAGAAGAACAAACAAAAAACATTTATTACCGGTTTTGCATCTCGTTTAATATTTACAACGTCAGTATTACTCTGTTTTTTATAGACGGAGACATAGCAGCATTTTATTTGGTCTCTTTGAGCCGTTTTATATGCTAACATACCCTTTCATACAAGAATCTATATTTTATAGTTTAATAACGTCGTAAATTTTTAAATTATACCGCCCTTCTGGCGCAGCGTCATAATATTTCGCTATAATAACTCTCTATTGCGGTTCTCAAATAAAACAGCAGCACCGTTTTATGGAATCAATAAAGGAACGTTATTAATTCCGGTCAACCAAGCAACGCTTGCACGAACGCCTTTGTGTAAATGTTTTAGTAAACTTCAGAGATATCTGTGTATGCGAGTTTTCCTTTTGAAAGAATGCAATAAAATGGAATAATATTTATGTATAGAGTTTTAGCCCTAGTTTTAATTAAAAACGAAGAAATGTTTAAGACTTTTAACACTTAAGCTCCTGTCAATGCAACGTCTTGCCTTCTGTTTTCATCAGGGCTTACAAAAATTATAGGATGATACAAAATTAAATATATACTGTTTTCTTTGATCCAGCACAAACACCTACTACTGAAAAAAATGCTCTAAGGCATACCAGAACAATTCAGTCGCTATGGGTTTGAAAGTTTGAGGGTATATTTCATGAAAAAAACCAATTGGTTCAGAAAAATACCACACGGTGACTATGCCAACAAAATGAATATACAGGGTGTTACAAATTCGACATACGAGCATTGGAATCTCGGAAACCATAGGAGTTGGAGAAACGGTTAAATGGGGGCAAAGTTGTGCAATTCGGTGCTGATTAAAATGCCGCTTTAAAAGTTTTAAAATTCCGAATAATTCCGATATTAGTATTCGAAAAAAACCGAAATTTTGCATAATAGTTTTTATTTTTTCCTGAGCTCATTCAAATAGCTATTTAAAAATAAATGACACTTTGTCGTTGCAACTTTTCTCCTCTACAGAATGACGTTATTAAACTAAAGATCCGGTGTTTCATCTCCGAGCGGCCAACATCAACTTTATTTTTTTAAATACGGACCTGGAATTTTTTTTACCGATTTTTAAACCCCCCTACCCTCAAAATGTAATGGCGGTATTACTTTCTAGTAATGAATTGGTTTTGCTTATTTCCTTTCAAATTCGTATTTCACATTTGTCAGTCCGGTCCTGCCAACGAATCACAATATTAATTAAACACTCTATTTTATTTAAAACATTCATACATAAGTAACATAATTTTATTTATTAGAATTTTCTAATAATTATAAATTTCTTAATAATTATAAAACCTAATTTTCTAAATGTTCAAAAATATTGCCGTTTTGCTCAATGCAATGATCGATTCTTCTTCCAATTTTGGCGACAGCCCTTTCAACCGATCTTCTCCTTATCCTACCAACTGCAACCTGTATGCATTCTTCCAGTTCCTCCATGGTATCTAAGTCATATTTATAAATAAAAATTTTTAATGCCCCCATAAAAGGGGCGTAGGAAATTTCGGCCCCGGCCAGGTAGCAGCCCGATTTTGACAGGAACTTTCGGCCCCGAGATGGAAAGGTCATGTTTTTATTACAGGCATTTTCGGCCCCAATGGTCTAACGTTATAACATTTTAATTTTTTTATGATCTTTTGTGTTTTGAATCATTTATAAAATGAAAATGCAACTAACCTGAACTAACTCAATTTTTGACCTGCAACTCGGCTAATGCGGTTTTATAGACTTATATTGGTTAAACAGCGCTAACACGGCATCGAATCCACCTTTTTGGTTCCAATTCGCCTTTTTCAAGTTCACCGGGGAATATTATTATTAATTGTTTGCCGCTTTTATAGACTTATATTGGTTAAACAGCGCTAACACGGCATCTAATCCACCTTTTTGGTTCAATTCGCATTACCTGCAATGTTTGGGGCCGAAATTTCTTGCAAGATTACTTGACCTAAAATTTCTAGCAGGTACCTTACCCAATATGGGGCCGAAAGTTCCGCCGCCCCATAAAAGAAATCCAGAGGCGAAATATCTGGCGACCTCGCTGGCGACTCTATTGCCCCACCGTTTCCGATTCACCTATCAGTAAGATCAACTTTAAACAAACTTTGAAGAATTGGAAGAATAATACAACATACAGTTCGTAGGCTATAAAGGTCAATTGAAAGGGGGTAGTATAGCAAGGATCATAAGAAACATCGATCTGTGCATAGGTAGGTACCTGGGTTAAAGGAAATATTTTTGAACATTTTGGAAATTAGAGCTTTCCTAATAAACTCAAAATTTTCATGAAATCCATTTGTAAAGGTTTTTATAAAAATAACGTTTTTAATTATAATTGTGATTCGTTGCCAGGACCGGACTGACAAATGTAAAATACGAATTTAAAAAGAAATAAGCAAAAACAAATTATTATTAGAAAGTAATACCGCCATTACACTTTGAGGGTAGGGGGGTTTAAAAATCGGCGAAAAAAATTCCAGGTTCGTATTTAAAAAAATAAAGTTGATGTCGGCCGCTCGGAGACGAAACGTCGGATCTTTAGTTATATAATGTCATTTTGTAGAGGAGAAAAAGTTGAAACAACAAAGTGTCATTTATTTTTAAATAGCTATTCAAATGAGCTCAGGAAAAAATAAAAACGATTTTGCAATATTTCGGTTTTTTTCGAATAATATCTGAAGTATTCGGAATTTTAAAACTTTTAAAGCGGCATTTTAATCAGCACCGAATTGCACAACTTTGCCCCAATTTAACCGTTTCTCTAACTACTATGGTTGCTAAGATTCCAATGCTCGTATGTCGAATTTGTAACACCCTGTATTGCCATCATTTAAAACCAAAATATCATTTCATTTATTAATTATAAAATAAAACGGATCAAAATATAAAATATACAGGGTGGGGATTTGAAAGTGTAGCAATGCACACAACAAATTTTAGGACGCCAAAGAGAGGTTGGGGGACATATTTTAACAGATCGTCGACATTATTTCCCCTTCCCTCCTCCTCCAGATTTTATCTGACTGGTGACAAAATCGATAATATGTACTTATTCTTTTCGATAATTCGATTCAACTACATAAGTAAGGATAAAATTGTAACTTTTACTCTATTGGTTGCTTAGTTACGAATTTTTGAATAAACAAAATTAGAGCACTTAAAACTACACATTTTAAACTAGAATACCTACAAAAATCAATTGGTTATTGTTTATCGAAACGTTCTACTATCATATGTAGTGTTTTTAGTGTTTTCTAAGAAGGCGGTTTTATTTTTAAACAGGTAAAGGGTGATTGTTTATATTTTTCTAGATGGATATCTCCGTTAATATTGGCCTTACAAATAAGTCTAAAGTAGCAATATTAAAGTATTTTTAATGAGTATTTAGAATTCGTTAAACTCAAAACTAAGTGTTAAATATTTGCATACAAAACTCGATGCAAAGTTATAATATGCAAACTACACATTTTACATAAACTTAAAAAAACAAATTTACAGTTAAGGATCATAGATGTTTACTGAACCGGGGATTCCCCAAAAACTCGTGGGATCACGCCATCGCGCCTTCGCCGAGGACAGTACAACGCGGGGGCCTTTTTTTATAGGTTATAAATTAACTAAATTCCTACTTATTACTGAGAAACATTTAGTACCTACATCCCACATAATATGACTTACCTATTGTTAAACACCTTTGCCATAAAAGTACCTACTACTTTGTTCTATTAAACACTTAAACAAACGGAAGATTTAGGTAGCCGAGGTATAGCTTCCCAAATCGCCGAAGAAATGGCGGGCCGCAGGTGCCGTTGCTCTGCTGCCAAATCGTTCATATCGTATAATGGGATGTGTTTTTGACTTCGTTTTTGACTTGCAATACTTCCTGGACACGTTTAATGTTCCCGGACTTTCGATTTAATGTTTATTGTTAGTAAATATTTGATAGAGATAAAAAATTGATTGTAAACGTTTGACAAATTGTTCAAGACGGCCAGATCAGAAAAAACAGGAACGCATCAGAAACTTAAAATTTTCAAGTTAACTGGTATTTTTTAAATGAAACACCCTGTATTTTATATTTTTGATCGCTAGATATCATTCTCCCGAGTTCAATTATATATAGATAATTATGGTTATTTTTGTTAATTTTCGAAAAAAATAGACTTTTTCGTACTTATAAATCTAAGGCAGCGGTGGAAGTCTATTTGACCATGCTGATTTGTTTTTATCAAAGTAGCCATGGATAATAAAACAAAGAAATTTATTTCTGTGACGGTTATTTAACTTCCATTTAATTTAAGAGTTGTCTTAAATTCTGAAGATACAATGATAGAAAAAGTTAATATTGTGTTAGTTTTTATAAAAAGTAATTAAAATTATTACTTGGCGCGTCAAGAATATGGATGTATTTATCGTAACAGAAGAACTCCTAGTGAGAAAACATTTGTTAACTTATATAGGTAAGCGTTTTAAAAATACCTGTTCGTTGAAGAGAAAACCCAATATGGTTCGACTAAATGAAAATCAAGAATTAAATCTACTTCTATATTTTCAAGGTAATTTAATTCATAATTTTTTCTTTATTTCACACAAGTGAAATAAATTTAGTTTTTTAGAAAGTCCAATGAAATCCATATGGGATTGTAGTCGAGACATGCAATACTCTTTTAGCAAAGTGCAAAAAATTTGTATAACATATTTTCCGGTTCTACATTGTAACACTTTAAAATCCTGCATAATATCAATATTTTTATTAATCTATATAAATGGGAATTTTACAGACCTACCATTCCAAAATTGCTGTAGTAACGCTAATTCGGGCGTTCCAGACTCCTCGTCTAAAAATGATTGGCAATATTGTCTCCCCAGGTATTTGCAATCCTTTTCAAACGGACCCCTATAATCTCTTCACCAAGCTCTTGAATACATAAAACCTTGAATAAAACTAAGTGCGAGATGGATCTGCAGCGACTGAGACTTTTGTAAAAAACAAAGAATAAGCTCTCTTCACTGAGAGATAGGGGGGTTTCTACACAGGTTGGGAAATACAACGTTCCGGCAATATATTTAAGCTCATTATATTGAGGGCCTGGATAAGGAGTTACAGAACTTTGTAGCGCCGCCTATCTCTTGATTTTTTTTTTAAATATGGTAGCACGTTTTTCAACCAAAATCAACCCCAAGAAATCGGGTACCCTAAAATTGTTTCCATTAAAATATTGCCAAGGCATTTGAAAATCGATAAAACATTACAAGACCATTTTTAAAGCATGTCACACAAAGCCGATTTAAAACCGCGTCGGCTGTGTAATGGCAAATTTCCATGTTGGAGAACGGCTCTCGAGCCGGAGGAAAATACTCTTAAATCCACGCGCTTTTACTTTTATGCTCTTTAAATACCTTTAATAACACTTAAGCGTTCAATTGATGGCCCATTATTATGTTGTTTGTTTTGAGTAATGCTCTTTTAAATTGTTAACACTTGAATTATATTAACATAGTATTAGTGTTAGGTAAGTACTTAGTTGTATGTATGTAATATATTATAGCAGGACATTATATTGAGACCGCTGATTTCTTTATTAATAATTTGCCTGAATCTATATTAGTGTGGGACGCTGATGATACCTCGATCAAAATTCCTGATCGTGATGTTGGCAGCGCAAGGGAAAATAAATAAGTTCTCCCAATAACGTAGAAGAAGTAACGTTATGATGAATCACTCTAAAACAGTATGAATTGAGATTAAAGGAAGAGGTAAGAGGTAGAAGATAAGGGGAAAGCAATTAGAATTAACTAAATATATATATATGCCGGTTTAGAACGTCTTTCTTCGTTGTCCGACACCTAATCTCCATCCTCTTCTATCGTCGCAATCTTCTGGTGAGAGGTTCCTTTCACTCATGGACTTTTGTATGGTTTTCTACCATTCCAGTCTTGGTCTTCCTCGTTTCCTTCTACCTGTTGGTTTCCAATGCAGTATTTTTCTTGGCCACCTGTTATTTGGCATTCGTTCTACGCGTCCGTACCAGGTAAGTTGTTTTCTTTCAATGTCCTGAACTATCGTACCTTCTATTCCCATTTGTTGTTTTATATGGTCGTTCCTTATTCTGTCTCTTCGTGAGATTCGCATGGATCTTCTAATGGCATCCATTTCAACTACCTCTACTTTCTTCTTTTGTCTGTCTGTAATTCTCCAAGTTTCTGCTCCATACAGAAGACTGCTTTTTACCATTGTCTCGTATATACTAAATTTTCTCTTTTTTGTTATTTCCTTGCTCCATAAAATTCCATTTAGGCATCCGATAACTTTTTTAGCTTTAACTATACGTTTTTCTATTTCTTTCACATCTGTTCCAGTGTTGTCCAATGTGATACCTAGATACTCATATTCCTGATATTGCAGAATTTCCTGACCAATATGCACTTCCAAATTTCCGTCCTGGGTGCCTATACATAAATATTTTATTTTATTTATATTGACTGTCAGGCCCCATTTTCGGTACTCTTCCATCAGTTTTCTAACCATATATTGCATGTCTTCTTTGTCATTGGCCACTATAACCTGATCATCTGCAAACTGAAGGGTGAACAAGCACCTGTCATTTATCTCTATACCCATACCATGGATCTTCCTCTTCCAATTTCTTAGTGCCACCGCTACATATATTTTCCACTATATGCCTGTGAGTTCTTTGCCTATCTTAATCCTTGATTTTGAGTCTTTATATAATTCTTTAAGAGCCGTTATTTAGTTGTGATTAATATTGGATTGTTCTAATACCTTCCATATTCTGGATACTGGGACTGTGTCATATGCTTTTTGTAGATCCACGAATGTGAGGTGGATTTCCAAATGTCTAGCTGATCTCTTTTCTATGACTTGTTTTAGGCAGAATACGTTGTCCGTACATGATCTTCCTGCTCTAAAGCCGCACTGTTCTTCTTCTTCTTTCTCTTTATAGTCCTCTTCGATGAGATCACGCAGGATTCTACCGTATAGTTTGCTTAGTGTGCTTGTGACCGATATCCCCCGATAGTTATTGCAGTCCAGCTTATTTCCTTTTTTGTGAATGGATGATATAAAAGCCGTTTTCCAGTCTTGTGGAACAGGATGGCCATTTAGGCATTCATTGATAATTATTGTGAGACTTCTAAAGAGCTTTTCAGTTCCAAATTGAAGCATCTTGGAGTATATGCCTTCTGGGCCGCTAGCTTTGCCTGACTTAAGATTCTTAGCAGTCTTCTTTACTGTTTCTTCCGATACCTCAATTTCTTCTCCATGTACTACAATATGTCTTGGGGAATCTATTATATTTGTCTAGTTTCCTGTAGTAGACCTTTGTAGTGTTCTAGCAACTGCTCCGGTTTGATTACCTGGATATTAGCTCTGTTCTTTTCTGGGATTTTGACATTTGATATAAATCTCCATACCTCTGAGCATTTCCTTCCTCCTATATAGTTGTTAATTTCTTCACATTTCTTATCCCATAACTCATTCTTAGCTATAGTGATGCACGTTCTTAGTTGTCTTTTTGTGTCTTTATAAGCTTCAATGTCTTGTTCATTTTTTGTTGTCAGCCATTTCAAATATTTTTGCTTCTTCTCTTTGACTAATAACTCTATTCCCTCGTTCCACCAGTATTAGAATTAACTAAAAACTATCTTAAAGATAGACCAACTTATGCTAAAATAGATAAAGAAGAAAGCTATTTAAAAGTATTTGATATGCAGCAAATAATGTTACTTTAATATTTAGTAAGGTTTTTGAAGATTTTTAGTGTGTTTTAGGCACAACGATTTGTCGTAATGTGGATACCTTTACTGTTTCTGCTTATTAATAATTAGTAAAATTAGTTATCATAGGCCTATAATATTAATATCTTCATTAGCTTAAGTTATTGAAAACATTTTAAGAATTCGAATTAAAAATATTATTATAAAAATACGTTTTATTTCCAAAAACAATTTGGGTTTCAAAAAATAAATCGACGTAAGATGCTATTTGCTAGCTAATCGAAGAAATATATAATGCATTACACAATAAAGCACCATGTATTTGTATTTTTTCTGTATTTAGTAAAAGTTTTGATACGGTTAGCCATAATTTACTATTAAAGGAAATTGAAAATATTGTATTTAGAGGAAAGCAATTAGAATTATTTAAAAATTATCTTAAATATAGACCAACTTATGTTAAAATAGATAAAGAAGAGAGCTATTCAAAAGTATTTTAATCGAATTATCTGAAATTACGATTTTTTGGGAATCCTCGAGGAGTGAACAGCTAAAGCAATGTGGTGTACATGCTTCAAAAAATGTAAAAAGCAAAGCAAGCGATGTGAAGCAATTATAAAAATTATTAGCAACGCATTAAGAATATCGAAAATCACAGGTTTGGTTTGGATTTTCCCCCAATAAATCAAGAAATGTATGTTATGAGTTCTACAGGTGATATTTTTGTGTCAATGATAATATCTTAAGGATTCGATTAGTTCAGTTTGAATATCCTACTTGTAACTAAGAAAAAAATCGGATTTGTTACATCCAATGTATGCAAAAAGCGAAAAAATCGATGTTATACCTTTTTTAGTAATTTATTACGAAACATGTATTTGGCTTATTCTCTGAACATTGATAAAACCTGTCTCATCGAGCCATTCTTCACAAAATGCTAAACTTTGATAAAATTTTGTAAAAGTGAACCTAGAGATGGAAAAACCAAGTTTTAAGCATTGTTTACTATTGTTAGAAGCACTTTATCAGTATATTGGTGATAGTCACCACAATAAGATCATTATTAATCTTACTTTTAAAGATATTTATCGTGTGATACTTGTTTTCTTTGCCGCATTCAAACAAATATTTGTAAAAATTTTCTAGTATAATGTTTAATGCTTGACAAAAACAAGCTAAACTTAAGCTTACTGGCAGTTTAAGCAAAAAGCTCATACCTATTCGAAATCGAACTAAAAAAAAAAAGAGGAAACCATCGGTTGCAATTGGTATAATGTGAGTACTTTACCTACCTACATACAAAAATTGATTTGAAAATTATGGCACTATAACGGTCATCAGGGAAGTTATAGCGACTACACCACAATTTCTTTACGTCTATTATAGGAAAACGCAAGCAATGTATAAAATGTAAGCAGTGACTTGCAATGCAAGGAACATGCGAGCATTGTGGCATAGTGCCATGTAATACGAAGCAATGCCCAGCAATGTTGCGAAAATTTAGCAATGTGCGATATTTTTAAAGCAATGTGCAATATTTTATTGCAGTATTAAGCAATTGGTGTACAAAGTTGACCTCGGAAATCCCTATAGATATACGATGACCTATCGTAGGAACCCTATATTGCTGGTGTCTGTGGTAGACCTAATAAGACCTAGTACGTAATCAATAGTTTAAAGAACAGTGTAGATAGGAAGATAGGGCTATACTTAAATACGAATACAAACACGTAAATGTCTGTTACGCATTTGTATATTATGGCACTATAACGGTCATCAGGGAAGTTATAGCGACTACACCACAATTTCTTTACGTCTATTATAGGAAAACGCAAGCAATGTATAAAATGTAAGCAGTGACTTGCAATGCAAGGAAAATGCGAGCATTGTGGCATAGTGCCATGTAATACGAAGCAATGCCCAGCAATGTTGCGAAAATTTAGCAATGTGCGATATTTTTAAAGCAATGTGCAATATTTTATTGCAGTATTAAGCAATTGGTGTACAAAGTTGACCTCGGAAATCCCTATAGATATACGATGACCTATCGTAGGAACCCTATATTGCTGGTGTCTGTGGTAGACCTAATAAGACCTAGTACGTAATCAATAGTTTAAAGAACAGTGTAGATAGGAAGATAGGGCTATACTTAAATACGAATACAAACACGTAAATGTCTGTTACGCATTTGTATATTATGGCACTATAACGGTCATCAGGGAAGTTATAGCGACTACACCACAATTTCTTTACGTCTATTATAGGAAAACGCAAGCAATGTATAAAATGTAAGCAGTGACTTGCAATGCAAGGAAAATGCGAGCATTGTGGCATAGTGCCATGTAATACGAAGCAATGCCCAGCAATGTTGCGAAAATTTAGCAATGTGCGATATTTTTAAAGCAATGTGCAATATTTTATTGCAGTATTAAGCAATTGGTGTACAAAGTTGACCTCGGAAATCCCTATAGATATACGATGACCTATCGTAGGAACCCTATATTGCTGGTGTCTGTGGTAGACCTAATAAGACCTAGTACGTAATCAATAGTTTAAAGAACAGTGTAGATAGGAAGATAGGGCTATACTTAAATACGAATACAAACACGTAAATGTCTGTTACGCATTTGTATATTATGGCACTATAACGGTCATCAGGGAAGTTATAGCGACTACACCACAATTTCTTTACGTCTATTATAGGAAAACGCAAGCAATGTATAAAATGTAAGCAGTGACTTGCAATGCAAGGAAAATGCGAGCATTGTGGCATAGTGCCATGTAATACGAAGCAATGCCCAGCAATGTTGCGAAAATTTAGCAATGTGCGATATTTTTAAAGCAATGTGCAATATTTTATTGCAGTATTAAGCAATTGGTGTACAAAGTTGACCTCGGAAATCCCTATAGATATACGATGACCTATCGTAGGAACCCTATATTGCTGGTGTCTGTGGTAGACCTAATAAGACCTAGTACGTAATCAATAGTTTAAAGAACAGTGTAGATAGGAAGATAGGGCTATACTTAAATACGAATACAAACACGTAAATGTCTGTTACGCATTTGTATATTATGGCACTATAACGGTCATCAGGGAAGTTATAGCGACTACACCACAATTTCTTTACGTCTATTATAGGAAAACGCAAGCAATGTATAAAATGTAAGCAGTGACTTGCAATGCAAGGAAAATGCGAGCATTGTGGCATAGTGCCATGTAATACGAAGCAATGCCCAGCAATGTTGCGAAAATTTAGCAATGTGCGATATTTTTAAAGCAATGTGCAATATTTTATTGCAGTATTAAGCAATTGGTGTACAAAGTTGACCTCGGAAATCCCTATAGATATACGATGACCTATCGTAGGAACCCTATATTGCTGGTGTCTGTGGTAGACCTAATAAGACCTAGTACGTAATCAATAGTTTAAAGAACAGTGTAGATAGGAAGATAGGGCTATACTTAAATACGAATACAAACACGTAAATGTCTGTTACGCATTTGTATATTATGGCACTATAACGGTCATCAGGGAAGTTATAGCGACTACACCACAATTTCTTTACGTCTATTATAGGAAAACGCAAGCAATGTATAAAATGTAAGCAGTGACTTGCAATGCAAGGAAAATGCGAGCATTGTGGCATAGTGCCATGTAATACGAAGCAATGCCCAGCAATGTTGCGAAAATTTAGCAATGTGCGATATTTTTAAAGCAATGTGCAATATTTTATTGCAGTATTAAGCAATTGGTGTACAAAGTTGACCTCGGAAATCCCTATAGATATACGATGACCTATCGTAGGAACCCTATATTGCTGGTGTCTGTGGTAGACCTAATAAGACCTAGTACGTAATCAATAGTTTAAAGAACAGTGTAGATAGGAAGATAGGGCTATACTTAAATACGAATACAAACACGTAAATGTCTGTTACGCATTTGTATATTATGGCACTATAACGGTCATCAGGGAAGTTATAGCGACTACACCACAATTTCTTTACGTCTATTATAGGAAAACGCAAGCAATGTATAAAATGTAAGCAGTGACTTGCAATGCAAGGAAAATGCGAGCATTGTGGCATAGTGCCATGTAATACGAAGCAATGCCCAGCAATGTTGCGAAAATTTAGCAATGTGCGATATTTTTAAAGCAATGTGCAATATTTTATTGCAGTATTAAGCAATTGGTGTACAAAGTTGACCTCGGAAATCCCTATAGATATACGATGACCTATCGTAGGAACCCTATATTGCTGGTGTCTGTGGTAGACCTAATAAGACCTAGTACGTAATCAATAGTTTAAAGAACAGTGTAGATAGGAAGATAGGGCTATACTTAAATACGAATACAAACACGTAAATGTCTGTTACGCATTTGTATATTATGGCACTATAACGGTCATCAGGGAAGTTATAGCGACTACACCACAATTTCTTTACGTCTATTATAGGAAAACGCAAGCAATGTATAAAATGTAAGCAGTGACTTGCAATGCAAGGAAAATGCGAGCATTGTGGCATAGTGCCATGTAATACGAAGCAATGCCCAGCAATGTTGCGAAAATTTAGCAATGTGCGATATTTTTAAAGCAATGTGCAATATTTTATTGCAGTATTAAGCAATTGGTGTACAAAGTTGACCTCGGAAATCCCTATAGATATACGATGACCTATCGTAGGAACCCTATATTGCTGGTGTCTGTGGTAGACCTAATAAGACCTAGTACGTAATCAATAGTTTAAAGAACAGTGTAGATAGGAAGATAGGGCTATACTTAAATACGAATACAAACACGTAAATGTCTGTTACGCATTTGTATATTATGGCACTATAACGGTCATCAGGGAAGTTATAGCGACTACACCACAATTTCTTTACGTCTATTATAGGAAAACGCAAGCAATGTATAAAATGTAAGCAGTGACTTGCAATGCAAGGAAAATGCGAGCATTGTGGCATAGTGCCATGTAATACGAAGCAATGCCCAGCAATGTTGCGAAAATTTAGCAATGTGCGATATTTTTAAAGCAATGTGCAATATTTTATTGCAGTATTAAGCAATTGGTGTACAAAGTTGACCTCGGAAATCCCTATAGATATACGATGACCTATCGTAGGAACCCTATATTGCTGGTGTCTGTGGTAGACCTAATAAGACCTAGTACGTAATCAATAGTTTAAAGAACAGTGTAGATAGGAAGATAGGGCTATACTTAAATACGAATACAAACACGTAAATGTCTGTTACGCATTTGTATATTATGGCACTATAACGGTCATCAGGGAAGTTATAGCGACTACACCACAATTTCTTTACGTCTATTATAGGAAAACGCAAGCAATGTATAAAATGTAAGCAGTGACTTGCAATGCAAGGAAAATGCGAGCATTGTGGCATAGTGCCATGTAATACGAAGCAATGCCCAGCAATGTTGCGAAAATTTAGCAATGTGCGATATTTTTAAAGCAATGTGCAATATTTTATTGCAGTATTAAGCAATTGGTGTACAAAGTTGACCTCGGAAATCCCTATAGATATACGATGACCTATCGTAGGAACCCTATATTGCTGGTGTCTGTGGTAGACCTAATAAGACCTAGTACGTAATCAATAGTTTAAAGAACAGTGTAGATAGGAAGATAGGGCTATACTTAAATACGAATACAAACACGTAAATGTCTGTTACGCATTTGTATATTATGGCACTATAACGGTCATCAGGGAAGTTATAGCGACTACACCACAATTTCTTTACGTCTATTATAGGAAAACGCAAGCAATGTATAAAATGTAAGCAGTGACTTGCAATGCAAGGAAAATGCGAGCATTGTGGCATAGTGCCATGTAATACGAAGCAATGCCCAGCAATGTTGCGAAAATTTAGCAATGTGCGATATTTTTAAAGCAATGTGCAATATTTTATTGCAGTATTAAGCAATTGGTGTACAAAGTTGACCTCGGAAATCCCTATAGATATACGATGACCTATCGTAGGAACCCTATATTGCTGGTGTCTGTGGTAGACCTAATAAGACCTAGTACGTAATCAATAGTTTAAAGAACAGTGTAGATAGGAAGATAGGGCTATACTTAAATACGAATACAAACACGTAAATGTCTGTTACGCATTTGTATATTATGGCACTATAACGGTCATCAGGGAAGTTATAGCGACTACACCACAATTTCTTTACGTCTATTATAGGAAAACGCAAGCAATGTATAAAATGTAAGCAGTGACTTGCAATGCAAGGAAAATGCGAGCATTGTGGCATAGTGCCATGTAATACGAAGCAATGCCCAGCAATGTTGCGAAAATTTAGCAATGTGCGATATTTTTAAAGCAATGTGCAATATTTTATTGCAGTATTAAGCAATTGGTGTACAAAGTTGACCTCGGAAATCCCTATAGATATACGATGACCTATCGTAGGAACCCTATATTGCTGGTGTCTGTGGTAGACCTAATAAGACCTAGTACGTAATCAATAGTTTAAAGAACAGTGTAGATAGGAAGATAGGGCTATACTTAAATACGAATACAAACACGTAAATGTCTGTTACGCATTTGTATATTATGGCACTATAACGGTCATCAGGGAAGTTATAGCGACTACACCACAATTTCTTTACGTCTATTATAGGAAAACGCAAGCAATGTATAAAATGTAAGCAGTGACTTGCAATGCAAGGAAAATGCGAGCATTGTGGCATAGTGCCATGTAATACGAAGCAATGCCCAGCAATGTTGCGAAAATTTAGCAATGTGCGATATTTTTAAAGCAATGTGCAATATTTTATTGCAGTATTAAGCAATTGGTGTACAAAGTTGACCTCGGAAATCCCTATAGATATACGATGACCTATCGTAGGAACCCTATATTGCTGGTGTCTGTGGTAGACCTAATAAGACCTAGTACGTAATCAATAGTTTAAAGAACAGTGTAGATAGGAAGATAGGGCTATACTTAAATACAAATACAAACACGTAAATGTCTGTTACGCATTTGTATATTTCGCAATATCATGTTATGGCATCATTGTATGGGGCCAATCTTCGGATTTTTTCAGAACTGTTTTCAACTCGCCTTACAACAACTTATATCTGGAAATATTTACAAATAACATAATTTACTCGGTCAATCTATAAAAGCTTCTGGTTCATATACATATACAAAATAATAAAACAATATTTTTTTAGTAAGCCACAACTTAGAGTTTAAAGAAAATCAACCATGGGTGAAGGAAATGCCTTATAATAATATCGTATATTAAAAATGAAATAATTTCCTTGCATTCGCATTGAACACACACATCTATGTACAGGGTGTCCCAACGATAGAGTAAAGTAAGTTTTCGCTTAACTGATAATCTTTGTGACAAAATCGTATCCGCCATAAGGTAAGGTAGAAAAATGCGCACATTTTAAAAATATTGGAAATTATACAGGGTGTGCCACAAAAGTAGGACAGCAAAAAGTAAGATTTTTTTAACCCTTTGTTGCCCACCGGTTTCACAGTAAAACCGCAAATAATCTAATTTTTATCTTCACTCCTACCGGTTTCGCTGCGTTACCAGTGGGCGTGTCCATAAATCACAATAGCTCTCCATGCGGCGGACCAGTGGTTTGGCGCCATAATCTATTTATTTTCCACTTGTTGGTTTATTTACATGTGGTCAGCTGCTAACGGTTGTTTATCTGTAAAATTTGTGAAGTAAAAGGTGTTTTTGATAATGTCAGGTAAGTAAAATATTGTTTTCTTATTCAAAAGAGAGTGGCTTAAAACTTTTAGAAAATTTTTGGAACAAAATATTATATTTTTAGTATGTTTTCTACAGCAAAAAGTAACTGATTCCATGGTGTAACCGGTGGGCAATAAAGAATTTTTATTTTTTATTTTAATTTTAGGTAGGAAAAATATTTTATATTTTTGGGACCTCGAAAAATTGCAATCAGAAGAAATTTTTACTTTGTTGGATGAAATTCCAAGTGACTATGAGTCAGACATTGAGGATGTTAGTAAAGATGAGGGTACTGAAGAACAAGGAGTTTTGAATAATGAGGATTTATTTGATATGAATGAATTACCAATAGATTTTGCAGATGACGTGACTGAGTGGGACAGTGAAGATGAACTATCACTTATGTACTATATATGACAACGCAAGCTAGCAACAAAAAAAAGCATTTGAACAAATTACAGCGATTATTGTCTTCAAAATATGAAGCAGTTCAATGACGATAGCGGTCCCAATATACCTACCGAGAAAGAAACACCCATAGATGTATTTTTATGTTTATTTCCTGAAAGCTGGTTTTAGGTGCAACATTGGTCTATATCTTACAGATAAGAAAAACTGTTTTTTGAACTACCACAAAACTTAATTTCTTATTTATGTGTAAGAAGTTTAATAAAATTTGAAAAACAAGTTGCCTATCTTATTCCTACTGGTTTCATGGTGAAACCTCCCCCTGGGGGCCTTAAAAACAAGTGGGTGTGTGTAAAACTTTAAGAAGTGTATTTTTTGAATATACTTAAATGCAAAAATGCATGATTGGAACACGATTTGCAAAATAAAATAAATCCGGACACAAAGGGTTAAATAGAACACCCTATATTTGCTTGTATTTTTGGGTTGTATGTATTAATCCAAACGTTTTTGGTCATATATGACATGAGCTGAAATTTGATAGTTTTTGAGAAATTTCGAAATAACGATGAAAATTAGAATTATCATGGTGTTGATAAATGGACAGTTTCTCCGTCAATTCATAATTGCAAACTTCAATATTTGGTAGGAGGAACGACTGGTTACTATATTAATATTTAGTATGCGCAATATTTGCATTTGTTCTACAGGGTGTTTATTATAAGCGTCCAAATTCGCACATCTTCAAACTAGGAAATCTCAATTTTTTTTAAATGGAACACTCCGTATATTTTAATTTCGTTTTATTCAGATTTAAACAGCCTTTCATTTTTGCTAAATATGTCCTATGCCTATCTTTAATAGTTATCGAGAAATTTCGATTTTTTCAAATTGCTACACGTTATATTCTATACCAGAGCATTGTTGGATCGCGATAGCCATGAAAAACAATAGCTAAGGTAAACAATTCATGTGCCAAAATGAAACGTTTAATAATAATTGTCGTGAATTAAAACCTTGTCTTGCTTTTTTCGTCTTCATTTCGTTAATTTTCTATTGAGCATGGATTATCCTGTAAATGAGTTGATTGATATGATCTATGTGTTAGGCGAAGCTGAGAGAAACCCTTTGTTGGCTCAGCGAATTTACAGAGTGAAATATCCTGAACGTCGGATGCCCACTGCTAACGGTTTCCGAAATGTGATGGAGAGATTTGATTCCAGCGGTAGTGTTAAATACTCTAAACGTGTAGTTGTTAACAAAAACGCAGCCAACGTAGAAAAAGAATTAGAAATATTATTGAATATTCAAGAAACTCCTCAGGTGAGTAGTAGGACGTTAGCGACATTATGTGATTCCTCCAAATCAACTGTGAACCGAACAACAAACAAGTATAAATATCATCCATACCACATAGAGCTTCATCAAGAATTGCGAAAAGGAGATTTTGAAAGACGAATTCAATTTTGTAATATTATTCAACAACTGCAGTTAAATAACAATTTTTTGACCAATGTTTTGTTTTCTGATGAGGCGACGTTTAGAAGTAATGGAGCTGTAAATCGGCATAATATGCATTATTATGCCACTGAAAATCCATTCTGGCTACGGGAAGTTCAAAATCAAGGTCACTGGTCAATAAATGTATGGTGTGGTATCCTTCATAACCAAATTATTGGTCCCCATTTTTTTCATGAACCTTTATCGGGCCGCAGCTACTTACTTTTCTTACGTGAAGAATTGCCTCAGTTACTTGAGGATGTTAATTTAGGCGTACGGCAAAATATGTGGCTGCAACATGATGGTGCACCTCCACATTTCCATCGTGAAGTCCGGGATTTCTTGAACAGACAATACCCAGAAAAATGGATTGGGCGTGGAGGCTTTATTTCGTGGCCACCACGGTCATGTGATTTAACACCGTTAGACTTCTTCCTATGGGGTTACATAAAAGATCGGGTATATGTCAATAAACCAACTACCAGGGAAGATATGAAGAACAGAATTAGAGAATTTTGTCGAACAGTGACACCTCCTATGTTGTCGGAAGTAAGACACAACCTACAAAAAAGATTAATTACGTGTATTCAACACGAAGGCCATATTTTTGAACATTTATTGAGACGTAATGTTGAATAAAAATTTAAAATTCTGGACTATAAGCATTTTATTTTGGCACATGAATAATTGTTTTTCATGGCTATCGCGATCCAACAATGCTCTGGTATAGAATATAACGTGTAGCAATTTGAAAAAATCGAAATTTCTCGATAACTATTAAAGATAGGCATAGGACATATTTAGCAAAAATGAAAGGCTGTTTAAATCTGAATAAAACGAAATTAAAATATACGGGGTGTTCCATTTAAAAAAATTGAGATTTCCTAGTTTGAAGATGTGCGAATTTGGACGCTTATAATAAACACCCTGTAGAACAAATGCAAATATTGCGCATACTAAATATTAATATAGTAACCAGTCCTTCCTCCTACCAAATATTGAAGTTTGCAATTATGAATTGACGGAGAAACTGTCCATTTATCAACACCATGATAATTCTAATTTTCATCGTTATTTCGAAATTTCTCAAAAACTATCAAATTTCAGCTCATGTCATATATGACCAAAAACGTTTGGATTAATACATAGAACCCAAAAATACAAGCAAATATAGGGTGTTCCATTTAAAAAAATCTTACTTTTTGCTGTCCTACTTTTGTGGCACACCCTGTATAATTTCCAATATTTTTAAAATGTGCGCATTTTTCTACCTTACCTTATGGCGGATACGATTTTGTCACAAAGATTATCAGTTAAGCGAAAACTTACTTTACTCTATCGTTGGGACACCCTGTACTCACTAAAGAATCGATTAACTCTATCTCTCTACGGGTTTATCTGTACACCGTATATAACGATACATCAAAAGTTACCGACGTTTAAAGGACCCTTAATCATATTTTGATGGCCCGTGGCGGGATGCCATTTAAGTATGCAGATCAAATGGAATTCGTAATAAACGAAAATAACCTTTTATAGTATAATATTATTATAATAAAATATCATCCAAATAATACTGGAAAACAAATTTCAACTTTTTTTTTGTTTCCTGAACAAAACCTATTTTTTCTTATTGAACTACACCCAAGTAACTAAAAAATACCTAATAGAGATTTAAGTTAGCTCGCAAAAAAAATCTGAATCATTTGTTACAAAATTTTAATTTACAGGCATATACAATGAACATTTTAATTTATAGGCATTTACAATGAACATTAAAATAATATAGAAATAAAGGTCTGTCCTAACCACCAAATAACTTTATTTGCCCCTCTAGGGTAGAAAACAAGGGTTATAAAAATACATAAAATGACGATGAATTAAATTAAATTTCTTAATGCATGTGTTGTACTAGTTTTGACTTTAGAGAAAGTCATCCTCAGCAACTAACCATTTAAGAAATTTTTTTATATGAAAAGAAGTTAAAACAGTTGGGGGAGCAGAGAGGTGATTCAATAATACAATACAATATAATGAAGATTATGCAACCTTTGGAATCGACAGGAGTTTAGTATAAGAACGATGTATCTCCATGTGAAGGTAGGGGTTGATTTATACGCAAGTAGAATTAAGGACCGTAATCATAGTCGAGTGATTTAAGCAATGTTAAAGTAAAAACGTGTTGAAAAAGAAGAATTGTAACATATCAATTCATTCTCTTTTCAGTGAAACTAAATTAGCGAGGGGACATGCTTAATGTTATGGTGGATTGAATATTTGTTAATGAAATTAAATGAACTTGTTATTCTAAAAAAGGGGGGTTGTCAAAATGAGACTATGTCATTTCAAATAAAATGGGAATGCATCAAGTGGTCACTATTCACTTGTTAAAAATAAAAATAAAATAAAATAAAATTAAATTAAAAATTGTTAGGACATTAGATTGTTGATTTTTTATTTTTCATTTTGTTGCCAGGTGAAGAAATTAATTTTAACTTTAACCTCAGCATGCTATTCGAAGGAAATGGCGTCGCTAAATGGTTAATTTCTTAGCCTGTCTGTTGATAGCAGCCTCGGTGGCATCTCTGATCAGCATCAACAGTAGTCGGCTAACATCTCACAGTTTTATTTTTCCTGACACCTTCTTTCCATGTTTGAAATATCCTGATGGAACCTCTTACCATGTTCGTCACTTACAGCACCACAATTTTCCGGAAAGTAATCCAGATGAGAATCCAGGAAATGAATTTGCAACGACATATTACACCCTAGATTTTGGTAACATAAAAGAAATTGGGCAACCAGGTCTTTATAGTTTTCTGCTTTTATGTTTCACAAAAAATTTGTTGCAACTATTTTAAAGGCATTCCAAGCGTCCTTTTCCCTGCCTTCAAGTATGGAATCGAATTGCGCATCTCCGAAAAGTTTGCTAATCTGGGGACCCACAAATGTTTTCTCTTTAATTTTAGTGTCACTGATTCTAGGGAACTTTTCTTTTAAATAACTAAAAGCACGGCCTTCTTTGTCCATGGCCTTCTGCAAACTGAATTGGACGTACGCACAATTTTTTATAAATCTTAGTTTTATATGAAGTGGTGGTAGTAAAATCTTTTCTCGGGGAACTAATGGCGCGCTGGCTACATTTCTTTCTTTCCTGGCTTAGAAGACTCTCTCGGTGGCCAAATCTTGAGTAAGCAGCAGTATTTCGTATCACCTAGCTGCATTCCAAGGTCTCCAGTTACAATTTCAAATTGCTATACGTTTCTTTCATGTGGACTGCATAACCAATTGGGACTGAAGGCAACTTGTTTCCATTATGGAGTAACACACCTTTAAGGCTTACTTTTGAGGAATCAATGAAAAGTCGAGAGGCCAATAGTTCGGATGTTTTCTTAGGCAATTCCAAATCCCTTATAAGGTCACTTAATTCACTTTGATTTTTTTGTAAGGCTTTTTACTGAGAAGTTCACAGACAAAATCGGAGTCCTGCATGGTTGATGGGCCGGCGACATTTTCCAGCATACTACCGTTTGAATCCATTGGATCATTATCAGAATCAAGGCTTTATTCCTGAGGTAGATTAGGTACAGGCAACTTGTCAGTATGAGGCACCGGGCGTATGGCGGGTTGTAAATTTGAATACTGTATCGCAGACCTTTTTTCCTCCGAAAAGCCTTTTTTGTTGGGAGGTGTCAAACAAAAGTAACAGTCAGTAACGTGGTCTTTCGGTTCTTCAGCATCTTATGTTTTTTTCCACTTAGCCATCCGCGAATATTGGACGCACATTTGTAGCAGCAGATATGCGGAGCCCAATTTTTGTCCTGGTCTCCCATTTTACAGCCAAAATACAAGCGGTAAGCCTTTTCTATTAAAGGGCTAAGTGTACGTCTTTGTTTCACGAAAGTCACTTTACCACATAGATACCAAAAATGATCCGGCTTATTTAAACAAACTCGCGACATGTTGCTCAACTCTCTAATTTCTCAAATACGAACAGCTCTTAATCAACTGGTGGTTGAAATGAAAGTAAAAAAAGAAAAAACTAACCTGAGCCAACCTGAACTAACAATTTAGGATTTATGGTATATGTATGTATGTTAACCCCTTATAAAGTACACATGGTATAATAAATCCAGGTAATTTTCATCTAATAGTCGAATTTTCCCATACATTACGGGCAGGTAGGTAATTATCATAATTATCATGGATCTATTAAACCAGAGCCAACTGAGACTTTTGCAAGACAGATTGTTAGTTATTATAATAAAATAGGTAAGATTTTGCTATTTTGGTCTCGGAAACATTTTTGCTGTTCCCCAGTGTAATTAAATTAAAGGGTGTGTGAACCTTTAACGATTGATACAAAACTATGTTAATCATAACACATTAAATTAATATACGTACATTAACCTAACTTTTGTTGCCACTTTGCAAAACTACCTAAAAAACTATCATTTTATTCATATTTTACCGAAAAACTATTAGTGGTAAATATTTTCTCGAGACCCCAAACAGTATTAAAAGGAATATTACACCTAGACGTACTGTTATAGCCATCATAAACTTAATGGAATTTAATTCAATATAAGCATAATTTATGACGTGAATGCCATACACCATACATCCCAAAAATGATTTATGACTATTTTAGTAATTTATGTACTGTGTAGGTAAGGAAAAATCTTTACGTATTTATTTACTGGAAGAACGGAGTTACCTCGTACAAGCACTGATTTACACTTGCAAAACAAACTTAAAAAAAAGCAAATAAGTAATTAACCCTGAAGTAAAGTTCTCGGGCGCCATTTGACATCTAGAATTATTTGGTTTTTATACACTATGTGTCTTGGTTAGTTAGAGTAGCTCAGGTTAGTCTAAACTGAACTAACTCAAGATAGCTGTAATTTGTTAATATAAATATTTCAGAACGTATGTTAAACGATTCTGTAAAAGCGTACGTCTTTTTTAAAACCAGGTGCAATTACTATCTTTTCTGCAGCACATTCCCGACAAATATTTTTGTTAAAATCTATAAAACCTTACGTAAATCCGTTTTAAATGATGTTTGCTCTGCAAAAGTAAATTTTATGGCATATTCACCCCTAGCTACCGCAAAACCCTTGAAAATTTCTCTTTAAAGCTCTTTAAGGAGCTGGAGCTTAAGTGTTTAGTTATGGATATTTTTTTATTAGGGTTGGCTACGTTAAAAAATCACTAATTCGGGCGAACTTTTACGCTTAGAATATTGCGAATTTGTTTCTAGTTTAGAAATTATTATTTTTTTAACTGACAATTGTCGATATTCTTATCCTTAACAAACACTTTTACAGGAACAGACCGAAATGATTGGAATATAAAGATATTTCCGCTTTCCTTTAGGGGAAGTTTCGACAAGGAAATTCGCCATTACACAGCCACAGCGGTTTGAAATCGGCTTTATATGACACAGGCCTAATAATCAGTTATTGCCTCTATCGATTAGGCTAAGGGTAGTTAAGTGTTTGGAAGTCGGTTTGGCGTTTAATTAAATTGCAGATTAACTGGCATAGTCAATTCAGTCAGAAGAATAAGAAAAAACATTTATTGAGAAGAAAATAATCAGATAATTGATCAGTATTCTTCAATATCATAATAAATACATTTAGTTATGTTAAAAATATTTATTAGTCTTAAGAATTCACAACTGCATACTGTATTGTTATACTTTTTCATAATAAATTGGCGCAAGAGTAATGTTTCCAAATCAGCAATTCTCGGTACTAGTATTCACCTAAGGGTAACTTAAAATATACTGTAACAAGGTAACCTATCCACCTTTACTCTGACCACCCTACGCCCTGGAGGATGCACTTCAGACAACAGTCGTCCCTAAAAATGACCTTTGTTGTGCTGCCTGAAAACTCAACCCTTAGTTAGCTCAACTCAGGGTAGGTTCGCTATTTTGCTTCTAGATTGAGAGGTTTAGCACTCTTATATAAGTAAGTTAAAGTCATATCCTGAAGGCGCCACCTTAGTTTTATTTTACTTAGAAGTCTTTAAATGTTCTAATGTTTGGCCTCAAAAAAAAAAAACTAGGAAAAAAAACACTTATGTCACAATCGGTTTACAATAGCTTCTTACGAGCTCTCATTCACTCAAGTCCCTCAAACTCGCTGTATTTCAAATAAAAGCCAAATTTTAGCATAGGCCAATACAAATATTTATTCTTAAAGTCGTGTTGAGCCCTTGGCTACTTACATTTATAAATGCAAGCTCCTCTTACTTTGGTGGACAATAGGTACTTAAAGTTAAAGATAGATAAGTAAAATATAATAATAAAGTGGTAGTATTAGGTTTGACATAAAAGTTCTGAAGGTCTAAATTACAAAGTTATCATCAAAAGAATAAGTAAAAGTCAAACACTGTTTGACGGGGCCTTGCACAAGACCGCAACTGTCAGACCTACACTGTAAAAAAAAACGACTGTTTAGTCTGATCTGGCAACCACATAGACCAGAATATTACCTCAGACTTGGAATTTCCGTCTGTGCAAGAACCTCTCACAACTAACTAAATTTACCATAGGAGCATTATAACAATACAAAATCTTACGAGTACCAACGGTTACTCGATAAGTATACTATCCACTCGGGCATATATAAGTTAAAATTTAAAGTTACAAGCGTTAAAATTTGAAGAAACAAATAGCCTTTAGCCGATAAACAAAAATATTTACTTTATAACAATAAATTGTAACTATATTTACAACGAAATTAGCTGTAACAGACCATCTAACGTGTTAAACTACTAGATACTCTTGTGACGTCTTAACGCTATGTCAACATACGCTACACGTTTACAATGCACAAGTTCTGTACATAACGTGGGCGCAAAACTTTCTCAAAACACTGTATATAGAACAATACGCAAATCCAAATATTAGGATTTTAAGTTGTTACTATGTTACAATATAGTCAAGAAAAATGATACTTAGCTGAAACTTTATGCGCTACCCCAAGTTTATGAACAGTCGATCTTCAATACAACACACACACAAGGTCCCTGAAATAGCTAACGTGGATACTGCTACACAGCTAGTCTACAAGAATTCAAATGGTACATGGCAACTGGCACGTGCCGCGTCCAGGCAACTCCAATAGGAAAACTAGTACTCCAGTTTGAGCTTTTAGCCCCTACCAAGAAAACCCTAAAATCGAATTTTAGATGTACAACATGAAAGAGAAAACTTTCATAAGACCCATCGAGGATAATTAGATACTAAAGTTTAAACCTATCTCAAATAACTAACCAACGCAACCAAGGCAAAAATTAACCAGACGTGGCCGTGAAAATCCACAGAACTGTCAGTCTGACACTGAATTACAGCAGTCAAAATATTTGACCTACATCTTATATACATGGTTACAAAGTTATTTTTATTGATAACTTGAAAGTTCACTAACTACTAATCAATTAAAACTAGGATTTAAAATACGACCTGTCCGTAAGTAGTTTGAAACAAAGATCAGAAGAAATCAATCCACTTGGCTATGTCTTACAAGATATAAAACATTCATGGAATATAAACTATATCAACAAAAGTTTCAAACTGAAAATAGTGAAAATATTGACTATTGCAGGTAACTTAATTAGTAATTAATGTTTAAGGTAAGAGTCTACATAGGTACTTTAACAATTTAAAACGGACACCTTAACATAGATAATCAAACTATGAAAATGCAATTTTTGAACCGTAACAGTATGATATACCTTTTATTACTATTTATTTCAATATTGACTGATATGATACGCACTTTTTCTTTCAATTATTATACGATATAAATATTAAGTTTTTTTTAAGGTCATTTAAGTAAACCGCCCGTTGTGTCAAACGGTAGAAAGAAGACTCAAGAAAAAATGTTTATAATTATTTTTAATTACTGTCTATACAAATTTCATTATAAACATTTGAAAAACATCATTGACTATACGGAATAAAAAGAAACAAATTAAAATTATTCTTTTATGGCAGCTATTTAGGTAAGTTTTATAATAGCCGTCAGGTACTAGGTATGAAAATTATTCCGAAAAGTTTAAAGGCAAATTAAAGCTTTAAATATTAACAGGTGTATTAAAATTTCATCATAAAACGCTTGCAGTGCTCTTCATATTTAGTTGTTCACGTCGGCTACTTTTATATTTCTTTTTTAAATAAATAACACGCCTTGCCTTTTCGCGTTTTAAATTATTTCGGAAAGTTGCACCTTAATCACAAAATAACAAAAACTTAACAAAAATAACCGTTTCTCATTACATTTCTGTTTTTTTGCAGCGGGAAGTTAATTAGTCTTGATCTATTTATCTCAGTTTTAATTAAAATATTTTATGAGAAATTTTATTAGACAAACTTACTTTTAATTGGATATTAGGTAAGCTTAATATTTAAATTCTTTAGGAACACGTTACTTAAATTGGGTTTTACTTGATCCTTAAAAACTAATTACATACGCCAAACATTGTGTAAATAAAGAATAAAGAGACGATTGGCTCTGGACAACATAAACGTCAAATATCAAAAAATCGTAAAATGCCGACGTACTGCGCATGAATTAAGCTTCCGCGAGACGAATTGGGGTTATTTTTAGATTATTCGGCGATTAGCTTTGTTATTCTACTGGTGGGAGTTCATGGGTTGCATCTCGTCTGCCAATCCATTTGCCAGGGAACCGTTGGTTAAGCCACTCTCGAACTGCTAATGCGTAGTGGGAAAGTGGGAAGGAGCTCCAACTTCCTGAAAATGCAAATTTCCTTCATCCAACACCCTTGCTTGTGCATTTTTGTTGATTACAGATCCGGTTTCTTCAAACTATGATGTACTTATGCCTGACGTTTTTGTCTGGATGCCTTTCATTGAATTATATGGCGGTTCTACGTGCACATTGATTTTCAGCCCCGTTGAGGAGAATCATTTCTATTCACTCAGCTAGAGTATATACCATTTTATTACTTTTTTAGTTTTTTAATGCGGAATAATTTTACTTTAATTTAACTTTAATTTTACGAAATACGACGTTTATAAAGATAATTTCAGATTTACTTACGCAAGCGCGCAAGCACCACAAATTTGTTTATGCGCTGTGTCTTACGTTTGTACACAAATCACCGAAATAAATTTCGGTGATTTGTGCGTTTGTTGCACAGAACAATAAAGGTTAGGTTTGTAGTATGATCGTTATTGTCATAGACAAGAGAGATACGCTTATGGTAGGGATAGATAGGCAACTTAACATACTAAATTGGTTCCCTAATAGCGCCATTCGTGTCTGGTTGAAAAACTAAATGTAGCAATGGGGATGAGGGGCGGGGGGTCGGCGCCACGCATATAAATTTAAATTTTACAACTTTTAATTCAAATTTTCGCGCTTCTAACTCTGAAGGAAAAGTTAGAAGCGCGAACCTTTTCAATTAAAGTTAATATATTTTAGGAGAATAAAAGGAAGTTGTAACAACGTTTCTGATATAGCGACAAGCTTTATTAATATTAGATATTTACAAAAATTGATATAATAACAAGGCAAGTTTAATACCTAGGATTGTGCTGTAAAGATTTAACATAGGAACAGCGTTCAGCTTTAAACACGATCCACTTCTGCCATGCTCAATGTTCTGGTCATATCCAAAATGTATGTGACAAACTCTATAAGTTCTTAGAATGCCAAATGTTGTCTTTGCCACAGAGTAATGGATTTTGAATAGCATTTACCCACAGTTTATGCGTCTTAAAATACACGGACATTATACTAAGATCGTAAACTGTCATAACTCTAAGAAAATCAGGTAATATTCCAGCTTATCGGCTTATGCGAAAAATGGCGTAAAATGAAAAACGTTTCTTGCAATATGTAGCACGTACTTTTTAAACGACAAATCCGCGAGCGGAAAACCATTTTTTTAATTGGAAATATAAAAAAAATGTGAAAATAGTCGACCGAAAAGCACAGTGAGAGTGACAAGTGAGGTTATGTTTCTCTAGCTGTTAGTCACTCGACAAAAATTGTAATAATTATATACTTATATTGGTTAAACAGGCGCTAACACGGCATCTAATCCACCTTTTTGGTTCCAATTCGGTATATGCTACATAAATCAACAAGAGTTTTTCACTTTTCTTTTATTTTTGTCACAAGCGGGTACCCTATTTTCACTTCTTTTTATATTTGCAATTAAAGAAATGGTTTTCCGCTTGCGGATTTGTCGTTTAAAAAGTACGTGCTACATATTGCAAGAAACGTTTTTCATTTTACGCCATTTTTCGCATAAGCCGATAAACTGGAGTGGTACCGAAAATCAGTATGTAAGTAATGTTTATGATCATTCAGGATCAAAAGGTGTCCTGCATACATTTTTTTTAGATAGCAACAATATTTTGTATACAGAATAGGTGCAAAGTGCCTTTTTTGGCTCTGCACGATACACCCTTTTTAATACTTCGCTTGAACAACGAAAAACATACCTTGTCGCTTTTTGGAAAACACGTTTCCCACTTTGTACTTTACATCCGGGAACGCAACAACAAATAATCACCATTTTAGCAGAATAAACTTAATAAACCTATACGTCGCGCGGCTTCGTTTAAAAATTTAATTTTAAAATTTCAATGTCAGTTGGGTGCGACTCCAGAAGATATTTTTATTATGGATCAGGGCATAAGTTATATTTTTATCTTTATCGCACCTTAGCTGGTACGGTTGAATGCAGAGAGGGAAAGATACAGAACGTTCACCACGCTCATTCTAAATACATGTTTTGTCGCTACCAACGTTACGATATGAACAAACTAATGAAACAAAATCCCTACAATAGCGCAATCAGCGTCTGGTTGAAGAACTAAGCGAACGGGGAACGATCTTCACCATTTAAGTTGTCCTAGCCTGGTTATTGTTGTTCCAGCCAGTCAAGAACGGAATGTCAAATATCTAGGGTGATGGCGCACGCTAACGATATGGCAAACGATACTGCGTTTCAGGAAAACTTAAATTTCAATGCTCCAATCCATAACATCAGAAACCCAGTTACCTTTTACATGCCTGATGTAGCCCACAACAACCGTCAGCTAGGGTCACCATTGTATAATATCTGTAGAATTTATAATAGTATACAACAGGATAATGTGGATTTATTCTGTATGAAATATATTAAGTTTGAAGCAGTAGTTAGGGGGAATTACTGTAAATACTTGAGATACTTCAAATATTTTACTCCGCTGTTTACTGTTGTATTTTCTAATAGGATTAATTCATGTAGTAGTTCTGTCAAATACAATAAAAAATAAATAAATCAATAGGCGGTGGGAAGCTACCAATCCATCTCAAGTCAATAAAAGTACAGCAACTCAATATCAGAATGGAACAGGACGGTTCGATTACTTGTAGGTGACTTGATGCTTGGAGACGAGTATGTGTTCGATATACAGGCTATATCGAATGATTTAGAAAGTGACGTGACAGTGAAGAACCAATTGCCTAAAAAGGCCTTAAAATTTTGAAGTGTACGTAAGAGCACCTGCTTCACGGAGCCATCGTGGCAGACTGCCGGCTTCACTCTTGCGCCGTGCTTCTTGTCTCTCGATCGAAGAGCGCGCGATGTGTCCCAACTTATTTTTCACCCAATAGAAAGCTCATAAATCATCATCATAGGGGAATTTTAAATCCCAAAAAACGTTTGTCAGGTAGTTCGCGCATGCGGACATTCATGTTTATTAATTTTATTTTAAGAACTTGAGAGTTGGCTAACTTCTTAAATTAAACTTAAAGTAAAATTAATTATAAACTATTCTTAAATCGTGCATAAACGCTCTTATGGCTTCGTGTATATTTAAAATTTTTCAAGTGTAAAATTAAAGTTAATTTAAAGTAAAAATGTTCTGCATAAACCCACCTTTAAACTACCTTAAACTCACAGAGTGGAACATCACTCAAGTATTGACAGTTGTGTGACTACCTGTCAAATTAATAGTTCGTAAACAAACCTAAAAAAAAAACATAATGTTTCTGTAGCTGTTTTACTTTGATACTACAGATTTGTCCCATTCCTGTGACTTACAAAGACAATTGTAATATTAGTAAATGTTGCAATGATATTTTGAGCTTTGGAGAATTTAATATTTTGATAATGGAAAGACAATTACGCCAAATTAATTTGTATCGTTTTAACCACAGAACAATAAAGGTTAGAGAAATGTTACAACAATGTTAAAGTTTCGAAACATGGGCCATCTATGAACCAACTGCATGGCTAACCCACCGGCAAAATATAATTATATTTTACCGATAATGTCATGATGGCATTATAGAAATCTGACATACCGACTGAAGAAATGCCCGGGAATATTTGAAAATATATTATAATTTTTAAATAAATTTTAGTTTTGATTCGATTTGACTGTAACATTACAGTTGGATTTCAAAAGATATATGTTTCGCAGGAATACACAAGCTGCTCGCCTTATAAGTAAATGTGAGCAGCTTGTGATAATTTCTAACCAATTTAAAAATATATCTTCTGGAATACAATTATATAGTAATGTTACAACCAAATTGAATCAAACCTTAAAATTTATTACACATTAATAATTGTTTTTATTACTGTTTTTTTAATTATAAAACAATGTCTAGTGAATTATCATAATAAAAGAAAATATGATTAAAATATATTTATTTAGAACACTATTTAAATTAAAAAGATACCTACATATGATTTAAGAATACAATATACAACACTAAAGTCATGATATTTTTAAGAAATTAGATTTTCTCACTGATAATTATTACAGCTAAGGAAGCCTAGGAGTGTGGTTAGACTGAAACAGAAAAAAAAATTCTTTTCAATTAGGATATACCTACAGGTACAATAGGTACGAAAACTTTTATATTTTGCCCAATTAGAGTGAGGAGAGAAACATTGGCCAGTTAAATTGCATAGCAGGTGCAATGTAGTAATGCTGGTATCAGCTGTACCCTCCCCGAGACACATGTAAAAGCTTACACTCTCAAGGACTACATTCGAGGACACTATATATTCTACTGTATAACCCCATACTGTACGAAAACAACTGAAACCCAATTAAAGGAACATATTCCAGTAAATACTCTTCATACCTATCACTAAATTTGCAAACAAATCCATGGAAAAAATATAATACCTATGTTATTCTTCCTATATTGGATTTTAATTTATTAAATGTCAATTTTTTTATTAACTCATTAACGCCCAGGTTTATAGGTTATAGTTAACTTCATTCTCCAGTTCATCTCAGGCTAAACTGTATTTTTGAAAATAAACCGAACTAACCTAAACATAAGTAGACTAAAGAATATCAATAACGGTATACATATATCCAATGTTTAACTACAAACAAAATGTTTGTCCTGTACCTAGACACAGACTAGCTTTTCTAAACTTGTATTTTATAGAAGGCAATGCAGTAAGTACTTAAGTGAGTATTTATTTATTTCAGTTAGTGGCCGACTATATTATGCAAGTGATATCAGTATTTTGATACATTCACAGACAGTTATTAGAAACTACAAGCTACAGAAAAATAAAGATTACTACAAGCTGTTAAACATAAGAGAAAGTGTAGGTGTATGTAAAAATATTAATACTTTAACTGCAAGCAAGGTAGGTTAACAGAAGTGACTCACCAGTTTTGAAAAATAAGGAAGGAACTAATTAATAACATTTTTACCCAGACACACTTCAAAAGATCATTATTAGAAAGTTGTGAATCTAAAACTATACTTATCAACTTACTTTAGTATAATACTTACAATAAATATACTTCCAAAATCATCAATCCCAAAGCATGGTCAACAGCGAAGTTTCAGCTAAAAAATATCCCAAGAAAGAACTTACTTGCTCATGAAAAAATAAACTAAGGACTTAGATATCACTATAAACTTACCAAAAAGCCCCACTAATTTATTCCAAGATCAAATTAAACCCATTTTATAAAGAAAAAAGTCGTGGAAAAAATCACAAATGCGTCAGAAGATCAGACGAGAAGTAAACTGTCATTGTCATAAAAATTAAATCAGTGTTGTCAGTATGTCAAACCCTCCCGCCCCCCTGACATGAACTGCCCATAAATTGCTTGTTGCCCTACTCTCGTATTTTAGTGACATACCCCTGGTTTTAACAGACATCCGTAGACAAGGGAGATGCGCTTATGGTAGGGATATATAGGCAACTTAACATACTAAATTGGTTCCCTTATAGCGCCATTCGTGTCTGGTTGAAGAACTAAATGTAGCACTGTGGGCGTGGGGCGGGGGGTCGGCGCTAAGCATGAAAATTTAAATTTTACAACTTTGAATTCAAATTTTTGCGCTTTTAACTCTGATGTAAAAGTTAGAAACGCGAACCTTTTGAATTAAAGTCAATATATTTTGGAAGATTAAAAGTAAGTTGTAACTACGTTTCTGATATGGCCACAAGCTTTATTAATATTAAATATTTACATAAATTAATATGATAACAAGGCAAGTTTTACCTAGAATTGTGCTGTAAAGAATTAACATAGCAACCGCGTTCAGCTTTAAATAGGATACTCTTCTGCCATGCTCAATTTTTTGGTCATATCCAAAATGTGTGTGACAAACTCTCTCAAGTTTTTTGAATGCCAATCTTGTCTTTGCCACAGAGTTATGGATTTTGAATAGCATTTACCCAAAGTTTATGTGCCTAAAATTTTTTTTTTTTTTTGGCTTTAGGCTGATCAGCCATACAGCCAGTCACTATTAATGTGCCTAAAAGTACACGGACATTACACTGAGATCGTAAACTGTCATAACTCTAAGAAAATCAGTATATAAGTAATGTTTATGATTATTCAGGATCAAAAGGTGTCCCGCATACATTTTTTTTTAGATAGCAACAATATTCTGTATACAGTATAGGCGCAAGATGCCTTTTCGGCTCTTCACGATACACCATTTTTATTACTTCGCTAAAACAACAAAAAACTTACCGGGTTGCTTTTTGGAAACCTGTGCATTTTCACACGTTTCCCGCTTTGTACTTTACATCCGGGAACGCAACAATAAATCACCATTTTAGCAGAATAAACTTAAGCTTGATTTATAAACTCGAAAAGTTGGTGAGGTTGAAGTTATGATCAAGTTTGTGAGGTTAGATATTCCGAACTCCGAGCATAAAAATTGGTTATCTCGAACTACCCGGGAAGTTTTCGAACCTTACATGAGCTTTTCATGAAAAACATGAAAGAGTGTATAAATGGAACTGAGAGTTCCCTTTAGTTTAAATTGAACTCCTATTTCCAACACCAACTGAACCTCAACCTCGCCAACTTTTCGAGTTTATAAATCCAGCTTTACACGTCGCGCCGCTTCGTTTAAAAATTTAATTTTAAAATGTCAATGTCGCTTGGGTCCGACTTCGGAAGATATTTTTATTATGGATCAGCACATAAGTCATATTTTTATCTTTATCGCATCTTGGCTGGTACGGTTGAATTCAGAGAGAGTAAGATAGAGAACGTTCCCCACGCTCATTCTAAAAACATGTTTTGCCGCTACCAACGTTAGGATATGAACAACCTTATAAACACAATCCCTACAATAGCGCCATCATCGTCTGGTTGAAGAACGAACTTCGTCATTTAAGTTATCCTAGCCTGCAGACATCTTTCATTCCACCAAACTCGCAAACCGATTATACGATTTCGCTTTTCTTGGCACGGTAGGTAATGCCCCTTGCATTGACGTGCCACTTGACAGGTAGTACCGTTTGATATTCCAAAGTAAAGTTGGCTGGAGGTGTGGAGGTCAATAGGTAAATTCTATCAAATGTGTAATTAAACTTCCTTCTCGATATTGGTGAATTCTTGTTTCCCTTAAAATCAAGGGTTGTTCGGTTTGAAATTGAAGCCCTTTATGAAAAAAATCCACGAAAGGTAATACACAATAATTTATTTTCAATTGAAACCCAATCTCAACTTTATTTTTAAATACATCTAAAATATTAAAAAAAAAATTGTTTATTAAAATCTCATTAAATTGTTTAATTTAAATTGACACTCTGATAAACCGTCCTATCTAACCCAATATTTTAGCAAGTAAATGGATAACTTTAACAAACTTTACATGATTGATGATCCTTGTTTTTTGGGTCTTGTCATTTTGTAATTAACAGAAATCTGCAATCTAAATAGTGTTTTTGCAACGCTTTAGAAATTTTCAATGGAATTGCTTTTAATTTTTATTTGCTTAATTTTATTTTTCTTCCTGTTAAATAAATCACTTCAATAGAATATAATTTTAATTCAGAAATGTATTCATTGTCAAGAGGTATACTATGACATTTATTTAACCAACCTCGATGACTTGGTTAGTTGAGAGCTTGCCTAGCAATTGAAGGTCTTCGGTTCGAGCCCGGATTTGGACTTCAGACTTGGAGGGAATATTGTAGAATAATGGGACTCCAAAATCAGGTATAACATTGATGAGAGAAAACTGGTAATAGCTCATGAGAAGTACAAGTCGGAGCTCGATACCTGGCTCAGGATAGCTATTAGATATGACTGTAGACTCAAATTTCTTTTTTACATTTTATAGATAATATAACAGTGTTTTATTCGTAATTGATTTAAATTTAATATCCTTTCTTAAAGCTAGACGGTTTTATATGAAAATCTCAATAAATTCCTCTCTATCGATTAACTGTTATTCTAACCTAAAACGAGAAAAATTTCCGACGCGTACATACAATGTACATGCTAGCTCTCCCATTGCCAGGGTAATTTATTGGGCTAGTTTCTGGCTACAGTAAAGGGCAGTAGTAAAGAACTTGGAAACATAAATCCGATTTCTCCGTAATCAAAACCGTATTTGGATGTTGCATCATCAATCACCCGTTAAATGGGTTTAGGGAAATACGATTCTTTCCTTAATTATAAAGAATGTGATATTGCAACAATTTTAAAATTGTTTAATTTATGATAAGGAATTAAATATTGATTCAAACTAATTTTCCCCTTCTTCCACGATCTTGTTCTAAATCTGAATAAACCTAGACAACCACTTATAAACAGTTAGAAATCATGGGTAGGTGGGCTAAAATGATGTTTATAAAACTTTCCTTTGATATACAATTATTAAAGCTGGATTTATAAACTCAAAAAGTTGGTGAGGTTGAAGTTATGATCAAGTTTATGAGGTTAGATATTCCGAACTCCGAGCATAAAAATTGGTTATCTCGAACTACCCGGGAAGTTTTCGAACCTTAAATGAGCTTTACATCAACAACATGAACGAGTGTATAAATGGAACTGAGTGTTCCCTTTAGTTTAAATTGAACTCCTATTTTCAACACCAACTGAACCTCAACCTCGCTAACTTTTCGAGTTTATAAATCCAGCTTTACTTCTTTAACTAAAAAATAATATTTAGACTTTATATAACATTAGTAATAATATTAATAATAAAAGTGTTTATTTCTAATACGTACAGTTGACGACATTTAATTTCGTACACTAAACTGTGACACTGTAAATGCAACTTTTTACCTTTATTACCTTTGTAACGTGTTAATTGCTGTCATGATATCTGTCAAAGTATTGTCATCATCTTATTTGATTGAAGAAATGCCTCATTTAAGTATTATTGAAAAAGCAAGAAAAATATGTTTAAAAGAAATAGGGTGGTCTTATGGAAGAATAGCTGATCATTTTAGAGTACAGGGTGTCCCAACGATAGAGTAAAGTAAGTTTTCGCTTAACTGATAATCTTTGTGACAAAATCGTATCCGCCATAAGGTAAGGTAGAAAAATGCGCACATTTTAAAAATATTGGAAATTATACAGGGTGTGCCACAAAAGTAGGACAGCAAAAAGTAAGATTTTTTTAAATGGAACACCCTATATTTGCTTGTATTTTTGGGTTCTATGTATTAATCCAAACGTTTTTGGTCATATATGACATGAGCTGAAATTTGATAGTTTTTGAGAAATTTCGAAATAACGATGAAAATTAGAATTATCATGGTGTTGATAAATGGACAGTTTCTCCGTCAATTCATAATTGCAAACTTGAATATTTGGTAGGAGGAAGGACTGGTTACTATATTAATATTTAGTATGCGCAATATTTGCATTTGTTCTACAGGGTGTTTATTATAAGCGTCCAAATTCGCACATCTTCAAACTAGGAAATCTCAATTTTTTTAAATGGAACACCCCGTATATTTTAGTTTCGTTTCATTCAGATTTAAACAGCCTTTCATTTTTGCTAAATATGTCCTATGCCTATCTTTAATAGTTATCGAGAAATTTCGATTTTTTCAAATTGCTACACGTTATATTCTATACCAGAGCATTGTTGGATCGCGATAGCCATGAAAAACAATTATTCATGTGCCAAAATAAAATGCTTATAGTCCAGAATTTTAAATTTTTATTCAACATTACGTCTCAATAAATGTTCAAAAATATGGCCTTCGTGTTGAATACACGTATTTAATCTTTTTTGTAGGTTGTGTCTCACTTCCGACAACATAGGAGGTGTCACTGTTCGACAAACTTCTCTAATTCTGTTCTTTATATCTTCCCTGGTGGTTGGTTTATTGACATATACCCGATCTTTTATGTAACCCCATAGGAAGAAGTCTAACGGTGTTAAATCACATGACCGTGGTGGCCACGAAATAAAGCCTCCACGCCCAATCCATTTTTCTGGGTATTGTCTGTTCAAGAAATCCCGGACTTCACGATGGAAATGTGGAGGTACACCATCATGTTGCAGCCACATATTTTGCCGTACGCCTAAATTAACATCCTCAAGTAACTGAGGCAATTCTTCACGTTAGAAAAGTAAGTAGCTGCGGCCCGATAAAGGTTCATTAAAAAAATGGGGACCAATAATTTGGTTATGAAGGATACCACACCATACATTTATTGACCAGTGACCTTGATTTTGAACTTCCCGTAGCCAGAATGGATTTTCAGTGGCATAATAATGCATATTATGCCGATTTACAGCTCCATTACTTCTAAACGTCGCCTCATCAGAAAACAAAACATTGGTCAAAAAATTGTTATTTAACTGCAGTTGTTGAATAATATTACAAAATTGAATTCGTCTTTCAAAATCTCCTTCTCGCAATTCTTGATGAAGCTCTATGTGGTATGGATGATATTTATACTTGTTTGTTGTTCGGTTCACAGTTGATTTGGAGGAATCACATAATGTCGCTAACGTCCTACTACTCACCTGAGGAGTTTCTTGAATATTCAATAATATTTCTAATTCTTTTTCTACGTTGGCTGCGTTTTTGTTAACAACTACACGTTTAGAGTATTTAACACTACCGCTGGAATCAAATCTCTCCATCACATTTCGAAAACCGTTAGCAGTGGGCATCCGACGTTCAGGATATTTCACTCTGTAAATTCGCTGAGCCAACAAAGGGTTTCTCTCAGCTTCGCCTAACACATAGATCATATCAATCAACTCATTTACAGGATAATCCATGCTCAATAGAAAATTAACGAAATGAAGACGAAAAAAGCAAGACAAGGTTTTAATTCACGACAATTATTATTAAGCGTTTCATTTTGGCACATGAATTGTTTACCTTAGCTATTGTTTTTCATGGCTATCGCGATCCAACAATGCTCTGGTATAGAATATAACGTGTAGCAATTTGAAAAAATCGAAATTTCTCGATAACTATTAAAGATAGGCATAGGACATATTTAGCAAAAATGAAAGGCTGTTTAAATCTGAATAAAACGAAATCAAAATATACGGGGTGTTTCATTTAAAAAAATTGAGATTTCCTAGTTTGAAGATGTGCGAATTTGGACGCTTATAATAAACACCCTGTAGAACAAATGCAAATATTGCGCATACTAAATATTAATATTGTAACCAGTCCTTCCTCCTACCAAATATTGAAGTTTGCAATTATGAATTGACGGAGAAACTGTCCATTTATCAACACCATGATAATTCTAATTTTCATCGTTATTTCGAAATTTCTCAAAAACTATCAAATTTCAGCTCATGTCATATATGACCAAAAACGTTTGAATTAATACATAGAACCCAAAAATATAAGCAAATATAGGGTGTTCCATTTAAAAAAATCTTACTTTTTGCTGTCCTACTTTTGTGGCACACCCTATATAATTTCCAATATTTTTAAAATGTGCGCATTTTTCTACCTTACCTTATGGCGGATACGATTTTGTCACAAAGATTATCAGTTAAGCGAAAACTTACTTTACTCTATCGTTGGGACACCCTGTACCTAGAAGTACTGTTCAAGGAATTGTAAAAAAATGGCGCTATCATCAAATACTTGAAAGGTCTGTTGGGTCAGGTTTAAATAATAGAAAATCATCAAATGAAGAAGACCGAAATTTGGTAGAGTATTTAAGGCACAATCCATTTGAAACTGCAGTATCCGCTATGCACAGAACAGGGTTCCCGGCTTCATCTAGAACTGCGCAACGCCGAGTAAGACAATGTTCCGAATTAAGAAATCGAGCAGCTGCATCAAAACCGTTTTTAAAAAATAGCGATAAGGAACAAAGAATTGGTTTTGCTATGCAATATTTACCAGAAAATGATTTTTTTTTTGGCAAAATGTTATCTTTTCCGATGAGAAAACTTTTCAGTCTACATATAATGGAAGGATTCGAGTATATAGACCACCAAATTCCCGATATGATGAGAAGTATACTCAAAAAAAGCAAACCAGTGGACGTTTCTCGGTTAATGTGTGGGCATGGATAAGTGTTCACGGTGCAGGTGTATGCTGGAATATTGGTGGAACATTAAACAGTAATATAGATCTTCAGATTTTGGAAAATGTTTTTCTTCCTTATGCCGCGATAGCTTTTGAAGGAAATAACTTTATATTTCAGCAGCATACTGCAAGAAATGTAGGTAACTAGTTTAGAGAAAAAACGTAACATGTCTGCCTTGGTGCTTAAGAAGTCCTGATTCAAAAATTGAAAATATTTGGGGATTGATTGTAAAAGAAATGTATAAAATAAATTTTAAACCACAGAATGAAATAGAGTTATTTGATAAAATAGATAGAAATTTGGGAAGGGCCAACTCCGGATTACACCAGAAGTATTATTTTGTCAATGCCAGGAAGATTACGATTAGTGTTAGAATCCAATAGCGCAGCAATTAAATATTAGTATTTTGTTTGTTGTTTATTAATAAATTTACCCTTTTTGGCTTTATACTTTTGTAGTTTTCCTCGTATTGTTTTATAATTTTATAATTTAGCGGCTGTGATTTAAAGACAAAAATATTTAGAAATATCCATTATTAGTTATGGTAAAAAATCGTACATCAATTATTTACAGCTATGTATATAGCTGGTGTTCTATCCAGGTATAAGCAGCAAGGTGAAAAACCCGTTTTACCCAATTTTGTTGTAATTGGGTTATGTATGGGTGGAGTGTATGAATTTATATGTCGTTAACTGTACACTTGTAAGTGACAATAGGCGATTTTAAATTATAATTTCTTTATCATGTAATGTACCAAACCAATCCTTTAATTGTTAGAAAATAATTTGTCGATTAATTTGAAATCCATAATATGATAATATTCTCAGGTCTGCTATGGGAACACTAGACACTTTTTTAGGTTAAGTGAAGTTGACAATTAGGCAATCCAACGATGTGTCAAATTACGATTTGCCTGCCACGGCCATATTGAATTCGTTCCACAGAACTCAAAAACATTCAACGAACAATTCAGTATGATCGTTGAAGGCAAATATGTGGCAAATGTATACGGATTCAATGCTTAGTTTACAGTCGAGTTCTGTGCTGTGTGAAGATATACACTTGCCATTGTTAACATCTCCAATAACATCATCGACTTTAAGTGTTATTAAATATAAATAACAGAAAAAAACACAAATTGAACAACAATAACTTAATAAAACACACAAAACCAAAATCGCTTTTTAAACTGACACTGACGTTCACACAAAAGTAAAGGGTTTTCTGACGTTTGCCGTCGACGGCCATATTGAAAGCACTTCGTGACTCCAATATGACCGTGGCAGGCAAATATAATCTGGTTTGGATTGAATAATAATTTTATTATTGATTTGTCGCCGTTTAAAATGTTGTGTAGTTTATGAACCATAACAATAATATCTCATAGGAAGAATTAGTATCCTCACCATATTACAAATATAAATAAATACAAGATTGGTTCTATTTTGAACTATATTATTAGATTCTAGAAAATGCAACAAACATATTGAAGACAACGATCTATAACAATATAAAAACAAGTGGGTAGGTAAATTATTTGTATAACACGTTATAGAAATAATAAATCAGAATAATACAAACTACCAGTCGTTTTTATTTCGTTACCAATGTGATGTTGGCAGCACTTTTCTAAATTGTCTGATTGATTGACTCCATAAGACTTAGGTAATGGAGGATTATTTCTGCTGCTGACATGTATCTAATTTATGAACAAGCACTCTGTAATTGTGTGGAGGCAAAAATAATTTATTCTGGTACATTTCCAAATCGACGTTTACCGCTCCGAAGAACTTTTGAAATGATTGATCGTAGCTTAAGAGAATCAGATAAAAAGTCAAGTGAAACAAAAGATGCTAAAAGTAGCTAATCTTTGGCTAATCCATTTTAGAAAGTTTTTTGCCGCATCGTGGTGGAGAAAAAGAGCAATGAACTCTCAGTTAATGCGACATCTCGTGGCAATCAAATGCATCACCTGGCCCGTCTAACAAAAATCAGTCAGAAACGGAAAAGCAAACTCCTGCAAAGACCAGACGAGCCGGTCATTCCTACAGGAGTCGCCGCCTTTCAAAAGGAAGCAACTAACCGTTTCTGACTGATTTTTGTTAGACCGGCCAGGTGATGCATTTGATTGCCACGAGATGTCGTTTGAAAGCTACATCTGCCGTTATTTATCGATCTTTCAGGGTCTAGTAGACTCTACGGTGTTGCTTCCTTCCGTCAGATTCTATAGCCTCACTGACGAGCTGTTATACAGCAAAACGCGTCTGGGGATGAATCCGGCGAAAGGAAGCAACTAACTTTTGGATTTCTAATGAACTTTAAGTAATTATTATATTATTTATACTTGCCGGTTAGGTTGCAATTGATATTTGTAAAAATATCATTAAAATAAACTTTACTATTACTAATGCTGTTTAATACATTCTTAGAATATAAGAATAGGGTCTGTCCTATTAGTTCAAGCTGTGGTTGTTTTCTGTTTACTTCAACATTAATTTTTCGCATGAGTTTGCCAAGCAAGCTTTAGTTAATTACCTACAAGTGAAAATTAATTAAAATAGGGTAAGTCAACATAACGGTTACGAGCAACGACCTAACTTACGAGGGACAAGAATTAGTCCATTCTCTCAGTGGTTAAAGTTTTAAATAGTAGGAATAAAAGTCTGGTTCAACCACAAATATATTTAATAGGGAAAAAATCAGCAATAAAAAAAATAAAGTTCAGGAAATAAGCTATGATATAGGGATAACATTATTAGGGAATACTATTTATTGTTTATACATTTAAGTAGGTAAAAAAATGTTTTTATTTTTTTTTTAAATAGCGTCAAGGTAGAGTAACGTCAGAAATGAAATATGTAAAAGAAAATTTTACATTTTTTTTTATTCGAAGAGTAACAAAAACTTTTGAGCATTAGGATATTACAAAAGGTTAGAACCTCAGGGAATCTGACAGTGTCGGACTGATAACTGATACGGTCTTTCGTTTTAGCTACAAATAAGAATTATCGCCTCTTTTTATTTTTCCAGCATTCTCAAATTTCAACAAATTGCCTGAAAAGTTTTGATACTAAACAATAAGTCTCCTAAAAATATCAGTTTTAGACAAAGCTGGCTGCAAATACAACTTGGACATTTTCCAAATGCCCTAAAGGCTTCCTGAAAGCAACTAAAAGGCGCCAAAAATAGTCTACTCACTCTGGTTAAGAATCTCGGACAAAGGAAATGATTTAAGCTTGTGTCAATTAAAAAGCTTTTTAAATAGCCCACTGTTTCAAAAAGAACTTTCTCATGGTATTTTACAAAACAGAATAAATTTATATTAGCAAATTAGTTTATTTTTTTTGTTTCACATTTCTATTCGATGATTTAAGCTGTCAGGATATTTCGTCGTCGTCGATTAATAGAATGACTTTTCTTTGAATAAAATCTAGTAGTTTCAAAGTACAGACAGCAGAGCAGTATTAAATAAAGAAAATAATCTTTTCCACTTACTTTAAAGCTTAATTAGGTGTGTATGTGTGTGTGATTTAATGGACCGGTTGAAACTAATTGGCCAGTCCTTCTTTTTATCGTTCCATCCGTTGATTACTACTATTGTCATTTTGTACTACCAGGTAGACATTTTTTTCCATATTTTTCTTTTGTACTTTATTTAATTTCAAACACAATATATCATGACAATTTCATTTATTTACAAAATCATCTCATACAGTTTTTAGACTTAAACTTGGCGTCAATATAACTTTTACCAATATCAAAACTTCGATTGATCCAAAAGTACTTTGGACGAAGTAAGTAACGAAAAAAATTTAAACTGAATAAGACAGAAAAAAATTAATTGTGAAACATTTTTAACCGAATCTAAATATTTTTAAATTTGCACAATGTTAGTAGTTTACTATGTATGCTGATAACAAAACAAATTTAATTTATTTGCAGATGACACCCCAATTACTGTCTTTGGTAAAGATTTTAATCAGGTAGCTACAATAATGAATAATGAATTAGGAATATTATACGAATGGTTGTGTCAAAATAAGTTAAAATTAAATAATCTGAAAACAAAATGCATGGTTGTTGGATCTAGGGTGGCCTGTCAAAGATATAAAAATGTAGGCCTTTTTTAAAACATAAATGGTGTTGTAATGGATTTTGTTTCTGAAATTAAGTATTTGGGGGTTGTATTGGATCTACAATTGTGCTTCACTAATCAAGTGGACTATTATACGTGTCGGAAAATTAGTAAAAAAATAGGGTTTTTTAATCGGGTATCGACCTGTTTGTCTCAGTGGCCCAGGATATTGGTGTATAATACCATTATATGGCCACACTTTTTATATGCATGTTCTTTATCAATTTCTTGCACTAAGGAGGAAATTCAAAGACTGCAGGTACTACGAAATAAGGCAATACGCATCCTACTAAAATGTGATAAATATACCCCAATTAATGATATGTTGCGGTCATTGAGATGGTTGAACATTGAGTAGTGTGTTAAAAGAGCGAATCTGATATTAATTTATAAGATTGAGCATAAATTACAGCCTGATTATTTGCAATCGTACCTGGAAAAAAGATCAAATCATTATGTATACAACATTAGGTAAAATAAACAATATACTATATCCAGGGTAAAGACAACCTCTTTACAAAAAACTCTTCTTTATGATGGGATTCGCTATTTTAACGATCTGCCCGATAATATAAGAAGAGCACCAAACCTAAGAATCTTTAATAAAAACCTGTTATTATACCTAAGGAACTGAGGTGTATACTGTTAAGAATGTTATTTCTGTTATCTGATTTAACTGCTAAATAAAGGACATATTTATTTATTTATTTATTTAAAATATTGAATAGTCAAACAAAGCATATCTATTACCGTAACAGTATTGCCAAATCTTGTTCAGTTTCGCGGTCTCTGCTACAAAAGTTTCTTAAACGAAATTTATTGTATGATTTGTATGTTATTGTATGCATTTTAATACAGAAATAACTAGTAACATTTTACCACTCGATGTTTTTCCGTCTACCCGGTATAAATGATCAACAAAAGGAAAGTTGCAAAAAGTATGTATTCGTGCCATAAACGCAGCTGATCTTTGAGACCTTGGTTCATGGTATCATGTGGTACATTTATTTCAGCTTAGTTTACGTGACGATAGTACCTGTTTTTAAGTAAATTAACTCGATATTTATTATTTTTTATTCTCCCGTATAATTTCTTAAAAATTACGGAAAAAAAAATATATTTTCGCGATTACAGCGCCATTTGTCACGAATCGAAAAGAACGTTTCAGACAAACTTGACGGAATATTTGTCACAGAATCCGATTCTGCAATAAAAAATAGGGATACCCCTTTAAGATTTTAAAGTTCTCCCCTCCCCAACCCAAGGGGGAGGGGTCGCGCTTGGTAAAATTGGATAGCGCTTTCAACATTATTACCCTAACCCAACCCATAGAATAGTAGTTCAAAACAGCTTTGGAATATAAAAGGAAAAAAAAAATTGACGTGTTCGAGCAAGGGTTGGGAAATATTAAGAGTATTACATGTTGTGTTACGCGAAGTTTACATATTGTACAATAGGGCATCCCTATATGCCTCTATTGGAGGTTGGTTAGGGTAAATGAGTATAACCGTAGTTAGTTGAATACTGTTTATTAAATTTAAAATCTTCCTATTTATAATGCCATCTGAACTTGACTTCAATGTTTTAACCTTACCCGATATATTGCGGGTACCGGGACGTGCTTTCTCAGCAAGGTTGTCGGTGTTTAGTTTAACGTTTCGTGTTATTATATGCAAGGATGTCTAAATAATAGATTTAGGTAAAATATGAAAAATTAGTAAAACTGAAATAAAAAAATGTTTGCTAAACACATGCTGTGTCCCTTTACAACAAATATTTTATTTTTCTTTTCTAGAAACAATTTCCGCCAAGACTTCCGACAAGTAAGGTTGTGCGCATGTGTTACAATGGTGGCTTAAGCCAGCTTAAGACAGTCAGGTATGTAATGTTTCTTTATAAATAAGAGTTTATCCTGTGATACGTTGGTATTGAAAACGTCCTTACGTTCTAAAATGGTTACTTTCAAGAATGTTCTGAATAGTGCTTTATCCTGTGATGAGGAAGTATGCTTTATTAGCTGGACGTATTTTGTTATATTTATCGATTTATAAGTCAGTAATATTCTATAATTTGGCAATACTGCAGGGAAGTTTTACTGTTTGGTTAATGTTGATTGTTGTATCATGTCAAGTAACTTTCAATACGCGACATAACAATACCAAAAATCCAAAGTCCAAGCCTGTATATTAAAAACAAGAGCCAATCTGAATGTTTTATGGTGATTTTCATGGTGATTTTCGTGCTTAGCAAGACACAATACTTCGGAAATAGCTATGTTTAAGCCCGAAACATTTTTGGTGTTGAGCGGTGATTACTGACGCTATTTCAAAAGGAGTGCGATATTTTTATATTTTTTTTTCTTTTTTTTTTCATTTTACCTTTTTTTTTATTTTTATCCTTTTTTATCTATATATACTTTACCCGAAACTTGTGTCCCTCTTTTTTTCCAATTAAAATAAATAAAAAATAAAATAATTTCCACAGTTAGTCCCCTATAATAGGTAGGTACTACCCTGTAGCGAATCGAAATCTCTATCTGTAATAGTATAGAATTTGGAGTTGAGCTGCAGGGCCCTGTAAATCTTATCTTATTATACAAACACCTTTAGGTAAAGTTTCCATCATTTTGTAAATCCAATGCGGGAGCAGCGAAACTTTGCTCAACTTTATTGTTTGGTTCTTTGGGACAAAACAATGCATTATCGTATAAACAAAGCTTGCAAAACTACCTGGATAATTTCCAAACACTCCAAAAATAGGTACGAAAAAGCTTAAGGGCGCTTGAAATTGAATTATTATGTTAGTTGGAAATACAGCATTAACGGATGCTTTGAAGTGCAGCCTTTAAGATATAAACAAGTTCTGTGACAGCTTTACAATGCTAATTGGCAAAAAAAACGAATTTCTACTTAATAAAGGTGCAACATCCTATTATAATAATTATAATGGGGTGTTGCACCTTTATTACTTATTATTTTTTTTTGAAAAAAATAAAAAGAGTTAAAGCCTCAATTATTGGCCTAATTTAGTCACTGAGCTTTAAAAACTAAAGCTGCGATCACGAGCCATGATATTAGCGGGTGCCTCCAAACTGACAGCAAGATTCCGTTTATTAAAGCACTACATTGCGGCTTAGTCTTCAAAATTCAATACTAGATTTATTGTTAGGATTGTATTTCAATCCGAAACAGGCAAACATGTTTTCTTCCTTAAGAACTTTAATATTATTATTGTTTAATTTGATTTTATTAATCTACTACTTCGATGAAACACATCATTCCGCCACAGATAAACTGTTAACGTCTGTTGTTTGTGCTTTTATACTTGGTAAATATTGGTTTTTGAATTTAATAATTAGGCAGAATACCGGTTAATCTTTGGATAACACGCACACATGTAAGTTTAAATCAACAATTAAATAGTTTACTAATTGCTGGCATTTGCACTGTGTTGTTAATTCGGCTGCTTTGACTTTGATTAATGTGGATTTCATAATTTATTTCGAATATTTTTTAAATTCAGTTCTTTGCATTGCAACTTTTGACGCTGTATATAGCCGAAATTCGACCATTGCTGGAATACTGCTCACATAGTTGGAATTACGCCTTAAACCCACTCGGGGACTGAGGGTTACATCTCATTTTCTTTGTCGGCGACGATAAGCCGACAAAGAACCTTGATACCTTAGAACGTCGAAGATAGGTTGGTGACTCTTTTATAGACACTTTCACGGCAAATGTTTTACTGTTCACTCTTCAAAATGTTTTCATTAGAAAAACGTCATCACTCTGAAACGACTTTCCTGAAGTCTTATTTATTTCTGAGAAGCTTGTTATAAACTAAATTATATTATTAAAAATATACAGGGTGTTATGGAAATGACTTATTATTTTTTAACCCGTAAATCTATAGGTCGAGCCGAATTGGGGAAAAATTGCGTTAAATGGCGCTCGAAGCTAGAAATTCGAGAAAAATGCCTTCAAAAATTTAGCTCAAAACACCTACGCGCCAATGATCAAACAGCTGATTCGTACTACTTGTCAAAAAAAAAATTGTTGACAAAAATCTGACAGTTACTGTCAGATAGTCTTTAGATATCGTCAGCCCAAAACATGTGTTTTGAGCAGTGTTGCCACATTTACTACATCAGTTTCATCAGATAACCTTTTTTGAATATTTAATTTTTTCTACTTAACTTTAATATGCTTTAGTTTCTACCCTATTACACGAAAAATTGTCTACGTATTGCTCTAGTTTTATTTGTACATACCTTGAAATAAAAAACATATCGGCAAGAAATCCACGTTATACCGTTACCATTTCAAATGATTCTAGCGGGACATTTATTCACTTTAACAACACATTAACTGTTCGGGACATTATCAAGTTATTAGCTCCTTAATTCTGTGTTATTAATACAAGAAATTACTAGTTATAGACTTAGAAATACTTTATAACAAAATCCGGAGTGAAAACAACGCGACACACGTTTCATACGGTTATGTTCTTTCTCTTCTTCTGTGACTTCTGTTCTTCTTGGTAATGATAATAGCTGGCTCATTGTCGTCAAGACAGGTGGCCATTGCAATTAAGAATAATAATTACGGTATCCAATCCAGTCCTCTTAACTGGACACACAACATTTAAACACGATAGTCCAGGGGGCGGGAAATGTGATTTGTTGCTGTTCTGTGATTGGGTACTGAGCAGTTCAAAGTCAACGAGCGCATTCGGGAGACGAAACTGCTCCGAAGCAGTTCCTAAATCGTCTTGTTGTGTCGACCGCTACTTTTACGACACTTTCCAACATGTTACGGAACGGTCGCCATTTTGGGTAGCATCTTTCACTTCCGCTGCTTGGAGAGAGCGGTTCGTTATGTCAATGGGGAAATGACGTATGCAACAAAAGTTTGGTTACGAAGAACGTAGTAAATAGAATGGAGGAACAAAACATATACATTAAACAGGAAAACGTACTTTTTAACTGCCACCAAAGAGTTTCAACCAAGGGATGAGTATATTGGTAAGCTTCACAAAACAAGAAAGGTTAATGTTTGTTACGCACAGCTGATATGGATTTGACATTTGAACCAAACGTGATGATCTTTTGGTCGAAATAGTCGAAATCCATGGAAGCCGACGAATCGGTAGCGGTTGGATCATAACCGGTAACCACTGCGGAGCAGTTTCGTCTCTCGAATGCGCCCAATGGCTTCATATGTGGCTTCATAAATTTGTTTTTAATATCATTTCTTATTATTCATTTACTTGCAACGGCATAAAATTTGTTTGCGTTTTGCTGCTGGAGTGTATAGTTGTTGAATAATGTGATACACATGTGATGGGAATGTTTTGTGATGTGATAGTTTATCTGTGTAAATTTCCAGACATAGGGCTTGTTGTTGGTATCTACGATTTTTACTCAGCGAAGTATTATGATAGCAATACAATTTCATGGGGTGAGTAAAAACTATACCTATTGAATAAGGCTTGTTTAATTGAAATCGCAGTATAGTTTTTGATTTAATCTTTTTTAAAAAACCTAAAAAAAAGATTTTCCCGAATACTTGGCAACGTCGCAAGGTAATCAGCTGTCTGTAGAAATTCCGCCAATTTGTCATGTCAAAAACACGTGTTTAGGGGTAATGAACTTTCATAGAGGCACAGATGGTCCGGTTTTAAGGTATTTTACAAAATTCAAAATACTTCCGATTTTAGAAAAAAAAACTATCAAGTGTAACTCTAGGCCAACCCAGGAGTGGCCCCTTAAAATATAATAAGTCATTTCCATAACACCCTGTATATAGGGTGACTCATTTAAAAAAAGCAAGATTGTTTTTTCTTTCGGAAACTATTGAACGTAGAGAAAATCTGAGTGCGTCACTGGATTCTACGTAAAAAACTACAAAAAGAACATTTGTTTCCTCTTTGGTAAGCTACAGGGTAAAGTCTGTTCAGAGATATAAGAAAGTGACTACGGGCAGGATGTAATATTAAAATATGGCCGAACAGGTTCGTATATTGCTTAGAATTTAATCATGGTTTGTAATAAAAACAAGTAAGACATTAAATAATATTTTATTTATGTTTAAATGTGAAATTACAAGTTATTCTATTATTAAAAATTATATTTATGATTACAAAAATATACAAATTATTCTGTACCTATAATTATTATTCACTTAATATATCAATATCACTATCGCTATCATCATCATCGGTTCTAATTATTATTTGTGCTATATTGTTTATATATTGATATAGGATTTTTCCACTTTTTTCACATGTGTAACAGAATTTGCCCAACTTTGTGAAGGGATGTTAAAAACTTCAATTTCTATAAGCTCAAGTACACTGGAGTTAATAGTAGGGCAAATATTGTTACGACGAATGGCAGATTTCAGTTGGTGCCAAACATGTTCGATGGGATTAAATATACAATGGTATGGTGGAAGCCTTAAAACTGTATGCCCTAGATTTTTTGCATAATTACCACAGAAGTATTCCTTTTGTAGTTTTAAACTTTGTAAAACCTCAATTAATTGCCTTTTGGTGTAATATTCCTGAAATTAAATGTCACTATTATACATGTAGTTTTGGATTGTTGTTTCTGTGTCATTTGAGGAGGGAGTCTTGGTCAACTGCCTACTATGGTAGCTTGCATTGTCCATTACAATTACGCTACTCGGAGGTATATTTGGATTTGGCTTGTTTTAAAACTAATCTTCAAATAAATCAGCAGTGATGTCTTCATGGTAATCCAGAGAAGAATCTTTAATGTTTTTCGCAGACAGAGAAAGTCCATTTGAAATCCATCCGTCTTTAGATCCAGCATGCAAAATCGTCCTTTGTTTACCTCTTTTTGATGGCGCGCTTGATTTACACTAGCCGCTTGAGTCAACCCAACCCTTTTCCGGGGTATAATATGTGTCGAACCAGGTTTCATCCGAGTAAATCATCGGCCTTTGCTGATCTGTGTAAATCCTAATTTATATTCGGATCGCCATTTTCGAATTCTACTGGATTCTATTAAAACTTGTCTTTTTTTTTAATCTAAAGCCCATGTCTTGGATACACTTCCATAACGTTGTTTTGCCACATTTAACGCCGGTTTCATCTTTTTCAAGCCTCTTAATTAAATTATCTAATGTAGGCACGCTTTGTTACTCGTATAACTTGTAAATTTTACGCCGTATTATATGTTGATCACTTCCATTTACCTTCGAGAAAATGCCAGTATCGGTTCTTTTTTTCCTCGCTAAAATGGGATTATTCACAATTGTCCATATAGTTCATGTCGGAATTTTTGTTAATGTGGCCGTTTCTTCTAACGCTGCTTGCTTGCTGTCCGAACGTTCAATGAGAGTTAAATAAACATTGTTTATAACTTCCTTAGTTTCCACAGAAAAGTATTTCTGCTTTTCGACGGGGTTGTCTCCTGAGATACATTAGGCTCGCACATATTTTCCATGATTCACACACGAATAAACAAACGCTGTATTACACACGCAGTAAAAATAATTACTAAGGTTAAAACTAACTAGAGTGGCTATATCTACAGTCTTTAGAACATAATTTGTTTTATGGGATTAACCCCCTCATATTGAATCAGGTAAAAGTCGGTTTAAAATCACCAAACTATTACTTTAATAATGAAATTACGTCTTCCGGATTTCCAGTTTACTTTAAGATATTTTTAATTACGGACCATAATTTACCTATAATTCATTGTTTGTTTATGGCCACCCTCGGATACACCAAATAACTTTCTTATATCTCTGGACAGGCTTTAACCTAAATATAGGGGATTTCGCAAAATGTAAAATTTTCAAAATCATCCCGTATATCAAAAACAAACAACACTTTTGTTTCACAAAAAAGTAGCACAGCTGTGAGAACCGTATCCTCCTATCTTTACTTATAACGGAGATACCCCGTAAAACCATAGAAAACTGGACACCCTGTACATCAGCTATAACAGCAAACAATGTAAGGGATTGTCATTTTTAATATGTAAATTAGTTTTGAGTCCTGGTCGATTTAATTTTCCATTTCCGCCTTTTACACACCTTGCATGTTCGAAACAAAACAGCGCGCTATCTCTCCTCGTGCTATATATTTTTATCTAACAAAATATCGTTTATGTTGCAAAATGTTACTATAAATCAAACGTAATTTGACTTTTTATTTGGACAGTCGAGTCACATCTAGCTGAAAATATCCCGTATGCGTATGGTTATATTAAAGACACGGGTGACAGGGGCCAGACCTAAAAAAATTTACCTTCTACAAACCAATAAATGCTTGTTAGATATTTTTGGTGAATTTATAGTGTTTTTTTATGCGGATGGCAATTGTTCCTTAATACGAGTTTTATTCAAGAAGACGTAAAAAAATAAGTTTTAAATTAACCCTTGCATAGTATATGAAGAAAGAGAGGAAATAAAAGCCATATATGGGTCATTATCAAAAAAAGAGGAAAAGTTATTCCCTGTGATCCCCCGTTAATATTTTCAAGAATTCAGTATTGTATTAATTTTTAGAATAAAGTGTTTACTTTACAAATAGTGATTTTAGAAAAAAGTCAAAACAAAAAAAAAAAAAGAAAAGATTAACAGAAAAATAACATTACCATGTCGAGGTTATACCCTAATTCCTTGAAAAATGTTGAAGTACAGTGACTATAAACTTTTATTTAAATAAACAGATAGTAAGGTTTACTTTTGCAGTCGGTTAACTAACTTTTGTTAAATTCTGAAGTCGATTAACCCTTTTGGTGTTGCAAAAAAGGTTATCCAAAATCTGTAACGTAAAGTTAATGCTCATTACCATGTCTTCCGTAATTTTGCATAGTCTGGTAACAATGAAAAGTGTTTGTGAAATCTATTGGATTCGAATTCGACTACCCTACAAACGTAGTTTATTTGGCAAGTCCCTAATCTGAGATTAGTTTTTGCCTAACCGCGGAGTGAGTAGGTTTGTCGTCCAGATCACAGAGTGTAACCAAGTTGACGACATTACCGTGTCTAAAAATTTGTTGTTATGACACGGTACTATTAAAAGTCACTATTCTTATATTTTTTTTTAATTGTTGATGTCCAATTCGAGAAAAAAAAAGCCAGTTACCACAAAAATTATTGAAACGATATAAAGAAGATGTTTTGCAGGAAAATCGAGAAAGAGAAAAAGCTAGAAGGCAAAAGGTAAAAACAATCAAGAAGAATATAAAAAGGAAAAATTAAACTTGTTAGTGACTTAAGTGAGAGAGATAAAGGACAAAAAAGAAAACAAGGATAAACACAATAAATCATATAGAGAGAAAAAAAGGAAGCTAACAACGATGGAGAATGAAGTTCTTCGCAACACTCCAGTGCAGGTAAGCCAAAGTTTTAAATCTTTTAAGGACCATCGTCCAAGCAAATATTTGCAAATATGGTTGGGGGAAGGGTACTAAAAAAATATGGAGTGACACGTAAGCTGTCTATGTCAAAATATCTGAGTACATCCTTATCACATGGCAAAAAAGCAGAAATAATGTCCAAAACAAAAATTATATAAAAAAAATGTTATTACGCTTTACGAAAAGGATGAAGACAGTCGCCTGTGCGCCGGCAAGAAAGAAATAATCACATTCAAAAAGGTCAAAAAATAAAAACGATACATGAATTACTGACTAAAGTGTTTACATAAGAAATTTATGAAAGAGAAAAAAGTAAAAATATTTTATACCATTTTTTGTCGTCTTAGACCCTTTTGGATAGTTCCTCCTAGACTGGGCTCTCGAGACACTTGTTAATGTGTAACACACGAACATTTTCGTTTATTTGCATCAAAGTAGTACTCAGAGAAATTATAAATCAAAAAAATTCTGAAGAGATTATTTCGGCCGTTACGTGTAATCTAAATAGAGAAGAATATTTAGGTCGAAGCTGTCAAGATTGCAACGAAATTCAAATTAAATACCGACTAATGTATTTAATGGAAGCAACCAATGTCAGCACCAAAAAAGGTATACAAAAAAAAGAAGAAACTCGTATTAGTAGTAAAACTGGTAAGCCTATTGTCGTTTAAATAACCTTAAAATGGGACATTACAATATCATACTATGATCTTATTATCAGATTCGAAAAAAAAATGGTTCATGTGTTTCGACATACAAAAAATAAATGAGATGGTTTAAGTTCTTTTTTGCTAGACTCCATGCATTTCTTTTCATTTTTTTTGTTTTATTTGCAAATATTAAACAATATTTTAAGTTGCGTTGAATTTTAGTGCAACTTTTAATACACACGTTCTTTTAATACACTTTTACCATAACTAATAATGATTGTTTGTTGTTCATTCACTTTTTCTTCAAGAACACTGTGGGTATAAGTACCTATTTACATAAAAATAGAGTATTATTAGGTTATTTGTGCAAAACATTAATCTTATTAACTACAACGAATGGACAAGAGCAAGTGAGCAACCCTTATTGGTGTTGATTGCACTCTTCCGACCTTACCATGTCAGCTAATTAACATTTTCATTTCTTCTTGACATTACCTTGTAAGCTAAATCTCATTACCATGCCTTAGTAATTTTTTTTCCAAAGATAACAAAAATATGGGAGGGTTAATTTTACAGTTTTGATTGCCTAGTTATAGTGTATATATTTACATACAAATATTTTTTTAGAACTTAATATTTAATATCTGTCACAAAATATTATCCTCTTTTCCGCATTTCTAGAAAATGACCCATATAGGGAGTTTTAAGTCACGTGTCATAGACGTGCGTAGAACTTTCCTGAATATGATTTGTTATTAAAAATTTAGATCTTATTAAAATAAAATACAGACTTATATGAAAATAAAATAGACTGAATGCAACAGCTCCCTTGACGTCTCTAAATTTATAAACGTGAAAAGAATTACAATCGAATTCTTACAATGCTATGCTAATGATTAAGTTACTTTTCTGGCCCATTACCTTAAGCTTGTCGCGTTAAGATATTCCACGAAAAAAATCTTAATTATTTCTTCATTAAATAATAGATTTGATGGGGCGAGGTGTTCTGACCTGCCTTGACTTATTCCTGTATTTCCGACAGTAACGGATGGTTCATGAAATATTGCCACTTATGTTTCGTTTATTCCACGATTTTGTAACTTTTTGATGTTTATATCAATTTAACCCTGTATTATTTTCAGAATAATAACATATTATGTTCACGTTGACACGAAAGACATCTTGCAACTGAGGTCAATTTAAATACCCTTGGGATATAGTTCCATTTAGTTCAGACAATTTAATCAACAAATCCATGTTTCATTTATAACTTTAGAACTGAACGAAAACGTCTATATTAATTTGATGCTGGAATAAATAATCACTTGTTTATAATGGAATGTAGAATTAACACCCTTTCGTATTATTAAACTACAACATCTTTCTTTTCCTAAGATGCCAGACTAACCTCTGCCGTCGGAAAACTGCAATTCTCGTACGGAAGCCCTTTAAGAAAGAATTATGATGTGCAATCTCGTTGTATACACACGACGTAGTTGCCCTTTTTGATAGAAACAATCCCTTTTAGAAGATTATCATTTTACTGTGATCGAACTAGTGTGACACCCTGTGTGAGAAAGACACGTGAATCCCACTACCCGGTCACGTGGAACAGTTTCTCTTCTCGAGTTTTGGACGCTACTCTCTTTAGTTCTCTCGCGTTAAAGTCGTTGTCGCGCGATTCGTTGGACCAATCAAAAATTATTAATATTCAGGTTGCCGGGCCTCCGTGGTAGCTATGTTAACATGACAATGAGGTATTAAACTTTTTTATGTGGATCAAGCATGAATTTTCGCAGAACGGTACTTGATATTTTTAATTTATTTCTTTTAATGTACAGCTTTATCTGTCGTTTAATAACAATTATTCCAGTATAACAAATTGTTCGACATGCAATGAAGTGCCGTTTATTTTATTTTCTCGAAAAAGAAGTAGGATTGATTTGAACATTTGTGTCCGGAGTTGCCGTGTTTCAGATATAGAGGGTGTTAAAATTTAAAGAAAAAAATAGTTTTTTTTTCATTTTTTTTAAATTCTTTTCCCGATTTTATTAAAATTTGATAGCGTTATTCGTAATGATAAGAGGCTTAATGCGGGCTGACTAGATTAAATTTATTTAGTCCAGTGGCGTCCCGGTAAGCACCTTAATGAATATTATTGACCGAAAAATGTACGCCACTAACATTTCTAACTTTTAAATTTTTTTTCGGATTTGCCAACCAATAGTACAACTTTTCTGATCTTTGAATTGTTTTTGTATCTTGCTTCGTTTTCGAGAGAAAGCATAAAAACTACTTTATTGCATGTATAAAAAAAAATAGGATTATCCAAGGGTGGTCATAAACAAACAATGACTGAATGAATAAATGCAGGTAAATTATGGTCCGTACTTAAAAATTTCTTAAAGTAAACTGCACATCAAGAAGACGTTTTTTTCGTTTTCGATAATTATTAAAGTAATAGTTTGGTGATTTTAAACCGATTTTTACCTGATTCAAAATGAGAGGGTTAGTCCCATAAAACAAATTATGTTCTAAGGACTGTATATATAGCCACTCTGGTTAGTATTATGCTTAGTAATTATTCTTACTTTGTGTGTAATACAGCGTTTGTTTAATCGTGTGTGGGTCATGGAAAATATGTGCAAGCCCAATGTATCTCAGGAGATAACCCTGTCGAAAAGCAGAAAACACTTTTCTGTGGAAACTAAAGAAGTTATAAACAATGTTTATTCAACTCTCATTGAACGTGCGGTCAGCAAGCAAGCAGCGTTAGAAGAAACGGCCATATTAACAAAAATTCCAACATCAACTGTATGGAAAATTGTGAATAATCCGATACTGGCATTTTCTCGAAGGTAAATGAAAGTGATCAACATATAATACGGCGTAAAATTTACAAGTTATACGAGGAACAAAGCGTGCCTACATTAGATAATTTAATTAAGAGGCTTGAAAAAGATGAAACCAGCGTTAAATGTGACAGAACAACGTTATGGAAGTGTATCCAACACATGGGTTTTAGATTTAAAAAAATTAACAAAAGACAAGTTTTAATGGAATCCAGTAGAATTCGGGAATGGCGATCCGAATATCTACAAAAAATTAGGATTTACAGAGATCAGCAAAGGCCGATTATTTATTTGGATGAAACCTGGTTCGACACATATGATACCCCGGAGAAGGGTTGGGTTAACTCAAGCGGCAAGTGTAAAATAAGCTCGCCATCAAAAAGAGGTAAACAAATTACGATTTTGCATGCTGGATCTAAAGATGATGGATTCCAAATGGACTTTCTCTGTCTGCAAAAAACATTAAAGATTTTTCTCTGGATTACCATGAGGACACCACTGCTGATTTATTTGAAGATTGGTTTAAAAACAAGATAATTTCAATTATACCTCCGAATGGCGTAATTGTAATGTACAATGCAAGCTGCAATAGTAGGCAGTAGCAAGACTCCCTCCTCAAATGACACAAAAGCAACAATCCAAAACTACATGTATGATAATGACATTTGTTTTCAGGAAGATTACACCAAAAGGCAATTAATTGAGGTTTGACAAAGTTTAAAACTACAAAAGGAATACTTCTGTGATAATTATGCAAAAAATCTAGGGCATACAGTTTTAAGGCTTCTACCGTATCATTGTATATTTAATCCCATCGAACATGTTTGGCACCAACTGAAATCTGCCATTCGTCGTAACGATATTTGCCCTACTATTAACTCCAGTGTACTTGAGCTTATAGAAACTGAAGTTTTTAACATCCCTTCACAAAGTTGGTCAAATTCTGTTACACATGTTGGAAAAGTGGAAAAATCCTATATCCATATAAACAATATAGCACAAATAATAATTAGAACAGATAATGATAGCGAAAGTGATATTGATATACAGGGTGTTATGGAAATGACTTATTATATTTTAAGGGGCCACTCCTGAGGTGGTCTAGAGTTACACTTGATAGTTTTTTTTTCTAAAATCGGAAGTATTTTGAATTTTGTAAAATACCTTAAAACCGGACTATGTGCGCCTTCCATGATAGTTCAATGCCCCTGAACACATGTGTTTTTGACAAGACAAACTGCTGGAATGGTAATTGTTTAGTTTAGTGCAATTAATGTTGAATTTTGTGCTAAAATTTCGTATATAGACTAATTGAGGGTAGCTGATCACAATTTTCCTTTTGCGTTTTTACGGCAAATGCACTGGTTTTGAGAAAAAAAAATGTTAAAGTTTTTCACTTACAGGTTAGGGTATTCTTTTTGAGGTTTGTTTATTTCGATATCTTTGGGTGTCGCGTTTCACTTTCCTTTCAATTTCCTAGATTTTATGGTTTTCCCTTCAAAATATGTGATAAAACTTTCACCAAACTATCTGTTCATAAAATAAGAACAACATTTTAGCAAAAAAACAATGGAAAAGGCACAAATTTAATTAAATTCGTTGTTAATACGCCGACAAAGTAGAAGCGTCTCTTTTCAGATTCATTGCACTCACGTTGCCAGATTGTTCTTCTTTTTCTTGTAATTATTAATGGCTTCCATCCAGGAGAATGATATGCTAGCTCGAGCCAATAGGATTCATTCAATTAATAAAAATGAATTGAAAAGTATAGGCAATTTATAATACACTAACAATCTGACAACATGGGTGCAGTTGCTTCTGCTTTTTTGGCCAGCTGTCAGTGAGCTGTCTCCCGTCTTTTTCCAGATAACGTAGAGTTTTCTGTTCGCTTACAAGTTATCCCGTTTTTCAGAGTTTCCTTGTGGCATATTTCGTTTATTTCAACTCAGAAGTGTATACTATGACTCCGACAAGTAATATTTTATTGGAAATAGCAACATTTTAGGATTACATGCAAAATAACATACCGGTGAGTTAGAAAAACTTTAACATTTTTTTTCTCAAAACCAGTGCATTTGCCGCCTAAACGCAAAAGGAAAATTGTGATCAGCTACCCTTAATTAGCCTATATACGAAATTTTAGCGAAAAATTCAACATTTGCACTAAAGTAAACAATTACCCAAATCAGCTGTTTGGGTCATTGGCGCGTAGGTGTTTTGGACCTAAATTTTTGAAGGCATTTTTCTCGAATTTCTAGCTTCGAGCGCCATTTATAGCAATTTTTCCCCAATTCGTCTCTACCTATATATTTACGGGTTAAAAAATAATAAGTCATTTCCATAACACCCTGTATTAAGTGAATAATTATTATAAGTACCGAATAATTAGTATATTTTTGTAATCATAAATAAAATTTTTAATCATAAAATAACTTGTAATTTAACGTTTAAACATAAACAAAATATTATTTAATGTCTTGCTTATTTTTATTACAAACCATGATTAAATTCTAAGCAAAATACGGACTTGTTCGGCCATATTTCAATTTTACAGTTGGCCCGGGGCTTTCCTAATAGGGATCAGTTAGTTACTTTCTTATATCTCTGAACAGACTTTACCTATGTATTTAAAAGTTAATTAAAACATTTAAATTAAAAATAAAATTTATTTCTAAACAATGATACAAAAAAAAATGCAACAGTTAATCAAAGCAAATGTTGAAAATGGCCACCTTCTAATACAACGCACGATTGCAACCGATTTTTTTTTAAACTTTAACACCCTGTATATTAAAAACGGTGCAACTCCCGAGACGTGTTCATATGAACTTTTTCTTTTGGAATATCATGTGTAATCACCTTCTTAAGTTACGTACCGTTCTTCTGAAACACCCTGTATATAAACATTATATTTTTAGATTTATTTCCGATCAACCATAATTTTATCGTCTTGCTTTTCGATATTCGATACAAAATAAAGTGCCATCCTTTGTCGTTTTACATCGTATTAGTCAAGAAAAATATCGTATCAACTGCAAAATTTCTCTATAAATCAAACATAATTTGACTTTTTTATTTGAGGAATCGAGTCACATCTAGCAAGGAATATCGAATAAGGTTATATTAAAAAACAGGAGGGTAAAAGTAGCCAGACCTTAAAATATTTAACCTTACTACACACCGTTGGAAAAATGTTCGTAGGTAGTTTTTGTTCGTTTATACAGACATGTTTATAAAGGTAAAAGGTTTGTAAAGGACCTATCTGAAAGCATTAAGATCTAGAATCAAAATAATATATTTAAAAGAATTTTATAATAATTTGTTTGCTTTTTTTTTAATTCGAAGAAAATTTGAAATTAGCACGACCAACTCATTTCTAATACATTTCTTTTATCTATTCCAGACACAGCAAGACAATCATGGAAATTTAAATTTTATATGACAACGGGTTTATTAAATTTCAAATCGTTTTATTCCAACAGTCTATTCATTTTGAAAAGCACTTTAATAATCAGAACGTACAGGCAAGTGAGATCTCTTAATCTCTAGCGCCATTCTTTCAACTCGTTTCTGCATTTTCTGATAAAACGTTAATCCTCCTGGCGTAGATACGGTTTTAGGGAATATGAGCTAAAAAATAAATTCTATTAAAAAATGCCTTCTCTTTGCCATGCACAGTGTCTTTTATCTTTATACTATACATGTATGCACAGTAAAAAATATCCACCTGGTAAAAAACATTTCAGGAGTGGTAAAAAAAGTAGTGTTAATATTAACACCTGGATCAACATAATTTAGCAGATTTTTACACTCATATGGGAACAAAGTTTTTGTATTAAATTTGCCTATGAACTTAACTCTCTAAGAAGTTAATTTTGTTGAATGTGTGTTATTTATTTCATTTTACACTCTATCAGGAAAATTAAATAGAAAAACAATTAATAACACCATATTAGGGTGTAAATAAACCCCGCTAGAAGGTTATTTTAACACATTGAGGGTAAAACTTATTCTTTAATCGTTTTTTTACACGGCCTCGAGTAATAATACCTAAACCCGTGTTACCGAAAAGACAGGCGGCAACAAGTGGTGTGATATTTTAGGAATTGATAGATGACTAAAAACTATTTACGATTACAATGTAGACGGCACAATTTTAACTTCTGTTGACAACATGAGAGATCTGGGTATAATTCTCGACTCAAAATTATCATTTGTTACTCATATATCTACACTAGTGAGCAAGTCGTTGAGAATGCTGGGATTCGTAAGCAGAACTACGGGAGACTTTATGACTATTCGTTCCTTTAAAATCCTCTTTTGCAGCCTTGTCAGAAGTGGTTTGGAGTATGCAGCCTCTGTGTGGAATCCTCAATATGCCTGTCATGTTAACAGAATTGAGCGCGTGCAGAGGAAGTTTATGCACATATCCACTTTAAGTTTTTCAGAGACACTGAATATAACTACGAGAGAATGCGTCGGAGACTGAATATGTCACCACTTTATGATAGAAGAAGTCTCCATGATCTTCTCCTTTTCTTTAAAATCATTAACTCTATTGTCGACTGTCCATACCTTACCTCTAGTGTTACCTTGCATGTACCCCCTGTCAACACAAGAAACGTCCAAACTTTCTACCAACCATATCACCGCACCAACTATGGTTGTAATTCCTTTCTTCCCAGGTTAGTGTCTCTCGCTAACCAGAATCAGCTACAACGCTTAAACTTCTTTTGCCCCCTTAAGAATTTTATTAAACAGCTATATGAGGTGAACGCTGTGGGACTGCGAATGGGTGAACAGTGATGTCAAGTCTTTTCTTTTTCTTTTTCATACTTTAGTTTAGTGGTAGTACTTGTAAAGTGGTTATTATAGAACCTATTCACACTTTAACGAACTATGCATGCTATCTTTAGTTATCATTTTATTTCTAGTCTTAGTCTTAGTCTTAGATATAGTCCTTACTATTATTTTGTATGTTATTTGTAAAAAATGGCACTGGCCGTCAATAAATAAATAAATAAATAAATAAATAAATGACGCCGACGCTATATGCAAATTCAACTTTCAAGTCAGTCTGATTGTGCTCTTTGATCGTGATATAGAATAATGTTATATTTAAATTAAAATATAGATACAAAGCAAAGTTCTGTAAAGTGCCAAATGAGAGTGTCTCTTATGAGGATCTTGTTAAATTGGGTAAGCATATTAACGGAATTTAATAGAAACCTTACTAATAAGTACGCCCTCTAGCAAAAAATTTCGCCTCTAGTGGCATGCATTGTAATTTTTCTGGGAACTAACAGCGAGCAAGCTGCAATTTTGCATGGGTGTAGGGACCACTGGGAAAACTTAACTCTCAATTTGCATGGTTCTTACCCCCTTAACTTCGGCGCCATCTTGAATCAGACGGTTGAATCGGGTTTTCGCTTGTAACGTCTATTATTTCTGTACTAGAAAAAAAATTAAAAAATTAATTTTATGGAAGTTATAGAGTTAACCTTTGACATTGTCGCATTGCGGCAGATTTGACCGTTTTTTGAATAAATATAAAAAATAAAATAGAATAATCCATTCACACTTTGGCTATATAAAAATTTTTACCTACCATTTGATACGACTTCACCATGATGGTCGTACCCTATTTTGCTTTTAATTTCCCAGTCAAAGTTGGGTTTTATAATAAGTTCAAAATAAAATAAAATTATTTAAAACTCATATTTATCTACAAAACCATTTATTACTATTAGTTATAATGTATTAGTAAATTAATTTTACGTTACATATGTTTTCTTATAAAAATTAAAAACTTTTTCTGCAACATAAGGTAAGTCTCTAGCTTTTATTTCACTGTAATCGCGGTTTAATATTAATCTCGAAATTTTACAAAATATCTTTTTTCCATATTATATTAAACTTTTATTGATGATGCCTGTGTTGCTTCCACATTATCTAATTGTATTTTTTTTCCTTCCCCTTTCAGTTTAACAATTTAACAATGTCATTGGTCTCTTCATAATTTAATTACATCTTAATAATAACCCACTGAGGATGAAGGTTTATGCCTTCGAAACATGTATGGGCGTATAATATGAATTGATTTTATTAAATTAGTGGAGCAGACTTTGTGTTTTATTCCATAAATTAAAAAAGTAATTTGTAGGGGAAAACAATACCTATACAACTACAAAACCATGCCTCCGAAAAATTCATTAACTCATTTATTCATACTAATAATTTCATTATTTAAACAAAATAATCATATCATGATGATATCAGTTTTTTCCCTATTTATAATTTTCTATTTCTTTGACTGGAAAATTTCCTGAACAAACATTGTAGAGTAGCGATTGCTCTACATTTTATGTCCGAACATTTCTTTTTGTTAAACCAATTATTTTTGTTGTACGCCGCGCCGCGCCAAATGTTCAACAAACTCCTATGATCCTGCAGTTGCTCTGCGCATGATTTGAAAATCGCTGGAGGACGAGGATTTGTTATGTTATCTTTACCTTTTAATAGCTATTCTTCGTCGTTTGTTTACATAAGCCGCATTTTAAGCTTTAATGATGTGTAGAATGTAGCCTATTTTTCTAAATTTTCAGTATGAACAAACGAGTTAATACATTTTTCAGATGCATGGTTTTGTAGGTACTGTTTTCTCCTACAATATGCGTTTTTAACTTCTTTTCTAGTACAAAAATAACAGAAGTTATAAGTAAAAAACCAATTTAACTCTTTGATGCAAGATGGCGCCGAAGTTAAAGGGGTAAGGGCTGTCCAAATTCAGAGTTAAGCTTTCCTAGTGGTACCCTACCTATACCCATGCAAAATTGCAGCTTGCTCGCTTTCAGTTCCCAGAAAAGCATGGTGAAAAGTACAGTTTTCCTGGACTATTGCGGCTTAAATTCTGAGGTTTCGGCGAGCGCATTACTTGAAACTTAAAAGCCAGATGCCGCGGAGTACTATTCGTACTGACGAGAAACATCCTCGCATATTTCTCTTTTAGTATAAATAAGAACAGAGAGAAGCCGTATCGGCGCTTCGCCAGTAGCGATCAAAAATACTGTTAATAGGTCGAGTTTAACATGGTGATATTAATTTCTGATTCAGCCCATGAGGAACGGAAACTGGGCTTTGAAGGCCAAAAGATTATCCAAAAGGAGATAGTCAGATATAACTTTCTTGGCGTCCACGTTGACTCTTAAAGTATTAACCCGGGTATTCTCTCTTCCTTTTATAAATTTTTTGCTGGAGTTTTTATACAAATGTTTACATGTCAACGATAATGTTATATTTGTGGCGCTTACTTTACAATGATTAAAAATTATATATCCAGATTAGGTAAAAAAAAACTTAAACAAACCGTTACACTAATTAAAGGCGACCGAATTTATCTGAAGCATGATATAACATATTTTCGTGGGTTTAAGCATGGGTATAGAGACGTTAATCTAGATTTAACTGAAAGGGCATACCTTTTTTGCAGCTCCTAACAAAACAGGAGGACACCGAACACAGTGAAAGTCGCGGGCTATATCCGTGGGATAATCTAAGAGATTTTACATTGGGTACGTATGTGAGCACAGCCATGTAATAAATTAGGATACACAATTAATAAGTGCCGAGCAGGGGCGCACGGTGAAGAAGCGCTGCTGTTAGGCCCGCCGGAGGCAATGTGACACAGGCTAATAGCGAATTTCATTGGTAAAAAAAGTGCGGTACGAGTGCAAAATGTGAAAACCATCGGACATTTCAGTGCAAGTATTTGTAAACCATTGGGAAACCGGTGCAACAAGTGTTGCACCGAGTGCAATCAGTTCCGCACGTGCTGCACCGAAACTGGATGAAAATGTCAAAAAATACAGTGTTTTGATTTTTTCGATTTTTAAAATACTATTTTGTCTCAAATTTTGTCCAGTGGTAAGTAAAATCATTGAGGATTGAGGAGTATTATCATCAACTTTGTTGGAAAAATGCACTCAAGGTCTAATCTGAAAACCATTGGTACTCAAATAGTGCAACACTTTTTGTGCACTGGTGCAGTTTTACTGACATACCGGTGCCGCACTTCTTTTACCAATGGAATTCGTTATAAATTTCTTTTGGGAGCCGCGTTCAACTATTGCCAATAATTCACCTAAGAGTAGACAGTCGCACCTGAACTCTAGAGGCCGTTAAGTTGGCAGTAAGAGAAAAAGATTATTTATCATATTGAATGAGCAACGCGCTCAAAGCATTCGTAACTGAATGAAAAGCCTGCTTCTGCTTCCAATAATGCAGAAAACAAAGTTTTAATTCTATGTGCACAAAAATAAATTGGTATTATTAAAATTAACTAACGTTATAGACCTTTGCAATTATCTAGCTTTATTGATTATCAAGTCCTTTGTAAGTGTAGATAGGTAAAGACCTGGAGAATATTATATAGGAACATGGGAGTCTTTTCAAGCTATGCCATAAAGTCAATAAATTACAACGTGTCGATTTCATACTTTAAGGTAATATATTTCAAAGTCATATCAAAAGGAAATATCGTTTAATCAGTATAATTTCAACTGAGTATTATTAAAAATTATGTCGAGATTATTTTTCCTCCATTATGGAATTTTTTTTATTTATTTAGATTACAGATTGCCAGTTAAAGAAATTATTCCCTCCAAAATTATTGAGTACTGAAATTTTTTTCTGATTATTTGATTACTTACCATATCGCTTATTGCCAGAAATAGTGGCAAACTAAGGGTGGGTTTATGTTGTAGATATGTTGATAAAAGCGTTAATGCATGTTATATAAAGAGCAAGGCAGAACTTTGCTTTGTTTCTATATTTCAATTTAAATATAACATTATTCTATATCACGTTCAAAGAGCACAATCAGACTGACTTGAAAGTTGAATTTGCACGTAGCGTCGGCGTCATCTGTCAATTCCTAGAATTTCACACCACTTGTTGTCGCCTGTCTTTTCGGTAACACAGGTTTAGGTATTTTCACCCGCCGTATAAAAAACGATTAAAAAATAAGTTTTAGACTCAATGTGTTAAAATAACTTTCTAGCGGGGTTTCTTTACACGCTAATATGGTGTTATTAATTGTCTTTGTATTTAATTTTCCTGATAGAGTGTAAAATTCAACAAAATTAACTTTTTACAGAGTTAAATTCATAGGCAAATTAATACATAAACAACTTTGATCCCATATGTGTAAAAATTTGGTAAATTATGTTGTTCGGGGTGTTAACATTAACAATACTTTTTTTTACCAGTCCTGAAATGATTCTTATCAGGTGGATATTTTTTACTGTGAATGATTTACTTTTAATCATTTATTAAGTCTTAAGTAGCCCCAATCATTTAAAGGCGTATTTTGGAAATCATAATGCGTGTTGCTTCAGATCCCGCTTAAACATAGCAGTAATCCAAATTTCAATGAAACATCTTTTAACATAACCCTATGCACAATGATTTTGTTTACACCCATTATATATTGGCACTAAAATAACACCGTCCCAATTTAAATATCAAGGCACCTTCTAAGCTCAAATAAAATAATACAAATAAGATTATTTTCACGTTATATTTAAATGCGCAGCTTTCACCCGAGTATACCTTTTTAGGAGATTGATATTCAGCCCCTAATAACTTGGTAATCTTATAAAAGCTTCGAAGATCTCTGATTTTCGTGAATTTTTTATAGGCTTCGTACCTAATCGTACGTGAAAATCCTTTTTAACGCAATCTCCACCTTCAAGGTAATGGGATGGAAAGCAGATTAAAAAGATAAGGACAAAAATCGGATATAGGGATATAAAAGAATACTGCATTTTTTCACATTATAAGGACTCGTATGCATCGTTCGCGATGGACAAAAGAGCACACAGACGAGAAGTATTTTTAATTATGTTTGAGCAGCGAAATTCAAACGGAAGCATAATATACTCCAAGCATTGTAGACGAAGTTTTATAATATAAAGTAAACAGCTGAGAAAGGAATTCGTTTTAACAAGTATACATACCTATTTTTATGAATAAATATGTTACAATAACAAACATAAAAACAAAATATTTAATGCCCCTGAATAATAAAAGATCTATAATACTATATACTATAAATATATACTATACATGCCCCACGACGATTTTCCCAGCATATTGCTCGGAAACGGAACCAGATAGAAAAAAAGTTCAGGAACAAAAATTGAGGGCTTGTAAGGGACCATCTAGGAAGGGTAATTTTAGATATACAGGGTGTTTTAAAATTAGTAATATTGCTGCCAAGTCAATTTTTTTAAATGGAACACCCTGTATATTGTTGGTTTTTCGAAAAGCTTGTTTCAAGTGAAATTCAACCATACCATACTTGTTACGTTTCTAATTTAAAATGAGTGAAATATTAGCGATTTATAACACTTTATTAAATTATGTAACAATCAATCGAAAATAAGAAAAGAACTAAACAAAATTAATCACGACTTCTTCTTAAAATATGTTCAAATTGGTTACCACTCTCACTAATACAATATTCAAATCTGTTTATAAGATTTCTGGTACACGCTGCTGTAATCATAGCTGGAGTAACAGTTCGACAAGCTGCTATGATTTTGTTTTGCAAATCTTCGACATCTCTAGGTTGGTTTACATACACAATTTCTTTAAGATATCCCCAAAGAAAAAAATCTAAAGGGGTCAAATCCGGTGACCGTGGTGGCCACCGGATCTCACCATTTCGGCCAATCCAGGGCGCAGGAAACGTGGTATCTAAATAATTTGTAACTTGCCTGGCAAAGTGAGGGGGAGCTCCATCTTGCTGCCACCACATAGAGGCTCTTTCATTGATTGGGATATTTTCAAGTAATAAGGGAAGTTCTTTTTGAAGAAAATTTAAAAATCGTTCTCCATTTAGTGTCCCTTGGTAAAAGTAAGGACCTATAAGATAGCCATTAAATAAACCGCACCAAACGTTAACCCCCCAAACTACCTGAAAATTAGTCTCCTTCATCCAGTGAGAATTTACAGATGACCAATAATGGCAATTGTGGCGATTTACTATGCCGTTGTTGTGGAACCTACTTTTATCGCTCCATAAAATTTTGTTGAAAAAAAGACGGTCTTGTTCAAATTTCATGGACATCTCAGCAATGAAATTTAGGCGGCGTTCAGGATCTTTAGGTGTTAAGCCCTGCACCAGATGAATTTTGTAAGGGTGGTATTTATAATCTTTTAGTGTCCTTTCAACTGTACTTTTTCCAATACCTAATTCTTCCCCGAGGAGTCGAGTTGAGACATGTGGATACACTTGAACATAGGCCAAGATATTAATATTGTTGTCTTCTGTTCGGACTCGTTTTCTTCTTGGTGTTTGCGCCCTACCACTTCTTAATTTTTGTTCAACATTACGAAACGTTCTATAGCTTGGTATTTCACGATTCGGGTATCGTTGACTATACAGATTTTGAGCACGTCTTCCATTCTTGTGACATTCTCCGTATATCAGGAGCATGTCGACATACTCGTCATATGTAAAAAGCGAAGGCATTTCTTACTACTTAAAATAATTAACAATGAAACTACTTCTGACTCGTGACATGACAGCCCTCGTCATACTCTTCAATATTTCGCTGGTGGTTATTGTTATTATTGCATATCTGTTTATGCTTATGTTCATTGATCATTTAATCGCTCACATCTCAGTCATTTTAAATTAGAAACGTAACAAGTATGGTATGGTTGAAATTCTCTTGAAACAAGCTTTTCGAAAAACTAACAATATATATAAAAAAATTAACTTGGCAGCAATATTACTATTTTTAAAACACCCCGTATATCTAAAATTACCCTTCCTAGATGCTCCCTTACAAGCTCTCAATTTTTGTTCCTGAACTTTTTTTTCTATATGGTTCCGTTTCCGAGCAATATGCTGGGAAAATCGTCGTGGGACACCCTGTATACTAGGAGCACACACACATACTTCGTGGCGATGAATCGTATTAAATCACAAAGGGCGCTCCCCGTCATGAGCGTTTTTTTACTGACCCCTTTGTCAAAAGTATCGACATAATATATTCCATAATTTATTAGATCGCAAATATGTCCCAAGTTGTGTGTTAATTATTCGGATTAAATGGCGGCGAGAGTATCTACTACATCATTTTGATAGAGATGTGACCATTTTTGCTAATAAATTACGACCTTACTATGATGATACATGAACTGTCTCCATTTATCATCAAGCTGATAAATCTAAAAGGATAGATTTATCGAAATTATCAACAAAATCGCAACAAAAGCAAAAATCAACAACTTCAATAACAATAAAAATTACACAATAATTATCTGATCAATTTAAAACACATTAATGGATCTCTGCGTGCGAAAGTATCGGTCAAAAACAAGGCAAATCTTACTGGAAGGAAATTAAAAATCCTTTTAAATATAAAACCCCTACAAAAACTACACAAACATTAGCAGAAAACGACAGAGAACACGAAACTAGAGAAGATAAATCTTAATTATTTGCTGCCTATTTTAAAAGGGCTTACACACAAAGCCAAAATCCCAAGTTCGATGGAGACCACTACAATACGGTAGAAAATAGGTTTCAGGAATACCTTACCACATACACTCCAACTATATACAGTGCGTCCATAAAGTCTTGCACAAATTCATTTAAAATTCAGGTATTTACTTTTTAAAAACGCTCGGACATGTCAATTAGTACTTTTGTTTGCGCATTTTTTAACGTAAAATGTTTTTATACAGGGTGTCGCACGTATGAGGTATGAGGTCATCAAGGATTTTTTTTAATGGAACACCCTGTATATTATATCAATTTTGAATTCTATGATGAACACTTAACACCTCTGGAAATCACGGTTTCCGAAATATTGACGTTTGAAAATTTATTTTAAACACATTTATTGATGACCTCATACCTCATACGTGCGACACCCTGTATAAAAACATTTTACGTTAAAAAATGCGCAAACAAAAGTACTAATTGACGTGTCCGAGCGTTTTTAAAAAGTAAATACCTGAATTTTAAATGAATTTGTGCAAGACTTTATGGACGCACTGTATATATATTTTCTCACTGGTTTAAAATAAGGGAAAAAAAAAGTTTGTAATAAATATCGTGTGGTTCCTGAGTGCCGTAACACTTTCAGAAATGCCCCAAAAAAATCTGTTAATAAGCGTAGGTACCTTTTGATCCTGCAACTAAAAAAGTTTGGCAGAAAACTATGCGTCAGGATGCTTTTGCTTTTGACAAATCCCACGTTCGTTGCTGTGAGGATTATTTTAACGTAAGTTTAAATGCTAATGTGAAAGCAGACTACAAAATATATGATATTTATACCCTATTTTAGATAAAAGACAAAGAAAATTATATGAACATAAAGACAATGAAGAAGGGAAATATCAAACTTAAGCCAAAAGTAGTACCAAGGTTTTTTTGATTGTCAAAAAGATCCAGTTACGACCCACAGGTCACGATTTTTCCAAAAAAAGAACAGAAATCCTTGATTAATAACTTCTTACTTCCTGGAACTTCAGAAATTCATATTGAGAATAAGGACGTCGAGCAGAAAAATGGGATGAAAATCGAATCAAGGTCTAGAGGTATGGGTCTCTCATTTGTTTTGTCATATGAGTGTTCAAGTGTTGAAGCTTAAAGCTGAAGTTCGCAGCAAGGGAATCCGGTGTACTTGTAAAGATTTGCCATTGTCAAAAATGGGCAAAAAGAGAAAATATCCTTTTTAAGAATAAAGTTTGAAAGGAAATAGTACCGATTCAGTTTGTAGTAGTAACGGCTCTACAACAACATTTTTTATTTTATCAGAACTAAGCTTGGCAGATTTAGATTCCGATAGTAGAAAACATATAGATATTCCAGAAAAAATACATAACAAAACATTTTTCTTGATAATAAAAAATCCAAAACTATTCAGGCTAGAGAATATTAGCTGACGATTTTAGTGTAAAAGTTGTCAAAGTATGTAATATTATTCAAGAACAGTAACTTTACTAGCAGGTTATCTGTATCCATTTGTTCACTTTAAATCGTTATGTGTGGTAAAAAAATCTTCCTATTCTCTGTTTTGAAATCTTAATACAAAAACCAAGTGAACCGATACTATGCAGTCTCTTTCATGTTCAAAATATAAAGGATAAAACGCCATAAAATACGTAATAGCATGTACACCTAATGGTTTAATTTATTATATTTCTTCTGGTTTTGGTGGTAGAAGTACCAACAAAATGATAATTGAGGAATCGACATTTTTAAATAAATTAAATCCAGGGACCCAGGATTGCCAGCAGAGGCTTTAAGCATCTCGAAAACCAACTTGCGGCCAATATTAATCAACTTGTAAGACCACCGTCATCCAGCCGAAAAAATTCTAAGCAAGAAGTTAAGGAATCAAAAAGGATTGTAAGCTTAAGAAAACATGTAGAACGAGTTATTTGTAGAATAAGGGAATTTGCTATTCCTCGACCACATGCTACGTTTAATTTAAGTTTGGTTAAATATTTAGATGTAATAGTGCAAATAGTTTGTAAAGTAATAATTAATATGTAGTTAAATATACAAAAATAATAATTTGCAATATTTTATTTAAAAAAATGTTCAAATGTTATTGCAGGTGTTTTATAACAGATTTAACAAGTTTTTCATCAAAAATGTAATATTATATTGTGTTTTTCTGATTTTTAAAATCCGGATGCTAGATGAAAATTTGACGCATCCTTCTACTGAGATACATTTGTATTTGAATTTGATATAAGCATTGTTAATATTTCCATCTGAATTTATGTAATTCAAACATGATTTTTCGGTTGCTGGACTTTTAAACTTAACTACAAATTCTCTAAATAATAATAATATTAACAATCATGTACATTGGAAACAAACACCTCCTTTAAATGGATTACTGACTAGTGTGTAGCAATTAGCAAACTTAATTTCGTCGACATAGATAAGGCATTTGAATACGTGTGGCACAAGGGTCTCTAAACATCAAGCAAAGTGCACCAATTTCTTCATAACCTTCTAAATAACAGAATTTTGTCAGTTAAAGTTAATGAAAGCACATCAAGCAGGGGCGTGCGGTCCATGGAAGCGATGGAAGCACTGCTTCCCCTACCGCTTTCATAAGACATAAGACAAAACAAATTTTATATTAATATATACCTATCCATACAATTAAAATACCCAAGTATTTATTTCTATCTAATTTCCAAACCAAATCCGGCCCTGTATGCATCCCTGACCAACGCAATATTAAATATATCGAAGAGTCGAAGTGATCTCAATACGTGTATACCACACTCTATACGCGTATCGTATACGAGTAATAATTAATATGGTCTGCCGTGCCAAGTAAAGGGTAAATCGTTAGACTTCGGTATTTCCTTCGCCGCGATGCGACGCCGGAACGAAGCCGCCAAAATATTTAGTTTAGACGTGTTTGTACTCGGCAGTTACGATTGTTTGTCGCGATTTTTCGCCAGGAATACGCGCTACACGGTAGAGGATCTGTCTGACTTGACTTTGTTTATCTTACTTCTTGATTTATTTTGTCATGGATCAACCAATTGCCGGCCCATCGAGTTCGGGAAATGTAAAGTGTATCTGTTCTGTATGCAAGTTATTGGAAAAAGGATTGTCAACGCTTTTCTTTGATGAAAAAAGGAATATTATTGCAACAGGTAGGCCTACACCAGATTTTAATTTAAAGACAGAAGTGAAGGCGGCTAAAAAATCCGTTTAAAATTAAATCAAACTGTGAATTCAAAGTAAAAATGTATAGATAGTTTTCTGTATTAGTTTCTGTTATGAAATATTGTTAACTTGTTTTTAATGACTCTTAGGCAGGGTTGGGTCACTAAAGAATTGGGTTTCGACGGGCAAATTACGTAAAAATTAATAAAAAAAAACATAGGTACCTAGCCATTTAGAAAATAGAAGAAATATTAAAAAATCATAGGTACATAATCACACATTTTCGACAGTACCTACATGACAGTATTCTACCTGTATTTCAACGTCAAAAAATTGCCAAGATTTGGGCGTAGTCCTCAAAAAATTTTTCGCCTCCGGTGGCTTGCCTCCGGCGGCGGCGGGCCTACCGGCGGTGCTTCCCCTTCTGCATAACTCACCGCACGCCCCTGACATCAAGAGAATTTACACCCGAACAAGGCCTTCCACAAGGATCTCCGCTGTCACCATTTCTATACAATGCCTATTGCTATGATAATTTTCACTAAATTCATACATATTGTTTGCGGATGATACATCCCTAGTAGCACATGGAAGATCTTTAAAACAATCGACCGAAAATCTGCCGGTGCTTTTAAACTATACTGTATACTATATGGTTTAACAAATGCAAACTGGAGTCCAACTCATATTAAGGTCTCAATATATCATATTTATTCATACTCCCAATTAAAACTCACCATCTCTTACAAACTTCGACATCTAAACAACCAGCTTCATAATCCCTTATAAGAACTTTTCTATGAATTATGTGCCATATGACCAATTGACATATAAGACACAGCAACAGAATAATATTGTAAAAACATACACTCAGTTCCAAAAAAAGTGACGCACCTAATTTTTGTTGCAACTTTGAAGCTTTGTCATTTCTGAACAAATGGACCGATTTTTATTATCTTTTCATTTGTTGGTAGTTAATTCCGTTACCTTTAAGAAAAAAATAAATTGGTAGACATTTCTTCAAATCCCCCTGGATGATAGTAGAAAAACTCAAGCCATGTTATTTTCTTAATTTTTGACTCACCCTGTGCGTTAATGAAGTAAATGTATAGAAAGCGCTTACACTCTATATGAAAGTCGCCTCTTTTACGAGCATTTTGATTTTTTGTTCATTCATTTATCTCTAAAATTGTCCGAATTACAGCTTTTTTGCTGAAACCTTACGTTTATCCCACAAATGTAATTTATTGTAGGGTCACATTGCCTTTAAAAAAACAATTGTTTTAGTGGCTAAAATTACATAAAATGCCTCAAATAAGTTCAGAACAAGTAGCAGCATTAGTTACTTTAGTTAATGATGGGCGAAGTAAACGTTACGCCGGCCGCTCGTGCAGTGTGTGTCCATGAAGCAACTGCTCGTAGAGCAATCCACAAGTACGAACAAACAGGAAGCACTGCTCGAAGGGTTGGTTCTAGTCGCCCTCGAAAAACTTCTCCAAGAGATGATCGCTTCTTGAGATTGAGGATATTACGTGATCGATCAAATACTGCGGTAAATGTTCAGCAAGATTTTCGCCAAATTCGGGGTGTTACGATAAGTAAGCAAACGGTATGTCGACGTCTAAACGAAGTTAATTTAAAAGCTAGGAGACCTGCAAAAGGTTCCAAATTATTGCTACAACATCGTGCTGCTAGAAGAAACTTCGTTGAAAATTATGGACAATGAAATATTCGTCTTGTTTACGAATGAATCACGGTTTAGCCTTAACATGGTGGATGAAAGGAAAATAGTATGGAGAAGGACAGGTGAAAGGTTTAATAAGAATTTAATAACAGAATGTGAAAGTTATAATGGTAGGTCGATTATGGTGTGGGGAGGGATTTCAATGAATGGAAAGACACCATGTTTTTTCATTGAGACAGTCGATGACAGCGCTAATCTATATTGACATTTTACAGCAGTATGTCTTACCTCATGCAGAGTTAGTGGGCAATAATTTTATATTGATGCAGGATAATGCCCGACCACACACCGCAGCAATTGTTCGAAACTTCTTAGAAGCTACGGATATTACCACATTACAGTGGCCTGCCAGAATCCCCGACATGAACCCTATAGAACATTTGTGGGACGAACTAGGGAGAAAGCTACGTTCTCGCCAGAGGCCTGATGAAAATCTCGCAGAATTAGCATATGCATTAGTGGAACAATGGAATCGTATACCAATGGAAACGATAACAAACCTAATATCTAGTATGCCGCGTAGATTAGAAGCTCTTAGAGTTGCTAGGGGAGGCAATACACGGTATTAAGCAGTTATCCTAGTTTATAATTTTGTGTTTAATAAAAATGTTTTTAAAATTCGTATCTGTTAAAAACTGTTTCTCGATAAATTCATAAAGTTGGCAATATGCAAGGTTTCAGCAAAAAAGCTGTAATTCAGACAATTCTAGAGATAAATTAATGAACAAAAAATCAAAATGCTCGTAAAGAGGCGACTTTCATAAAGAGTGTAAGCGCTTTCTATACATTTACTTGATTAACGCACAGGGTGAGTCAAAAATTAAGAAAATAACATGGCTTGAGTTTTCCACTATCATCCAGGGGGCTTTGAAAAAATGTCTACCAGTTTATTTTTTTCTTAACAACAAATGGAAAGATAATAAAGATCGGTCCATTTGTTCAGAGATGACAAAGCTTCAAAGTTGCAACAAAAATTAGGTGCGTCACTTTTTTTGGAACTGAGTGTATTTCACATTTTCTCTCAAAGGGAGAAGGACTTGGGTCAATAGCCTTTTGAGTTGCATGATGTAATCATACTTATAATTTTATAAAGAATATTAAGTAAGTAACTATTTTTAATTTAAAAACTCTTAAAAATTTAATACTATTGAATATCAACCGCTTAAAAGCGTGCCATGTTGAAATTAATTGTTTAATTATTAAAAAACTTGGGGATCATTTACAAAGTAATACCATATCGAATGAGACTCTACCTGCCATAAAAATATTTAAAATTGCTTGATTCCGCCAACGATCTAAAATTTATCAACATTTAGCTCAGAACATAAAAAAAAAATTTGCTCTTAGCGTGGAGTTCAGTATCCATTGGAGATTTCTTTACATCGAAGTTATTTTTTATTCATAAATTTTTAACATTTTCAGGTTCCCAATGTTGCAGTTAATTTAAAATTTAACAGATACAAACCCAAACAATTTATTTGATTTATATTTTCATGATCTTTTATTTCAGCTAATAATTTATAAAATAAACGTTCTCGTTATGTATCATATGAAAAAAAATCCTATAAACCCTATTTTAAATAAACGGCAACAAATTTTTACAGGGTAAACTGTATTCACCGATTTTATCGCATGATAAATGGCAGCTCCGCATTTAAAGGCAATATGGAATTATATTATTAATTTATATATATTTTTGAATAAGTGCAGGAAATATCACATAACTCTTTTTTTAGCGTGATTTTGCAATATTTCCGGTGTTCATAAAAAGAAAAAAGTCTCTGTTTAATTAGAATTAATTAAATATGTAGTACTGGGGGTCAACTTACGTTTTCTTAATGTCACACGTAGAGATAGGAAAGTCAACGAAGTGTAACATCACACATTATAGAAGGTAAGTATGTAGAAGGAACCTATTTTGTTAGTAGTAACAATATTTTTCATTTAGTCCTTATGGGACAAATAATATGAAAAGTTGTATTAAAGAAAAGTGCTGTCGGAACTGTCATGTCAGTTTGAAGTTCAGTGCCGCGTAAAGTCGCTTTCTCCTATAAGAACAATATTAAAAGTAATACTATGGGTACGGTATTTAATAGTAAAATTTAAACTAAATATAAACTTATTGTTAAGCAAGCCAAGTGTTGTGATTTAACTTGCGTCAACAGTTCATAAGGCTTCTATGTTCCTCGATTGTAGGTTAATTTCACTGATTCTTTTATTTACTGAGAAAACGAATTGAACGAGCTTTTCACTGTGGTAATTTGGCGTTTATTTCTCCAAATCACACAAAACTTCTTTAGTACATGATTTTACAATAACATAACTAGTCACTACATTCGTTTAGTACATTTGCTGGTGGCTTTTTTTAGGCAATGCTATTTGTTTCAATCCGACGGAAAGAAACCACGTGAGTTTGTTGACATACAACCTTGCTTTATCGAAGCCAAAAATGTAGCAGTATACAAAATGGAAAACTATATTATCTGACAGCAAGGTTACGCCCCTGTTGTCATGACGATTAACTAACAATGCATTCTGATAGGCTACACAGTCGCCATGTTTTCTTTTAACCAATTGGACGGTAATCAACAAATGTACCATGCTGTGTCACCTTTCTCGAGCGCCAAAACACCGTCAAAGGGTTTTCGGATGTACAATAACATCTAAATGTAGAACTTTGCTTTTTCCTGGAATAACGGTCGACTAGCCGCTTATTATTTAGGAAATATTATATGTATTTTAAAAGATGAAATTTGCAAGTTTTATGTTTATCCCGGCGATAACACTATTCGTTCCGCAAACATTGATACATTTTGCTCTTTATTGAAATAATATTGAAATCAAATATTTAACAGTAGTATTGATTCTAAAAACATTACCTGCATTTAATTATATTATTTTTAATACATTTGGATGATCGTTTCCCCAACACTCATTGTAAAATTTGAATATTGTTCTAAATTGATTGCTTGCTTAAAGCGGCAAGAGAAAAATTGTAAAACGAAAAGGTTAAGAGATTTCGCTGAGCAAAAAATGACAGAACGCTGTGTTGGCTCAATGGTAGTGTTCTGGGCTCGTTTTAATTCAGTTATTTTTAACTTAGTGCTATGCATCATTTATGAAAATCTAAGTTCTATGTTTCTGGAACCTGTAATACCGGAAGAAGTCTGCGAAATAGCACGAAAGTTAAAAACAAAAACAGTAGCGGCATTGATGAAATTTCGAGGAGCATCGTAAAATTAACAGCTATTGAATTGCAAGCTGTTCTCAGTTATATCATAAATAATTATTTTGCCTTTACAGTCTTTCCTGAGAGCTTAAAGACTGTGCTCATCAAGCCTTTAAATAAAACCTTAAAATGCTAGACAAATATAGGACTATAAGTCTGTTATCGGCGGGGTTCCCAAAAATATTAGTGTTAGGTCTGGACTCCTTGGTGGCTAATTCCACGGTCCTAGGCGCCTAATCCATCTGTATTCAAACATCTTATACAATTTCTGGCTAACCACATTTCCGCAATTTGGCGGAGCGCCATCCAGTTGATACCAACAATCTCTTCTATCCAAAGGCATATTGTCAACAAAATGGCGGCACCCATAAGTTTAATCAACTTTCACATGACTCGACCACTGCGCGCCATCAAGAGTCTAACCCACTGTACGCTCACGGTCAAGAACAGTTAAACAATGATCAGCACTTTCTGTGTATAAAAAGCGTACGATGGGTAAGGCACCTTCGTCTTTCTGACTTGGTCACCTCCCATACCCTCAGGAGTGCTATAGAACGAACGATCTAAGCCCCTCTCCTGAGTCCCTACTGTGAACCTACTATCCTAGCTAGCATCCCCTAGTAGGACCCAGTTACGCCTCCCAAAAAGGTCCACCGGAACATGCTAAGCGGACTCTGGGCTACTGGGTAACCTATTATAAAATAAAGGGAAATGAAAGTCTGTCTTTACCACCAACTACTTGTTTAAGACCTATTTCTCCTACTGTTTACAGTTATTAGCCTACGTCAAATAAATATAAAACCTCTACACTCAATACTCAACAAGTGTATCAACTAACCCCTTATTCTTAACCTATTTGTGTAGCCAAAGGGACGTTCCTAGTCAAGTCCATGGGCAGGCACACACATTCATTGAACCATCCACTACTGTGTTTTACCTTGTTTACATTAAAATTGTATAGAGTTGCTGATGATGATCTTTTCTAAGGTCGAAACTAGTCCGACTCAATTTTCAAACTCATATGGTGAATCCCTCCCATATATATGCCCTCGATACCCAAATCTAGGGTGTAGTGTAGTTAATATTAAAAAATTTTGGTGGTAAAGACAGACTTTCATTTCCCTTTAAAATACATAACCACAGACCATGGACTACTTCTTAAATATTATAAAATACTTATTTTAATAAAAGGGTACTTTGTTTTTAGACGAGCGTCTTATTTCCTACTCCAAGGCCCCTCTAGGACCAAAACGGCACTAAGTCGTGACATGGTGGAGGCGCCTACCGAATCCCGGAGAGCTTAATCATCCAATTAATATCAACAAAGTCTGTCATAACACTCATCAAAAAGTAAAAAAACAATTCAAAAATATCTTTTTTTACCAGATATACTGATTGGTTAATATACCCTATCGAGTGTGGTCCTATATGTACCACCATTGAGTGTTAAATTTAACACCCAATTTTTTACTGTGTGGTGCTTTGGCGGTGCAAACCTCTGGGTTCAACAAATAATTCGCTCTCTATTCCTAATAACATAATAAACTATTACAATAGTTATTAGCATACTTTTTTTTTATTATGCGAAGTATAGAGAATAATAACCAACATTAAAATATGTTAACTAATCTAACACCTTAACCAGTTCTTAAAATGATCCATTTCAGAATAAACCTGAATTGTCTGTAGCAGAAAAGAATGGAATTTATCGAATAAAGAAAGGCATTAAAAAGTTAATTACAATGTGTCTAACTTTTTCTGCTCTCCCTTAATTTATTTGACAGTGAAAGTAGGTAAGTGTAATCTTAGCGCTTTTATAGAGCTATTAACCTTTAAAGAAAGTGGCCGTAGCTCGACTAAAAGAAACCAGAAAAAGTTTCCCCTTAAATCTCGACCGAGTGGCACCTAATGATCTGGAAGTGTATTCTTATTCTTCTCTTCATTAACAGCTTAAATTTGTTAACTTTATTTGCCTTTTCTGCTTTAGTTTTTGCTACTTTATTTTATTCGTTTATTTTGCTCGTCTTGTGGAAGAACCTTGCGAATGACAGAAATATAAATAGCCTTACTCTGTTTTTTCTGTAACTGTTTATTAACCCTTTAAACTAATCTGGTTTCTGCAGAGTAATCTCATCTCATCTGTTATTGCTCTAGTAAGCGAATTAGGCAATCCAAACTAGGTTATGTTTACCCACCACGGTCATATTGGAGTCACAAAGTGCTTCCAACATGGCCGTCGACGGCAATCGTCAGAAAAACTAACCTTTATTTTTGTGTGTATGTCAGTTTCACGCGAAAACCGCGATTTTGGTTTTGTGTATTTTATTAAGTTATTGTTGTTTAATAATATGCGTTTTTTCTGTTATTTATATTTAATAACACTTAAGGTTGAGGACGTGATTGGAGATGTTAACAATGGCAAATGTATAGATATCTACACAAATTATTGAGGGAAAGCCGTGAAGTTGGTGAAAGGTTATTTGAAAAGGGTTTATGATATTTGTTTTAAAATCCTCAGTGTTTAAAACTTACTGAAACGTGGCTTGTGTGTTTATATTGGTTGTTAATTAAGTGTTTCGTGGTTTAAGGTGCCTGCAGAAGGTGAGCATTATTGAGAACAGCGATCCTTTTACTCTTGAGGACAGTGAATTGAATTTTTCTAACGAGGGGGTGCCACCAGTGTTTAATATGGATATTGCTTTGTATTTAGTGCTGAACCACAATTAATACACCAAGGAAGAACTGAAAGCTTTTAAGAGTCTTCAATCCTATAAATATTTTGAGGCAGGATTTGTTATTAAAGTGGGCACAAACTTAGTTCAGGTTTTCTTTATTTTGGTCGGAAATTGGAAGTAAAAAAAATTGCAGCGATGTCTAGAATAGAAATAGACCGTTTGTTAAAGAGAGTCGAAAAGCTTGGTTACAGCTCTGCACTAATGAGAATTGTGGAGCCTTTTGCTTCCAAATATCAGCCACAACTGTTGAAAATTTACCTTGGGTCTTAGGTAATGTCAAAAGAGTTACTTATCACATTTTTTTCTGATGAAAAGTTTTTTTAAGAAGATTGTGAAATTGCTTTAAAATTTCATTCTGAAGTAATTATGCCGGAACTGTTGTGAAGATACTTTACTAGAAATGCTGAGACTGCGAAAGTACATTATTGGTGCAAGATGTTAACGGTGGAAGGTTTATGGTAAAATGTGAGCGGGATGAGAGTGAGACCTCATGACAAACGTAACAGCAACAAAAACTGGACAATACAAACGAAAGATATTATGAGTGTATTTGCTAGTGAAGCCAGGGCTATATTGTTGTTCAAATTATAAGGCTTTAGTAAATAAGCGTAAACTTTGTTTTTATTGTTTATAAATTAATTTAATTGTAGTTACTCAATAAACACAGTACACAGTAGAAGCCATACTATCGAGTTTTAAGCAGTGTGTTATGGGCTTGCATACAACTCATTTTCTGAATTGTTTTTTTTTATAATAAATTTAGGTCGTATTCAAAGAGAATACAGAAATATAATGAAAATAAAATAGCTTTTATAGTGCTAGCCTTGTGGCACCTTTATCAACCTTGATCTGTAATAATTCCTTCTCACTGGATGTAAATGTGTATCTCATAATTTGTGAAGGAACATGATCGGGTTGATTTTCTACCTCTAAGCTAGCAGGATTTTCTAAAGTTACAAACATTGCATTATTATGAATTAAAATTATGGTGCTAAATGCTTTTACCTGTTATGAAATGCTTGCTGCAAACTCTGATTTTTCAATATGGTGTCTTTCGGGATAAATCATTCAGGCGGGTTATAAGCTATAGTTTAAAAGTTTTACAAACAGTTAAATTCCAATAATGTTTTTTTAATATAAATTTTCATAATTTTTACTATATTTTTAAAAAAATTCGAAATGTTTCTCTTTCATTAAATAAACATAATTTTCCACGCAGACAATTTACATATTACGATAAAAAAACATTAAACACATTTAATAATTACAATAGCTAAAAGTATTATGTTAATAGTTAATAAAATGTCCATTATTTTTTATTACTTGCCGACAACGTCGCGGCATTGAGGCAATCAGTTTTTGAACAGTATTTTCGGAAAGGTTTGTCCAAACTTTATTGATTTTATTTACCAATGATTGTTTATTTGGAAATAATTGTGTACGAATTCCACGTTCTACTTCTTCCCATAGATTTTCAATGGGGTTTAGTTCTGGGGATTGTGCCAGCCACTGCAAAACCCAAACGTTATTTTCTTGAAACCACTCTTGAACAATTCGTGAAGAGTGTTTTAGATCGTTATCCTGTTGAAAAATAAAACGCAACGGCATTTCCTACTCTGCATAAGGCAACATTACATTTTGCATTATATCTCTATAGACAAATCGATCCATGGTGTCATTAATGAAGTTTAAAGGACCCACCCCATTTCATGAGAAATAATCCCATAGAAAAACACTGCCTTTACCATGCTTAACTGGGGGTGTAACGTATTTAGAATTAAACCTTGTATTGATTGGCCGTCTTACACGCTTCATTCCATCAGAATTGAAAATTTTATAACGCGTTTCATCGCTAAATAAAACTTTTTTGCACTCGTCTACTGACCAATTTAAATGTCGACGTGCAAATTCAAGCCTAGCCACTCTATTTCTTGCCGAAATAAGGGGCTTTTTAGCCGGGCGTCTACTAAATAACTTTGCGTCTACCAACCTTCTTTGAACTGTCCATGGACTAACCATAATTTGGGGAATTTCAGCAATAATTCTAGGTGCAGACATCCAAGGATCGTTTTGAGAAATCCTTTTAATGCGTCTGTCTGTCCAAATTGTTGTTTTTCTCGGGCTTCCCGATTTCGGTAGATTCTCTAAATGTCCCCTTTGAATGTAACTTGAAATTATTTTGGATACGCTGTATCTTGGTAAAACAAATCGTCTTGAAATTGTGGCTTGTATTGTACCTTCCAAGTGTGCATTCACTACTCTCTGCTTCAATTATTTCGAAATTGGAATACCTCTCGGCATGATTAATACAGCACAGAAATATTAATTAAACATAAAATAAACTCTGCAAAAATAAGTTATCTTTTACTTTCACTAAAACCTTTATTTTTTAGGAAAATATTAAAATGTTGCTTTACTTTTGACGCATTACAATACTGTATTTGAAAGTTTACGTCAATATCCGTTCATTTGTTTTGATTGCTGGAAAAAGCTGTTGCCGCCGATAACAGCAGCCTACTTCGATATTTAAGACACAATGTATTTAAATACGATATCATGCATTTAATATTATAAAATCGAGATTTCTTTTATTTTTCGAAAATGTTGCTCTACTTTTGTCCGATAGTGTATATAATGATATTTTTCAATTTTTAACATCTTAATAAATTATTTACATAATATGGTATTATTATTTTATGTTACTTACTTAACATATCAACGATAATCAGGAAGGGGAGGGGGAGGGGATTACCCCGAGTTTTCAATGAGGGTACGGATATCACCCGAAATTTATTTTGGGTTGCAGAATTTCAAAAAGACTAAATTATTTAACGGTCATTCTGTCAAATTTTTATTTCCGTTACACTTAATTATAACCACAATTTTGACGTCTTATCGTGGGACATAAAACAATATAAAAAAAATACTGATAAGAAAATAATTACATTACTTGAAAAATATATTTCCAAATGCAATTTAGTTCGTAAAATTTCACAATATTTTCTAAAAGTTCGGCACAAGTTAATTTTGTTCCTAAATACCTACTTATTTTTATTAAATTGATGCCCGGGCTCTAAGTTCCATTAGACTTTTTTTGAAGCCAAGCTCCGCTGTTTTTCTTTTGCCTAATACATCTTTTCCCTTCATCGTTTCTGAGGATGACAACGGGCGGCGATGAGACATAATTTAGTTCACAGTCTTTAAAGGTTCAAAATGAGGCAATTTTTATATTCTATAACACTAGTTTTGTCAATAATACGTTCAGAATCTTTTTAGGAATGTTAATTTTTCATCGGAAATTGCGGTAGTCAAACCCCTGAGAGAGAAAACACTTTAAAAAACCTAAAATTAAAAAAAAACAATAAGTCAGTGGCGGCTCGTCGTATAAAGCAACTGAGGCCGGGCCTCACATGTAAAATTAATAAATTATTTATTTAAACATAAAACGTTTTTTAACTAATTTTCAATCATTAAAAGTATCAAAACAATAGAACATTGAATTACCATCAAAGTTCAACATATTATCTTTTAAATTTAGCGCGCACCCCATCCAACATTAATTTTAAAAACTGAAATCGTTGCCTGACCGCATAAAAAGAAAAATGTAATCCCAAAATCTTGAGCTTCCTTTACGTCACAAACGCTATGCTCTCCAACCCGACACCTCCACCGCATTAATTGCGCAGAACAGGAAGAATAGGCAAATTTTGTAGGCGAGTGAGGCCCACTTATTTGGGCCTATATATCGTATTATTTTTACAGTAGCTTGCAATGGCTTGCATGTTGCCAAATGTTTATTGAACAAGGACACTTATTGACTTATTTACTTATTATTTAAATGTTTTATTTTTAAAAACATAAAAAAATAAGTTAGAAATGATTGATAAATGTTTTCATTGTCTATAAGATATTATTAATAAATATGCAATTAAATCCCAATAACAAAAAAGAGATAAAAATTAAAGATTATAGGTGGGTGCCTAGTGCCTATTTGAAACTTGGCAATGTTTTATTGTTAACAGGCTCATATATCTTTTCTTCTCGTAGGATCAATTATCGGGTTATTAGATTTAATTAGTGCCATTCGTTTATGATTGTTAACCTATCGTGATTTTAGATTTTCGAGGCAGGTCTGCGGGTTAAAATACTGACAACTAATTAATTTGTTTTCTTGTTGTGTTAGTGCACATACCGACTCCTAGAGTCGGTTGTGGTTGGTGATAGGAGGTAAGGTAAGGCAAGAGCCCTTTACATCAGGTGAGTAAGCCGATTTGCTTTTTATTTTAATAATTAATACAGTATTGCCATTGCCAAGGTCCAAGCTTTCGTTACATAAAATTATTTTTTTTGTGCTTTGTGCCTATTTTAATTTAAATTATGAATCCCTCTCACGATATTGTTTTGTCTTTGCTTAAAACCCCTTTCTCGCGACGACCTGAGATAGAAAAACGGCAAATTTTGGAGAGTCGACCAACACCAAAAATAACGGCAGTTTCTAGCGAAAAGAGGGTGGGTCGGGAAAGTTCGCGATCATTTCAAACTTCATAATATGATAGTTACAAATGGCTTTGCGGGAGTTCATATAAACAAAGTTTGTATTGCTGGCCGTGTATTTTATTAGGCAGCGTAAAAAACAATTGGAGTTCAGGGGGTGGGTATTCTGATTTAAAAAAAATTTCACGGGCGGTAAAATCACACGAAAGTTCCAAAGAACATATTAAGAATTCTGTGGCGCTTACGAGAGTAGAGCAAAATGGAGACACAATAGCGGATGCACTGAGAGAAATTGACCCTGACCTTGCAAATTGAATATTTTTCTCGTGAAACCTAGTATTTCAAAATAATTATATTGCTGGTTGAATTCCTAACTACTCATTTTAAGCCAATGACCTTGAAATGGCGAAAAATTTTCGCCTGCGGCGCTATTTTATAGCCTCACCCCAATATACACCCACGAGCCGCCACTGCAATAATGCGATAGGGGATTCCAAAATATTGTAAAAATTCCCTATACGCTTTTACAGGGTCGCACTAACTTTCGTGTTAATTTCATATTGAATCCTTTAACTCCGGCACTGGTTGCTTAAAAATTGCGACGCGCACTTGCTTTGCAGTATTGTTTTATTTTTATTTAATGTTAAATATTTTTTTTTGTAGATGGTTCTTTCCAGCGATGCTGTGATGAGCACCGCTGGATAAGCAAAACCGCAAAGAACCAAAGTGGAAAGTTAAAAAAAAATTGAATTAATTATGTTAAATTAAATAAATGAATGATTCAAGCAAATAAAACAGTAGTCCATAGTCTCCAGTCTTCCTCCACAAAATTTTTAATAGAGAAAAGGATTTACATGTTTCTGGCGTCTGGACGTCCAACTTCAGGGGATACTAAAAGGAATTTCAAAATGGTAAAACGACCAGTTAAAAACGAATAAATAATGACTTACCCAAAATCGAGTTAAATAAAATTATTTAGAGTTGCCTAAAATTAATGAGTACAACTAGTAGAGGTGTGTAGTTCGCGAACGAACTAGTTCAAAAGATCGAATCTGATAACTGAACTAAAAGATTCAATCAGTAATTCTTTAAAGATTGAATCAACGCGAACTAACTTGTACTATACGCAAAACGCGAACGAGAGCGTGACGACCGCGAGGCAGATCCTGAACTACCCGTAGCCTGGAGACCGACCGATGGTGTCGGCTGTCGGAGAGGTGGACTGCTGCCTCACGTACAACTCGGCCAGGATAGCGTGAGATATGACAATAGGTTCGTTTTGGTTGTAAAATAAGGATTGATTTCAAGTAGTTCGAGAACTGCGCAGAACTCGTTGTGCATTAAAATAAATCCTTGAACTGTTTTAGAATGGTTCGTACTTAAAAGAAACCGAAACAGTTGTTGAAGTTGTGAAGAAGGGTAAAATTAACCATAACCTCAAATATTTCAAATTTCAAAAATATCGCTAATCTACCTACGATTGCTCTGAGGACTTTAAAATGTTCTATAAACTGAGTGTCCGAGTACATACATGTTGACAATATTCTCAGCATATAGTAACTCGCTTTTTGTTGATACTGTACAGCTTCTGGTATTAATAAGTTATTAAATATATGTTCAACTTCTGAAGACGACCTGAAGCTGATTCTACAAATACACTGATAAGTACCTAATGTTTCAATACTCTCAAAAACTACTAAATTCCATGTTTTAATTAATTTTTCTATAGAAATTTGTACTTGCCATAACTATTGGGTTATCATTCCATTCTAATTGAACAACCCGTTTTTCCGTGCTTTTTAGTTTCAACAAATCCAAAACAATAAAATCAGCTGACGAGCTGAAAATACTGCGCGTGCGTTAACTAAAAATCCCGAATCGATTCTATCATAAAGCTGGAACTGCTTTGATAGTTCAAGAACGGTTATGAACCGGTTCCAAATATAACCAAAACGTTTAAATTTCAGTTCTGAATCGGTTCTAACTGAACCAAAACAGAAATATCTCGATGCGCATGTGCGGACTGTTCTAGAACGGTTCTAAGTTCGAACCAAAACAAACCTAATATCAAATATTATCTATCACTCATTCGATGCGCCGTGGCTAGAGACAAAATTTGTCATATTTATCGAGACGTTCATACAGTAAAAAACGGTATAGTTTTACTGTGCTATCGACGAATTACCATGCTTCTGTTTTATTTATTTACTAGGTTTCATTGTTATTTATAATATTACTTTAAAATATTTCCCTAATATATTTCTTTTGCTTCACTGTACGCGTGCGAGTATAAATCAGTGAACTAAATGAACTAAACGAACTAGTCTTTTGTACTATTCACTTTATTGAACGAGATCGAAAGAGTGAACTCGGCAAAGTGAATTAAACTTCCCAGCACTAAGAACTAGTATATGTTGATGATATGAAGATGTTATATTATGAATTAGGAAAATGCATTTTAGTTTAAATATTTCAACGTAAAAACCTTTGTTTTTGTTTATTTAAAGATTACATACCTAATACATCCAAATACTACTTTTATTACCCTTCTCTTGTTTTTTTTTTGTAGTGTGCTGAACATTAACATTTTTTTCTACTAGAACTTAACTGTAGTTCTATAATATAAATAGATATATTAATAGGGTAATTGTTTGTTTCACTGTTTTATAGTTTTTATAATGCGCTGCATTAAGGCTTTTCACAATTATATGATAACATATTTATTTTCTTTCCTACAAAGTGTCAAGGCAAGACAAATGCACATTTTATCAAGTCTACTATAAACATTTAAAATCTCCGTTCTGACTAACTTTTAATCTTAAAAAAAAGTAATTTTCTTGCAACTTTCGTCGTATGTTGTATGGAAAATGATAGAAAAAGACGAGGCGACAAGGGGAACCTGTAATGGCGTTAAGAGCAACCAATTTTACTTACGGAACTATGCCAGAAACCAAATTGTAATTCGAAATTTCAATTTCTGTATTTACGCCCCAAAATACGCAAATCCTGAAATTTTCATAATTTTTGCAGTGTATTGCTTCTTCGAGAAAATTGATGCTTTACATCTTCTTAGATTTCATATTATACCAAGATTTACTATAGTTGCTTTTTTTTATAAACCAATATACATATTCCAACACATTCAGTTAAATAATTTTAAAGCCGGACCTGACGTACACGAGAACTGCGCAGGCCCAACAGTTTCGGAAAACGTCGCATGCTGGGGACATTTCTGTAACACGGTATTAGCAATATATTGGTTATATATTATATGAGGACTAAACGGTGACAAGTCAACACCCAGGAATGCCAGAATTGAAAAAAATAACAAAATAAACACACAATGGAATGTTTTGCTCGATATACAAATAAAGCCTCAGAAATACGGTCTTGCTATTGATATGTTATTTCGTAATTATCTCAATAACTGTTCAGTTTAGATATAATAGATGGTACATGAAACATACTTAGAATTTGATTCAAAATTCAAAAATTAAATAAAAAATAGACGTTTGCATTTGAAAAAATGAAGTTGTTGGTCGTAACTTATTTTTGGGCTACCTTGTATACATGAATTTACCATAAAATAAACACACTAAGAAATTAAAATCGACGGGTCCGAGCCTTTTTCTAAAAAACACATCTCCCAATTTGAAATGAATTTAGACATTAGTTCTGAGACACACTGTATTTTATAATAACCTGTATCTTGAAAATAAAATAAATTTGTAAATCAGTGTATAGTAACTTTTTACATTCTTTTGAGATCGTCTTTCGTGTCACCCTGTGTAGAAGATATTTAGAATTTATTTTTATGCTGTTTTTTTTTACCCTCCATATTTATAATACTGGAATTATTTCCGTTAGAAAATATCCATGGTGGTTTAGTTATCAACTGTCATAAACGTCAGAGATCGAACAAGAAAGACATAAAATAGTAGAAGGTGATATATTTCCGCTTGTAAAAAATAAGGTCGCGACGTCACGTCACCATGACCTCGTATTTGATCGACCCAAGCGAAATAAAATATGCCGTAAAAACATTTTATTCGGTTTTATGTCATAATTTATGGGCGCATTGCCAAAATAAACATTCAATATGGTATGCCATGCATTTTCTATAGCTGTAAAATTAGCCGCTATATACTAAGTATATTATATAGCCGTGATAACGACCCTCTTGAGTGAATGCTCCTATATTCGCGTGCGTTGAAGCCCTTTACCACCGCGCGTTATATAGATATAGAATATTTTATCTAGAAACGCGGGCTTTTAAAGAATTTAATTAATATTGGTGTCGTTATAAAAATTAAATTAATATTTTACCATGAACGGAGTCTGTTCTATTTAAAAGTCTAGTGCGGTAATTTAATTTAGGTCTCTACTGAGGTTAATTTTACTAAAGATAGAGTAAGATTTTTAGGTCAAGCACGATTTTAGCTCTTTTAATAAAAGATTTAGGACTTATAGTACACCGAGAGCTGTCCATGCCTATAATAAAATTAAAATTTAATCATTTTCCATCCCACCAGTAATCATTTTGAAGATAAAAAGATTAAAATGGATGCTTCTATTAATAATGCTAAGCCTAATATCCCAAGGGATTTATATTTTAATATTTTAACGCAAAGTGGGATTTTGTGGATATAAATGATGCTGAACCTATAATAGAGGATAAATAAATTAGAGAGGTTTATATATTTCATTTAATTTATTAAAATGGATAGTTATTATTTACTTGTTCATTTATTTGACATAATTATTACGTATAAAAACAGTGACATTTTTTACAAAAATCCTTAAATACATTTGGACTATATACCTAGCGCTTCTTTCAACCAATCAAATTAAAATATCAGCGAGTATTTTTTAGTTGCTCGATTACCCAAAATTATTTCCCACGCCACCAATTTTTGTATCAAAATTGTGTCATTGCTATGGAGTTATTTACTTGCTCTCGTCAAATATCTTGTCAAAGTAAATTTAAATAATAATTTTATATCGTTTTGGAAGCATTTCTTTGTAAATAAAATGCTAAAAACATTTTCGAGAAAACGTTACAAAATGTGTTCCAGTAAATCCTGTAAAAACCTAAAAATTAGGTAAAAATAAGAAGAACGAAAAACTATTAAAATACCTGGAAGGCTTCAACATTATTAGTGACCGCCAGTATGGATTCCGTAAGTCTAGATTTCTCGCTTATGTTACTTATGTTTGGAACAACGCAATAGAACATCATGGGGAGTCCCGGGCGGTAGCACTGGACATTTTTAAGGCCTTTGACCGAGTATGGCATGAGGGGCTTCTAACTAAAGTAAGTGCATACGGAATGCCTGTTCAATTTTGTTCATGGCTGTCGAGCTTTCTTAAAGACCGTTCTCTGCGAGTGGCGATGGACGGATTTCTTTCAGACACATATAACATCAACGCCGGAGTCCCTCAAGGTTCTATATTGTCGCCCACCCTTTTCTTACTATACATTAACGATATTTTGGAAAAAACTAAAAATCCTATATACAGGGTGAGGATTTTAAAGTGTTACAACGGAATATCTGAAAAACGGCTATAAATATTTTAGTCAAATTTTGGGACGTGGATAGGGAGGTTGGGGGACAAATTTTAAAATATTTTTGATATTTACCCCCCCTCCAGATTTGATGTGGCTAGTGACAAATTTGAAATGTCAAATGGAAAGGTATTTTTTTTTTTTGATAATTCGATTCCTCGTCAATAACTACGTAAGTGAGCAGAAAATTGTTACATTTGCTCTACTAGTTGCTTAGTTACGAATTTTTCAATAAATAAAATAGGAATACTTAAAAATGATAATTCCTTAAAAAATCTAACGACGATCATGCTTCAAAAGGTGTTCGAAATGACCCCCATCCATTTCTAAACATTTTGCAATTCTTTTTTGACATGAGTTGCGCACGCGAGTTAACATTTGAGGCGTTACTAAATTACATGCTTGTTGAATACGATCTTTCATGTTTTCTGGTGTGGTCGGTGGTGTAGCCATAACTTTCTCTTTTATAAATCCCCACAAGAAAAAATCTAATGGGGTTAAATCTGGTGACCTTGCAGGCCAATTTACAGGACCACCACGACCAATCCATCTGTTTCCAAACATTTCATTTAGTGTATCTCGAGCTTGTCGGGCAAAATGTGGCGGAGCACCATCTTGCTGAAACCATAGTTCTTGTTGATTTCCATTATTATTCAGAAGTTGTGGCAAATCGGTTTGTAAAAAATTATTATACATTTCTCCATTTAGGTGACGGTCAAAAAATGTGGTCCAATGACTCTATCTCCGACTATGCCACACCAGGTATTAACCGACCAAGGATGTTGGTTTGGCAGAAATCTCATCCAGTGAGGATTTTGAGGTGCCCAATAGTGTAAATTGTGCCGGTTGACCTTAAATTAAGAAAAGCAAAATTGATTGAATCAGTATAAAATTAAAAATAAATCTAAATGTATGTGAATATTCTCTAAACACCCGTTAACGGGTGTTTAGATATGTATTTATTTATGTACACCCATCAAGTAGTGGATTACATATTTTTGATTATTAAAAGTTACATTAATCCATATTGATTTAAATAATTACCTGACCACAATTGGTAAATGTAGCTTCGTCAGAAAATACTATCTTTCTTAAAAATGCATTGTTTTCGTGAATTAAAGTTTGTAACCACGTACAAAATGTAATCCTATTTTGAAAGTCTTGGCCATACAATTCCTGATGAATAGTTATGTGGTAAGGGTGAAAATTGTGCTTGTGTAAAATAGCCAGTACCGATTTTTGGCACATTCCTGAATCACGAGCAAGTTCCCTTGAACCAACATGAGGATTTACAGCTATTACACCCAACACTCCAACGGCCATATCGTCATTAGTTTTTGTTTGTCTTCTAACTCTGTTCTTATTTTTTAGGATTCCCGTGCTGCGGCCTCGATCTTCTAATCGCTTAAATGCCATATGAGATTTTTGAATGGCGGGAAACCTAACAGTCCACAATTGCGCCGCTTCCCGGTAGTTTTTTCTACATTCTCCCAGAATTAACAACATGTCTATTTCAATGTCATAAGATTGTTCCATAATTGCACTGAATAATGAACTTTATCAGATTATCACTACTTGTCAAAGTCAAAAGTGGTTTCCTAGGATTCAACATAATTAAAGGTTTGGATAAACAATAATCATAGGTGTCATGATTTAAAATGTGTAGTTTTAAGTATTCCTATTTTATTTATTGAAAAATTCGTAACTAAGCAACTAGTAGAGCAAATGTAACAATTTTCTGCTCACTTACGTAGTTATTGACGAGGAATCGAATTATCAAAAAAAAAAAATACCTTTCCATTTGACATTTCAAATTTGTCACTAGCCACATCAAATCTGGAGGGGGGGTAAATATCAAAAATATTTTAAAATTTGTCCCCCAACCTCCCTATCCACGTCCCAAAATTTGACTAAAATATTTATAGCCGTTTTTCAGATATTGCGTTGTAACACTTTAAAATCCTCACCCTGTATAGCTTTGCTGATGACAGCACACTTGTTTCATCTTTTACTTTGGATGCTCGGACATCGGCTGCTAATGCACATTTCTATAGGCAGCAAGAGGCCTCACATCTCAACAAGGACTTGGACGAAATTCTGTCTTGGGGTGACAGTAACCAAGTAGAATTTAATGCTAAAAAAACCCAGGCGGCAGTTTTTTCTAAAAAAATTAATGTTGAAGAACCGGATATAGTTATGGCGGGACATTCGATTCCCTTGGCTTCATCATTTCATTTATTGGGCGGTAATTTGGATACTCATATGTCTTGGCATAGCCACGTTGCGGCCATTGCTAAGGCAGCCTCGCAGAAGCTTCAAGTACTTTTCCGAACAAAGAACCTATATACACCCCAACAACTTTTGATGCTCTATAAAGCCCAAATTCGACCATCGCTGGAGTACTGTTCGCATATTTGGGGCTCTGCTCCTAAACATACCCTGAGATTGCTAGATTCCATTCAAAGAAGAGCCATTCGCTTGATCGGTGACGATAGTCTGACAAACAATCTGGAAAGCCTTGAACATCGAAGGCAGGTTGGCGACTTGAGTCTATTTTACAAATATTTTCATGGCAAGTGTTTAACTGAGGTTGCCCGCTTAATACCACCCAGAGCGGTGTATGGTAGAAATACACGACGAGCCACTGCAGCCCACCAGTACGTGGTTCAGCTTAGTGTCCCTCGAACGACACTGTTTCAAAATTCTTTCATCTGGAGAACGTCATCACTCTGGAACGACCTCCCTGAGATCGTGTTCCCCAACGAGTATAATCTTCAAAGATTCAAGACCAACGTGAATCGTTTCCTTCACACACACACCGCTCCCAGAGCGCCATAAAGGATTTATCCTGCAGTGCTGTGCCTTATCATTAAAAAAAAAATAAAAAAAAAATGGACATTTAACAAGCAGAAAAAGAATGATTCATAGTATAAAAAAGGGGTTGTTAAGCAAATGAGGAACCAACCAGCATAGCTTTAACGCACATATAATATATAACCAATATATTGCTAATACCGTGTTACAGAAATGTCCCCAGCAAGCGACGTTTTCCGGAAGTGTTGGGCCTGCGCAGTTCGCGTGCACGTCAGGTCCGGCTTTAAAATTATTTAACTTGATATGTTGGAATATGTATTGATTTATAAAAAGAAGGAACTGTAGTAAATCTTGGTATAATATGAAATATAAGAAGAATTTTTCAATTTTCTCAAAGAAGCAATACACTGCAAGAAGTTATGAAAATTTCAGGACTTGCCTATTTTGGGGCGTAAATACAGAAATTGAAATTTTGAATTACAATTTAGTGTCTGGAATAGTTCCGTACGTAATATTGGTTGCTCGTAACACCATAACAGGTGCCCTTTGTCCTTGTATCATTTTCTATACAACATACGATGAAAGTTGCAAGAAAATTACTTTATTTTTAAGATTAAAAGTAAGTCAGAACGAAAGTTTTAAATGTTTATAGCAGACTTGATAAACATGTGCATTTGTCTTGCCTTGGCACTTTGTTGGAGAGAAAATAAATATGTCATCATATAATTGTGAAAAGCCTTAATGCAGCGCATTATAAAAACTATAAAACAGTGAAACAAACAATTATCCTATTAATATATTTTTTATTAAAACTACAGTTAAGGTTTTAGTAGAAAAAATGTTAATGTTCAGCACACTAAAAAAAAACAAAAAAGGGGTAATAAATGTAGTATATGGATGTATTATGTAATATTTAAAGAAAAATAAAAGGTTTTACGTTGAAATATAAAGGAAACAGTAAAATCGCAGCCGTATTGACAAAACACATAATATTAATGCATAATTAGATATACTTTTAATTATTTTGTTAGGGTGGCAAGAACAGAAAAGCATTTTTAAAATATTTCACTACTAGACATTCAATAACCAATGTGCGCCGTGAATAAGGATGGTATCCATACATTGGCACTGGAAAGTAAATAGGCAACCATGACTGTAGTATTACAAAGTACCAAAGACATTCAAAGTACAAATATAATAATAAGTATGGAAAAAATTAATAAAAAGGAACGTTATTCCAACTAAACTTAGTTGAAAGTACACAGAAGTTAGCATAAATATATGGGTAACAAACATCTATTGGTAAAGTGTTTTTACCAATAACTAATGTTAGAGCTTTTTTCGTGCCCGAAATCACAGGGAAAAAAATGAAGTTGTTAACAAAATTTATTTGTAAAAATATAAGTACTAAACGTTACAACACGAAACTAATGATTGTGTCATAATATCTGCTTGGAATTGCTATTATAAATATGCAATGATTTAGGAGATATTGCAAAAGGTCTTCCTAGAGCTCTTAAGAGCTCTTATCAGTGACCTCCATTAAGGTGAAAAGGTTTGACAAACTACAAGAAAACTATTGAATAGAATTTGTTAAAATTTTGAATTTAGATTCGCAATTTGGTGCTGTATGACTATATGGTCTTGAATTTAAAAAAAAAAATATTTTTTTTAAAACGATAAATATAGGTGAAGCTGAGAAAATGTTCCCATAGAGTCTTTTTTGAAAGTACTTCCTTAACTATCTACAATTTCAATTAATTTTATACCTTTTTTTTAATGTGAAAAAACGTCAAACCGAGTTTTTGAGAAAAAATACCTAAAACCGGAACTATCTAAAGCGATTTGGCAACACTGCGGTTTATCTAGCCAGTCTGACCGCCACTCGCCGCTCGGAGCGGTAAATTATATTATGTCTCGCGGCGCGGCGACGAATCTAGGAATAGCCATGTTGCCTGATTGTTCAATAGCACTGACTTATCCTCCTTCGCGGCAAATTCCCAAGTCGGACCACGCGGTTCACTGAATATGCCCCTTAACCATGCATCATGTCGTGCTGCGGTCAATCTGCAAACATGTTCTTATATGGGTACATAGGTACCTACATATTATTTAAGTCTCTATATTTCATTTTAGGCGAAAAATTAAAATTATCTAGCTTTGACAAGCAACAATGTATAGGAAAGCGTCTTTTACTCTAAAAGGATATCCTACGCAAGAGTTTAGATCCTTTGATCCTCTGAGTAAATCAAATACAACATAATCTGAACTTTGAGTCCAGGTTAGTTTACCACTAAAAGCAATGTTACAGATTTGCTTCTTTTAATTTGCCAAAAATCAGTAAACAAGTTGACAAATAACATATTACCATCCCTAGTTAAAACTGTGTCCAGTTTCAAATTGGACATATTTATGTAAAGTACTTGAACGTTATGGTAGGTTTACCTACGAACAGCTTAAATAATAATAAAAAAAAAACACTTAAAGTCTGTTCAGAGATATAAGAAAGTGGCTAACTGATCCCTATTAGGAAAGACCAGGGCCCTCTGTAAAATTGAAATATGGCCGAACAGGTCCGTATTTTGCTTAGAATTTAATCATGGTTTGAAATAAAAATAAGTAAGACATCAAATACTATTTTATTTATGTTTAAATGTGAAAATAAGTTATATTATTATTTTTATTAATAAAAATTATATTTATGATTACAAGAATATACAAAATATTCGGTACTTATAATAATTATTCACTTAATATATCAATATCACTATCACTGTCATCATCTGTTCTAATTATTATTTGTGCTATATTGTTTATATGGATATGGGATTTTTCCACTTTTTTAATATGTGTAACGGAATTTGCCCAACTTTTGGTGTCAAACAGCAGCCTTATTCTCTAGATTTTGTGCATAATTATCACAGAAGGATTCTTTTGTGGTTTTGAACTTTGTAAAACCTCAATTAATTGCCTTTTGGTGTAATCTTCCTGAAAATAAATGTTAATATCATACATGTAATTTTGGATTGTTGCTTTTGTGTCATATGAGGAGGGAGTCTTGGTCAACTGCCTACTATGGTATGGTATACGGAGCTATATTTGGAATCAGCTTGTTTTTAAACCAATCTTCAAATAAATCATCAGTGGTGTCCTCATGGTAATCCAGAAAAGAATATTTAATGTTTTTTGCATACAGAGAAAGTCCACTTGGAATTCATCCGTCTTTAGATCCAGCATGCGAAATCGTAATTCGTTTACCTCTTTTTGATGGCGCACTTGTTTTACACTTGCCGCTTGGGTCAACCCAACCCTTTTCCGGGGTATCATATGTGTCGAACCAGGTTTCATCCAAGTAAATAATCGGCCTTTGCTGATTTTTGTAAATTCTAATTCTTTGTAGATATTCGGATCGCCATTCCCGAATTCTACTGGATTCCATTAAAACTTTTTTTTTGTTAATATTTTTAAATCTAAAACCCATTTGTTGGATACACTCCATAACGTTATTCTGCCACATTTAATGCCGGTTTAATCTTTTTCAAGCCTCTTAATTAAATTATCTAATGTAGTCACGCTTTGTTCCTCGCATAACTTTTACACTAATTTTACGCCGTATTATATCTTGATCACTTCCATCTACCTTCGAGAAAATGCCAGTATCGGTTCTTTTTTTCCTCGCTAAAATTGAATTATACAGAATCTTCCATACATCTGATGTTGGAAGTTTTGTTAATGTGGCCATTTCTTCTAACGGTGCTTGCTTACTGACCGCACGTTTAATGAGAGTTAAATAAACATTGTTTATAACTTCCTTAGTTTCCACCGAAAAGTATTTTCTGCTTTTCGACGGGGCTATATCCTGAGATACATTGGGCTCGCACATATTTTCCATGACTCACACACGATTTAATAAACGCTGTATTACACACGAAGTAAGAATAATTACTAAGCTTAAAAGTAACTAAAGTGGCTATATATACAGTCTTTAGAACATAATTTGTTTTATGGGATTAACCCTCTCATATTAAATCAGGTAAAAATCGGTTTAAAATCATTAATAATGAAATTACGTCTTCCGGATTTGCAATTTTCTTTAAGACATTTTTAAGTACGGACCATAATAATTTACCTGCATTTATTCATTCATTCATTGTTTGTTTATGGCCACCCTTGGATAATCCCATTTAAAGGCAAAATTTAACCTTCTTATATCTCTGGACAGGCTTTACCTACTCGAGTATTTGTATTAGCAATGGCTTCAACTGACTGCCGCGGAAAATAAGCGGTGCAGGTTTGTTTGTAAATGAGTCTTGTTAAATTATTATTATTATTATTATTATTATTTGCCCATAAAATTTGCCCCACCACGCAAATAGGTATAGACAAATATTTTAGGATAATGTATGGACAATGTATACTGAACTTCACATTGTAATAACGGCTCTTAATAATTAAAGCCAACCTAACGTAACTCAGTTATTGACAGGGCTCCAACAAGCAATTTCGCAGACATTCGAAAAAGCATGTTTATTATTTTCTGATACACTTTATGCAAAAGCAAAAATTTTATATTGGTTTCGGAATATTAATTTTGTGTCCATCGTACCTACATGCCAGACAAAATATACGCCACCGACCATATTATGCATTATCACCCGCATATTCGCCCCATTTTACTTGGTGTTCAACAAGCCAAAAATAATTTCGGTCGGTCGTATACCGGTTCGTCGAGTCCGTATAGGCAGAAATATCTGATAGAGCGTCAAACCACAAATTCAGAATTCACTCTGCTGACGGAAGATAAATTTTTCGCTATTCCACTACTTTTTAACTTATTTTCAGACAAATTGAAAAGGGTAAAAATTTGAATTGCATGAATATAACAATAACAAGCGGTTACTTTGGTATTCTTGGAATATTATTTTCAAAAATATTTTCTTTTAATTTAAGGGGTTAAGACCCTGTTGCCACATGCGATAAAACTTCAAGAAGTCCTGCGTATGTTTTTACTATTGTGTAATTATCCTGAATACACAATTGGCAAACTACCTGCCTAGAATTTCTCTTTTAATTTATCGAATCTTATTTTCTATAAAGTTCGCCACACGGCTGGTGTGCAACATTGTTGACGTAATACTCTGTTGTATATTGTATACACCCTGTAATATTTATTATGTTGATTTTCTCCCTTAGATTGCAAATGATAATGGCTTAATATAATTTATTATTTTCCTAAAGCTGTGAGGATAATATGTTTTGGTAAATTTAGCTACCCATGCACTGATAAAACTGTGCTCCCTTAATCAAATAATCTGATTTATTTGGTGAATAATTATTGGTAATAAATAAATGTGATTTTAATTAACTAAATTTTATTAAACTGAAATAAATGAGAGTATTTCGTTTTATTTGCAAAATTATTTGACTGTTGGTGGATTTGTGTCAAATAATAGAACCCTTCAAACAAATATCTTACCAAAAAAAACACTAAAATATCAAAATCTAAATAACTAATTGTTTAATCGAACTAATTTTTATTTAGGAACTAAATCCCGTTAATCGCTAGTTAAGTCACCCAATAGAGAACTATTTAAATGTCTAGGTCATTTAAACTAAATAATTATGTATTTACATTAAACCCTTAATATAAAACAACCAAATATTTACAAATAACTAATTATTTAATCGAAGTACATTTCAAGTTAAGAACTAAATATCTTTAACTTTAATTTAAATCATTGATTGACGAACTTTTCAAATAATTTGGTCATCCAAACTAATAATTAAGTATTTAAATGAACTCCTGTCGCCTACTTTGGGCTTTAAGTAATTTGATTGGTTATACAAAAGTGGCATGATCATCGCGTTTTTGGTTATTGGTGTTCGATTTTGTCTTGTAGAAATTTATGAGTGAGAGTGAAATCTTCTTTGTTAGTGGTTCCATCAAAAATTAAAACGAAGATATGGGGAATAAACGTAATATGAATAATTATTTAGAAGATTGGGGTATATCGAGGGGTATAACCCATAAGTTAGATACTTTTTAAGGTAGGAAACTATATTTGAATATTTTAGTTACGCATGAAACGAGTTTAAAAAGTAAGATAAGAGGCAAAGAAAAGATACTTGTAATACCTAATTTGAAATTTCGAACACAAAATCTTTTTAGAAAAATGTAGCCAGGTATTTATAAATCATGGCTACCTAGGTTACAAATAAGACAGTTTTGCTCAATTTTCACCACAATTAAATACCTATCAAACCTCCTAACGTAAAAAATATAATATAATTAATATAATATTAATAATTATTGTACCTAATATTTGCAAATTTGCCTTTATTTAATTTTTTATCAAAGTTATTAACTTCTCTATAATGTTTTATTGACGTATATTTTAAGGGGAACAACAACTAATGGTCGGTTTATACAGCAAGATAACATAACATAAAAATAAAATAAGAGTTGAATCTACAGATCTGCCATAAGACGTTTATCGAAACACATAACATAACATAAAAATAAGAAATAAAATAAAAGATGGTTATCTTTTAAACTTTTTGTTATTTTTATGCAAAAATCGTTGTGCGCGTGCGCGTAATTTGTCATAACCTTCATTTTCGGCAAAAATGTGTTTTTCTGTTGGTTTGCCTTATTATTTGAACACTATAAACAATTTGATAAGGTTTGTGATTATTATGGTATAGGTACTGATTAAACCATATTCAATAGCAACATTTCAATATTTCTTATTTTTATGTGATGTCTGTATAAACACGTACTTAGATAAAATAAGAATTGATTTGAATGAACATTCTGATCTATTAAAAATTAAAAAAAGGTATTTAAACCAAATAAATTTATATTTGATCTAAATAAATATAAAAGACAAGTTAAACAATTATGTACTTGAATAAAAAAACAATCACTTTGATGGAAATTACCGGTTTATTTAAATCAAATCACTTAAATTGTTTAATTAAATAACGATGTTGTTACGGCAAATAAAACAATTAAAAAGTGTACTCCTTTAATTTGAGCCACACTGTATAAAAGGTAAAGTTATTCCTAGTCAAGCTAGGGCAGTAATTGCCAATAAATCAGTAAGTATTTGTTGATATAAATTGTTAATATAAATTGTTGATATAAATGATTTTAAAAAAACTATTAAGCACGTCTATCCTGCCACCGTCATAGCGAGAGATAAAGCGATAAATGTGATTACTCGGGTAGCATTGGGACCGGTTACCTTTCGTAAAAATGTAGGAACAGGTGATGTTTATAAATGGTTTATTTTTAATTACTAATTAAAGTGTGGTTTCCATAGACATCGTAACTATTAGACCGAACAATAACAAATAAACGTGATATCATCATTGTATATCAGTGTAAAGTAAATCAACATACAAGCTGCTCCCCTCCACTTGGTTTGCCAGACTTACGCCACAGATAACGTAGTTTTCTGGGCTTACTCTGTTAAAAGTATTAACTTCTATGATTAACTAGATTAACATGATGTGGGAAATATATAACATTGCCTAAAACCTTGTAAAAAATCTGAAGTATGGCAACGCAGCAATAACGGATCCGCCCAGATTTCATCATTTTCGTGGTCACTTGCATCGACTCGACAATACTCGGCATAGCGGACGTTGTTTTCCTGGAGTTTTTTCGCATGCATATGTAAAGTCAGCGTAATCCCCACTCTCGGCCCCACCTAGCTCCTCACAGCGTCTCGCCTCCAAACGATTTTGGCATCACAATTTTATAGCATTTATGAATGGCGTGTCGGATCTATAGTTACGATGCCTATGGGGGTTTCTCTTTTGCATTTTTATAGCTTTAATAGGAAAAAATGATATTTGGTAACTCAAACACATCTTATAAATGTAGCAAAATCATTTTAAAACATTTTTCCTGTAAATCATATTTTTATGTCAATTCATGAAATATCAATGCAAAATTATACCGCTAATATAAAATATATTTTCTTGTTACGTGAATACTAAATTAAAAATGTTGCGGTGATAAAAACAAATTTTATTATCCGATGAAAATACCTTTCAGATTAAAGAAAACCCTCGTCAAACTTTTTCTGCTCAAGAGAAATCAAGAAAAATTTCACTGGATGTGTTCGGTATTAATCGTAATCTAGTTGGTTACGACTGGCAAGATTTTATCTGGGATGCTTTTTTTTTAAGTTTATTTAAAATTCATGTTTAAATATAAAAGAATAAATTATTGTTTTTCCGGCTTAAGCAACTGATTCGATTGACATGTTTGACAATATTTGACAAAGTAAAATATCAATTCGATCTTTACCACTGCCTCAGTGCACCGCTTCACAACAGCGCAGTGGCCGGAATCGAAAGGGCTCAGTGGTTTTTATTACTTATATTAACTTAATTTATGAACTAACCCACACTGTATTCTTTTTGTTATATGCTGATGATTTGTCTTTATTAGTTTTAAGTAAGTTGGATATAACTATAAAAGCGTTAACAACTTATAATTGGTGTCTGTATAGGCTCTCTTAAATTGTTTAGTTTAGAGGTTGATGGTTCAAATCAAATCAAATTAAAATATGCTTTATTGTTATAAAGTATTATTTTTATCGACAAAGCCTTTTTTAAAATTAAATTTACAATAAAATATAATAATTATACTAAAACTTAAAATATCGGAATAAAAAAAAAATGCAAATAATAATAATTATGACAGAGGATCACCAAAATATTCATCTAAAGTATAATAAGCTTTTTCCAATAATAATTTTAAACATTTTAAAATTTGACATTTTCTTAATAAAATCTGGTAGATAGGTAATTAAAAAATTTTTCAGAATCATAAATTATGGATTTTTTTTACAAGACTTGAAGAAGGAATATTATGTAAACATATATTAAAGGTTTGTCTTGTATTATAAGTATGTGAATTAATACTATTTCTATGCTTTTTATGAATTAAACAAATATAGAAATTGAAGTTAGTGTTAAAATTTCTTGTGAGATAAATAGAGTTTTACAAGAATCTCTAGATCTAGCTTTGCACAAATATCTGATAGTTTTTTTTTGTAAAATAAAAATTGAATTTAAAAGATATTGGCTTGAATTTTCCCAGAAACAAATTCCATATCTCAAAAGAGATTCTATTAAAGCAAAATAAACATTTCGAAGAGCCGCCATATTCATTTCATGAGAAAGTACTCTCAGGGCATAACATGCTGAAGCTAATTTTCTACATAACTTTTTGATAAGTTCATAAAAAGAAAGATTTTGAGTAGTGACCAATCTAAGTCTGAGCTCAGAAAAGATAATTCTTGTAAATATCCTTTGAATGCGGAACCAAAGAGAACGAAAGAACTTTCTATATGTACGAGTAGTCTTAGTACAAATACTAGAAAATCCAATGACACTAATATTAGTGGTAAGCCAAGGGGAAGAGGACGACCAAAGGGTAAGCAACGTTTGAAATAAATATATGTAGTAAGAGCTACATGCATGAACCCTTTACCCCATCTCGTGTTTTAATTTTCTTATTCTCTTTAATAGGGGATTTTTTCTCTTAGAAACGTCACTTTCAGAGGGCCACCATTTATTTTTGGATTTGATATGATATGATATGGAATTATGTTGTCTGTCGAGGAAGCTTTGTGGAAGATAGAGAATTGTAATTCCGAATTATTTTTGGAAATTGTTAAGTCCAGGAAGTTGATGCTATTATTATTCTCATATTCGACTGTGAACTCAATGTTATTCCTAAAATTTTTATAAATTGGGGGTTATTAATTATGAGATTGTCAAAAATTATATTATTAAGTGAACATTTAAAAGTTAATATATTTGTTTTACTGATATTAAATGAGAGTTGATTAGAGTCACACCACTTTTTAACATTTATTAAATCTTCATTAATTATTTTAGTTAATTCAATACAATATTTACTATGCCAAAGTATTGTTGTATCATCAGCAGATATGGTAAATTTACCATTTATAAAAATTGACGCAAGATCATTTATTTATATTAAAAATAGTCATGGACCAAGAACTGAACCTTGAGGTACTCCACAATCAATTTTATTACTTTTTGATTTCTTACCATTTAACAATACTACTTGAGATCTTTCAGATAAATATGATTTAAACCATTTAAATGATATACCTCTAAAGCCATAAAGCTCAAGCTTCTTTAATAATATATCATGGTTAACACAATCAAAAGCTTTAGAAATATCACAAAATATTGCTGCAGCAAAATCTCCTTCATTTAACTTAAAATAAAGATGTTTAAGAAATGAAAAAATAGCATCACTATTATTTTAATTTTTTTGAAATGCAAATTGGTTTGTATTTAAAAAAGAAAGCATTTTATTATTAACAAGTTTTTCAATAATATTGGAAAGTCTTGGAAGTAACGAAATTGGTCGAAAATTAGAAGCAGATTCACAATCACCTCCTTTATGAATTGGAATAACAATAGCTGATTTAAGGCATTGTGCAAATATTTCATTTTCAAAAGAAACATTTATTGCCTTCGCTAAAGATTCTAAAGCAGGAATAGATAGTTGTGAAAAAAATTTTATTGATAAATTATCCCATCCAGCAAAATTTTTATTTTTTTATCTCCAAAATGATTAATTTTATTTCTTGAACATCGGCTGGACTAAAAAAAAATGTATCCTTAATTTTAAAATTCTTCATGTACGAAAGTGGATCAATGCATGGATGAATATTTTCAGAAAGATTTAAAGCAATCGAACAGTTGTTTGTTTAAGTTGGAAAATTAGTTTTGAGTTTATAATAAGTAAGCTTAATTAGCTAGTATTATAGCTTAGTATCGTATTACTATCTATCTATATCCTATTTTATAGCGTCTTACGCCTACCGGTTCCCAGCTTCCACCCTGTTCTATCTTTGCAAACTTGGTCTATTAGTTATATAATGTCTTTGAAGATACCTAAACGCCAATATATTTGAACAATTTTGTTCCACCACAGCAAAAATAGTAGGTATATGAATTAAACAGACACATGGTAATGAGGTACAATTTACCATGGGATTTGCGAAATTACACGTAAAATAACTATTACGTTGGTGTGTCAAAACAATATAGGTTTACGCAACACGCAAATAACACTTTGCTGTTCATTATTAATGATACGCGCAAAGAGAATGTAAACGGCAGCAAGCTACCAAGCGGTATAATTGGTTGAATATGTAAAATATAGAGGGTGATTCCTAAGACCGCGTCTTCACCGGCGAGAAAACGTTTAGGAGTAGAAATACTGTCAGATAGCAATATTTGTATATGCTATGCTAGAATTTACCTGGTGCCACAACCTGTTAAGGTTGCAACAAAATAAAACTGTTGGTCTTTTTAATATTAAAAAAAGTTTAAGGTCACCACCTAGCTCAAGCTCGTGGGAATTGTAACCGGGGTATTTCTTTTGTGAAGGGTCCTTGCCAATAAAACAACAAGGTAAGGTATACGCGTATGGACTTCAAAGGATGTTGTTGCGCAAGCCAAGATATATGACTGAGGTTTAAGTGCCACTCAGAGCTGTTTTTAGTTCTAATCTGTACTGTCACAACAATTCCAATGAGTGAACAATAAGGCCCACACGCGGCGCCAGAATAAACACAAAAGTATTTCAAAGTTATTAAATTTAAAAAGATATAAACAAAGGTGATTTTAAATTACAAATTAGTCTAATAGTCAGTTAATTTACCAAATTAACACAAAAATAGTAAGATAATTGAGTTTGGCTAGGCTAAATACTTATTATAAAAGCGCAAAAGTTGCAACTCGTTTACATATCGCTTTATACATCTAATCTAAATAACTGTAATACGGTAAATTGAATCACTTGATATCGTTGAATGGGTTGGAATATACTGTTAAAACGGTCAGGCAAAAAGAACCTTATGGCTTTGATTAGAACAAATAAAGAAAATTACTTAATTGAGGTACCACAATAAATTGCATTTGGCTGGGTCCAATACAAAAAAATGAAAATCACTAGATATAGATTAGAAGTACTTAACAGCAGGGTGCTCCTGGATGTAGCTGGTTCCTTTAATGGATAGCAATGCTCATGGCCCTTTTGATAGGCCCTACACATGGCTTAAAAAAGATGGACCGAAGACCCAAAGGAAAGCTTGCAAAGAGGTCAAGCAGCAAGTTGAACAGAGGAAAAACGGCCATGTGGTAGAGAGACTGGTCTAAGAAAATTATAGAGGTTTAGGTTATGTGGCAAAAATCTTAAAAATATCGATTATACATTGTAAGCTTACCAAATATGTGTCTTAATCAGGATTAGGCGTGGAAAACCTAAAGATGGGAAAATATTTTTCTATGTTTTCCACAAGGCTAAAGTCTGTGACCAGCCTGATTTTACCAGATGGCACAAATGACGGTTTCTCGTCAATCCCAAAAGCCACAGCAAAGGTCACAGAGAATAATCAAAATTTGAGCCAACACAACCTAAAGTGAATAGCGGTTACTTGGACTTGCGCTTTTACGACAATAATATAATTAGAACATACCTGTAACAAGGTTACAATGCAATGCATACTTGGTGTTAGTCGCAGAACGAGATTGTATATTTATTTTATAATATTGTCTAACTATTAACGTGACCTTTATTCGTAAACTGGTCCTTACCTTTTCCCTACATCCTTTCATAAAATGAATGGTAATTAAGCACTATGAAATAACAAAAAAAAAACTTTGAACATTTCAAAATATTTTTCTATTCTAAACTCAAACCTGAAATAGTATATTATTAACCAAGGTTTAGACAGCCATCATTATTGCCCGAGCGGCAAGTTTAAATCACGAGGAGCGGAGCGACGAGGGATTTAAGACGCGAGGGCTATAAGCTGTCTAAACCGTGGTTAATATAATATTTTTTCCCCTACTACAAACTTTTATAAGACATTTATCTTTATAGTATTAATAACTATAAAAAATGATAGGTAGGTAGAAGTATATTTTTTAATCAAGTTACCTGCGCTTTGGAATTGGCAAAATATTTTGTTGTTTTGTCAGGTGGCTTTGTTAATGTCAATTTTTGTTCATTTATGTCATCGGATTTCACGAGTTTTCCATTTTTTTTAAAAATGAGCGAACAAAATGTTAGTGATATTATTATGTGTACACCTCCAGAATTAAGGATGGAAGCAGAAAAAATGTTGATTGTATCGATATTTTACAATATCAAGTAATCTAATATGTATTGATAATTATCTGGTTGCCTAACCACATTCATATTTATGAATTCATGTTGTAGAATCAAAAAATCAAGTTACCTGCCTTCAAATAGATTCTTGAAGATCGGTCAATAATGGATTTCAATGCGTTATTATTGACCATGGTCAATAATAACTTATAAGGTAGAGAAAAACGATTTCTAACGTTAATAATCGGTCAATAATGACGATGTTATAGGTTAGTAGTGGAAAATAGTATATTATTAACCAAGGTTTAGACAGCCATCATTATTGCCCGAGCGGCGAGTTTAAATCACGAGGAGCGAAGCGACGAGGGATCTAAGACGCGAGGGCTATAAGCTGTCTAAACCGTGGTTAATATAATATTTTTTCCACTACTACAAACTTTTATAAGACATTTATCTTTATAGTATTAATAATTATAAGAAATTATAGGAAGGTATAAGTATATTTTTTAATCAAGTTACCTGCGCTTCGGAATTGGCAAAATATTTTGTTGTTTTTTCAGGTGGCTTTGTTAATGTCAATTTTTGTTCATTTATGTCATGAGATTTCACGAGTTTTCCGTTTTTTTAAAAAATGAGCGAAGGAAATGTTAGTGATATTATTATGTGTACACCTCCAGAATTAAGGATGGAAGCAGGAAAAATGTTGATTGTATCGATGTTTTACAATAGGATCTGTAATAATCTAATATGTATATTGATAATTATCTGGTTGCCTAACCACAAGAAATCACCTTTATGAATTCATGTTGTAGAATCAAAAAATCAAGTTACCTGCGTTCAAATAGATTCTTGAAGATCGGTCAATAATGGATGTCAATGCCTTATTATTGACCATGGTCAATAATAACTTATAAGGTAGAGAAAAACGATTTCTAACGTTAATAATCGGTCAAAAATGGCGATGTTATAGGTTTGTAGTGGAAAAAATACATTAATATTACAAACCGAAAAAAATTGCGATTTCTGCATTGTCCATTGAAACTTTTAACATGCGACTTTACACGGAATTAGTTGAACTTTTTCTAGGTTCCCATTGCAGCAGACTGAGACAAAGGTCAGGTAGAGAACATGTATTTTTATATTTATACTAAGGGTAAAATACCTAAACACGTGCTTATGTCGAATTTTATAGGTTTAGATTACTTTCAAGGTTATAGTTTGACCTGAGGATTGGCTAATAACCGGTGTTCATTCTATCGGTAAAACTAAATATTGAAGTTAATCGTAACCTACTCGTATAATACCTGGCATTAGACAAACAAAAACAGGTCTTTGTAACTATCGTACAGTCCGTTCACAGATTTAAGAGAATAACTACCTGCCTTTAGTTATCACCCATCATAAAATTCTTTTTTGAAAGGATTTCAAGGATAGGGACCGTACTTGGCCGTAATTAGTTTACAAAGCCTTATTAAATAATGTGAAAAGAGTAAGTGTCATCAGTGTTGCAAAACCAGTCATTTTATTAGTTCGTGTGAAATAAAAACGCAGCTTTGATTATCCAAATATGTGGCGTCCGTGGATTGGTAAATCTAGTATAGAACAGCCGGAGGGGGTGCGGTACAACCACAGTGCGGAAATGAAAATGGAAGATGACACTTATCTGTAGATTCCAAAGAGATTATAAAAAATGTATATACAACTCTCATGGAACGTGAAAAGTTGAGTAAATTGGAATGTATTGAAGAAACAGCCACATTGATTAAAATTTCGGAAAAAACAGTATGAAAAATTGTGAATAAACCCATCACCGAAAGGAAAAGAAGGAAAGATTCTGGGATTTGCAAAAAATTAGATCGCAGCGATGTAGATTTAGTCCGACGCAAAATTTATAAGATGTATGAAGAGCATACGGTACCAACACTGTATAATTTACTGAAAAGACTTGAGATAGATAACATGGATATCAATTGTGGTAGGACAACGCTGTGAAAGTGTCTTCAATGAATTGGTTTAAATTTAAAAAAGTCGATTAACGGCAAGTTATCATGGAATCGCAACGACTTAAGAAATGGCGATTTGAATATTTGACAACAATCGCTCAGTACAGAAGTGAGAACACACCTATTATATACTTAGATGAAACCTGGTTTGATATCCATGATGCCCCATCAAAAGGTTGGGTTGATTCTAGTGACAAGTGTAGAACAAAGGCACTATCACGCAGAGGAAAAAGAATAACCATAGTACATGCATGGTTCGAAGATGGTTGGGTACCAAATGTACTTTCATTGGCAGCCAAGAATATAAATGACTCCTGTTTGGATTACCATAACGATACCACAGCGGAGTTATTTGAGGATTGGTTCGTAAATAAGTTCATTCCCAATAATTCTCCAAACAGTGTGATTGTTATGGACAACGCAAGTTACCACAGTAGACAGTTAAACAAGCACCCTTGTTCAAAAGATACGAAAATGGCAATACAGAAATTAATGCATCAGAATGATACATATTTTCATGAAAGTTACACTAAAAAAGAGTTACTTGATGTGCTTAAATTTCTGAACCTAGAAAAGGAGTATTACTGCGACAGCTATGCTAAAAGTAAGGGGCATACAGTGCTAAGGCTTCCGCCGTATCATTGTATATTCAATCCCATATAACACATATGGCATCAATTAAAATCTGCCGTTAGACGAAATAATGTATCACCCACTATAAACGCTGGTGTACTGGATATTATTATTACTGAAGTGGATAAAGTGCCTGTGAGTAGCTGGAGAAATTGTGTTTCGCATATTAAAACTGTTTAAAATTAATACATTGAAATTGGGAATATTACAGAAAGATTTATTATTAACATAGGTGTTGATAGTGACAGTGAAAATGAATTAAATGGGTAAACTGTAGTTGCATTAATTAATTAAAACATATAATTATAATATATTCTATCTAAAATTGTTTATTATTTGTGACAAATCATCCATGCTTGAAATACAATTCAGTGCGGGCATGTGTAGATCCCAGTCTGGTTTTAAACAGGCGTCAACACGAGTCGGTAAGTCATTCTCTTAAATCTGTGAACGGACTTTAAATATGTAAAGATGTTTCTATTTAAATTTTGATTAATTTTCGCAGAAAAAAAGAAAATATATGTACAATTAGTCTATAATTACAGAATATATGCGTAAAGATTAATCACGTAGTTGAATCTTATAAAAATAGAAAACAATAATTATTATCACCCATATAATATATAAAAAGGAGTCTTCTCGCATCAAATTCTTGTTAAATATTTTGTAGATAGAACAAAACAAAGGGACAGTCATGTTTTGTCCTACTTCCACAATGTTTAATAGGGATTTAATATCAGAAGCACCCCTTTTTATGTAAGTGATATAGATTTGTAATTTGATCAAAGAGAATTCTTTTCTAATTTTTAATTTTAACATTGTAGCTTGGACTTCATAATAAGGTACAATATTTAAACCTTAAGACTGTAGTCGTCCTTTATCGTTACTTGAAATAAAGATTTTGTGAAAAATTACCTTCTACTTGTGATTATATTATAATTAAACACCCACACTAATTCATTCAATTTAAATATGATACAGTTTAGACAAACAAGACAGTAATGTTTTAATAAAACCTAATATGATATGTGTATGGCTAGATTAAATATGGACCACAAGATATAACATAATATTACATATTATAACATTAACAGAACAAAAACAATTAAAAATTTGTATAGAATTAATTTCTCCTTTGAGGCAATTCTTAAACAAAAGACCTGGATGGACTGAGTAACAAAAATAATAAGGGATATCAGTTACGTACTAGTACTAAAGCATATTTCAGTTCCATAGGATAAACTCCTTTAACAGGGATAATCCGTGATCTTGCTATCTTTGTATATATTTTTTAAATAGTTTTGGTAGACACAGACTAAAGCGACGGTTCATACTTGATCATGTAGAAAATGTGTTTGCCCTTGATACTAAATAAATGCTCGGTTTTTATTTTTTAAATTGATGGACGCCTATGTCAGACATCGACAAAATACGATGACGATGCGCTTTCCTTAAAATATACCCATTGTAAACTGAACTCCGGAAAATAGGGAAAAAGTACAATAGATAGTTAGGATCCGGAACGCTGATAATTACAGGCAAACGGCGGGAAGTTTTCTTTTGTGTTCCTTTTTTTTAATTTAAGCCCTTTCTTTTCCTATATAATTAAGACAATTTGTTGCCCAATTTAATTTAGATAAGGGACGGGGTTTTTTGATTTACCTAGTGCTCGGGAGTTTTTAGGCAGATTTAGTGAGTTCAGTTAAACTTTGAAGTAACCGCTTAGACCATATAGTACATGCTTTCAAGATGGCGAAGCGGCCAAACATCTAGCCTGGTTCAGTTAATATAAAGTGCAGATGCGACGTCACATACTATTATCTATCATTGCGGCGAGTTTCAAATTGACCTACAGTGAGACTAAATCCTAGAAACCTGGCCAAAAATCTAACAATTTCTTAGAGCAATTTCGAACACGAAATGTAAAAATAATGTGTGAACTTCGTCGTATTCCAGTTTTCACTAAACATTTCTCAGCTGCTTTCGATTTATTTTAGCACGCTGTGTGTGTGGATTATATAGTCACTAGTTGGGAGACAAGGAGACTCATAATATAGGGTCTCCGATAAGTACCTCTTTATTTCTGGAAAGCATAAAGAGGAGGTCAAAGTTGTCATAGAAGAAAAACTCCTAAAGGGCCCCTTAACGGAGATACAGAGCCTCAAAGGTATACCCAGCGGTTTACTTCAGAAAATTGGTCGACTGTAAAGAAAATGGAGTTCGGTAACTAAATATTACATCCCATATTTTTAAACGTTTTCTTCTACCAGCTCGTTTTTTTGATTTTGCGAATTCCAAGCTTTGCACCACCAGAACAAAATCTAACCCACAGTGAAACACAAGTTGACCAACCATTTAATTCAACCTCGTTCATCGAAGCTATAAAATTGGAATGGGGGCCATTTTATACGCTTAAAGCCCCGTTTTCTTCTGTCATCTGTTAGAAACATAAAATATGACAGTTGCGAGTATACATTCTTAACGATACAAAGAACATACTTCTTTAGATGGTTCTTTTTTTGCATGAGGATTGGGGGTGGTTGCTTGTCCATTTTGAGCATTTGTGTCAATAGTTTATTTTAGTGTTTTTCTCGAATCTGGAGAACTGAAAACACGCAATCGCTTTCGAAATTTGTGCATGTCATTGATAATTCTTATCAAATAAACAGCACCATCACAATGTTTACGTTTATCATCATTTTCAGATTCCATGAGATCCGTACTGCAATGTTGACTGTAGGTACTCAGGTTTACGGTGCACAAACGGGTCGAAACAATGCAGTGAGTTAACGCTCGCCCCATGTTTAATTTAACTTAATACTGTGGATGTAACGAATGCTACTAGAGTCACCGATCATAGTAAAAGTATTATAGACCATGTATTAATAGATCAAAATTCGAATTTAAATTGCTCAGCCAAGGTCAAGAATAACTGTCTGTCTAATCATAAGTTGCTGTCAATTGCTGTTAGTAGTAATATTTTAGTTTATAAACCAAAGGTGAGTCATGAGATTAAATTAGTAGATTATAAATTATTGTTAAAAAACAAAATTAATAATCGGGATGTTGCATAATTTCGAGAGCTGATAGATTTAATTAAAATATGTAAAACGGAATCGGAATATGTAAAAATAATTAGAATCCGTGAAAGTAATACTTGGATGAACAAGGAAGTACTCGAATTGATGAGACATCGTGATGAGCTCTATGATTTAAAAATAAATAATCGAGGTAATTTACAAATTGAATTAGAGTTTAAAAAAATAAAAAATAAAATTAACAATAAAATCAGAGTTTTAAAAAACCGCTATTTTCAAAATAAATGGGACCAAGCAGGTACTAATCCAAAAAAACAATGGAAGTTCATTAATCAGTTTGTAAAAAATAGATCAACCGAAACAAATATTGGTTCGCTAAATGTTAATAATGTGTTAGTGGAGGACACAGTTGAGATAGCAAACAGTTTAAATAAACATTTCGCAGGAGTAGGGAAAAATATTGTTACAGAAATAGAAACAGAAATCAACTTACTGCCAGACTTTCTAAAAAATGAAGAAATTTACTGTGAAAACAGTATGTTTCTGAATGTTACTAATGAAATAGAAATCAATGAAATTATACAGGGCCTCAGGGTTAATTCTGCACCTGGGCATGATCAAATTTCAATATTGGACATTAACAATATAAAACCAGATATAATGCCTACTTTGATAAGATTAATTAATAATGTTTTAATGAGTGGAATTTTCCCACAAGAACTGAAAATCACCAGAATTAACCCAATATACAAGAGTGGAAAAAAAGATTGTATGAATATATATAGACCAATATCGGTGGTAAGTGTATTATCAAAAATAGTTGAAAAAATAATAAAAAAACGAATGTTAGATTTTATAGAAAAATATATACAAGTAGATGAGTTCCAATATGGTTGTGTAAAAAATAGTAGTACACAAAGTGCCACAGTAGATCTTGTGAACCATATATCCAGAGCTCTAGATAACAAACAAATAGTTGTGGCCGTATTTGTTGACCTCAAAAAAGGGTTTGATGTTGTGAGTTTTGACATATTGCTGGATAAGCTAGAGAAAATGGGTTTTAGAGGTAACATTTATAAACTTATCCAAACGTACCTTTGTGAGAGAAAGCAGTACGTATAAATATAGGGGAATGTGTAGTGGTATATTAACAAAAACATATGGAGTACCGCAGGGATCCGTCCTTGGTCCCCTGCTCTATTCCCTCTACGTACTAAATTTAAAGATAGCACATCTACGGGGTCAATACTTTACTTTTGCAGATCACACTGAATTGATATATATAGGATCTGAGGGGCAAATACTCAATCAAGTAGAGGGTCTACATGCAATGGTTGCTTTCTAATAAGATTAAAATAAATATTGAAAAAACAAAATATATGGTATTTAAACAAAAAAATAAAATAGTAGAAGATATGGCTATTGAAATCAAAGACTTCACTTTAAAAAGGGTGTCGGTTATGAAGTATTTGGGTTTGCACGTGGATGAAAATTTAAATTGGTCTGAACATGTAAATTATATCTATCATAAAATAAGACCAATGATCCCAATTATATTTAGGTGTAGAGATTATTTGTCAAATAGAAGTAAGAGTAGTGTGTATCATGCATTTTTTCTGAGTCACTTTCGATATCTGCTTCCTGTGTGGGGTATGTGTGGTAGTAAGATCTATAATAAAATGCAAGTATTACAAAATAAAATTTTAAAAATTATTTATGGTTATGATAGAAGGACGCACACGGATACCCTATACGGAGAGCTGGGTGTCTGGAAACTCGGTAAGGTATTGGAATTAGAACAATGCAAGTTGATGCATAAAATAATAAACAAACAACAAAAATGTAATTCTACAATAATATTTTTTAATGAGGTACATAACTATGAAACTAGAGCTCATCAAAATATTTATCAGATATACACAAGAACAAATATAGGCTTGGATAATCCAATTGTGGGTGCATCAAGAACTTATAATAAGTTACCTGAACCTATTAAATATATAAATAATTTTACATTGTTTGTTAAAAGGTTAAGAAATCATCTAGATTTGAGTTAAAGCAATGGTATGTATATTCTGATGTATATAGTATTTAGGTACTCTCGAGGCCAGAGCTACAATCACTGATTTGAGAGCTGTAATTTAGAATGTATTGTTAATTTGTATAATAATAAAATAAAGATTAAAAAAAAAAGTAGTATTCTCTTACTATTTAATGTAGGACTAAATAGTCTAAAGCAACCCTGAACTAGTATTTATAGTGGATGGTAGCCCTGGGGACAGGACCGAAATAATTTCTGTCTGAATATATACTAAACTTTAAAATACGAAAAAAGCTATGTGAGCATATTCTTGTGCCTTTATTTTATTATGACCCAATACTTTATTACCCTGTTTAGTCAAGGTTATAAAAAAGAAACCTCATATTTTACAAAATAATTGTGTCAGATTTATATATGGCTTTAGATAGAAAGCATGATTACATTGGCTTGTACTTTCCAAATTTAGAATGGCTTAACATGGAAAATACATGTCAGTTTTACCCACAGGGTGTTTATGTTGGATGCTCCTTCTTACTTGCATCATAAACTGGCCTATAAAACAGATTAGCAGTAAAAAACAGTTCGTAAGGGTAAGTTAACCCTGACTTTATCCCGTCATAAAACTTGTAGCGTTTACGCTACCATGATAAATTTAATTATTATTAATACTATAATTAATTTTCGGAACCACAATTTGTTTAACTTATTATAATAATATTGCTATTTATTAATATCTGGCGCATTCGCCCAAATATTTAATTCAGAGTACCGTGACGCGTAAATACCTACGTAGTACTACTGCGCGGGCTTCGATGTTTAACTTACTGCAGATTTGAAAAATTGTTGATGTAGGTCTATCCTTTTTTAATATATTTTTTTAAAAAAGAGAGAATTCTGATTGTTCCGGTACTCGATGTTTCTTCGTGCTGTTACTAGGCTCTCTTTTCTGGCAAGGACACTTTGGTCAAGTCCGCGTGTTAAAACGGGTGTTTTTAGCAGAAAATAGGATTATCCCGAAAACGGGCCTATATAGTCAATTTCCTATTTCACGTGTTTTCTGTAAAGCAATGTCCACTCGTATAAGCCTCTGATTTGTGGAGATTTAGTGAGATCCTTCTTCATCAACATCAATCTTTCAGGTATGTTACCAAATCCACCTTTTCCTTGGATATATATTGAAACCTAATTTATTATTTCAGTTTTTAATGGATCATGACAATGTGTCTTAATTAGCCCAACAATCGCTATCCTATTTCAAGGAAGTCTTTATTTATTTCAAAAACTCTCGACGATTAATTCTTGAGGTAAGATTTACAGTCGCCATTTGTAATTCCTTTTTTTATGGTACTTTTCTGAATATTTTTAGAGTTTTTTTGTTGGGCCGATATTCCGCACAAAATAAGTTATCCTCCACTTCCACAAATTGTTGCTGTAGAGATATCATGACGATTTGCACGGAAATATCCCACCAGATCAATCTTTTCTACTTCAGCGAAGAACAATCATTATAAGGCCAGTTTATTCCAATTTATTTCTAATATATTAACCTAAATGCCGCCTGCATCTTTACTTACAATATTTTTTTGATTATTATTCTAAATTCTATAAGTACCTAGATAGTATAAACAATGATGTTAATTTTTTATTATGTTTAAAACGATAAATTTAAAATCACATCGCCGTATTAAACTTATATGCATATTTTTCAGTAATATTTTAAGAAACACGAAATGAATGTTGAGTTATTTTTGTAAAATTTGATTGATCAATCAAAGAGGGGATTGGGTAATCGTGTAAGTAAACTTAAGAATGCCATTAATAATTTTTTAATTAATTGTTTAGAATTATGCAATTCTAATTATATTTTTTCATGATTATATAACATCAGTTTTTATTCCTCATTTTTTTAAGAGTTCGTTTCCCAGTTTGGAACTCTTAATATTTCATTAATTTAATCAGACTGGGTGGCGCCCTGTTAGAAAAGTGAACCACACTCCTTACCAACAACCCAGTGCTCACCGATGAACAGCTGCCGTCGCTGGAATGTATTTTTAACATTTAAAAATACGTCTCAAACTGCATTTTTTCAAAGAAGCTTTTCCTACAATGCTGTCCACTATTTTAATTCTTTGGGCACTAAATTGAGGGAGTGTTCTGTAAAAGCTTTTAAAAAGGGAGCTAAATATTATTTTTTTTTATCAGCAGGTTATAAAATACATTATATATTTAAAATGTCAAAATAATATCAAAAATGACTACGCCTATAATTATTTATTCATATTGTTATCTAGGACTTGTTAGTTCAGTATGTTTCTTTTTTTCACTACGTTATTTACTCTTTGATTTAGCATTGTTTAGTTATATATTATCTATATTTATATATATCTTCCATGGGTTAAGTGTTAGAATAACTATGATATGGGTTAAACTTCGCCCTTAATATTATAATTTATCTGGTAATTTAATCACAACCTAAAAAAAACTAGTTATATCATATCATTTACATGAATAATAGTTCCCTAATGAAACAAAGCTGTTACCAGGAATTAATTAACAAAACATATTCCATCAAATGGCACTGACAACTCATCTTAGAAATATTTTTAGTCATAAATCAACGTTGATTAGGGGGCCATGATGATGGCCCTCTACTCTCTACTAATCATCGTATATTAGAAATCATCAAAATAGCTGAAATAAGCACATAAGGGCCTTGTAAACAGGAACAGTAATTAAGATGTATCACCGCGATAATTCCTTACGCGAAACAGATTCATATCTTGGTTTATTACAGTTAGGTTTGAGTTTAACCTTCTGCAAACTCACGAAAATATGTTTAACTCGGAAAATCTGCAAATTTTCAGTCTTGTTCGTTAATCATTTAACTTTCCTAAATACTAGTTAATTAGACTAATTTGAGTAAATACTTCTAACGAGAAGCCAACTCATATATAAATATATATATAACAAGTCTTTTTGTGGGGAAGCAGCAAATATATATATATTTTGAACAATATTTCTTCTATTAAAGAAGTGTTGCGTGGAACCCAGGTCAGCGAAATTATCAATTATACCGGGTTAGTTTTCATCAAAATTATATTAAACTTTTTTAAAGGCCCTTATATGATGGGCTGGCATATCTAATTTTATTATTTTCGAATAAGGAAATTAAAAGTTATTTATTTATTCAGTAGTACACCAGGAATAATTTATGCAATAATAGCTATCGGTTTACTAGGATTTGTCGTATGGGCCCATCACATAATATTACATAATATTACAATAAAAAATAGTGTTAACAAGGTGCACGATAAACTTAAGAAATATGTGTATGTCTGTGGCCAACATTATATAGAATATTGAATATTATATAGAATAAGCTATAATTTATAAAATCGTAAGATACCTCTCTATACTAAAACCAGACTATTATACTCATTATACTTTCGTAGTTATGTTTTACCCAATCTTTTTAGTTTTTATTTGATTAATTTAATGATCTATTTCTGAAAGAAAACAAGGTCTGTCTATACCACCAAAGTAAATATATTTGTCCCTCTAGGGTGAAATCAGGTTTAAAGAATATACATAAGTTAAATTTGAAAGTTGGTTGTACTAGTTTCGACTTTAGAAAGAGTCATCTTCAGCAACCCAGTAATTAAGAAATATTTTTTAGGATATACCTAAATAAACTAACACAAATTGGAAGGGGGGGAAGAGTGGTTCAACAATATACGGTCATAAAATGTACTGTGTGCAGCCAAGGGATTCGACAGTAGATAATTATGGACGTGATGCTACCTTAAGCAATTAAGGAAATTAAATGTGAATAAGTAATGGAGGCCAATATTCTTAATGGGATAATTTATAGTTATGTTATGCTATATAGATGTCAACAACATGTTAAATGAAGAAAGTTCGATAAAATAATTGTTTCACGGAAACAACTCAGTGGGGACATGATCTTATATTTTGGTGGGTCAAAATTTAATAAGAAAAGGGGGGAGGGAAATTAAAATTGTTTTTTAAAAACCAGTTATGTCATTGAAGTAAAAATTGGGAGTCATTTAACCCTGATTTCACCCTAGAGGGGCAAATATATTTACTTTGGTGGTATAGAAAGACCTTGTTTTCTTTCACAATCTCGCCACAGAAAATGGACTACTTCTTGAATCTATTTCTGAGATTTAAAGGTAGAATATTTAGTAATCGTGGTCCAGTAAAGTAAATATTTCTTTGGGTACTGAATGGAAGTACAATAATTTAAATTGGTGATAGCATTTATTTGAACGGGTGAGTAACAAGAGATTCGAGCATTTCTTGTTGAAGAGAGAATTGAATAACTCTTATTCAATATAATTGGCTTATGCTAAGGAAGCCTGATTCAGAAAATAGTTATTTGGTAAGATACATTTTTGGCTTAAACAATAGTATTTAATAACATATTTGTGAGCTATATTTAAAGGTAGTAAAACAGAGTCGCATGCAAAACCCCAGCTCATAATGTCATAATTTAAAATTGATTCAGCCAAGCCTGAGTAAACCATTTTTGTTAATTTTGATGGTGTTTTATTTCTGAACACTTGTATGCAAGTTTTCTAACTGTTTTGCTAACATAATCAACATGAATATTCCATTTAATAAATTTGTCGATGGTATTTAATAGAGTTGCCAGATAATTTTTAAGTTGTAATTGCATAGCATGTGTTCATGAGTTCAACCAGTGTTTAATTATATGTAGGTCCAACTCTGTCTTCCTGAATGCCTCATCCACGAATTTCCAGTGACCAGGGTCATCCGTAAAACATACTATTCCACCACTATGTTAACGTTTAACAAGTTGTTAACATATATTAAGAACAGAATTGGACCCAACACTGTACCCTGTACTCCCACTACGGTCTGGAAATAGCAATATTTATTATTTATCTTTACTCTCTGTATACTCTATCTTTTAGGCATGATTCAAATAGATTATACATCACCCCACCGATTTCAATACTTTTTAGGCGCTTCAGTAGTATTGGATGTGCTACTATGTCAAATGCTTTTTTAATATCCAAAAATGTAGACACCATTACGATCTTTATTTATTTCGTGTGAAATTTCTTTATTTCGTTTTATTAAATTAGCACAATCGCTACTTTTCTTGAATATTGTAAAAAACTCTAATAAAAAATAAAACGTGTACATGTACGATATCATAATTATTACTGGTGATTTCATTGAGGTTTTTATCAGAGCCGTATTTAATTTTTAAGAATTTTACAAAGTGTTTTTCCTAAATAACTTTTAATTGGCTTATTAAAAAATATTAAAATGTTTATGCGAGTCCATCATAAAATGGCCTACAAAAAAGTTTAATACAAATTTGATGTAAAATTGATAGGGTAGCAAAATTTACATTGGATTGATTTCCTTTGGCAAGCCTGACATAAAAAGGCAACTTCGAAATTTTCCTTCAAATACTTTCCTAAAGTGATATGGAAGAAAATGGATTCACCATTTTTATACATATTATTATAAATTACACATTTAAAATTTTGAAATTGCAAATAATGCCATTTATAGGATTCATGCTCAGATTCGCAAAATACATCAAGCCCAAGCCGGGAAAACAAGAAAACTACTACATTATAGTTCGCCATGCGGTTCTAGAGCTACAACACCTCAGGAGCCAGGGCAGTAAAACGCATAAAAAAGTCGCAATGACGATGGCAGTATAGGCGGGCGTAATACTTTTTTTAAAAATTACATTAGCTTAAATCGCGTAAAATATGTAAACAAATACCTACTCATTTATTGGCGATTATTACCCTAGCTTGTCTGAATAACTCTACCTGTTATATATTTATTCATTTTATAAACATCAATGTTTATATATAATTATTTTAAATTCCGGCCATGCCTGTAAAATTTCTAAAGATGTCATGATGTGCTTTGCATCCCCACTAATTCAATATCATATACGATAAAAAGAGACAAAACCATTAGTAAGGGACAATTCCGCGCTGATTGCTTTATTAAAACATGTTATCCTTATCGTTTTGAGAATATAATTGATTATATTTTTCAATATACAGACGAAAATCAACGGGAAATATGTTATAGGGTATACAGTATGCAGGGATATGCATGCGTCTAATTGTTTTAAGTAATATATATGAATTACATACAAATTAACATTTTAACAATTGAATGTGCCTTTTTGTTCGAATTACTTTCGTAGTTCACTAGCCGTATGGCGAACTTTACCTACTGAAGACTTACAAAATAGGGCATCAGCATTACCATGACAACATGATAGGGTCTACATAGCTAACGACTATTATTTTAAGAGATAAGAGAAAAACGGTAAAATTTCGACTCGAAACCACGTTCTCACGTGGAGCGAAAAAATGAAAAAAAAAATGATGGTTACTGATTGAAATTTAAAAGTGGTTTGTCCCAGTTGTTCGTCATTTACAATTTTACGTCTTAATTGTTTTATGTAATCAGTTTTTACATTGTGGTGTTGATGGCTCACTTAAAAAAGAAGATATTTTATCAATGAAGTGTTTCTGTTTCCTGACAAAGAAGCACTGATGATGGCCTAAGGCCATTTAATACACAAAACGATTGTTGTGCCCTTATTTATTTAATAGGCGGCTTACACGATGTAGAAAACAAGTGCACTTAAACTATTAAGTCCCCTACTGGTATGTCTCTTTATGGTGTTAATAAGAATTTTGAGTCATGCAGGCCTGGATTAAAGGGCCTTGGGGGTGAGGACCCTCAACAAACGGCATAATGAAATATGCCTTCATATAGTTTAATATCAGAATAGGAACACAGTAATTATGGCCTCTGAATAACAAATTAGATATCAGAAATTTTGTGAAGTTCTAAAATTTTTCAGAAAGTGAACATTCTATAAAGTTTTTTTTAAGTTCTGGTTAATGAAGTTCGTGAAATTTGAGTGATAGAAGAATATAAGAGTATAGACTTTAGCGTTATTTTATACAGGATGTTCGGAATAAAGGGTACATACTCAACGTTAAGGGCAGATGTTTTACAAGAAATAAGAGTAAGACACAAATTTCATATGAACATGGGCTCGCAAATCCAACACAAGTTGAAACATCATTTTTAATTAATAATTAAAATAATAATATCAACCGTTTCAATCAAAATAATTATATCCGTAATTCTAACTTTAATTACAAGCAATTCTCAAAATACATCCATAATTTTTTTACATTCGTTGTTATTTTAATTGTTATTTATTATAAAATATTGAAATTTAATTTTGGAACGTCTCGAAAATGATTGGCTTTAAAGTAACGAGCGAAGAATATGGTTTTTGCATAAAATACTACAAGGAATGCTATAAGATGATGTTGAATTTCCTGGCAATTACCCAGCTGAAAAGATTGTCATTAGAATGAACATACGCCCTAGTTCGTACGCCACGTACGATGTAATCTAAATCGACTTTTATTCCTCAAATAATAACGTTTGTTGGTGGTAACTTATCACTCAAAGTTTATCCCTCTTCTTCAAAGCGGTTAAAAGATATTAAATTAACTAAAATATTAAAAACAATTTCTTTAAAGTCATCTTCAAGGGCACCTAGCTCCCTTAGGGCGCAAACCGATGTGTATAAAGTGAACAAATATATATACAGTGTGTATCCTATTGCGTTTCAAATGCCTCCATATCTTGTTTTTCGTTAAATTCAGTATCCTCGCAACTACCCTCATACTACCATTTGGGTTGTTTCGAAATTCTGCTAAGATACGTTCGTCGTCTGGATAATGTCTTTGATTTAAATTGTACCTTCTTGGTCTTGTCTTGAAAACCGCTCCAGTCCTTGCGAACAATCTGTTGATTTTGGCAACGGTATTGTGAGTAATTGGTGCTCGATCCTGATGCCTTTCATTGAATATTTCAGAAACCCGACGCGTATATCTTTCATTATTACCAAATAAGCGGATAATTTCTACTTTTTCTCCAATTGTAAGAACTACTCTTCGGTTTTGTGCCTTATTAACAGTTAAGTAACACTGCTTCACTTATTGACAATTCGTACGAATTACTTAATGTCAATCAAAAACTTTTTGTTTCAAAGCACTCTTTGCTTAATGTGTTTATAGTATATTATTCAACGAGCAATAATGACAGTTATTGTTTTAGATAATAGTCATTAGCGCGAGTAGAATACTATGCTTTTTCTACGACTCTTAATCCAAAATCCATCCAGTTGAAAATCATATGTATTTCATAGATTGATGAAAACATCGAAATAATCAAGTATGCTACTGTAATGCCAAAATTTCATGGCCTATATTAATATTTTTAACGTTGGCCATGGATGGGATTTCATTGACGTAAAGTTCAAAGTTTTCTTTGATTTTCGGCAAATAAAATTGGAATTGCGTTGTTGGGAATAATTGTAAAAGCTGCGGCAATGTGTTACTTCCTTAATTCATCATTAAAAAATCGTGCTTTCTGACAAAAAACACTAAAAAAAGGAAACAAAAAGTATTTACCGGTTAAATTAAGAACTTGAATGATTTTGACATAATATTATGGTCTTGTCAATTGTATTTATAGCTATCTTGAACAGATTTTGTAAATAGCACTTGATTGGTCCGTAAAGGGTTGAATAATGAAAATGCTATTCTGCGATTGGTTACAAGGTGTTGAATAATGAAAATGCTATTCTGTGATTAGTTACAAGGTGTTGAATAATGGTTATTATTTAACACCTGTAAATAATGATAATCATTATTTATCTAAAATTGCCCAATAATGAATATTTTATTTAACAGTCGTAGAAAAAAAATAAAACAGGTCAGCATGCCAATGATAACAGAGCTCACAATCTCAGCAAAATTTTGAAAAAACCTAAATCGGAATTAGTATAATTGAGATATTGAAAATATGAATTAAGGGGTTTTTGGGGATGCTGATTCTAAATCTGATAGAAATAGTTATCAAAAATAAGCCCTAATATCCTTTTCCAAAAAACCAAAAAAAAAGCCTTTTTTACCCCACCAACACCGCACGCCAATGGTAAATAAAAATGTTCACTATGCCAAATACTTCATTTTTCCAACATACAATTACCACCAAAATTTCAAGAAAATCTCGTTATTAATAACTGAGATATTAGGGTGCATTCATGAAAAGCGGGACACACTGTATATTGAATTTTTTATACAATTTTAAAAGTAAACTTACAATCTTTAAAAGTAATAAAACTGTATTATCCTGTAGAAGCCTATAAGTAAGTGCATTTTATTACATTATATAAAAAGTCTTGTAGAAAATGGTCTAACCCTATGTGACGTAATATAATAGGTATGATCGTATAAACATTATTATGGATATCAATTGCTTTATTAGACTTTAATAATAAAAAATGAAGCTTACTTTTGCTCCGTAAATAAACTATTTTTGACCATATAAAGATTAAAGCGTTAAAAGTTACTTTTCATAAAAATAAACATGATGGCAAATTATGTATTTTCATTGAGCCACAATTTTAAAATGAAAAATAATGTTTGTGTTGTTTACGAACTGCTTTATTTTCACAACTATCAGTGTTTAGTTTGCTTCACATACCTTACATGATAATAAAACATGTTTTCATAAGAATGATTACATTCATTATAATAAACGATGGATTCATTTATTTAATAGTATAATTATTTTTGATTCTCATTTGTATTTATTCAAAGAATTATTGGATCATTATCTTAAATATCCTTGAGTTCTTGCTACTAAAAATATTTACCATTTATTTTATTAAATTAAATGTTAAAAATTCACTGGCATATTTAGCCCAAATACGGTGGAGCTTCCAGAGAAAATTTTTAATTAAAAATTAAATTATTTCCTGTCAGGCATATTTCAGAAGGGAGTAAATTAAATCAGGGTTCGTGTCTTCATTAAAGGTGGTGGTAAACGTAAACAAGTCTTTAAAATCTTTTAAGCTTAAGCTTTTGTGTTTTGCGCTTTATCAAAATCATTTTATTCCGATAGGTATACGTGCCCTTTGCTTTGTGAACATTTTGTAGAATTATTTGGAATGCGATGCTTATCTGTCGGTCCTTTAAACCATAAATTATTGTCAAATAAGCCAGATTCCAAAAATTTTGTGAGTGCTTGTAACACAGGAGAAACTATGCAACTTTGTATAGTATAACTAGCCTCAATTGAAACACTTTTTTTCCTCACAAAAAACAGCAGGTAAAAAATCACTGTAAATGTCCATTGAAGCGATGTATCAGGACCACTCAACAGCGAACGCCGTACAATGCATAGATTTTTCCGTTTGGCTCGCGAATTATCCCGGTATACTTTGCAGCTTAAAGGTGATAGGACTGGTCGCCGTGTAGACTGTCTTACTTTGTCGTACTAAAGGAAACCATGGATAAGGCGTCACTGTGACTTTTTTAATATACATCGATTTAATATTTATGGATCCAATTTTGACACGGATCTCCTTAGTACTTTAACATTCAGTGTCGTAGACGTTGGTATATATCCTATTAGAACTATTTACTGTGCGTTATCTTATTTTATTTACTATTGTTTTACCAACGTAGTTTGAGTAGTTAAGTTTTCTGAAATATATTTCACTTATATATTATATTTTTATAATATTATTAATAAGATGGCTTTTTGGAGACCATTTGAGACTAATGATATGGAAACAATACCGGCGGTATCCGACCCGGCAACAGACGAAACAAATGGGGAGTTAATTGGCAAAGACTTACACGTCCAAAGTCAGCGTATTATTTTAAATATTTTTGAGTGCCTTAAAAACAAAAATACTGTGCAGTCAGATAGGGCTGTAGTGCGAAGAATTTCTGAATTGACCAAAATTTCAGAGTCAACCATTTTACGAATAATAAAAAAAGGAACTGTAATAGATCATTCTCTAAAGCGGAAACGAACAAACCAAAAGTTTAGGAACATTGACCATGCTGCCAAAGAAGTAATTCGGCGAATTGTATACGATTTATATAAAAAAAATCAAGTCCCAACTTTAGAAATGATTAGAGATAAATTGCGCGATTATCCTGGATATAATTATCAATGTTTAGAAACACTGCGAAGTATTTTAATCAATTGTGGATTTAAATACAAGAAAATAAATAACCGAATGGTAATAATGGAGTCACGGCGTATTGTTGAACTACGGCAAGTATATTTGCATAAAATTAGTGAATATCGTGAATTAAATAGAAACATAGTTTACTTGGACGAGACTTGGTTCGATACTCATGACGTTGTAAAATATGGCTGGGTAGATAAATCGGAAAATTGTAGCTTAAATACACCGTGCTCAAGAGGAAAACGCATCATTATTCTTCATGCTGGTGGCGAAAATGGCTTTGTACCTAATGCTTTGCTTTTATCTGCCAAAAACATTAAACAATCTTCAGCCGATTATCACGAAGACATGACAGCGGATCTTTTTGAAAAATGGATTTCTGAGCAGCTTCTACCAAACATTCCACCGAATTCTGTAATTGTCATGGACAATGCGTCCTATCATTCGCGTATATTGAATAAACTACCCAACAACAATACAAAAAAGCAGGATATTTTAACATTTATGAAAAATAAAAATATCAATATTGATAATATAAATAAAATTCCTATAAAAAAAGAATTACTCAAGATTATTAAGAGCCAAAATTTTAAAAATGAATATGTAGTTGATACTATTTGTAAGACACACGGTCATACCTTGTTGCGATTACCTCCATACTATTGCATATTTAATCCGATTGAGTTAATCTGGAGTACCATAAAAAGATCTCTGCGGAAGCATAATGTATCGCCAACACTAAGCGCAGTAGTTATTGAAAATATTCGGCAAGTAGTAAACGACCTGGATAGTAATATATGGAAAAATTGTGTAGCACATGTTATTACAGAAGAAAAAGAATATCCGATTCTACCTCCCGTGGCATCAATAGTGATACAACCAGGCAATGATTCTACTTCTGAAGATTCTGACGATAGTGTTTAAGGTATTAAAAACTATTTTTTTTTCCCAAGTAACAGATTTACATGGTCACGCGAGAACACTAGTGGTAAACAACTTTAATCATGGCGTGAGATATACCCGCCGCGCAGTTTAACTTTTGTTATCAAGTGTTTGCGCCTAAAACACGTACTTTTTTGTCCATGTATTTACAGTCCATCAAAGCTTTGGACTTTGAACTTGTAAAGTAAAATACCACTGTCGGTATATTAATACTTTTCAGTGTTTACACTATCGTTTTCAATAATTCTAATTGCTTAATCGGCAAAACTTAAAATTTAAAATGTTTGACAAAACTTTTTGCGCGAACACCCTTTTGTGTACCTATTTGGGAAACTTTCATTTTGTATTTTTTAATTAAGATTTCTTTCGATATGGCCGGCGAGCTTTTAACCTGTTAGGTAGGTATTAGAATCTAAATTATAACCTTCGGCATATACTCACTAAACTAAATAAGGTTTTAAATAGCTATTTAAATTTAAATACTACGATTTCCAAATTTGCGTTCCCAAAACATATTTGCCAGAAATTTAACATACTTACTGGTTATTAGTATAGTAATAAACTTAATTCATTTATTACTCAGTCGGTACGCCTATGTGTCGAATTTCTTACTGTTTTTTGCTGTTTCAATTGAGACTAGTTAAAGTATACTAAAATTTTTTTTCTGTCAGTTATAAAAAACCTTGCACATACATCAGTTACCTATGTACTGGCCTAATTTAATTCGGTATGTACGTTAATATATTAGTGAGAAACATATAAAAGAGCTTCAGAAAGAAAAAAAATGAATGAATTATTTTTGGGCTAAGTATTATTTGCTGTAATAATAAAATATTTATTTGCATCTCCAGCAAACGGTCGCTCAATCATTGATTTTAATCCTTCAATCTTATGCTAAACTTATGGAGATTATTCGAAAATATTTTTCCAGAACATTAGGCATTGAGTTATTCATGTCATACGAAACATTCTTTAATGAGGCACAATAAAAAAGCTTTTGAGAGGATATTGGTCGCCGTTTTCAATATTTATTCATTGCGTGTCTGCAACATGAAGTTAAAATTCAGGTATGTCAAAAACGTATTAAGGAATCGAAAAACGCAATAGTTTTGGTTAAAAAAAAGTTTGTATAAAATAAACCGTCAAAACAAAAACCGAGTATATTTTAATTTTTAGTCGTTAAATCTCGATTTAAATAAAAAATTCCATAGGCAATTTAAAAAACATGCTTATTAATTTCGGGGTCCCCGAAGTTAAAAAGTCTATTTAGACTTGCAAATTTCCATTTAACATGCCTTTTAGGCAGTCATGTGTGATATTTTCAGGGTTATAAACGAAACACCTATTATGCGATATATATTACGAGCTTTTATATTTCGCTCGGACATTGTTAGGTCGGATTACCAAGTCAGCAGCGCAAGTTAAATTTTGTTAAAAAATGTTCGCTTGTGATAATTTAAATTAAAGTAAAAAAAGTGGAAGAATTTTTACTACTCGAAAAAGTTATTTACCAGCAACATTATATGTGTCGCAACACTAACTTAACCGAAAATGTACAGCCTAGAGTCCAAATTACTTAAACTAAGACATGTTTGGTATATGTGGAACAAACGAAAGCTTAATAAAATATTACAAATAAAATCATTGCTAGAAATTTGGGTTTCCTGATAAACGTATTTTTGAAGATTTATTTTAATATAAGAAGGTTTTAGTCTCTTTAGCTGCCGAATGATTGCGTTGTTGTCGAGTGGCGATATTTTCGTAAATTATTTTCTGGTGTTTGCCTGCACCAGATTTTTCTTTCTTCGAATGTTATTTCGATTACATCAGTGATACGATGCACTTGATCTATAGTTGAGTGTTTGTTGCAGAATCCCAACTGGTGAGACAATATTAGGCTTCTTTGCTTCCATGATGAGCTTAAGACGTTGAAACATATTTTTTCGAATTATTTAGATATAATTAATAACATAATGGCTAGGGATGTAACGAATAAAAAACGATCTTGTTTTTTTTTTAAAAAAAAAGGTTTATCTTTTTCAAATCCAATTTCGTGTATGTTCGTATTTTGAAAATTGATGTATTGAATATTGTATTGAACTTAGAAAAAAAAGTAAAAAGCGAAAAATAAGGAAATAATAATACAGGGTGTCTCTAGAAGGTCCATACAAAATCTAAGCACATATTCCTGAGGCCAAAATAAGGCGATTTAAAGCAACTTACCGTAGTCCGAAATTGCTCCGTTTCCGAGATACAGAGTGGTAAAGTTAAAAAATAAAAATTGAATTTTTTAAAATTAATAAACATTTTTTAACATAGTAGGTACTTTTAAACTTGGTACCCGGAGGTTTTTTGGGATGTCAAACCCGAATATGGTTTAGAATGGCCATAACTTTTTTATCAGTGTAGCTTTTCCTTTTTTTGTTAAAGACCTAATTTTTTGAACATTTTGAAACAAAAGAGGTACGTACTCTTGTGAAAATCCGCTAAAGTAAGCCGTTTTTGAGATATTTCGGTTTTTAGTGTTCGATGCCGCACCGGAATATTTAAATTATTCTGAATAAAAAATGTTTGCTGTTATCTTTGAGGATGAAATGTGGTCAGTGAATTAGCAGTGGAAATTTGTTTTTTTTAGATACTTTTTTGGAGTGTCACATCCAAAAATCCTCGGATTTTTTACTTGTTTGATGAACACCTTTACGCTGTCACATTTATTAGAAGATTTGTCATTACAACTTCGACGAGATATGTGATTTATGCATGACGGTGCTCCACCACATTTTAGTTTAAATGTCCGAAATTATTTGCATCGACAGTATCCAAACAGATGGATCGGTATAGGAAATGACGCTCCTGTAAAGTGGCCGCCACGCTCGCCGGATATGACTCCGTTGGATTATTTTTTTATGGGGGTCTTTATAAACGATGGTGTACTCCAGACCGAATAATAATGAAGAAGAATTGTGGGGAAGAATTCAAAATGCAGTCAACATATTAAAGAACGATGCGGAATTGATGCAAAGAGTAAATTTAAACTTTTTACGTCGTATTAATCTTTGAACTTATGTTAACGGAGGTCATTTTGAACAATTACTAAAAGTTTATGCTAATTAAATTTACTTTTAAAATTAAATTGACTAAGGTAAGTTGTTTAAATCGCCTTATTTTGACCTCAGGATTTGTACAGACCTTTTAGAGACAACCTGTATTGCCGTTATCATTACATTTTACAGTAGTTAAAACGTTTTGGTTTCGGTCCTTTTTAAAGTTTTTACCACATATTCTAAAAATACACAATTGCAAGAATATTTTATGATAAAATAAGTTAACAACGGTCATAGCCTTCTAAAAAGTGGTAGATAGGGTGGTCAACATCGATAGCTTTAACCGGCTGGCGGCTGGTCCAGCTGAGAGTTAATTCATCTAGGGAATTTCAGAGTCCTATATTTTGTTGAGTTATTGTCCTATTTGGAATTTGTGAAAATTAAATTGTAAACTCGATATTGATACAGTGTTAAAAACGGAACTTTCAACACTGTCTACTAGCCTTAAAAATGTTACTTTAAGGCACTAGTGCCTTAAAATACCTACTTTAAGGCACTAGTGTTAAAAGTAAAATGTCAATTTTTTCAAAAAAACGTCAAGAAACATTTCTATTTTATTTATTGACACTTATAATAATAGTACAATTTGAAAAATGAATTTCTTCCTTAGTTCTGCTGTTCTTCTCGGTTAAACAGAAACAGCAGCATGTCCAGTTGATGTTGAAGCATCATCGGCTGATGTCGTTTGTACTGTAAGCAATTTTCGAGCAACGGAATTTTTATTTTCCAAGGAATCTACGATGTACAGTTGTATTCATAAAAAAAGCGTACACTAATTAGAATGAGAGGAAACCTTAGCCATATTTGCGTAAAACCGGCTTATCGCATGTTAAAGGTTATTAAAAATGCAAAGCATTGGCGTTGGGGGTTAATTCAATAAAATAACAAAAATTAATTTTTTTATTTTATAATATATTTTAACAGTTTTATAAAAATTATAATAGAAACAAAAGACGTTTAACAAGAATAAATAAAATTTAATATTTGGTCATATATCCGTGTTTTTCTATTAATTGAGCCAGTCTATTCGGAATTGACTGAATAATATTTGGTACAATATTTGGATCAATCTCTTCTCAGCACGCATGCATTATTTCCCATAAGTTTTCTGAATTTTGTGGCCTAAAATTTCGATTATATATTTTTTTTACGGTTATATCCCAACATAAATAAATAACAGCATCCCTTGCAGTTGCAAATGGATTATTTCTTAAATATCCCAAAAAAGCAGCATCCTGTTCAGGGTTGGAACGTTTGGGACGACCTGAACCAATTTTGCTCTTTAGGGATTCTTCTTGTTCCCAGCGTTGCTTAATTTTCAATATAGTTTTTTATTTCTATTATACCACTGCGCTACAGCAGGGATTGACCATCCTTCTTCGATTCTTGATACAATTTGAGCCTTTTCAACTTCAGACAACTGACGAGGCATTTTTATGTTCTTCTGTCAAAGTTGATCAAACGTTACCACCATGCAGTTTCAAAATTAATTACACCGACGCTACTGCTTTGCATTTTTGATAATCTATGACGAGTGATAACCTCCAATAAACAATCGTTTAGACAAGCCGGTTTTACGCAAATATGACGAAACTTACCTCTCATTCTAATTCTTGTACGCTTTTCTAATGAATACAACTGTACCCTTCCGCAACGGTTTAGGCTTTCCATCCCCCATGCCGCTTTATTGTCGTCAAATGTGCTCCAGCATCGGCAAGTAAGCTCGCAGAGGAACGGCGAAAGCAAGTATAGAGTGTTGAATTTGGAAGTTGCAGAAATCTTGCTATAGCAGCAGGAAATTTTCCGAACGTATTAATTCCGACCGGATTTCTGGTATATTTACCTTTTACATATTTTAAGAAGAGGCGCCGCGCCGATGTACCACAATCTGCTGGACGAAGATCAGTATATTTTCGATAAAAATCCAAATAAAATCTTTCAACGACAGTGAAATTTCGTGGTACCTTGGTTTTGGTATCTGATATTTTATTAACTAATGAAGTCTCCATATCTTCCACGTTGTCAAGAGTCAACTGACAAAGCTCCTCTCTGCGGCCTACAATCGTAGCTACTTTCATTAGAAGGTACTTATCATCCGGTGCGCAGTTCAGAAACTGTTCAATTTGGTCTGTAGTACAAATTTTTGATTTTCTGACTTGGTAACCCTCTTCTTGACGCATCAAGTAGGCAATCAATTTAAAATGTTTCCTTATATCTACGTCGTTATTTACACGTAGCATAGCTTTGATCATTAAATAATTGGACCAAAGAGAAGATGACTTCCATAGCTTTGCCTTTTCCTCAAAATAGGACAGGAATATGTTTTCGGAATACTTTCCAGAAACGCCTTTGTTTTCACACCATTTTATAAATTTATTATGAGCTATCTCATATTGATTTTCATGGCAGTAAATCCAAGGTAGCTCTATTAGCAGCTGCTTCTTCTATATCTTTAAGTGGATCGTGTTTTTGTATTTCTTGCGTTTTGGCAAATCACAATAGCCAGCGCTAGCGTTTTAATAAAACTGACGGGACTTTTCAAATTTTCAATTTTTCTGTAAACAAATCAGCCAACTATGATGGTTGCTAGGTTTTATTGACAAATGTGAACTAATTTAATATAAATATACAATGCTATTAGAAATTACCTAGATGTAAGAGATTCTAAACATTTAATTTTCAATTATTGTATGCTCTTTATTTCCGTTTGTAGAAAAAATATTGTATCATATTTGTGTTAAAAGTATTCTTAAGGCATTCAAATTTTCACATGCGTGCCTTAAAAATGTACTTTTAACACTAATATCATAAATAACTAATTAATTTACATTAGATAAAATTACATAGGTTTTAAATTTACAAGTACAGGGTTATCCAACCAAGACTAGACAAGGCGATTTTTTGACTTTCCCTGTACTTTTATAAAAAAACTGAAATAGCCATCTTAAGTCATTTTCTCCCGCGAATTCGAATATCTTCAGCAAAAAAACAATTGAACATCAAACAAAAGTACTAGGGGTCACTTTGATATTTTTTTAAATGGGATGCCGTATTTTTAATGAGCTTATCCGATTTCTCATATAAATTTTGATCTAAAATGTTGGATTTTTAATTCAAAAACGCCTTTTTTCTTCAGTTTTAAATTCGGAAAATGTTCGTCTACCGTAAGATTAATACCTGATAGATGGATACCCGTTTCACCTGTTCACCCTTTAACCTGCTTTAAAGCGTCCGTCAGTTAGACAAAATAATCAAGTTTCAAATTTCTATATATTTTTCACGAATTAATTACAAATAATGAAATATTCTTTAGAATAACGGCTAAATGTAATAAAATTATATTACAAAAGTGGAGAGAATGCTCGACAAACACAAAGAACATTTTTTGAGAGTTTCCAGAGACACATTTCAGTGGATACAATTCTCAGAATTAAGACCCTATTTGAAGAAAGTAAGACATTGAAAGATAAGCCAAGAAAGATGAAAAGACGGAATATAAGGGATCGAGCTATTGTTCAATATTTTACTATAAATCCGAAGAGTTCTATTCCGCAAGCGGTACGAGAAGTAAGGTATGGTCCAGGGCTCTGGAGAGTAAGCTATGGAACAGTTCACAGAACTTTAAAAAAATGTGGTCTAAAACCATATTGCATCCTTCCCGTTCAATACTTAACACAGCTTCAAAAAGAACTGCGATTTCGATTTGTTGCTTCAATGCCGATGAGAGAGCAAGACGAAGATTATAATTTATATTATAAAATTCTATGGAGTGACGAAGCGTCATTTACAACATCGGGGGTATACAATCGGAAAAATACAAGATACTGGGCAGCAGTTAACCCTCATAGATATGAAATGATAAAGTTTCAAGGTTGGAGCTCACTTAATGTTTGGTGTGGGATGTTAGAAAATCGAATTATTGGACCACTATTTTATCGTGGCTCTTTAACAGGCCAAAGATACCTCCATTTTCTTCATAACGATATCGAGGATTTCTTGGAAAGGTTGCCATTGCAAGCCTACAACAATATCATTTGGCAGCAGGATGGTGCTCCGCCTCATGCAGTTCGAGAAGTGGTAACATACCTAAACGAGCGTTACAATCAGTGGATTGGCCGTAACGGAACAATTCATTGGCCACCAAATAGCCCCGATATCACGCCAATGGATACATTTTTATGGGGTCATTTAAAAAATGTAGTTTATCAACGACCCAACAGAAGTCTGGAGGACATTCAGCAAAAAATTATAAATGAAATTAATAGACTTAACCAGGACCAAAATATTGTAAGAGATTCTTTGGAGAGATTGAAAAGGGGGCATCGGTCATGTTTTGAAAATAATGGAGGACACATAGAACAATTATATTATTGAGATTAAAGTTATTCACTTTAGTTTATAGTTTTTTCTAATATGTCATACTTTTTTTATACGTAAGCAATAATAGATTTGCAAAAACTACTAAATGTGTAATTAATTCGTGAAAAATATATAGAAATTTGAAACTTGATTATTTTGTCTAACTGACGGACGCTTTAAAGCAGGTTAAAGGGTGAACAGGTGAAACGGGTATCCATCTATCAGGTATTAATCTTACGGTAGACGAACATTTTCCGAATTTAAAACTGAAGAAAAAAGGCGTTTTTGAATTAAAAATCCAACATTTTAGATCAAAATTTATATGAGAAATCGGATAAGCTCATTAAAAATACGGCATCCCATTTAAAAAAATATCAAAGTGACCCCTAGTACTTTTGTTTGATGTTCAATTGTTTTTTGCTGAAGATATTCGAATTCGCGGGAGAAAATGACTTAAGATGGCTATTTCAGTTTTTTTATAAAAGTACAGGAAAAGTCAAAAAATCGCCTTGTCCAGTCTTGGTTGGATAACCCTGTACATGTATAGTATAGATTTGAATTTTTTTTTCAATATTAATTAGCTTATTTAAAACCCTGAAGAATCTAGTCGGATATAAAATAAGCGAATCGTAATCAAAAGAACTCTTGTCCTATATGCAAAACTTTTGAGGGTAAAACCCATATTTGCCTTATGAACAAAGTGACCATATTTCAAACAAAATGTAGAGCAAGTATCAGTTTTATTGTCTTTGTAAAAACTTGTTTGAGCTATGTTGGGGTTAGTTTCTCTCGTAGTTATCAGAGGTATCACAAGTTAGAGAATATCTAGTATGATAAAAGCTGGCATAGCATTTCACTAAACTCTTTTACTAAAAACCAAGATAATCCCTTTTATATTAACTTTAGCTGAGAAAGAAAATAAATATTAATTTTGCTAAATTTATAAATTCTTTGACAAAATTGAATATAACATACTAAACGCGTTGTTTTTTCAATAAACTTAGTATTCAAATAAAATCAATTTTATTTTAATCCAATATACTCTTAAGGGCGTTCCAAAAGAGCTTGCTAATTAATTCTTGTGTTTGAAGCGGTCAAAAAGGGTTATACGCGTTTGAGGTCCTTTTGAACTTGCAAATTTATTTTTAGCGTAATATTTTTGGATAAATAAAAGAGCAATTATTCTAAACTTAGCCAAGGTATTTATTTTAGCATAAACTAAATCATGTTTATGTTTGAATTTGCAAATTTAAAGCAAAATATGGATTAACCCAACTTTATGTGTATTTCATCCTAATAAACTCATTCTTTAATATCAAAAATTTTGCTTTAACTTAATAAAAATTGAGGCGAATCCTAAGCGGGGGTCCGTGCTATTTAATGTTCTTATTTGTGATGCCAAAAGGGTTAATTCCATTCCCGGTCTTTTTCGACGTTAGCAGATTTTAATTTAACCAAGTTTGGTATAATATCCTTAGGCTTGTAAATAAAAGAGCAATTTTGCCCTAGATTATGCTATTTATTTTCAAATTAAAAGTTTTTTGGTATAGAACAAGGGAGAAATATTGTTAGTCGTTGAAGGGTGAGTCTTATAAAGCGTGTACGTAATTTCAGATATGCGTGGGCTGTTTCTTAATATTATACAAAAGACGGAGCTTAATAAGTTCCAGGTAATTCAAAACAAGGTGTTAAAAACTATCGCGGACGTACCTAGATATACATCCAACAGAGTACTTCACCGTGACTTTCGAATGCAGACGATAAACGAGTTTTTCTTGAAAATTATCAAAGACTATTACCGACGCACAGACGTATCGACAAACCCACTAATCACAGACTCACATACGAGATCTAGACAAGACATGACATATAAACTACCAAAAGACTGGCTCCCTGTTGGTCCAAATCCAAATCCATAGTAGAGAGGCACTATATTATGATATATAATAGAAAAAGGCGCCAAAACTTTGCAGACAAAAACTTTTAAAAGGAAACGCACGAACCAAAATTAATAAAAGCAAAAGCCGATATCAAAATTTCTATAAACAACAATACCTAAACCGTGCGCAATAAGTAACAGATGTCAAAGGATAAAATCCTGACGTAAAAATACCTTCAAGAACCCGAATTAATATACAAACGCAAAATTATAATAATTAGCGATCACATATTGTGCGGCACTAAGGTAATATTTTGTTTTTTTATATACCGGGTGATGCCTGGCTTAGTTGAATTTTAAGGGGGCTAAATATTGGCCCCCCTGTACATATTTTACATCTTTATAAATACATTTTTTTAAGTGGCCCCCACAGAAAGAAGTCGTTTGGTGGAAGGTCAGGAGACCTGACTGGCCAAAGGATTAGATGCCGTGGGCCAGTAATATTTCCGTTAACAATGTTGTGCAAGTATTCCCTAACCATGAGAGAATTATGGGCAGGACAACCATTCATTTGATACCAGATCTCCTGATTTTCGCGTACAACTTGGGTTTAATTTGATTTTGTAGTCCAAATAGGTTACTGCTGTAAGGTTGCCTTCCATAAAAAATGGTCCAATAATGTGACGTCCTACATTCATCGGTAAAAAAAATCCCTATTATTATTTGCTATTTCCATTCCTCAAAACCGAATACCATTCTCCGTTCTTCATCACCTTGCCGTTGCTATTGATGTCTTTCATACTTGTAAGAAAATATTTATGTCTTTCTAAGGTGCGCAACACTGTGGTTTGATATTTTCCTACAGCTTGCCCAAAAATCCTCGTGCTAATCATTTTATTTTCCTCCAGGTGCAGTAAAATATCAAGATCTTTATCTTCAGCTCTATTGACATTCTGAGTTAAGCATTTACAGTTATTTATTACAGTGCCTTTGGACTCAAATTTACTAATGATAATTTTCTTTTAAATATGCCCAAAGATAATAGTCTAGAGGCGTTAAGTCTGGGGACCTCGGTGGCCATTCAATTGTACCACGTCGTCCAATTCAGCGAACTGGAAATATCTGATCTAAATATCTTCTCACATTGACACCAAAATGCGGGGGAGCACCATCTTGCTGAAACCAAATTGTTTCATTAGGTATATCTGGATCTACTTCGTTGGGAAAAATTACAGCTAGAGCAGGCCTCAACTCGAAGGTTAAGAAATCCAGGTACCGTTCAGCAGTGAGGTTTCCTTCCAAAAAGAATGGCTTTAAATTCGGTTATTATTGATACCTGCCCATACATTTACTTTCTGGGGCCGCTGAGTATGCGCTTCAAATATCCATCGTGTATTTTCTTGACTCCAGAAACGATAATTATGTCTGTTAACTACCCCGTTTAAATAGAAAGTAGCTTCATCCGAAAATAATATGTTTGTGGAAACCTATTAATCTCGTCACACCGTCTCATAATTTCTTCGCAAAATTGCAAACGCATATCATAGTCATCTTCTAAAAGCTCTTGGACAAAACATACTTTATAAGGGTGGTATTTTTTTGCTTTCAAAAATCTTCCAATAGTACCTCTAGATGTATCATGATTTTAAGCCAATGAAACTGTTGAAACATGCGGATTATCCTGCAGAGATAATGCAATATCCAATTTTTCATCGTCGCCTAAAACACGTGACCGTCCATTCCTAGGCAACTCCTTTGCTGTGCCATGTTCATCAAATTTGTGGAATATTTTACTAATAGTGCCCTGTGAAATTTGATTTTCCATAGATTTAGCATAAAATAAAGTGCACACTTCACTTTTTATTTTATCTCCACATCCTAACAATATCAAGACTTCAATACGCTGCCTTTCCGACAAAACCATTTTTGTTTAGAAAATTGCAAAATAATACTTCGGAAATACCTAAATTAATTTTATCTACTTTCATTTAGTAATATGAATTTTACAGTTCTGTAATTAAAATGTTCTGCTATTAAAAATCGTTTTGTAAGGGCATCTATTACAGCACTAGTGCTGTAATGGCATCTATTACAGCACTAGTGCTGTAATGGCATCTATTACAGCACTAGTGCTGTAATAGATGCCCTTACAAAACGATTTTTAATAGCAGGTGCATTTTTATTTTTAAAAATGCCTTTTGCCAAATATTTTTATTCATAGATGAAAGTAGATAAAATTTTGTACAATATTCTTGTTGTAAATTCATATAACTACACTCGATGTTTAATTAAACTCGGCTGACGCCTCGTTTAACAACTTTAACATCTCGTGTTGTAATATGAATCTTTACAACACTTATATCGTAAATATCTATTACAAGTTCATAATGTCACAAAATGTCAGAACGTTAAACAATGAAGATTTCTTACCTTGAAAGGTACAAAAAAACATCAATGAATTATCACTTCCGCTTATTTAAATAGGGATTTTTCTTAAACTTTTAACAGTCGCCATTTTGAAATAGCTTGACAGAATCGCTCCAAAATTTATGAGTATACTGTACGAGATATTAGCTTTCAAATGATGTATCACAAGCTGTATGTTTCCATTTAAAAAAAGATCGATGTCGTCATATCTTCGACAAATGTCTATAAAAAAAATAAACAAATAACGTCAAAATGTGAGCATATATAAAACACATGCATAACATAAACAAAACCGAGCATTTTCCTCAAAAGTTACAGGTTAAGGCTATATTAATTTTATTTCGGACTTCTGGGCAGCCCTGTATATAAAGCCGATTTATAAAAAATAAATACGAAAGCTTCAACAGCATATAAAAACTTATCATGGAATAATATAAAGTAAACATGCCATACCCCTAAAGTGTGCAAACCATATTGACATTGAGACGCATAAAGTGACTTTCTTTGCTACCTTTTACTTTACTTTATGATTTGAAATATTATTTCGGGACCCCAAAGGACCGATAAAGCTTTTTATACGCCAAAAAAAGGGCCCGCTATCTTATTGCCATGGAGAACCACAAACCGATGTTTTAAAAACTATAAAAACAATATGATATCATTATTTTTTTTATTGTTACGAAAATAAATTTACATTAGTCTTAATACATTTTTGTTGTTTTATCTGGATGGTATACATGTTAATTAATTTAAATATCCGACTTCTATTAACTTGTCCTAATTGATTAATTCCATTCACCTCAAAATACAATTACTTAAATATCTAATTTAAAGTAGATCTTCTCTAGAACTTCATTTTAATTAAAGTGAAAAACTTAATCAAAGCAGTTTCAGGCCATCCAATATAACTGTCAAGTAAGACTTTATGTACGAAACATGTATAAACTATAAACTTTATTCTTTGTCAATGTCCTATAATGTATTGTATATACAGTTTTCAACTATTATTCAAGTTCCACTAACACTAAAACAAGTTTATGTTTACACTTACTTATTTTCGAATAAAATTAAAGGTTAGTGTAATATGATACTTAGCTTTAAGCATCTATCAGCGTTAGTCCAGGTGTGTTTAGTTATCTGTATACAGAGTGGCAAAAAGTCGCGCATAATGCCTGTAACTCTTGAATTACCTCGTATACGAAAGTGTGACCTATATGAAAGTTGTTCAGTAAATTATTCCTCACATTTCTACCTGCATGAATTTTTTCTGTCATTTCTGGTTTGGTTGCTATAAAGACTAACTTACTGTTTTTGAATGGAACACTCTGCATATGATTGCATATTTGGATTCCACTGGGAAAACTCTGTATTTTTTGTATTTCTAATTTTTATTTGTTTAAAATTGTAACAAACTTTATAATAACAAAATAAATAGCTTAGAAAATTGAACAACTTAACATCGGAATAATCAACAAGTGAAATGTTTCAGTGAATCAGGTGTTCAAAATTACCACCATTTCCTGCTAAGCAGAGCGTCAGTCGATCCATGAACCCGTCTACAACGTTTAAAAGGAAGTCCTCTGGAATGGCCCGAATCTCTGCACTAACTCTGACTTTTAAAGATTCTAAGTCATTTGGACGGTTAACGTAGTAAGTCTCCCCACAAAAGAAGTCGAGCGGAGTTAAGTCCGGGGATCGCGCTGGCCAGTCAATAGCACCTCTACTGCCTATCCAACGTCCAAATTGTTCGCTTATGTATTGTCTAACATTTGCCGCATAATGCGCAGGTGCTCCATCTTGCTGGCACCATACCTGTTCGTTTCTGCCATAATTACACCCGGTAAAACCATTCTGCAAGAAGGAATTATGTGATTCCTAAGGAGGTTCAGATCTATGAAAAAAGGTCCCACAATATGTCTACCAACTTTGCCCGCCCAAACAATAACTTTTTCGGTCCTCTGAGGATGACCTTCCTAGAACCAGTGAGTATTCTCAGCAGACCAATATTATATATGTCTATTAACAATGCCATTTAAATGGAAATTAGCTTCATCCGAGAAAATTATATTTGTTCCGAAGTTATTATCGTGATTGCGTCTTTCCATCATAAGCTCACAAAATTTAGCTCTTTTATCAAAATCATCCTCGTTTAACTCGTGCACCAACTTTATCTTGTAGGAATGCAACTTCTCCTGATTAAACAAATTTTTCACTGACTGATGAGATACATCAAAATCTATTGCCGTTGGCCTGGATGATTGTGTTGGATTTTCATGTATTGAGAGCATGATATCCAAAGCTTTGTCTCCTCCGGTTGCTGTTTTAGGTCAACCTGATCTAGCGGCCTCTCTACCACTCGACACACCGTTGACAAATTTATTGGAGGCCTATTTGGATATAATTAATTGAAAAGTTGACAAACCTAATCTTGCGATCTCTTCATATATTAAATTTCTGACATTTTAAACAGCACAATAAGTTTAGGAAGTCAGGTGACAAGCGCTCACATACCGAAATTCCGACTTGCCAATCTCACCGACTTTTATACGTTAAGTTACCAGCAGAAGTAGTGAAGAATGCGATATTATTAAATATTACTCGCGTACGAGTCGTTCTCATCGCTTTTCGATCGCTTTTCGAGTGAAGAATAAGGTCTCTCTTCTTGTTCAACTAAATTGATTGTGAGACGCTGCGGCAACATAATAATTATGATAGATAGGTTCGCGGGTCGCGGTAGTGGTCTCAAGGCTCGAGTGCGAATCCGGTTTGGTAATGTAATGTCACATGTTACATCTTTTTCTCGTAGTGATTGAATTATAAAAGTTCTTGTCTGAAATACAGTACCTACAATATAGCTTCTTTTTCTTTGCACACGTGTTAGAATATTGGCCATCTTCATAGTTTAAAAAACACGCTTATTTTACAAGTAATTACATAAATAGCTATTTTAAAATTAACAAAAACGCGCCATTCCCGTGAGAATTGTCTGCTTAAAGATTCACAGAATTTCTCATCTCAATTCTTAGATTTTCTATGTTATATTCTCATGCAATGTCAGCATCCAAAATGTTATAAGTATAAGCAAAACACCATATTATAACGAGTCTAATAATTGTAACCACTGTTGAATAAAGTTTTTAAAAACACATTTTCGTTAACCGCTTTGTTAACTGGCGCAGTTAAGTCGGATTTTGTCAGTGGTAATAACCATCATGCGTGTCTAGCCGTCTTCATTTCAACGATTATTATCAACGAACTTTCCAAATTCAAATAGTGCGTGCAATTGACCCCATTGACCAGACGGACAGGGAACCAGCATCTTCCCAACCTCATAGTGTTAGCCAGGAAGGGACCAGAGCCATTCTATTGAAACCGTAGTTTTAGCCAGTGAGAGGACAAGCATCGCCGATCCTATTGGAACCCTTAGCATAGGAATGAAAATTGCAGTTATCACTACATTGTTATAAAGCTGGACCATCGCAACAGAAAGAGTAAAATTCAACGATTTAAACGATCATCCCGGAGTTCTACCTTTTAGACTAGAAATCGCCAACTCGAATCCAATAAATGGACCTTTGTATAAAATATTGACTTAGAACCCCTAATATTGAAATTCGAAACAAATAAAAATCAAACAGATAACTTATCTTATACCCTTAGAAATAATAGCGAATATTATAAGAGATACTTTAACTCTTTTAGCTCACTATATATGCTTGAAAAAAGAATAGAACATCTAATCGAACAAATATTACCATTTAAATATGTCCACAGAACTAAAAGAGGCCTATTTAATCCATTAGGCACATTTATAGAAAGTATAACAGGAAACGTAGATCAAAACAAATCGACGCCAAAATTAAGAAACTAGAAGAAAACCAAAAGAAATTAAAGATTGATGCTATTGATCAAATCACGCTCTTAGATTCTACAATCAATAAGTTTATTTTAATCATATCAAATATTGCATATAATCAACTATTAAACGAGTAAAAATTTATCAAACAGATAATGCAACAATATTTCTTAATATATACAGTTATCAATCAAGTAGGTAACATTAATGTATCAATCAATTTACAACATTCTCGATAAAATCGAAATCGCTATTTATTTTGCCAAAATAAATATACTTTATAATTCAATAATAGATCCAAACAAACTTTTAACAGAAAACAAGATATTAGTAAACACAAGCACAGATAAATTGCCGTTAGAAAGTGATGCACAGAACGTACTTAACTTTGAGAAAATAATAATAATTAGATGCTTTTGAAAAGGGTTTAATATAGTATTTGTATTGGAATTACCTCTTGTCGAGCCAGAGCCATATCAATATTTTAATTTATTTTCTTTACCAATTCTTGATAACCAATAATTTTTGGTCAATATTTCCTATAAACCCTACCTAACACTTAACAGTTAAAACTATGCCTATATGGACCAAGGATGTATGGAAATTGAACCTCAAAGCTACCTATGCAAATAAACCCATACCACCCTAGTAGAAGACAGTCCTTCCTGTGCAGTTCAGCTTATCAAGCACCATGCTAATATCACGTGATGTTACCCCTTCAGGACAAATCTGTACGAAGTTTAAACAAGAAAAGTTACTGATGGAAAATGCTTAATTACAGTCCCCATCGTCTTGTCAGCGCTATTAACTGTCAAAAATCAGTGGAAAATGTACCCCTATTTGGATCTTACCTATTGGAACTAACAACCGATTGCAAAATCAAAATCAAATCAATCACTTTGGAAACTTACAAGCGTAACCGCTTCTCAGAAGTCAGCCTACCAGTATTACATCTAAGCCTAATCGAACGACGCCGATCAATCTACAATCCCCCCGCCATATGGACCTCAACCATGCCAACCTTAAGGCAAAGAAATAGAAGATCAATTGGAACAACACAAGAAAAATCTGGAAGAAATTACGTCAACGATCTATGTTAATCAAACTAGCTTTCGGACAATATTCCATTATCATAATCGCTTTGATAATTATCAATATCTTATACCGAAAATACTTAAAGAAATCTAAGAATTCCGAAGTCAATTTACCAAAACCAAATATTAATGATACAAATATTTCAATTTTTAATATTGTGAAATCAAGTTCTTTTGTACGTACTTTCATCGAATAAGGGAGGAGTTATATTCCCGTGAGAATTGTCTGCTGGAAGATTCGCAGAATCTCTTATCTCAATTCTCAGATTTTCTATGTTATATTCTCATGCGATATTAGCATCCAAAATGTTATAAATATAGGTAAAACACTTTATTATGACGAGTCTAATTATTGTAACCACTGTTGAATAAAGTTTTTTAAAAACACATTTTCGTAAACCGCTTTGTTAACTCATATGTGAGCCCAAAAGATATGACAACGTCGCTCCTGATAATTTTTAATACCTACTCGTTCTGCAAAAAGAAACTGTTTTTAATTTTTTGCGCTAGTGCACTTTTTTCAAAACGATGAGTATGACAAAGACTATTTAAAGTAGCAGTATTGTAACGTCGGTCGCTGTGCGGGTATTTTTCGATTAAAAACGGAAAATGTATTCGGTACGTGAAATTTTGCTGTGGGACTTTTTCAATGTATTCGGGAGAACTGGCTAAAATGCTGCCGGGATTGCAGAGACTTAACTAGTGGACATTATGAGCATTTAATTTACAAATAAGAATTAATCATGTGTCTCTTAATGTGACATAAAGTTTACTCAGTGTTATGGTGTGAAAAATTACCGTTAGTAATTTCAATCTTGACAATAAATGATGTAGGTAAGCTTTTCTTTTTCTTTTCTTAGTAAAACAAACCAAATTTATGCTGAACGTATTGGATTCGCGTAATGCTTGCTATTTCCTATAAAGTTCTTGAGGGTTATAAATTTTTGATTTAAATATTTATTTTAAATGTTAGAAACAAACAATTTTTGTATATTAATTAAGAAATACAACAACAACACAAAAACAAATAAGCATTAAACAAACATAAAATCTAGTATAAGCAGCAAACAAATATAATATTACAATATGTGGGTTCCTGACACTATACATACACAAGAATTTGAAACTTTTAGTTTTTTTTTTCTAAAAGCACACATTTTTAGTAATCGTTTTCAACCAAAAAATTTGCGGGATACACAGTAGTTTTTAGGAAATTAATTAATAAAAGTAGCGATTTTATGCTGTTGACAAGAAAGATGTTTGCGATGTTGCCAGATTTTCGATCTTATAACAGGAAAAAAGTAAAACAACAGTTAGGGTCTTGAATAAAATATAAAAGTAATATGCTGAAAAATAATACGTAGTAAGAATACTAGCCATATTTTTTTAGAAACATTTTATTTAATAATACTAGTACATTACTATACAGACTTAAGTGTAATATAATCCTCTATTGTAGTGTTTTTAAATACTGGTATCAAAGATATACACTCTTATAACAACAGTGTAAGCATATACTTAAAACTAATTTATTCGCTATATACAGGGTTGGTTCTAAATCATACCTAAATGGGCTTTTACCAACTTAGTAAATCTGTCAATCGTCGCGCGTCGTTACAGATTTAATATTATCAGGTAATTCATTATATATACTTTGGATGCTTGATATATCGGGTCAAGTAAACCTTTATTTAAATTTGAAGAAGTAGTCCATACTTGCAGTGGAGTGTAGGTAATAAATTAAAACAACACTTCTGTCTTCCTCCACAAATATTATATATTTTGAAATTTTTTTTTAATGAATGTCCCTACATGTTTCGACTATATATACAGTCATCCTCAGGGGAACTAAAAGGAATATGTGAAAGTACAAAAATAACAGGCACCATAAGAGACTTACCTATATCGAGTTTAAATTGGATTCTAATAGTTGTCTCAAATTAATGAGTACAACATAATATAAGATAATCATAGCAAGTGAAATTTGTTTAGTTGAAGACTAACTTGAGGTAACTCAGAGTTGTGGATATGTAAATCAGCACATTTTAGTTTATTTTAAATTTGTTAATAAAAGTAAGAGAATTTGATTATTTTTTAATTAGCATGGTATAGAATAAAATTTTAATGATTAATATATGAGCATTTTTAATGAAAGCATTTTTAATAAAACATGGTTTATGTGGAGAAACCAAACAAGAAAGAAAAATTTTTTTTTTAATTATTTTATGAAAAACTATAGCCGCGTTCGGCAAATACATCAGACCGCTTAGATTTGATCTGAATCGTTCGTTTATGACATATGGATGTAGGGGAAGTAAATGTCAACCGTTCGGTAATTAAAATCTGAGCGCTCTAACGATGATCTTTTTGCTCGGAGTTTTTGATCGGATGAAAGCGATTAATCTCAAATCTCAGCCAGCTGAGTTAGTGAGGTTAAGCTTGATTTGAACTTTGTTCTTAGTTTTGGTTTGAAATTTACTTTGTCGAGGACCTTATAAGAAAGTTAACTTTAAAAAATGAAGGAAATAGAACTGTATGATGCCAAAGAACAAAAACTGTTTACCCCTGAACTAACCTTAGTCTTCATTGGTTTACCATATTGGTGACAGACGAAAATTTACCAAAATCTTTACGTCTTCCTCATCATCATCTTCAAACATAAGTTGATAGCAAAGAGGATAAGACAGTTGATCTATCCCTTCAATTAGGGCCAATATAACAGTAGGAATACTAATTTTTAGTAGAAAAGGGGAAAAATAGGTTATATTTCTTGAATCAAAACAGAGCAGTTTGACTTTGACAGAGATCAGTTGTTTGGTACCGTTCTTTTATTACAAATTTCTCCGACTGATCTGTGGTCACGTAACAAAAAATCAATTCAATCGCAGATGTATTGCCGAACGCAGCTTATGAAATTTCATGTTTTCTTGAATTATATAAAAAAATACTAAATGTAGCAGGATAGGGGCTAAGCCCCTATGGGTTTAAATAAAAACACATTTTGGTAGGGAAAATTAGAAAAAAAATTTTTAAGAAAAACAAAGTTTCGTGCTAACCACTACCACGCTTGACTTAAAAAGAATCTCAAGGAAAGTGTATGAAATTAATGAAAGGTTGTTTGACATATGGCATAACAAGTATCCGACTGTAGAAATCTTAAAAATTGAAGTATCGGTAAAGTCTGGAGTAACTCGATAATAGGTTTACAAAGTAAAGAAGTCATAGTGTACCTGATTATTGAAAGTTGTAATTATTGTTAAATACATAAAGTACCTGAATATGGGAAAGATTGAGACATCTGTGAATGAATGCATAAATTAATAGTTTTTATAAATTAGTAGTTTTTTTTAACAATTTTAAAAATTATTTCTAAAAAGGAAGTTATTAAAGTTCATGGGAGGGCAGATACTACTGCACCGAAGCATGTATTTAGAGTCAAAGTTCACTGCACTTTACACTAGGTGGACATTTAAGAATTTAAATCGAAGATTATAATAACATTATAAAGAAAAACATTATAATATGACAAGGATTGAATCTAACAAACTAGAATGAACATTGGGCAGACTGACGTAGGGATGATATAATTAACAATTAGTTGTCAAAGTTGAGTAATATATAATGGGATGGAAAGAGTGATGGTATATAAATGAAGCAAATACGAATGTTGTACCACTAATGGGAGGGGTGGCGCCACCCTGCCAAGAATGTCAACGGCAAAACACCAGGATCCGCAAATCGACCCCATAGCAGCAGCCTCAAAACTGAACCCGTGAGACTAATGACTAGCCGATGCACTGATCCATGAGTCGCTGATTCAAAGGTCCAAAAACGACCCCCAATGCCCACCGCGAGCAGGTGACAGGACAACGCCAACGATGACAATCGATTGCAGTCGTGCATTTTATCAGAAGGTGGGCATTTTGCTCATTTACTGTAAGGTCGAAATTGTTTATTTTTTATTTTTGGTTGTTATTTTACGTTATCCATGGATAGCTTTTGGAATGAGTTAAAGAGATTTTTATTTTTTTTCTCGCAAACGAAACCAGATATGAAAAAAACATTAGACCAAAAAAAGTTAGTGGCGTATTTCTTCTTCGCAATAATAATTGGCTGTGGTGCCCAATGAGACTCCAGTGGACCTAATAATTTCAATGTAGTTAGGGCTAAATAAGCGCCTTATCGGTTTAAGGATATTTATGACCGTTTTTTTAAAACTTCAGCGCCCTGTATCTCAGAAAGGAAGCAACTCCGGACATATATATGTTCATAGGAACTTTTCTTCTTAAAACGACCTTACGTATCACCCTTTGAAGTTTCGTACCGTAGTTAGGAAACACTCTGTATGTTGGTCTCTTTCTTTAACGCGCTTTAAAAAGAGACAACTATAGGACAGATTGGGCCAACTTGTTTACAACAATGTTCGTTTGCGACCAGTGTTACGTATGTCTTAACTTAGTGAGGGTGATAAAACTACTGTCAATAACATATTGTAAGAAAGGATAATACAACAAAAGCCAAAATGTATGTGGATTTCCTCCTGGCGATTTGGACGTGACTTCGTGACGTTTTGATGCGATTTCACCCATTTGGGTCTCATCGGGTTGATGTAGGGTGCCGCTGCTGCTACGCTGCACGCCGTTAAGCTTTCTATCTTTAGTTTTACCAAATTGCGAGTCCGGACTCGGAGTGATATGTGACAAAATCACAGGTTTCATTCACAGGTTCAGACATAGAACAGTCACAGATCGGAGCGGTGATAGGAAGTATCACGCTTTTGCCCAGCTCTAAATGAAAGTGCTACAGCTGCAGTTGAAGAATGTAGTCAAGGGTTTCCACATCAGAGACATCCTCATAGGATTTATCAGAGTTTTTTTTAAATTGTGCGAGACCGATAAGCTTTCCAGTGCTAACATAATATCTGAACGAGCTACTCGACAAAGTTTAGAAGCTGGAGCTTGGTCCGTTCCTCCCGACTCAACCTGTATATTTTTACAGTATTACTTTCTAAACTGTTACATAATAAGTTAACCTGTAACTATAAAATTGTAAGGAATATACGAAGATTGATATGGCCTCCGTCGTTGTATCCACAATTCAAATGATTTTGTATAAGAATAAGCCAGTAATAAATCATTTTATTTATTGGATAAATATTGGATATAGCATACTTTGCAAGCAATATAAATTTAAAAATTTAAAATGTGATCGATTTTTGCCTTCACAATACATCCTTGTATGACATCCATAATTTGTTCGAAAAGAGAAATATTAAATTGTATTTTAAATTTTTTTTATATACGGGTTTCAAACCAAAAAAAATACGACTTACCCATTTTTTCTCAGTCCTTGTGAATATTACCGTGGGAGAGGGGCTGCGGAAGTACTCTGTGCGGGATTCTTTTTGGCCTGTAAGTCAGACAGTGCCTTTCTTCTTTATGTGCCATGCTCATTCGAGCGTAGGCGACCTCTCGCATATACCTGTGATGTGTGCCTTTAACTTTTTTAAATCTTCGAAGCTTGTGTTGGCCAATCTTTATATCATTATTTGGGTTGTTTATTGTGTCATATCTGTTGTCAATTTATGCGTAATTCTGGAGAGCTGAGCTTATTAAGGCCACCAGCATTAGTGCCTCTCTACAATAGCTGGGGGCAGCCAATTCCTTGGAAACTTGTAGATGGAGCCTTGCGGGAATTGTACGTAAGTTTGTTTAATCAGTGGGTTTTTAGCGACGTCCCGTCCGTTTGTCTTTAGTAGTCCGTTATAATTTTGTCATAAAATTGAGTTAATGTTGGTATGTCAAAGTCCCTTTGAGAAGTACCCTAGTTACAGCTTACCTTATTATTATTACTTGATAGGGCTTATTCGGTAACAAAATATTTTCATGATGTATTTTAATCTTCTTGTATTTATATGTAGGTGTAGGTACATATTTGTTTATATAGGGTGTTTCAAGAAATATGTACCATCGCTCGCTTGGTGATTTCTTACCCAGAAAAAAAGAAGAACAAGTTTTCCCTAATATTTTAAAGACTGCTTTAGATATCATTTTGCATTTTAGTAGCTACTAAATGAAAACGAACAATTTTAAAGTAAAGTATGTGTGTGTTTTTGTATAAAAAAAGATTTGATAGAATTTTTTAGGCTGTTTGCATTATTTTTTAAACACTTATTTTATTTGCATACTCTCTCTGTAACATAAAGAAAAATTGACCTATTTTTTCAAAGCTAATAATTAAACAAACGTGGCATGACATGCATACATCAAAAATGCCACTTATGGCGGACGTAAAGGATGGCTTTGCGCTAGCAGTAAAATTTTGCATGTCAAGATAGGTTAACGTGACAAGCTTCGAAACTAATTACGAAATTCATTTCAAACTATTTTATTTGACGGAATTTTTGTAGGTTGAACAAATAGTGTTTTAAAGTGAGTTTATTTTTTTAATAAAATGTGTTCTCCTTACATTTATATTTAAGTATTATGGGAATAATAACAGTCATGCGTTTACACAAAGTTAATCAAGTTATTGTGTAAATAAGTTCGAAATTCATTTGTTGTAACTGTACAAGGTGCCGAGATTTCTATGTTTTTTCACGTTATCTCTCTTGTTACTCAAGATAGAGATATTTGGTTGTGGCGACACTAGTTTTCTGAAATAGGAATTAAAATTGCTAAAACTAATCAAACTTTTAATATACAAAGTAAAATTGTAATATTTTTATTTATGTGCACCCCTCGTGTCTCCGTTATCTTATCATTCAAAAGGTAAAAATGGCTTTGCATTGAGATTTTATCGTAAGATACAGAGGCTTATTTACATTTTTTTAGGTGACATTGTTTGCTTGCAAAAAGCAACCATGTATTTGTCAACTCATGGTATAGTAAAAGTTGACTTTCCTTTAGCTTTTCAAAAATACTCTCACTGTAAATTTTTGCAAAAGGAATACTAATTTTTCTTCTCTAAATTTCACAAGCATTCGCATTATTCTTCTTAATATTCAATGTTTCTTTCACTTGTCTATGCATATAGAAGTTTATAACCTTCAATTGGTGATCGTGTATTTAAATTTAAAGGCGCATTGGCGCATTAAAAGGGAAATAATTTACGTCAGATGTAGGTAAATACAGCTATTTTAATGCTATAGTAATCAGAAACATAAATACATACTGGCTTAGTTGAACATAGAAAATCCCATGTAAATTTTGAGGTGGCTAAATATTGGCTCCCCTGTAAATTTAAGAGAAAAATTGTATAGTAGTATTTTAAAGAAGCCGATAAACTAAACTTATGTGCCAAGTTTGAATAAATTTTAATAAGTCAATCCTAACTTATTCAATTAAATGTGATTAAATTACGAAATTTTCATAGTTATAGGTAATACCATAGACATCGTAACTATTAGACCGAACAATAACAAATAAACGTGTTGTCATCAATTTATTCCAGTGTAAAGTAAATCAACATTCAAGCTGCTCCCCTCCACTTGGTTTGCCAGACCTACGCCACAGAAAACGTAGTTTTCTGAGCTTACTCTGTTAAAAGTATTAACTTCTATGATTAACTAGATTAACATGATGTGGGAAATATATAACATTGCCTAAAACCTTGTAAAGAATCTGTAGTATAGCAACGCAGCAATAACGGATCCGCCCAGATTTCATCATTTCCGTGGCTATCCTTAACGTATCGACTCGACAATACTCGGCATAGCGGATTTGTTTTCCTTGAGTTTTGTCGCATGCATATGTAATGGCAGCGTAATCCCCACTCCCGGCCCCACCTAGCTCCTTACAGCGTCTCGCCACCAAACGATTTTGGCATCACAATTTTATAGCATTTATGAATGGCGTGTCGGATCTATAGTTACGATGCCTAAGGGTAATACAGCAAACACCAGCAAATTATTATTTGGCCTTGACAAAACGAAAAGAAGCGTCCGTGACAACATTTTCATTAAATGCGCTTTAATTATAGCTAAATATGAGCTATTCCATGAAGGAAAAAGTAACTATGATTAAGTGGTATTATACAGGAAACAGTTTAGGAGCACTGTCTGAAATGTTTTCAGTTCAATTCCCTGATAAGCCCATCCCTTAACTAATGATTAGTATATTTGAGTCCAAATGCACTCTAATAAATAATTCTAAATGCTTAACTCAGAATGTCAATAGAGCTAACCACAGTGTTGCGCACTTAAAAAAAACAGACATAAATATTTTCCATACAAGTATGAAAAACATCAAAAGTTATGGCAAGGTGATGAAGAGCGGATAATGGTATTTTGTTTTGAGGTAATGGAAAGAGCAAAAAATTGTAGGGCTTTTTGAGAAATATTTGTTTTACCGATGAATGTACATTCACCCTCAACAACGAACCAAATGTTCAAAGTAGTTGCCGTTATTGAAGCCAAGAAAATGAACATCGTCTTGTTCATACTCGGACGCAATATCCACAAAATATAAATTTTTGGGCGGGAATTGTAGGATTTTTTTATGGAAAGCAACCGAACGAATTGAACCCGGACTAGAAGAAGTTGTATGCAAAAATGAGTAGATCTGGTATTAAATGAATGGTTGTCCTGGCCATAACTCTCTTATGGATAAGGAATATCCTTTGGACAGCCAGGTCTCCTGACTTTTCGCCAAACGGCTTCTTTTTGTGGGGTCACTTAAAAATTCTAATTTATGAAGATAAAATTTGAAAATCTAGACCAGTTAAAAAGCTGTATTTCGTTAGAATGTGACAGAATTTCTCAATATCAACTCAGTAATGTTAGAAATTAATTTTATGATCGGGTAGGATATTGTTTAGCTGTTAAAAACATTTAGTTAATTAATGTTTTTGTGGAAATCTGTAGTCCTAAGTATGTTATGTTAAATTGAAGGCTTAATAAAAAAAACATAATTGAGGCGTATCACAGCAAAAGTGCCTATATCCATTTTCCGTTAAAAATAGTTCGACCTTGTCTTCAAATCTGTGCAGTTGAGGGCATATACTGGTAAATTGTGGCGTGTCAAAGAGGACTTTATCCAGTTGAAAACTACTATCGAATATCGGGTGTCGCGGCAGAAGGTTCTATATTTACAAGCATGAACGCGTCAAACAGGCTTATATCCAACGAACCAATCAGATCTCTCGAAATCCCAAGCGGATGGTCAAGCTTCGTAATAATCGTAATAGACTCATTAGGTTTGGTATATTCACTATCATTGTGTGAAACGATTGTTAACGTTAAGTCAGGTGTTCATGTCTTCATGTATTTATATTAATATATTTTAGTCTTGCAAAGTTCTGAATCGTGATTACCTATATTTCTTCAGATTCTTTAAATTATTGTGTCTTTTATTTTGGATGTGTGATTGCCCGATTGGTGAAACGAAAATATATTTTTGATGTTAATTAATCGTTATTTGTTATGTCCAGCTTTACGCCAATTTTTGACAATAGCGTCATAAAAATTATTTGCTTGTGTTTGCTGTGTTATTGGCTTAATAAAATTTATATAAACTTGGCACGTGGGTTTATTATGTCGGCCTCTTTAAAGAATTATAATACAATTTTTCTCTAAAATGTACAGGGCAGCCAATATTTAGCCACCTCAAAATTTACATGGGATTTCCTATGTTCAACCAAGCCATGCATCAGCCGGTATAATTAATATTTAGCTAAAATTATGACAGCTTCATTGAAACGTTCTTCACTAATATACAGGGTGTTTCAAAAGGCATGTGCCATCGCTCGTGTGGTGAATTCTTACCCAAAAGTAAGCCAAATAGTTCCTATCAGCATAATATGTCGGCAACCGCTTTATTTTTGAGGTATAGGATGTTACAATTTTTAAGCGGAGCAAAAAATATGTACAGGGTGATTGTTTATATTTTACTCGATGGATATCTCGGTTACTATTGGTCTTACAGAAAAGTTTAAATTAGCAATTTTGAAGTACTTTTTATGGGCATTCAGAATCCGCCATCGGAAAAAACAAAAAAGCATCAGAAACTTAAAATTTTCAAGTCACCTGGTATTTTTTAAATGGAACACCCTGTATTTTATATTTTTAGTCGCTAGATATCGTTCTCCTGAGTTCAAATATATATAGTTTATTATGGTTATTTTTGTTAGTTTACGAAAAAAATAGACTTTTTCGTATAAACCTAAGACAGCGGTGGAAGGCCATTTATACGACCATGCTGATTTGTTTTTATCAAAGTAGCCATGGGTAATAAAACAAAAGAAATTTATTTTTTTGACAGCTATTTATCTTCCATTTAATTTAAGAGCTGTCGACAATGATATATTCTGAGGTAGAAAAAGTTAATATTGTGTCAGTTTTTATAAAAAGTAATCAAAATCAACGCTTGGCGCGTCAAGAATATGGACGAATTTATCGTAACAGGAGAACTCCTATTGAGAAAACATTTGTTAACTTGTATAAGCGTTTTAGAAATACCAGTTCGTTGAAACGAAAACCCAAAATTGTTCGACTAAATGAAGATCAAGAATTAGATATACTTCTATATTTTCAAGGTAATATATTTAATTGATACTTTTTTTATCAGGCGAGTGAAATAAATTAAATTTTTTAGAAAGTCCAATGAAATCCATACGGGATTGTAGTCGAGACATGCAATATTCTTATTGGAAAGTGCAAAAAACTTTAAAAAAATATCATATGCACGACTTTAAATTTACCAAGGTTCAAAATCTATCTCACATGGACAAACAAAAGCGTTTAGAATATTGTAGAGTTATGTTGCGTCACTTAGAAGAAAATCCAGATTTTTTTAATCGTATACTTTGGACCGACGAATCGAATTTCAACACGGCCGCACCACCTAATTTAAAGAACCTACATTTTTGGGCAGCGGAAAATCCAAAAAAAACTTTAGAAATAAAAAGATCTGGTCGAGAGTCGATAAGTGTATGGTGCGGTATAATAAACAATCGGGTTGTCGGCAAAATATTTTATAATGGGTCCTTAACAGGTATTAGATACTTGGAGCTCCTTGAAAATGACATTGAGGAAGAAATTAGTATATTACCTTTAAATTTATTTAGAAACTTAATATGGCAACAGGACGGGGCACCACCTCATAGCATTTTAGCCGTTAGACAATACCTAAATGCAAATTATAATATATGGATTGGCAGGAACGGAACTATTTCCTGGCCTCCCAACAGTCCAGACTTAACCCCCTTGGACACTTTTTTATGGGGGTATTTAAAATCAAAAGTTTATATGGACCGAACCCGAACTATCGAAGAAATGCAACTCAAAATACAAGAAGAAATTAATAATCTCAACAACCAGCCGGAAATTTTACGAGGATCTATAGAAAATTTAAAGAAAAGATATCGTTTGTGTGTAAATGTAAATGGGGGCCATTTTGAACAACTACTTTAATGAATAGTTAATAATAAAATTAAACAATATTTCTTTGTTTTATTATCCATGGCTACTTTGATAAAAACAAATCAGCATGGTCGTATAAATGGCCTTCCACCTCTGTCTTAGGTTTATACGAAAAAGTCTATTTTTTTCGTAAACTAACAAAAATAACCATAATAAACTATATATATTTGAACTCAGGAGAACGATATCTAGCGACTAAAAATATAAAATACAGGGTGTTCCATTTAAAAAATACCAAGTGACTTGAAAATTTTAAGTTTCTGATGCTTTTTTGTTTTTTCCGATGGCGGATTCTGAATGCCCATAAAAAGTACTTCAAAATTGCTAATTTAAACTTTTCTGTAAGACCAATAGTAACCGAGATATCCATCGAGTAAAATATAAACAATCACCCTGTACGCCACTGTTGTTTTCTCTTTTGATAACACATTTTTGTAGGCAGTTTAATGTCTAATGCGAAGTACCTTTTGATAATTTTTTGATTTCGGCTTTGTTTGGGACACAAATACAATTTTATCAAACTCTGATATATGGGCAATTGGGCATAGCGATATGCGAATATATGTCATTTATTTTTTTAATCGAAAACCGTTGGTGACTTGGAAAAAGTCTTGCGACTATTTTTGCTCGATGATAAGGCGTAATTTTAAGAATAGTATTTATTTTGAAGAAAAACAGTGGCGTATAATTCTTCCTTAAAAGTATTACAATACATGTTAACGCGGACCCCACTGGTAGAAGTAGAGCAAATGTTTTTTATTAAATAAATGTGTTTTTATGCCTAGTTAGTACCTACTAAATATCAAAATGATATCTAAAACGGTCTCAAATTAATTAAGGAAAAACCGTTTTATTCTCTTAATTTTCAACACCCTGTATCTCCAAATTAAAACGGCTGCGGACCTATGTTGATAGGAATACAAACGATCGCACATGTTTTTTGAAACATCCTATATAGTAATATAATGAAATATATATATTAATACATTAAACGTATGAATATTCATGAAACTGGTGTGTCGAATGTTTATGACGTAAAAAATTGTTGCTCGTAAATATCACCAAAAATATAAATATTTCATTAAACAGGACGCGCATTTGCCAGCAATATTTTATGCACTTAAAACTCAGACAAATTGCTAGAACAAGTGGCTATATTAAATCATTGCACACAGCACAAACGATAAACATTCGTGTTGTATATTTGTGTTGAAAACCTTAAAAGTTAAAAACATTGAAAAAAATGTTAGTTGAGGTAAAATAATTATTTTTATTTTAAAATTGAATCGGTGGATTATAATAGGAAATGTATGGATTTAATAACTTAATAGTTATTTATGTACCAAGGGCCAAAGGCCCTTGGGCTTGTTGCTTTCGCCTTCCGGGCTTTAGTCTAGTAACGCCTGTGGTGTATACAATACTTTATGTTTTATTAATTTAAAAATATAAATAATTAAACTCTTGCATTTTCTTTTAACCGTTTTTGCCAATTTCTAGTATTTAGTGAGCTTCGATCGGTTGTCATAGAATAAGTTTGACAGTTGCTGAAAGTTGTTTATTTTAAGCGTCTTTTACGTTTTATAAACGAAAATATGGAAATTTCACAAAATATTTTAGAAAATCTAAAAAAGCTAAGATAAACTTATTACCGGCAAAGTCTAGGAGTATGAAAATGTTCTACAATGTAAAGTAAAAACCAAATTACGGTGATTACTGAAACAGTAATGATGGCTTACTTTCAGGAATTGGTATGTACCCTTTTGCTTATAGGTAATAATAATTTTTATTTATTTTTCAAATAGCCATTGGACAAAATATTCCCAGGTGAAGTCTGAACTTATAGTAAAGAAAAACATTAATATTTCAAGATATTGTCAATTAATAGCATTTTTAAAAGTTAAATCAAAGGAATATCTTCCTAAAACGTTAAAAGTTTTGGAAGGTGAACAAGTTTTAACTTTTATCAAAAATGCGCCGAATGATACTTTCCTGCTGCATAAAGTGCTACTCGTAATGGAAGTTTTTGGCGGCCTAAGACGAGATGAGATCGTAAAAATGACCCATGATGATATTGAGGATAAGGGGTTTGTTATGTTTGTGAAGGTACCAGAAACTAAATCTGCTACGCTAAAAAGTTTTACTATAATCGAAGGAGACCAAAAAGTTGCCTTAAAATTGGTTAGACAGTACCTTGCATTAAGGCCAAGAGGAATTAAGTAGCGCAGATTTTTTCTTACATACCGAAATGGCAAATGCATAGCTATGCCTGTGGGTAAAAATAAAAATACACTAGGACGTGTTCCTCCAATCATAGTAAAATTTCTTAATTTAGAAAACGCCAAGGAATTTACAGGATATCGCTTACGTCAGTCCTCGTCCACACTTCTTATCGAGGGTGGTGCTTCCCTTGCAACCCTTAAGCTACACGGAAAGTGGAAGAGTACTAGCGTAGCGGAGGGTTATATAGAGGAAAGCATCACGTCGAAAAACCGAATAGTAAAAATGATAGCTAGCTCTGTTACCGATAAAGAATATATGTTAATTAATGTTGAAATGGAGTAGGAATCCGCATGCACATCAAGAAACTCAGCAATCGAGTCGCAATATTTCATAGTTGCTCCAGCTTCTTTTTCAGAAAAATTCAAAAATTGTACATTTAACATAGGAAAAACAGAATAAGTAGTAATAATTGGCCGGTTCTGCACCATAGGGCCCTCCAATGTTAATTTTCGGAGGGATTTTTGACCTATGCTGATTCTTCAAACAGGTTTCGCTGTGTTGTGTTGACGTTGTGATCCTGTTGTGTTGAACGGACTCTGTTCAACAGAGTCTGATGCACAGATCCTGGGGGAACAGGTCTGTTCAGGGAACAGGTCTGTTCAACAGGTCTGTTCCCCCGGAACAGACCTGTTGACAATGTTAATTTTCGGAGGGATTTTTGACCTATGCTGATTCTTCAAACAAGTTTCGCTAGGTCAAAAATCCCTCCGAAAATTAACATTGGAGGGCCCTATGGTGCAGAACCGGCCAATTATTACTACTAGAATAATATTATGTAAAAAAATTGTTAAAAATAAATACAAATTTTGTTCAATATTTTCTTTAATAATTACCAGGCATTACGAAAATCACCGGGCATTATGAACTTTATCGCCGGCTAAGGTATTATAAGTAAATAATTGATAGATGAAAAATAAAAGAAAAATACACGATTACCAGGAAATGCATAATTATAATGAAAATCACAGAACAACAAAGCTAAGAGAAAAGCCGCAACAATGTTAAATATTCGAAACATAGGTCATGTATGGGCTGCCGGTCTAACTAAATGTTCCGACATAATATACTTTTACTTTATCAATATAATCCTGGCATTATCGGTATTATATAAAACTGACAAATTTGGTTGAGAATATTTGAAATTACAGTATCGGCTTAATATTTTAATTTAAATGTTGTATTGCTCAAATATTTTTTTGCCTGGATTCCACTTGCTGTATTGGCTTTACACAAAGTAAATATGACCAGTTTCTGATTTTCTCTGACTTTTTTAAAGACGTACCTCCTAAAATTCAATTATTGTGATGTTACAACCAAATTGAACAATGCCTTAAAATTTATCACACAATATTTGTTTTTATTACTGTTTACGATTCAATACGTAGTTTATTATTATAAGAGACAAAGTTTGATAAAACATATTTATTTAAATTGAAACGATATCAACATTAAATTCAAATAAACATAACACGACGCCTGTAGTAATTTTATTTTAAAAAATATGACTCTCTTGTATTTACAACAAAAAATGTCCCGCGAAAAATATACTTATAAAACAGTCACCACAAACTTATCAAAAAGCAACTACCTATTTAGTTAAAAAACAAGTTTAACCATTTTAGAATATAGCTTCCACAGTTAGCACAATTTACTAAATAGCTCAAATAGTACAACAAATCTCAATTGACAATTAATTATTATTTGACTACATTTTTGGCTTCATTAGATTTTCAAATAACGTATAATTTTAATTGAATTTATACTATTATCTATGACAGTAGATTGTTAAAATTCTAACATTAACTTGTTTCATTTTAATTTAATTCTAAGATTCTTATTAGGTAGTCTAGACAGATGTTTCTTTACATAGCGGCCATTGCCAATTAAAACCCCTTGTGATCCTAACCAACTTGCATTTTCACAGGCCGAGATTCCACTGTAAATTGTGGAAGTTCGTTATTCATTAATTCAGGTGAGAACAAAAAATTATACAAATATTTTGCAGCTCCAAGATTTGATATTCAGGGTGTCCTGAAATTAGGTGGCCAAAGGAAAACATTGGAATCTGCATCAGAAAATAATACTAATTTGTTTAATAAACAAGTATCGGAAATTGCCCCCTAAGGGAACTACGGCTCCCTAATAGGGAACTAATTAAGATTGTATTTTTCAGATTATTCCCAAACAGTTGAACATAGAAACATGAATTTTTGGTATTTTAGTAACTTTTATATGCTTAATCTAGATCTAAACTCAAAACTATCAAAATTTAATCATAGGTCTAACATTTGGGGGGGGGGGGGGGCTGAGGAACAAAAACAAAAGTAACTTTTTTCTAAGGTAATGTTTTTCATTTTTTTCTGGAATTATGGAAGTTTAAGGCCTTCTGGCAAAAAAAAGGTACTTTTGATGTATTTCACTCAGATGCACCATTTGTGAAAAAAAGTCCTTAACGATAACATTGTTTAGCAAGCACGGATCAAATTAAATTTATGAATTTTTTTAAAGTTAACAACAACACTCATTTACTTGAGTAAATGTACAAATAAATTTCCATTTTGTTGAATACACAGTTTGGACCGTTTCCTAATATTTTGAGTAGTACGAAGAATATCGAACCGGTTTTCTTTAATTTGATTTCCAGCTTTTCGTCTTAAAAGCTCTTCTGGGCTATCTACTTCTGTAGCATAAACAATATTGCACATATTGCCCCACAGATAATAATCTAAAGGATTTAGATCAGGCGATCGAGCTGGCCAGTTTACTGGACCACCTCTACCTATCCACCTATTGAGAAAATTTTTATTTAGCCAGTTTCTTACAAGCTGGCCAAAGTGAGCTGGCGCCCCATCGTGCTGGCAGAACATCTTCAACCGAGTAAGTATAGAAACATCCTCTAGCAATTCTGCGAGCGCATTTGGGAGGAAACTTAAATAATGATGGGCATTTAATCTATCTGGCAAAATAATAGGACCTATTAAAACATCTCCTATGATCCCTGCCCATACATTGAAAGAAAACCTATGTCGGTAGTTAGTCCCTCGAACCACATTCGGATTGTCTTAAGCCCAAAAATGAGTATTATGGCTATTAAATGCCTTGCCTCTTGAAAAGGTTGCTTCGTCCGACCATAAAACATTTCTTAACGTATTTTGGTGGTTGGACAACCATTGGCAAAATACTACACGCGGTTGAAAATCTTCGGCTCTTAAATCATGTACTCTTTGATAATAAAACGGATGCCGTCCCTGCATTTGGGTCATTCTTCCAAGCTAAAAAAATATTTTTAAACAATTCACGTGCTGCTATCTGTTATCTGTGAAAACAATTGTAATAAATGTTAGATACTTACAATTGATTTGGGGATATTGATAATATTTGCCAGCGGTCTCAATGATATTTGAGAATTCTCCTCAATTCTATTTAGCGCTCCCTCGAAATCATAATTTCCCATAGGCCGGCCTTGTCCCTGGGAACGCCTAAATGGTCCATTTTCTACTAAATTTCTATGGACCCGGCTAAATACTATTTGATGTGGCAGTCTTCTTCTCAAAAACCGTCTTTGGTACTCACGTACAGCGGCACGTGCATTACCGTTGCAATATCCGTGAATAAAATGAATATAAGCTAATTCGTCATTCGAGAAACGCTCTATATTAAAAAAATTAACCACAATTAATTATACCGTAAAATTTCGAATAAACTATCATAATAAATAAATGTCAAGCTGGCAAATAACAAACATGTCAATTTTGTTTCAAGGCCTACTACTAAGTTTGAATGAAAATGTGATCGGTCCTTAGTAAACAGGGTTATCGTTAAGGACTTTTTTTTTCAGAAATGATGCATCTGAGCGAAATATATCAAGAGTACCTTTTTTTGCCAGAAACCCCAATATTTCATAATTCCAGAAAAAAAAATTAAAACATTAACTTAGAAAAAAGTTACTTTTGTTTTTGTTCCTCAACCCCCCCCCCCCCCCCAAATATTACGCCTATGATTAAATTTTGATAGTTTTGATTTTAGATCTAGATTCAGCATATAAAAGTTACTAAAATACCAAAAACTCATGTTTCTATGTTCAACTGTTTGGGAATAATCTGAAAAATACCACCTTCATGGGTTCCCTATTAGGGGGCTGTAGCTCCCTTAGGGGGCAATTTCCGATACTTGTTTATTAAACAGACTAGTATTATTTTCCGATGCAGATTTTACTGTTTTCCTTTGGCCACCTAATTTCGGGAAACCCTGTACTTTGTTCTAAAAGTTTTTATAAATTTACTTTATATTGAATAAAGTTTAATGTTTTGTTCATCAAAGTTTTTATTGTATTTATAAATTAATTCAAATTAAAGGTACCTAACTAATTAAAATTGAAATATATTGGCATCGTACCAAAATATCTTCAAACTTAATTCTAAAAATGAAAAAATCAGAATATATAACCTTGACAGTAACAGTTTGCAGTTAATTATTGACACATTGATTATAGTATCGACATTAATTACATACTTGAAGAATAGTAATAAACAAATAATAAATATTTTTGGTGAAATTAACAAAATTCTTAAAAATTGTCGTAATTGTTAAAAGCTTTTGACTTTTTTATTTTGCCTTTATTTTTACGCGCAAACAGTAATTTACTAATACCCAGTTTATTCACTTTAATAACCATTTATCCCCTTAAAACTCAGGTACTAACATAAAGCTAAAAAACCTGCCACCCATTTTTTTCAATTAACTGAACATAAATATTATAAAACAATGCTCAAGTAGAATATTTAAAAAAAAAAACTCTTTTTATGAAACACGCAAATACAGGTAAATGCTACGTTTGTTAGCTCAATGAAAATATTTAAATTAGTAGCATGTTGTACGCTCAGCATATTTCATTTTTATGCAAAACACACAGTAACACATTGGGTTAGAGAAGTTACATTTTTATTGCAAACACAATTTGTTGCAAGCGGCACATAACCAGCAGAGAACAGTATTTAAAAAAAAAAAAAAACGATTTATTAATTGGTTAATCGAGCTGGTAAATTAAAAATAACATACATTAGGATAATTAATGACATAGTAAAAAATAACGAATTGGAAATTATTGAGTAGGCACATGGAACGTTTTCCAGACCATTAATATTTCTTATTACTTATAATACTAATGTAATCTACTAATAGTCAAATTAATTAGAATAAAACTACATTTTTAAAAGTAGGCAACAGCAGTGCGGGAAAACGCTTTTGCCGTGCTCGGTAACGTTGGTTTGAAACCTTTGCAGGCTGGGAATACGGCTTCACAAAGAAAATATCTTGCTGCTAAACCGTTATAGCTTATTGACATTGTTGTTTGACGTTAGCAATAGCGCAATATAAAGAATCGATATTTATCCATCGCTTTAGCGTTAATAAAAAGTGATATTTTCGTGTGTTTTTTTTTTATCTGAACAAATTAAGATAAATAAAGATTTTTGTAGTTTTCTCGAAAACGAATCGACCGATTTTAAAAAATCAAACGTCAAAATAAAGCACTTTGAAAGATCTTTCAAACAAGCTATTATTTAATACCCCTTTTCATTTAAAATTTATTAAGGGGATGACCCCGGGGGGCAGAGGGTAAAAGGGGGTGAAGTAGTTTTCGGTTAAAAAGTTGTCCCCTTTGGCAAATCTTTTGACGTGTCCCTGCGTTTTTTCTTTTAATCAGTGGTTTTCGATAAATCCGTGGTGGGAAGTTTTCAAATGAACACCCTGTATGTAATGTTTTCCAAATCCGCGGTGCTATATTATCACCATAATTCTTGGATGCCAGTATTCACCTTAGGATAACCTGAAATATACTGCGACAAGGCAGCCTAACCACCCTTACTCTGACAACCCTACTAGTAGGATGTACTTCAGGCAACAGTTCCTAAACATGACCTATGTTGTGCTCATTCACTCAAATCCCTCAAAGTCGTTGTCTTTTAAATAAAAGCCAAATTTTAGCAAAGGCGAATAAAAATATTTGTTTCTAATATCTTGTTAGGCCCTTGGCTACTTGGATTTATAAATGCAAGCTCCTCTTACTTTGGTGGACAATAGGTACTTAAAGTTAAAAGATAAATAAGTGAAATGTAGTAACAAAGTGGTAGTATTAGGTTTGATATAAAAGTTTTAAAGGTTTAAATTACAAGGTTATCATTAAAAGAATAAGTAAAAGTCAAACCCTGTTTGACAGGGCCTTGCACTAGACGGCAACTGTCAGACCTACAATGTAGAAACGACGGTGCAGTCTGATCTGGCAGCCACATAGACCAAATACACTTGCCCCAGACCTGGAATTTCCACAAGGTCTGTACAAGAACCTCTCAAAATTAAATAAATTTACCATAAAAGCATCGTTAAGTATAATACAATATCTTACGAGTACCTGTAGTTACTCGATAAGTATACTAGTCACTCGGGCATAGATAAGTTAAAATATTAAAGTTACAAGCGTTAAAGTTTGAAAAAGCAAATGGCCTCTAGCCGAATAACAAAAATATTCGATTTATAATAATGAATTGTAACTATATTTACAACGACATTAACTGTAACAGACCACCTAACGTTTTGTACTACTAGAGACTCTTGTGACGTCTTAACGCTATGTCAACATACGCTATATGTTTACAATGCACAAGTTCTGTACATAACATGGGCGCAAAACTTCATCAAAACACTTTGTATAGTACAATACGCGAGTGCAAAATATCAAGATTTTAGCTGTTAAGTTTTTAAAGAGAAATGATCACAGTGTATATGATTTAATAATTTATAGTAAGGTTCGTTACCCACGCGACGGGAAATAATATAGTAAAGGTTGATTTCACGCTTTCCTTTCACCTACTGGATATTCCCAAGGTTCCGTACTACTTAAAGAAAATGTTACTTAGGTGAAACTTTATGTGCACATACATGGTCACTAAAGCAGCTAACGTGGATACTGCTACACTGCTATTCTCCAAAAATTCAAATAGTACATGGCAACTGGCACGTTCCGCGTCTATGCGACTCCAATAAAAATACCAGTTCTTCAGTTTGAGCTTGGACTTTAAGCTCCTACCAAAAAACCCTAAAATCGAATTTTAGATGTACAACGAGGGTAACTAGATACTAAAGTTTTATCCTACTTCAAATAACTTACGAGGGTTCCATTCCACAAAATGGCATCTAGGACCGCTTGTTAAAGTTGATGGAAAACCGTTTTAAATCGGCGTTCCGCCCAAAGAATAGGCAAACTACTATGCGATATTGTTTTTAATTAATTTGCGAAAGTTTTATCGGCACCACATGGCCTTCCCTGCCCAAGAAAACTAAAATTCGGTAGCTACTTCCACAAACGTGCTTTCACTTCAAACATCCATTATCGAAAGGGCCGGATATTGTTTGGTCTCCAACATAGATACCAAAAATTATAGACAAATTAGTCATACCAATCCATGAAAACTATAACCCCTTTAACCCCATAAAGAGAAGAAAGGCAACCTACGTCAACCAACGCAACCGCAAAAAATGCGCCTCAATTAACCAGACGTAGTCGTGAAAATCCACAAAACTGTCAATCTTATCGAATGACACCTGACTTGGAAAGTTGATCAATTACTAATTAACTAAAACAAGGATTTGAATTAAGACCTGTCTACAAGTAGTATGAAACAAAAGAACAGAAATCAATCCACTTGGCTATGTCAAGATACAAACCATTCATGGAATATAAGCATTATCAACAAAGGTTTCAAACAGTGGGCGACTAAGTACAAACCCTTTTTCGTACAAGTTGTAAATATCTCTCTGTAAATCGTCTTTCGAAACGACTTTCCCAAAACCTTTAAAGCCCGTTGCTAAAAGTCATTTGAACCTCTAGTAAAATATAAAATCTATGATTAATACGTTTGGTGGTCTCCCTGTAAGTAAACATACTTTAACCGGTACCTAAGCCAACCCCGTATATGCTATAAATTTAATGAACTTACTCCAAATCTACCGCGTTGGTAAATTGGCTGCATTAATCTTAATAATCGGTTTATTGGGTCATTGAGTTATTATACCTTATTGTATCTTGTGCTTCAGCATGATATAGGATACATCAAGATGAAGTAGGGCTTATTTAATTAAAATTTCAAACCTAAAACAATTATCCTTAATTTGCACAAGCATAAAAAATGTCGCCTATAATTATTTATCCTATTATTTTTGATTTAATATTTACTCTGTTTTGTAATAGCTTGTAGCCAAACACTGGTATCTTAAGTTGAAGTGTTGGAAAATTAAAAGACATAAATCAATCAAATTTATCTTGCCTAAACTCCGAGGAATCAGAGTCGACAACTGAGAAATTAATGGTGCGTTGCATTCGAGATCAACACAGCCGATCACGCTGTTAGAATCATTAATAAATGCTTTATGATATTTGTATACGTGGGCTTTAAAAATGGGCACAAAAATGTTTTAATAAAACATCAAAGGTCCAATATAACTGAATGGCAAGATGGATCATAAATATTTTAACCTTCTATTTTTTACACTAAATGATTTGGAAGATTTGAATATTAAATGATATATTGTAATCTCGGCTTATTATTTTTTTTCGAGAAACGAAGCCTATGACACTCAGCTTTTAATATTTTTCTAATTTCGGTGTATATGATTTACAGTATTTTTAGTTTCTCACAAGTCAATGCGTTATGATATACCTACATCTTTTTCCGACAATAAAAAGTTATTGCCCATCTCTTACTCTATCATAATATGTCCGATTGCATTATTTATATTTAATTTCATGGACATTTATTTATTTATACTTAGAGTGCCGATCAGTTATTTAGGAACATGTAGCGGTTAGTAATATTTACTGACACTATTTAGATGCATATTAAATAAAATTTAATGTAAATTATGCAAACCCCATATCTGCAAAATAACAGTGTAATATAACTAATTATAGCAGACTAAATTATTTCGCCAAGCAACGCCTAAACTATAATAATAATATTTCATGAGCTAAATTTTATTCTTCCATATCCTGTGTTGCTACAGACACGCGAAGGGCGAATGTTTATTTTTAGAAAGCAACTATTGAATCATAACCAATTAAGTAGCATAATATACCGGTTTAAGATTCTTAGTTGATTTTTAGCAAGGCTTAGGTATTTATTGATACAACCGAAAAAGTGGAAATAATCCTACTATACCCATTACACAAACATATTATATTTGTCAGAGCAAAATATAAATATATGTTGTATGTTTTGTATCGCGGTTCTCAATCAATTGGCATTGTGAAATAAGTTTTATATCTTTCTTTTTTTAAATAAGTGCCTGTCTGTAGCGTGCCAGCAACTAATTTGAAATGGTAAAATTCAGCTGACTCGAAATAATCTTGTAATAAATATTAATAAAGTAATTAGAAGTTTAATTTCAATCTTATGAATAACAAATTTAAACAAACCAATCTCGTTTAACTTTTTAACTCTGAGAGATTCATAAATTACCTATTTTATGCTTGCATACAGAGCGCCACAAAACCTTTTGTATTTATTGATGTACAACAATTAGCTAATCTGTTAATAATAGAACAATACTTATTTTTATACATTTAGAAAATAAGTAACACTATTCTAAATTATATCACTAAGAAGGTATCAATTTGACGGGCTGAAGAACAGTATGAAACTACATACAAGAGTTTGATAAAAATTTCCAATTTATTGCAATCTTCTGTTAAACCAGAAGTGGCATCCTGTGGCACCATTTTCACCTTATCACTTTATCACTTGAATTGCCGGATAACTGCTCAATGCGCAAGGCACCATCCACAAGAAATATAATTTCAGTATGCTATTTTTGGAAAAAATATGTGAAAAATATACGCCCATTATACAGGGTGTTACTAAATATTATGTAGTTATTATTACAGTGGGTAATTCCTAGATCAATTTTCAGAAAAAAAGTTTATACAAACATACCTCTGCAACGGCTCTATTTTTGAAATTATCGAAAATTTGATATAAACTTGGATTTTTTCCGAGACTGCTTTAGACATCACTTTGAATTTTGGTAAGTACTAACTAAGCATGAAAACACACATATTTTATAAACAAATATTTGGTCTACTGCCCCCAGTGAACATATAAATGACAATAATATACAGGGTGAGTCGGGAGGAACGGGCCAAACTTTAGGAGTATATTATACATATACGCGAGAACAATGTGAAAAAACCCATATGTTCTTATCCGATTTTCATTTGTTTTCCAGTCATCAATAATAGATATTGGTACCAGTTTTGTCTAGCAGACCAACGCTCTAAATTGTTTTAAAGTCTATTTACTTTTAAAATAGACACGATGTAAACATTGCCACGTGACGAAATGACCGTTCGCTAATAAAAATGGAGAGTTAGATTTTTAACAGGTTCTCAATCAGTTTACGCTGCTCTCATTATTGTATTTTTTCATTTGTCGCTTAATTTACTTGCTTGTTTTGCAAGTAAAAATCTCCCCCTTCCTCGTTTTAAGCACTATTTTAATCTTAATTTAACAATTATTACAACAAAAAGTTTTTGTTGAGTCTAAGTCCGGGCCTGTTCGATTTTTACGCCGATGACGTTGACAAATATTGATCGTGTCTATTTTGAACATAAATCGCAGCCTCTATTAATGACGTCTAAATGCATGAAATTGTGCGTCCAGTTCACCAGACGCGGTTAACAGGGAAAAACGGTGCTGCAGGGCAGTTTAGTCAAGGTGCTAAATTTTTTCTTATAATATCACGCGGCCCACTAATAATTCGATGTCCAGTTAACTTAAGGATTCAAGTTTAAATAAAGATACAAATATGTTACATCGTATAACCGAAAATTTACTTTCATCGAAATTTTCCCTCCTTTCACAGATGCTGACGACGCTGACAAGGGCGTTGCCGTCGCGTCGCCTTAATTAAAAATTTTAAATATTATGTGGGTTCACTTTTTGTATAGAAGTTCTGTGTTTTATATTTTATGTTTTTTTAATCTACATAAATCTACATATTTAATGGCTAAAAAATACTTCTTCCTTAAATGTCAATAAACATTTTTCTACTAATTTTTGGACGTCAAAGTTTTGCATTTTTTCACAGTAGACGGTTGTTATAGGTAGCGAAAGTAAAAGTACTTTTTCTTCCGCTGAGAGCGGAAGAAAAAGTGTGTGTGTCATAAATAAATAATGTTGAAAAATACAAGAAATATTGGCAATTTGTATACTTTATTTATTTTTAAAAAATACAACAATAAACTATTTATTAAACATCAGATTAAAAGTACAGTTATTTATTGCGGCCCAGAAAAATTAACACAAGGTGTTGCGATGTTGCGATCCTGACTTGTTTTTGTAATTTCTAGCGGGCAACCCTTCGTGGAACCACTTGCTGTTGAATTTATGTCAATGTTAATAGGGATTGGTTCAGTAAAATGAGGTTGCAAATTTCTTTTTGCAATATCTTTCTTGTTGCTCATCGATTCCTTAGTGCACCCTTTAGCTACACTACTAGATTTCCATCCTCCGTGGCGCTTTAAACACGTAATGTCTGCACCTGCATCTACAAGCAGTGTAGCTGAAGTTCTCCTTAAACAGTGACCGGTATATTCTGTGGCATCAGGTAATTTTAAGAAAACTGCAGCTTCCTTAGGAACAGTACTTATCTTATAAATTCCCATTACCATGCGACAACAGCGACTATTTACAAATTTAAAAAAGAATATTTTTTCATTCATGCCTTCTGGGCGTTATGATGCATATTCTTTATATATATGCTTAAATATTGTTCCCCAAAAATTTAAAATTTATATTTTTACCTTTCTATATTTTAACGACGCGACGTTTGAAGAAAAAATAGTATGTTTTATTCGTAGTAAAAACAACTACACTGATAAAATTAATTATTTGAATCAAAAAAATTTACCGTTGACTCAAATAAATATTTGTTTCCTATTAGCCAAACAAATATGTATTTGAAAAATACCAAGGAATTATTTGCCTCAATTAGTATTATCTGATTTGATACAAATTACTTTTTATTTGGAGTTAATCGCTGAATACAAAATTCAAGCAAATATTTATTTCCTTAACAGTAATCTGACTTAAATAAGCCGTTTCAATGACTTAAAGTAAATATGTTAAAAGTTAAGTTAACAAAATGTTTATTTGATTATCATTTATACATACTTTATCAAGTATATATTTGTTTTACTTTTGTTTCACATGTATTTGCCGTAACAACACTGTTATTTAATTAAACAATTTAAGTGATTTGATTTAAATAAACCGGTAATTTCCATCAAAGTCGTTGTTCTTTTATTCAAGTACATAATTGTTTAACTTGTCTTTTATATTTATTTAGATCAAATATAAATTTATTTGGTTTAAATACCTTTTTTTAATTTTCAATAGATCAGAATGTTCATTCAAATCAGTTCTTATTTTATCCAAGTACGTGTTTATACAGACGTCACATAAAAATAAGAAATATTGAAATGTTGCTATTGAATATGGTTTAATCAGTACCATACCAGAATAATCACAAACCTTATCAAATTGTTTATAGTATTTAAATAATAAGACAAACCAACTGAAAAAACACATTTTTGCCGAAAATAAAAGTTATGACAAATTACGCGCACGCGCACAACGATTTTCACATAAAAATAACATAAAAGTTAAAAGATAACCATCTCTTATTTTATTTCTTATTTTTATGTTATATTATTTGGTTCTATAAACGTCTTATGGCAGATCTGTAGATTCAACTCTTATTTTATTTTTATGTTATGTTATTTTGCTGTATAAACCCACCATTAGTTGCTGTCCCCCTTAAAATATACCTCAATAAAACATGTAGTATCCTTTCTTTGCCTCTTATCTTATTTTTTTACTCGTTTCATGCATAACTAAAATATTCAAAAATAGTTTCCTACCTTGAAAATTATCTAGCAGATGGGATATACCCCAATCTTCGAAATAATTTGTCATAATTTTACGTTTATCCATATTATCTTACTTTATTATTGCTGAAACCACTAACCATGGAAAAATGAAACAGGTTCACTAACTTCTGTGCTAAGTCACTAAAGAACATTTAATTTTCACTCTCACTCTAAAATTTCTAGGAGACAAAATACAAGATCTAACACGAGTACCGCGATGTCGATTTATGAGGCCACTTTTGTATAACCAATCACGTTACTCAAAGCAGGCGACTTTCCGAATTCCAGGGGCAGTAAGGAGTTAATTTAAATACTTAATTATTTGTTTGGAGGACCAAATTGTTTGAAAAGTTCGGCATTGAATGATTTAAATTAGGGTTTAAGGTATTTAGTTCTTAACTTGAAATTTATTTTGATTAAATAATTAGTTATTTGTAAATATTTAGTTGTTTTATATTAAGGATTTAATGTAAATACATAATTATTTAGTTTAAATGACCTAGACATTTGAATAGTTCTTCATTGGGTGATTTAACTAGCGATTAACGGGATTTAGTTCCTAAATAAAAATTAGTTCGATTAAATAATTAGTTATTTAGATTTTGTTATTTTAGTGTTTTTTTGGTAAGATATTTGTTTGAAGGGTTCTATGATTTGACACAAATCAACCAACAGTCAAATAACTTTGCAAATAAAACGAAATACTCTCATTTATTTCAGTTAAATCAAATTTAGTTAATTAAAATCACAATTATTTATTACCAATAATTATTCACCAAATAAATCAGATTATTTGATTAAGGGAGCACAGTTTTATCAGTGTAGTTATGACTCGTCCGTAATTGCCGGACAAACAAAGTGAGACTCGTCATAAAATTATTACTTTTACTCCTAATAAAACAATATACATTTCAGACGTTTAAATATTATTGTAATAGTTTTAAATACAATGCAAACCAGCTTTATGTTTACTTTAATTATTTTACTCATCGTTTGTGTTTATAAATAGCTTCATTTGAATTGCAAGTTTGCTTTTGTCCTTTAGACGTAAATTACTTACACAAACGGAATTAAAGATTTCCGAAAGACGGTCGTTTTCCTATTGCATACATCTAAAGCTTAGTTGTAATTAGGTAATTTGGATTGTAAATCGGCAGCGAGAAAAAATAAATATATCCTTACAAAACGTGACTAATAAAAAATATACATTTTATGATATTTGTATTTTTTAGACTTCAAAACGCTTTTGCAGGTTATAAAGTAGTGTTTGCTTTCCAGATTAACACTGCAAAGGAAATGCTTTGTGCACTACATTCTTTGTTCTTTGAGTTTATGGTCCCAAGTGACTATTTTAATTGTCTACACTCTTTTGTAAATTTAAATGAAAAATCAAATTAAGTGCAGAATGGGCGATACTAAATTGTTGCTGGAAAGCTGCCTGGCAAGAGATACTTCTATGGAATAAAAGTATAATATTTAAAATTCTTTTATCTTTCAGTAACTTTCAGTGTTTTATTACAAAGGCGTGTCAAAAACAAAGATCAATTTAGATAAAATTGTATCTTCCAGTTTAATAGGAGGCTCCATTATTTTACTCACCTCTCATTTAAAGATCCTATATCTTTTATTGTGTTTATTACTAACTATTATTTAAAAGATGTGGATTTAAAATATCACTTTAATAGTTCATTAAGGTACAAGTTTTATTAAGCACCATCCATGTGACAGAACAAGCAGTGCAAGCGGAGGGGAAGGGAGCTCTCTAACGGGACAAGTGCGTTATTAGAATTGTACCGGTCGTCGCCCGCTTACGTCACGAATAGAACACGTTTTATGTCTTCAAGCAGGTGACGCTCCTGTATCATTCTAGTTTGAATTTTAGTCTAGCTTACACCATTTTTTCTATTCAATAAAAATCCCATATATGGAAAGAAAGTATTCCATACGCATTTAGTAAATTTATCCAACGTCTGCTAGTTATAGAATTATTATTTATGTCATTTTAGATAAGTAAAGTAACAAATAACACACTAGTGAGTTATAAATCATAACACACTAGTGAGTTATGATTATAACTCACTGGTGGGTTGTGGTAAAATATGCATTCATGTAAGGCTTTGTCATAACTGTCTCTTGACTTGTGGGGAATAATAAATGAACACGCAAGGTTCGCTTCTTTTTGAATTTCGGCTGAAGTTTTTTCTATATTTTGAAAAACTACCCTCGAGAATCGCAAAAATAATAATTTTATTTTTATTCTAACCTAACTAACCTGAACTAACCGAAACATGTATGGTTTAAAAAAAAAATTACACTAAACTAGTGGAGCAGATTGTGTGTTTTACTTTACGTTAAAATATCACTCCACTGAGAGATGGCTTCTTCCATAAAACTTATGTATAATGTTTTTGAAAATAAAGCTCTCTGCAGATACCTGGTAATACACGAAAAAAATACAAAAATTAAATAAAATACACGCTTTTTAGTGTTGCGTTTCTAGTTAGTTCAAATTAGTATATTTTTATCCTTAACTAAAATTAAATTTGATACAAAATAATATTTAAAACAACCAAAAGAAAGAACACAATATAAATAAGAAAATGCACAAAAACAGAATTAATTATCGAAATAATAGCGACAAAATGTTATAAAATCAGTTGTTGTTTTTTTACAGGTTAACCAAGACCACCCCTAGGCTCAATCGGACCAGCTAAAACCGAAAATAAGTAATTTTTAAGGTTAGTAAATCGTATTTTCATTATTTTTGTCTTAAAAATCAATTGACAATAATGTTTATAAGGGTCATATGTATACTTCCAAAGAATAAAAAAAACACTTTGGAAAATTTTTTTTCCAGAAAATTTAAGTAAAAAGCTGAGCGAGAATTTATAAATTTTTAAATAAGGTCATGTTTTGTGCAATCGTGAAGAGAAACTATTTCTAATCCCAGAAACAATAAGAGATAGGTATAGGACACCATTAAGAAGATATTATTAGAAGTAAAAGGTTATTATAAAAGCTTTTTAATAAACGAGGTGTTATATTTAGAGTAACAAAGTTGCAACTATGTTTCGGTAGATGCGGCAATACTGGAACTGGAAAATATTTTTGATGGACTTTTACCCATTTTCGATATACGGGTTAGTAGAATGTTCCGAAACGCTTAAATATCTTCAAAATCACTAAGCGCTTAAAAAATTCGGCAGTTAGAGGTTTCTCGGCATGCGGAATTGAAAAATGATATCGGCACTGTTGCCGGATTTCCCAGTTTTACGCTACACATATTCGTTTCGTTATTTTAAATTGAATGCTACATTTATTTTCACTCCAATGAATTGGACGTCTCAAGCTTAGCAGGATCCTAATTTTTTAAAATTTTATCTCAACTAGTTGCTGAGATATGACAACACCGCATTTTCAGTCAAAAGTACTGGAACGCTTAAATATCTTTAAAACCGCTAAAGCTGGGCTTAAAAAATTCGGCAGTTAGAGATTTCTGGGCATGCGGAATTGAAAAATGATATCGGCACTGTTGCTAGATTTCCCAGTTTTGCGCTACACATAGTCGTTTCGTTATGTTAAATTGAATGTCCCTTTTATTTTTACTACGTTGAATTGGACGTCTCAAGCTTAGCAAGATCCTAATTTTTTAAAATTTTATCTCTACTAGTTGCTGAGATATGACAACACCGCATTTTCAGTCAAAAGTACTGGAACCAAAGAGCTGGTAACTATAGATCCGACAAGCCATTCATAAATGCTATAAAATTGTGATGTCAAAATCGTTTCTAGGCGAGACGCTGTGAGGAGCTTGGTGGGGTCGGGAGTGGGGATTACGCTGTCTTTACACATGCATGCGACAAAACCACAGAACAATAAAGGTTAGGTTGATAAGACTCCAGAAAAACCCACAGAAAAACGCTGTCACAAATGAAATGGAGCATCCGTTATGCCGAGTAATGCCGAGTCGATGCGGATGGCTACGAAAATGGTGGGATCTGGGCGGATCCTTTTATGCTGCGTTGCCATATTACAGATTTTTTACAAGGTTTTAAGACAATGTTATATATTTCCCACATCATGTGAATCTAGTTAATCATAGAAGTTAATACTTTTAACAGAGTAAGCCCAGAAAACTACGTTTTCTGTGGCGTAAGTCTGGCAAACCAAGTGGAGGGGAGCAGCTTGTATGTTGATTTACTTTACACTGGAATACAATGATGACATCACGTTTATTTGTTATTATTCGGTCTAATAGTTACCAGGTCTTTGACTGGAATGCTTAAATATCTTCAAAACCGCTAAAGCTGCGCTTAAAAAATTCGGCAGTTAGAGATTTCTCGGCATGCAGAATTGAAAAATGATATCGGCACTGTTGCCAGATTTCCCAGTTTTGCGCTACACATAGTCGTTTCGTTATTTTAAATTGAATGTCCCATTTAGTTTTACCCCAATGAATTTATTTATATTTATTATTTATACACTAGTTGTTAATTAAATGCTCAAAGTGGGCCCCATTATTTGCCAGACAGTACCCAAGTCGATCATAAAACTCTGGAAGTGTGTTGCTCAACACATTCGGTGTTATAAGAGCAACTTCGTTGCGGATTCTTTCGCAGAGTTCGTTTAAATTTTCTGGACGATTTTTGTAGACACGATTCTTTAAATGACCCTACAAGGAGAAATTCAGTGGAGTCATATCAGGAGATCGAGGTGGCAATTCTAATGCATCACGTCTTGCAATCAGCCTCCCTGGGAATTGGTTGTTTAGAAACTGCATGGCTACCCTTGAATAATGGGGCGGAGCACCGTCTTGTTGGTACCATATTTCACCTACATTTCTATTTTGTTGAATGGCAGGAACTATGCAATCTCTAAGGACCTCCAGATACTTCTGTCCTGTTAATGTACCTTCTATGAAAAAAGGTTCGATAATATTGTCACCCAATATTCCCGCCCAGACATTAACTTTCTCAGGATATTGGGTGTAAAGTGCTTCCATCCAATGGGGGTTATCTCTAAACCAAATTCTACAGTTGTGCCTATTAACTTGGCCGTTCAAGCAAAAGGTAGCTTCGTCCCTGAATAGAATTTTGTGCGCAAAATAAGGATTTCGGTTCATATTTTCCATCATGATTGCGGCGAATTCATTACGGCGGTCAGGACCAGCCTTTAAAAGTTGTTGAGTGTAAATGAATCTTGTACGGCTTTAATTTGTTTTCCTTCAAGAGAGTCCTCACAGATTTTTGGCAAATTTCGGCATGTAGGGCTAACTGATTGGTACTTACTTTTGGATTTTTCTCTATTTGTAATAAAACGTTTAATTTATTTTCATCACTTGTAGCAGTTTTTGGACGTCCGGTTTTAGGTAAACTTTTTATGGACCCTGTTTCCTGGTAACGTCGACAAGTTCTGTGTACGGTGGATTTTTTAATAGGTTTGTTAGGATAGCGATCAATAAACAAGTCGCAGACTTCTTGATATGTCCTTGTTTTATTTCCATATTTCCACGAAAAATCAAAATATCAATACGCTGGCTCTCTGAGAGAAGAAAAGCCATAATAAAATTATAATTTTATAATCAATACAGTTATTAAGCTGCTTAACTGACAGTGATGTGTTTAATTTGTCATTGTTGTAGCATGGTAACACGACGGCAATTGTTCCAAGAAAACTGAAGCAGCGCATATACTTGTTCATAAGGTATTTACTTTTCGGGCGTTTCTGATAAGTTTAATGCTCATTCTAGAATAGGTAACTATCCCAAAATTTTTCTGACTAGTATCTAATAGTGCAAACAGAACTTTGGAAAGTTGGGATCTTACTAAGTTTAAAATGCCAAATGCCGAATTTTTTACGTGCAGATTTAGCGGTTTTAAAGATATTTAAGCGTTCCAGTACTTTTCACTGACAATGCGGTGTTGTTATATCTCAGCAACTTGTAGAGATAAGATTTAAAAAAATTAGGATCTTGCTAAGCATTGGAGTAAAATAAATGGGGCATTCAATTTAAAATAATGAAACGACTATGTGTAGGGCAAAACTGGGGAATCTGGCAACAGTACCGATATCGTTTTTCAATTCCGCATGCCGAGAAACCTTTAACTGCTGAATTTTTTAAGCGCAGCTTTAGCGGTTTCAAAGATATTTAAGCGTTCCGGTACTTTCTACTAACCCGGTATGACTAACGTACCACTGACCGTGGATTACCCTGTATGTGTGACGCTGCGTGGCGAAAAATTTTCTTTTAGAGCAATTTTCTTTTTGGGCAAGTTTTTTTCGGGTACTGGTTTAGAAATTTAAAAATACTAGATTCTTTGTACTTAAAAAATTCTTTAAAAATATTTTCTACAGTTCAACGCTTTTCAAAACAAAAATAACAAACCCTGTTCATGATAGAATCTATCTTTGTTAGAAAAAAAAACAACTAAGCTAAAAATAGTATATTTTCCTTGAGTTCTCGTATATTGAACTATTAAAACAATAGAATAGCCAAGCAATATTGTTCAACAACAAAAAAATAGGACATTTCATTAAAATATTCATAGAAATCTTCTAAACCGCGGATAGAAAACTCAAAGCTTCTACGACGTACATATATTGAGGTAACAGGATGCTTACGCTAAAGCTTAAACTTGCTGAGAAAATTTTGTGCCTTTTTGTTTCTCCACAAACATGCTAAAGTTATTGTTTCAATATCTATAAATTTGTTAATGCAATTTTGGCAAACATTACTATTTTTGGAAGTCAACAAGTGTATTCAAGTGAGAAAGTAAGCGCCACAAATATAACATCGTTTACATTTAAATATTTGTATAAAAACTGCAGCAAAAAAGTTATATGAGGAAGCGACAATACCCGGGTTAATACATTAAGAGTCAACGTGGACGCCAAGAAAGGGACTATTGGCCTTTAAAGCCCAGTTCCTGTTTCTCATTGGCTGAATCAGTTAGAAATTGATATCACTATGTTATACTCGACCCATAAACAGATATGATTGCTACTGGCGAAGCGCCGATACGTCTTTTCTCTGCTCTTATCTATACTACGTTAAAAAGAGAAATATGTGAGGATGGTTCACGTCTGTACGAATTGTACTCGGCGGCATCTGGCTTTTAAGTTGCAAGTAATGGGCTCGCCGAAACTTTGCAACTTAAGCCGCAATAGTCCAGGAAAACTGTATTTTTCACCATGCTTTTCCAGGAACTAAAAGCGAGCAAGCTGCAATTTTGCATGGGTGTAGGGTATCACTACTAAAGCTTAACTTTGAATTTGCACGGTTTTTACCCCCTTAACTTCGGCGCCATCTTGAATCAAATGGTTAAATCGGTATTTCGCTTGTAACTTTTGTACTAGGAAAAAAATTAAGAAAGCATTTGGTAGGGGAAAACAATACCTACAAACCATGCCTCTAAAAAATACTTTAATTCATTTGTTCATACAGAAAATTTCATTATTTAAACGAAATAAGCATAATGATATCAGTTTTTTCGCTATTTCTAATTTCCTGTTACTCTGATTAGAAAATTTCCTGAACAACCATTATAGACCAGCAAATTCTCTACATTTTATGTCTTAACATTTTATTTGTTAAACCAATTATTTTTGTTATACACCGCGCCAAATGTTTAACACTGTCCAATGATCCTGCAGTCGCTATGCGCACGATTTGAAAATCGCTGGAGAACGATGATTCGTTATGTTATCTCTGCCTTTTTATGGCCGTTTTTTATCGTTTGTTTACGTAAGCCGCATTTTAAGCGTTAATGATGTGTGGAATGTAGTCTGCAGTCACGTGATACTGATGACACGATATTATAATGTTGTTAATAATTCTTCATATTTTAGTTTTGGTATCTACGAATTATTTAAATAATTCGAATAATAATTTGGAATTGCATTTTTTCAAGACCTAATACGCAAGTTTTAACTATTCAATCGGAAATTCAAAATATCCACATTCATCGATTGTCAAAAATATTTAAAAAATTTTCATAAATTGTCGAATTTTGAAATTTATTTCTTTAAATTACAAATTTTTGAATTTGTAATTTTTCGATCTCCAATGTTAAAAAACCTTAACGAATGTAAAATTCATAGTTCAAATAAGAATTTCATAAAATCTTCATCTTTTGGTTTTGTTACTTATTGAGAAAAAAGATTTGCATTTATGAATTCTGAAAAATCCATTATTCTAAAATTGAAAGGTCCAAAAATGTACGTCGTGGAATTTCTAAATTTAAAAATCTTATTTACAAAACGTTGCATGCAGAATGAATTTGAAATATCTTGCGAAATCCACGAAAATTCACATGAATGCTAGCTAAACTTACATACATTTATCAGAAAACGTATTTTCAAGGCATCCTCAAATAAAGTAAGGTTCCATACATTTTTATAAACGCTGAAAACGTCCAAAAAAATTGCCCACAATCCCTGAACATCTCGAAAAAAACTATTCGAAAATGCAAAACAGAAAACATTTCAAATGTTTTATGAAAATAAAAAAAAACTCACCTTTTCATTTAATCTGATCAACATCACCGTTGTCCAAATTTTTAGTGCACAGAAAACACTCTTTACTTTGTTCGTTTTTGTCAAGATCACCCATTTTGCTGGCAAGAGCATATCGAGTAGCACCAAGTCCTCGGAAAAACTGCGATCTGAGCACATTTTCTTTCCAAAGAATATTGTATCAATAGTACCACGTGACTGCAGGCTACATTCTACACATCATTAACGCTTAAAATGCGGCTTATGTAAACAAACAACGAAAAACGGTCATCAAAAGGTAAAGATAACATAGCGAATCCTCGTCCTCCAGCGATTTTCAAATCGTGCGCAGAGCGACTGCAGGATCACTGGAGTTTGTTGATCATTTGGCGCGGGGTACAACAAAAACAATTGGTGTAACAAAAAAAATGTTCGGACATAAAATATAGAGAATTCGCTGCCCTACAATGTTCGTTCAGGAAATTTTCAATCAGAATAACAGGAAATTAGAAATAGCGAAAAAACTGATATAATTATGCTGATTTTGTTTAAATAATGAAATTTTCATTATGAATAAATGAGTTAATGAATTTTTCGAAGGCACGGTTTTGTAGGTATTGTTTTCCTCTACAAAATCTTTTTTATTTTTTTTTTTCTAGTACAAGAATAATAGAAATTACAAGCGAAAAACCGATTTAACTCTTTGATTCAAGATGGCCCCGAAGTTAAGGGGGTAAGAACCGTGCAAATTCAGAGTTAAGCTTGCCTAGTGGTACCCTACACCCATGCAAATTTGCAACAATATCTTTAAATTAAAGTTGACACATGTAGCACTTTTATGATCTACCCTGTACAATATCTTTTTTCAAAAAAAAATGCATTTCAAAAAAATAAATTTGACGGGTCCGAGCGATTTTTGATTATGTGGGCGGTTTTCCAGATAAAAGGCTGATCCGTTTCTTTATCATAACCCTGTATATTCAAAACTTTAACTAAAAAGCTACTAATTATTATGAATGTTAATATTGCTTCCAATGTTGATCAGGCCCGGCGAGAGGGGGGGGGGGGGTCGGGAGTGATTCCCCCTGGCCCGGAGATTTTGAGGGGGCCTTTGAACGAACCAACGAACTATGGATAGAACCATCTTGGGCATTTCTCTAAAAAATAGAATCCAGAACAACGAAATAAGAAGAAGAACAGGTGTAGCGGATGTCGTCAGGAGAATAACAACATTAAAATGGAATTGGGCAGGACACATTGCAAGAATAACTGACGACAGATGAACCAAGAAAATCCTTGAATGGAGGCCGAGACATAAGGCTTACCGAAATAGAGGACGACCACCGACGAGAAGGACTGATGATATAAAACGCATCAAGCATAACTGGATACAGGCGGCGCAGTGCAGGGGGGAGTGGCACAGATTACGGGAGGCCTATGTTCAGCAGTGGACGCGACAAGGCTGATGATGATGATGATGATGATGATTTGAGGGTGTTTTATTAGTATTTGTATTTGAATCTCTTGATACTATTAACTTAATAACTTCATCTCTACTAATACTATCTTAGTAATCTACTCTTACTACAAATTTGTAACTGTGTGGCACTGTGTGCTCGTTTTTAGTTCCCAGAAAAATTACAATTTGCCTGGACTACAATGCATGCCGCATAGAGGCGGCATTTTTTGCTAGAGTTTTTATACAGAAGACAGAAATATAAACAATAATGTTATATTTGTGGCGCTTACTCTCAATGAATACCTACGCATGGTTTCCAGACTTTTGACCCTGTGTGGGTCCTTTTAGATTAAAAATAAAGAAAACAGAATATGAGAATTCTTTTTTTAGAATTATGAACGAGTTGCTGACGCAGGATACGGTAGATTTATATTTAATATATTAAATTAGGTACTTGTATAACCTAATGAAAGGTTAACTGCAAGAAACTTGAGTTTTTCTTTAGAATAATATTCATTGGGGTTGCTGTGTGACAAAAGAGAATAAATTTGAATGTCCTCCCACATGATCAAATATATAATTCAATAGTCTTGATTTAGATTGTCTGAGCCTGAAATAAGAAGTAAATTTAAATGTATAATTTTTTTTATCGCGTTTTACATTAAGAACGGAAAATATATTTAAAAGCGAGAGTTTTTCAAACGACGTAATGAAACAAGACATAAACATAAAATTTACATAGCTAGGGGAAGTTATAAAAGAAAAGCTAAACTTATGCCTCCTTTCTGATTTCTTGTACCTACTCTTCTTACCTTACATCTATTAACCTTGTCATATTTCTGTTAAAGTTTTACGAGTGCTTACTAAATACAAATTTATATGTATGTAGTTAAGAAATTACTTTTTAACATAAAACATGTTTTGAGCTTTTCTTTCCCTTTGTGTAGAAGTAGAAATAAACCTTTAAACTTAACTGTTAAAAGATTAAATCTTAGGTTTGGTATTATTTAGTAGATTAAAAATACTAATTTTAATTAACAGAAAATTTTACTTTCATCTAAAACTAGAAACCATTCCAGTGCAAGAGTATTGATATATAGTATATTGCGCAACAAGGGGCAAGAGTCAACGATTCCACGAGTGTAAAGTCAGAATTTAGATATCACACTGGTGAAATAGTTGAGTCGCCTCGAGTTGCGCATACAATTTTTCATATAAAATGTTTTGAAAATATGACTTGAGATGCCTGTTCTGTATATTTGATGTTAATTACGTATTGTTGGACTCACACTCGGAGAGATCCAGAATAGAACCAAGGGCCTTTCTATTTACGAATCATTTATTTATATAGTTTGAAAGGTTACTATACAAAAGGTGCCAGCAACAATATGGCAACTATAACAATTTAAACATAATACTACAGATAATATAACCTGTACCTTTTAACCCTTACTAGTAGATATAATAAATAACCTACTTTTAAATATAATACAGGCAGTTCCAACGTAAGAAACAGATCAAAAATTTATTATTCAGACATGCTTTCTTTTTTCGACAGACCAACATGAACACTGTCACAACCGAGTAAGTATCTTGTAGCAAAGCGGATAAAACTGGTGTTGCTAAATAATTATATCTCAACAGTATTTCGTTAAAGTTTATTTGTAAAAAGGGAGTGACCACAAAGAGAGCAAGATGCATATACTTTTACGAATCTATTGCGCAAGCGCAGTCGTATCGCTATCCTTGTTTTGCCCGGAAATCAGACAAGGATGCCCATTCGGTTTTTACAAAAATGAAAAAGTCTATACGTGTCAACGAGAAACTCGTCGTGAAATGCACTAAAAATCAGCTGTTCGGCATTGAAAGTCATATTTTCAAAACATGGGTTATGAAAAATGTTTAACATCAAAGTTACATACATTCAAAATTATTGTATTTAAAATAAATATATAGACTCTGATTCAAACTAGAATGGTACAGGAGCATCATAAGCATGAAAAAGGACAACGTGCTTCATCTCACTTTAAAATTGTCGCCCGAGGTTGGTACGCTAGTGGTAATATAACAATAAAATATTGTAGAGAAGAAGTAGTAGTGAAAATGATTTAATAGATTGTATAGTTTTATTATTTAATACTCTCTATTATCCGAGTAAAGTAAACTAGAATTACTTTATATTAACAGAAATGTGAAAAGTTTAGTGCGAAGTCAATAAATATATATCATAATAAGGTAGGAATAAAAGTCTGTCGAAACCACAAAATTTTAATAGAAATTAGGAAGGGAAGAGATCTTTACATACACGTTAGAGTATGATCTCCTAAATGGAGGACATGTTTCGATCTTAGTAAAGGTCATCTTCAGCAATGCAAGGCAAGAAATTGAAGTTCTAGGGATAACTCAAGAAAATGGAGAACAATTATGGCGGGAGCCTAGTCATAATTTATACAAACAGGAGAGAGTTGATTGGAAGTTATATAATATACAGGGTGTTTGGTTCACTGACGTATATCTGAAAGGGGGTGATAGGTAAGATGCTTTCGAACATATTTAACCATATTATATACTATTATACAAAGTGTTACGCATATCGAAATATTATCGTTTTTCCAAATTTTACCGAAGTTAGTGAGTAGTCCATATAAGTTATAATAAAAGTTTTGTCAAACATTTTATCTGATTTTATCTTTTTTTCTATACAGTTGAATACGTATTTCATCGATATAAGATACTTAATGGTATCTACATGTGATGAAAAAATTTTGTGGCTCAGTAGAATTTACAAAATGAATTATTGTAACATCCAAATTTGACTTTATCAGTGAATAAAATAAAGTGTGTAAATAAAATATTCGCTCAAATATCTTCAAAAACTTACTTTATCTTTTCCCTGTTTAGTGATATATCATATTCCATCACTAAATGCTAGTTATTTTCTATCAAGTGCGGTTTATCGATGTGGTGCAGGCACCAAAATTTTATTTTTGTTATTGATGTTGTTCTTAAATAGCGTTGCTCAGTGACGCACAAACTTATTATTGAAGATTTGATTAATTGTCAATTGATTTATTTTATTCTGTTTATTTTGTGACTTTTCCGCTTAACAATTAGGGATAATGGCTGCTTTTTCGAATGTTGAGTATGCTGATATAATTTTTATGTACAGCAGAGCCGACGGCAACGCAGCTGCTGCTCAGCGATTATATCTTGAAAGATTTCCTCAAAAAAGAGTACCCTACGTGACAGTGTTGGCTAATACATATCGTAGAATAAGCGAAACTGGTAATTTACATCACACAGAACCTAGAGCGAACAACCAACAATATCGCGCTGAAGTGGATCTGCAAATTTCGGATATTTTTGCAGCAGAGCCCACCGTGACCACCAGAAAAATAGCGGAATAGCTAAATCTATCTACATGGAAAATGTAATCAGTTCTTTACTCTGACAAAATGCACCCATTCCACTATACCCTCGTGCAAGGACTTGAGGAAGGAGACCCAGTCCGAAGTACCACTTTTTGTCGATTCATCTTAAATGCCGACATAAAAGATGCAACATTTTTACATAGGATTTTATGGACGTATGAATCCAACTTTTCTCCTGAAGGCATTACTAACTTTCATAACCTGCATTATTGGGCAGAAGAAAACCCCCATAATATGAAGAAACAAACTTTGTTCCAACGAAAATTTAATGCAAACGTGTGGGCAGGTATAATAGGCAGAGTTTTGGTCGGCCCTTATTTTTTGCCAAACAGTTTAAATGGTGAAAATTATCAAGAATTTTTAAGAAATAATTTACCCGATATTTTGGATAAAGTAAGTGCCTTTGAATGTAAGGGGACAAATCATATACCAAAACGACGGTGTCCTGCCCATTACCGGATAACTGTAAGGGAGCTTCTAAATAATCAATTTCCTGAAAGATGGATAGTGCAAAATGGACCGATATTATGGCCAGTTAGATCTCCAGACCTGACCCCCGCCGACTATCATGTCTGGGAACAAATGAAGGAACTAGTGTTCAATGAGGAAATTCGAGATCAAGACCATCTTATTCAAAAAATTAATGGGGCAGCAGAAATAATGAAGGCGGAAATGAGGCTAGGCGGAAATGAGGCTAGGCGTAACCACTACAGAGATGAGACAAAGATGTCGACGTTGTATTAGAAACGGTGATTGTCATTTCGAGCATGAAAAGTAATACTCATAAATACCGTAAGTTTTTAAAGATATTTGAGCGAATATTTTATTTACACCCTTTATTTTATTCACTGATAAAGTCAAATTTGGATGTTACGGTAATTCATTTTGTAAATTCTACTGAGCCACAAAAGTTTTTCATCACATGTAGATTCCTTTAAGTATCTTATATTGATTAAATACGTATTTAACTTTATAGGAAAAAAAGATACAATCAGATAAAATGTTTGACAAAGCTTTTACTATAACATTTATGGACTACTCACTAAATTCGGTAAAAATCGGAAAAACGATGATATCTCGATATGCGTAACACTTTGAATAATAGTATATATGGTTAAATATGTTCGAAATCATCATACCTATCACCCTCTTTCAGATATACGTCGGTGAACCAAACACCCTTTATAATAAAATTAGAAAATTATTGTCACGGTGAATGTTTAGATTTTGAGAAATTGAAGAGCAGTAGTGTAATCGAAGGATATAACCAGGGAGGACTAACCAATCGAACCTGACAAATGTAAGGGTTGAGTAAAAGAAGTCGAAATGTTCTAAATGAAGTAAAGAATCATATTATTTCAAATACTTTATCGTCATTGCTCACAATAGTAACATGGTGCATGTTTAGGCGACCAGTTCTCGTCGCATTCTGATTTGGGCACGCAAGAGTCGTGCAGCGTTGTCAAATTATTCAACAGTAGCATATCTAACTTAAGAATTAAGAAACGTAGACGGGCACTGAGCGGGAAGAAAATAGATGCGGACTTTGTCAGGTATGACGCTCCTGTGCCATTCTAGTTTGAATCAGAACCTACATTACTTTCTATTATTGGTTTTAAGACAATTCACTGCAAATATTTCGCCAAAAATCAATTCACATAACGCATTTTCACCAGATCATCGAAATAGCGATTCACCTAAATTTAATTTAATCGAGATTAATACAGTATTGCTACTTAGAGAACAAATCTTTCAATTATGAGTAACTATATTGCAAAAGCCATGACTTCCCAAAGCAATGCTAATAATGTAGGTATTAATTTAATAAGTTGTTTAACGAAGATTATCAGTAGGTAGGTACCTAAATTATAAATCTTATATCAAAGAGAAGATGCTATCAGTTCTTAATTAATTTACAATTTTCATTCTTTCGGAATGATTACATTTTGGCGAGTTAAGTACTATTTATAGTACTTTGCATCGGGTAAAATATGATAAATTGATTTTTCCTAAATTATTTTCAATAAGTTTTCGGCGAGTAATGTTAGAAATTTTGTATGATTACTAAAACCATGCATTTTCGAAATAAGGCAGGAGGTGGCACCTGATGCAACTTCCCGTTTGCCTGTGCATATAATTATATCTAGGTCATCAAAAGCGACGCTTAAGTTGGCAAATGACATTCTAACGGTTACGGTGCAGAATGACTGTTGCTAGTTAACTAATAATCGAATGTCGCCCCCTACTTAATTTAAACAAAAAATGAGACAATAATAATAATGGAAAAGAAATATTAAAATCAAGATTTATTGGTCGGACATCCGAATACAATAAATCTCATAAAGGGAAACAAATTCGCGTCAATTTGCAAACCCCGTGCCGAGTTTCACATCGCGTAAAACATCGAGCAGAGGCATCGATGAAATATTTAGGGCGTGTTTTCTCAGAATGGGCTTTCATTCAGAGTAAATTCTCTGCCACTGCTGGTCTATAGGACATTTTATATTTCATTTATTTAGAAATCAAGCTGCTGACATTGGCCTTTAAACAGTGACTATCGATAAAACTCTGGAAGTAGAGAGTGGTCAGAATAATTCAAAATTTAATGACCTGCATTCAGTGGGTTGGCAGCCAGGATCGGAAGAAGGTAAATGTTTTGTTTACCAAATAAAATAAATCAAGTTTTTCTTGACTGAGGTATGTGCTCCATGGAAATATTATACTTTTGCAGAGACTGAAACAGTTCGCAATATGGATTTCGATTTCCCTTTTAATTTGATAATAAAATGTTTGGCCAACAAAACAGTTTAATGTTGGTTTCACCACAGATCTATTATAGTTACATAGAACTGTGGGTTCACTACCCGTAGACCATGCATATTTTAATTAGCAATTTTCTGAAAATCACCTATTACTCCCCTTTGCCCTCTCCCGTCATAACTAAGTTCAATATTTTAGAGGTCGAAAGATCAATGTTTTTTCATTTAATTTGTTGATCCAATGACAAAAATCCACATTTTAAACTTTAAAATATATCGAATAAGATATAAGATCACATTAATTTACCTCAATGTTCACTTTTTTTTTGGGATCAAGATCGTTTATTAAATCAGTTTTCTAGACTTTTATTTCAATTTTTATACAGGGTTGCTGTTCGGCGGATCTTGATTATGGAAGTTGATTGCAGAACATTAATTGAGGTGGTGCGCAGTGGGCAGCAGGAAAGTAATTCACTTTTAATTAATTGGGCCCGGTATTGCGTTGGTTCATAGAAGAGGGTGAACAGGAGTGAGCCAGCGTCTCGATAGTCTGTACGGTTTAAGTGGGTTAGAGTGGATGTGTGACTGAGTAATGAGGGAATTCAGGGATACGTCCGTCCGCTTGTAATACTCAAATTTTCACTTAGTTTTCCATGTCGTTGCGTGCATTACCCTCAATTTTTCGAAATATCCAATTAGGATATTTTATTTAAATTTTAAAACATTCACCTGAGGTCTGAATCTTACCAAAACCAAACCGAAAGATTGGGTTTTTTAACAGATAACACTTACTCCCACCTATTGTATAATAATTTAGTTCTTTTCTTCCAAGAGTAATCACAAAAACATTAAAAAAGATGGCAAAACAACAGATCGGCATACAAAATCTTTCCCGTCGATAATAACATTTTAAATCTAGCGGCAGGTTCGATGTCCCTGGGTTTAAACTTCGATACATGTTGTATGTTTGGTTAGTTCAGGTTAGTTACCTATAGATAGGTATCTCTAAGCCTGAAATTCTTAGCCTTCATTGCTGATATTCTTACGACAGGGTAGGCATGCCGACCCCAGCCTAGGTTACTTGAAAAGTAAAGCAATTTATTTTATGGCGGCTGTAGTGTACGGGTAATCCACTACAAGGGTGATTTAAAAAGTGGAGCTGTTGTTCGCTGGCAGTTTTAGTCATTAAAATGCAAGTTAATGTAGATAAATAATAGAATATACTGTCTGTTGTCTGCCACTGCCTACATTTTACTGAGAAAATATAAACTGGACGTTAAAATACAAATGCTTATTAGTTTAGTTTCGGCCGTACTTTTATATTTTTCAGAACGCTGGCGCCTTACCTATAGGGAGGATTATTACAATTAATTATCATTATTAAAGCACGAAAAAAAAATGTGTAACTGAAAATTTAGAATAGTCCTCTGAAGGAGTACTATTATAAGAAAGCTGTCTTAACCTGACTAAATGTGGATTTCTTGTCGTTACAAAGCCGGTAAATGTTTGTACACTTCTCCAAGAAATTAACACACCACCAAAAAATAACCAAAAGTTTAAAGTAAATTTTTGTCAAAACTACTTAATTCGAATGAATTTTTTTTTGAATGACAGTTTGACTCTTCCAGAAAGTCTACTGTATTTGCATTCAAACTTATTTTTGTATAAATACTAATGATAAATAATGATAACCTGATTTTTTCATAAAATTTGAACACCCTGTGGAATTCAACAGTTACAATATCAACTTAAAATTAAAATCAAACTGTAGTTTATCTTTTTGTAACATTTTGTTTTTTGATTTGCTCTATTATCTTGGTCACAACAAGAGAAACACAATTTTATAGCATAACATGTTATTATTAAAATTTATTATCCAAATTTAACAACGAAAAACAAAGAAACAAAATGTTAAAAAAATGTCAGTAGCAAGTATATCGCCTCTGGCACAAATAACTGCTTGGCAACGACGGCCCATACTTGAAATAAGCGACCGTATATCATTTTGGTCAAGTTCTTCCCATATTTCAATCAGTCGCCTCCCCACGTCTTCCAAAGTGTTCAAGTTCCGTTCCTCTTATAACCTTCTCCCAATAGTGTCCCAGAGATTATCTATGGGATTTAAATCCGGACTTCGAGCTGGCCATGCCATGGTATCGATGCCAACTTTCTCTAAATAATTCCTCTCAACTCCAGCAACATGAGGCCTGGCATTATCTTGCATCAACAAAAATTCTTGCCCTATATATGGCGCAAATGTTGATCTAAAACCTCTAAGATGTACCTTTCAGCTGTAAGACTTCCATTATTTATGACCACAAGTTCTGTGCGACCAGTCAAAGAAATACCTCCCCAGACCATCACAGAGCCTGCTCCAAATAATGTGGTATTTGAGAAATTACACTGGTCATATCGTTCATTTGGGAGTTAATATACACGCATGCGCCTGTCATTATTGTACAAAGAAAATCTTGACTCATCCGTAAATAATACCTGTTGCCATTCAGCTTCTAACCAGTTACGATGTTCCCTGGCAAAATTCAGCCTCGCTCTTCGATGATCTCTAGTTAGAGCTGGCCCCCGAGCAGCAATTCTAGGTCTCAAATTGTGTTCTCTTAAGTCGCTGACGAACTGTTTTACCACAAATTTGTAAACCATTAGCATCTCGAAGCTGGGTTTGAAGGGTCCGGGCTGTTACAAAACGTTGTCTTAATGCTGATAGTTTTAAAAACAGCTTCTGAATAGGGGTTGTTATTCGATTCCTTCCTTGTCCCGGTCTGCGACCATGACTTCCAGTGTCTCTACATCTTTGCATAACTCCTGAAACGGTTGTATGACATACATTAAATCGTCTACCAATTCTTCGGTAATTCCAGCCTTCCTCGATCACTAATATTGCTTTAGCACATTCTTCGCGAGTAAGATTTCGTGTTTCACGTTGCATATTAATCAAAATAAATGTTTTTGCAAAAAAAACGCAAGAACTAACACTGAAAATACACTTCTATGAAAGGCTTTTTGACACCTGTATTTAGCTAATGAAAATTTAATGTAACTTATGTTTTTCCATAGCCTGCTACTCACTTTAGTGCATATAATGCAAATTAAAATTAATAAAAACATGTTATGCTATAAAATTGTGTTTCTCTTGTTGTGATCAAGATAATACAGTAAATCAAAAAACAAAATGTTACGAAAAGATAAAGCTACAGTTTGATTTTAATTTTAAGTTGATATTGTAACTGTTGAACTCCACAGGGTGTTACAACTTTTATGAAAAAATTAGGTTATCATTGCAACACCTCGCATTTACACAAAAATAAGTTTGTATGCAAATACAGTAGTACACTAACTTTCTGAAAGAGTTAACCTATCATTCAAAAAAAAATGTATTCAAATCGGACAAGTAGTTTTGACAAAAATTTACTATAAACTTTTGGTTATTTTTTATTGGTGCGTTAATTTTTTGGAGAAGCGTATATAAAAACTGAAAAAGTTTTGTTTACCGTTATTACACAAAGCAAATGCTTTAGATTTGATGCAAATATATGTTCAAAGTGGTTATAAATTTTGCGTTCGTTACTTTAAAATAGTATAGCCTAAATAAATGGAGCCCGTTTGTAGTGTAAAAACAGTTCATTTTAAAGATATTTAATGTGTAGTGGATTTGGCGGCATCAGTGGAGTCTTCTTTATTTACACACTTAGTTACAGAGAAACGTGAGAAAGGTTTACCGTCCATAGCATCCACTACTCCACGATTATTTGTTATTAAAATTTGGATTTTTTTTTGACTGCCTGCAAGAAGGGAATAATATGGTGTTTGGGATATTATCTTCTTCAAAAATGCCTCTCATTTTCCCATGCCTATACCAAAGTAATCCTCCTGTATAATCCGCATTGCTGATTACCTCTTTCTACTTTTATTTTATGGCTATTGCTCAATATACCGTATCAAAGAATTACTAAACGATTTATATTTTTAAGCCCAAGGAATTCCCAAATTTCTCAATCTTCCAGCGCAATTTATACCCCTAAATTTATAAATCGGCTACAACATTTCTCTCGTGTTACACTGGTTACCATTTCAGTCACAAAAAAGTAATATAAAAAAAGAAAACTTTCGAATTCCACGCGTGATTTACAATCCCTCCGAGTTTCGTTTTTGTTTCTATATTCCAGCATTCTTTGGGTGGAAGCGGTTCAGAGTTAAAATTGATGACAATATTCAACACGGCTTATATGGTACACGGGCAACACTGCTTTAATTTATTTAAAGGCGCCTAAATTCCGCTTAGTGTTCACGAACTAATGCTTTTATTTTTAGGACTGGTCAAGGGCGTCGACAAGTAGTTAAGAGGCCCTCAGAAAGTGTTAATATGGAAAAACACGCCTCAGCTCAAATTCAAAACCTCAGTTAGTATTCCAAATATACCCATTTGGTAAAAAGATTTGAATCCTCAAATAATTACTACACCTTTCTTTAGCTTTAGGTTTTTTATAAAATACTTTTTAGCAGATAAAGGGTGTCCCAAAATGAACGCACATTTTTATTTGTTAACAAAACAAATTTATTTCTTGAAATATGTCAAAACTTTACTAGGATTAGAAGGAATACATATCACGATCAAGTGTGAAACACAATATCCGACAAATGTCCACCGCGGCTTTGCTGGCAGGCCCTTGCCCTTTTGACGAAATTATTAATAATATTTTCACATATTGGTGGACGAATTTCATCAATGACGCGTCGAATTTCGTTCGTCAAGTCAGGAATTGCGGCTGGTTTATTGGCATAAACACGAGATTTAAGAAAATCCCGGAGAAAGAAGTCGCACGGTGTTATGTCGCAGGATCGTGGTGGCCAATTCTGATCACCATTGCGAGATATGACACGACCACGAAACTTCAGTCGCAACGAGTCCATTGTTTCACGCGCAGTGTGACAGATCGCTCCGTCTTGTTGAAACTATAGGTTTTCCACATTAATTGGGTCTAATTCAGCCCACAGAAACTCTTCTAACATTGCACGATAACGTTCCCAATTCACTGTTAGTGCAGTTCCGGCCTCGCCTTCAAGGAAGTATGGCCCAATTATTCCGCCGAACCAAAAACCGCACCAAACGGTGACTCGTAGAGGATTTATTGGTTTTTCGTGAATAACTCGAGGATTCTTTTCTTCCCAAATGCGATAACTCTGCTTATTGACTTATCCATTTAATTGAAAATGTGCCTTATCACTAAATAGGATTTTCTTCGAAAAATCTCCGTCATTTGCCTCGTTTTCCAGAATCCAATTAACAAATTCACGGCGCAACCCATGATCTGCTGGCTTCAATTCTTGGGTGAATTGAATTTTATAGGCATGCTAATGCAAATATTTTGTAAGAATTCGCTGCATACTGCTTTTGGTAATGTTCACTTGCTGTGACCGACGGCGAATCGACGTGCGTGGATTCTTACCAACACTTTCCGACACTGCTGCAATATTTTCAATAGATCGAGCAGTACACGGCCGCCCTGTTGATTCTATGTTTCCAAATCTGGCAGTGTCACGTCTTTCAAAAAACATGCAAGTTGAAATTTACTGTGTGTGCTATTATTATGTGCCCATTTTTCTAGTGCTGGGTATTATTGGTGTAGTGTATTTCATGTTCTTCCGCGCTAACACGGATTCCTCCTAACCAATCCACTTGTAGTTATATTATTACGTACAGAATCCATTGGTCCTCTATGTGGTGGTGATAAGCTAACGTTGACAGTCAGTGGACCACCAAGCATAGAACCCATTAAGGAACCAGTCAAGAGGTGTACAACTCCCATAACAGTAACGTTTTTCGGACAGGCCATGAACGATGGGAAATTAAAAATCTGTCAAGTGGCTAACAACACCTCGGAAAAGCACGACAACGAGGAGAATAACCTGAATCCGTTCGCCAACTACCTGAAAGATGACAATTTGAATCCGTTCAGCGGAGCCAACAGCATGGTGTTCAGTAAAAACAATCCTTTCGTCGATATCTCGGGAAGCACCGAAGACGCGGACGTTAAAAGTGATAAGGACAGCGAGAAAAGCGATGGAAATAGGAATAATAATAGTTTGGAGTCCAACGAAGACAGCGACGCTCAAGAAAAACCCTCCACGCCAATGAGTCCGAATTTGAGCAAGCTCTCCCCCTGGCTGGTGTCTGAAGAAGTGATTTCTTCCCCCGTTGCCAAGGTCAACACGACGGAGACGGCGATTATTCGAAAATCGGTGATAACGACGCAACTATAGCGATTTTTATTGATTTTTATTATGAATACAGCTCCATTCCTGACTGAACCACTTTGCTCAAATTTCTTCATCAATCTTTGGACTGTCGTATGTTTTGGTGCATTATTTCTTCCAAAAACGGCTCGCACTCTACGAACTGTTTCCGCATAACATTCTCCACATTTATAATACGTTTTCACGATAACAACGTGCTATTCTGCCGTGTAGCGTTCCATGGCTATTAGTTGCAATAAATTACATGACAGCTATCAAGTTTTCAGAAGCCTACTATCACAGAAACGAAAAAACACGATATTTAAAATGTGCGTACATTTTGGGACACCCTTTATATTATGATTTTAGCATGTCCGTGCATGTCTATTTTTGCTAAAAAAGAATCAAACTAAAACCACAGAAAGGTCGTACGTTCCTATACCTTGCAGATTCTTTTTAAAATGTGCTTCTACTGTGCGAGCAAAGATTATTATCATCAAAGGGTGCATTGCATCTAAGGCCGTACTGCTTAGCAGTAGAGCTTAATACCTGTGTCAGTAAATCAGTCGTTATCAATTAATCAGTTATTTCGTCATCTTTAACTGTCGTTACAAGTAATTTGATTCATCGTTAATTAATCCAATTATTTGAATAATTAATGCAATAGGTTTTACGGAACAGCACGAAAAATTCATGGTTAAAGTGTATTTTCGAAACGGGGTATAGAGAGTAAAGAGTAAATGGTGAGTGGCAACACAATCAGCGTTTTTTACTGCTGAGGATTTTTATAATTGTCTGAGAAAACCCGTGGCTCTGTTTAGGGAAACAGGTTCTATGCAACATAAAAGACGAGCATGAACGCCATCTGTAAGCACAGAAGAACTTGTTGCAAACGCTCCTGAAATAATGCAAAATACGCCAACAAGTGTAAGACGCCTGTCTCAAGAAGTGGAAAGATCTTATGGAACATGCAGAAGGACTATTCTTAAAAAGCAGTTAATTTGTTTCCTTATAAAGTGCAAGTATTCCAAGAAATACGAGCTGCAGATTTTGAAAGAAGAAGTGGTTTCGCTGATGATAGCACACTTGTTTCATCTTTTACTTTGGATGCTCCGACATCTAATGTCAATGCACATCTCTATAGGCAGCAAGAGGTCTCACACCTCAACAAAGACTTGCAAGAAGTTCTGTATTGGGGTGACAGTAACCAAGGATAATTTAACGCTAAGAAAACCCAGAACCGATAGAAGAACCGGATATAGTAATGGCGGGATACTCGATTCCCATGGCTTCATTAATTCATTTATTGGGCGTCAATTTAGATTGTCATATATCTTTAGTCACGTTGCGACCACAGCTAAGAGAGTCTACCAGAAGATTGGAACACTTTTCCGAACTAAGAACCTCGATACACCCCAATAACTTTTGATGCCCTATAAAGTTCAAATTTGACCATGGCTGGAGTCCTGGGGCTTTGCTCCCAAACATACCCTGAAATTGCTAGATTCCATTCAGAGAAGAGCAATTAGCTTAATCGGCGACCCTGATTTAACGCATAATCTGGAATGACTTGAACATTGAAGGCAGGTTGGCGACTTGAGTCTATTTTACAAATGTTTTCATGGCAAGTGCTCAACTGAGGTTTCCCGCTTGATTCCATCCAGAGCGGTGCTTGATAGGAATACACGGCGAGTCACTGTAGCCCACCCGTACGTGGTTTAGCTCAGTGTCCCTCGAACAACACTGCTTAAAGATTCTTTGATCTGGAGAACGTCATCACTCTGGAACGACCTCCCTGAGACCGTGTTCCCCAACGAATATAATCTCCAAGGATTTAGGACCAACGCGAATCGTTTGCTGCGCAGAGGCATCGCTCGCAAAGCGCCATAAAGGATTAATCTTACAGAACTGTGACTTATCATAAAAAAAAGAAATATCCGAAATGTATTGGAAATAAATTATTTATTAAACCCCATCCCAATTTTCTTGAAGAGTCTACATTGCACCCTCAAAAAATTGGTGTTTAATTGTTGATCCTATTTTTTTCCATGACACTGTTACAGCACAGCGGTATAGGGACTAAGTTTTGAGTCCATTTGTGGAGCAGAGACCTTATTCTTCATTCAAAAAACGAGCAAAAAGCGATAAGAGTGATTAGTTCGCGATTAATATTTAATAATTTGGCATTCTTCACTACCACTACCGGTAACTAACCTTATTTTTCTGTTTAAAAAACCAATAATTTAAAAACAGCAATTGAATTTTTTTCATTTATTTCATAAAGAATGGAGGGTCTATTATATAACAACCTGATTAATAATTTGGAGGATGCAGAGGCGGAAAATGATTAAATTTCATACGAGAATT